>JBBDGP010000525.1:1007500-2427500 GCA_037952835.1 Lithobates septentrionalis | reverse complement strand
CTTCATCATGCTGTTGGGGATCTGGGCCCAGTGCCCAGCATCCCTGGGGTATACAAGTGGGGACTAAAGTCCCATCCACTTTTAGTAGGTGAAAATCGCACAGTGCTTGCAAAGCATGGCTGACAGCCTCCTGTCTCAGTGTCACACCATTTTCTGGGGTTGTGTCAGTGGAGACCAAATTCCCATCCACTATCACAGGAAACTCCCTCTTCTGTTAGTTGAGGGCAGAGGCCAGCAGCACTCTGCCCTGTTGCCAGCACTTCTGCTGGGGATTCCACATCCTCCGCTCTGGCTAACCGTTGGGGCAGGAGGCTGGCTTCCTCCACTCCCAAACTGTGTAACTTTCATTGGGGAGGTGAGCCATCTGCTTTCTTTTCCATTCCCTCATCTGGCTGTTGGGACGATATGTCTGTGGTACTGTTTCCCAGGTGCACGGATCTTTGCTGGGGAGGAAAGACCGCTTCCTCCACCATGGCCAACTGTTGGGGAGGCACGACGAACACCTCCTCTCCCTTCTCCCCCTGTATCCTGATCTGCTGCTGGGAAGTGACCACCTCCTTTTCACCCTGAGCCTCTGGAACCGCCACAGATGTGGGGCAGAAGTCTTGGAACCTCTGTCCAGTGACCAGCTCTTCAGCTGGGGAAGTTCCTTGTGACTCGACAGATACTGCTGTTGGTGCTGGGCAGAGCACAGTGAAGTTTGGCCCTAATAACAGCTCTTCTTCTGCTGGAGGCTCACCAGGTTGTTCTTCCTCAGCAGAAAAGTCTATCAAATCCCCTGTCTCTGCAGCTGGTGTCTGGGGATAAAGGTTCACCATCTCCTGTCCGTGGAACCCAGAAGATGCTATCAGTGCTGGGCAGAGGTTAGCAGAGCTCTGCCCTGTTGTCAGCACTTCAGCTTTGGGGATAGCGATCTCCACATTTTCCACTGTCGATTCTCTGGCATTCTGCTGGACAGGCACATTCCTCCATCCAAGATCATCCAATGCAGAAACAGGTTCATCAAGGTCAGTCAGCACTTGCTCCATCCGCCATAAGACCTCCGCGTCCATAGCTGCGGGGGCAGGTTGGCGAAGCACACTGTTACTCTGCCACATTGTCGACTCTTCAGCCAGGATTTCAGAGTTGTCAACTGGTATTTCCTGATAGTCCCAGGCAAAGGGAGCCCCACCCTGCTGAGTTTAGCAGCTATCTGTAGGCGATCTCCAGCTCCCATTCCTTAACAGCCAGAAACTTCAAATCTTCCTGTGCCCAGTGCACTTCTGAGACATTCAGTCTTCGCTATCTCTGTGCTCCATTATTTCCTCCAAACCCCACTCCTGATCACTCCCAAAGTCAGGGTCCCTGGACAGCTTCCAGTACAACAATCCCAGGTCATCCTAGTCAAAGCCTTCCATGGGGCTGTCATCAGCTGTCCACGGGCACACTTGGGCTACATACCACTGGAGGGCTCTGTAGCTCTCATCCAACCGCATTTCTGCCCGGATCAGCCTGCTTAACTCAGCTGTCCACTCCTGGTTCTGCTGTTCCCCCAATAACAGCATTCGCACTTCATACTGCAACCAGTACCTTACATGGATGGAGGGGAGAACTTTTCCCTGGTTTCGCTGCTCACAGGCTAGCGCTTCCTTCCAGAGTTCGCAGCGGATAGAATCAAACCATCCCAGCAGGACCTGCTCTGATACTGGTCCTCTATGCTGTATCTGCATCTCTCGCAACCTCCTTCTGAATTCCTCTTCCATGGTGGCTGGTATCTGTACCTCTCCTCTCCTGCTATCTGGACCTTGGATCCAGGTGATGGTTTGGATGTGTTCACAGCAGGGAAGCACGATCCCACCGGTCCCTCCCGGCTCTCAAGTAAGTCTTTCAGTGTGGTTCTCCTGCAGCCTGGTTTGGATTGTCCCAGTAACTGGAGAGCAAATCCCACCACTGCCACCAATGTAACGAGCCCCTGCTAGCTCGATTCCACTCTCCCCACACTCCTCTGTGGCTATAGAATCAGATTGTAGATCACAACATCTGATTGTTTGGTCATCCGATGCTCCGGGATTAGAACTACAGCTATGTGCCGTTCGAATCCAGTTGTGATAGCTCAGAACAAACACCAGGCAGGCTGTATGTAAGTTCAAACAGGAATCTCACTTTTATTGATGCAGACAACACACTTTTATACACAGCAGTTTGAACACCCTGCCCCCAACAACCACTTTCCTATTGGTCGATTGTAAAGTACACTCTAGTCTTCACTCAGATCCTCTTGTCCATGCAAATGAGGACTTGAAACAGGGTCAGCAGAGATTGGTCCGATAGCTTGAATAGGAGGACTGATATGTGTAATGACACAGAGAAGCCCCAGGGGGTAATTAAAGTACATAAACAAATGGTCAAACACAGAACAATGCCTTCCTTTCAGACCATGGAGCCGTCTGGAGGGGGTTAGCCTTAAGATGGGGCAGAAGACCACTGTGTAATAAAATCAAAGTAGAAATACTTCAGTATTCCAAGCTTCATGACAATCCAGTATTCCAAGGTTCATGACACCTGCCTTCCAGCCTGATGTGCCTACCTTCCAGTCTGATGTGTCCACTTTCCAGTCTGATGTACCCACTTTCCAGCCTGATGTCTCGATGCCTGCCTTCCAGTCTGATGTGCCCACTTTCCAGTCTGTGCCCGCTTTCCAGCCTGATGTCTCGGTGCCTGCTTTCCAGCCTGATGTCTCGGTGCCTGCCTACCAGCTGGATGTCTTGGTGCCTGCCTTCCAGCTTGATGTCTCCACTTTCCAGTCTGATGTGCCCGCTTCCCAGTCTGATGTGCCCGCTTTCCAGTCTGATGTCCTGATGCCTGCCTTCCAGCCCAAAATCTTGGTGCATGCCTTCCAGTCTGATGTGCCCGCTTCCCAGTCTGATTTGCCCACCTCCCAGTCTGATGTGCCTGCTTCCCAGTCTGATGTCCTGATGCCTGCCTTCCAGCCCAAAGTCTTGGTGCATGCCTTCCAGCCTGATGTGCCCGCCTTCCAGCCTGATGTGCCCACCTTCCAACCTGATGTCTCGGTGCATGTCTTCCAGCTTGATGTCTCCACTTCCCCATCTGATGTGCCCGCTTCTCAGTCTGATGTCTTGGTACCTGCCTTCCAGCCTGGTGTCCCGTTGCCTGCTTTCCAGCCAGATGTCTTGATATTGGTGTCTCAGCCTGGAGTTTCGGTGCCCATGTGTCAACCTGGAGTTTTGGCGCCCGTGTGTCAGCCTGGAGTTTCGGTGCCCGTTACCCAGTCTGCTGAACTGGTGCCCCTGACCCAGTCTGCTGAACCGGTGCCCTTGACCCAGTCTGCTGAACCGGTGCCCTTGACCCAGTCTGCTGAACCGGTGCCCTTGACCCAGTCTGCTGAACCGGTGCCCTTGACCCAGTCTGCTGAACTGGTGCCCTTGACCCAGTCTGCTGAACCAGAGTCCGTTAAGCCAGTGCCCATTATTCGGCTTGCCGGACCAGTGCCCGGTGTCCAGCTCGCTGAACCGGGGCCTGTTACCCAGCCCACTGGGCCGGGGCCTGTTACCCAGTTTGTTGAGCCAGTGTCTGTGATCCAACCTGCCCTTATGGTGCTCGCTGTTTGGCCTGACGACCCGGAGCTTGCTGCCCAGCTCGACAACCCGGAGCTTGCTGCCCAGCTCGGCGACCCGGAGCTTGCTGCCCAGCTCAGCAACCCGGAGCTTGCTGCTCAGCTCGACGACCCGGAGCCCGCTGTCTTCTCGGATGTGCCCGCTGTCTTCTCGGATGTGCCCGCTGTCCGGTTTGATGTATCCGCTGCCCAGTCTAAGGTGCCTGATGCCCAGCCTGAAGTACCCGATGCCCAGCTTGACGTGCCCTCATCTGTTGTTCGGTTTGAGGCCATGAACTTTGGACAATTTCATCTAGTTGGAGCGTCCGAAGGCCGCTCCTTTGAGGGGGGTACTGTCATAAAAAGGTTCACCCGTTGGTGGCGCTATCAGTCTCTTGGATCGCAGTACCAGTCTCCACCAGCGGGTGTCTTCCAACACCTAAGACCTGTAATAAGAGGACTACCCTGCTGCAGTGGCGGAATTATAGGGGTCGCTGAGGTTGCCATGGCGACCGGGCCCCTTGCTGCAGGAGGCCCTTGAGGGCCCCCTGTATGCAGTACTTTGTTAGGAGGAGCGCAGACAAGCTCCCCGATTCCAAGCCGAACTGTATTCGGCACTGTGCAGGGAGCTGGTGACATTACAAAGAAAGTGAAAGCACAGTGCTGTGCTCTTTGTCTCCCCCTACAGTGCAGTACCCGGCAGGAAGAGCTAAGGTAAAGGTCTGCCGTTTTTTATCTACTGTATGTGTGTTTATATGTATGTGCATGTATGTATGTGTGTGTGCATGTGTGTGTATGTATGTGTGTGTGTGTATGTGCATGTGTGTGTGCATCTATGTGTGTGAATGTGTGTGCATCTATGTATATGTGTGTGTATGTATGTGTATGTGTTTATATCAGTGGCGGTGCATCCATAGAGGCGCATGGGCGCCGCCCCCTCTCTCCAGGCACCCCTCTATCACAAATAGATAGATTCACGCTATGCAAGAATCTATCTATGGCCGCCACTGCCCCCCCTATTCAGACGCCTGGCCCCTTTTTGGACGCCGGGCGCCTGAATGACACCGGCGGGGGTGTTTTTAAAGCACTAATAGGCTTCAAAATAGGTGAACTGCGAGTGCCATGCTTGGCGCTCACAGTCCACCCCGGTGTGTTAGAAAAGCGAATAAATATTCGCTTTTCTAACACTGAACCGCCTCTCCACCAATCAGGTGCTCGGGTCTGTTACCCGTCACCTGATTGGCTGAAACGACAGGCGCCGCTATTGGATGCCTATCAGGAGGAGAGGATGGGAGGAGATGCATGGAGGACCCCGCTCGTCGCCGTCACCCGCTGCCCCACCGAGACAGGGTAAGTGCCGGGCAGACTGCGAGCGGGCAGGGGGGTCATAGTGGCAGCATTTGATGGCACAGTGGCTGCGTTTCAGGGCACAGTGGCTGCGTTTCATAGGCACAGTGGTGGCAATTGATAGGCACAGTGACTGCGTTTGATAGGCACAGTGGCTGAGTTTGATAGGCACAGTGGCTGCGTTTGATGGGCACAGTGGCTGTGTTTGATGGGCACAGTGGCTGCATTTCATGGGCACAGTGGTGGCAATTGATAGGCACAGTGACTGCGTTTGATAGGCACAGTAGCTGCGTTTGATGGGCACAGTGGCTGCGTTTGATGGGCACAGTGGCTGCGTTTGATGGGCACAGTGGCTGCGTTTGATGGGCACAGTGGTGGCAATTGATAGGCACAGTGACTGCGTTTGAGGGCACAGTGGTGGCAATTGATGGGCACAGTGGCTGCGTTTGATGGGCAAAGTGGCTGCGTTTGAGGGCACAGTGGTGGTAATTGATGGGCACAGTGGCAGCGTTTGATAGGCACAGTGACTGTGTTTGAGGGCACAGTGGTGGCAATTGATGTGCACAAGGGCTGCGTTTGATAGGCACAGTGACTGCGTTTGATGGGCACAGTGGCTGCATATGAAGGGCACAGTGGTGGCAATTGATGGGCACAGTGGCTGCGTTTGATAGGCACAGTGGCTGCGTTTGATAGGCACAGTGACTGCGTTTGATGGGCACAGTGGCTGCGTTTGATGGGCACAGTGGCTGCGTTTGATAGGCACAGTGACTGAATTTGATGGGCACAGTGGCTGCATATGATGGGCACAGTGGTGGCAATTGATGTGCACAGTGGCTGCGTTTGATGAGCACAGTGAGGCTGCAATTGATGCGTTTTTTAAAAAGAATTTTTCAGTTTGCTTGCACCCCCCAAAAATGTTGAGCCCCATCTGCCACTGGTTTATATGTGTGTGCATATGTGCATTTATATATATATACATATATATATATATATATATATATAATGTTGTAAAGCGCTGCGCTATATAAATCCTGTATAATAATAATATATGTGTGTGTGTGTGTGTGTATTTATGTGTGTGTGTGTATGTATGTGTGTTTACATGTATATATGCACATTTTATGTATGCGCTTTTAATCCTGACCCCCTATATGTGTCCCATTAGAACCGATTTTTTTTTTTGCTTGTCCATAGTACCAGCAAAAAAAATGCTTTTTCTCTGAAAAGTGATCCATGCTCAGATCACTTCTCAGAGGCATTTGACAGCCGGTAAAGAGGCAATATGTTGCCTCCTGACCGCCTGTTTTAACCCCTTAAATGCATCATCACTATGCTGCAACTGCATGCAATGCACAGAGTTGCAGGGTGGTTGCAGTGCAGCCACTTCAAGGGTGCTCTGACTGGAAAAAGATTGAGAAACACCGACATAGAGGAACCCATCTCTCCATTTTCCTCCTGCAGCCGCTGAATGCCTGTGGGAGGGATAGGAGGAGAAGCGGGGGGGAGGAGAAATCGATTCCTTTACATGCAGCCACCCACTTGCGACCGGACCCTGGTGTTCCGCCATCGGAGAAAAGAGCCCTGTCCGGGGGTCAGGGGGGCCCTCCATGGTTTCTTGCATCGGGGCCCTGAAGATTCTAGTTACGCCTCTGCCCTGCTGGTGGCACTGTTGCATCCTTGGGCCGTAGTACCGGTGTCCACCAGCGGGTGTACTCCGGCAGTGTGGAGCAGACAGCACCCTCTGCGCTCAGGTGTAACGTGAGGTCAAATCACTGCAGTCTGATAAATACCCGGCAAGCCCTCACATCCTTGCCTTTGTGTCTCTCTCCCTGTGCCCTGATCTTGCTGCCTGTTATCTTGACCTTGAGCCTGCATCTGTCCTGACCTGATCCGATCCCTATCCTGAGCCCATCCTGGACCTGTCCCACCGGTTTCCTGATTTCCCTGATCCCTGCCCTGCAGCCTATCCATCCATCCTCTCCCTGTCCTGTTGGCTCCCCATCCTTTCCCATCTGACTGACCTCCTCGTGTATGACCTCGGCCTGGCTTTTGTTACGATTAGGGTATTTCCCATCCATTTGTATATACCATTTGTTTGTGGGTCTATGGTTGTTTTGCACTGTTATATTTCATTTATTGGTCACCCATTTAATAAACACCCTTATTTTTCACTTACCTGTGTTTCTGGTTCCTTCTGTGCAGTCCACACAGTCTGGTCTACTAAATTCCATGGTACATACTATAGACACCCCCCAGGTACAAAAATTTAAAGGAATATTACACTTTTATTGTTTCACTTTAAGCATTATTAAAATCACTGCTCCCAAAAAAATGGACGTTTTTAAACCTTTTTTTGCATTGATCCTGACACGTACCTTGGAGGTGAGCCTGTCGTGCAGAGGGAGACCTCCCGTATGGCTCTGGTTCCGGGATCACTGGAGTGGGAACAGTGACTCTCGGAGCACAGCGGGGTAGGAGAGCCTGCAGGGTCCACTTGACTGGAGATTATGTCCGCTTGGCAGAGACAGGAACAGGCTTGATTGCTGCAGATGCAGGAATGCTGAGAAGTAGCAGGCAGGTGCGCACAGATGCAGGACTGTAAGCAGATGCACACGGATGCAGGACTTGTAGGCAGATGCAGGGTCAGACAAGCCAGGTCACAGCAGCGGATCAGACAGAAGCAGTAGGCAGAGAATGGTCAAAGTCCAGGCAGAATCGGCAACAGGTGATCAAACAAACAGGAACACAGAGCAGGTCAAAGGCAAGCCAAGGGGTCAGGACTGGAGACAGCAGCGAGGTCAGGAGAAGCCGGGTAACACTGGAGCAGATGCAGGATCAGGATCAGGTACAGGATGAGCTGCAGATCAGACAGCAAGGATGCATTCTGAAGATGCCCCTTTTAAGGATCACTGGGCGCCAAAGCTGCGTTACTGTGCGCGTGTCCGTGGTCTGCGCACGCGCATGCGCATTGGCGCATGTCTATTCCCTGCTGGATGCCTATGGACTGGAACACATCCCAATGGACCCGTGTACCCGCAGCCAGTTGCAGAGCCATGCGCAGTACGTCCATGACATTGCCCCCCCTTAAAGGCAACCTCCGGGTGCCTAACAGAACTCTTTTTTGGGGGTGACTGTGAAAAAATGCCCGGATCAAACTTGGAGCGTGAACATCCTTCTGAGGTTCCCACGAGTTCTCTTCCGGACCATATCCCTTCCACTTGATAAGGTACTGTAGTTGATTACCCCTTCTTCTGCAATCAAGGATAGCCTCCACCTCAAATTCCTGGTGCCCATCGATTATTACAGGTTCTGGAGGGCCGGAACCCCTGTCCGGGAAGGGGTCTGGTATCGTGGGCTTAAGTAAGGACACATGGAAACCTGGGTGGACCTTGAGTGAGCCTGATAAGGTAAGTTCATAGGAAACTTCGTTTAGTTTTCTCTTAATCGGAAAAGGCCCAATAAATTTAGGTGCCCGTTTCTTTGAGGGGCAGGCCATTCTGAGGTTGGTAGTTGACAACCACACTTGGTAACCTGGCTGAAGAGATAATTCACCTCTTCTTTTCCGGTCGTAAGTTTTCCTGTTGGTTGCTTGTGCCTTGACTATAGTTTCTTGCAGAAGTTTGTTTTGTTTAAAAAAGGCAACAGTAGTCTGTACCGCTGGGACCGGAGACTCTGGAACAATGTCAGGTAAGAAGACGGGGACTGGCCTGTAACAGAATGGCTGGCGTTGTTATAAGCGAACTCCGCTAGGGGTAAAAGTCCTACCCAATCGCCTTGAACGAATGTAGTGAAACACCGGATATATTGTTTGAGGGTCTGGTTTGTCCTCTCGGTCTGGCCATTAGTCTGCGGGTGGTAAGCAGAAGACATATAAAATAATAATTGAAGCGCTTAACTCTATGATCAGTAAAAATTATTAAAAATGCATTGCTGTGCATCCCGCACATAAAATTCAACCAGTGTAAAATTCAAACCAGTGTAAAATTACAATTCTATTCCAAATGTTACCAACGCTCATAAAAAACCTAAAAGGGTATACCGTGATCTTACACAAAAATATATATGTGGAAATGCTAAAACATATATGTAAAGAAATAATAATCCACCATAAAATATAAATAATAAAAAATATGTAAGTGATGTGATTAAACAAGGAGAAAAAGGTAAAAGAACTGATTAGAATGGAGATATAAATTATGTCCCAACAATTGTGGTTCTTGATTGCTTAATTGGAGTGTCAGCTTGTCATTTAAACAATTCTTCCATCCACCTCCATTTTCATCAAGGACAGCTTACCACACCGTTGATTATATGTAAACCAAAGAAATGAACAGGGAAAAAATCATTGCGCAATGAACTCCATGTAGTACACCAGCAAAAACACACAGAGATTCACTCACGTGCGCCCAGTAGTTATATGAACGTATGAATCAAGCATTAGCAGTCAGCCGCTGTGGACGAGAGAAAGGATCGCTGCAGTGCACCGCTCTGTGTCAGTCTGCAGAGTGCGATCTAGGCTCCTCCCACGCGTTGCGTCACCGTCACGTGACTTTCTCAAGGATACTCTCGAGGTGCCACGGTCTCAGTTTATAAGCACATAGGCTTCAAAGTAACCATGGTTACAGTGTTGTTTGCTCAAGTCATCATCCTGCTTACAGCTTGTGTTCATATGTTTCTATTTGAGTACTTTTATTTTACAAACAAAAATGATTTAATAGTAACAAAATTACACATTAAAAACCGCTACATAGAAATGACATTTAAAACGTAAAAACCATTATAGAGAAATGACATGTTTATAGCGCAACGTGTTACCCTGCACCCCCCAGTGGCGGCAGGTTGGTATTACACCATGAAACACTTCTATATCATTCCCCAAACCCACTTTCAGTGCTGTGCAAATCAAGGGGAAAAAAAAAAAAAAGATCCCCAAAAAATGAATTCATTCATGTAGTATCTGCTTCATTTTTTAAACTATAAAATCATGTGCACATATGGAATATACTAAAATAATTAAAAGGTATATTAAATCTAGCGATGTCAGGTAAATATTAATCCCCAAATATAAACATATATAAAAAATATATATAGTACGAAAATTAAAAGATTTTTTAAATTCTTTTTTTTTTTTTTTAAAGAAACAAAAATTATTAAATAAAAAGAGGACTCCGATTTGACTAAAACCACCAATTAATTGTTACCATACAATAATAAAATTAATGGACTATTGTAATTATATTCAAATTGATGTAAAATTAAAAAAAATTAAAAATCAGATATAAAACAATTCAGGTCGAATTCAATATTCAAGCCATTGGGTTCAAGGGTACGCATCAAAAATATCCATTTAGACTCATTTTTGCCGAGTTCTCTAATCTTATTGGAGCCCCTCCAGTGTGGTTTGTATTTTTGGATTGACCAGAACTTCAGGTCCCTGGGGTCTTTATTGTGGTGCATAGCAAAATGTCTAGATACACTATGCTTGGGGTAAGCTTTTTTGATATTTTGGATGTGCTCTCTTATTCGCTTCCACATAGGTCTTTTAGTTCTACCTATATACTGGAGGGAACAAGAGCATTGTAGAACATACACCACACCTTCTGTTCTGCACGACACAAAATCCCTAATCTCAAATTCTTTTCCTGTGCTAGTTGCTACAAACTTCTGACATTTGACACCGTTTTGGTTGGTGTTTCTGCAGGCATAACACCTTTTACAAGGGAAAAAACCTTTACCCTGGAAGAAGGACAAATCCGTTACTTTTTTAGGGGGGTCTGGTACATTTTTGGCAATTAAGTCCCTCAGTGTTGGAGCTCGCCTATATATAAATCTCGGTTTTTCTGGTAGAATATTTCCCAAAGTAGTGTCTGCTTTTAAGAGAGGCCAATGTTTTTTGATTATCTTCTCCATTTTTCATGATTAGAGGTATGTCATTCTTGGTTTCATTTTCCTTAACCTTATCTTGGATCAGTAGTTCTCTAGATACCTGGTTTACTACTGCGATTTTGTTTTCAATTAATTCTCTGCTATATCCTTTATCTTCAAACCTCTTTCCCATCCAATGAGCTTGTTTAAGGTATTCATTATTGTCCGAGCACTTTCTACGCAGACGCACAAATTGTCCTTTCGGAATGTTAATTAACCAAGGCTCATGGTGACAACTATTTACTGGTATATAGCTATTCCTCTCCACTGGCTTGAAGAATGTTCTGGTGCTGATACAGTTTTCTTTCAGCTCTATAATTAAATCTAAGAACTGAATTTTTTCCTCACTAATTTCATATTCCAGTTTGATGTTTTTTTGATTCAGATTCAATTGCTGAATAAATGAAGCTAAACTGGATTCATCTCCTCTCCAGATTATAATGCAGTCATCTGTGAATCTTTTATACAGCACCAATTCTTCTGGGGTGTTTGAAAAAATTGCTTCCTCCTCCCATTTAGCCATGAACACATTGGCTACGCTTGGAGCGTATTTGGCTCCCATTCCTATACCCGTTAGTTGTCTATAGTAATTTTCTCTGTACCAGAAGTAATTATGTTGTATTCCGAATGCCAGGCTCCTTAGGATAAATCACTTTTGCTTGGAGATAAGGTGGCTGTATTGGTCCATGGCCCACTTTGATGCTTCAATTGCGTCACTATGCTCAATTTTTTTATATAGTGAAGCTACGTCAGCTGTTGCTATGACATATTTCTCATCAATTCTCAATGTAAGGGTCTCCAGTATTTGTAGCAGATGTTTTGTATCCCTTAGATATGCCTTAGTTACGGGTACTAGGGGTTGTAAGAATTTGTCAACATATTCCCCCAGCCTTGCATTGATTGATTGTATCCCATTTATAATCGGTCTTCCAGGTGGTTGCTCTGCATTCTTATGAATTTTAGGAACCGTATAAATTATAGGGACTCTGCATGTGTCAGGCACTAGATAGTTAGATTCTTTTTTGGTTAGGATATTTTTATCTATTCCTTTTCGGAGTAACTCGGATAATTCCCGTTTATACTCTTTGGTGGGGTTACTCATGAGTTTGATGTACGTATTAGTATCACTTAATTGTCCCAATAATTCCTGATGGTAGTATTCTTAGATAGTATTACAATGGCCCCCCCTTTGTCTGCTGGTCTTATTATGATGCCCTTATTATCTTCCAACTGTTTAATTCCTTGTTGGACATGTCGGGGTTCTGAGATTCTTTTAACTTTCAATTGTTCAAAGTCTTTCATCACCATTTTGTTGAACACTTCAATGTGTTCATTATTGGTTATGGGTGGGTTAAATAATGATTTGTTTCTTAGATTACTATGCTTCACTCCCTCTGTGTCTTCCAATTCTCTGTTGTTTACAGAAGGGGGTTTTGATAGCATATACTTCTTAATATTTAGTCTTGCATATTTTTGTAAATCAATGTACATTTGAAATGTATCCAGATTCCTGGTAGGTGCGTACTTGAGTCCCTTATCCAATGTAATTAATTCAGCTTGTGTTAGATCTTTACCACTGAGATTATATATACCTTCTCCTAGTGTTCTCTTTTTCTTTTTGAGTTTCCATCCGGCTCGGCGTCCCCTTTTCTGAGATTTGGACTTCTTTCTCTGTTTTGTTCTGCTTTGGGGGGAGGATCTTCGTTCCTGCGCATTTCTAAAAAAGACCTTGACTGTTCTTAATCATTGTAATTTCTTAGGGGCTCATATCTATTGGTGGTGTGTATTGGACTTCTTCTTTCATCATCTCTGTAATGATCTTGATCTCTAGTCCAATTTCTATTAGTATTGGGTTGATTTTCTCGATATTCATTTGAGTTCTGCTGATAGCCCCTTGGATCTCTCCTCTCATAATTCTGATACTGGTTAGTTGCTTCATCTCTATACGTATACTGGTGGTAGTCTCTTGGATCATTCCTATAGTTATGTTGGTACTCTCTTGGTTCTGTCCAATTTGATTGTTGATAATATTCTTGTTCACCATATCTAGGGTTCCTTCCATTATCACCCTGATACTGATATGGCCCATTTCTTGGTGATTGGTATGGCCTGGGTTGATTGTGTGGTGATTGATATGGTCTATTGGGTCTCCTATTGCCATTATTGTTTTTCCAATATGGTTTTCTTGGTGATTTATTTTTTGTTTTATTTCTCCCCCAAGGTTTTGGAGTTCTTGGTCCATTGTCTCCTCTATGTGTTCTGCTTTGTTCCGGTTCCATCTGTCTATTATATCTTGAGGTATCTGGTGTTCTCGATCTTCTCTCTGGAGTTCTAAAATCTGTTTCTCTCCTAGGGGTGATGATCCTCACCTCTCAGGGGAAGAGGCAATTGATCCTGTTTTTCATTGTTTTACATTTATTTGCCAATTGAATACCTGTCCCAATTGGTAATTATTTGCATCTCTCAGATATTTCCTTTTTTTTTTCCTTTGTTTTAGTTCTACGTCCTTCTGTTCTAGAACTTTATTTAATTGCTTAGTTAGTGTTGTGAATGGTACTGTATCTTTAAAAGCATCTAATGTGATTTTACAATCAACAATTTGTTGGTTAATCATACTTAGTTTCCTCTGCTTCCTTTTTAAAGCAAAGTGTACTAGATCTAATCCTTTGTCATTGAAGAATTTATACCATTCATTTACTCCATCTTGGTCTGTCAGACCATCACAAATGGGGACTTCCCATCTTAATCTCCTCGGGACCATGCTATCTTTAATGTATTGTTCATGGGTTGCAATGTCCCACCATAGGCTCACCTTTTTCTCCATCAGGTGGCCAAATTTTCTGAAATTAGTGTCTAAATCTCCTTTTTCTGCATTAGGTGCAGTTGAAAAAACATTTTCTAAATCAATCGTGCGTTTCTCTATAAAATCAAAGATATCCATCGCTGCAGCTATATGTGAAAATTTGAACAGTGAAACTATTAATAAATTGTGAAAAATACAAAGCGCTGTGATGGTTAAAATATAGCCAAAGAGCCAAAAATAAACTGATCATATATATAACAAAAGGCTGCTATCAATAAAAGGTGCTCAATAGTCCTTCACAAAAAAATACAAAGCGCTGTGATGGTTAAAATATAGCCAAAGAGCCAAAAATAAACTGATCATATATATAAGAAAGGCTGCTATCAATAAAAGGTGCTCAATAGTCAGGTGCTCAAACATTTTCTAAATCAATCGTGCGTTTCTCTATAAAATCAAAGATATCCTTCGCTGCAGCTATATGTGAAAATTTGAACAGTGAAACTATTAATAAATTGTGAAAAATACAAAGCGCTGTGATGGTTAAAATATAGCCAAAGAGCCAAAAATAAACTGATCATATATATAAGAAAGGCTGCTATCAATAAAAGGTGCTCAATAGTCCTTCATAAAAACGTGTAAAATAATAATTGAAGCGCTTAACTCTATGATCAGTAAAAATTATTAAAAATGCATTGCTGTGCATCCCGCACATAAAATTCAACCAGTGTAAAATTCAAACCAGTGTAAAATTACAATTCTATTCCAAATGTTACCAACGCTCATAAAAAACCTAAAAGGGTATACCGTGATCTTACACAAAAATATATATGTGGAAATGCTAAAAGATATATGTAAAGAAATAATCATCCACCATAAAATATAAATAATAAAAAATATGTAAGTGATGTGATTAAACAAGGAGAAAAAGGTAAAAGGACTGATTAGAATGGAGATATAAATTATGTCCCAACAATTGTGGTTCTTGATTGCTTAATTGGAGTGTCAGCTTGTCATTTAAACAATTCTTCCATCCACCTCCATTTTCATCAAGGACAGCTTACCACACCGTTGATTATATGTAAACCAAAGAAATGAACAGGGAAAAAATCATTGCGCAATGAACTCCATGTAGTACACCAGCAAAAACACACAGAGATTCACTCACGTGCGCCCAGTAGTTATATGAACGTATGAATCAAGCATTAGCAGTCAGCCGCTGTGGACGAGAGAAAGGATCGCTGCAGTGCACCGCTCTGTGTCAGTCTGCAGAGTGCGATCTAGGCTCCTCCCACGCGTTGCGTCACCATCACGTGACTTTCTCAAGGATACTCTCGAGGTGCCACGGTCTCAGTTTATAAGCACATAGGCTTCAAAGTAACCATGGTTACAGCGTTGTTTGCTCAAGTCATCATCCTGCTTACTGCTTGTGTTCATATGTTTCTATTTGAGTACATTTATTTTACAAAATGCTACAAAATGCTACAAATACTGGAGACCCTTAAATTGAGAATTGATGAGAAATATGTCATAGCAACAGCTGACGTAGCTTCACTATATACAATAATTGAGCATAGTGACGCAATTGAAAATAGAAAAATGGAGAAGATAATCAAAAAACATTGGCCTCTCTTAAAAGCAGACACTACTTTGGGAAATATTCTACCAGAAAAACCGAGATTTATATATAGGCGAGCTCCGACACTGAGGGACTTAATTGCCAAAAATGTACCACACGCCCCTAAAAAAATAACTGATTTCTCCTTCTTCCAGGGTAAAGGTTTTTTCCCTTGTAAAAAGTGTTATGCCTGCAAAAACACCAACCAAAACAGTGTCAAATGTCAGAAGTTTGTAGCAACTAGCACAGGAAAAGAATTTGAGATTAGGGATTTTGTGTCGTGCAGAACAGAAGGTGTGGTGTATGTTCTACAATGCTCTTGTTCCCTCCAGTATATAGGTAGAACTAAAAGACCTACGTGGAAGCGAATAAGAGAGCACATCCAAAATATCAAAAAAGCTTACCCCAAGCATAGTGTATCTAGACATTTTGCTATGCACCACAATAAAGACCCCAGGGACCTGAAGTTCTGGTCAATCCAAAAATACAAACCACACTGGAGGGGCTCCAATAAGATTAGAGAACTCAGCAAAAATTAGTCTAAATGGATACTTTTGATGCGTACCCTTGAACCCAATGGCTTGAATATTGAATTCGACCTGAATTGTTTTATATCTGATTTTTAATTTTTATTAATTTTACATCAATTTGAATATAATTACAATAGTCCATTAATTTTATTATTGTATGGTAACAATTAATTGGTGGTTTTAGTCAAATCTGAGTCCTCTTTATTTAATAATTTTTGTTTCTTTTTAAAAAAAAATTTTTTTTAAAAATCTTTTAATTTTCGTACTATATATATTTTTTATATATGTTTATATTTGGGGATTAATATTTACCTGACATCGCTAGATTTAATATACCTTTTAATTATTTTAGTATATTCCATATGTGCACATGATTTTATAGTTTAAAAATTGAAGCAGATACTACATGAATGAATTCATTTTTTGGGGATCTTTTTTTTTTTTTTCCCCTTGATTTGCACAGCACTGAAAGTGGGTTTGGGGAATGATATAGAAGTGTTTCATGGTGTAATACCAACCTGCCGCCACTGGGGGGTGCAGGGTAACACGTTGCGCTATAAACATGTCATTTCTCTATAATGGTTTTTACGTTTTAAATGTCATTTCTATGTAGCGGTTTTTAATGTGTAATTTTGTTACTATTCAATCATTTTTGTTTGTAAAATAAATGTACTCAAATAGAAACATATGAACACAAGCAGTAAGCAGGATGATGACTTGAGCAAACAACGCTGTAACCATGGTTACTTTGAAGCCTATGTGCTTATAAACTGAGACCATGGCACCTCGAGAGTATCCTTGAGAAAGTCACGTGACGGTGACGCAACGCGTGGGAGGAGCCTAGATTGCACTCTGCAGACTGACACAGAGCGGTACACTGCAGCGATCCTTTCTCTCGTCCACAGCGGCTGACTGCTAATGCTTGATTCATACGTTCATATAACTACTGGGCGCATGTGAGTGAATCTCTGTGTGTTTTTGCTGGTGTACTACATGGAGTTCATTGCGCAATGATTTTTTCCTTGTTCATTTCTTTGGTTTACATATAATCAACGGTGTGGTAAGCTGTCCTTGATGAAAATGGAGGTGGATGGAAGAACTGTTTAAATGACAAGCTGACACTCCAATTAATCAATCAAGAACCACAATTGTTGGGACATAATTTATATCTCCATTCTAATCAGTCCTTTTACCTTTTTCTCCTTGTTTAATCACATCACTTACATATTTTTTATCATTTATATTTTATGGTGGATGATTATTTCTTTACATATATGTTTTAGCATTTCCACATATATATTTTTGTGTAAGATCACGGTATACCCTTTTAGGTTTTTTATGAGCGTTGGTAACATTTGGAATAGAATTGGAATTTTACACTGGTTTGAATTTTACACTGGTTGAATTTTATGTGCGGGATGCACAGCAATGCATTTTTAATAATTTTTACTGATCATAGAGTTAAGTGCTTCAATTATTATTTTACACGTTTTTATGAAGGAATATTGAGCACCTTTTATTGATAGCAGCCTTTCTTATATATATGATCAGTTTATTTTTGGCTCTTTGGCTATATTTTAACCATCACAGCGCTTTGTATTTTTCACAATTTATTAAGCAGAAGACATAGATCAATTTTCAAGACTTTGCATAATGCTCTCCAGAAACGAGAAGTGAACTGGACTCCCCTGTCCGATACTATATTAATTGGAATTCCGTGTAACCGGACAATTTCCCTGATGAAAACCCGGGCAGTTTCCATGGCGGAGGGTGTGTCTTTCAATGGTATAAAGTGGGCCATCTTCGATAAACGATCAACGACTACAAAGATAGCCGTGCATCCTTCAGACAGGGGTAGTTCTACTATGAAGTCCATAGCAATCGTGCTCCATGGTCGGTCAGGGATTGGTAGCGGTCTGAGAAGCCCCCAAGACTTAGTTCTAGTGGACTTGTTCTGAATACAGACAGTACAAGACTTGACATACTCTTTGCAGTGTTTCTCAAGGTTCGGCCACCAGAACATGTGTTGAATCAGCTCCAGAGTCTTGTGGACCCCAAAATGGCCAGCCAGAGGATTATCATGGCAAAGACTGAGTACCTTTGTCTGGAAAGTCTCTGGTACGAAAATGTTATTACCTTTCCAAAGTAAGCCGTCCCTGGGCAACAGGGTAACTCCTGGAGGATTGGATATTCCCGCTGAGGCTTGTCTTAGGCTGGGCATCAAATCAGACTGAAGGAGAAGGAAGTTGTGGGATAAGATGGTATCAGGAACTGAAGTCTCTTTAGGATCATCGAACATATGGGAGAGGGCATCTGGTTTGACGTTCTTTGACCCTGGCCGGTAGGTGATATGGAACAAGAATCTGGAGAAAAATCGCGCCCATCGTGCTTGACGCGGCTTCAGGCGCTTGGCAGTTCTTAGATACTCCAGATTCTTGTGATCGATGTATATGAGTATGGGATGTGCTGCCCCTTCCAGCAGGTACCTCCACTCTTCGAGCGCAGCTTTGATAGCCAGGAGTTCCCGATCACCCACGTCATAATTCCTCTCGGCAGGAGAAAGTTTATGGGAGAAAAAGGCTATGGGATGCATCAAATCCTTCAGACCCTGGCGCTGGGAAATGACTGCTCCTACTGCCACTTCTGAGCCATCCACCTTAAGTAGATAAGGTAAGGAGGGATCTGGATGACTCAAGATGGGGGCAGAGGTAAAAATTCCTTTCAAGGTGGTAAAGGCCCTCTGGGCCTCGGAATTCCAATGGAACCGGACATTTTGCTTAGTCAGCTGTGTGATTGGGGAAATGATGTTGGAGAACCTCTTGATGAACCTGCGGTAAAAGTTTGCGAACCCGACAAACCGCTGTACCCCCTTCCTGTCTGATGGTGCAGGCCAGTTCAGGACAGCTGTGATTTTCTGCGGATCCATTTTGAACCCCTCAGTCGAGATCACCAGTCCCAGGAACTGAATACTCTGCTGCTCTAATTCACACTTTTCAGGTTTAGCATATAGTCCGTGTTGGCGGAGTCGGCAGAGTACAGTCTTAACGTGCTTTCGGTGCTGATCCAGGGATGAAGAGAAAATCAAGATATCATCCAGATAGATGATCACAAAAATGTCTAGGCAGTCTCTGAAAATATTATTCACAAAGTGCTGAAAGGTTGCAAGGGCATTACACAGACCGAAGGGCATCACTAAGTACTCATAGTGGGGGCGTGGCTTGATGGTGGAGCGAGCGGCCGCATAGTTACACCGCTCCGGCTCTTAACTACCATCCTGAAGGCATCCTATCTCCTCACCGAGGGTCTCAATTTGTTCCCCACGGCGGTGGGCACAAGGCAGACTGGCTACCATGGTGAAATACGGGCCGGCTTGGCCCCCATCCACGTCGGACAGACTGGCGGGATTCCGGAGGCAAGATGGGACACAGACCTCTCAGGCAGCCACGCTGCAGGCACATCTATCTAACGACCAGAGCTCTGCTAGTGGGGTGAGTGCTTCTACTCCTCCTATTTTCCGCACTCAAACTGTCTCCCAGCTATCACAAGACCCCCAGGCAGTTCAGGACCCCCAGCAATCAGCTGACAATGACGAGCTGAATCCCCCTGCTGAACCAACCCTGGCCACCATTATGCTGGCTATACAAGATTGTAAGGCCTCACTCACCACTCAAATAGCCTCTATATGGATGGACTTCTCACTCCTGAAACAGGATGTCCAGAACCTCCGCGACAGGGCTGGGGATGTGGAGGAACGTATCAGTTCTGTAGAGGACACTGTGCATCCCCTATCTGTTAAAGTGAGGGATAATACTGGGGAACTAGCAGCCCTTTGCGCCAAAATTGACGATTTGGAGAATCGTTCAAGAAGGAACAATTTACGTTTTGTTGGGTTCCCTGAACACGCAGAAGGCTCCCACCCTGAAAATTTTTTATACTCCTGGCTGAGGGATATCTTTGGCACTGATGCACCATCGTTTTCATATGTGATTGAGAGGGCACACCGTACACCTCCGCGTCCTCCCCCGGAGGGAGCACCTCCACGTTCAATCATCGCTCCCATCCTTAACTTCCAGGATAAAGTGGCCATCTTACGAATAGCAAGAGAGAAAGGTCCACTTAAGTATAACGGCAACAATATCTCTATCTATCCCGACTTCTCCGCTGAGGTGCAGCGCCAGTGCATATCATTCTCAGCAGTAAAGAATCCACTGCATGAGGAGGGATTGAAATACGCCATGCTCTTTCCTGCTGAGCTTCGCATCATATTCGACGGTAAAGCTCACTTTTACACCAGTCCTAAAGAAGCCATGGCGTGGCTGAATGACCGCTACGGACCCGCAGACAGACGCAGGGGTCACTGACGGCTCCACCTGTTTAATGCCCCCCCCCGCTGAACTCCCTATGGACGAAGCTCTGAAGTCCCCTATTCACTAACTGCCAACCTTATACTGTGAGGGCTACCCACCTATACCAGAGGTCCTACAAAAAACCTGCAATCCTGCAATAACCTTTAACATCACTTGCAAGCTGTAAGGACCTTACCTGTTTACACACCGAACCCGTATCCTACATAAAGAATTATCGTTATAGTTATGATTATTTTTTTTTCCCTCTTTTTTTTCTGCTTGGCCTGCTGTTTCTTTTCTTCGCTATCAAGAGGGACTGATCTTATCTTTGTCTTCCCATAAGATGTGCAGAAACGACATCCTGGATCAGGACATAACTTTATTTTTTCTAATGTCAGTTGAGAGCCACACCGACCTCCACGTTACCTCCCCACCGGACAGTGGTGTGACCACGGAATAGTTGGACCCTCAATAACATTTTCCCCCTTTTTTTTTTACGGGGTAGGAAGGGTCTATTTGGGTTTCGGGATCCAAGGCTCGCTAAGTTGGGGATGGCCGAGCGGGTGGGGGCTATGGGTTTTTCAGGCACGGTTCGTTTTTTTTGTGCTTTTTTTTTTTCTTTTTTTCTTTTTTTTCCTTTTTTCCTTTTTACAATTTCTATAGCTGTTGCTCAGAGCAGTTTATTGGCTTACTCTGGTCTGTCTATTAACAATACAGATTTGAGTAAACATAGATATCTGAAATGTGGTATAGATATAGTTGAATGCATGTGGCCTGGCGCGGCCTGTGAGGTACTAGATAAGAATGTATTTACATGTCTTTGCGACCATGATATTCTGTCTGTCTTACAGTGACAGGGTCCTTAAAAATAGTGTCATGGAACACTAGAGATTTGAATGCCCCTCAAAAACGGTCCCTCGTTTTTTCAGTCCTAAAGAAATGCCGTCCTCATGTTGTGTGTCTCCAGGAGACCCACCTAACTGATACTAGGGTGAGGGCCCTTAAGCGTCCATGGCTGGCTCAGGGTTATCACGCTACACGTACAAATTACTCTAGGGGGGTTTCTATCCTATTGGCTAAATCCCTTCCAGCAGAAACTTTACAAGTTAAGACAGATCCAAATGGGAGATTTGTCATACTTACTCTGCAAATCTCCTCAGTAACGTTTACTCTTGTAAACCTTTACATTCCTCCCCCTTTTTCGGTGGAGGTGTTATCGAAATTGTCACTTTACTTGTTGAATAGACCCCCCGGACCTTTACTCTACATCAGTGACTTTAATGCTATATTGGACCCAGCCATGGACCGCTTTGGGGGGGTGGGGGTAGACCCTTTCCCTCCCTTCTGAACTGGATGCAGGTTTATGACCTTACTGAATTATGGCGCTGGAAACACCCAGATGACAGTCAGTTTTCTTGTCATTCAGACTCATTCCGCACTATGTCTCGGATTGATATGGCCTTCCCTTTGTCGCTGCGGTTTCATACCTACCTAGAGGTGTTTCAGACCACGCTCCCCTTTCTGTGGACCTCACCATCCTCCCGGGCTCTTGCCCTTCCATTTGGAGGTTAAATTCTTATTGGCTGGAGGATGAGGTGGTACAGGGAACATGTAGGCAAGGTATCAGGGAATACTGGAGGGACAATGTAGGGACAGTGGACCCTTCTATAGAGTGGGAGGCCTTCAAGACCACATTGAGGGGCACCTTTATGTCTGTCACTGGGGCCTTGAGGAAAAATAACCAACAGCACACAGCGGAGCTTGAAGCCGCCATGGTAAAAGCCGAATCTGTATATGCCTCTGACCCGACCTCTGACAGAAGAGAAGTATAGCTATTGAAACGTAGGGAATATGAAATACGTCTGTTAGACCTTACAAAAAAGAAATTGTTACATACGGCACAGAAATCATTTGAACATGGTAATAAGGCTGGACGCCTTTTAGCATATCTAACAAGACCTGATCGCCCCCCGGTATCTATTCCACGTATCCTTACTATGACAGGTCAAATAAGTGAGGTTCCTGGGGATATTATGGAAACTTTTTTAAACTTCTACACAGAACTTTACTCTTCCAGGGCTGAGTACACTGAATCCCAGCTAAACAAATACCTTGCTGACATATCTCTCCCCTCCCTTTCTACTGAGGGGAGGGATGTGTTAGAGGCTCCCATCTCGATTGAAGAGATTGCGGTGGCCATTGCACAAATGCCAGCCCACAAGACTCCTGGGCTGGATGGTTATCCCACTGAATGGTACTCATTAGGGATGAGCCGAACACCCCCCTGTTCGGTTCGCACCAGAACATGCGAACAGGAAAAAAGTTTGTTCGAACACGCGAACACCGTTGAAGTCTATGGGACACGAATATGAATAATCAAAAGTGCTTATTTTAAAGGCTTATAGGCAAGTTATTGTCATAAAAAGTGTTTGGGGACCTGGGTCCTGCCCCAGGGGACATGGATCAATGCACAAAAAAGTTTTAAAAACGGCCGTTTTTTCAGGAGCAGTGATTTTAATAATGCTTAAAGTTAAACAATAAAAGTGTAATATCCCTTTAAATTTTGTAGCTGGGGGGTGTCTATAGTATGCCTGTAAAGGGGCGCATGTTTCCCGTGTTTATAACAGTCTGACAGCAAAATAACATTTCGAAGGAAAAAACCCATTTAAAATTACCCGCGGCTATTGCATTGCCGACAATACACATAGAAGTTCATTGATAAAAACAGCATGGGAATTCCCCACAGGGAAACCCCCGAACCAAAATGAAAAAAAAAAAAAAATGACGTGGGAGTCCCCCTAAATTCTATACCAGGCCCTTCAGGTCTAGTATGGATATTAAGGGGAACCCCGGCCAAAATTTTAAAAAAAAATTACGTGGGGTTCCCCCTAAATTCCATACCAGACCCTTCAGGTCTGGTATGGATTTTAAAGGGAACCCCGCGCCAAAAAAAAAAAAAAACGGTGTGGGGTCCCCCCTAAAAATCCATACCAGACCCTTATCCAAGCACGCAACCTGGCAGGCCGCAGGAAAAGAGGGGGGGGATGAGAGTGCACCCCCACCTCCTGAACCGTACCAGGCCACATGCCCTCAACATTGGGAGGGTGCTTTGGGGTAGCCCCCCAAAACACCTTGTCCCCATGTTGATGAGGACAAGGGCCTCATCCCCACAACCCTGGCCGGTGGTTGTGGGGGTCTGCGGGTGGGGAGCTTATCGGAAACTGGAAGCCCCCTTTAACAAGGGGACCCCCAGATCCCGGCCCCCCCCGTGTGAAACCCCACGTCATTTTTTTAAAAAATTTTGGCCGGGGTTCCCCTTAATATCTATACCAGACCTGAAGGGCCTGGTATGGAATTTAGGGAGACCCCCACGTCATTTTTTTAAAATTAATTTTGGTTCGGGGTTTCCCTGTGGGGAATTTCCATGCCGTTTTTATAAATGAACTTCTATGTGTATTGTCGGCAATGCAATAGCCGCGGGTAGTTTTAAATGGGTTTTTTCCTTCGAAATGTCATTTTGCTGTCAGACTGTTCTAAACACGGGAAACATGCGCCCCTTTACAGGCATACTATAGACACCTCCCAGCTACAAAATTTAAAGGGATATTACACCTTTATTGTTTGACTTTAAGCATTATTAAAATCACTGCTCCTGAAAAAACAGCCGTTTTTAAAACTTTTTTTGCATTGATCCATGTCCCCTGGGGCAGGACCCAGGTCCCCAAACACTTTTTATGACAATAACTTGCATATAAGCCTTTAAAATTAGCACTTTTGATTTCTCCCATAGACTTTTAAAGGGTGTTCCACGGCATTCGAATTTGCCGCGAACACCCCAAATTGTTCACTGTTCGGCGAACTTGCGAACAGCCAATGTTCGAGTCGAACATGAGTTCGACCCGAACTCGAAGCTCATCCCTAGTACTCACAATTTAGGGACCTATTGTGCCCATTTCTGCTACGTACATATAATAAGGCCTTGGATGCTGGTATTCTTCCCCCCCCACTATGCGAGAGGCCTTGATCGTGCTCCTGCTGAAACCCTGCAAGGATCCACTTAAATGTGAATCATACCACCCAATATCCCTCATAAATGTGGACATTAAGATCCTAGCCAAAGTGCTTGCAAACCGCTTAAATGCTGTAGTTATGTCCCTGGTCAATAGTGACCAAGGGGGTTTTATACCTGGACGGTCCACCAGAATGAATATCCGCAGATTATTCCACAACCTGCAATACCCCCATGAGTGCTCCCGTACACGTGCCATTGTGTCTCTAGACATGTATAAAGCATTTGATAGCGTGGAATGGCCGTATCTCTTTCGGGTGTTGCAGCTGTATGGTTCCGGTCCTCGCATGGTGGCATGGATTAGACTACTTTATGCATCCTCCGAGCCCGAGTGCGTTAATTCCTCAATCACTGAGTCATTCTCAATTACAAGGGGCACAAGGCAGGGATGCCCACTGTCCCCGCTTCTGTTTGCCTTGGCTATGGAACCGTTGGCGGCACGAATTCGTACATCCCCTTCCATTAAAGGTCTGCCTATTGCTACCATTGAGGAGCGTATTTCGCTCTATGCAGACGACACCTTGGTGTATCTGGCAGATACTAATGCATCACTTCAATCGCTTTTGGCTGAGATCAATAGGTTTGGAGATTTCTCCGGATTCCGGGTGAACTGGGACAAATCTAGCCTGTTCCCTCAGGATTCTGCAGCAATCTCCCAGATCCACTCAGACTCCAACCTACAGGCGGTATCCTCCTTTCGATATCTTGGGATCCTGGTACAGTTGCCTTTATCCGCCTACATTACTAACAACTTAGACCCCATATTGAGTCGCTTACAGGAACAAACTAGACAGTGGATGGACCTGCCCCTGGATCTTATGGGAAGAGCAAGTTTACTTAAAATGATCTACCTACCAAAACTGCTATACGTGTTGGCTAACTCCCCTTGCAAAATTCCCAAATCTATTTTTAAACGGATAGATTTGTACAATGTTCCTGTGGAGTGGGGGATCCCCCAGGGTGGCACTGGAGACGTTAAGGTTGCCATCACACATGGCGGGGCTGGCGTTTCTGAATTTTTTTCTCTATTACTTAGCATCACAGCTAGTGCATGTGCATGACTGGCTGTGCCCAGTCTCGGCAAATGCATGTACTACCACTGAGGGAGCCATTGCGTCTTCTATGGAAACCTTACATAACATCGTTTATAGAGGCAAAGTCCCAAATCGACCAGGCACCTCCATGCTAGCCACTTCCCTTTTACATTTTCAATATATCGTTGCAAAAATTTCTAGACATTCCTGGTCAACATCCCCAAATAACCCCCTGTGGTTCAACCCTACTCTGCAGGAACTATACTCATTGCCCGACACTAAGCGCTGGTAATCCAAGGGAATAAAATACCTATGTCATTTGTATGATGCCCAAGGCTTTAAAACTTTTCACCAACTGAGACTTGATTTTGACTTACCACGCTCTTATTTGTTCCACTATTACCAACTTAGGCATGCTATACGAGCTCAGTTTGGCTCCTTAAAGAATCCCATTAACTTACCCCCGCTAGAGGGACTGCTAAGACAACCAGACCCTAATAAGCTTATTTCTACCTACTACGCGGCCCTAACAACAGAGGTTAACCCCAGATTTAGTAAAGCGCAGGAAAAATGGACATCCATGGACATTTCATTTACTGAGGAGGACTGGACTGAATTCAGAGACATATATAAAGCCACGGTCATCTCATCCAGGGATAGAGTTATACAGGTTAAATTTTTTCACCACTCCCATCTTACCCCGGCCAGATTATACAAAATGGGGCTGAAATCCTCCGCCGAGTACTTCCGTTTTTGTGGAGGGAGTGCTGATTTCATGCACTGCTTCTGGACCTGTCCAGTGGTTCAGGACTTCTGGGTGGAAGTGGGCTCTTTCATTTCCTCTGCTCTAGGCCTCCCCAATATCATCCACCCAAAAAATGGACTGTTGGGGATCTTTGGAGATTTACAAATATCATCACAGGCAAAAAGATTACTACGTATCCTTTACTTCTATGCTAGAAAGACCATAATGCTGTCATGGAAGGGTATACAAACGCCCTTGAAATCCCTGTGGCTAAAATTAATCAATGACATTATACCACTGTATAGACTTACCTTTGAACTCAGGAAACGGACAAAAACATTCCATAAAATCTGGGGTAGGTGGCTTGCTAGCCCTCTGACCCTCTCCTTGTAGGATATACATGGTGGGGGGCACTTACAGGTCGCGCCAGGATAGCCTATAATTTATGCAGATTATTAATACTATTATATACAGACGAATTACTTGTATGTGTAGTCGTGTGAAAGATATCAGCTGATGTATCAATATCTGTCTTTTGTTTATATGAGCTACATATTGACGCTGTTTACCAATGACTGACCGAGCATATTAAGTGGTTGTTTGTCGTGCTTGTTTTGTACAACTGGTTTGTAAAAATCAATAAAAATATCTTTAAAAAAAAAAAAAAAGTACTCATAGTGGCCGAATCTAGTAAGGAAAGCAGTCTTCCACACATCCCCTGCACGAATTTGCACCAAGTTGTAGGCCCCTCGCAGATCTAGTTTGGTAAAGACAGCTGTGGTACGTAGTCTTTGGAATAGCTCGGGTACCAGAGGCAAAGGATACCGGTTCTTTACAGTAACTTTATTCAACTCCCGGTAGTCCACACAGAGCCGTAAGGTATGATCTTTCTTTTCAGTAGATGGTCTGATGAATCCTCTTTTCAGGTTCTCATCCACATATTCCTTCAGTACCTCCAATTCCCGCTCAGACAGAGGAAAGTTTCGTCCAAAGGGAATCTCTGCCCCGTGCAGTAACTCAATCGGGCAGTCATAGGAGCGGTGTGGAGGGAGAGTCTCAGCCCCCCCGTTTACTGAAAACATCCAGAAACTCATGGTATGGTTCAGGCACTAATGAACGTACCTCCGGATCGGGTTCCATACATAATAGGGGGCCAGAAGCCCTGGGAGGAGTGGGCAGGCAATGTTCCCGACAGTAGTGAGATTGGAACTCGATACTTCCAGAACCCCAGTCAATTTGCAGGTTATGGGCCTGTAGCCAAGGTAGTCCTAGAATGACTGGGAATAGT
This sequence comes from Lithobates septentrionalis, assembly GCA_037952835.1. Classification (NCBI taxonomy): domain Eukaryota; kingdom Metazoa; phylum Chordata; class Amphibia; order Anura; family Ranidae; genus Lithobates; species Lithobates septentrionalis. The sequence goes on along the minus strand of JBBDGP010000525.1, from coordinate 2,400,206 downwards.
GGGGATGCAATTGCATCCAAACTTAACAGTTCCTTGTGGTTAGTGGCAGAGATCACAGGTAATGGAGGGGTCTGCTGGGTGACCAGACCTGACTTGATGCGGGACCTGTCCGCTAGGAAAATGGAAAGTCCTTGAGCCCTGGGTTGGAGAGGAATGAGCTGTTGGCGAGCAAAGTTTAGGTCGATGAAACAACTGCAAGCCCCAAGTCAATAATTGCCTTGACCGGAACAGTCCTTCCTGGAAGTTGGAATATGATGGAGAGAGCCAGTTGAGTAGTGCTGGCAACAGGTGCGGGGTAACTGGACGAGGATATGGATAGACATCTCCGGAGCTTTGCTGGACAGGCGTATACATAGTGGCCGGCTTCCCCACAGTACAGACAAAGGTTATTCCGCTGCCGGCGTAACCATTCCTCTGGGGACAGAGCGGACCTTATTAACCCCAGCTGCTTAAGATCGAAGGGTACTGAAGTCCATTTGTTTGGTACATCATGGACTGGGGCAGAGTGAGAGGAAGCAGGCACTCGGGGTTGTGTCCAGGTGGAATGGGTCTGCTGGGCTGCTCTCTCTGCCTTACGCTCACGAAAGCGTCGATCCATCTGTATAGTCAGGGAAAACAAGGCTTCCAGGGAGCTTGGTATACTGACCCGGGGCAAGTTCGTCTTTTAATTCTTCGGACAGGCCGAGATGAAACTGATGCCACAGGGCTGCACTATTCCACTGGGTGTCTGCGCTCCAGCGTCTGAAGTCTGTAATATAGTCCTCGACCGCTCGGCGGCCTTGCTGGAGCGCATGAAGGGCAGCCTCTGCAGTGGAAGACTGCTGCGGATCGTCAAAAAGTAAGGACATGGCGTCAAAGAAAGTTTGCAAAGAGTCCAGTACAACATGGTGATCCTCAAGCAGATGATGGGCCCAGGACTGAGGCGCTCCTTGTAGCAGAGAAATAATGAACCCCACCTTGGTAGTCTCTTGGGTGAATGTCCGGGGCTGTAGTGAGAAATACAGTTCGCAGGCATTGCGGAATGCCCGGAATTTATTCCGGTCCCCAGAGAACTTCTCCGGGGTAGGGACCCTTGGTTCTGGAGAATACATCATTGCTGCAGGCATGATTAAGGTCTCTGAAGATGACCGGTCAATAGCAGGGTTAGCAGGGGTGCCCAGGAGTTGCACTCGCTCTTCCAGATGCTTGTAACTGTCCCGGAGAGATTCCACCATTTCAGAAAGAGCAGAGAGAGGTGCTGGCACACTTCATCTGTGGGAGAGGTCCCTCTTGCAGGCTCAGGCATGGCTGTCTGATACTGACACGTACCTTGGAGGTGAGCCTGTCGCGCAGAGGGAGACCTCCCGTACGGCTCTGGTTCCAGGATCACTGGAGTGGGAACAGTGACTCTCGGAGCACAGCAGGGTAGGAGAGCCTGCAGGGTCCACTTGACTGGAGATGATGTCCGATTGGCGGAGACAGAAACAGGGTTGATTGCTGCAGATGCAGGAACGCTGAGAAGTAGCAGGCAGGTGCGCACAGATGCAGGACTGTAAGCAGATGCACACGGATGCAGGACTTGTAGGCAGATGCAGGGTCAGACAAGCCAGGTCACAGCAGCGGATCAATCAGACAGAAGCAGTAGGCAGAGAATGGTCAAAGTCATGGCAGAATCGGCAAAAGGTGATCAAACAAACAGGAACACAGAGCAGGTCAAAGGCAAGCCAAGGGGTCAGGACTGGAGACAGCAGCGAGGTCAGAAGGAGCCGGGTAACACTGGAGCAGATGCAGGATCAGGATGAGCTGCAGATCAAACAGCAAGGATGCATTCTGAAGAGGCCCCTTTTAAGGATCACTGGGCGCCAAAGCTGCGTTACTGTGCTCGTGTCCATGGTCTGCGCACGCGCATGCGCATTGGCGCACGTCTATTCCCTGCTGAATGGCTATGGACTGGAACACATCCCAATGGACCCGTGCACCCGTGGCCAGTTGCAGAGCCATGCGCCGTACGTCCATGACAGATCCATGTCTCCTGGGGCAGGACCCAGGTCCCCAAACACTTTTTATGACAATACCATGCATATAAGCCTTTAAAATTAGCACTTTTGATTTCTCCCATAGACTTTTAAAGGGTGTTCCGCGGCTTTCGAATTTGCCGTGAACACCCCAAATTGTTCGCTGTTCGGCGAACTGGCGACTCGAACTCGAAGCTCATCCCTAGCAGTGAGTATACAGCTTGTATAACAGTGTAAATTTGCTTTCCCCTTAAAATAACTCAACACACAGCCATTAATGTCTAAACTGTTGGCAACAAAAGTGAGTACAACCCTAAGTAAACATGTCCAAATTGGGCCCAATTAACCATTTTCCCTCCCCGGTGTCATGTTACCGGACTCATTAGTGTTACAAGGTCACAGGTGTGAATGGGGAGCAGGTATGTTGAATTTGGTGTTAACGCTCTCACTCTCTCATACTGGTCACTGGAAGTTCAACATGGCACCTAATGGCAAAGAATTTTCTGAGCATCTGAATAAAAGAATTGTTGCTCTACATAAGGATGGCCTAGGCTATAAGAGGATTGCCAAGACCCTGAGCTGCAGCACGGTGGCCAAGACCATACAGCGGTTTAACAGGACAGGTTCCACTACAGGTTCCACTCAGAACAGGCCTCGCCATGGTCGACCAAAGAAGTTGAGTGCAAGTGCTCGGCATCATATCCAGAGGTTGTCTTTGGGAAATAGACGTATGAGTGCTGCCAGCATTGCTGCAGAGGTTGAAGGGGTGGGGGGTCAGCCTGTCAGTGCTCAGACCATACACTGCATCAAATTGGTCTGCATGGCTATCGTCCCGGAAGGAAGCCTCTTCTAAAGATGATGCACAAGAAAGCTCACAAACAGTTTGCTGAAGACAAGCAGACTAAGGACAGGAATTACTGGAACCATGTCCTATGGTCTGATGAGACCAAAATAAAGTTATTTGGTTCAGATGGTGTCAAGCGTGTATGGCGGCAACCAGCTGAGGAGTACAAAGACAAGTGTGTCTTGCATACAGTCAAGCATGGTGGTGGGAGTGTCGTGGTCTGGGGCTGCATGAGTGCTGCCAGCACTGGGGAGCTACAGTTCATTGAGGGAACCATGAATGGCAACATGTACTGTGACATACTAAAGCAGAGCATGATCCCTCCCTTCGGAGACTGGGCCTCAGGGCAGTATTCCAACATGATAACGACCCCAAACACATCTCCAAGACGACCACTGCCTTGCTAAAGAAGCTGAGGGTAAAGGTGATGGACTGGCCAAGCATGTCTCCAGACTTAAACCCTATTGAGCATCTGTTGGGTATCCTCAATCGGAAGGTGGAGGGCGCAAGGTCTCTGTGATGTCGTCATGGAGGAGTGGAAGAGGTCTCCAGTGGCAACCTGTGAAGCTCTGGTTAGGGATGAGCCGAACACCACCCGGTTCGGTTCGCACCAGAACCTGCGAACGGACCGAAAATTCGCACGAACCTTAGAACCCCATTGACGTCTATGGGACTCATTTTAAAGGCTAATTTGCATGGTATTGTCCTAAAAAGGGTTTGGGGACCCGGGTCCTACCCCAGGGGACATGTATCAATGCAAAAAAAACTTTTAAAAACGTCCGTTTTTTTGGGAGCAGTGATTTTAATGATGCTTAAAGTAAAAAAAAAAGTGAAATATTCCTTTAAATATCGTACCTGGGGGGTGTCTATAGTACACTTGTAAAGTGGCGTGTGTTTCCCGTGTTTAGAACAGTCCCTGCACTAAATGTCATTTTTAAAGGAAAAAATCTCATTTAAAACTGCTTGCGGGTTTAATGTAATGTCGGGTCTTGGCAATATGGATGAAAATCAGTGAGACAAACGGCATGGGTACCCCCCAGTCCATTACCAGGCCCTTTGGGTCTTGTATGGATATTAAGGGGAACCCCGCACCCAAATTAAAATAAGGAAAGGTGTGGGGCCACCAGGCCCTATATACTCTGAACAGCAGTATACAGGCGGTGCAAACAAGACAGGGACTGTAGGTTTGTTGTTAAGTAGAATCTGTTTGTAATTTTGAAAGGGTACATTTTTAATGTGTTTAGCTCCAGCCAAAAATTTTTTTTTAAGCTTTTTGGAAAATATAGGGAAGGGTTATCACCCCTGTGACATTTGTTTTGCTGTCTTTCCTCCTCTTCAGAAGATTTCACCTCACTTTTTGTCCCAATGACAAATGTTTTTTGAAAATTTGGGTTTTTTTGTGGAACAAGGATTGGAAAGCATCAGTGGAAAGGAGAAATGTTTTTCCCATATTAACTCTTACAGGAGAGAATTTCCCTTCCTAGGGGTAGATTTCATCTCACTTCCTGTTGTCTCCTTCCGTTTGCAAGTAGGAGTCGTTTGTAAGTTAGATGTTTGAAAGTAGGGGCCTGCCCTATACACTCAGCAGAAATTTGGGCCTTAGGTGTTGTTGTGGCCACAACACTGTAAGCCCTCACAGGGCCCTGCTGTGAAATATTAGATCAAGAATTGTAATTACATGCCCCTGTTGAACAGGGGCAGAAAAACTGGGCCTTTGGTGGTGGTGGTGTTGGTGCTGGTGCCACAACACTGTAAGTCCTCACTCGCTCTTGGTGGGTGCAGAAATGGGCCCTGCTGTGAAATATTAGATCAAGAATTGTAATTACATGCCCCTGTTGAACAAGGGCAGAAAAATTGGGCCTTTGGTGGTGGTGGTGGTGGTGGTGCTGGTGCCACAACACTGTAAGTCCTCACTCACTCTTGGTGGGTGCAGAAATGGGCCCTGCTGTGAAATATTAGATCAAGAATTGTAATTACATGCCCCTGTTGAACAAGGGCAGAAAAATTGGGCCTTTGGTGGTGGTGGTGCTGGTGCCACAACACTGTAATTCCTCACTCGCTCTTGGTGGGTGCAGAAATGGGCCCTGCTGTGAAATCTTAGATCAAGAATTGTAATTACATGCCCCTGTTGAACAGGGGCTGAAAAATTAGGAGTTAGGCACTGGTGCTGGTGCCACAACACTGCAACCCCTCACAGACACTCTAGTTGGAACGCAGGAACGAGCCCTGCTGCAAAGTATTGCATCAAAAATTGTAATTACATGCCCCTGTTAAACAGGGGCTGAAAAATTGGGCCTTTGGTGGTGGTGGTGGTGCTGGTGCCACAACACTGTAAGTCCTCACTCACTCTTGGTGGGTGCAGAAATGGGCCCTGCTGTGAAATATTAGATCAAGAATTGTAATTACATGCCCCTGTTGAACAAGGGCAGAAAAATTGGGCCTTTGGTGGTGGTGGTGGTGGTGGTGCTGGTGCCACAACACTGTAATTCCTCACTCGCTCTTGGTGGGTGCAGAAATGGGCCCTGCTGTGAAATCTTAGATCAAGAATTGTAATTACATGCCCCTGTTGAACAGGGGCTGAAAAATTAGGAGTTAGGCACTGGTGCTGGTGCCACAACACTGCAACCCCTCACAGACACTCTAGTTGGAACGCAGGAACGAGCCCTGCTGCAAAGTATTGCATCAAAAATTGTAATTACATGCCCCTGTTAAACAGGGGCTGAAAAATTGTGCCTTAGGCACTGGTGGTGGCGCCCAGAACCAAAAATGTTCTTACAAGCTATCAGCGTAATCATTGAGGAGGAAGAGGATAATTACTCAGGGATGGTCACTCAGCATCAGCATAGGCAGTCTTTAAAGGGATCTGAGATTTCAAAAAAAATTATTCAGGTACATCAGCATCAGGTGCTTGGTAGCTGGTGGTGATCCAAGACTGATTCATTTTTATGAAGGTCAGTCGATCGACCGAGTCGGTGGACAGACGCACCCTGTGATCGGTTACCACGCCTCCAGCAGCACTGAATGTGCGTTCCGAAAGAACGCTGGATGCAGGACAGGCCAGTAGCTCAATTGCATGCTGTGCAAGCTCTGGCCAGTGATCCATCCTCAAGACCCAGTAACCCAGAGGATTTTCGATGGGAAAGGTGTCCAAGTCTGATCTTGCCCCTAGGTATTCCTGCACCATGTAAAACAGACGCTGGCGATGGTTGCTGGAACCGATCATACCTTGGGGCTGCGGGCCAAAAAATTGTCTGATCGCATCGGTCAGACGGCCACCTTCTCCACCGCTCCTTCTTTGACTGACTGAAGCCTCAGCAACACGTTGTCCAGAAACAGGAGATTGTAACCTCCCAGTCTCTGGGAACGCGTTGCACAGACCTTTCTGCAAGGCCTCCCGAAGAAGTTTCATCCTCTGCTCCCTCTGCGATGGCAAGATAAGGTCCGCAACCTTACCCTTGTAACGTGGATCAAGGAGGGTTGCCAGCCAGTATTGGTCCTTCTCCTTGATACCACGAATACGAGGATCCTTACGCAGGCTTTGCAGGATCAGGGAGGCCATGCAGCGTAGGTTTGCTGAGGCATTCGGTCCGGAGTCCTCTGGGTCACTAAGGACGACATGGTCCGCAGCCACCTCCTCCCAGCCACGTACAAGTCCATGTGTTTCTTGGGACTGATCCCTTAAAGACTGCTGCTGATGCTGAGTGCCAGGCTCCACCTCCATACTGACACAATCTTCCTCCTCCTCCTCCTCCTCGTCCTCTTCCTGTGTGATCGGCGGGCACGCAGGAACACTGTCTGGATAAAGGGGGCCTTGAGAGCTAAGGAAGTCCTCCTCTTCCTGCCTCTGTTCTGCCTCAAGTGCCCTGTCCATTATTCCAGGCAGCGTGTGCTCCAACAGGTGGACAAGGGGGACAGTGTCACTGATGCATGCACTGTCACTGCTCACCATCCTCGTGGCCTCCTCAAATGGTGACAGGACAGTGCATGCATCCCTGATCATGGCCCACTGGTGTGGGGAAAAAAAAAACAAGCTCCCCTGACCCTGTCCTGGTGCCATAGTCGCACAGGTACTCATTGATGGCCCTCTGCTGCGTGTGTGCAGCCGCTGCAGCATGGCCAACGTTGAGTTCCACCTGGTGGGCATGTCACAGATTAGGCGGTTCTTGGGCAAGTTAAACTCCTTTTTGGAGGTCCGTCAGCCGAGCACTGGCATTATATGACTGGCGGAAATGCACACAGACTTTCCTGGCCTGCCTCAGGACATCCTGTAAGCCCGGGTACCTGCCCAAGAACCGCTGTTAAGGACGTGAGCCAAACAGGGCACATGGGTCATTTGTCCCTCTCGGAGGGCAGAGAGGAGGTTGGTGCCATTGTCGCAAACCACCATTCCTGCCTTAAGTTGGCGTGGCGTCAACCACCTCTGAACCTGCCCCTGCAGAGCTGACAGAACCTCTGCCCCAGTGTGGCTTCTGTCCCCCAAGCAGACCAGACCAAGCACCGCATGGCATCTTTTGGCCTGTGTACTTGCGTAGCCCCTTGAACGGCTACGGAGCACCGCTGGTTCCGAGGACAAAGCACAGGAAGAGGCCATGGAGGAAGAAGAAGAGGAGGGGGTGGAGGAGAGAGGGGTGTCACAATCATTAGCATTTTGGAGGCGTGGTGGCGGAACAACCTCCAACACTACTGCACCTTGTCCTTCATTCTTCCCAGCTGCCAGCAGAGTCACCCAATGCGCCGTGAAACTTAGGTAACGTCCCTGTCCATGCCTGCTGGACCATGAGTCAGCGGTAATATGCACCTTACCGCTGACCGCCCTGTCCAGCGAGGCATGGACATTGCCTTCCACATGCCGGTAGAGAGCCGGAATCGCCTTCCGTGAGAAAAATTGGCGTTTCGGTACCTGCCACTGAGGAACCGCACATTCCACAAACTCACGGAAGGGGGCAGAGTCTACCAACTGAAAAGGCAGCAGTTGAAGTGCTAGCAATTTTGCCAAGCTAGCATTCAACTGCTGGGCATGTGGATGGCTGGGAGCAAACTTCTTTCTGCGGTGCAGCAGCTGGGGCAGGGAAATTTGCCTGGTACAATCTGAAGTCGGTGTACCAAAAGCAGATTGCCCACAAGTACTTGGCTGTGACACATCTAATTCTACACCTTCATTCCTCTCAGTGCAGGTCTCAGAGAGGACTAAAGGTATAGTGGGGTTGGAGATCTCAGCTGATGAGGAGCAAGGAGAGGTCCTCTTTGTTCTTTGGTGTGGGTCTTTTAAATACGCTTGCCAACGAACTGCATGGCAGGTCAACATATGTCTGGTCAAGCATGTGGTACCCAAGCGGGAGATGTTTTGGCCACGCGAGATACGCTTGAGACATATGTTGCAAATAGCAGCGGTGCGATCTGATGCACCCATCTCAAAAAAGGCCCACACCAAAGAACTTTTTGAATAACGCGCAGAGACTGCAGCGCCCTGCACATGTGGAGCTTTGGGGTGTGATGCAGTCAATGTGCTGCCCATAGGCTGGCCCCTGGAGGGCATCCTGCCTCGTTGGTGATGTGCCGCCTCCTCCTGCTCCTCCCCCTCCTCCTATCAGGCACCCACGTTGAGTCAGTGACCTCATCATCCCTTCCCTCCTCATCACTGGAGCAAACCTGGCAGTATGCTGCAGCAGGGGGAGCATGACTGCCAGATTACTGTCCTTCTTGGGCACCCCCTCTGTCCGTGCTCATGTTACTGCCTTCATCAAGCTCAGTATCATCATCAGAGCCTTCCAAACGCTGGGCATCCTCCTGGAGCATGTACCCAACACTGTGGTCAAACAGTTCGAGGGACTCCTCAGGAGGACATGGTGGGGCTAGGGAAGGAGTCACTGATGACATTGAGCCGAGGGAAGAGGCCGCTGCTTTGCCAGACAAAGTACCCTGGGCATGGGTGAGAGAGGATGAGGAAGATGAGGACGGCTGTCATCAACTCGACCAAGTCTTCCGCATGTTGCGGCTCAACGCGGCCAGCTGCTGAAAAAAAGGCAAAGCGTGTCCCACGGTCACGTGCTGATGAGCATGCACCGTCTCCACGACCAGGACTAGACACAGAGCCTGCTTGCCCTCTCTTATTGGCTTGTGACTGTCTGCCTCTCCTTGGCCTTCCAGACATACAAATGGCCTACGGCTGCACTAAGCTGGGATATATATATATATATATATATATATATATATATATATATATATATAATATAAAAAATGCTAAATTAAATAGAATATAAAGGGAAAATATCTTCTTGTGAATCTAATAAAGTCCAAAACAGTATATATCCAGAGATATAAAAGTGCCCAAAAACATTGTCCGTGATCAGTGAAGTTCGCACATCTTTCCTTCCAAAGGTGTATCACCAAGAAACGTGCTTTAGTGTCTTCCAGTGACCCCCACAGGCATATATGCTCACCTTCCTGCGTGTGACACAGTGATTAGACTATGTCAAACAAAGCCTTGGAGACACTCCTGTGCTCTAATGGAACCAGCTGTGCAGACCTTCAATGCTCTCAGTCTTTAATTAGAGTGACAGTGCGATCTGCATGAACACTAAATAAAACTCCTTGAAAGCACCTATTGGTGGTTGTAATTTTGATAGTCTTCCCAATCAAATCGTTCAGGATGCATTTACCAGAAGCCAAGTCCATATTCAAATTTTTGTGCAATTACCTCAGAGGAACCTCCGACCATTGCACGCCACTTCCAATAGGATCAAAAGAACACCAGTAATTTTCTTCAGGTAGCTGTATATACTGTAACAAGACAAGCCTGCCTGTCAGTAAGAAGATAACAGGAACGGATCTAGCTGAACACTGTGAGCAGGACGCACCCCACTAACTTGTAGGTTTAGCTGAACACTGTGAGGTGGACGCACCACAATAACTTGTAGGTTTAGCTGAACACTGTGAGCAGGACGCACCCCACCAACTTGTAGGTTTAGCTGAACACTGTGAGCAGGACGCACTGCACTAACTGTAAATAGTCTAGCTGCCTGACTGTGGTACTAATAGGATCAAAAGAACACCAGTAATTTTCTTCAGGTAGCTGTAAATACTGTAACAAGACAAGCCTGCCTGTCAGTAAGAAGATAACAGAAACAGATCTAGCTGAACACTGTGAGCAAGACGCACTGCACTAACTGTAAATAGTCTAGCTGTCTGACTGTGGTACTAATAGGATCAAAAGAACACCAGTAATTTTCTTCAGGTAGCTGTATATACTGTAACAAGACAAGCCTGCCTGTCAGTAAGAAGATAACAGGAACGGATCTAGCTGAACACTGTGAGCAGGACGCACCCCACTAACTTGTAGGTTTAGCTGAACACTGTGAGGTGGACGCACCACACTAACTTGTAGGTTTAGCTGAACACTGTGAGCAGGACGCACCCCACTAACTTGTAGGTTTAGCTGAACACTGTGAGCAGGACGCACCCCACTAACTTGTAGGTTTAGCTGAACACTGTGAGCAGGATGCACTGCACTAACTGTAAATAGTCTAGCTGCCTGACTGTGGTACTAATAGGATCAAAAGAACACCAGTAATTTTCTTCAGGTCGCTGTATATACTGTAACAAGACAAGCCTGCCTGTCAGTAAGAAGATAACAGGAACGGATGTAGCTGAACACTGTGAGCAGGACGCACCCCACTAACTTGTAGGTTTAGCTGAACACTGTGAGGTGGACGCACCACAATAACTTGTAGGTTTAGCTAAACACTGTGAGCAGGACGCACCCCACTAACTTGTAGGTTTAGCTGAACACTGTGAGCAGGACGCACTGCACTAACTGTAAATAGTCTAGCTGTCTGACTGTGGTACTAATAGGATCAAAAGAACACCAGTAATTTTCTTCAGGTAGCTGTACATACTGTAACAAGACAAGCCTGCCTGTCAGTAAGAAGATAACAGGAACGGATCTAGCTGAACACTGTGAGCAGGACGCACCCCACTAACTTGTAGGTTTAGCTGAACACTGTGAGGTGGACGCACCACACTAACTTGTAGGTTTAGCTGAACACTGTGAGCAGGACGCACCCCACTAACTTGTAGGTTTAGCTGAACACTGTGAGCAGAACGCACCCCACTAACTTGTAGGTTTAGCTGAACACTGTGAGCAGGACGCACTGCACTAACTGTAAATAGTCTAGCTGCCTGACTGTGGTACTAATAGGATCAAAAGAACACCAGTAATTTTCTTCAGGTAGCTGTATATACTGTAACAAGACAAGCCTGCCTGTCAGTAAGAAGATAACAGGAACGGATGTAGCTGAACACTGTGAGCAGGACTCACCCCACTAACTTGTAGGTTTAGCTGAACACTGTGAGGTGGACGCACCACAATAACTTGTAGGTTTAGCTGAACACTGTAAGCAGGACGCACCCCACTAACTTGTAGGTTTAGCTGAACACTGTGAGCAGGACGCACTGCACCAACTGTAAATAGTCTAGCTGCCTGACTGTGGTACTAATAGGATCAAAAGAACACCAGTAATTTTCTTCAGGTAGCTGTAAATACTGTAACAAGACAAGCCTGCCTGTCAGTAAGAAGATAACAGGAACAGATCTAGCTGAAGACTGTGAGCAGGACGCACCCCACTAACTTGTAGGTTTAGCTGAACACTGTGAGGTGGACGCACCACACTAACTTGTAGGTTTAGCTGAACACTGAGCAGGACGCACCCCACTAACTTGTAGGTTTAGCTGAACACTGTGAGCAGGACGCACCCCACTAACTTGTAGGTTTAACTGAACACTGTGAGCAGGATGCACTGCACTAACTGTAAATAGTCTAGCTGCCTAACTGTGGTACTAATAGGATCAAAAGAACACCAGTAATTTTCTTCAGGTAGCTGTATATACTGTAACAAGACAAGCCTGCCTGTCAGTAAGAAGATAACAGGAACGGATGTAGCTGAACACTGTGAGCAGGACGCACCCCACTAACTTGTAGGTTTAGCTGAACACTGTGAGCAGGACGCACCCCACTAAATTGTAGGTTTAGCTGAACACTGTGAGCAGGACGCACTGCACTAACTGTAAATAGTCTAGCTGCCTGACTGTGGTACTAATAGGATCAAAAGAACACCAGTAATTTTCTTCAGGTAGCTCTATATACTGTAACAAGACAAGCCTGCCTGTCAGTAAGAAGATAACAGGAACGGATCTAGCTGAACACTGTGAGCAGGACGCACTGCACTAGCACTAACTGTACATAGTCTAGCTGCCTGACTGTGGTACTAATAGGATCAAAAGAACACCAGTAATTTTCTTCAGGTAGCTGTAAATACTGTAACAAGACAAGCCTGCCTGTCAGTAGGAAGATAACAGGAACGGATCTAGCTGAACACTGTGAGCAGGACGCACCCCACTAACTTGTAGGTTTAGCTGAACACTGTGAGGTGGACGCACCACACTAACTTGTAGGTTTAGCTGAACACTGTGAGCAGGACGCACCCCACTAACTTGTAGGTTTAGCTGAACACTGTGAGCAGGACGCACTGCACTAACTGTAAATAGTCTAGCTGCCTGACTGTGGTACTAATAGGATCAAAAGAACACCAGTAATTTTCTTCAGGTAGCTGTAAATACTGTAACAAGACAAGCCTGCCTGTCAGTAAGAAGATAACAGGAACAGTTCTAGCTGAAGACTGTGAGCAGGACGCACCCCACTAACTTGTAGGTTTAGCTGAACACTGTGAGCAGGACGCACCGCACTAACTTGTAGGTTTAGCTGAACACTGTGAGCAGGACGCACCCCACTAACTTGTAGGTTTAGCTGAACACTGTGAGCAGGACGCACCCCACTAACTTGTAGTTTTAGCTGAACACTGTGAGCAGGACGCACTGCACTAACTGTAAATAGTCTAGCTGCCTGACTGTGATACTAATAGGATCAAAAGAACACCAGTAATTTTCTTCAGGTAGCTGTATATACTGTAACAAGACAAGCCTGCCTGTCAGTAAGAAGATAACAGGAACGGATCTAGCTGAACATTGTGAGCAGGACGCACCCCACTAACTTGTAGGTTTAGCTGAACACTGTGAGCAGGACGCACCCCACTAACTTGTAGGTTTAGCTGAACACTGTGAGCAGGACGCACTGCACTAACTGTAAATAGTCTAGCTGCCTGACTGTGGTACTAATAGGATCAAAAGAACACCAGTAATTTTCTTCAGGTAGCTGTAAATACTGTAACAAGACAAGCCTGCCTGTCAGTAAGAAGATAACAGGAACAGATCTAGCTGAAGACTGTGAGCAGGACGCACCCCACTAACTTGTAGGTTTAGCTGAACACTGTGAGCAGGACGCACCGCACTAACTTGTAGGTTTAGCTGAACACTGTGAGCAGGACGCACCCCACTAACTTGTAGGTTTAGCTGAACACTGTGAGCAGGACGCACCCCACTAACTTGTAGTTTTAGCTGAACACTGTGAGCAGGATGCACTGCACTAACTGTAAATAGTCTAGCTGCCTGACTGTGATACTAATAGGATCAAAAGAACACCAGTAATTTTCTTCAGGTAGCTGTATATACTGTAACAAGACAAGCCTGCCTGTCAGTAAGAAGATAACAGGAACGGATCTAGCTGAACATTGTGAGCAGGACGCACCCCACTAACTTGTAGGTTTAGCTGAACACTGTGAGCAGGACGCACCCCACTAACTTGTAGTTTTAGCTGAACACTGTGAGCAGGACGCACTGCACTAACTGTAAATAGTCTAGCTGCCTGACTGTGATACTAATAGGATCAAAAGAACACCAGTAATTTTCTTCAGGTAGCTGTATATACTGTAACAAGACAAGCCTGCCTGTCAGTAAGAAGATAACAGGAACGGATCTAGTTGAACACTGTGAGCAGGACGCACCCCACTAACTGTAAATAGTCTAGCTGCCTGACTGTGGTACTAATAGGATCAAAAGAACACCAGTAATTTTCTTCAGGTAGCTGTAAATACTGTAACAAGACAAGCCTGCCTGTCAGTAGGAAGATAACAGGAACGGATCTAGCCGAACACTGTGAGCAGGACGCACCCCACTAACTTGTAGGTTTAGCTGAACACTGTGAGGTGGACGCACCACACTAACTTGTAGGTTTAGCTGAACACTGTGAGCAGGACGCACCCCACTAACTTGTAGGTTTAGCTGAACACAGTGAGCAGGACGCACTGCACTAACTGTAAATAGTCTAGCTGCCTGACTGTGGTACTAATAGGATCAAAAGAACACCAGTAATTTTCTTCAGGTAGCTGTATATACTGTAACAAGACAAGCCTGCCTGTCAGTAAGAAGATAACAGGAACGGATGTAGCTGAACACTGTGAGGTGGACACACCACAATAACTTGTAGGTTTAGCTGAACACTGTGAGCAGGACGCACCCCACTAACTTGTAGGTTTAGCTGAACACTGTGAGCAGGACGCACTGCACTAACTGTAAATAGTCTAGCTGCCTGACTGTGGTACTAATAGGATCAAAAGAACACCAGTAATTTTCTTCAGGTAGCTGTAAATACTGCAACAAGACAAGCCTGCCTGTCAGTAAGAAGATAACAGGAACAGATCTAGCTGAAGACAGTGAGCAGAACGCACCCCACTAACTTGTAGGTTTAGCTGAACACTGTGAGGTGGACGCACCACACTAACTTGTAGGTTTAGCTGAACACTGTGAGCAGGATGCACCCCACTAACTTGTAGGTTTAACTGAACACTGTGAGCAGGATGCACTGCACTAACTGTAAATAGTCTAGCTGCCTGACTGTGGTACTAATAGGATCAAAAGAACACCAGTAATTTTCTTCAGGTAGCTGTATATACTGTAACAAGACAAGCCTGCCTGTCAGTAAGAAGATAACAGGAACGGATGTAGCTGAACACTGTGAGCAGGACGCACCCCACTAACTTGTAGGTTTAGCTGAACACTGTGAGGTGGACGCACCACAATAACTTGTAGGTTTAGCTGAACACTGTGAGCAGGACGCACCCCACTAACTTGTAGGTTTAGCTGAACACTGTGAGCAGGACGCACTGCACTAACTGTAAATAGTCTAGCTGCCTGACTGTGGTACTAATAGGATCAAAAGAACACCAGTAATTTTCTTCAGGTAGCTGTAAATACTGCAACAAGACAAGCCTGCCTGTCAGTAAGAAGATAACAGGAACAGATCTAGCTGAAGACAGTGAGCAGAACGCACCCCACTAAGTTGTAGGTTTAGCTGAACACTGTGAGCAGGACGCACCGCACTAACTTGTAGGTTTAGCTGAACACTGTGAGCAGGACGCACCCCACTAACTTGTAGGTTTAGCTGAACACTGTGAGCAGGACGCACCCCACTAACTTGTAGTTTTAGCTGAACACTGTGAGCAGGACGCACTGCACTAACTGTAAATAGTCTAGCTGCCTGACTGTGATACTAATAGGATCAAAAGAACACCAGTAATTTTCTTCAGGTAGCTGTATATACTGTAACAAGACAAGCCTGCCTGTCAGTAAGAAGATAACAGGAACGGATCTAGCTGAACACTGTGAGCAGGACGCACCCCACTAACTTGTAGGTTTAGCTGAACATTGTGAGCAGGACGCACCCCACTAACTTGTAGGTTTAGCTGAACACTGTGAGCAGGATGCACTGCACCAACTTGTAGCTTTAGCTGAACACTGTGAGCAGGACGCACCCCACTAACTTGTAGTTTTAGCTGAACACTGTGAGCAGGACGCACTGCACTAACTGTAAATAGTCTAGCTGCCTGACTGTGGCACTAATAGGATCAAAAGAACACCAGTAATTTTCTTCAGGTAGCTGTATATACTGTAACAAGACAAGCCTGCCTGTCAGTAAGAAGATAACAGGAACGGATCTAGCTGAACACTGTGAGCAGGACACACTGCACTAACTGTAAATAGTCTAGCTGCCCGACTGTGGTACTAATAGGATCAAAAGAACACCAGTAATTTTCTTCAGGTAGCTGTAAATACTGTAACAAGACAAGCCTGCCTGTCAGTAGGAAGATAACAGGAACGGATCTAGCTAAACTGAATACAGTGTATATATAGATATATGCAACACCTGGGATGCATATATATATACACAATACACTGTAAGTGCAGCTAACTGACTGACTGTTCTGCCTAATCTATCTAACTCAAATCAAATGTCACTGTCTGTCTGTCTCTCTCTCTCTCTCTCTCAATGAACGCCGGAACACACACTACACAGGGCCGCCGTGCAGGCGGCCTTATATAGTGTGGGGCGTGTACTAAATCCCCTGAGCCATAATTGGCCAAAGCCTCCTTGGCTTTGGCCAATTACGGCTCTCTGTTCAGACGGCGCTGTGATTGGCCAAGCATGCGGGTCATAGTGCATGCTTGGCCAATCATCAGCCAGCAATGCACTGCGATGCCGCAGTGAATTATGGGCCGTGACGCGCCACACGAATTTGGCGCAAACGGCCCATATCGTTCACAATTCGGCGAGCGGGCGAACAGACGATGTTCGAGTCGAACATGGGTTCGACTCGAACACGAAGCTCATCCCTAGCTCTGGTGAACTCCATGTCCAAGAGGGTTAAGGCAGTGCTGGAAAATAATGGTGGCCACACAAAATATTGACACTTTGGACCCAATTTGGACATTTTTACTTAGGGGTGTACTCACTTTTTGTTGCAGGCGGTTTAGACATTAATGGCTGCGTGTTGAGTTATTTTGAGGGCACAGCTAATTTACATTGTTATACAAGCTGTACACTCACTATTTTACATTGTAGCAAAGTCATTTCTTCAGTGTTGTCAAATGAAAAGATAGAATAAAATATTTACAAAAATGTGAGGGGTATACTCACTTTTGTGAGATACTGTGTATGTATGTATATATATATATATATATATATATATATATACTTGATTTGATTGTAGCCGTATTAGTGGAATTGTGACATAGACAATTGAGTACTGTCCGTGATACTTTTTTTATTTGCACTAACATACAATTTTTCAGGACAAGCTTTTGGGGTATGTCCCCTTCTTCAAGGTCCAAGCAGTACTGATTCAGACATTTTTAAGCAGAATGTAAAAGAAAAAAAAAAAAAAGCGAAAAACAAACACATACAAATCAATGGTAATAAAGATAGCAGCAGAGTTAGTGAGATAAGACAGAGGGAGAGCTAAAGACTGGAGGAGGGGGGGGGGGATACTGGTCACAGAGGGGGGCGTAAAACTATAGCATAGTGTGTAAGGAAACCAATATCTAAATTCAGGCCATTATTTTTTGTGTCAAAAAGAAGTATCATTCTTAGTTCAAACATTTTCCTTTCCTGGATAGTTCTGAAATTCCCTTTAAGAACTAAAACATTGAGGTCTTCTATAGCGTGGTCCGGTTGTGAGAAATGATGCCCCACAGGTGTGCATAAACTGTCTTCTTTATGTTCTTTGATGATATGTCTGTGCAAATTCATCCTCGCTTGCAACTTCTGGAGGTACAGTTGTAAGATCCCATGATATTGAAGGTCCCATTTGTGTGTGTAACATTTTTGGAAAGGTTGATCTGGTTGCATAGTTTGCAGCGTTTTTTATTGCAGGGTTTGCTTCCATTATTTGTGACTTCATAATCAGAGTGAAGTTTCCTGCTGATTAGTTTGTGTCTGAGGTTGGGTGGTTGTCTGAAAGCCAATAATGGGGGTTGTTGGAATATTCCTTTTAGAGTTTCATCCTCTGTTATAATGGGTTGTAAATCTTTGATTATCTTTTTGATCCCTTCAAGTGCTGGGTTGTATGTGGTGACTAGAGGTACTTGGTTATTTGTTTATTTCTCTGTGTATTGGAGGAGATTTTCTCTTCGGGTTTTCAAGGCTGTGTTTATGCTGCTGTTGATGGTTTTGTCTTTGTAACCTTTCTTATGGAAGGAGTCTGCCAGTGCTCTGAGATGTTTATCTCTGTCTTCTGGGTCTGAACAAATTCGGTGGTATCTGATGGCCTGGCTGTGTATGATGGCCCGTTTAGTGTTTTGGGGGTGAAAGCTGGAACTATGAAGATAGCTGCATCGGTCAGTTGGTTTTCTGTATATCGACGTGTGAAGCTTGTCATCCCTGATTTATACTGTAGTGTCCAGGAAGTGGACGTGTGTTAGAATAGTCCATTTTTCGTTTGATAGATGGGTGAAAAGTGTTGATCAATGAGAATTGGTTTAGATTTTTTTCACCTTCAGTCCATATCATGAAGATATCATCAATATAGCGATAATATCTGTATGGCTTTTGTTGAATGCTGTTCAGGAATTTGTCTTCCAGGTCAGCCTTAAATAAGTTTGCATATTGGGGTGCCATTTTGCTTCCCATAGCAGTGCCCATACACTGGAGATAGATGTCATTATTGAAAGTGAAGTAGTTGTGTGTAAGAATGAATTCGATGAGCTGTGTCACATCCTCAGCAGTGTATTTGTAGTTTGGTGAGGATGATAAGGATCTGTGACATGCCGCCAACCCATCCTTGTGAGGGATGTTACTGTACAGAGATTCTACATCCATAGTGACTAGAAGTGTATTTGGTGGTGTCACGGAACGTCCCACACTCCGCTTGAGTGCTTCCGTCATATACCGCTTCCTAAGTTCTGGAACACGAGTCCAATGGATCTGGCTATAGGAACCCCAAGAACTAGACAACACCAGTCTTGGAGTACATCAGAACTAACTTTTATTTGAGATCTCACACACATTTATACACCAGGATGACTCAAAGCTAACCTAATTAACATGAGCTCCAATAGGAGTCGTCCCGTCTCCTACATTGTATGGAGGACAATGTCATTAGCTCATTCAATTAACATAAGCACAAGTTGACACCAGCATCTCCTCACATGATGTGTCCCAACAGAATGAATCAGTCTTATCAGCAGGGGGCTGCTGGAGGAACCCCCCCTCCCTCTTCAGGGACACAGATCCACAGCAAGGAGTCCCCATACAATATATACATGACTGAGTCCGATTAATACAGTTCAGACTGGATTTCTCATTCACCTCAAATGCTAGGGCCCATAATCTGTGTTCAACAGGCCCGCACACAGTCCTCTCCAACAGCCTCTGCTCCGGCCAGGTCCGTGACATTTCTCCCCTTTCGGCAGGAGACTAACATAGGAGGAGACCCCAGACGGGTTGACTCCGAAGTTAGTCAGTAGTTCCAGTCCTCTACTGCCTGTACCCACACAGTACCCCAAACAAATTATTCCAAACAGTGCATTACTCACCCAGCCATCCTCTGCCTCTCTCAGAGAACATATCTGCCGCTGGGGAGAGGCCCGGACTGGCCCTTCTCCCTGGAATCCTTTCTGCCGCTGGAGGGAAGACAGTGGGACTGGGCTCACTCCATTCTGCTGTTGGGGATCTGGGCCCACTGCCCAGCATCCCTGGGGTATACAGGTGGGGACTGAAGCCCCATCAACCGACACCAGATCAAGCTGCAGTTGTGAGGTGATGACTGCATTCTCTCCTTGGATCCTGATCTGCAGCTCGCGATAGACTGCCACCTCCTCACCTTGGGCCTCCACAATTGCTGCAGGTGTGGGGCAGAGGTCTTGGACCCTCTGTCCGGTTGCCAGCACTTCTGCTGGGGGTTTGCCAGGTGGTTCCTCCTCTACAGAAACGTCTATTAAATCCCCAGTCTTTGGAAGTGGTAAAAGTGTGGGACAGAGGTCTTGGACCCTCTGTTCAGTTACCAGATCTTCAGCTGGAGAAGTTTGTTTTAACTCCATAGATGCTGCTGGCAGAAAATCACATGTCCCTGTCAGTGTTGTGGGAGAAAGGCCGACTACCTCTTCTCTCAAGAAGGCCGAAGCCACTGTTGGTGCTGGGCAGAACACAGTGAACTTTGGCCCTGATAGCAGCTCTTCTGCTGGAGGCTCATCAGGTTGTTCTTCCTCAGCAGAAAAGTCTATCAAGTCCCATGTCTCTGCAACTGATGTCTGGGGATAGAGGTTCACCATCTCCTGTCCATGGAACCCAGAAGATGTCATCAGTGCTGGGCAGAGGTTAGCAGAGCTCTGCCCTGTTGTCAGCACTTCAGGTTTGGGGACGGCAATCTCCGGATTTTCCACTGCCGATTCTCTGGCATGCTGCTGAACTTGTTCTAGCAGTTTCCTGTATGCCCTTTCCAGATGCTGTTCCTTCCTTAGCAAATGGTCCAGATCAGGTTTGAGCTCTGAGACCCCTGCAAGACTGAGCATAGACTCTCTATAGTCTCTCAT
Source organism: Lithobates septentrionalis (assembly GCA_037952835.1). Lineage (NCBI taxonomy): Eukaryota > Metazoa > Chordata > Amphibia > Anura > Ranidae > Lithobates > Lithobates septentrionalis. Next base: position 2,380,112 of record JBBDGP010000525.1, on the reverse strand, counting down.
GTCCTCAAGGTCAGGTTCCCCCTCATCGCCAAACATAAAAAGATCTGTAAGGTTCTCCCACAGCAATCCAGGGCCGCCAAAGTCATATCCCTCCGGAGAGCATTCTGTTGTCTCCCCTAAATATCCCTCCTCTGCGTGCCATTGCAGAGCCCGATACCGATTGTCCAGCTCTATCTCCTGCTGGACCAACCTGTCCAACTCAGTCACCCATTGCTCCTGGGGCTGCTCTCCCAGGAATGCCATCCGCAATGCCCGTTGGTCACTGGCCCGTTGCTCTTGGGTTGGAAAGCACTTGCCCTGTTTTATACCAGCGAGACGGAGGGCTGCAATCCAGAGCTCCACCCGAATCAGCTGCCTGAGCTCCAGGCATTCATCCTCAGACACAGTCCTGGTGTACGTTGAAAGGATGATCCGCAGCAGCCCCGGGAATTCTGATGCCAGGTCCATATCTCCGCTGGGGTGACTGAAGTCTGCTATGCTGATCTTGGATCCAGTTGGAGGTTTGGATGTCCCAGACTTCAGGAAGCTATCCCACTGCTTGCCACCAATGTCACGGAACGTCCCACACTCCGCTTGAGTGCTTCCGTCATATACCGCTTCCTAAGTTCTGGAACACGAGTCCAATGGATCTGGCTATAGGAACCCCAAGAACTAGACAACACCAGTCTTGGAGTACATCAGAACTAACTTTTATTTGAGATCTCACACACATTTATACACCAGGATGACTCAAAGCTAACCTAATTAACATGAGATCCAATAGGAGTCATCCCGTCTCCTACATTGTATGGAGGACAATGTCATTAGCTCATTCAATTAACATAAGCACAAGTTGACACCAGCATCTCCTCACATGATGTGTCCCAACAGAATGAATCAGTCTTATCAGCAGGGGGCTGCTGGAGGAACCCCCCCTCCCTCTTCAGGGACACAGATCCACAGCAAGGAGTCCCCATACAATATATACATGACTGAGTCCGATTAATACAGTTCAGACTGGATTTCTCATTCACCTCAAATGCTAGGGCCCATAATCGGTGGGCAACAGGCCCGCACACAGTCCTCTCCAACAGCCTCTGCTCCGGCCAGGTCCGTGACAGGTGGTAATTGTTGTATATTGTTAAGCTTGTTCAGAAAATCAGTGGTGTCTTCCAGGAAACTCACAGTGTTCATGACTAAAGATTTTAACATGTTTTCTACAAGGCCTGAGATATGTTCGGTAAGTGTATTCATACTTGTTATAATGGGTCTGCCTGGATTTCCTGGCTTGTGAATCTTGGGCAGCATGTAGAAGTCTCCAATTTCTGGATTATCCGGAATCACATTGATGAGTTCTGAATGTAGGTGGCTTGGTATGGCTTGGTATTGTCGCAATGAGACCTTTTAATTGCTTAGTAAAATCCTGGGTAGGATCATAATCCAGTTTTTTGTAGTAAGTAGTATTTGCCAGCTGCCTCTGGCCCTCTCGTATATATTTGTCTGTATCCATCACAATGACTGCTCCCCCTTTATCTGCTGGTTTGATGGTTATGGCCTGATTATTGCGCAGATCATGTATAGCTCTTCGCTCCAGTGGTGAAAGGTTGTATAATATTTTCTTTTGCTGGGTGGATATCAGGGATGTGACTCGCAGCCTGAAGCTGTCAATATAGGTATCCAGTTTGGGGTTGCGTCCTTGTGGAAGTGTGAAGTTGTTGTTCTTTTTCTTTTTGCCACCTCCTATTGTCCTAGGATTCCTTTCCTTACTGGGAAAATATTCTTTGAGCCTTAGTCTCCTAAAGAATTCCTCCATATCTGACCATACCTGTAAATTATCCAATTTGGTGGTTGGGCAGAATGTGAGGCCTTTGGAGAGGACTGTTGTTTCTGGTGTAGAAAGTTTATGATTTGACAAATTTATGATTCCAAGTTCCTCTGTTATATCCACATTTTCTGTAAAGTCAGCATTTGCACAAGGGATTCTGGATCGGGTTCCAAGTTGCTGATAGCAGGAGTTATAGAAGTTGTGTTTGTTTTGTGTCGTTTAGGTTGTATCCAAAGGGTCTGCTCGTGATGTAGCTTTTGGAGGTTTTTTTGCTTCCTGTTCATGGCAAGTTTTTGCAGATGTCTTTGTAAGGTTTCGATTTCATTCTTAATTTGGTTGATGCTTGTAGGGTCCAATGGTGTTGAGGTTTCAAACACCAACTGCTTTTGTTTCCGGATTGTTTCCCTTTTACCATACAGTTTATGAATGAGGTTGTTCCTTAACCTGTATCTTCCATCATACTTGATTTGATTGTAGCCGTATTAGTGCAATTGTGGCATAGAAAATTGAGTACTGTCCGTGATACTTTTTTTATTTGCACTAACATACAATTTTTCAGGACAAGCTTTTGGGGTATGTCCCCTTCTTCAAGGTCCAAGCAGTACTGATTCACATATTTTTAAGAAAAATGTAAAAGAAAAAAAAGAGATAAAAAAAGCGAAAAACAAACACATACAAATCAATGGTAATAAAGATAGCAGCAGAGTTAGTGATATAAGACAGAGGGAGAGCTAAAGACTGGAGGAGGGGGGGATACTGGTCATAGAGGGGGTCGTAAAACTTTAGCATAGTGTGTAAGGAAACCAATATCTAAATTCAGGCCATTATTTTTCGTGTCAAAAAGAAGTATCATTCTTAGTTCAAACGTTTTCCTTTCCTGGATAGTTCTGAAATTCCCTTTAAGAACTAAAACATTGAGGTCTTCTATAGTGTGGTCCGGTTGTGAGAAATGATGTCCCACAGGTGTGCATAAACTGTCTTCTTTATGTTCTTTGATGATATGTCTATGCAAATTCATCCTCGCTTGCAACTTCTGTGATATTGAAGGTCCCAAACTAATCAGCAGGAAACTTCACACTGATTATGAAGTCACAAATAATGGAAGCAAACCCTGCAATAAAAAACGCTGCAAACTATGCAACCAGATCAACCTATCCAAAAGTGTTACACACACAAATGGGACCTTCAATATCATCAACTGTACCTCCAGTAATGTTGTGTACCTCATCCAATGCAAAAGGTGCAGCAAAGGATCTTATGTTGGTGAAACAGGACAGAACTACGAGTCTTGGCCCCATGGTTGTACACTCTCTGCTGTGCTAACTGCGCTTGGGCCAAATGTTCCTTTACGATTGGCATTACCTGTGCAATTCTATCTTGCATCAGGGCGACATGCTCAATCACACTCTTGTGAGGAGAACTCTAATTTTAACAAGTTTCCTTGGCGATATCCAGCAGCCCTCTTGGGTGTCTCCCATAGAGTAACTCGATGGGTGAGAAACCATAGAGGATTGGGGTACCTCCCTAATGGCAAACATCAAATAGGGTATTAGACAGTCCCAATTTTTTCCATCTCTATCCACCACCTTCTTTAACATTTGTTTCAGGGTTTTGTTGAATCTTTCAACCAACCCATCTGTTTGGGGGTGATACACAGACATACGCAATTGTGTCACTTAGAACATCTTGCATAGTTCTTTCATAACCCGGGACATAAAGGGTGTACCTTGGTCCATAAGCAGCTCCTTACAAATACCCACGCGGCTAAAAACCCGAGGTATTTTGAAGAGGAATCTCTTCCGGATAACGGGTGGCATAGTCCAATATAACCAAAATGTACTGATGCCCCCTAGCGGACTTCATTATCGGACCTACCAAATCCATTGCGATCCTCTCAAAGGGGACCTCAATGATAGGAAGAGGTACCAGCAGGTTACGGAAATGTGGCATAGGTGCCGACTTCTGACACACAGGGCAGGAGGAACCTGTTTCCTTCATGACCCCAGGCCAATAGAATCTCTGCAATACTCTCTCTCTGGTTTTCTCTGTCCCCAGATGATCTCCAAGAATGTGCCTATGGGCCAATTCTAACACCAACTTCCTGTAAGGTTTGGGCACCACAAGTTGCTCAATGGTTTCTTCTGCCCTTTGAGCCACTCGATACAGCAGGTCCCTTTCCACAATGAAGTACTGGTAAGTGCAAGTCTTATCTGGGTTCACTAACTCGCCATCTATTTTCACCACATTTTCCTGTGCCTTTAGTAGGGTGGGGTCTTTTAACTATTCTGTGGCAAAATTTTCCCTGTGAACCTCGAAATCCGAAAACTCCACAGACGGCATGTTTTCGTCTGAGGATGTTGGCTCCTACCCAGTTTCCCGAGTTTCCCCTGCCAATACCGCCAAGGGAAATTCTGGAGAGTCCTCACCACTCTCAGAGGATTTATAGTCATCACCTTCCTGGTCTATAGGGGCACCAGTGGGGGCTCAGGACAATCCCAGAGTTCCCAGAACTTTGGAAAATCCCTTCCCACAATGGCATCGTGTGGTAAGTGAGATACTAACCCCACCTGATGGAAGAGGTTACCTTTGGGGGTCTCAAAAAACACTGAAGTCACAGGATACTCTTGGGTGCCCCCATGCACACAAATAACAGCCACCTTGTTATTCCCAGAGACCTCTGTAGTAACTAGTTCAGCTTTTATCAATGTCACCAGGGTACCTGAAACCAGCAACACAACAACATTTCTACCAGTAATACACGTTTTACATAAATGTTTTTCAGGTCCCCGAATGGAAGTGCATGCAACTGTCGCAAACAGCGACTGACGTCTGTCCGTTATAAAGTCACATTGCATAGGCTCATCCACAACTGGGCAATTGGCTGCAATATGTCCCTCTTGCCGGCAGCGGTAGCAAATAATTTTTTTTGCTGCCTCTTGTGGCCTGGGCTTCCCGGGCTGCTCCCTCCAGACATTAGGTAGAACTCCCACCCTCTCACTCTCTCCACCCTCACCCCTTGGAGTCATCTTACCCGCCACTGGGGATGGTCTGGTCTTAGGGTGGAAAGTCCGTGAGTCCCTGGAAAAGGTGGTCAGGTTCTCTGTAGCCAAGTACCTCTCAAGCAGATCCACAAGCTTATCTGCAGTTTCTGGGTCTCCATGGCTTACCCACTTTTGGATGGCAGTAGGAAGAGCTCTTAAGAAATGATCCATAACAACACATTCCACAAACTTTGGTGTGGTCAAAGTCTCTGGCTGCAGCCACTTCCTGCTCAGGTGACTGCGATCATACATTTGATACATGGGGGGTTTTCCAAGCCTGAAAGTCCAGTTATATACACGCTGAGCCCGGACAGCCAGGGTGACACCCAGCCGTGCCAATATTTCTGTTTTTAGCACCACATAGTCTTTTGCTTGGTTAGGCTCTAGGTCGTAATAAGCTTTCTGCGATTCCCCAGTTAACAGAGGGGCCACCAGTCCAGCCCACTGCTACTTTTCCCTTTCAGCAGTCCTTTCAAATGTGGTCAAAAACACCTCCGGATCATCCTCTCCAGTCATTTTTGTCAGTAAACGGCTCACACCAAAGGACGCGGTATTAGTGGAACTACTTGCCTCACTGGTCTGCGGACGTTGCTGCATTAATATCTCCATTTGTTGTTGGAGACTCTGCTCTTGCTTCTGTAACAGGTCTATGAACCGAGCCTCAGATAGCTGCTGGGCTTGTTGCTGAGCTTCCAGACTCTGTTGCAAAGTTGCATTTGTCTGCTGCTGAGCCGCGAGGCTCTGTTGTTGAGCTGCAAGGCTCTTTTGCAAACCCGCATTTGTCTGCTGCTGATTTGCTTTTGCTAGAGCCAGCTGTCTCAGTATCTCCTCCATGCTGGCCTTAAGAAAAAAACGCCCACATTCTCCACCAACTGTGAGGGGGTTAGCTCAGCAGCGGGTGTGTGTGACCCCCTGGATGGGTTCAACACACAAGGGATGAGACACAATCCTAGCTCCACCTTCAACAGTAAGCCTAGCCCCAAAGTGGTCTGGCAGACCGTGGCCCTATTGTTAGATCAACCTCTGTGGAACGGTCACACTAGAAAACTGTCATTGATTAATGGCTGCAGCCAATGTATTCTGACAGCAGAGAGTCCCTACTGACACTGGAAAAACACAAAAGCTGTAGGGACATCCCATATATAACCCCTCCCACTCCCATCTAGACTCAGTTTTTTTGATAGTGTCCTTAAAGTGATACTAAATTCTTTTTTTTTCTTTAAAAATAAAAAAACATGTTATACTTACCTGCTCTGTGCAGTGGTTTTGCACAGAGCAGCCCAGATCCTCCCCGGATGGCTGAGGCACTCGTGCACATTGCTGTATAGAGATGGGCTCAGGTAAGTTTTAGGGGGGCTGAGGGGGGCTGCTGCACACAGAAGATTTTTTATCTTAATGCATAGAATGCATTAAGATAAAAAAACCTTTTGATTTAACAACCACTTTAAGGCAACTTTCACACTGAAGCGCTTTACAGGCGTTATAGTGCTAAAAATAGCACCCTCTTGTCACTCCAGTGTGAAAGCTCGAGTGCTTTCACACTGGAGCGGTGCGCTTGCAGGACGCTAGAAAAAGTCCTGCAAGCAGCATCTTTGGGGGCGGTTTAGGAGCGCTCCTAAACCGCCCCTGCCATTGAAATCAATGTTGGCGCTGCCGAAGTGCCTGTAAAGCGGTTCGGCAGCAGCGCTTTGTGGGAGCTTTTAACCCTTTATCAGCCACTAGCTGAAACTACGGTAAAGCGCGGGTAAAACTAGATGTCGCTTTACTGCCGACGCCCCCACCGCCTCAGTGTGAAGTGCTCTAGAGCCCCATTCACACATCAGCGTTTTGAAGCTTGAAACTCGAAGCTCCAAAACGCTGAAGGAGGAAAAAATCAATTATTCTCTATGGAATTAGTTCACATCTCCACTCCAAGTCGCCTGAAGCCAAACGCCTGAAACTCAAAAAAGTTCTGGAGCTTTTTTTGTTGCTTAAATTCGGCAGATTTGCATGTTTTTGATGCCATAGACAAAAATAAAAACAACCGATTTGTGCGTTTTTGTGTGCAATTGCACATTTTTGAGCTACTTTCTGCTCAAATGAAAAAATAAAAAATTAGTAATAATATATCAATAAACAAATAAATGTAAAATAAATACATAAATAACTAAAAATCATCATAAATAAATAAAATAAATGTATAATATTTAATAATAAATCATTATTAATGAATCACTAATAATAATAATCACCTGATAATAATTATTATTATTATTTATTTTGTGTTAAAGTGTTTAGTTATTTGTAATTATTTTATTATTTTATTTTTTTAGGGGTTGATTATGTATTGTTACATAGTAGTAATTTATTGTATTTGTTTATTATTTATTTATGATTATTTTATTTATGTATTTATTTTACATTTATTTATTCATGTATTATGATCATTATTAGTAGTAGATATTATTATTATTAGTAGTAGCAGTAGAAGTAACACCCTAACCCTAAACCTAACCCTAACCCCAAACACTAATCTTAACCCTAACCTTAACTCTAACCCCTTACCCTAACAAAAAAATATATAATAAATGAATAATATTAATAAAAAAGGAAATAACAGCTGATGGAAAAGCTAAAAAATCTGAAAAACCTAGCAACAAATGATGCAACAGATGATAGTTTCCTCTATTGGCTAATAAAAACACCAAAGCCCAAAAACACTGTATAAAAACGTGCCAAAATTGCACACAAAAACGCACGGAAAATGCTTAAAGATGTTACGCTCAGGTGTGAATGGAGCTTAACTTATGTATCCCTCTTACCTTGGTATGTGGTGCATCACAACTTAGTCACAGCGTGCTATACAGGTCTAGGGCCATGGTCTGCCAGACCACTTTGGGGCTAAGCTTACTGTGGAAGGTGGAGCTAGGATTGTGTCTCATCCCTTGTACCCCTTCAAGAGTGGGAAGACATCTGCTGCAGAAAGTGCAGGGCTTGCACTTTTTAAATCTATTTCAGGGTGCTAACACTCCTATGCCTCAGCCACTGAGGAATGTGGTCTGAGTCATTTTAAACTGTATGTTGCAACTATGGATGGGAACCACCAGCTGTATAAAATTGGCGCCATTTCTTTCCTCTGTCTAGTGCAAGTCTATTGCATCTTCCACTATTGTGCCTGTGTAGCCTTGTTCTCAGATTCTTCACTGGGCATCTGCACGCCATTTTCTGTTGCTAACCATGACTGCTGAGGCGCAATGGGCTTACGTCTCACTTAACATAACACCAAGGGATCATACCCCCCACCACCCTTGCCCTTTACCCCATTAAATAAGACACTTACAACCATTAGGTTGGAAAGGGCAAGGCCACAGCTTTATTAAATTCCAACACATAACATGTGAACATATTTCCTTGTCAAAGTATTTTATTGAATATTCACAGATAATTTATACATGTGTACAATATAATCGATTCTTAAACAAATTAATAAAGCTCAATTATGTAAATTCAAAGCATAGTTTAGATTATTACTATGGGGGTCATTTACTATAACTCCAGGAAGTACTGGGCACTATGGCAAACAATAGAGCCCATTTTAGCCAAATGGAAACAAAACGGCGAATTTGCGCATGAAAATCAGCAATATAAGCGGGGAACAACCGTTTGTAAATTCTAAATTGTCGCTAATTAGCGCTTCCGCGTATATACAAATGCCAATTCTTATCAAGTTGTTATAAAGCACTGTACTGTAGCCATGATCCATGTATGTGAAAGAAACATTTTTATCAGAGATGTGCTCTAGTTCCCGTGCATCTATTGATTTATATTACAATTAGTATTCCTAGTTTTTTTCCCTTCTTTTGCTAAGAAATGCAGTTCTGAATGATTATTACATAGTAATGTCTGCTATTCTGTAAAGTTACATGTATTAATCATTTAGGTTACCTATTTGTTGTATGTTGTTTTTTTCATGTTTTTGATTTATTATTTATTAATTTAGTTGACTATAAATCAGTAATTATTTATGTTCATTCTTTAATAATACTACACTATTATGCATGTCTTGTACTTAGCACAATGGCTTAGTGGTCTGCTTGGATATCTCCACACCACTCATGGTATGAGTTCAAACAACAGCCAACCTACCATCCACCAGCTGTGTTTATTTTTTCAGTGCACAAGTGAATTAAAATAAACAAACAAAGAAATGTAAACTGCCCTTTAGCTAGTGTGTGGTGTTTGGAATGTCACATCATAATATAATTGAATACTTACATACCATTGCATGCATTTAAAGAGTTAATACAATAAAATCATTCACATTGAGGTGCATTGGCTATTTGGCAATCACCTATTTTCAGTGTGTATATATATATATATATATATATATATATATATATATATATATATATATATATATATATATATATATATATATATATATATATTTGTGTTGCTTTGGCTAATTGGCTAACTGGCATTCTCCTTTTCCAACCAATGCAATCTTTTAGGATTTTTCTGTGGGATTTGAACCCATGAGTCTTTCAATACCTGAATGTTTGAATGTAGAGGTGCTAAATGCTAGCCTATTGGGCTGAGCACAATTATACATACAAAATACTTTTACTAGTGTTTGATGTGTTAGATACTATACAATAAAGTTTATCAAATGTAAACTGCTTGTTAGCTAGTGTGTGGTGTTTGGAGATTCACACCATAATATTAGTGAATACTTACATACCATTGCAAGCATTTGAAGAGTTAATACAATAATATCAACCACATTAAAGTGTATTGGCTACTTGGCATTCACTGCATGCTGCTTTGGCTAATTGGCTAACTGGCTAACAGTAATTCTCCTTTACTCCACCAATAGTAACCCTTTAGGATTCTTCTGTGGGATTTGAACCCATGAGTCTTTCAATACCTGAATTTTTGAAGGTAGAGGTGCTAACTGCTAGCCTATTGGGCTGAGCACAACAATATATACAAAATACTTTTACTAGTGTTTGATGGTTTATATACCATACACTAAAGTTTATCAAATGTAAACTGCTTGTTAGCTAGTGTATGGTGTTTTGGAGATTCACACCATAATATTAGTGAAGACTTATTTATTTTTATTTAAGGTACTTCTATAGTGCCGTCAATTTACGCAGTGCTTTACATATACATTATACATTCACATGGGCCCCTACCCTCAAGGAGCTTACAATCTAAGGTCCCTAACTCACATTCATATACTAGGGCCAATTTAGACAGAAGCTAATTAACCAACCAGCATGTCTTTGGAGTGTGGGAGGAAACCGGAGTACCCGGAGGAAACCCACGTAGGCACAGGGAGAACATGCAAACTCCAGGCAGGTAGTCTTGTGGTGTGGTTGGGAAAATGAACCAGCGACCCTTTTTACTGCTAGGTAGGGATGAGCCGAACACCCCCCTGTTCGGTTCGCACCAGAACATGTTAACAGGAAAAAAGTTCGTTCGAGCACGCAAACACCGTTAAAGTCTATGGGGGTCATTTACTATAGCGCCAGGAAGTACTGGGCACTATGACAAATAATAGCTCCCATTTTAGCCAAATAACATTTCAACAGGCGAATGCGCGAATGAAAAATTAGCGCTATTAGTGAGAAACACATGTTAGTAAATTCTAAGCTGGCACTAATTAGCGCTTCCGCGTATATGCAAATGCCAATTCCTACCAAGTTGTTATATAGTACTGCACTGTAACCATGATCCATGTATGTGAAAGAAACATTTTTATGTGAGATGTGCTCTACCTTGTGTGCATCTATTGATGTATGTTGCAATTAGTATTCCTAGTTTTTTCCTTCTTTTGCTAACTAATGCAGTTATGAATGATTATTACATAGTAATGTCTGCTGTATGCTGTTTTTTATTTTTTATTTTAGGTGACTATAAAGCGGTAATTATTTATATTCATTCTTTAATCATACTACACTATTATGCAGGTCTCATACTTAGCACAATGGCTTAGTAGTCTGCTCAGATGTCTCCACAGCACTCACGGTACAAGTTCAAATACCAGCCAACCTACCATCCCCCAGCTGTGTTTATTTTTTCAGTGCACAAGCGAAATAAAATGAACAAACAAAAAAATGTAATCTGCCCATTAGTTAGTGTGTGGTGTTTGGAATTTTACACCATAATAGTATTGAATACTTACATATCATTGCATGCATTTGAAGAGTTAATATAATAGAATCAGCCAAATTTAAAGTGCATTGGCTAATTGGCATTCACCTATTTTCAGCATATGCTGCTTTGGCTAATTGGCATTTGGTTTTTTTTTTCACCAATTCAATCGTTTAGTATTTCTCTGTGGGATTTGAACCCATGAGTTCTTCAAGGTAGAAGTGCTGACCGCTAGCCTATTGGGTGTAGCACAGTCATATATAGAAAATACATAGAAAATACATTCACTAGTGTTTGATGTTTCTTCTCCCCGAGCTGTCTCTCCTGCTGCCACCATCTTCTCCCGCTGATGTGTTCTTCAGCGCAGCCAGTTACCCACAATAAAAAAAAAAGCCGCTCTTCTTGTGGCGGTCTTCTGTGGCCATCCAATAATGTCACCCGGAGAGTCCGCTCCATGGCTATGTAAGAGACGCCACACAGCGGGTGACAACACAGCGGAGGAAGACCACCATGGAAGAAGAGCAGCTTTTTTTTTTATTAGCGGGTAACCAGCAGGGCGGAAGAACACAGCAGATGGAGAAGATGGCGGCGGCAGGAGAGACGGCTCTGGGAGAATACAGCTCGGGGAGAAGATGGAGGAGGGAGAGACAGCATCTGGAGAAGATGGCTCAGGGAAGAAGACAGCTCAGAGCTATTTAACAATAAAGGACTTGTCAAAAACCGGCTATTGATTTTTTTACATTTCACTGCTTTTTTTGGTGAATGGGTAGGGGTAAAATGTACCCCATACCTATTCACATAGGGGGCAGGATCTGGGAGCCCCCTTTTTAAAGGGGGCTTCCAGATTCTGATAAACCCCCTGCCTGCAGACCGACAACCACTGACCAGGGTTGTCGGGAAGAGGCCCTTGTCCCCATCAACATGGGGAAAAGGTGCTTTGGGGCATGTGGCCTGGTAAGGTTCAGAAGGGGAGGGTGCTCACTCGTCCCCCCCTATCCTGACCTCCAGGCTGCATGCTCGGATAAGGGGCTGGTATGGATTTTGGGGGGCCCCACATCAAATTTATGTTACATTTTGGTGTGGGGTTCCCCTTAAAGTCCATACCGAAGGGCCTGGTATATACTGGGGGGACCCTACGACATTTTTTTCCTTGAATTTTGGAATTCCATACCATAATATTATTGAATAAGTACATACCATTGCATGCATTTGAAGAGTTAAAATATGGAATAAAGTGACTTAGGCACAGTGACTTAGGCACCTTTCACACTTGTGCAACCTGAAAGTTGCGAGATTTTAATGCGACTTGAAGCAATGCCTGTGTAATCTTGAGGTCTATGGACGCAGGAGTCGCAGGGAAAGACACGCAACTTTCCCACGATCAGCAATTTTGCCGCAATTCCAGGGAATGCCTGTGTAAACTTGAGGTCTATGGACCTCAACTCGCATCAAAGTCAGACCAAAGTAGTACAGGGACTACGTTGAAGTCAGTGTTACTTGAAGTCGCACAGATATGAATGGTACACATTGAAAATCATGGGGTATGACTTGTCATACGACTCTGATGTCCAAAGTTGCACAAGTGTGACTCAGCCCGACTTTGTCAGCGATTTCAGAGACATCAGTGCACTTTCCTGCACAGATGTCTAGTGAAATCACATAGGTCCCAACTGTTCTCCTTTAAGAAGGTGTCCTATGCCTACCTACTTTTGCTAATAGGTGGTCCCTTATACCCATCTCAAAAAGTTGGGAGGTAAGAAATCGCCCCCTGAAGTTGCCCAAAGTAGTGCAGGAACTACTTTTGGGAATCGTGGCGTCGCACCAATTCGGACAGTTCCATTGCCATCAATAGGCACCGATTTGGCCTACAATTTGACATGTCAATTCAGACCTATGTGAACATGGGTGAAGTTGCATAGATATTAGAGCTGCACGGTTCTGGCCAAAATGAGAATCACTATTTTTTTGTTTAGAATAAAAAGATCACGATTCTTGCGACGTAAAATCTTTCACATTATCCCACAAGAAATTGGGCTAACTTTTCTTTTTTTTTTTTTTTTTTTAATTCATTAAAGTAATTTTTCCAAAAAAATTGCATTTGAAAGGCGAAAATACAGTGTGACATAAAATATTGTAACAACCACCATTTTATTCTCTAGGGTCTCTACTAAAAAATATATATATAATGTTGGGGGGTTTTAAGTAATTTTCTAGCAAAAAAAAATGATTTTAACCTGAAACCAACAAATGTCAGAAAAATGTTTAGTGTTTAAGTGGTTAAACTTCCCTCACTTACACAGAAGTCTATTACATTGACAAATTGTTACAAGGTTTCTAGTTAAAGTGGAGTTCCACCCAAAAGTGGAACTTCCACTCATCAGATTCCTCCCCCCCTCCGGTGACACAGTTGGCACCTTTCAAGGGGGAGGGGGGTACAGATACCTGTATATTACAGGTATCTGTACCCACTTCCGGCATAGATAGCCGCAGAATCTGCGGTTATTTACGCCACTTCCTGCTCCCTCCCTGCTGCCTGCTGGGAAACACACGGGTCCCAGAAGCAGCAGGGAGCATCCGTATTGCGCGGCGCGACTCGCGCATGCGCAGTAGGGAACCGGGAAGTGAAGCCGCTTCGGCCTCGGGTGCCGACATCGCGGGCGCCCTGGACAGGTAAGTGTCCATGTTTTAAAAGTCAGCAGCTGCAGTATTTGTAGCTGCTGACTTTTAAAAAAAAATTTTTTCGGCGGCGCTCCGCTTTAAGTTCACTGATAAAGAATGTTCTAATTCTTGGCAGACTTCCTGGTTTTTGGGCTGTGGCTTCAGAAGAGCAGAGAGAGTTCTTTGCATAGCAAGAATCGTGAAACGCTTTTTTCAAGATCGTAAAGGGGAAAAAAATCACGATGACGATTAATCGTGCAGCTCTAATAAATATGCATGGAAATCAAGGGGGACAACTTTTCATGTGACTCTGAGGTCCAAAGCTCCATGAAAAGTCACCCAAGTGTGAAAGTAAACTAATGCAATTAATTGATAACACCTTTGAATAAGGCCCCATTTGCACTTGTGCGACCTTAAAATTGCACAGCTTTGTCATGACTTGAAGCAATGTCTGTGTAATCTTGTGGTGTATGGACCTCAAATTGCATCAAAGTCAAACCAAGATAGTGCAGGGACGAATTTGCTACACTTTCAGGATGCACAAGTGACAATAGGGCCAAATTCAAAGGTGTTATCCTTGAATCTCATTCACACTGCTGCGACCTGAAAGTCACACTATTTTGCTGCCACTTTACCGCTGCAACTTGGCCCCAACTTCTGGGAATGCTGGTGTAATATTGTACCCGATATACCTCAAGTCACACCAAAGTAGTACAGGGACTACTTTGAAGTTGGTGCGACTTAAAGTAGCATAGATATGAATGGTTATCATGGGGTACAACTTGTCATGCAACTCAGGAGGTCCAAATTTGCTGGAAAACTCGCCCAGCTGTGAAACAAGTCATATATATTTTAATAAAAGGAGCTCTCATTTATACTTGCATAGTCCTTACTGATTTACATCAGCAGAACAAATGCAGGAAGTGATGTGTGCACATGGAACGGAAGCAAATGTGTGGTGATGCCAAACAAATCAATGAACCCCAACCAAACCAAATCTAACTAATCCACCCCCGCATTGATTAAGTACAAGTACATATACTACACTTACCCGGCCAATGAGCAACACCTCCTCTTTGCTAAAGAGACCTCACCATGTCCACCTAGATGGAGATCCTGACCAGCACAGGAACTTCCGGGTGCATACAATGACTAATTTCCAGGTCAGAAGGTGAAACCACGCTTTTGATTGCAGCTGTGAATATTTTGAGCCCTGGTTCACACTGACAGAGGGAGGAAAGCGTTCAGCTGAACTCACACAATTTCATTCCTACATGTCAGTCCTGACTGTGTGGGCAACATCAGAGACATCAGTGCAGGTTTCTGCACCAATATCAATACAAATCGCACCAATTAGAATAGTGCAATGCCACAGATTTGACATGTCAAATCACACCAATGTGAACCAGAGCTGACACATTCAAACATTGCCTATCCACCAGCTGAATTCATTACCTGCAATTCTCCACAGCTGTTAATGATAAAGGTGGAATCTTTATATATAACTTGCAGTTGTGCAGGTTTACATTGGAGCGATTGGTCATGCGATTTGAGAGATCAAATCGCATGACTATTGGCAATGACACTGTTCCAATCAATGCAACATTTTTTTTGTGGCACTGCACCAATTTGCTAAAGTAGTTCCTGCACTACTTTTGCCGATTTCAGGTGCGACTTTAATAGACATTTTTGTATGAAGCCACCTGAAATCACGCTGACCTTGCTACTTTGAAATCATGCTACTTCAAGTGAAGTAGCGCAATTTCAAAGTAGCATGTGAACCAGGGCAAAGAGATTAGTTTTTTGGTGCACAAATACATATTGAAATAAAATATAAGAGATTGCACTTTCCCAAAACCACCACCCACAAAAACTAAAGAGAAAGAAAAGTAGAAGAAAAAAAAAAAAAAAAAACACCACACACCACAACAAAAGCTCAATAATGTACTTTTACCAGCAGAAAAAAAAATAAATTTACATTTACTAGCTTCAAAAAAATTTGGACAGGATATATGGTGCTACATTTAGCAATGGAATTTTAGGGGCCCTGCTCATAGGAGCTTACAATCTAAAATTAGACAAAACCTTAGAGTGGACACAGCTTTAATTTCAGTGTATAGCGGGCAACACATCACATTATTATCTGCAAGATTATAGAAACATACTTAACAGTCATTCTTACAAAGCATTCCCACATAATATTACAAAAGACTTATTCAAAACACCCACCACCAGCCCACATACATACATTGGTGACCATGTTCTGCTGGAAGCTGCATTTCGGTGTACACGATTAAACGAGATCAAAAATAGTAGGTCAGCAGATGCTTCCAAACGATGTTTGCATGATCAGACAGGAACAATACACACACAACATTGACAGCATGGCCACATAAACCCACTTTTGATTGAAAAAATGCACAAGAATTTCATCAAATCTCCCAATTTCATTCCTTCTCCCACCACAAATCACAGCAAAAAACCTGACCTTCTCAGGCCAAACGAACCCCCTACTGCAGGCCTTTATATAAGAGAGGTTGTATTGTTAGCACACTGACACACCCAATAGATGTACACGCCCACCAGTATCTTTCAATCTGTCTCTTCATGTATGTCTAAAGTGATTGCACCTGATGAGCAGGAACACATAATAGTATTCATAACTGTGTTAGCCTTGGCTATGTGCATCAAATCTCCAACTACAGGCCAAAGATCAAAGTTCATTTGCATCCACATAAACAAAGCAACAGGTTTCTAAGCATATGTACCCGTGCAGTGTAAACCCTAAAATTTGAAATGTCCAAGTCCCTGGGCATGATTAGTGCTAATAAACATTAACATCAGTCCCTGGCTGCAATGAGCTTCCAATATAAAGTCCAAAATTAACTTTCTTACATTAGAACCTATTTTGACAGGAGACAAATAAAATGCCAGCATGTCTTTGGATTGTGGTGAGAAACCCACACAGGGAGAACATATAAACTTCAACACAAGGATTAGCATGATTGGGGGATTAAACCAACATCCCAGGTGCTGTTAGACAGAACTGCTACCCACTTAGCCACCAGGCAGCCCCACACATGTTCTCCGCATCTCTGTGGTGTGAACCAGCCCTAAGTTCATAGCCATGCTCAGTGTCACAAGCAATATACAGTATATTGGCCTAAGTATTGGGATGCCTGCCTTTAAATGCACATGAACTGTAATGGCATCCCAGTATTAGTATTGGGTTCAAAACTCATTTGGCCCACCCTTTGCAGCTATAACAGCTTCAACTCTTCTTGTCCACAAGGTTTAGGAGTGTGTCTATGGGAATGTTTGACCATTCTTCCAAGTGCATTTGTGAGGTCAGGCACTGATGTTGGACGAGAAGGTCTGACCTACAGTCTCCTCTCTAATTCATCCCCAAGGTGTTCTGTTGTGTTGAGGTCAGGACTCTGTGCAGGCCAGTCAAGTTCCTCCACCCCAAAATCACTCATCCATGTCTTTATGGACCTTGCTTTGTGCACTGGTCCAAATGATTTGGTGGAGGGGGATTATGGTGCGGGGTTGTTTTTCAGGGGTTGGGCTTGGCCTCTTAATTTCAGATAAGGGAACACTTAAGGCGTCAGCATACCAAGACATTTTGGACAATTTCATGCTCCTAACTTTGTGGGAACAGTTTGGGGAAAGCCCCTTCCTGTTCCAACATGACTGCACACCAGTGCACAAAGCAAGGTCCATAAAGACAAGGATGAGCAAGTTTGGGGTGGAGAAACTTGACTGGCCTGCACAGAGTCCTGGCCGCAACCCGATAGAACACCCTTTGGCTGAATTAGAGTAGAGACTGCGAGCCAGGCCTTCTCATCCAACATCAGTGCCTGGCCTCACAAATGCACTTCTGGAAGAATGATCAAACATTCCCATAGGCACATTGAACCTTGTGGATAGCCTTCCCAGAAGCTGTTCTAGCTGCAAAGGGTGGGCCGAATCAAATTTTAACCCTACGGACTAAGACTGGGCTGCCATTAAAGTTCATGTGTGTGTAAAGGCAGGCGTCCCAATACTTTTGGCTAAATAGTGTATCTGGAAAATACTTACAATGGTGGTGGAACCCTCCCACATATAACTACTACATTTAGACATAGTTAAAGGACCTGGGAGATGAGACAACTTCTCTACATGAAGTAACATGGTTGGGATTCGAACCCAGACCCTCAGAGATACTAAGCAGAAGTTCTAACCTCTAAGCCACGGAGCTGCCACATGTGTAACCCTCCTACACATAACTACACATAAATACACATAAATACACATAAATACTGCATTTCTATGGACATACAGGTGATAGAATTACATTATTCAAGAGTTATTCTTCTTGATTTATTCTGTGATATTTGGTGTTTTTTTGTGGGTGAGAGTAGAATATTACCCTCAAATTTTCGGGAATTACATTTTGAATTCTGATGTTGGTACACATATCACATTTTTTGGGCTCAAATTATGAATATTTGGAAATAATAAAAAGCACAATAAATTGTGATTCATTTTAAATTTGCATCAGCAATGGTATTGTTTGTGGTTTGTAAAGACACCTGTGTGAGTTTGGGGTAAAGATTGTTGTGAGATGAAGAGTAACAAGTGAAAGTGACAGAGAAAAATATATTTTACCAAAACGTCAAAACATTCCACATTCTAGTATTCTTAAAATCAAAATATTTTAAGTAGAAGCAATAATGTTGCAAAGGAAAATTTATTTCACAGAAAGATACATTTCATCTCAACATTAAAAGGTTTTTTTTTGTGAAAGTTAGAATTGTTCCATTAGAATCAATGACTGAAACTTCATTTGGACTAAATTAGAGCAGATTTTAACTTCCAAAAAATGTTCTCTAATTAGCTCTCATTTTGGTATTTACTATAGCTCCAGGTAAAAAAGACACTTGAGTTAAAATGAGAGTTATATTCAGGTCTGAGCATGCTCAGTTGTGCTGGCACCTAGTTGTCCAAAACGGAGAATTTTTCACTTCTCAGACTTTTAAAGATATTTCAGTGTAGAAATCACTTTTTTACACAGTTTAAAAGCAGATAATCTTTAAATAATATACTGCATATTTCAGTACCATTTAGGCAATTATATCATGCTCTAAACATTATTTCCATGTGCAATTCTCTAGGTTTTAGCAGAGTAAGCATTTGGGCGCTATTTAATTTCAGGGAACTATAGTAAATTCGATTTTGGCAGTATTTTCTCACCAGCGCTATAGTGAATACTGTTTTAGCGTGAATTAGCGCTATTAGTGCTAATTTGCGCTAAATTGCTGCGAATTAGCGCTAATTCGCAGCAATTTGCACGAATTAGCACCATAGCGCTATAGTAAATGACCCCCTATTTATTGATTCACATTTTTGTCACATTGAAACCGGCAAGGATTGAACTCATTATATGCACAAAATACTAGATGGATTCTGAGCACTATATGCTGATGATTTTTTAACTTATTCAGTCACTTGTTTATTCATATATTGATCCAAGTTTATGATATATTTTTATTAAAATTGGCACTGAACATATTCATACTTTTATATAACTCAGCAGATATAATTTTGAGCACTTTATGGTAATAGTCATAAATTTATTTTATTTATTTATGTATTTTTAGTTTTGGCAATTGTATTCATTTTTTAGGAATTTTAGGATTTCTTAGATCACTTTGAGGTGTTCATATATGATATATTATTTATTAGGAGGATTGCTTTAGCCAATCACTGATTTATTCACATTGATGTAGTAATAAGAGGATAATATCAGCGCAATTAACCACTTAAATTTTTTACAGAGGTGTTGACTGTCACTCCCTGGGGGCAGGTGTGGCAGTCAATCTGATAAATTAATCTGCAATATAGATTCTGGGATAAGGGGTGATTAACGAGATTACTAGCCAGAAAGCTTCATCATATACAGTACTAACACAAATCCCCACATGAATACTGAAAACTTGCTTTGTGGCCAAGGATCATAAACAGCAAGAAATGTAATTGGAACCAAGCTTGGCTAGGTTCACTATGGATCGAGGAAACCACCACCAGTCAGCAATGTTACATCAGTCCAACTGCCTCATCCAGGGAAAGAGAAAAAGGGTAGTACCACCAATGCATCCACAAGAGTGACAGTAGGAGACAGTAGAAGCAGGGAAGATAAGTGCAGAGCAGAAAGGAGGATTTAATTATGGTGTTAATCTCTATTTCTTCATTGAGAATTGATGGAGATCACAGTGTTTAAGGTACTGTAAAAAAAAGTCTACCGTCCACATATCTTTTTAAACATTCTGCGGGAGAAAATCTTTTGGGTATGGCCTTGATGACTCGTATAACCAATCCATCTGTTGAACTCTAATGTTTTTCTGCGAAATGCCTAGGCTATGTATGTATGCTATTGTTTCATGTCACTTTGTTCAGTGAGTTGGTAGTGTTCGCCAAACCTGCTGCACAGGGCCCACAAAGTGCACTCCACATAAAGAAGACCACAATGGCAAAGGAGGCAGTACACTGCAAACTTTGTGAAACAATTGGAACTTTACCTTTCTGCCCCTTTTCTTATGCGTTTAAAATCGATAACTAATTTTAACATTGGTAACGTGGGAAATATAACTATAAATATTCTCAATATTTATGTGAAAAAGAAAATATTATGCTAATCAATATTGTGGTTCATAGTGAATATGTAGAATTTTACTGAGTATATACAGTAAATATTAAAAGATAGTTTAAATTCAGAAAACAGGCTATGAGTTTTTTTGGGCTTGCCACTGTTATCAGTTAGTGTTCTCGGCCATGCCCAATTCTGCTTTGTTAAAAAGAGAACACCTCTACCCTATGTTATGGAGATAAGGAAGAAGTGTTATGTGGTCCTAACACACTTTCTATTAGAGGGTGACAACATTGCTCTGCCATAGATATAGTGGGTAAGCATCGTTCTCCTAGAACGAAGGTGTTTCTCAAAGAACACGGCCCCAGCATTTGCAAGCAAATAATGTGTGTAACATGTTTATTTCCTATGAACGTTAGCTACATCTGGTAGCCATAATGCAGTATTGTCCTGAAAGACCTCAATCAGGAAAATACCCAATTTAAGAAAATTCTGCATCATGACCATTAGATAGATCTGACAATCTTATGCAATTAACATATTAGACACATTATCGGGATTATGTATGTATGTATGTATGTATGTATGTATGTATGTATGTATGTTTGTGTGTGTGTATATATATAAATATTAGGGATGCACCGAAATTTTGGCCACCGAAACATATCGGCCGAAAATGGCCCTTTCGGCAAAAAGCTGAAAGAGAATTTTTGCCGATACCGAAAGGGGCACCGCCCCCGCCCCTGGTGACGCCTGTCAGGGGGGGCTTCCTATATTGTAGAAGAGAGGAGAGCCGCCGCCTGTTTGATTACAGCGCCGGGAACATCACAGCTTTCATTTCAATAGCTGTGTGTTCCCCACTGCGTGCCGTCACATACAGCCCCTCCCCCTTGTCCGGGCACTTTGATAGACAGATCACCCATCACACGTCCTGTACCATGCCCTCAGTCTCTGACCATCTCCTATACCATGTCCCCAGTCTCTGACCATCTCCTGTACCATGTCCCCAGTCTCTGACCATCTCCTGTACCATGTCCCCAGTCTCTGACCATCTCCTGTACCATGTCCCCAGTCTCTGACCATCTCCTGTACCATGTCCCCAGTCTCTGACCATATCCTGTACCAGGTCCCCAGTCTCTGACCATCTCCTGTACCATGTCTGCAGTCTGACCATCTCCTGTACCATGTCTGCAGTCTGACCCTCTCCTGTACCATGTCCCCAGTCTCTGACCATCTCCTGTACCATGTCTGCAGTCTGACCATCTCCTGGACCATGTCCCCAGTCTCTGACCATCTCCTGTACCATGTCTGCAGTCTCTGACCATCTCCTGTACAATGTCTGCAGTCTCTGACCATCTCCTGTACCATGTCCCCAGTCTCTGACCATCTCCTGTACCATGTTCCCAGTCTCTGACCATCTCCTGTACCATGTCTGCAGTCTCTGACCATCTCCTGTACCATGTCTGCAGTCTCTGACCATCTCCTGTACCATGTCTGCAGTCTCTGACCATCTCCTGTACCATGTCTGCAGTCTCTGACCATCTCCTGTACCATGTCTGCAGTCTCTGACCATCTCCTGTATCATGTCTGCAGTCTCTGACCATCTCCTGTACCCTGTCTGCAGTCTCTGACCATATCCTGTACCAGGTCCCCAGTCTCTGACCATCTCCTGTACCATGTCTGCAGTCTGACCATCTCCTGTACCATGTCTGCAGTCTGACCCTCTCCTGTACCATGTCCCCAGTCTCTGACCATCTCCTGTACCACGTCTGCAGTCTTACCATCTCCTTGACCATGTCCCCAGTCTCTGACCATCTCCTGTACCATGTCTGCAGTCTCTGACCATCTCCTGTACAATGTCTGCAGTCTCTGACCATCTCCTGTACCATGTCCCCAGTCTCTGACCATCTCCTGTACCATGTTCCCAGTCTCTGACCATCTCCTGTACCATGTCTGCAGTCTCTGACCATCTCCTGTACCATGTCTGCAGTCTCTGACCATCTCCTGTACCATGTCTGCAGTCTCTGACCATCTCCTGTACCATGTCTGCAGTCTCTGACCATCTCCTGTACCATGTCTGCAGTCTCTGACCATCTCCTGTATCATGTCTGCAGTCTCTGACCATCTCCTGTACCCTGTCTGCAGTCTCTGACCATCTCCTGTACCATGTCCTCAGTCTCTGACCAGCTCCTGTACAATCTCTGCAGTCTCTAATCATCTCCTGTACCATCTCCCCAGTCTCTGACCATCTCCTGTATAAAAATATTTTTAAAAACAGTCACTTTCTGTATCGGTGTTGTTTCGGTATCGGTTTCGGTTTTCAGGATCAAGGAAGATTTATTTTCGGTATCAGTTTCGGCACCAAAAAACCCATTTGGTGCATCCCTAATATATATATATATATATATGTGTGTGTGCTTTATGCTCTTGAAGTGCTGTAATAAGTAAAAATATCCTATTGATGTGATGTTTTTCTTTTTGTTTTAATAGAAAAATGTGATGTCCCTACTTCAGACTCAATAAATGCACATATTGCTCAAACAAGGTCAAAAATATATATTGAAGGAGACAAATTAAGATTTCAGTGTTATAGAGACCAGAAGACTTCAAATGGACAGACAAGTGGAGAAATGGAATGTCTTCCAGATGGCAAATTTTATGGGGAAAAATGTTTTAGTAAGTAATGAGTGTATGTGTGCACTACACAATAATTTATTATCTTGTGAATTTAAAATGTGACCTTTCAAAGTTCAGGACAACTATTACTACAACTAATACTTCTGATGTGATGAGTCATGTAGTCTAGAACACAGAAAAGTTACAGAATGCTTTATTTACAAGCTCAAGCATACATAAAAAATATCTGAGTATATCATAACAGGAATAGGAATTAGAACTAACCCAAACAGATTATAGAAAGTATTAGAGGTCAGAGGTATGAACACTGCATATCGCCCTCATAGGGCAGCGCAGTGGCTTAAGCAGCCCTTAGATGAGTCTTTTTTTTTTTTATTCAATCAGCAATTTGGTTCTTCCATCCACACATTCGATGAGGATGGGGGAATCTTCTTGCTGAACTATTGTATTCTGACAGCGGGGAGATTCCTCTGCCATCAGAATAAACTAGCCAGCAGCGCTCATCAGGCAGCAAAAATCCATCAGGTTTGTTGTGATCTATGGTGGTTGCAGTGGTAGGGGTTTTAAACAAAGTTTTTAACAGAGTTCTACCTTTTTCTGATCTTAAGAAATAGCTGTTAATTTCACCATGTCCTGTGCAGACTGAGTCTGAATGGAAGGGCGTACTTTCAGTGTCCTGATCCCTTTACAAGGTCCATGACCTCTCAAAAATACACAGACTCTGAGAACCTATATCTATATATATAGATAGAGATATATCTATATCTATCTACATATATAGATATTTATACATCTTAACATCTTCTGAAATTCAAATTTCGTGTAGGATGAAATCGAATTCCAACAGAAAATATTAAAATAGAATAGAAAATAATATAAAAGAATAGCATAGAAAAACAATTGAACAGAATAGAAAAAAAATATAATATATTTTATTCTAATCTTTTCTATTCAAATTCATTCTGTACCAAATTCCAATTTTGGAAGACGGTTACATATATATATATATATATATATATATATATATATATATATAATATATACACACTTTGTATAGAACTTTGTATAGAATGAATTCGCATTTAAATAGAGAAGATTCAAATAAAATAGAAAATAATAGAAAAGAATAGCATAGAAAAACAATAGACCAGCATAGAAAAAAATTATAAATAAATATAATAATAATAATAATAATTATGTGTATATATATATATATATATATATATATATATATATATATATATATATATATGTATATCCATCTTCCGAAATTCGAATTTCGTATAAAATGAATTTGAATAGAAAAGAATAGACTAGTAAAACAATAGAACAGAATAGAATAAAATATAATATACACTACCGTTCAAAAGTTTGGGGTCACCCAAACAATTTTGTGTTTTCCATGAAAAGTCACACTTATTCACCACCATACGTTGGGAAATGAATAGAAAATAGAGTCAAGACATTGACAAGGTTAGAAATAATGATTTGTATTTGAAATAACATTGTTTTTACATCAAACTTTGCTTTCATCAAAGAATCCTCCTTTTGCAGCAATTACAGCATTGCACACCTTTGGCATTCTAGCTGTTAATTTATTGAGGTAAGCTGGAGAAATTGCACCCCACGCTTCTAGAAGCAGCTCCCACAAGTTGGATTGGTTGGATGGGCACTTCTGGCGTACCATACGGTCAAGCTGCTCCCACAACAGCTCAATGGGGTTCAGATCTGGTGACTGTGCTGGCCACTCCATTACCGATAGAATACCAGCTGCCTGCTTCTGCTGTAAATAGTTCTTGCACAATTTGGAGGTGTGTTTAGGGTCATTGTCCTGTTGTAGGATGAAATTGGCTCCAATCAAGCGCTGTCCACTGGGTATGGCATGGCGTTGCAAAATGGAGTGATAGCCTTCCTTATTCAGAATCCCTTTTACCCTGTACAAAGCTCCCACCTTACCAGCACCAAAGCAACCCCAGACCATCACATTACCTCCACCATGCTTAACAGATGGCGTCAGGCATTCTTCCAGCATCTTTTCATTTGTTCTGCGTCTCACAAACGTTCTTCTTTGTGATCCAAACACCTCAAACTTGGATTCATCCGTCCACAACACTTTTTTCCAGTCTTCCTCTGTCCAATGTCTGTGTTCTTTTGCCCATCTTAATCTTTTTCTTTTATTGGCCAGTCTCAGATATGGCTTTTTCTTTGCCACTCTGCCCTGAAGCCCAAAATCCCGCAGCCGCCTCGTCACTGTAGATGTTGACACTGGTGTTTTGCGGGTACTATTTAATGAAGATGCCAGTTGGGGACCTGTGAGGCGTCTGTTTCTCAAACTAGAGACTCTAATGTGCTTATCTTCTTGCTTAGTTGTGCAACGCGGCCTCCCACTTCTTTTTCTACTCTGGTTAGAGCCTGTTTGTGCTGTCCTCTGAAGGGAGTAGTACACACCGTTGTAGGAAATCTTTAATTTCTTTGCAATTTCTCGCATGGAATAGCCTTCATTTCTAAGAACAAGAATAGACTGTCGAGTTTCAGATGAAAGTTCTCTTTTTCTGGCCATTTTGAGCGTTTAATTGACCCCACAAATGTGATGCTCCAGAAACTCAATCTGCTCACAGGAAGGTCAGTTTTGTAGCTTCTGGAAGGAGCTAGACTGTTTTTAGATGTGTGAACATGATTGCACAAGGGTTTGCTAATCATCAATTAGCCTTCTGAGCCAATGAGCAAACACATTGTACCATTAGAACACTGGAGTGATAGTTGCTGGAAATGGGCCTCTATACACCTATGTAGATATTGCACCAAAAACTAGACATTTGCAGTTAGAATAGTCATTTACCACATTAGCAATGTATAGAGTATATTTGTTTAAAGTTAGGACTAGTTTAAAGTTAGCTTCATTTAAAAGTACAGTGCTTTTCCTTCAAAAATAAGGACATTTCAATGTGACCCCAAACTTTTGAACGGTAGTGTATATATTATATTTTATTCTATTCTGTTCTATTTGTTTTTCTAGTCTAGAATAGAAAATAATAGACTAGAAAAACAATAGAACAGGATAGAATAAAATATAATATATATATTATATTTTATTCTATTCTGTTCTATTGTTTTTTTCTAGTCTATTCTTTTCTATTCTAATCTTTTCTATTCAAATTCAAATTCATTCTATACGAAATTCGAATTTCAGAAGCCATCTTCCGAAATTCAAATTTTGTATAGAATGAATTCAAATTCGAATAGAAAAGTTTAGAATAGAATAGTAAAGAATAGCATAGAAAAACAATGCAACAGAATAGAAATATTATATATATATATATATATATATATATATATATATATATATATATATATATATATATATATATATATATATATATATATACATACACACACACATATATATATATATATATATATATATATATAAATTTCTATTCTGTCCTATTGTTTTCTATGCTATTATTTTCTATTCAAATCTTTTCTATTCAAATTCAAATTCATTCTATACGAAATTCGAACCTCAGAAGCCATGTTCTGAAATTTGAATTTTGTATAGAATAAATTTGAATAGAAAAGACTATTATAGAATAGAAAATAATAGAAAAGAAAAGCATAGAAAAACAATAGAACAGAATTAAAAAAAAAAATAAAAAAAAAAATATATATATATATATATATATATATATATATATATATATATATATATATATATATATATATAATATATTTTATTGCTTTATTATCTTATATTCTATTTTATTGTATTTTTTTTCTATTATTTTCTATTCTAATCTTTTCTATTCAAATTCGATTTCATTCCATATGATATTCAAATTATGGAAGATTTTTTTACTTATATATATTTTATTCTATTCTGTTCTATAGTTTTTATAGTCTATTCTGTTCTATTCTTTTCTATTCAAATCTTTTCTATTTGAATTCAAATTCATTCTATACGAAATTCGAACCTCAGAAGCCATGT
Organism: Lithobates septentrionalis; assembly: GCA_037952835.1. NCBI lineage: Eukaryota > Metazoa > Chordata > Amphibia > Anura > Ranidae > Lithobates > Lithobates septentrionalis. The sequence goes on along the minus strand of JBBDGP010000525.1, from coordinate 2,353,221 downwards.
TCTGAAATTCGAATTTTGTATAGAATAAATTTGAATAGAAAAGACTATTATAGAATAGAAAATAATAGAAAAGAAAAGCATAGAAAAACAATAGAACAGAATTAAAAAAAAATATATATATATATATATTTTTTTTTTATTGCTTTATTATCTTATATTCTATTTTATTGTATTTTTTAGAAAATCGATTTGTATTTGTTTTTGAATTCGTTCGCTTTTTTCGGATTTGTTTAAATTCGTTACTTTTGTAATTCGGAAATTCAGATGCATCGAATTTCCGAATAATGAAAAATTTGTCCGAATTTCGATTTGGAACGAAACGATATGCACATGTCTACGAGCAAGAGATTACATTTCCGGGGTTCTCCGTGCACCAATGATTCTATACTTACCACTCTGAACCTTGATTTTGACCCTAGTTAGCCTGCCTTGACATTTGTTCCTGGATTATTTTCTGGTCTGCTGCCTGCCCTGACCACTATCTGTCCTTGGTTTATGCCCATCACCTTCTGTTCTGACCTCTCTCTGTCCCTGGGTAATTCCTATTGTGTGCTGCCTGGCCTGGCCTGACCTCTTCCTGCCTCTGGATTACACTTATCATTTGTCCTATCCCCAACCACAACTTGCCTCTGGATTTCATTACCAGCTACCATTACCACAATCAGTGGCACCGCCCCCTTATGACGTCACATGACGTTACTGGGTGGCCTCGTCCCTTGCGTATATAAAAACTGTCAAAGCGCAGACCGGGCATACAGCAGGAGGCCTCCCAGGAGGCAGAGCAATTTTTTTTTCTACATATTTTTCGGGTTTGGATGGTCCAAAAAATTCTTACATTTTAAAATTTTTATGGTGAATGGTTAGGGGTACAATGTACCCAATATCCATTCACATGGGGGGTGGGATCTAGGGGCCCCCTTGTTAAAGGGGGCTGTCATGAATCGCCAGTAATACCTTCATGCCCTGTCTGTCTGCTTTCTCTGGTCTGTGTATCAGCCTTGGGCCTGCACTCTCACACCTGCATGGTTAAGTAATCTTCCCTCAGCGTGGCTCAACCATAGCCTCTACAGGATACACTATTTAACACTGTGCTGTCCAAACCTGTCTTGCCCGACCAATATTGTGTGGTTGGTTTCCTGTCTCCTGCTTGCCGTGTGCTCTACGTCTGTTTCTGTTACCGATCTTGACTTGTTCTTCGACTATCCCTGCCTGTTTGTTACCTTGACCTTTGGCGTGTTCTCTGTCTATCCTTGTTTGCTAGTTGCCCTGACCTTTGGCTAGTTACCCTGACCTTAGCCAGTTGCAGCACAGTCTATCCTCACCGCTCTGGTGAACACCTGCTGGCTCTTATGCCCCGTACACACGGTCAGATTTTCAGACGGAAAATGTTCGATGGGAGCCTTTTGTCGGAAATTCCGAAAGTGTGTAGGCTCAAATTGGACAGTTTCCATCGGAATTTCAGTTGCACAAAATTTAAGATCTGGTTGTCAAATTTTCCGACAACAAAATCTGTTTGCGTAAATTCCGATCGAGTGTGTATACAATTCCGACGCACAAAGTGCCACTCATGCTCGAAATCAAGCAGAAGAGCCGCACTGGCTATTGAACTTTATTTTTCTCTGCTCATTGTACGTGTTGTACGTCACCGCGTTCTTGACGTTCGGAATTTCCGACCAACTTTGTGTGACCGTGTGTATGCAAGACAAGTTTGAGACAACATCAGTCGGAAAAAAACATGGATTTTGGTGTCGGAATGTGCGATCGTGTGTACGAGGCATTGGGGAATCTTATGCTCTAGTTCCCAGTGGGATCCATGTTAGTGCTCCAGTGGACCTGCTTTCCTGAACCACCCAAAGTTCCATCCGCAGCATTCAGCCATAGGGTCCACTACCTTAGTGGTGCACTCCTGATCCCAACAGTGTGCATCTGTCACCTGGCCTCAGGAGACCTGACAGTTTGCTCGGGCCATGGACTCCGCTGATGTGCCGCTACCTGCCGTTGACCAGCTGCAGGGCGTAGTCCCCAGACTCGAGACACAGGAGTCTAATCAGACCCAAGTGCTGCAATTCCTGCAGGGTTTGGCCTCCCACTTTGAACAGATTCAGGCCTCCTTTGGATCCCAGGTTCAACAACCTCAATCGCAGCCGGCAGTTGTACCTATTCCGCTTACGGTCCCTACCACAAGTTCCTTGCAACTACCAGCTTCTTCTCGTTTCTCTGGTGACTCCAAGGCCTGCAGGGGGTTCCTTAGTCAGTGCACCATCCATTTTAAGCTCCAGCCTCAAAACTTTTCTTCCGATCGAGCAAGAGTAGCTTATAATATCTCCGACCTGACCAACGAGGCATTAGCCTGGGCTGCCCCTCTGTGGAAGAGGAATGATCCAGTGGTCTCCAGCTTGTCTAACTTTCTGAAACTCTTCCGGAATATTTTTGAGGAACCAGGCCGTGTTTCTCCCGCAGCCAGTGCCCTTTTACGTCTCTGTCAAGAGTCTTCTTCGGTGGGACAGTATGCCTTTCACTTTTGCATTTTAACTGCTGAGCTGAGCTGGAATAATGAGGCCTTTGTTGCAACCTTTTTACAAGGCCTCTCTGACAAGGTGAAGGATGAGTTGGCAGGAAGAACTATTCCCTCAGGTCTGGATGATGTCATCTCCCTCTGCAATCAGATCGATATTCACTTCCAGGAGAGGACCCTAGAGAAAAGGCGTCAGTACTCCATGGTCCTTAGCCAGTCCGAGCTCCCCTCTCCTCCGTGCGTGAAACCTATGCAGCTGGACTGGACTAAGTTACCTCCTGAAGAGCGTGTTAGGCGCAGAACTCTGGGCTTGTATTTATACTGTGGGGGCAAAGGTCATTTTCGGGACACCTGCTCTCTCCATCTGAGAAATGCGGGTATAATACATCTGGAAGGTTACATATTGAACCCAGGAAAATCACCTTCATCATCCCGTCTCCTTTCTGTGCTCCTCCATGTCAACGCTTCCCCTCATGCAGTCGCAGCCTACCTGGATTCCGGAGCCGCTGGAAATTTCATGGACTGGCGAACTGCGCCTTCCATGAAAATTAATCTTTCACCTCTCACCATTCTGCTGGTGGTCTCGGCGATTGATGGTACTGCTCTTCCTGGGGGGCTTCCAGACCCTCCCTGTCAAGATGTCTATAGGGGTACTCCACCAGAAGTGGATATCCTTGCTCGTGCTACCTAAAGCCTCAACCCCCATTGTATTGGGCCTTCCTTGGTTACAGCTCCATTCACCACACATTGATTGGATTATTGGGCAGATCCTGGCTTGGGGTCCCTCTTGTTTCTTGTCCTGCCTACTCAAGGTTACCCCAAAGGAGGAAATTCCTGTGGCCACCACATCAGTATCTCCCTGCTCTTCTTGCTGCATATAGTGAGTTCCGGGATGTATTCTGCAAAGGATCGACTAAGGTACTTCACCCTCACAGGCCTTTTGACTGTGCCATTGACCTTGTTCCCGGCACAACCCTGCCCATGGGCGGACCTATCCCTTGTCCATTGCGGAGACCCGGGCCATGTCTGAATATGTTGCGGAGGATCTAAACAGAGAGTTCATTCAGAAATCCTCATCCCCTGCAGGAGCAGGGTTCTTTTTTGTAGCCAGGAAGGATGGGACCTTAAGAGCTGGTTCACACTGGGACGACTTGTCAGGCGACTTAGCTGCCTGACAAGTCGTGTCCCATTCTGTACAATGGAACCGTTCTAATCGGAGCGACGCAAGTCGCTCCGACTTAGAAAAAGGTTCCTGTACGACTTTGGGGGCAACTTGAGGTGACTAGCATTGACTTCTATATAGAAGTTGTTTTGCAAGTCGCCGCTGCGGTCGTGTTTAAGTCGTCTGAGGCAGTTGCGCTGCAAGTCGTGCTGCCTCAGTGTGAACCGACTCTTAGACCCTGCATTGATTATCGAGGCTTAAACGCTCTGGCAATCAAAAACTGATACCCCTTACCCTTAATACTGGAACTGTTTCGACAGATTGAAAGGTGTCTCCATTTTCACAAAGTTGAATCTCAGGGGTGCGTACAATCTGATACGGAGGGGTGATGAATGGAAAACAGCATTTAATACTAGAGATGGGCATTATGAATACTTGGTTATGCCCTTTGGTCTGTGTAATGCCCCAGCTGTGTTCCAAAATGTTGTCAATGAGATCTTCAGGGATCTGCTTCATCAGTTTGTTGTTGTCTATCTGGATGACATTCTCATCTTTTTGGAAAATCTGCTTGTTCACAGAAACCATGTCCGGGTTGTCCTTTAGCGCCTTAGAGAAAACAATCTGTATGCCAAGCTGGAGAAATACTCTTTCAAATTTTCCGAGGTTCTGTTTTTGGGATGAATTGTCTCTAGCTTGGGCCTTCGTATGGACCCTGGAAAGGTCTCGGCCGTTACCAACTGCCCTCGTCTTGCAAGCCTCAAGGCCACGCAGCGTTTTTTCGGGTTCACTAATTATTACGGGCAGTTCATTAGGAATTACTCTTTCATTGCTGCGCCTATTATCGCCTTGACCAAGAAGGGTGCGAATGCGAAGGAGTGGCCCCCTGAAGCTGTCTCTGCATTTCATGACTTGAAACAGGCCTTTGTTTCTGGACCTTTGTTGAGGTGACCTAACCTTGGGGATCCATTTTTTATTGAATTGGACGCTTCCTCGACTGGGGTGGGAGCTGTGCTTCTTCAATCCTTTCCAATTCAAGAGCAAACGTCAACCATATGTGTTTTTTTCTTAAAAAAAAAATTCTCAGGTAGAGAAAAATTACGCTATTGTTGATCGGGAACTTCTTGCGTTTAAATTGGCATTGTAGGAGTGGTGCCATCTCTTGGAGGGTTTCCCGCACTCCATAACAATTTTCACTGACCATAAAAATGTGCAGAATGCCAAACGACTGAATCCCAGACAGGCCAGGTGGAGTCTTTTTTTTTTTTTCTTCCCGTTTAAATGTTTCTATTATGTACAAACCTGGTTCCTGCAAGAGTCGGGCTAAAGCACTCTCTAGGTCTTTTGACATTCAGGATGAGGAGCTCACCTCCGAATCTGAGTCCATCATTCCTACCTCATGTGTTCTTGCCCATTCTACCCTGGACTAAAAAATTCCTCCTGGCAAGACCTTCATTCCAACCAAGTTAAGAACTAAGATGCTTCATTGGGGTCATGATTGCAAGGTGGCAGGTCATGCCGGGGCCCTCCGATCTTTCTTCTTCATCTGCCGCCACTACTTGTGGCCTACTCTTCATTCTTAAGTTAAAGACTACGTTAAGGCTTGACATGTCTGTGTAAGCTAGAACAGAGTTGCGCTCAACTGATATGCATAACATAAATATATGCTAATAAAACGTGCAGAATAAACATCTGCTGGTAAACAACATCAATCTTTGACAAAAGTAGTAGAGCGGACGACGTGCTGACGTCATCGTGACTTACGAGTCCTGGACGCGCGGGTGATCGTTTTTTACCAGCCGGTGTTTTAATTATTCCTTCTTGTAAGGGAAATAATCCTTTTAACCAATAAATCGTTGGATTCACACGATGTGGAGCTCTCTTTATTTTCTTTGAGTGGGACATCCTTAGACACCGGAGAAAAGAGTTAAAAAGAAATATTGTTTGCAGGACCATAGATCTCCAGCTGGATTACAACCTAAAGGCCCTGGCAGGGTAATCCGCCACAGGCGCTACTGGCCTGTTAAAGGCCCTGTGTATCTGGTAAGCAGACATTCCTTACTTTCGGTGGTGGTCTCATATGGTGTCCATTGCACAGGGGATTGAAGGGGACTGTATTGTGCCTGAGAGTCTACATATGGACTAAAAGCAAGATTTTGACACTCTTACCGATCCCAAAAGGGATCATGCTGTGGCCATGGGGCCTCTCCCCCCTCCCCCCCCCCCCCCGGAACCCCAGACTCCAGACAAAAGTGCTCCATGGAACTCAATAACTGAAAACTTAAGACTAGAAATGAACATAATCAAGTGTCCACTATAAACACTAAGGAGAACGGGACAGAGTGAGGGGAGGCATAAGTAGCTCAAAGAACATGGACTCCGAAGAGTCTTAGCAGCAGTGAGGTAACTCCCTACACCGCCAATGTATGGTAAAATTAAAACCTCAGGATAGTTTAAAATTTAGATGACCCGGTATGGGTCGGGGAGAAAAGGAGGGAAAACCGGGAATCAAAAGGAAGGAAAGAAAGAGGGGGGGTGGAGAAAGGAATATCAGGGGGTAAGGGGTTTCAATAAGGTCACTCAGAGCACAAGTTAGTCAGGGTAGATAACGCCAGGATATAAGGGGATGTGGCAGTATTTGGCCCAGGGCTCCCAGGTAAGTTCGAAAAACTGGGCTTTGTCTTGTATAATGCTGACTATCTTTTCCTGTGCCATAATCCAGGATATTTTTATGCTTCACCGCTGTGAAAGGAACCGTATTTTTTTTCCAACAGGACGCTATTGTAATTTTGGTGCCCAGTAAAATAAAGATCAGTTTTTGGGAATATTTATCAACCTTATCCACTTTCAGATTCAGCAGAGCTATCTCTGGATTTTAGGGAATCTGAAAGGTTGTTACTTTGCGAATCACAGAGAAAACTTTGTTCCATAAGCTCCTTATTCGTGGGCAAGACCACCAAACATGGTACATTGTACCTATATGATTGCAATTTCGGAAACACAGCGGGGAAGCATCTGGGAATATCTTCGCCAGAAAGGAGGGGACCCTGTACCAACGGGTGAATATCTTAAGGCTGGCTTCAATCAGAGAGATATTTAAAATTCCTTTGAAGGAGCGTTGAAAGCAGGAGTACCATTTGTCCTGCTCCCAGGAAATATCAAGGTCCTTTTCCCAGGACATGGCATAGGGAGGTTTAGACACAACTAAAGCTAGGGAGACATAAATGATGGAGATCCCCCCTCTCTGATCGGTGACACCCGCACACCATGATGCATATTTCGTGACCCGTGGAGGATCCGGTTTATTTGGCCAAATGGACTGAAGGAAGTGTTGTATTTGTATATATCTGAAACCTTCAGCGGGAGGCATCCCAAGCTTACTGGTGCAAAATGCGAAAGATAAAGGACCTGTGGAGGTGAAGTAGTTTCCTATTCTAAGTAAGCCTTTATTCAGCCACCAGCTAAACGCTAAAATGTTCATTCCCGGCGGAAAGTCGGGGTTATGAAATATATGTGTTAGGGGTCGAAGTGCAGAGATCAGGGAGGGGTTTCTATGTAATCGGTCGCACAGAGCCAATGAGTGGGAAAGCGTGGGGGCTAAAATGGGTGGCCTAAGCTTAGTCGGAGACCATATAAAAAAGTCAATAGTGTGGAGAGGGACTGCTTGACGTTCTATATAGACCCAGTCTGGTTTTGGGCCCCTTGAATACACAATGGAGATCTGGGCCAGCTGGGCGGCTTGGTAGTACCACCAGATGTTGGGTAGGGCTAGACCCCCTTGCGATTTAAGCCTGAATAGAATGTTCTTCGAGCATCGTCTGCCCTTTGGGCCCCATATGAATTGTAGAATTTTGGATTGGAGTGTCTGTATTTGTGACTTCTAGATAGGGATAGGCAAAGACCTAAATAAATAAAGTATGCGGGGGAGGAGGGTCATTTTGACTGCATTAATACGGCCTAGCCAGGAGAGCTTATGCTTAGCCCAAGTAGAGAGGTCTGAGGACATTTTGCGGAAGATGGCCGGGTAATTAGAGGAATATAGGGAAGCTATACTAGCGGAGAGATTTATCCCTAAATAAGGAAGGGACGACGAGCTCCAGGAAAACGGGAAATGGTTTTGTAAGCTACTTAGAATATTAGGAGGAACCGTAATGTTTAATGCTGATGATTTGGAGACGTTCACGCGGAGGCCGGATATTTCGCCAAATTTGTCAAGCAGGGAAAAAATGTTAGGGGTAGATATCAGAGGAGAAGTTACAAAAAGCAGCAGATCATCGGCAAAAAGAGCGCATTTGTGTTCTTGTTTACGACAGACCACCCCCTTAATATCAGGGTGTGTTCTAATTGCAATAGCCAGGGACTCCATCGCTATGGCAAAAAGGAGGGGGGAGAGAGGACATCCTTGTCTGGTGCCCTTTTCTATAGCTAGGGGCTCAGAGTAGTAGCCCTGCAGTCTGACCTGTGCACTTGGGCCAGAATACAGGGCTCGTAGTGTGCCCAGGAAGTGTGAACCAAAGCCCCATCTCTCCAAGACACTAAATAGATATGGCCAGGTTACTGTATCAAAAGCTTTTTGCAGGTCAATTGACAACAAGAAGCCTTTTTGTTGGGGACCTCCATCCCAGTGGGAATTGAGAAGGGAAATGATGTCAACTGCTCTTCTAATCTGGTCAGGTCCTAGTCTCCCCAGGATAAAGCCCACCTGGTCCTTATGAATATAAAGAGCTATGCAAGATGCGAGTCTATTAGATAGAATTTTTGTTAACATTTTTAGATCGTTGTTGATTAAGGAGATAGGTCGGTAATTGGAGACCAAGGAGGTATCTTTGCCAGGTTTAGGAATGACTGATATGAATGCTAGGTTTAGGGCTTTATCCAAGGGAGAACCAGACCTAAGAGAGTTGAAGAACCTGACCATATACAGGGCTAAGATAGGGGCAAATTTTTTGTAATACCCGACGGAAAAACCATCTGGGGCTGAGTTTTGTTTAAGCTGTTTAATCACCCCGAAAACTTCCGATTCCGATATCAGTTCATCTAGGAGCTCAGAATGTTCAGAGGATAATTTTGGGAGAGAGACATTGTTCAGGAAATCTGCTATGGGAGGTTGGGGACCTGACTGCTCGTTTTTATATAACGAGGTGTAGAAATCCTGGAATGTTTCCATGATGCGGCGTGGGTTTTGTGAGAGTTCCCCCGTTCGAGTTCGTATTTTGGGGAAGGTGTAAGATCGAGGTCATGGAGAGAGTTTGGCTGCTAACTTGGCTCCTATTTTGTCTGCCTGATAGTAGGAACGAGCTCCTGACCATCGAAGGTGTTTCTCAGCTTCGGTGGCGAGTGCTAGGTTTAGGGACGTCTGTGTTGATTCCAGGGCTTCCAGAGACTCCCTAGTGGGGTTCCTTTTACGGGCCTTTTTTAGGGAATGGAATTTTATTTGGAGGTTGTTGATGTCTACTGTACGTTCTTTTTTAAGGCGGGATGTGATTTGGATAATCTTCCCTCTGAGAACTGCTTTGTGGGCCGTCCACAATGTTTCTATTGTATTGTTTAGTCTGAAGTATGCTTGTATTTCCTGTGCTAAGATCGTGCATTGGACTTGATCGCTTAAGAGCCCTTCATTAAGGCGCCATATGAATTTTTTGCAAGGATTATGAGAATGTGGCATATATAAAAGGACCATAGAATGATCCGAGATGGTGGTATCTCTGATGACTGCTCTGACAGCCGAGGGGATGCTGTGGGATTGAATAAAGATATGATCAATTCTGGTGTAAAGATGATGGGGGCCGAATAGTGTGTGAAGTCTTTAGATCTAGGATTCATTTCTCTCCAAATGTCCACAAGGCCAAGGGAACACAGTGTGGAGGCTATCTTAGTACTCTGTTTTGGAGGTTTTCTAGACCGAGAGGGGCCTGGCCCCGATTTGTCCAGAGAGAGATCAAAAGGGAGATTTGTGTCTCCACCCATGATTATTTTCCCCTCCAGTTGCGGGCCTAGTGTGGACATCATAGCGGAAAAAAAGGAAGCCTGACCTTTGTTTGGGGCGTAATAAGATATGAAGGAGTACTGGGTTCCCTCAATGGTGCCTTTTAATAAGATAAATCTGCCTGCTTGGTCTTTAAAGACATCAGTGGGGGAGAACTTAAGGTGTTTTGCAAAACAGATGGCTACCCCCTTAGTTTTGTTGTCAGCTTTGGATAGAAAAAACTGGGGATAGTTCCCGTCTAAGAAGGAGGGATTATAAGAGGACGGGAAATGTGTTTCCTGTAATAAAAGGACTGCAACCTTTTGTGATTTGTAATGGTTAAATAGTTTTCGTCTCTTAACTGGGGAGTTTAACCCTTGCACATTGTGCGTAGCAATACAGAGGGGAGGGGGAGAAGTGAGAGTGTCAGAATGCACGGATTAGAGGGGGGGGATGCACACATCATACTAAAAGTGCTTACCTTAACCGTCATAAGTTGGTTATGTGTCCAAACCCCTGTAACCTGAGAGTTTTGGAGCTGTGTAGATGTGTTGTTGGGCGTCTGAGTGACCCTAGGGAGAGGCGGGAGAGGAGAAGGGGGGAGGAGGAAGCCGTACCTGAGAAGAAGAGACAGGACATGTCAAGAACAATGTGGAAAATAATAAAACAAGCAATCATCATGCAGCGTAAGAACAACCTAAGTTCCCTTGCAGGAGGAAGGGGTATCGTGATACCCCCTGCAAGTTTTTCCCAAAAAAGGAACCCCAAACAGGGGGGCTGTGGTAAAGTCTCCGAGTGGGGGAAAAATGCCACTCCGAGACAGGTGGAGGCGAAGTGCAGCCGCTCCAGCCATTCCGCCAAAATAAAATGGAAAAATAAAATTTTTGGAGGAGTAAAAGTGGAGGAGACAACCATTTAAACTAAAAAAGGGTCCAAAAATTAAAGAGTCTGGTAGAGATGAGTGGCAAAATAACAGCGTTACACCATCAGACGTAGGTTAGGCCTAAACCCCGCCAGAAGGGTAAGGGGGACGTGGAGAGTCAGTGTCCCAAGGCCTGTTGATGACGACAAAAAAAAAAAGGGTAGACAAGGTTGATTGCAGACTTCTCATTAAGGTGGGCGACCATCTTTAGATCTCTTAGCTTGTTGCTTGTGCCACAAGGGTTGGATGGGGCTCATTGGGGGAGGTCTTTTCGCAGAGTTTGGGGTCCTGGGTTTCAGAGCTAGAGCAGATGTTGGAGAGTGGGAAATAAGCCCCAGTTGAAGCAGCAGACGTTCTCCGTCAACAAAGTTCGTGAAGCTGTAGGATTTTTTTAAATAGGCAAAGTTTAGATGGAATGGAAATGACCATCTGTAAGTGATCGATTTTTGAGACGGGATGAGCAGGAGTGGTTTTAAAGATCTCCGTCGTTGTATTGTGAAGGGGGAGAGATCGGCAAAAATTTGCATGGATGGAGAGGTTTACAGCTTCCCTGGCTTTATGCATGACCTCCTCTTTAACTCTGAAAAAATGGGGTTTCACCACTATATCTCTGAGTAGACCGTCTTGGCGAGAAGGTTGGAGGGCCCTGTGCGCTCGATCTAATTCCAGCCTATAATCGGGTATGTCAGAAATCAGATTTTTGATGAAAGAGCGAACGATTTTGTTGGTTTCCTTGAACGACTCAGGAAGGCCTCTCAGTCTGAAGTTATACCTGCGCGATCTATTTTCGAGATCGTCAAGTTTTGAGAACGCCATATCTAGCTGTTCGTGTAAGTCATGGATCCTGTCAGTATTCTGATTGGCAACGGTTTGATCGGTCTTAGCTTCGATCGCTTCAATTCTGGCTCCCAGATGCTGCAGGTCAGCCTGTATTGTTGAAGTGATTTGTGAAGCAGTGTGAGCAAGACCCCTGGAAAGCATGTTTGAGAGTCTCCATTAAAGATGAAAAGTCTGTGGGAATAGAGGAAGGGGAACCGGTGTGAGCTCCTGGGTGGGCCGGGGTGTAACTGCAATCATCCATTGGAGTGAGGGGGGGGCCCATCCAAGGGCCTGCAGTTCATGGAGTCTGTGGTGGAGGGGGATAATAACTCATCCTGTGGGTTACTCACTGTTGGGAGATGCGTCCCCTCTGTGTGTGAGGTTAGTGGTGGAAAATCTGCCATGGATTCCTCCGGATACAGTGAGAGGCCTCGTGCTGTGCTGGCGGCCGCCATCTTAGCGGGGGCCGCGTTTGGAGGTCCGGGACTGAGATGTCAGGATAAATCCCGTCTGGCTGAGCCCCCGGTCATGCGGGGGGGTCCCTCGGGTCTTCTGGGTAGATCGTGGGGGCCCGATCGGCAAATTCCACCACTGTTGGTGGCTGTGGCGGAGAGTAGAGGCTGGAGCGGAGCAGAGCTCTCAGAACATGCGACCGTTTATGGAGCCGCTGCGCATGCGCCTCTCAAGGAGGACATTTTAAGCAACAGATGTTTCATGTTGTACATGCTTTTACTTTTCGCTTCTACAATAAGGAGGACTGTTTACCACTAGATATTTTTGCTCCACGTTTTATTAGCATATATTTATGTTATGCATATCAGTTAATCTCGACTCTGTTCTAGCTTATGTTTTTTGTGATATCACACATTTTGAGTTGCTGCTGTTTATTTTAATTTTATTTAAATTTTCATTCATTCATCTTTTATTTTGGAAGCGTGGTTTTTCTCCCATATACATTGTCATGTCTATGCCTAGTCTAAGTCCTCCACACAAGCTGGTCTTCTCATGCCTTTGTCCATTCCTAAGGAGCCTTGGTCTCACATTGCCATGGACTTCATCACCGATCTTCCACCTTCTGAGAGGAGTACGGTCATTTGGGTGGTAACTGATCGATTCTCCAAGATGGCCCATTTTGTTCCTCTTCCTGGTCTCCCTTCTGCTCCTGCCTTGGTTCCCATTTTTGAGAGATTTTCCGTCTTCGTGGAGTTCCTTCCCTTGTTTCGGACAGGGGTGTTCAGTTTGCTTCTGCTTTTGGAGAGCCTTTTGCAAATCCCTCAACCTTACCTTGGATTTTACCTGTTCTTACCATCCTCAATCCAATGGTCAGACTGAGAGGGTTAATCAGGAGTTAGAGGTCTTTGTCCGTACCTTGGTAATGGCTCATCACGATTGGGCATCACTACTCCCGTGGGCAGAGTTCTCTCACAATAATCATGTCAACGTCTGTTCTCAAAAGACACCCTTTGTCACTGTTTGTTTATGGAAGACATCCTCAGCTTCCTCTTCCTATGACCTGTTCTTCCGATATCCCAGCTTTGGCTATCGTTCAGGAATCATTCAATTCCATGTGGGTTGACGTTCATGATTACCTCCAGACAGCTGCCAACAAATTCAAGGGTTTTGCTGACCATCACAGGCGTAAGCCACCTCCTCTACAGCCAGAAGAGAAAGTCTGGCTTTCCACCAGAAACATCAGACTCCGGGTTCCTTCTCTCAAATGTTCCCCGAGATTCATTGGTCCCTACAATATAATTTCAAAACTGAATCCTGTTTGTTTTATTTCAATAGTTTTTATTAGTTTACATGTATATAAAAATATTGCAGGTTACATACAATGATAGATACACTCTGTCAGGTGAAAAATCGATGTGATACAGGTATTCAGCTAACAAATCTATAAGTGTTTGAACAAAGCAAAAAATAGCAGAGGTATTAGGTAGAATAGCCCTGTGAATGTAGAATTCAGGGTCCAAGGGCAACCAGGGAGACTAGATTATTTAAACTCACTGACCTATATCAGCGAGCAAACATTCCTGAATAATTAACAAAAGAGAATTTAGAGATTGATAAGACGGTCGAGTAACCAGGAAAGGACGTTTCTCCACCCCTAGGGGAACTCACTGTGGAGAAGACCTACCCTGATGAATCCTCTAGATTATAAAATGGTCACAGGAATAGAAAAATCATGGCTACCCTGGTCTGCCCTATCGGTTTCATAAAGACGGTTATGGAGCTAAATTAACTACTTCCCACCCGGCCAATGTACATAAACGGCCGGGTGGGCGCTCTCTCCTTCTGAGTGGACGTTCAGGAACGTCCCTCAGAAGGAGCGGGATCGCGCGCGCGCGTGCCCGCGCAGCGGCGCGATCCCGATGCGCTCGTGTCCCCCGGACACGGCGCATCTCGGATCGGCAGGAGGGCTCTGTGATTGGCCCTCCTGATCACATGACGGCCGTGTCCAATCACAGCCGTCATGTGATGTAAACACAGCCGGTTGCTAGGCGATCAGCTCTCCTCTCCTCACACGGAAGTTGTCGCTGAGGAGGAGAGGAGAGGGGATCGCTGCAGCCGGCTGATGATCAGTGAGTATGAGCTGTTTTTTACAGCTTTTTACTCACTGATCACCAACCTAGTGTCAACACACATGTAAATACATACATGTAAAACACACACATGTCCCCACATAATGTAAAACACACACACATGTCCCCACATAATGTAAAACACACATGTCCCCAAAACACATGTCCCCAAATAATAAAAAAAGCTGTCCCCCACATATGTCACACTAAAATCACATGTCCCAATGGTAATCTGCACACATATGTACGTGATCACCTGCACACATCTGTACATGATCATTTGCGTACATATGTCCGTGATCACACAAACCAATTATTATACACTTAACAGGATTTTTTTATCAAAAACATGTAGCAGAATACATTTTGGCTTAAATTTATGACAAAATTCGATTTTACTGGATTTCTTTTAAAACAGAAAAAAGAAAATATTGTTTTTTTTCCAAATTTCCACTATTTTTGCGCTTATATCGCAAAAAAAAAAAAATGGAGTCGTGAATAAATACCACCAAAAGAAAGCTCTATTTGTGCGAACAAAATGATAAAAATTTTATTTGGGTACAGTGTAGCATGACCGAGTAATTGTCATTAAAAGTGCGAGAGCGCTGAAAGCTGAAAATTGGTCTGGGAAGGAAGGGGGCGAAAGTGCCTAGTATTGAGGTGGTTAAGTCATGAATTAAACAAACAGGTCGGAATGTTATTGGGCGGATATCACAAGGATCCACATAAACCAGCCTCAGCCTCTGCATTCAATAGTGCAATTGAATTTGTTGTAATAAAAAAAAATAAGACAATACAAAATCTCGGCCAATGAACACCTGTATCTAGTGTACCAGTAGTGGTACTTCATCGCCAAGTTAAGAATAAGAGGGAAGAGAAGTGAGATAGAAAAAGAAAAGTGAGCAACAATAAGAGGAATAACGACAGTAGGAGGTAAGAAAAGGAAGATCACCTAGAGTATGTTGGATTATTCGAGGATATCCGCTAAACTGGAAGTATTGGTATCCCTATTTATGTGGCCCAGGGCTCCCAAATCAGTACAAATTTGTGAGTTTTGTCAAGCAACTTGCTAACAATCTTCTCTTGAGCCATGATCCAGGATATCTTACATTTCATAGCGATTATTGGTACTGAGTGTCTTTTCCAGTGCCTGGCAATAGTGATTTTGGCACCCAAGAGCATATAAAAGATCAAGGATTGTTTGTGTCTGGGGATGTCATCTATTTGGGCGTTGAGAAGTGCTATGCCTGTGGGACAGCCACTCCTGTGATTTTTCGTGGTATGTGAAAAAAGCTGTTCCAGAAGTTCCGGAGCCGTGGGCAAGTCCACCAAACATGGAACAACGACCCCTCATGGCCGCACCCTCTGAAACATAATGGGGATGAATCTGGAAATATTTTGAATAGGGTGGTAGGCACTCGGTACCAACGTGTGATAATTTTAATACTGGCTTCCGTAAGGGAGATGTTCAGGATGCCCTTGAATGACCTGTGAAAGCCTCGGTACCAGTCATTCAAGTCCCACTCAACTGCCAGGTCTTGCTCCCACCTTCGGGCGTATGGAGGTTTGTTGTTACTACTGGCAAGCGAGGCGTAGATAATTGAGATTCCCCCTCTCTGATCCATTATATTTGAGCACCACGTTTCATAGGCAGTTAGGGAAAGGGGCACAGAGGTATCAGGCCATTTGTTATGAAGGAAGTGGGTAATTTGTAACAATCTATATCTTTCCGTGTCAGGCATGTCTAATTTATTTTTGCAAATACCGATAGTGAGGGGCCCATTGGAATTTATAAAGTGACCGATTCGGTAAAGGCCTTTATCAAGCCACCATTTGAATGCAAGTATGTTTTGGCCTGGGGGAAATTCTGGGTTGTTAAATAGGTGGGCAAGGGGGCAAATGTGAGATGTTAGGGAAGCGTTCTTTTGCAACCTGTCCCACAAGGACATAGAGTGAGAGAGTGCTGGTGCTAATATTGCCGGTCTAAGGTGGGGAGGAGCCCAGAGCAAGAAATCTATTGTGTGTCATGGTGTTGCTTGCCGTTCCATCCGTAACCAGTCTGGTTTAGGGCCCCTGGAGTATGCTATAGAGATTTGGGCGATTTGCGCCGCCTGGTAATACCACCAAACGTTAGGAAGAGCGAGTCCACCTTGGGTTTTTAGTCTATATAGTGTTTCCTTGGAGCATCTTCTACCCTTGGAACCCCAGACGAATTTCAGGATGGAAGATTGGAATCGCAGGCGCTTTTTTAAGTGGGATAGGAAGTGAACGGAAGAGGTACAGGAGGCGAGGAAGTAAGGTCATTTTTATGGAGTTCACTCTGCCCAGCCAGGATAGATCATGCTTGGACCACACGGACATGTCTGCTTCTAGTTTTTTAAACATCGGAGGGTAATTAGCAACGAATAATGTTTCGTACGAAGCAGTCAAGTTGATGCCTAAGTAAGGAATATGTGAAGAGCACCAAGTGAAGGGAAAATGTGACTGTAGGCGTTTAAGTAGGTCTGGGGGTATTGAGATGTTTAGGGTGGCGGATTTGGAGACATTGACACGGAGACCCGAGGCTTTCCCAAACCGCTCGAGGAGCTTAATAATATTATGGGTGGAAATAAGGGGTGATGTGACAAAGAGGAGTAAATCATCAGCGAACTAAGACATTTATGTTCTTGCAGACTGCAAGAAACTCCTCTGATATCTGGATGGGTACGTATGGCGATTGCGAGGGATTCTATTGCTATTGCAAAAATCAAGGGCGATAACAGGCAACCCTGTCTTGTGCCTTTTTCTATAAGAAATGTGTCCGAGTATCTGCCCTGCAATTTCACCTGAGCGCTTGGATTAGAGTAAAGGGAGTGTAGAGTGCCTAGGAAGATAGGGCCAAAGCCCCATCTCTCCAGAACTCCAAAAATATAAGGCCATGTGACTGTGTCAAATGCTTTTTGTAGATCAATGGAAAGCAAGAACCCCTCTTGCGGGGGACCCCCATCCCATTGTGGTCTTAACAGGGACACTACATCAATCTCCCTTCTCACCTGCTCAGGGCCCTGTCTCCCTGGGATAAATCCTGCTTGGTCTTGGTGAACATACTTAGCTATGAATGAGGTTTGCTAAAATTTTTGTTAGTAATTTGAGATCATTATTGATCAGAGAGATCGGGTGATAGTTGCTAGTCAGTGAGGGGTCTTTTCCTACAAGCAAGTAAAGGCGCAAAAACAGGAAACCTTATATCACCATCATGCTCCTAGCAAACTAAAATAACTAATATAGTCCATAAAAGTCTATATAGGCGAGCTGATATTAGAGAATCCACACAGAGGGCTGCCTTCCAAGGAGAGCTGAAACCAGGCTCCAAGATCTAACACAGAAGGCTCATCGAGGGGGGAAAAGACCCCCATAGTGTTCCAAAACATTTTGCCTCAACCCACCAGAGTTCCACGGATGGCCTCAGGGTATGGGTCATTGAACAGATCCCGAGGTCCCTCCCAGCTGCTGAGAGATTCAAGAAGCTCTGTGCCCGTGAGACCTTATGGATTTACACTCTGGATGTACTCTCGCCAGGAGGAATCAATGAGAGCATCGAGATCGCAACCATCTTATAAATAAATATATTATATACTTCCATAATATCTGCTTATTCATTATAATTAATTAAACCAATTGGTGGTCCCAATGGTAACTACATACTGTCCCCTAGAGGTCAAATTGCTCGTGTTGCATCATATGGCTTTTACAAATTATCAATTACATATGACCCATATATATGCATTGGTTCCCTCACATGAGTGCTTCCTAGTTCCCTGCTTTGCATGGGTTGTACATATGGGGGCTATACAGCAGAGGTGTATACATGTACACGTGTGTATGTATAAGTGCGTATTTGCGTGTGTATATATATATATATATATATATATATATTTGACTGTAATACTTAGGTCCTTTTAATTAATTAATTTTTAATTAATTATTAGTTTTTAATATTATCATCTAATGTTTAGAAATTGCTGGCCCCATGCTGCGCTTGACATGTATTGGCCTATTTATTTATTTTAATTATGTTTTCACATTTAATTTAATATTTTTTATATCGTCCTTCCCATATTTGTTTTTTCATATAGGTACATTTCATATATATATGTATCACCTGCAAGTCCGCTATTAATTGAGGCTACTTTTAGACATGCATCTTTTTAGATTTAATATAGTGTTTTTTATACGGTCACTACTTTTTCCCCTTTCCATCCTACTCCGTCCCCTCCCTTTCTCCTCCCTCCTTCCCTCCCCCAACTCTCTTTTAAGTCGCCACTACGATCCATCTGTAGCTTGATGAAGGAGCGCGGCTACCGTGACATTGTAGCCAGTACGCTCAGGAAACGCGTCGCTCTCCAGTGACGTCACAGCTCCGCGTCCACCTTCCACCAGCGTTCCAGGCCTCGCTTTGAATCACATCACCACCGCGGCCGGCTCGAGCGGTGTTCAGCAAAGCCCCACGCACGGCAGGCAGCAGATACCTGTGACCGATCTGATGGACTCCCTCTTTGGATCATAACCGCACTACATGCTGTCTTTTATCTTCCTAAATGTGAGTTGTTTGTACAGTGTTTTTAATAAATTGGCTTATATACTACACCTAGAGGTGCCTCCCCCCCTTGTGTTTTTTCCTAGGGGTGTTTTCCTGGTTTAGGTATAACTGAAACATAAGCTAAATTCAGGAATTTATCCAGGGGAGAACCTTTTTGAAGGAAGTTAAAGAATCTGGCCACGTAAGGGGACAGGATGTCAGAGAACTTCTTGTAATAGCCCACCGAGAATCCATCTGGACCCGGGGCAGATCCCTGTTTAAGATATTTGATGGCATCACAAATTTCTTTGGAAGTGATGGGTTGTTCTAGTAAGTCAATGTGGGCCTTTGAAAGTTTGGGGAGTGAGAAAGAGTCGAGGAATTCTTCGAGGTGGGAATTTGAACTTGATTCGTTTTTTCTATAAAGGGAAGCATAGAAGTCATGGAAAGACTCCATGATACTTTGTGGATTTTGTGTGAGTGCGCCTGACGGAAGTCGGATTTTGGGGAATGCCAACTGACGAGGTTTGGGGGAGAGCTTGGCGGCTAATTTGGACCCGATCTTGTCTTTTTGAAGGTAAAACTTAGCCCCCGTCCAGCGGAGGTGCTTTTCAGCCTCTGTAGTGAGGGCCAGGTTGAGCCTCAATCTGTCTGCTTCTAGTTTTTGTCGAGAGGACTGAGTGTGTTCACGTTTGTTACGCTTACAAGATTCCTGATATTCTTTCGTAAGGCTCTCAATCTCGGCTCGGTGTTCTTTTTTAAGGCGGGAAGAAAGCTGAATAAGTTTACCCCACATTACCGCTTTGTGGGCAGCCCAAAGAGTGGTCGGGGAAATCGTCTCTGTGTCATTTGAGTTGAAGTAGTCTTTGAGTTCCTTTGCTAGCAGCGTACAGTGTACCGGATTACTCAATAGTGATTCATTAAGTCGCCATTTGAATTCTTTTTGGGTGTTATTAGCTTGGTGTAATGTGAGAGTGACCATAGAGTGGTCCGAGATAGGTGATTCTTTGATAGAAGATTTTACCGCAAGGGGAATGTGTGTCGCTTGGAAAAAAACATGATCTATCCTGGCATAGGTCTGGTGAGGAACAGAGTAATGAGTATGGTCTTTGGTACGTGGGTTGAGTTCCCTCCAGATGTCAACTAGTCCTGAGTCACAGAGGAGTTTGGCAATTTTTAGACTATGTTTGGGGGGTCGTTTGGAACGTGGCGGGCCTGATCCTGATTTGTCTATAGCCAGATCAAATGCTATATTCGAGTCTCCTCCCAGAACGATGACTCCCTCCAGTTGAGACGAGAGGGATTGCATCGAGGAAAAAAATTGGTCTTGTGCCTTATTTGTTGAGTAGTAAGAGACAAAAGAATACAGCATTCCATCAATGGTGCCCTTTACCAGAATGTATCTGCCTGATGGGTCCTTAAATACATGTGACATAGCAAAATTTAAGGGGTTGGAAAAACAGATGGCTACCCCTTTTGTTTTGTTCTCCACATTGGAGAGGTAAAATTGGGGGAAATGTTGGTGGAGAAAGGAAGGGTTGCAAGGTCTGGGGAAGTGGGTCTCCTGGAGCAAAAGGATATCGGATTTGTGGGATTGATAACGTTTAAAGAGTTTTCTTCTTTTTATAGGGGAGTTAATGCCTTGCACATTATGTGAAACTATGCGTATTAGTGGTGATTTCTTATCTACTATGGGCATTGATCAGAGAAGGGGAATCTACCACAAGTGAGTGGGATTGTACCTTGTGACAAGCTTCCGAACATCTCCGATTTGGTAGTGAATGGACTTCTAGGTGATCTTCGAGGGAGGAGCGAAAAAGGACGAGGGATAAAGAAGGAAGATGAGGACAATCTAACAGTAAGCAAGAGACAGAGAACATGTTAATAATACATAACCAGTGAGACAAAAATACCCAAACCCCAGTGGCATGTGAGAACCCATTCCCACATACCAACATTCTTTCGTCTTCAACAAAAACAAATAAGAAAAACAATCCCCCCTAAAACCTAGGGGGGTAAACCGTCACTGCCCGAGAAGAGAGGTAGATACACTTCCCGGTCAGAGACAAGGGGAGGCGCAGGGCATCCGCTCCGGCCGCCCTCCAGCACTTAAATGTTTTAGTGTATGCGAGCAAGGCCCCTGACAGTATAATCATAGGTAGCAGTCCTCCCGAGCTGCCGAGCCGTCTGTGATCCCTATAACAGGGGCTAAGTTGAGATGGCTCAGGAGCGAGGGAGGAGCCAACCACAGTCTGGAAGGGAGCAATAATAGGATAAGCATACTGTGTGGGGAAGAAAATACTTTCCTAATGTGTAGGCTAATACTATATGGTAAAGCCGACTGTATAAGGGAAGCAAAGCACAATATTAAGTTGTACATCTACATAGGTGTCTATATAAATTGCCACATAAGAACAAGAACGAAATAACTATAAATTTTTCAGAACTCAACAAGAACAATTTTGTGGGCAAAAAAGAATCAAGAAGGAAAAAAAAATAAAAAATTTTGTAAGCAGAAGCAAACGTTCCAAAAGAAAAAACCCCTGATTATGCAGTCAGGAAGGAGTTGCTACGTCTGGTGCAGCCTTCAGGTCACGGAGAAAAAGTGTTACTCAGAGGATCCGGATGGATCGAATTAAGGAGAAAACGGGTCCGAAAGGTACCCTGTCCTTAAGCTGTGGTTAGGGAGGCCTGGATTCCTTGGATTTTTTAGACTGGTGTTTCTGCCACATAGGAGCGATGGGGCTGAATGGTGGTGGTCTCTTGGAGGAAGAGTTGGGCCCTCTGCCTTGAGGTGGGGGTTTTGGTTCTTGGGAGATGAGACCCAGCTGGACAAGAGCTTTGCCCCCCTCCAAGAACAATGAGAAGCCGTACGATTTATTGTTAAAGGCGAATGATAGGCGAAAGGGGAAGGACCATCTGTAGGTGATTGCTTTCTGATTAAGCACCAACAGGAGCGGTTTCAGCGACCTTCTTTTTTGTATGGTAAGTGGGGATAAATCCACAAAGACTTGTATGGGATGGCCTTGGAAAGATAGTACCCCTTCAGCGCGCGAGCGTTGTATCACCTCCTCTTTTACTTTGTAAAAATGAGGTTTAACTATGATGTCTCTCGGGAGGCCATCTTGGCGGGGTGGTTGTACAGCTCTGTGAGCGTGGTCCATTTCAAGGCGATGTTCTGGGATGTTGGGGATGAGTTCCTTAATAAATGATCTCACAATGAGGTCAGTGTCTTTGAGGGATTCCGGGACTCCTCTAATGCGGAAATTATATCTCCCCGAACGGTTTTCGAGATCGTCAATTTTGGATATTGCGTTCTCGAGTTGGTCTTGTAAATCTTGAATTCTGGCTGTGTTCTGGTTCACCCTAGTCACAGTTTGGTCTGCTTTGGTTTCTATTGTTTCAATTCATGCCCCTAATTGCTGTAAGTCAGCATGGATGGCTTTAGTGATTTGGTTGGCAGTTTGTGTAAGCCCTCTGGATAGCATTGTAGCAAACATTGTCATCATCGCAGAGAAGTCCTGAGGTGTGGATGGTAGGCCCTGTATGTATGCTTTGCCTGCCTCTGGGGTTGCCAGGAAGTCTTCCATGGGGAGAGGGGCATGTCATCTAGGGTCCTGCTGATCAGGGACTCAGTGGAGGTAGGAGAAAAATATCCATGATAGTGGGCACTTACTGTGGGGCCCGCCGGCCCTGCAGAGCTGTCTTCCATGGCTGCACAGGAGTCCCCTCTCTCCTGCTCTGTCTCCTGATCTCCCCTTCGTGTGATCGCAGCCGGGCCAGAGGATAAAGCTGAGGATAAGTCTCTCCTGGCTGAATTCCCCGCCATCCTGGGGCTCCCTGATGTGTCCCCTTACCGTGGGGATAGCTATAAGTCAGGGCTCTGCACTGTGAGCGGCGCTGGAGGGGATCTTGTGGCCGGAGCGGCGCAGAGCTCTCGGATTAGGCGTCCATCCGACGAGCTGCCGCGCATGCGCCTCGAATCCTGTTTGTTTTAAACTCCAGATCCCTAAAAGCCTCAGAATCTCAAACTCCTTTCATGTATCCCTTCTGAAACCTTTAGTTCTCAATAAGTTCTCCCGTCCTCTCCCCACCTTGGCTCCAGTCTTTGAGGATGTTCAGGAGTATGAGCTTAGTCAAATTTTGGTGTTCTTCAATATCTTGTGGATTGGAAAGGTTTTAGTCCTGAGGAGAGGTCTTGGATTCCTGCATCTGAAATCTCCGTGCCATGTCTCCTAAAGAAGTTCCATTTGAAGTTCTGCTCCAAGCCTGGTCCCAAGCGGGGGAGGGGGAGGCCTTGTAAGAGGGGGGTTACTGTCATGAATCGCCAGTAATACCTTCATGCCCTGTCTGTCTGCTTCCTCCTGCTCTATCAGCCTTGGGCCTGCACTCTCACACCTGCATGGTTAAGTAATCTTCCCTCAACGTGGCTCTACCCTAGCCTCTACAAGATACACCATTTAAGGCCCCTTTTACATGGGTCTGTCCGTTTTTAGTACTCTGCTTGCTCAGTGGGGATCACTCCGTTAATCCCCACTGAGCCGGCAGATGACAAGTCCGTCTCTGCACTCTGTACAGGGATGGACCTGTCAGAGAGTCCGCTCTCCCCTATGGGGGGATCGGATGATTACGGACCGCCTGTCCGTTTCCATCTGATACGATCCGCCAGACGGAAGGAAAATAGGACATCCATCCGTCTGGATTTTGCGGAGCGGATCGGATGTCAGCGAACATTTCACCGCTGACATCCAATGCTCCATAGAGCTGTATGGAGCGACTGCTCAGATCCGCCTGAAAAAACTGGCAGGCGGATCTGAACGGTCCGCACATGTGAAAGGGGCCTAACACTGTGCTGTCCAAGCCTGCCTTGCCCGAGCAATATTGTGTGTTTAGTTTCCTGTCTCCTGCTTGCCGTGTGCTCTACGTCTGTTTGTTATTGATCTTGGCTTGTTCTTTGACTATCCCTGCCTGCTTGTTACCCTGACCTTTTGGCGTGTTCTCTGTCTATCCTTGTCTGCTAGTTGCCCCGACCTTTGGCTTATCTTCTGACTATCCCTTGTTGTCCTTGGTTGCTGCTTCCTCTCTATCCTCCTGTAGCTTACCGTGAGCATGAGCTCGGAGACCCTGGGGGTCGCGACCTGGAGCCAGTTGCAGCGCAGTCCGTCCTCACCACTAGAGGCTCTGGTGAACATCTGCTGGCTCTTAGATTCCGCGCCCTGGGGAATCTTATGCTCTAGATCCCAGGGGGATCCGTGTTGGTGCTCCAGTGCACCTGCTTTCCTGAACCACCCAGAGTTCCATCCGCAGCAGTCAGCCATAGGGTCCACTTTAGTGGTGCACTCCTGACCCCAACGGTGTGCATCTGTCACCTGGCCTCTGGTGACCTGACAGGGGCTTCCAGATTCCAATAAGCCCCCCCCCCCCTGCCCGCAGACCTTGACAACCACAGCCCAGGGTTGTCGGGAAGGGCCCGTGGCCCGTGTTAACATGGGGACAAGGTGCTTTGGGGTGTGGGGGCAGAGCCCCCCTGACCCAAAGCACCCAGCCCCCATGTTGAGGGCATGTGGCTTTCCTGACCTGCTGGGCTGAATGCCCATATAAGGACCTGGTATGGACTGGGGGGACCCCATGCAGTTTTTTTCCTTTTTTTTTTTTTTTAAATAGCAGGTGCCGGCAATTGTAATCGCGAGTCCATTTAAATGCAATTTTACTTGTTTACTTTCTTTAGAAAATACATTTTTGCTGCAGCATGTGTTATATATGCTACAGATGCACCAGTTTGCAGACAGACTAAGGGGACCCCCCCCTCGCACACTATATTTAAAGTAATTTTTCATTTCTATTGTTTCACTTAAAGTGGGGTTCCCACTTTAAATGAAACAATAAAAATGAAAAATTACTTTAACCATGGTGCCTGGGGGTCCCCTTAGTCTGCCTGTAAAGTGGCACTTCTGGAGCATGTATAGAATATGCTGCAGCAAATATGACATGTATAAAGAAAAAAATGCATGAAATGACATTTAAATTGCCGGAAATACAATACCATTTCCTGCAAACAAAAAAAAATGGTGTGGGGTTCCCCCCCAGTCCATACCAGGCTCTTCGGGTCTGGTATGGATTTTAAAGGGAAACCCATGGCAATTTTTTTTTTTTAATGGTGTGGGGTCCCCTCCACAATCCATACCAGACCCTTATCCAAACATGCAGCCTGGCAGGTCAGGCAAGGGGCGGGGCCACCCAGTTACGTCACTCTGGTAGCTCCATCCCCTTGATGTCAGAAGGGGGCGGTGCTCCCTCCTCAAAAAAACTTTACTCCTTTTAGTGCAAAAATGGAAGTGTATCATAACACGGAATGGCACCGTGGATACACACAAAAAATAAACCTGTGCCACGTCCTAACGAATATGCAAGAAACAAACAAGAGGGACTTTTTGGACTTTCTAGGCACAACTACAAAAAAATGGTTATATAAAATAACATTTTATTTACTTAGAAAAATACATAGCAAAAAAGACATTGCTTAAAAACCACAACATGTGTATATATTAAAGTGCTCGCTATACAACACCATCTATAGTATACAGTTATTCGGACGTCTGGGTAAGCACTCCACATAAAGATCAATCTGAAGTGATGGCTCGATAGCAAATCTGTAGTCAATTCATGTCACGTAAATCTTTGATGCTCGACATGTTTCGCGTGTCATCACGCTTCTTCAAGAGCGATACAGGATATGTTGTGGCTATCAAAGTACATAACATAGCAAAACATAATAATTAATATATATATATCCATCGAAAACAGACATCTATAATGACGCCACATACATTGTATTTAGAAATGTATACTGGTTCAAGCAGAGCAATGATGAGTGCGCAAACCATAGGGGTGATGAAAGGCTGCTATGGGGGCGTACACAACATAATCTAATATAATACTTCAAAGGTGTGTCTCAGTAAAGGAGGTTCATGAAGTAAATAAAGATTTTATTCCCAATGCCAGAAACAGGGAGGAAAAGGAAAGGGAAGGAAAAAAGGAGGGAAGGGGAAAAAAAGGGGGGGGGGGGGGGAAGCAGAAAAAAGAAAAGAAAAGGGGAAAAAGAACTGAAATAAAAAGAAAAGAAAAAGAGGGGGATAGCGGGAAGAGTGGGGGGGGAAGAGAAGGGGGGGAAGGAGGGGATGGGAAGGGGGGGTGGAAAAGAGGGGGGAAGAGGGAGAGGAGAAGAAACAGTGGAAAGAAAAGGAAGGAAACAAGAAGAGGAAAGAAGGAATGGATAATAAACAGAAAAGTCAAGACAGACAAGGAGGGAGGGAAAGGGAAGGGACGAAGGGGGGGGGGGGGAGAGAGGGGGAAGAAAAGGGAAAAAAGGGAGGGAAGGAAAAGGTGAAAAGAAAAGACGGGGAAAAAAGGGGAGGAGGAAAAAGAAAAAAGGATGGGGAAAATGAGAGAAAAAAGGAAGAATAATAACTGTCTAAAGGAAATACTTACATTGTAGAATATATATAAAATCATGAAAGAGGTAATAGTCCACAAGCCCACACGGACCGGAAAACCAGCAAATTAATATACCTATGCACGTCGAGATGGATGTAAGCTGGTACTGGCTTATTACATAAGCCTGTTCCTAAAAGGAAAACAATTAATTTAAAATAAGAAAAGTAAGGATGTGTATGTATAGGTATCTGGTGACATAGCCCCCGCCATGGTATATAACACTCACCAGTATTGGTTATTACAGATGTTATTTTATGTTCTATGTGCCCCTGGGTTCCACAGTAGGGCTCAGGTAGTCATAGACAAGGGGTGCCAAACGGCCCAGTGTCATCAAAGGTGGTCTACCAATACTTTGTCCTATAATATAAGCAAGCAAGCAAAGAGAGAAGGGGGGGGAGAGGGTAAACTAGTAACTAACTTATAATGTAGGTATCCATCAGTGGCAGATGCCTGGTAGGTAACCAGTGCTGCAACAAGAAAAGGTACCTAAATATAGTAGGAGAAAAACCTGCGACGTGCGATGTCCTCCTATGGCTGGAGTGGAATGCACACAGTGATAGGACGCCGTCCTATTTGTGTGCACGTCCCGTCCGTCGTCATCCAATCGGCGACGCCGACATGACATCATCCGGACCGGCCGAATGCTCACAGTGCGCATGCGCGCCGTCCAGCCAGAAGCGCCGTCAACGAGAGCGGCGGCGCTTCCAGTGGGGAAAGCAACGCCCGCCCACTCCAAACTACACCAGCCGGCACATGATTGTGTACCAGCTGATGTAAGCGCCACATCAAAGGAGGCTGATGTGACGCTGGGCGGCCGCATAGCAGCCAAGAACCCACCACCAGGTGGCGCCCGCACCAATTGCACTGCATGAACTCAGCAACAACAAAATGTGTGACATGTACAATGGATAGAACTTCAACGTATCAAAAACATTGAAAACATTTAAGAAAATCCTGTTTCTTAATTATATATACCTCAGAATCTATAGTATTCATGTGAGGAATACTTGCTCTGGACTCGAGCTCTAGTAAAACCCTCATTGTGTTATATGCATATATATAGATCTTCTGTACAGGTATGTATATGGAATCAAGAGAATATGGACTTCAAAAGCAGCAGCATGTTAGAGGTCGTACATGAGGAGATATATAGAGGGGGTAAATAAATCATAACAAAAAAGGGGGGGTGGGAAGGAAAAATCACTAGGGTAAGGAAAATAGAAATTAGAAAAATGAACAAGCATGTTTCCAGACCATTACTGTAAATCGTAAACCCAGCATGAATTGACTATAATAATAATAGCCTATGTGTCAAAGATACTGTCAAAGAAAGGGTTTGTAGGACTGCGATTCATTTATGCCAGGGGTTCGAGTCGCATTCAAGCGTTCTATCCATAGTGTTTCTTGTCTCAAGATCTGTTTGTCCCAGTCGCCACCTCGGGGGCTCCTTGGAATCACCGCAAGGGCGATGAAGGAGACCACCGAGGTGTCGAATCTGTGATAAAGGTCCAGGTGCCTACTCACTGATGTAATCATTTTCCCCCCTCCGGAGTAGTATATATGGTCCTTAATGCGTGAGCAAAATTGTCTAATAGTCTTTCCGACATAGAAATATTGACAATCGCATGTCATTAGGTAAACTATGCCCTGGGTTTCACAATTGGCGTGAAAGTGAGGGGTGAATATTTCCCCATTGGGGAGTTTGAAGCAGGTGCCTACACGGATCCAGGGACAAAAAGAGGATCTCCCGCATCTGGTGATCCCTTTGGGATAAAGTTGTAATGGGGGATCATTACAAAAGTGACTAGATGTAAGTTTATCCCTGAGGGATCTACATCTCCAAAATGTAATAGCTGGGGTAGGGGTTACATATTTGCCAGGACTGGATCCTCACGTAGCAGAGACCAATGTGTAGTTAGAATGTCATGTAATTCTGAGTGATGTTGGGAATACCTGGTGATATATCTTACCATCAGATTGGATTTAGGAATTTTATTCTGATATAAAAGAGAATTCCGTGGTTGACGCAATGCTTTATTGTAGGCACGGCGAAGAAGTGATTTACTGTATCCCCTTGCCCTCATATGGTCACGAAGTATATTAGCTTGTTGCTTAAAGTCCTCCGTGAACGTACAATTTCTACGGAGTCTAAGGTACTGCGCGTAAGGTATACTACGTATGAGGGTGTATGGGTGAGCACTTCCTGCGTGCAGCAGGGTGTTGCCTGCTGTAGCTTTTCAGAACAGAGAGGTAGCCAGCCGGCCATCATTGTCCTTGCGAATTGTAAGGTCGAGGAATGTAATAGTAGAATAATCACTGCATACTGTAAATCTCAAATTGAACACATTACAGTTCAATCTCTCCACGAAGGTGTTTAAACTCTCCATAGAACCTGACCATACAATAAAGATGTCATCGATGAAGCGCAACCAGCACATCACCTGACTTGTAAAGTGTGATAAAGTGTCATCCGAAAACACTGTACGTTCCCACCCCCCAGGTACAGATTGGCGTAGGTGGGCGCACAGCAGGTGCCCATGGCCACGCCCTGCACCTGGAGGAAGTGGGACTCGTCAAATGTAAAGCAGTTGTGCGTGAGGATAAAACGTAACAATTTCAAAATAAATTCACAGTAGTCCCAACGGTGGTGCGTTTGTTCACGAAGGAAGGTACGCGCTGTCCTGATACCCTGCTCGTGAGGGATGCTCGAGTATAAAGCTTCGACATCCAAGGTCACGAGCAGGGCATCAGGAGGCACGAACATGCCTTCGATCTGCTTCAGAAGGTCCAATGTGTCTCTTATGTATGAGGGTAAGGATAGTACATGTGGTAAGAGTATTGAATCGACTAATCGGCTGGCATTTTCAGTTAGAGACCCAATACCTGACACTATGGGTCTTCCCGGGGGTCTAGTCTGGTCTTTATGCACTTTTGGAAGTGCATAAAATGTAGCCATCCTAGGATGGCGTACATTCAAAAAATTATAGAGGACCTGGTCAATGAGGCCTTCCTGATGGGCAGAACTAATGATGGTCAAAAATTCTGTTTTATACTGATCAATTTCTGTAGAGTCAATGCATCTATACCATGCTTTGTTACATAGGATATTCATGACCATCTGTTTGTAGTCAGCTTTGGTCATGAGAACAATATTTCCGCCTTTGTCGGCGGATTTTATCACCAGATCAGGATGATTTTGTAATTGTGTAATTGCTTGTGCTTGGGCATAAGTCAAATTCCTATGTTTTTGTGTTACATTCATTTTTTTGACATCGTTGATCGTGCCCATCAGGAAGGCCCAGATACTGGGATTAGTCATCAGATCGGGAAAACGTTGAGATTTGGCTCTAATAGGGTTGTTGGGTGAGGCGACTCCAGGATTGAAGTTGGGAGTCGTGGAAGTCTCCTCCTGGCTGGATTGATCGTTTTCATCAAGTAATAACATTAAATCTCGGAGGGCTCTAAAGTCCTCCATGGTGAAGTTTTTGACTTGTTCAGAAATCTGCTTGTCCTGTATAGTTTGAGCCGATCCTTATCGAACAAAAATTTGTATGTGAGATTCCGGGAGAATAAATATAGGTCCTTAATAGTTTCATATTTGTCAATTGTAGTGGATGGACAGAAACTCAGACCAAGTTGGAGAACCTCCACTTGGTGGGCATTGAGAGAATAAGGGGTTAAATTAGGAATATCCAGATTGGTATTTACGTGAGCGGTAGTTTGTACTCTGGTACCTGAAAATTTAGTGACGAGTTCCTCGTTTGAGAGACATGTGGGTCTAGTGTACTTTGTCGAAGATGTGTGCCAGGTGTATTGTTACCAAAAGTATTTGGAGGTGTTGGTTGTGTATTTTCAACGGCCATGGCTCCCTGCACCGAGGGTCTGCCTGTGTCGCTGACTGTAGAAGATGAAGTTGCATTCATCGACACAGTATGTGCCTGTGGTTGTGAATTGAGAAGCTGGATCGCCTGTAGAGCCGTGGCTCCCAGGTATTTTCCAGGTGGGTGTCCATTTGTGTCAACATTAAGAGAGGTGTCATGTGAAGATTTGGTGTGAAAGGAGGTGTTGTCAGGGGGAGGGACGTTTTTTGAAATAAGGAGTGTAAGACCCACCACCAAGATCCCGCTTACGTGCTCCTAGTTGAGAGTGATGAGTAGTGGAGTTGCTTTTCCTGGAAGAAGGCTGTGAAGAAAACAAAGAAGAGTCAGATTCTGTGTCATCATCTGTAGTATATGGTACATTCACTTGATTTCTCACGCGAAACATGTCGAGCATCAAAGATTTACGTGACATGAATTGACTACAGATTTGCTATCGAGCCATCACTTCAGATTGATCTTTATGTGGAGTGCTTACCCAGACGTCCGAATAACTGTATACTATAGATAGTGTTGTATAGCGAGCACTTTAATATATACACATGTTGTGGTTTTTAAGCAATGTCTTTTTTGCTATGTATTTTTCTAAGTAAATAAAATGTTATTTTATATAACCATTTTTTTGTAGTTGTGCCTAGAAAGTCCAAAAAGTCCCTCTTGTTTGTTTCTTTGCTCCTTTTAGTCTCTGCAACTGTGCTCTTTGCCGGCTCTCATCCTACCTATCCCATGGCACCTTCAGTGTCACTTGCAATTCTACTTCCTCCACTTCTCTTCCCTTCTCTGTTGGGGTCCCCCAAGGTTTTGTTCTTGGACCTCTACTATTTTCAATATACACCACCTCCCTGGGTCAGCTGATAGCCTCCCATGGCTTTCAATATAATTTCTATGCTGACGACACCCAAATCTATCTCTCCACCTTTCAGCTCACTCCATCAGTCTCCTCATCCATCACTAACTTACTAATATATCAGCCTGGATGTTACACCACTTCCTTAAGCTCAACTTGTCCAAAACCGAGCTCAAAATATTTCCTCCCACATGTGCCTCTTCCCCTGACTTCTCTATCAAGAGCAATGTCCCAACCATCCTCCCTTCCCCACATGCCAGCGTGCTACGTGTTATCCTGGACTCTCCTTTCCACCACACAGCCAATCACTTTCCAAAGCTTGCCACCTCAACCTCCACAACATCTCCAAAATACGTCCCTTCCTAACCAATGAAAGCCCAAAGCTCCTGATTCACTCCCTGGTTAACTCTTGCATTGACTACTGCAACTCCCTCCTCATTGACTTACCTATAAATAGGTTACCCCCCTTCGGTCCATCATGAATGCAGCTAGCCAGACTCATCCACCTTACAAACTGCTTAGCGTCTGCTACCCCTCTCTGCCAATCGCTCCATTGGCTGCCACTCACCCAAATACTAACAATAACTTACAAAGCTATCCACAACTTGGCCTCCAGCTACATCACTAACCTAGTCTCAAAATACCAATCAAATCAACCTCTTTGTTCCTCTGAAGACCTCCTGCTCTCTAGCTCCCTTGTCACCTCCTCCCATACTCGCCTCCAGGACTTCTCCTGAGCCTCTCCCATCCTTTGGAATTCCCTACCCCAATCTGTCTGACTATCTTTAACGCTATCCACTATTAGGCAATCCCTGAAAACGTTTCTCTTCAGAGAAGTCTATCCTGCCTCCACCTAACTACTATACTTTCCATTTCATCTCACCCCCCCCACAGTTATTACCTTTTGTATCACTTGACCCTCCCTCTTAGACTGTACGCTCTAATGAGCAGAGCCCTCTGATTCTTCCTGTATTGAATTGTATTGTAATTGTACTTTCTGCCCTAACATTTTAAAGCACTGGACAAACTGTTGGCGCTATTAAAATCCTGTATAATAATTGTGTAATAGGCCCTCAGGGGCAACCAAGTATAGATAGACTTGAGTGCCTTAGAGCCCTTTCACACTGGGGCGGCGGCGGCGGTAAAATGCCGCTATTATTAGCGGCGTTTTACCGTCGGTATGCGGACGCTAGCGGGGCGGTTTTACCCCCCGCTAGCGGCCGAGAAAGGGTTAAATACCACCGCAAAGCGCCTCTGCAGAGGCGCTTTGCCGGCGGTATAGCCGCGCCGTGCCATTGATTTCAATGGGCAGGAGCGGTAAAGGAGCGGTATACACACCGCTCCTTCACCGCTCCGAAGATGCTGCTGGCAGGACTTTTTTTACCGTCCTGCCAGCGCATCGCTCCAGTGTGAAAGCCCTCGGGGCTTTCACACTGGAATGCAAGCAGCGGCACTTTCGGGTCGGTTTTCAGGCGCTATTATTAGCGCAATAGCGCCTGCAAACCGCCCCAGTGTGAAAGGGCTCTTAATGGAACGGGGGTAGCTCTAGGTCAGTGATGGCAAACCTTGGCATCCCAGATGTTTTGGAACTACATTTCCCATGATGCTCATGCAGTGTAGTTGAGCATCATAGGAAATGTAGTTCAAAAACATCTGGGGTGCCAAGTTCGCCATCACTGCTCTAGATGAAACTACATTCACCAGCTAAAGCCTCTGACCTCTGGTACTAGGACAAGTATTGCATTACCACATGCCAACAAATTTACTGACTGGCGGTGTTACATACCTATATGAGAAGCTTTAGATGACAAATGTGGCCTCTTGCACAATTCCTGTTGAAGCAGATGTGTATGTGTATGTGGAGACAGGATCAGCTAGGGCAGCGGAAGGGTGCAGGTGCCAGGAAGTTGGACCGGCGCACTTGAATTGAAAAGTATTGATTGTATGCATATTCTTCTTAGTGGATCTATAGGGGTTTTAGCTTACTGTAATATAGACATGTTTGGTGTCTAACTGATTCTTATTTTTATAAAAATTAGTGGAACCAAATTATATGAATCTGACTTGGAATGGCAGGAATTATGGATTATGTATAGATTTTGGCTTTGGTAGTTCAACAAATTCAGGCTCGGAGTGTTTATTTGATCAAGTTATTCAAGTTATATTTGCTGTTACGTTTGTACCTACAGTGAATAATAACAATGCTTATCTCTACCTTTTACTTACATATGAACACTACAGACACCTAGATGAAGAATACAATTTTGCTTTATTGTTGTAATCTATATGAACAGTATAATGCCTTGTCCTTACATTAATGTGATGACATATGAAAATATGATGCAAATATTTATATATAAGTGTAATCACATATTTTGTGTTTATTTTTTTTTTATTCTCAGAATCTTGCCAGAAACCAAACATGGCTAATATGGAATATAAAACAAATGAGAATGTATTTGAAGGTGGAGCGTACTTCATATATAAATGTAAGGAAGGATTTATCAGTAGTGATAACAAAGTTGAAGGCATAAGTCAGTGCGGTAATGATGGATGGCAGCCTGAACCAGAATGTAAAGGTATCTTTTAGTTATTCTATTAAAAGTTTATAAAAATGTACCGCTTTATTTCCTGTGGATTACAGTGACTGGCTACTCCAGGAACTTTGTAGAGGACGTTGCAGATGTACTGTGCAATTTCATTTCTTTTTTTCCCAACAAATATTCATGAATGTAGTAAAGTGTACGGAGGGCCGGTGCAAGGATTTTTGTCTACACGGCAAAGGTGCATTTTGGTGCCCCCCCCCCCCATGATTGTCCTCCTTTCCACTCCAGAGTACAACCTCCCAGCCCCATATGGCAACCCATCTATGGCTAACCACACACTATACAATCTGATTGTACAATACTTTAGGTTAACAACTATGTAGTATAATGACCTGCCTGATTTGATACTCATTAAAAAAAAATTTCAGGTTTGTCTTTATTTGACTAATTTTGGTGAAACTAAAAGATTGTACAATCAGATTGTGTATGTATAGATTAGCCAGCTTAACAGATTCCTCCATCCACACTAACAACGCAGATGAACGAGCACCCCCTTCCCCCTGCTGGACTTCGTATTCTGACAGACAACACCACTGGCTGTCAGAATACATGAATAGATGTGGCCCCTGCATTTGTTTTCTTTGTTAAGGCTTTTTCCCCCCAAAATTCACCTGCTGATCTGGCCAGTAACACACCTACTGTATTGGATTGCCCCCACTCTGGATGAAGGACCACAGGGGGCACTATTGAACAGCAGTCTGAGAAGAGGGAATGTCTGATGTACTAGTAGAATTATATACACTAATAAATTGTAAATTGAAGACAAACTTCAGCTAACACTTTATAATTAGTTAAAGAAAAAGTGCTTTTCCTTTAGGGATATGCTGATCATTGTAAGCACCCCTGTCAGTGGTAAATGGTTTGTCTCATCCTTTATACTGCTACTGTACAGCTGCAGGACAGCTTGTTCTGTGGAAAAACAGCAGACTAAGACAGTCCACCAGCAGGTTAAAAGAAACAATGGACTTGATTACCCCATTCATATCCTCAAGATGGATGGGGGAATCCTGCCCACTGAGCTCTTGTATTCTGACCACAGGGAGATTTTCCTGCCATCAGAATACACTGATCAGCTGGCTATAGTTCGTGGTGCTAAATGAGCAGAGAAAGTCCAACAGATTTCCATCAATCATGGAATTCCACAAGATAATGTATGCTGATTGCCAGAAAGAAGCATGAATGTCTCATATATACTGTATGTGCCACACAACAAAAGACAACACACAGGGGGCTCAACACAATCCACAGCATACTGTACAAGCATGTAGAAGGATAAAGTATGAAGACACAACTACCACGACTGATCCCAATATACAAGGAAGTCCTACTTCTACAGGATACTGCATGTGATCTGTGTACATCTATCCAATGTTGGTGTCATTGTCACAACACACCTGCAGAGCTGTCATCTGTCCCCAAACTTCCATAATGGCCCCCCCCCCCGAACAAACAATCTCATACAATTACACCGGAAATCTCCACCCCCTGGCTGAGCGAAGTTTAGAGGAGAAAGCATGAAGCCTGTAAAATCCTGGTCTACCTGGACAGGAAATCAACCTGCCAAGGCTCTGAAGCTCCTGGAAGAACAGAGTTGGGGAGAGAAAGGGAGGGGGGTGGAGACAATTCGGCTCACACAGGGGCACCAATCATGTAGTCAGATGAAGCTGCTGTGACCTTGAATGTCCCACCCACATCCCCTTTCTCATACTGGCTATAGGAGTGTGGGCGGGGCAGACAGAGGGGAGGGGCGGGACGAGGTGAAACAAAAACATCCTTCTTTTTCTTCTCCCGTTTAAGCAGGGAGGGAGGGGGAGGAGCGGCTGGCTGAGCTCAGTGAAGTGAGATCGTCACAGACACTGCAGACAGCCTTCCTGCCCAGGCACAATGTCCATGGAGGGGATAGCTGGAGCAGCACCTCACCATGCTTTCTTCTGAGGCTTCCCATACCATTCCTGCTTGGCCCCTCCTCCTGGTCTCACTCGGCTCCTCCTCCTCTCACAATTTAGCTGTGATTGGCTCTATACAAGAGCCGTGGCTGAGACGCCTGTAGGAGCCGGATGATATTGTTGCTCATCTCACAGGCTGCAGGGAGTGAAGCGAATAGAGGCAGATAGGTAAAGCTGTGAGCAGGGATGGCGCCAGCATAACTTCTTGTTGAGGGACGCTTGGGTTTGGCGCCCTCCCCCTGACCTGGCGCCCTAAGGCAACTGCCTTATGCTGGCGGTGGCGCTGTGTTTACGTGACTTACATTAAAGCAGACCTTCACTCAATAGCTACATTAGACATCATTAAACTCCTACCTCCCTCTGCAATGTAAAAGAGCATTCACAAATGTTTTTGTGCGTTTACCTTATATTTTTTTGGAAATGTAGTCCGCACAGCCCCACCCTGACCATCATTCTCACTTACACCAGAATTAAATCTCCTCCTTTCTGAAACCTCCTGGAATATGTACATCATATTTATATAGTAAGGTCCCACAGGCCTCCTTCAGTCTAATGAGAACCTCCAGAGCCAAGAGCTGCTGACATCCTTCCATATAGAGCGAGTTGTGAGGGTATAGTGTAGATTCATGGGCGCCAGACACTTCTTGAATGCAAAGAGATTTTATTTATCTTAACCACTTCCCATCCAGGCCAATTCTGACATTTCTCTCCTACATGTAAAATTCAGCATTTTTTTGCTAGAAAATTACATAGAACCCCTAAACATTATATATGTTTTTTTAGCACAGACCCTAGAGAATACAATGGCGTTTGTTGCAACTTTTTATCTCGCAAGGTATTTGCGCAGCAATCTTTCGAACACCTTTTTTTTGGAGAAAAAACAGTTTCATGCTTAAAAAAAAAAACATTAAAGTTAGCCCCATTTTTTTGCACAATGTGAAAGATGAAGTTACGCAGAGTAAATAGATACCTAACATGTCACGCTTCAAAATTGCACACACTCGTGGAATGGCGCCAAACTTCGGTACTTAAAAATCCCCATAGGCGACGCTTTAAATTTTTTTTCTGGTTACATGTTTTGAGTTACAGAGGAGGTCTAGGGCTAGAATTATTGCTCTCGCTCTAACTTTTGCAGCGATACCTCACATGTGTGGTTTGAACACTGTTTTCATATGTGGGCGGAACTTATGTATGCTTTCGCTTCTGCGTGCAAGCACACGGGGACAGGGGCGCTTTACATTTTTTTTTATTGTTAATTTTACTTTTCTTTTTTTTTAGTTTGACACTTTAAAAAATAAAAATAACATTTTGATCACTTTTAGGGATGTTTACATTCCTTGTAATAGGAACTATGGCATGATCTCTTTACAGTGAGATATGGGGTCAATAAGACCCCACATCTCACCTCTAGGCTGGGAAGCCTGAAATCAAAAAATAAATAAAACAATCTCGACTTCCCAGCCGAGGTGGCGCCATTTGTTTGAGAGCAGAGGCTGGGTGTGATGTCATAACATCACGCCCGGCCTCCGAACGATCATAGAGACTCCGGCAACCAACTGGTCCGCCGGAAATCTCTATGGTCACCATCCGGGGGCGGCGGATCCTGTCTCTGACTCACCGATGAAAGCGGTAAGTCAGTAGAAGCACCAGAGGGCGGCGGGGGGGGGTCCCCTCTCGCCGCCTGTAAGAACGATCAAGTGATGGAACAGCTGCTATGATCGTTCCTATGGTGTAAGGAATCGCCGGCTGAAAAAGCCGATATCTGAATGATGTCTGTAGCTGCAGGCATCATTCAGATATACCCGCTCAAAATCAAGGACGCCATATGACGTACCTTGGGCGGGAAGAGGTAAAACTTTGGAAGAGAGGGTTAGGGCCAGGACACCCTTATGCCTTGTACACATGGTCGGATTTTCCGACTGAGAAAGTGCAATTGGATTGTGTTGTCGGAAATTCAGATCGTGTGTGGGCTCCATCAGACTTTTTCTATTGGAATTTCCGACACACAAAGTTTGAGAGCAGGATATAAAATTTTGCAACAACAAAATCCGATCCTTTAAATTCCGATCGTGTGTAGACAAATCCGACACACAAAGTGCCACGCATGCTCAGAATAAATTAAGAGACGAAAGCTATTGGCTACTGCCCCGTTTATAGTCCCGACGTACGTGTTTTACGTCACTGCGCTCAGAACGATAGGATTTTCCGACAACTTTGTGTGACCGTGTGTATGCAAGACAAGTTTGAGCCAACATCCGTCTGAATCCATGGATTTTGCTGTCGGAATGTCCGTTCAATATCCGACCGTGTGTACGGGGCATTAGGCAGTTGCAATGTAAATTTGGCAGAGTCCAAGACTTCTACAGGTAGACAGCCATGCAGGGAAAGTCATCCAGCAAGACGCCATATCTGCATGTGTAGGAATGCTGTCTCCTATGGCAACAGTCTCTAACAGTTTCTAACACAAAGTGTAACAGTTCCTTCACTTTCACTACAATCACTTCTTGTAGTTCTTCAGCCCACTGAGCTCCCAGTCTCTCTCACTAGACTAGATGATTCACTGTCACTGAATCCCTTGAGGTCCTCCAATCTTCACCGTAGTATCTTCCTCAAGCATCACCCCCATTTCTCTGCTGGGTCCCTAACTTGGCACTCAAGATACTTCTCAAGCTTCACCTTACTGGCCTGCTCGGTCCTTGTCTTGACACACAAGGCTGCTCTGCAAGTGTCACCTCCACTGGCTAAGTCCCTGCCTTGATAACCTGGCTGGCTCCCCGGTTGGTGAGAATTCTGCTCTGGTACTTGCTTCAGCTACTCACTGTGGTCCCTGGTAATAAGGTGGTTGGTCCCTTAGTGGCGACAGCTTTCCCGTCTACCTCCGACCACGACAGGTTCTCCGGCTGGCAGAACCGTCACTTCTGGTTGGACTGCAAGCCGCAATCCCAACCCTGCGCTGCTCTCTTGCTTCTGGATAGGCCCTCCGACAGCCTAATAGTCAGATGTGCCCAGGATAGCACCAAACTCTGCCCTAGTAGCCCGGGCAATACGACACACGTCCACCTAGACAGCCATCCAGGTGGCACAGAACACAGATCACCTGACTACACCCAAATATATAGATTCTCCCAGCAGGCCAAGGGATTTAAGAACCCCCCCCCCCCCCCCGCCCATTGGCTGAGATACCCCATATACTCATAATCTGACCTTGCACTGCCCTTGTCTTATCAAATGCAACCAAGTGCCTGGCCATCTAGTGGCAAAAGAGAGAAGTGCACCAATTACAGACATAATGAAATCCGTTGATCCCTAACAATGGACCCAGGTAAGTACAACTACACCTAATTTACACAGGTAAAATTAGGAAGCAACCTAAACACCAGGGTGCTACATCTGCTGTATATCCCAGGAGGCTGTAGGAGCCAGGGACACACTGCAACTATGGTCAGGGCTGGGGAAGGGGCCATCTGCCTGAACTTGGAAGAGACAGCCATGCTCCTGAAGACATAAAAGAAAAAGATGGCAGGACCTCGGCTATGGCACCTAAGCAGTGAATCGCAGCAAAACAATGCTGAATTTGCTGGGCAGGTGACTGTGTGAATTAAAGGCAACCCAGCATAACAGGTAAATGGGGTAATAAACTGAAGTACCAATACATTTTCAGCTAAAACTGAGTTTTATCACCCAGAAAATGAACAAATACATTTTCATCTCTAAAATGGTAGTCAGTTTGAGTGTACATACATACACACACACAAACACATACACTAGAATTTTTTTTATGTTTTTTAAAAACCATAAACAATATGTTTTGAATTTTTGGAAAGGATACATAGAAAAAAAGTTACATTTTAGTTACTATGCAATATTATGACTTATGCAATGTTATCCACTGAAGCTCCGGGAAAATTTTACCCCCTTCATGACCAGGCCACTATTCAGCACTGCACTGCTTTAAGGCCTCATGCCCATGAGCGTTTTAAAAAACGAGCTGTAAAGCTAGTACCGACGCCAGGAAAAAAGTGGCGTTAAAAACGCAATTTATTTCCACGTTTTGCATTGGCGACGATGCACATTTAGCCGCACTAGCTTTCAGCTGCATTTCTGTCTCCATTCAAAATCAATGGTTCCCTATGGGAGCCCATTGACTTTAATAGAAGTCGCACCAGAAGTCGGATCAAGATGATCCGACTTGCGGTGTGACTTGTGTGCTGAGAATCTTGAAGGGGAACCCCGCCAAAATTTGGCATGAGGTTCCCCCCCCAAGATCCATACCAGAACCTTATCCGAGCCCCCGCTGCCCCAAAGCACCACCCCCCCATATTGAGGGCATGTGGCCTGGTACAGTCCAGGAGGGGGAGGCGCTCGCTCACCCCCCCCTTTGCCGACCTGCTGGGCTGCGTGCTCGGATAAGGGTCTGGAATGGATCTTGGGGTGGAAACCTCACGCAAAATTTTGGCGGGGTTCCCCTTCAAGATTCTCAGCACACAAGCTGCACCGCAAGTCGGATCATCTTGATCCGAGTTCTGGTGCGACTTCTATTCAAGTCAATGGGCTCCCATAGGGAACCATTGATTTTGAATAGAGACAGAGAAACGCCGGACGAGGCATAACACTGTGTATACAGCATTAGGCCTCGTTAAATCATGTTTAACACCTTTTACCGGCGTCTGGCGTTTTTACAGCTCTAGTGATGGAACCTCAGAATGCACTGGTCCTGGGTCTTTGTTGGAGCTTAAAAACGCCTATGCCACTTACAGCTCCTAAACGCCTTGGTGGGCATGAGGCCATAGGCTAACATGGAGAGGCGTTTTTAAACTGTGAAAAAACGCTCCTAAAAGCGGCTGTAAAAACGTCCGTGGGCATGAGGCCTAACTGTCATGCAACGCTGTACCCAAATTAAATTTATATAATTTTTTTTTCACACAAATAGAGTTTTTTTGTGGTATTTGATCACCACTGGGGTTTTTATTTTTTTATACAAATGTAAAAGGACCGAAAGGTTAAAAAGTTTCTAAATAAATTCAGGGCATGTAATTACAATTCTTGATCTAATATTTCACAGCAGGGCCCTGTGAGGGCTTACAGTGTTGTGGCCACAACAACACCTAAGGCCCAAATTTCTGCTGAGTATATAGGGCAGGACCCTACTTTCAAACATCCAACTTACAAACGACTCCTACTTGCAAACGGAAGGCGACAACAGGAAGTGAGATGAAATCTACCCCTAGGAAGGGAAATTCTCTCCTGTAAGAGTTAATATGGGAAAAACATTTCTCCTTTCCACTGATGCTTTCCAATCCTTGTTCCACAAAAAACCCCAAATTTTCAAAAAACATTTGTCATTGGGACAAAAAGTGAGGTGAAATCTTCTGAAGAGGAGGAAAGACAGCAAAACAAATGTCACAGGGGTGATAACCCTTCCCTATGTTTTCCAAAAAGCTTAAAAAAGATTTTTTGGCTGGAGCTAAACACGTTAAAAATTGACCCGTTCAAAATTACAAACAGATTCTACTTAACAACAAACCTACAGTCCCTGTCTTGTTTGCACCGCCTGTATACTGCTGTTCAGAGTATATAGGGCCTTGTGGCCCCACACCTTTCCTTATTTTAATTTGGGTGCGGGGTTCCCCTTAATATCCATACAAGACCCAAAGGGCCTGGTAATGGACTGGGGGGTACCCATGCCGTTTGTCTCACTGATTTTCATCCATATTGCCAGGACCCGACATTACATTAAACCCGCAAGCAGTTTTAAATGAGATTTTTTCCTTTAAAAATGACATTTGGTGCAGGGACTGTTCTAAACACGGGAAACACGCGTCACTTTACAGGCATACTATAGACACCCCCCAGGTACGATATTTAAAGGAATATTTCACTTTTTTTTTTTACTTTAAGCATCATTAAAATCACTACTCCCGAAAAAACGGCCGTTTTTAAAAGTTTTTTTTGCATTGATACATGTCCCCTGGGGTAGGACCCGGGGCCCCAAACCCTTTTTAAGACAATACCATGCAAATTAGCCTTTAAAATGAGCACTTTTGATTTTGAACGTTCTGGTGCGAACCGAACCGGGGGGTGTTCGGCTCATCCCTATTCACTAGAGGTGCAACAACTTAGTCAACAATTTTTAGTTTTCTAGCAGCTTCCTTTCATTACAGGGACAACTCCGGGGACAGTTGCATGGGCATTTACAGGCGACACTTTAGCCATTCTAACAAGCAAGGGACCATAGTTCTTGAAGGGTCCATCCTCCTGGTCAACAACGTCCCCTTGCGTTTTAAGTATTTCTCGGTCTGTCCTTAGCACAGCCAGGGACTGGGACAAGCTTTCTTAACTGATAAAGAACAAACCTGCTGAAATTTTACAAGTTTAGATCAGCATGTTACTTTTCAGAGGGAGGCACACTGGCAACTTCTGGGCACAGGCCAGCATGACTCTTTTAGGGCACTCCCTGCAACTGCTGGGATTTAGGGGCACAGTCCAGTAGAACAGCACAACAAGAGTGTCCCCAACGCAACATTTCCTAGGGGTGAAGCAACTGGCCCCGGCAAAGTCAACACACAGCCCCACTGAACTCAACATTGTAATCTACATTGGTTAGATTGAACTTGTTACAGTCTGAAGATAGCACCAGTAATACATGGGGTAAGGTAATTGCAAAGGCTTTCCTTTTGATCAATAGTGGTGATGTAGTATTGCACATCCACTTGATTGGGTCTTGGAACAAAGAACAATCTTGATAAGACTCTTGGCCCCTGCCACGGGCCATTAGCACAGAGCGAACATGGTATAAGTGACACAGTCCTTAGCCCCTGTCATGGGCTACACATAACTTTTCCCTGGAGCGGCAACATTGCAGCAAGTAGTTTACTAAGAACAGAACAAGCAGTTTTCACTGGCAATGATGTCCCGACCATAACTTAAACGACAGAGGCCATAACTGCAGTAACGGTAGATATCCTTTTACAGTAGAGCACACTTCTGATATAATTATCACTCATTCTGTACATTCTCAATCCCAGTTTGGCTTACCTGCCTCAGACGCCGAATGGGCAGGCCTAGCCCGACTAGTACTGATGGTGGGCTGGCGACCTTCCATTGCGCCTTACTTGTAGTAGCGATGGATGCAGGCACTCTGATTCCTTCCATGGTGATAGGTGCTGCAGGCACTACCTGGTCAGCGCTAGTAGTGGCAGCAAAAGACTCACAAGAAGCGACGGCAGTGGGAACTGCCACTTCCACTGCAGAAACTTTGTGTCTGGCAGGTGCGGTGACCCCTGACTGGGCAGAATTGGCACCGGCTGAAATGGACACAGCAGCAGCAGTATATTGTGTTTCCTCCGTGGTTGCATATCCCCTTGCCCAGTCCACTTTGAGAACCTGGGATGGCAGGGTTGAGCGAGCAGCTACCAGCAACAGTTCCCCACAACGGTAACACCGATTCCAGAGGCGCAGAAACACAACAAAGCCAGAACATCGCCTGCAAAAGATTCCCATGGCTGCAGAACTTTGGGAGATGTACAGTGCTATCTCCCCACGAGGCCTCAGCCAAAGGCCCGTATCGATAATAGTTTCTCCTGAGGTAAAAAGACTAGCCATGACCCTCGGGTTATACCCAGCCGAAGCCTGATGGATGAATGCGGACATTTTCTTGACACTCGGCAGCTTTCTCCTTCCCCAACGATTTTGGAGCACGTATCGTGGGTACTGCTGTGCGTATGTTTGCAACTCCGTCTCCTTCTCCTCCTCTGCAGAGCGACAACTCCTCCCCCTGCCAAGGGATTGATTCACATGCTCTTCAAGAACTTCAGCCCCCATCTTCTTCCTCGCGCAGCATTCCAAAACTTGGAGTCTGCATTAACCCCTGTAGCGCTGGCGTAAAGTGACAAAAGACCAGGCTGACAGCCTCCCATGAGCAATGAGACACATTGGTTCTTCCCCACATAGCTTAGATGGATAATAACACAGTCTATGAGGAACAGAGATGTTACTTGCCACCTTCCCACGGAGCCAAACGAAATCCCTGTGTAGTTGCAGTCCGTTGCTAGGGACGACCACTGTAAGAATAACGCCTTTGCCCCCACGTTGTATGCTAAATGTAGCAGTGTCCCTGACCCCTAGAGGCCTAATGGTGACCTCCAGAGTTAGGGAGAGCTGACATCCTTCACAGTATGGGTTACTAGGCATGGTGGGTGTAATGCAAGTTGAAAACATGGGCGCCAGTCACTTTTTGAATGCTAACAAAAGTGATTTATTGTCTCTCAACAAGAACTGAGGGAGAGAGGGTTTAGGGCCAGGACACCCTTAGGCAGATGCAAAAGCAATTGGCGAACTCCAAAACAAAGATAGGCAGCTATACAGATAGAGGTACTTTAAGCTGGAT
This sequence comes from Lithobates septentrionalis, assembly GCA_037952835.1. Classification (NCBI taxonomy): domain Eukaryota; kingdom Metazoa; phylum Chordata; class Amphibia; order Anura; family Ranidae; genus Lithobates; species Lithobates septentrionalis. Next base: position 2,309,544 of record JBBDGP010000525.1, on the reverse strand, counting down.
GCAGCAACTGTATTAGAACTGCTGTCTTCAATGGCAACTGAACTTTGAACAGTCAATAGAGATCAATACACTTAACTCACAGTAACCCTTTATAGATCTTTTATCACGTCTCACAGTATCCTACTGTAGATCTTCAATGAGCTCCCGGTCTCTCAGTAGACTTCAAGATCCCAGTCATCACTGGATCCCCTGAGCTCTTCCACAGCTAACCCACTGTATTCTCCTCAAGCGTCACCCCTGCTAACCCGCTGGGTCCCTGGCTTGGCACTCTGCTGAAGCTTTCCCACTTGTGCACCGTCCCCGGCTAGTGAATAAGGCAGCTCTGGTACTTCAGACTTCTATAACTGGCCTCTGATAACTGGAGCGGTTGTCCCTTAATGGCGACTGTGTCTCCTTTATCTCTGAACTTGATCCTCACTTGCCTCTGGTAATAGGAGTGGTCATCCCATGTGGCAATTGCTTCTCCCTCACTGCTCGCAACGATGCGATTCCCCATCTGGTGGAACCTCTGCAACTTGGGCTTCTAGCCGAAAGCCCCAACCCCGCGCTGCTTCTCTCAAACCTGGATAGGCCTCAGACAGCCTAGCAGCTAGGGTCTCCTGGGATAGGCCTCAGGCTTCTGGCCTAGCAACCCGGAGCCTGGTAAAAAAAAAGTCCACCCAGACAGCCGTCCATGTGGCACAGACCCCCGATTAGACATGTACACTGCCGAAAAATTTGTTCATTTTCGTTTCATTTGTTTTTGTGGCTTTATTTTTTTTCATTCTCTGGGTCATTCGTTATGATCGAAATTCGAAAATTTGTAAATCAAAAAATAGGAAAGAAAATCCGAAAATTCGAAAGAATAACTAACTAATAATAAACTATTAAATTATTGGTATTGGAATTTCCTTTCAAATTTGGCTGTTAGTGAACGCAACAAATACAAATTTATCCAAAGTTAAGAATTATCCGAAATAACGAATGCTGCATCTAAACAAATGAAACATAACCAATTTATAATAAATAATAATGAAAAGTTTTTATTGTTATGAATTTGTTACGTTCCATTCTTTTTAGATGCAGCATTCGTTAATAATTCGGATAATTTGCAACTTCGGCTAAATTTGTATTTGTTACGTTCACTAACAGCCAAATTTGAAAGGAAATTCCAGTACCTATAATTTAATAGTTAGTAATAGTTAAGTTATTATTAGTTATTCAGATTTTCAAATTTTTGTGTTTTCGGATTTCCAAATTTGCAAATTTACGGAACGTAACGAATTAATAATAAAAAATAAAAAATAACAAAAACATTATTATTTATTATTAATTATTAATTTTGTTCTGTTCCATTTGTTTAGATGCGGCATTGGTTATTTTGGATAATTCGTAACTTGTGGATAAATTCGTATTCGTTGCGTTCACTAACAGCCAAATTTGAAAGGAAATTCCAATACCTATAATTTAATAGTTAATATTAGTTGGTTATTCTTTCGAATTTTCGGATTTTCTTTCCTATTTTCGGATTTATGAATTTTCAAATATTTAAATTTACGGATATTCAGAAAAATTTGTTAAATGGTTTTTCTATAATTCGGAATTAACGAATTTATTAAACTAATTTGGAACGAAAAAAATTGCACATGTCTAACCCGATAACCTGACTCCTCCTGAATGAATAGGTGCTCCCAGTCAACCTATTAACTCCTAGTCTGGATTCCCTATGCCCTTATCATTCTACTGCCAAAGGCAACAATGCCGCCTAGTGACAGAGTGGTGCATCAAATCCAGAGGTAGGGAAAAAGCCAGGGAATCCCCCATCAATCAGCTGGGCTAATTACCACCTAGCAAGCTAAATTTGTTAGCAACCCTGTCACATATCAGGTTGCTACATGTATATAGCCAAAGCTTTTTGTTTTGGGTAGAGCAGGACTTTTCTTTTGTTTTTTGGTCTTCTTGTTTTTTTTTTTTTTTTTTTTCTGCTCTCATTTTAGGAGAATTTTTTCACTTCTTGGCACAATGATAGTAGACCTCTTCAAAGTAAAGAAAAGACTCTCTTAAGCAAGTTACATTGATTTTGTTTCCGTTCAACCAGCGGACTGAACAAAAAAAAAAAAAGCAAACTCACAGATCCCTGTATCAACCCAAATGATGTATATGCAGGGATCTCTCCCTCTGGGCTATTGTATTCTGACAGGGATCCTGATGCCCCCCCGTCAGAATACAAAGACCGGCGCTGCAGCCACCTGCTGCATGCACTTTTTAAATGCTGGTTGTCTAGCATGACTGTTCGACAGAAGCCAGAATACACAGAAAGAAGTATACACATATCGAAAGCTGTCCAATTCTTGCTGACTGGTTGGTCATGTTTTGGTACATGTATACCCAGTTTTAGACAGTTGTCTCCAATGCAAGATCTTTCCCCTTCCTGGTCTATCAAGAATGGGTTTGGATACACACAATACAAGTTTAGAAAACCTTTGCTGCTTCCACGCAGTAAAAGCTTAGTGCATAGAAGCAACATAAACGTTAAATAATGAACAGCAGAAGATAGCCCAGATCTGTTCCCTGAATAAACTATGTGAATGCTAAGTGCAAAGGTTGGAGCTGCCCTTTGGTCAAATATAAGTTCTAGAAAGGACCTTGATAAAAATAGAGCATGTGAACCCATCTGATAAACCTAACTAGAGCTCAGGAGCAAAATAGATATGAGCGAATCTGTTTGTCTGCATTCGCTCTTATGGTGGAATGGATCAGTTCACTCTGAAAATAAGTTCTAGAAACCAACCAATCAGCACCAGATAATGTCATTCATTGGATCATACATTGTTCAGCAGGCTCCCAAACTAGGAAGCTCTTGAGCAGTGACTTTCCTTCTATAATAAGGAAATACCGTATATACTCGAGTATAAGTCGTTCCGAGTATAAGTCGAGGCCCTTACTACAAAAAAACGGGAAAAACGTATTGACCCGGGTATAAGACGAGGGTGAGAAATGCACAGCTACTGTAAGTGGAAAAGAGGGTCAACAATGCCCATTTGCAGCATCACTGTGCCCATTTGCATGCCTCACTGTGCCCATTTGCAGCCATAGGTCCCCTGAACTTCAAACTCGGTAGTTAAGGGTTCCTAGATGCCCCCTAGCTGCAGCCAAAATTTGGGGTCTCTGAACCCAAAGGGTCCCGAAATGACATTGCTGCAGATGGACACAGTTGACCGAATTTGGGGCCCTGTGTCTTGGGGCCACTTAGTGCTAAGAACCCCAAATTTGGTGTGCAAACCCAGTGGAACTAGCACCATTAAATTTCCAAAGCTGGGGTTACTAGCACCAAGTGGCCTTGAGATACAGGGCCCCAAAAATCAGTTCAGAAAATGTCAAGCACTTTTCTGCAACAGAAAATGACATTTTCCGAACCAGATTTGGGGCCCCGTATCTCAGGGCCTCTTGGTGCTAGGAACCCCAACTTTGGATATGTTATTGTACCAGTTCCACTGGGTTTGCACACCAAATTTGGGGTTCCTAACAGTAAGTGGCCCAGAGATATGGGGCCCCAAAGTCGGTTCAGAAAATGTCAAGCACTTTTCTGCAGCAGAGAATGACATTTTCCGAACCGATTTTGGGGCCCCGTATGTCGGGGCCACTTAGTGCCAGCTTTGGATATGTTGTGGTACCAGTTCTACTGGGTTTGCACACCAAATTTGGGGTTCCTAGCACTAAGTGGCCCTGAGATACGGGGCCCCAAAGTCGGTTCGTAAAATGAAATTTTTTGCTGCAGAAAAGTGCTTGACTCGAGTATAAGTCGAGGGGGGCACTTTCAGCACAAAAAAATGTGCTGAAAAATTTGACTTATACTCGAGTATATACGGTAAGTTATTTTCCTATTAGCATATCGTCTATGAAGGAATATGCTACTTCCTCGTTAGGCCAATAACATCTCAACGGGAAGAGTATCCCATGCTGTTACTCCTTGTGGCATTGAAAGTTGCATCTCTGTTGGGAAGCCCATTGTATACTCTACCAGCAATAGACTTGTAAGTGGTTAAATGAATAATCATTGTTTTTTGTGATCATATTTAATATATTTTCAAGGAGAAGCTCGTCTGGTATCTCATAATCCACCATCTGGATTATGAAATCCAAGCAAGAATACAAAAGTCCTAAGGCTCAGCTGAATATGTACATTTTATCACATATCACAGGACAGGCAGCACAGTTTTTCAGACCTCTGTGGCCCCTGTCAGGCACTATAAAAAAATGAGCATGTTTACTTTTATATATGCATATTAGGCTCTTAAAGTGATTGTAAAGGTTTGTTTTTTGTTTTCTTTTAATGACAAACATGTTATACTTACCTCCTCTGTGCTGGGGTTTCGCACAGAGCGGCCCCGGTCCTCCTTTTCTGGGGTCCCCCGGTGGTGCTTCTGGCTCCTCCTTCTCATTGAGTGTCCCCACGGACAGCCACTTTCCATGGGGGCACCTATGCTGGTGCGCTTCTGAGTCCTGCTGCTACGTCCATTGACACAGACAGCAGGACTCGGCCCCTCCCCCCCGCTTCCGCGTCATTGGATTTGATTGACAGCAGTGGAAGCTGCTGGGCTCATTCTCGTCGCTGGAATGATCGGGTTCAGGTAAGAAAAAGGGGGGCAGCTGCAGCACAGAAGGTTTTTCACCTTAATGCATATAATGCATTAAGGTGAAAAACCTGGAGACTTTGCAACGTCTTCAAAGCGGAGCTCCACCCAAAAGGGGAAGCACCGCTTATCTACCTCCTTCCCCCCACTGCTACCACTTGAAAGTTCAGCCCCCCTCCTCCTTCCCCTGCAGCCGGCCCATTCACAAAGTGCTGCATGCTTCGCGCATGTGCAGTAGGGAACCAGCTGGGAAGTGGGGATGGCATCGGCAGCACCTAATAGCCGATTAAAAAATCAGCTCGGGTGAGGACACTGCTGGATTCCTGGACAGGTAAGTGCCCTAATATTAAGTCAGCAGCTACAGCATTTGTAGCTGCTGGCTTTTATTTTTTTTCTGAAGGAGCCTGGAGCTCCTCAACCACTTCCCGCCCGCTGTACATAATATAGTTACATAGTTAGTCAGATTGAAAAAAGACACAAGTCCATCCAGTTCAACCTTTAAAAACAATAAATAAATCAAATAAAAAATATTGTACAATCCAATATACCCAATTTTATACCAACAGTTGATCCAGAGGAAGGCAAAAAACCCCAGCAGAGCATGCTCCAATTTGCTACAGCAGGGGAAGACATTCCTTCCTAATCCCCCAAGAGGCAATCAGATTTTTCCTGGATCAACTTTACCTATAAATGTTAGTACCCAGTTATATTATGTACATTTAGGAAAGTATCCAGGCCTTTCTTAAAGCAATCTACTGAGCTGGCCAGAACCACCTCTGGCGGGAGTCTATTCCACATTTTCACAGCTCTTACTTTGAAAAAACCTTTCCGTATTTGGAGATGAAATCTCTTTTCCTCTAGACGTAAAAAGTGCCCCATGTCCTCTGGTTGACCGTAAAGAGAATAACTCAACACCAAGTTCACTATATGGACCCCTTATATTTTTGAACATGTTGATCATATACCCCCTTATTCTCCCCTTCTCAAGAGTGAATAAATTCCTCTAGTTCCTCTAATCTTTCCTCATAGCTGAGTTCCTCCATGCCTCTTATCAGTTTGGTTGCCCTTCTCTGCACTTTCTCCAGTTCCCCGATATCCTTTTTGAGAACTGGTGCCCAAAACTGAACTGCATATTCCAGATAAGGTCTTACTTATGATTTGAACAGGGGCAAAATTATATCTCTCTCTGGAGTCCATACCTCTCCTAATACAAGAAAGGACTTTGCACGCTTTGGAAACCGCAGCTTGGCATTGCATGCTATTATTGAGCTTATGATCTACCAAAACCCCCAGATCCTTCTCCACTACGGATTCCCCCAGTTGTACTCCCCCTAGCATGTATGATGCATGCATATTCTTAGCCCTCAAATGCATAACTTTACATTTCTCAACAATAAACCTCATCTGCCACATAGTCGCCCATATGACGTTCTTGACTTTGTGCGGGTATAGCTGATGCCTGCAGCTACAGGCATTCACATATCCGCTTTTTCAGCCGGCGATTCCTTACACTATAAGAACGATAATAGCAGCTGTTCCGCCTCTTGATTGTTCTTACGGACGGCAAGAGGGGATGTCCCCCCCCCTCCCGCCGCCCTCCGGTGCTTCTACGACTCACCGCTTCCATCAGTGAGTTGGAGAACGGATCCACCGGCCCCAGTTGTTTACCATCGAGATTTCCGTCAGATCAGATGGTCGAGTCTCTGATTGTTTAAACAAACAGCGCCACCTCGACTGGGAAGCCGAGATCGTTTTTTTATTTTTTTTTTTATTTCAGGCTTTCCAGCCTAGAGGTGAGATGTGGGGTCTTATTGACCCCATATCTCACTGTAAAGTGGGCCGATCATGCTGTATTCCTATTACAAGGGATGTTTACATTCCTTGTAATAGGAATAAAAGTTATCAAAAAAATTTAGTTTTTTTTAAAAATGTCAAACTAAAAAAAAAGTAAAATTAACAGTAAAAAATAAATAAATTTAAAGCACCCCTGTCCTTGTGTGCTCGCATGCAGAAGTGAAAGCCACCCACATATGTAAACGGTGTTTAAACCACACATGTGAGCTATCGCCACGAACGTTGGAGTGAGAGCAATAATTCTAGCCCTAGATCTCCTCTGTAACTCAAAATATGTAACCAGTAAAAATGTTTAAAGCGTTGCCTAAGGGGATTTTTCAGTACCGAAGTTTGGCGCCATTCCACGAGCGTGTGCAATTTTGAAGCGTGACATGTTAGGTATCTATTTACTCTGCATACCTTCATCTTCCGCATTATGCAAAGACATTGGGCTAACTTTACTGTTTTTCACGTTCGAAAAATTGCTGCTCAAATACCGTATGAATAACAGGTTAGGGTACAGTTAGCGTTCTTTGGTCATAGAAACCCTGATATGCAACATCAAGATGGCCAAGCATTTCAAGTGAAGTTATGCTGTTATCTAATACAAATTAAAAAAAAAAAAAAACCTTTGTAACTTTTTATAACCGTTATGTCTTTCAAAGTGGGTTCTAAAGATGTAGGGGAATCGCACGTAGGTAGAGATCTGATTCCAGTATTGTGAGAGTTGTAACCAATCAGTCTCTTTTTGGTTTCTAGATTGTCTTCATGTGCGCTTAGGTGTTCTCTAAGTGTAATGGGAGGGTCGGGTACAATATGTATGCAGTATTTAGCTGTTTATAACCTGTTAGGGTCGTTAATTGTGGAAAGGGGGGGATGGGATGTGGGAGGGTAGGGAGAATAGGTCCTAAAAAGAAGAGGGAATGAGATTCTGAGTGCAGATGTTGGGGGTTTTGATAATACCTGTAAGAGTTAATCCTTAACCTGGGGGAAGAGGGGCTTTAAGAGGGGGGGGGTGAGGGGGGGCAAGGTTAATGCCTCTGGGAATAAGGTTGACCGTCTCTTGCTTCCCTCCTCATGGGCTTATCTGAGAGATGTCTGTAGACTTCTATGGAATTGTGAGGAGGGGACGGTGCTTTTAATCATGTGAAGTCCAGTGTCCTGGTTTAGGTGTGATTAGGTGTGATTGAGAATCGGTCTTGGTTGCTAGGAGCGTTTAAAAGGGAGTATAACGCTGTGGTCTGGAAGGGCCCTTTCACACTGGGGCGGGGGCGGCGTTGTCGGTAAAGCGCCGCTATTGTAAGCGGCGCTTTACCGCCCGTATTCGGCCGATAGCGGGGCGGCCTATAAAGGGTTAAAAACCACCGCAAAGTGCCTCTTATATCCTTCACCGCTCCGAAGATGCTGCTAGCAGGACTTTTTTTTCCTGTCCTGAGACAGCAGCGGCTGTTTTGGGTCGGTTTGCAGGCGCTATTAGCGCAATAGCGCCTGCAAACCGCCCCAGTGTGAAAGGGCCCGAAGTGTTTCCAGCATGCCCATTTGATGCCAAATTTGCTCGGGGAGTCTCGTGCTATGTGAATTAATTCCTCTAATGCGGCAATTCTTCTGATTCTGCCTAACCATTCTTGCAGCGACGGGATGGTTTGGGACTTCCAATGTATGGGTATGCACTGTTTTTCTGCATTTATCATGTGCATTGCCAGGGATTTGTGGTAGGCGCGATGTGATAGATTGGAGTGGTATAGGAGAAATTGAGCAGGTGACCATTCTAAGTTGTTATGCCGGCCGTGCACTTCTTTCCAGAAGACTTGAATTTGTCAGCATTCCCACTAAATGTGAATCGGTGTGCCAGGTTGTGAATTGCATCTCCAGTAGCAATCTGAGATTGCTGGGTTGAATTTGTGTAGTAGTTTGGGTGTGCGATACCAGCGGGATTGGATTTTGTATCCATTTTCCTGAGTTGAAACATTAATGGATCCCTTGTGGATGTTGAGGTAAATGTTACCCCAGTCTACTGGTGTTATAGATAATGACAGATCTTTCTCCCATATTTTACACATTACAGGGGTATTCGGTTGACAATCCATGAAAAGAAGGGAATGTGTGGTTGAAATCAAGTGTGTTTGAGGGGACTTCTGGGAGCAGAAGTGTTCAAATGGCATGCGCTGTTGAGCGCATGAGGATTTCCTGTCTAATGTTCCTAGGTAATGTGTGATTAATAAGTATGTCCATGGTGGTATCGGAGGTCTGTCTTACCGTGTAGCAAGGCACAATGCATTGTAGAGTTTGCCTTGTTCAACGTTAGATAAGCAAGGTCATGTTGTGTTAAGAAAAAGTAGTCCAGTCTTGAGTATTTGTTGTGTGGGGCTGAGTAGAAGGTGAAATTTTTTACTTGAGGTCTAAGGGTGCGTCGTGTCATGTAAAAGGTGAGTTTGTAGACTTAGTTTTATTTGGCGTAAAGCCTTATATGATAGGCTTGAAGTCCCTGTTGACGTGTCGAGAAGAGCATTCCATTTTTAAAAGTAGAGTTTGCATAGTTGTGCGAAAGAATGAGACTTGAGATGTGTTTGGGCTGTAAATGTTAGCTAAAGTAATTGGTCGATTTTGGATGTTCTCATTCAGAAAGCTATATCTGCCTTGATCATCAATGAGTGTGTCTGTTATCTGAAGAGTGGTGTGTTTGGACAGGAGGATTCAGACTCCTTTTGTTTTGGAGTTTGGTGAGGTTGCATGGTAGTATGTTGGAAAGTCCCTATTTGATAGCTTTGGAACAGTGGAGGAACAGAAATGGGTTTCCTGTAGGAACACTACGTCCGCCCTGATGTTTTGCATACTGTTCAATACTCTGGAGCGTTTTTTGGAATGTTCAGTCCTTTTGCGTTTAGTGAGAAATCTTGAGGGACATGTTCCTTGTGGAGGATTTGGGGGTGTCCATTGTGAGCGAGGATTTGTCAGACCCTATTTGGGGTCACACCTAGGAGGGAAGCAAGGGAGGGCAGCGCGGTTTAGTAGAGTAGTGGGGGAGGGTCAGAGTAAAAAACTAAAGCGTACGTAGGGCGGGGTATAGGAATCATAAGGGTATGGTTAGTTGTCTGTGAACTGTGAAGAGGGTGCGGAAGTGTCAAAGGAAGGGGGTGTTGGGTTCTTACGCAAACTGGTTGCGAGTAGGAATTCCCTTCTCTATTCGCTAACTATTTTGCCAGTAAGGGTCAGACGGAGCTCACAGAGTCCGCTGTGCGTGAGGGTGGTTGGGTACGGTTCCCGGATGGAGAGTCACTCTTGTTCCTATGAGGTCTGGTTGTTTGATGTGCGAGTTTTATGGTATTGATCTTTGTGTAATCGTTTTAAAATACGTATGTATGGGCATTTGCATATATTTGAGTATGTGTGGGTGGGGAGTATATGTCAAACTTGTGTAAGAGAAGATATGTTGTCTCTCTAATGTCCCTGGGGGTGGAATGTGTATTGTAAAACATATAGCCTTAGAGTACCATATGGAAGATGTGGGCATATGGTATTCTAAATGCAGATAATAAACATTGTCTATTCAATACATTACTAAAACATTTCAAGAAAGAGGAAAAAAAACCTTGTACAAATATTGAACCAATATAACATAAAATTGCAATACTCCTAGAACATCGTGCCTCATCTGCCCTGTATGCTAACTATAGATCCTCAAACATGTAGGATGTGGGCATGAGGCCTGGAACCATGAGGCTGTACCCCGTAGGACCATGTCCTATATCATCGTGCCATTCATGAAAAAAGCCAAGTGCATTGTGTCTGACATCCTGGCTTACTAGTGTGGTTCCTGTATTCTCAGGCCTGACTCAAAAGGAGGTCCAGGCTTTTATGCTAGTAATGACCTTGTTAATCAAGCCTATGGAAATTTTGCACATGATGTGATTAGATCAAAGTTATCCAGGGGTGTTTCCCTATGATTTGTCAGGGATCAAAATGATGGAAGTGAATTGGAGTGGATAGGAATTTTCTCCAGCTGTGTCTCCTGCCCTTTCCAGAAGCCGGGAGTATGGGGCTAGTGAAGTAAACTCATGTAAGTATGTTGTGATATCATCAGAATATCCTGCATTGAATTGCTCAATGCGATATGTGTTTTCAACATTTGTCTTCTACATGTATGGAAGAGGTATTCATGTTGAGATGTCTCAATGTTAGTAGTATGAGGTATATCCTCTCACTTTTCAGGCGTAGTGAGAAGAAACCCTGCATCACATCCTGAAATCATTAGTTACTTCAATCCTACCTGAATAGGGTTAAAAGGATGACGAGTTTTGTTACCAGATCCTTGGGACAATCGCAACCTAGAGATAGCAAGCTAGAAATAAATAATGAAGAAAAAAAAAAAGAAAACAATCTGCAAGAAATAAATAGTTAATAGAACAAGTCTTGCGATCGTTTCTATGAGGAGTAGTCTTAGGTTCAAATCTTGTGGATAAGGCATGTTGTAGGATAGGCTCTGTAAAAGTAATTTCGTCTGTGGCAGGAGTTTCTTTCTTCCTGGTAGAAAAGAATGGTTATCTACTTCCATTAAGTGTTCAGGTAAGTGGTTATGATCTACAGTTTTTGCGTATTGGATAATCGCAGGGCACTGCATGTATAAATCGTTGGCTGAGGTGATATCATTCCTTATTGGGCTATGTGATCCTGAGAGGGGGGAAACAGGTCAGCCATTGAAAGTTCAATTCTCAGTGGATGTACCTAGTGTCAAAGTACAGATTACAGCTTACAGATGGTAGCGTTGGTCTTTTTCTTTTCCAGTCAGGTCAGGGTTTAAAGCAGGATGTTGCAAGGGATCCAGGCTGATCATTCTGGTTCATCACTGATGGGTAAAACATCTTGGTTTGTGAGGGCATGAGCTGTCCTGGGGACTGTTTGATATCTCAAAGCAGGAGTTCTGGTTATGCGCTAGGCGAGGGTAAATGTCTTACGAATGACTATTAGGTAATGCTGGGCATGTTAATGCAAGTGGAAGATAGCAGTGGTAGTAGAATCAAAAGTTGTAGTGACTACGGGATATAACACAAAGGAGTAAGTTCTCTTTACCTCTTTAGGAGTGTCTTGCTCTGCTGTGTTCTGGTGATGAGGTAGGGCTCCCATTTTTTGGCACCCCATTGTTTTTGACGGTGAAAGCGGAGGGTGAGTGCATTGAAGGCGGATGCTGAAGCCATCAGTACCTGCTTCAGCGATGCCTTCCATGGAGACAGCCCTGCGTAATGGCTGGAGGCGGAAGTCACTATACCAGTCAGGCACCTCAACCAGCAGTATGTTGAGGGTTGTGCAGAAATGCTCTAAGTCTTCTGGGACTCTGAGGTTCACGGTTGGCCTTTAAGTGTAGCTAAAAAGCAAAAAGGGAATTTCCAGCAGTAAACTATAGCCCTGTTTCTCAGGACATCCAGCAGGGGTCTCAGTTCTCTTCTCCTCTGAAGAGTTATGGTGGAGAGATCCTGAAAAATCTTACTGTCTGTGCCTTGAAATGTAAATTGTGGCCAGCCTATTGCTTTGCGGAGTATCTCTTCCTTTAGTATAAAGTCATTCAGACAGCAAACAATGTCTCTAGGTGGGTCAGTGTCCCTACCCCTCGGGCGCAGTGCTCTATGAATGCGTTCCATAGCTACTGGGGAGTCAGGGGGTCTCTCTAGCAGGTCATTGAAGAGGGCAGTGACCGAGCGTGTAAGCTGTGCTGTTTCGATAGATTCTGGGAGACCTCTTACCCCGAGATTTTGGCGTCTTCCATGGTTATCCAAGTCCTCCATGTGACGATTTATCTCAGGTGTACAGCATGGGATTCTGTCACTTGTTGAACTTGGCATAGTGAAGCGTCATGGCAGGCTTGTGGCTCCTCCACTTCAACTCAGCGCTATGGCCTGTATGTCGGATCGTAGGTCCAATATGGCTGGTGAGTTTTCCCTATGTCTGCGGCCACTATTCTGAGATCTGCCATACTCAGTGCTGAAGCTGGGTGAAGATTAGGAAAGGGAGGGCTGCGGCTCCTGTCTCTGTGTGTGTCTGTTGGAAGCGCGTGACTCGTGCGAGGAGGCCTGAGACGCCATCATGGCTCCCTGAGACTGTGTCCGGAATATCTCTGGGATGAGGCGACTTAGCTGTGTGTCTTGGTCTCTAGGCGAGCGGGTTGCTGAGGCACTCTGAGCTTTACTCCCCATGCTAGTTCTGATCGTTGGCTGTTATAGTCAAATAGCTGGACCTCGTGGAACAGGAGTTAGACATCAAAGAAATCCTGGACAGCCACACTCCAAAAATATTTGCCTTTATTCAATAAAGTGTCATCCAAAATACAGGTCACAGCAAAGTGGAACAAAGCTTATGCGTTTCGCACTACACAGAGTGCTTAGTCATAGCTAACAATCATAAAAATAAAAGTGAAATAAATAGTGAAATAAATAATAAAAGTTACAAACCATGTGACCACATAATTAGCAGTGAAATATAATTACAACAGTAATTAATGGTTTACTTGGATATACACATTGTCAGTGTCCATCTGTAGCCTTGTCCATTGCAGCGTTGTCAGTGTCAGTGTAGCCTTGTGAGTGTCCATCTGTAGTCTTGTCCATCATTGCAGCCTTGTAAGTGTCATTGCATTGCAGCCTTGCCCCTGTGTCATTTGCAGAGCTGCCGTTTAAAAATGGCGCAGCCACTCTTGGCGGCTCTTGGCCATTCTCGGCGGCTCACGCGGGACTGCTAGAGCCGCTGAAAGTCGCCGAAAGGCTCACAATTGGCGGGGGTTCGGCACGCACCCTTGATTTTCCCCTGATTTTAAGGGGAAAAAAGCGCGTGTTACACGCCGATAAATACGGTATTTATTTCACTTTGATTTTCATGATCGCTATGACTAAGCACTCTGTGTAGTTTGGATGACACTTTGAATAAAGGCATTTTTGGAGTGCGGCTGTCCAGGATTTCTTTGATGTCTAACTGCTACAGCATTGCCAGCACCTGGACTTCTAAACTGAAGGAGATGCCTTTTACTTTGATCTGACCCACCTAGAGCGGTGATACTCTCTCTCTACTCGTGGAACAGGAGCTCTGCAGTTAAGCGCCCTGCATTCTTTGCTTAATAGTGATTAACTTGCTGCAAGTACTTTATTTATTTTAGGTACTTATATATCGCCGTCAATTTTACGAAGCACTTTACATATACATTGTACATTCACATCAGTCCCTACCCTCAAGGAGCTTACAATCTAAGGTCCTAAGGCCCTAGCTCACGTTCATACATACTAGGGACAATTTAGACAGGATCCAATTAACCTACCAGCATGTCTTTGGAGTGTGGGAGGAAACCCACGCAGGCACAGGGAGAACATGCAAACTCCAGGCAGATAGTGTCGTGGTGGGGATTCGAACCAGCGACCCTTCTTACTGCTAGGCGAAAGTGCACTTCTATTTTAGCAGTGTTTCTTTCCTCAATATTTTAAAGTGATTGTAAAGCTTTGTTTTGTATTTTTTTAATATAACAAACATATTAGTTACCTGGTCTGTGCTATACTTTTGCCCAGAGCAGCCTTGATCCCCCTCTTCTGCTTCCTATAGGGGCATGCATGCATACTTGCTCCCTGTGTGTCCATAAGTCTGTATTTAAAGCATTTTGTTAACCCCAAAAAAAAAATTGATCTTGTTTTTCTAAAGCGTGTTATACAGCACAGTACTTGTGCTAGGTGATTTGGCCCCCTGCAACACCTGTAATACCTGTTTGAGCCTGCCAGTTTCTGCCCTCCCCCCTGTAAACTGACCATGGTTCATTATGGCTGCTGAGCCCTGACACAGTGGTCAGTTTACGTGACATCCATAGCCTGCTATCGGCAGCTCTCCATTTTGCTCCTGTATCCTCCCCCCCCCCCCTCTGTCCATCAGCTCTGTGTTAGCCGCCCCTCCCCTCCCCTTCTATCAACGTTCCGACCAGCTCGCACATTACTGTTCGCAATCACTGCCAGCCCCTCAGCTAGGATTATATAATGTATATACTATATGCCATTTTCTAAAATTTTTCTTATAAATACAGTTTTTCTTATCCCTGATGATGATCAGTGGTCATGTGACCGCCTGGCGCTGTCTTTCTTCTTTCTGTATGTATTACAGAAGGAGGGGCTGAGCTCTCCCTCTGATGTCTGCCAGGCGGTTACGTGATCTCCCGGCGCTGTCTTCCTCCGATGTTTGTATTACAGAGGGAGATCACGTGACTGCCCGGCAGACGTCAGAGGGAGAGCTCAGCCCCTCCCTCTAATACATGCAGCGAGGGGGGGGGGGTTTGGGTGGGACTTTAAATGAAGCACGGCTAAAAAAGATTTGCAATCACATGAAAATAGATTCCAAAGGGGGATATGAATAAAAATTGAAAATAACGTGATATACAAAAGTAGCACATTAACAATTAAACAAGATTCATAGTAGTAGCAATAGATACATAAAAACAGTATATAGTAATAAAAGGTTACAATTCATGATATACACTACCGTTCAAAAGTTTGGGGTCACATTGAAATGTCCTTATTTTTGAAGGAAAAGCACTGTACTTTTAAGTGAAGCTAACTTTAAACTAGTCCTAACTTTAAACAAATATACTCTATACATTGCTAATGTGGTAAATGACTATTCTAACTGCAAATGTCTAGTTTTTGGTGCAATATCTACATAGGTGTATAGAGGCCCATTTCCAGCAACTATCACTCCAGTGTTCTAATGGTACAATGTGTTTGCTCATTGGCTCAGAAGGCTAATTGATGATTAGCAAACCCTTGTGCAATCATGTTCACACATCTAAAAACAGTCTAGCTCCTTCCAGAAGCTACAAAACTGACCTTCCTGTGAGCAGATTGAGTTTCTGGAGCATCACATTTGTGGGGTCAATTAAACGCTCAAAATGGCCAGAAAAAGAGAACTTTCATCTGAAACTCGACAGTCTATTCTTGTTCTTAGAAATGAAGGCTATTCCATGCGAGAAATTGCAAAGAAATTGAAGATTTCCTACAACGGTGTGTACTACTCCCTTCAGAGGACAGCACAAACAGGCTCTAACCAGAGTAGAAAAAGAAGTGGGAGGCCGCGTTGCACAACTAAGCAAGAAGATAAGCACATTAGAGTCTCTAGTTTGAGAAACAGACGCCTCACAGGTCCCCAACTGGCATCTTCATTAAATAGTACCCGCAAAACACCAGTGTCAACATCTACAGTGAAGAGGCGGCTGCAGGATTTTGGGCTTCAGGGCAGAGTGGCAAAGGAAAAGCCATATCTGAGACTGGCCAATAAAAGAAAAAGATTAAGATGGGCAAAAGAACACAGACATTGGACAGAGGAAGACTGGAAAAAAGTGTTGTGGACGGATGAATCCAAGTTTGAGGTGTTTGGATCACAAAGAAGAACGTTTGTGAGACGCAGAAAAAATGAAAAGATGCTGGAAGAATGCCTGACGCCATCTGTTAAGCATGGTGGAGGTAATGTGATGGTCTGGGGTTGCTTTGGTGCTGGTAAGGTGGGAGCTTTGTACAGGGTAAAAGGGATTCTGAATAAGGAAGGCTATCACTCCATTTTGCAACGCCATGCCATACCCAGTGGACAGCGCTTGATTGGAGCCAATTTCATCCTACAACAGGACAATGACCCTAAACACACCTCCAAATTGTGCAAGAACTATTTACAGCAGAAGCAGGCAGCTGGTATTCTATCGGTAATGGAGTGGCCAGCACAGTCACCAGATCTGAACCCCATTGAGCTGTTGTGGGAGCAGCTTGACCGTATGGTACGCCAGAAGTGCCCATCCAACCAATCCAACTTGTGGGAGCTGCTTCTAGAAGCGTGGGGTGCAATTTCTCCAGCTTACCTCAATAAATTAACAGCTAGAATGCCAAAGGTGTGCAATGCTGTAATTGCTGCAAAAGGAGGATTCTTTGATGAAAGCAAAGTTTGATGTAAAAACAATGTTATTTCAAATACAAATCATTATTTCTAACCTTGTCAATGTCTTGACTCTATTTTCTATTCATTTCACAACGTATGGTGGTGAATAAGTGTGACTTTTCATGGAAAACACAAAATTGTTTGGGTGACCCCAAACTTTTGAACGGTAGTGTAGATACAATGTTAATGGTGATATCTGGTAAAAATTCATGTTATTAGACCTTGTAATCACATGATTGCGGTGTGTAGCATAAAACTAGGGCTCTACGCATTTCGTGGAGATGTCCACACTCAGGAAACACAGGGCAGAGCGGGATACAAAAATCCACGACACTCTTACCTGTATGTAAATTGGGTATAGGGCACATAGTGATGTTGAGCATGACTGGAGGCACCAAGGCAAAACGGTGTAAAAATGATTATAAGTGTATAGGTAAAGCTAAAAGTTCAGATCTTCACTTGTAGCTTTACCTATACACTTATTCTATGAAGAAAAACATGGTGTATAAAATTATTATAGGTGTATAGGTAAAGCTACATGTGAAGATCTGAACTTTCTTCATAGACTATCTACTGCCACCATTAACACTGCCTGCACCAATATCCACTTGATTAATGGGGACTACACCATCACTGATTTTCCCACGTTGTTCTCTTTTGGCCTTGGTGGGGCCATGGCTTGCGGCCTCAGTTCCCGGGGATGCCTGTTTTGCCTTGGGGCCTCCAGTCATGCACAACATCACTATGTGCCCTATTCCCAATTTACATACAGGTAAGAGTGTCGTGGATTTTTGTATCCCCTCTGCCCTGTTTTTCCCGAGTGCTCAACGCCTGTTCATTTTGCCCCCTTACTCTTTTATAGATATATACCAACTGTGATTGCTACTGATGAGTGGACATCTCCACGAAATGCGTAGAGCCCTAGTCTTATGTTACACAGCGCAATCATGTGATTCCAGGGGCTAATAACATGAATTTTACCAGCAATTGATATCACCATTAACATTGTATCTGTATCATGAATTATAACCTTTTATTACTATATACTGTTTATATGTATCTATTGCTACTACTATGAATCATGTTTAATAAATTGTTGAGGTGCTACTTTTGTATATCATGTTATTTTCAATTATTATTCATATCCCCCTTTGGAATCTATTTTCATGTGATTGCAATTCTTTTTTAGCCGTGCTTCGTTTAAAGAACCGCCCAACCCCCCCCCTCCCCCCTCGCTCTCATACATGTTCAATACTGATGGAGGCAGATGAATATACCCATTCGCTGCCTCCTATAAAGTCCCATTCTTTCGTTCTTTTCTTTTCTTTGTTTCCAGTAATACATACAGCGAAGAAAGAAAGTGGCGGGTGGTCACATGATTGGGGATAAGAAAAACGGTATTTATAAGAATTTTTAGAAAATGGCAAACAACATATACATCATATAATCCTGTGTGCACTGCCTTAACAAACACTTTTTTAAGAATATTTTTTTGACTGGTTTGTAGAAGTTCATAAGACAGGTCCGATTGTATGAATAGTAACCATTAAAGTAATGTTAACCACTTCCCGCCTGCCGTATAGTAAAATGACAGCAGGCGGGATGCGCTCTCGTTCTGGGACAATGTCATATGATGGCACCCCAGTATGGCCCCTCTTGTGCGTACAATGACGCGGCTCTTTACCCATGTGATCAACTGTGTCCAATCACAGCTGGTCACTTGTAAACAAAGAAGTGCCATTTACGGGCTCTCCTCCGCTTACACTGACAGTGTGAGGCGAGGAGAGCTTATCAGCGGCATCTCCTCGCAGGGGAGATGTGTAAAGGTAATCATTGCCCTGATTACAGTACAGTCCCAGAAGTGCCCATCAGTGACACCAATCAGTGCCCATTAGTGATGCCAGCCAGTGTTGCCTTTCAGTGCTGCATATCAGTGACACCTATCAGTGCAGCATATTAGTGCCTCCTCATCAGTGCCCTTCAGTGCCACCCCATCAGTGCCCATAAATGTCACCTCATCAGCACCCATCAATGCAGCCTATCAGTGCCCATCAGTGCCGCCTCATCAGTGCATCAGTGAAGGAGAAAAATTACTTATTTACAAAATTTACTGACAAAAAATAAAAAAAAACAGCAGTGATTAAATACCACCAAAAGAAAGTTCTATTTGTGTGAAAAAATTGATAAAAATTACATTTGGGTATAGTGCTGCATGACCACGCAATTGTCATTCAAAGTGTGAGCGTGCTGAAAGCTGAAAATTGACCTGGGCAGATGGGGATGGGGGGGGGGGGGGGGTGTAAAAGTGCCCAGTAGGCAAGTGGTGAAACACAAAACCAAACTTGTAATATATTGCAGCTTACCTATCATAAGATGTGGTGGCTGCATTTGTTCTCTTTTTTTTCTGGCTTTTCCCCTCTGTTTTCACCTGGTGATCTGGCCATAACACACCTCCTGTATTAGAATGCCCCCACTTTGAATGAAGGAGCACAGAGACACCTTTGGACAGCAGCTTTGTTTATCCAGGGAAAGGGTAAGGGTTGGATGCACTAGCAGATTTAAATACACTAACACTTTTTAGCAGCTGCAGCAACAGTTTTTTCACTTTTGGGATAATAGTTTTACATAGACAAATAAAAGCTGGTCATTGTAAGCACCCCTGTCAGTGGTAAACGGTAACGGGTACATTTCCAGGAAGGCTTGTTCTGTTGAAAAATAACACTTACTGGCCAGTCCACCAGGTAAAAATAAAAAAAGAAAGCCCGAAAAGAAAACCAATGCAGCCATCACATCTAAGAATTGGAGAGCTGCAATGTATTAAATGTTTGCTTTTGGGTTTAATACTGTTTTAAGAGTATACATCCCTGGCATATTGCAACCAACAATCTACTTTGTATACAAATACACTGAATACTTTAAAGTGGTATTCCACCCCAAAAAAAATACATGAAAATTCCTAAAAAAATAAAAAATAAAAAAAAAACATTTGGAATTTTTTTTTTTTAACTCGCCTCTAAATGCCTGTTGCTAGGGGGTCCCTCGTAGTCTGCCTCTTTCAGTGCTTGGGCTGGTGACATCACTTCCCCCTCGGCACAAGAAGGACCCGGCTCTGCTCCCTCCTTCTTGTCAATCACCTGGGACCCATTACAGGTCCCAGGTGACTGAGCGGCCAATCACTGTGCGTGGCGCCATTCGCGCATGCGCAGTGGGTTCCCGGCTGTAAAGCCACAGCCCCGCGCCCACAGTTGCAATGCCGGCTCCGCCGAACAGAGGGGGAGGCGAGCGGGGCTTCGATCCCCCGCATCGCTGGACCCTGGGACAGGTAAGTGTCCAATTAAAAGTCAGCAGCTGCAGTATTTGTAGCTGCTGACTTTTAATTTTTTTGCTTTTTTAATGGGCCCTCCTCTTTATACTTTTATGGGCAGCGGGAGAGGTGCCCTCCCTTCCACCACTTCCCAGTGATTTTCCCCGCTTACCAGAGACGTTGGGATGGGCAGGAAGTCGAGTGAGGGCAAGATGGTCCCCACTCGACTCTTTGCCCTCGGAGGACCGGAGCGACGTCAACCGTCATTTCTGCCCTCCAGCCTTGAAGGGCCCTTTTTTTTGTGTTAATGTAATATTTATTTTTTATTCTTTTTATTTTAAGTGTAAATGAGAGATCTGAGGTCAAAAAGACCTCAGATCTCTCATTTACACTTAAAACAAAAAATTAAAGAGGCCCTGTCCTGCTTACTTCTATTACAAGGGATGTTTACATTCCTTGTAATAGAAATACAAGTGATCCAACTATTTTTTTTTTTTTAAGGGACAGTGTGAAAATAAAAAAAGGAAAATAAATAAGAAAAAAAAATTGAAAGCGTCCATCCTTCCGAGCTTGCGCACAGAAGTGAACGCATACGCAAGTCGCGCCCACATATGTACACTGTGTTCAAAGAACACACGTGAGGTATCATCGCGATAGTTTGAGCGAGAGCAATAAGTCTAGCACTAGACTGCCTCTGTAACTCAGACCGGAGTTTGTCGCTATTCCATGAGTGTACGCAATTTTAAAGCATGACATGTTGGGTATCAATTTACTCGGCGTAACATCTTTCAAATTATAAAACAAATTGGGCTAACTTTACTGTTTTTTTCATTTTTAATTAAAATGTATTTTTTCCCAAAAAATTGCATTTGTAAGACCACTTTGCAAATACAGTGTGACAAGTATTGCAACAATCTCCATTTTATTCTCTAGGGTCTCTGCTAAATAAAAAAAATGTTTTGGGGTTCTAAGTAATTTTCTAGCAAAAAATACTGATTTTTAACTTATTAACTACAAAGTCAGAAATAGACTTGGTCCTTAAGTGGGGGTATAATATTGTGACGTGCTGGAGGTTAGTGCTGGCCCTTACACATGATGGGGTCTACTGCTGGAGATTATCATTCCTGACCCTGCTACTAGCTGGGCATTATCATTTGTGGCCCTTATATTTTCTTGCAGTTATTGGTGGTCCTTGTGCTTGCTGGGGCTTAGCATTTATGGCCCAAACACTTGCTGGAGATTACCGTTGCTGGGCCCTATGGAACTCAACTTACTTCTACAATCTTTTCATTGACCCCCAGGTCCCATTTTGTCTATAAAAAGGGGAAAGGTGACAGACTTCAAGCTATACACAGCGAAAAAGACAACCACTTTTTTGACCATGTCCACTTTTTTGGCATGTCACATCATCTCCCCCCTTATACACCCAGCACCCGCTCAGCAACCCCTAAAAAAATTGTCTGGAGAGGCTATTGTTTATGCATAATATAGTATCTCAAAACAGGCAAAGACTTTTGGAAAAGGTATAGCATAACTCAGATATTGTCCTACATCAGTACAGTGGAACCTTGGATTAGGAGCATAATCCGTTCCAAGAGTATGCTCGTAATCCAAAGTACTCACATATCAAAGTGAGTTTTCCCATTAAAGTCAATGGAAACGAAAATAATTTGTTCCGCATTGACTTCAATGGGATGCAATACCGCATGCGGCCAGAGGCAGGGGGGTGCCGGAGAGCCTCGGAAACGGCCGAAAAGGTCCAAGGACACTTCGGCGGACTTCGGCAAACCTCGGAAAGACTTCCTACCCGAGATTTGCCAAGGTCAGCCGTGCTGTACTCTGGCCTTTCCGTGCATTTCCGAACGTGACGTTTGGCTCTGCTCGGCTCCAGCGCACCCCCACCTCAGGCCAAAAGCGGTACTGCACACCACTTTGGCCTGAATCGTGCTCGTTTTGCGAGACAACACTCGCAAACTGAGTTATGATTTTTAAAAATACAGTGCTCGTATTGCGAAGCGCTCGTTAACCACGTTACTCGCAATACGAGGTTCCACTGTATACTGCAAAATCACCTCCATTGTTAATAATCCAATATTCTGTTCCTGTTTCAGTACTACCATCCAGTACCTTTCCACCAAAACAGTCACAAAAAGAAAAAAAAAAACGATATCTCCCCAGCTCAGTGCACAGTTTCCTTCAATAAGTGCCAGAGAACTGGTTCTATACTACAGCCCTAGCAATGACAGTGCAGTCACTGCCGCATTAGCCCCATATAAGTTTCAGCATCCCCATGCTGCTTCCACTCTTCAGGTCTCCCTTTTGCTTTCCTATCAAATACCACTTTTCCTCTTGGCTCATTTGATTATACTCTGCAGATACTTCCTTCTCCTGCAGCTTGGTGGAACCTTTCTCCTTGAATAGCACAACACTTGGCTTTATTGTTTCAAAAACATTATACTCCTGATGAAATCAGTACTATAGGCATATTAGAAAGTTTCCCCATGGAACCTTCCCACTAGAGGCTGGCAATCATTGAGAGTATCCCAGGGCAGCTCTGTAGTGCTCTGGTAGAAAATCTAAGATTCCATTGAATCTCCCTTAAGCTTTGTAACTAAAGGCCCATACAGTGATATGGGCAGAAAACTTCAGAGTGAGTGTGCAGGAGCCTAACAGGCACATATTTTTTTCCTCTGCAAACATTTTGTGTATTATATTTTAGTTAAAGGTGATCTTAACCCTTAACGGGGGTTCATCTAAAAACAAATTTAGGTCTTGGAGGCAGAAATTATTTCAGGACATGGTCTTTCCTTAGGGCCACTACTTGCTTACAATTTTGGTGACCTTATCTTTAGTCCAGGGACGTGCAGTCAGGGGAGGCAGGTGAGGCAGAGTCTCACCTGCCATGAACGTAAAAAAAAATAAAAACAAAAAAAAGTGACCAAGCTTCGACGACCTGATGTCACAGAGACCCCAAATTTTGAGGGTAGGTAGCTGAAGTCCCACTGGTCCAAATTTTGGGCGCCTACGACCTATGGTCCCGGAGATATGAGGCTCCTTGTGCAGCTTGTCAGAAGCTACATACAGAGCAGCCAGTTTAAATACAAGCTGGCACACTCTGTTTGCAGCAGCCTGAGGGGATGAGGTACCAGTGCCTCTCCTCACTTCTTGTCAGAGGCACTGAGCTCAATGGACAGATTGGATTCTTGGACCAATGGTAAAGTACCATTGGCCCAAGCTGTCCAATAAAAATGCTGCAGTGGAGGCACGCCTTTCACTGCAGTGTCATAGAAGGGGGCATGTGTCTAAAAGACACATGCTCCCTTCCAGCCCAGCTCTCTTAACTACAAGGAAAAAACATGGATTAATGGGTATATGATTTACCCACAATCCCATGTTTTTCTCACACAGCTAAAAGGGAGAATGAGAATCTGCTGCTATTTGAAAAGGTACTGTTTTAATCAAGCTAAATCATATATTTATATATATATTTATATGCTATAACAATTTTATTATTTATTTACAATGAAATTACTGGTTATAACTTCAAACTTTAGTAATTTGTCCGTTTAAGCCACCTGCTTGAGTACAATTTTTGAAAATATAGTAAACTACCTTAACCACATGCCGACCAGCACACGATGATGTACGTTGTCACAATGGCATGGCTGGGCAAATAGGCATACAGGTACGTCCCCTTTAAATCATTGGCAATGTGGACACGCGCGTGCTCCGTGACCATGCCCGTGGGTCCCGCAGACTCTATGTCCGCCGGGGGCCCGCGATCGTGTCACGGAGTGGCAGAATGGGGAGATGCCTATGTAAACAGGGCATTTCCCTGTTCTGCCTAGCAACATGACAGGGATCTACTGCTCCCTGTCATCGGGAGCAGTGATCTCTGTCATGTTCTAGTGAGACATTCCCCCCCAAAGTTAGAATCACTCCCTAGGACACACTTAACCCCTTTATTGCCCCCTAGTGTTTAACTCCTTCCCTGCCAGTGTCATTTACACAGTAATCAGTGCGTTTTTATAGCACTGATCGCTGAAAAAAATAACAATGGTCCTAAAATAGTGTCAAAAGTGTCCGCCATAATGCGCCATAATGCCGCAGTCACGAAAAAAATCGCAGATCGCTGTCATTGCTAATAAAAAATAATAATAAATGCCATAAATCTATCCCCTATTTTGTAGATTTCCGCGCAATTGTCAGTTAAAGCGACACAGTGCCGTATCACAAAAAGTGCTCTGGTCAGGAAGGGGGTAAATCCTTCTGGGGCTAAAGTGGTTAAAAACAATATATAATAATACTAATATTAATAATAATAATAATAATTTGTATATAATACTTACTAATGGTCGGTGGCATTGCTTTGGGGGGGTGGACGGCCCGCACCGGGTGACACCCACCAGAGGGGTGACACCGGGGCCGCCGCTAAACACTGTACTATATTGCTTGCAGGGGAGCGGTGTGATCAGGGCACCCAGCCGTGCAGGGGAGGCTGCCTGTAACACTCCTCAGTCAGGTTAATATCCTTGAGTGAGCCGGAGTTGGTGGGTGGGGCTGGGGGTGTGGCTGCCTCCTCCACTCCTCCACAGACTTCTTCAATATGGCTGATTCCATAGCTAAAGGAGATGGAGGCGAGGGCATAGGAGCCCCACCTGGGTCTTCATCTGCAGTCAAGAAGCATGCTGTAAGTTACTGCACAGTAACACTGCATAGAGTCCTAACCTGCCCTGTGCCACCCTAACTTGCCCTATACCACCTCAACCTGCCCTGTGCCACCCTAACTTGCCCTATACCACCCCAACCTACCCTATACCACCCCAACCTGCCCTGTGCCACCCTAACTTGCCCTATACCACCCCAACCTGACCTATACCATCGTAATCTGCCCTATACCACCTCAACCTTCCCTATACCACCCTAACCTGCCCTGTACCACCCTAACCTGCACTATACCACCATAACCTGACCTGCCATATACCACCTCAACCTGCCATATACCACCCTATACTACCCTAACATGCCACTATCCCACCCTATACTATCATTTATAGGGGCCAGTTTGGGGTGTGCCCTGTGACTGTGCGCTGCCTGCACGGTTCTGGGAAGCATAGACAGGAGGGGGGGGGGAAGAGTGTGTGACACCATGTGTTACCACACCAGGTGACACCAACCCTAATGACGCCACTGCTTATGGTGGTAATTAACCCCTTGCCACCCAGGCCAATTCTGACACTTCTCTCCAACATGTAAAAACCATCATGTTTTTACTAGAAAATTACTCAGAACCCCCAAATATATATATATATATATATATATATATATATATATATATATATATATATATATATATATATATATCATTTTATTTTATTGCAGACACCTAGAGAATAAAATGGTGGTTGTTGCAACTTTTTATGTCACATGGTATTTGCGCAGCAATTTTTCAAACGTGTGTTTGCCCAATATTTTTTTTTTTGTATAATGTGAGAGATGATGTTACGCTGAGTAAATAGATACCTAACCTGTCACGCTTTAAAATTGCGCACACTTGTGGAATGGAGCCAAACTTAATTACTTAAAAATCTCCATAGGCAACGCTGTAAACATTTTTACAGGTTACATGTTTAGAGTTAGAGGAGGTCTAGTGCTAGAATGATTGCTCTCGCTCAAATGATCGTAGCGTATGTAAACTGTGTGTATCTGGCTCTGATACTAGCCAGTACCTCACCAGCCACTGACCTCACCGCACGTCCCTGCTTTATTCTTAAAATAAAGAAGCATGTAAGTGGGTAACTCATCTCCTCCTAATGGTATTTTGTTCTTCAACAGTTTATCTCTATTTGTGTTTAGGACATGAATAGAAGTTTCCTCCACAACTACTGGGTCATAATTCTTTTCTGCAAATTTCTGCCTCAAACCTTAGGATTGTTGTACAAATATGTTCTTGTTGGGGCAGTTTTGCCACTCCAAGAACTGCCCTCTGGGGATCACCAAATCTAGATTTTTTTTTTTTTCCAAAAGATTTTATTGAAATTTTACAGGATAACAAATGAAGTTTGACATACATCTCAGTGAATCGAATATCAGATGGTCAATAGGCACATATAGATAATTACAATAGGTACAAGAACAGGTAAAAGAAAGCGAGTAAGGGCATGGAGCTCGACAGATTAACAAAGCAAATATCACCTCATGAAACTAGGGGTGTTGACTCGTAGAAATCGGATGTATTATGCGGAATCGGACCATACCGTCTTATGAACAACCCCGTTTCCATTCACCCCTGACGAGACCTTCGCTGTGAACGAAAAGGGGATACAGGACAAGGCGGTGGTTGTGTTTAAATGTAACGGTATGGAGAATTAAGGTTAGAGTTTCTGATAGGAAGTAGGATCATCCGAGGTGTAATAAGGACCAAGGGTGAGTCGTTCATGTGGGGGAAACCTATATGTGAAGGAAACTGAGGGGTGGCGTGTGCGATAGGCAATGATACGGCAAGCTCTAGGGTTCATGGATATGTCAGATCAATGTCGCTCGAGAGGGGAAAGGTGAGGGAATGGGGGGTAGGGGGGCGGGTGTGTGTTGAGGGGGGACACAGGGGAACAGGCGGCGGAGAGTCTTCAGGGAGTAAGGCGGGGACAGAGTCTTCAGGGAGTAAGGCAGGGACAAGGAGGGGGCAAGGTCAGGTGCGTTTGGGAATGTCTGTAATGAGTCCAACATGCCCAGGTGGCCTGAAATTTGGTGGGTGTATTATTGGCTTGGGAAATGAGTTGCTCCATATTCGCTATTCTGTCTACCCTGCGGATCCAATCCTGTACCGTGGGTGGGGGGGCGGGGTTTCTCCACAGCGCAGGGATACATAAGTTGGCTGCGTTGATCAGGTGTATAGTTAGGGATTTTTTGTATGAAATGGGGGCCCTTGGGTGTGGTGTAGTAAACAGCGGGCGGGAGAGAAGTGTATGTAGTGATTTAGGAGATTAGCCGATGGATTTCCGACCAAAATGGTTGTATAAGGGTGCATTCCCACCAGATGTGGAGCAGGGTACCTCGAGTGTTATTACACCTCCAGCAGGTCGGAGGGACTGAGGGGTGGAAGTGGTGGACCTTGTCGGGGGTCCGATACCATTTCGAGAAAAGTTTGTATCTGTTTTTCTGCGTTGTGTTGTTAATGGAGCCCTTGTGCATGAGGGTGAATATGTGATCCCAGTCCGTGGGGGGTGAGGTCTAAGGACAGGTCGTTTTCCCATTGTTGTACAATTTTGTCCTCCTTGACCTTGTGACCTGAAAACAGGAGGGAATAGTTTAAGGAAATTAGGTGACCTTGAGGTTCTGTGGAGGTCCAGAGAAATTCGAACGGTGTGAGATCCCTGTGCCAGAGAGTGGATTGGCTGGACTATTGAAGGAAATGTCTCAATTGTAAATACTTGTAAAAGGGTATGTTGTGGTTAGGCAGTGTAGCCGAGAGTGTAGGGAAAGGGAGGAGAATCCAATTTTGAAAGAAGCTCTGTGCTCTGGCTTGTGAGGTGTGAGTCTCTAGGGTTGGGTCTTTTAAGGTGAGTCCTGGGGGAAAGTCTGGGTTGTTGTCCAGTGGAGTCATGGGGCCTGGCGAGGGTGAGAGGGCAAGCAATTTGCATGCTCTTTTGAAAAGTGAGAGTGTGGTACCAATGAGAGGGTGGGAGGCGAATTCCCTGGGTACATTTGTGTGGTTTATCCATGGCGCATTAGCGATGGGGAGGCTTGCAAAAGAAGCTTCCAGGGCGACCCAGTCTTTTGAGGGACGGTGTATATGCCAGTCCACCAGTCTGGTCAGGTGGCAGGCCCAATGGTATTTTTGGAGATCTGGGAGACCCAGTCCCCCCAATTGTTTGGGGAGAACTAACCTGTCCCAGCTAAGACGTGGATGTTTGGAGGCCCACACAAATGTCCGGCAGAGAAGTTTATAGGAGGCAAAGAAGGATACCGGCAACGTGATCGGGATAGCTTGGAGGAGGTAGAGGAGTCTGGGTAGAATATTCATTTTTATTATTGCAATTCTGCCCAGCCATGAACCCAGATTCCATTTCTGTAGGTCAGCTTGGATGGATCGGATCAGTGGAAGAAATTTTTTGGCTTAAAGGTCCCTTAGGTGGGTTGTAATTTTGATCCCAAGGTATGATATTTCGAATTTCTCCCAGACAAACGGAAAATTACTACGACAAAGGTTTACCGTCTCATTTGGTAAAGTAATATTGAGGGCTTTGGATTTCTCAAAATTAATTTGGAGATTGGATAAGGTTTTGAAAAGGGCAAAGTCCGCTAGAAGGTTAGGGATGGTCGTTATAGGGTCTGTCAGAAAGAGTAAGATGTCGTCGGCGTAAGCCGCTAGTTTATACTGCTTTTGTTGGATGTCAACTCCTCTGATGGCAGGATTATTTCTCAGTCTACGGAGCAAGGGTTCCATGGTCATAATGAAAATTAGGGGTGATAAGGGGCACCCCTGACGGGTCCCATTGGATACAGAGAAGGCGTCCGACAGGCCTCCATTAATCCGGAGCCTAGCTGTCGGGGATGCGTATAGGGATAGAATCATTTGTAGCATGCGTGGTGGAAAGCCTGCCGCTTTCAAAGTGGCTTCCATGTAATCCCAGGCAACTCGGTCGAACGCCTTCTCTGCATCCAGGGAGAGAAAGAATCCTTGTGTAGCTGTTTTGGTAAGCCAGTGGTGAATGTTGAGGGCCTTTGTGGTGTTGTCTCTGGCCTCACGGCCAGGGACAAAACCGACCTGGTCAAGAGAGACCAGGGATGGAATGAAAGGGAGGATACGATTGGCCAGAACTTTAGCGTATAGTTTTAAATCCACGTTAAGGAGTGATATGGGGCGATAGTTGTGGACTAACGTGGGGTCTTTGCCCTGTTTGGGAATAAGTGTAATATGGGCTTTCAGTAAATCTTTGTGAGCGACCGAGGTTGTTGTAAGGTTATTAAGTGCTTTGGCTAAATGTGGTAGGAGGATGTTCGGGAATGATTTGTAGTAGGCTGCCATGAGGCCATCCGGCCCCGGGCTTTTGCCTGTCTTCATTTGTTTTAAGGCAAAGAGAATTTCGTCCGATGATATTGGAAGATCTAGTGTATGTGAGTCCTCCGGGGTGAGCGATGTGGGGCCGAATTGTGCTAAAAAGTCAGTAAGTGTCTTCCGGCGGTCGGCCGAAGCATCTGTAGTTTGGGTAGTCAGGAGGTTAGACAACTTGGTAAAATATTGAACGAATTGCTCTAAGATGCCTTCGTTGGTGACCACTGCCTCTCCAATGGGATTGATGAGCTTGTGGATGGTATGAGAGGCTTTTTTAGTTTGAAGAGCCCTCGCTAAAGTTTACCGGCTTTGTTGCCAAATTCGTAATATAGTTTTTGTGACAGTGCGTACTTGCGTTTAACCGTGGCGGTCAGTGCTTCTAAGAGTTCCTCCCTAGCTTGGGAGAGTTCTGCCAATGAGGAAATGGCGAGTGAAGCCTTGTGTGTCTGTTCTAGTGTGCGAATGCGAGCCGTTAACTCCGCCATGCGGGTGTTTGAGTTTGTTCCGGTGTGCAGCTATGGACATTAGTTCGCCACGAATGACACATTTGTGTGCCGCCCATGCGACTGTGGGTGCTATGTCTTGTGCCGAGTTATCCTGAAAAAAGTTGGAGAGTCAAGTGGTCAGTCTTTGAACGTTCATCTCGTCAGTCAGTAAAGAACTGTCTAGTCGCCAGATATGTGTGTTCATGTTGGGCGAGTTCAATCGTAAGGTCATGGAGATGGGGTTGTGGTCCGAGAGTATGGCCGGGTCTATGGTTGCTTTGGCGAGGTGTGAGAGATCTGTCTGAAAAAGAAAGAAGTGATCTAATCTGGAATACTTATTGTGTGGTGTGGAGAAGAAAGTGAAATCTTTTTCTTTGGGATGTAATGTGCGCCATATATCATGGAGAAGTAAGTTGTGGAGCTGTTGCTTGATCGACCGTAGGGCCCTGTAGGATAAGGAAGAGGTCCCATTTGAAGTGTCAATAGAGGGGGTTAAGGGGACGTTGAAATCACCGCCCACGATGAGGGTTCCTGATTGGAAGCTGGAAAGTTGCTGGAGGGTGTTACGAAAAAAGGTGACTTGGCCTGTATTAGGAGCATAAATATTGGCAATAGTGAAGGGCAGTTGGTTTAAGGTGCCTTTGATAAAGAGAAATTGGCCTAGCGGCTCTGTTGTACTTCCGATACCTGGAGTGGGCAGTTTTTAGAAAGGAGTATAGTAATACCTTTTGATTTGGCCTCCGAATTAGAGGAATGAAAGGCTGTGGGGAAGTAGTGATTTTTCAGTTTGGGGATAGAATGCGGCCGAAAGTGGGTCTCCTGTATGAGTGCGATGTGTGTTTTGGCTTGTTGTAGAGAGTGGAGGAGCTTGGACCGCTTTTCGGGTACGTTAAGGCCCCGTATGTTGATAGAGTATAGTTTGAGTGCGTGCAGCTGCTCCTGATTTGTGTCCATAGGAAGGCTAGTGTCCTGCGGGCCCGCCATTGGTGGAGTTGGGGAAGGGTGAGAGGGGGGTAGGAGAGGGAGGGGGGTATAGTCCGGAAGGCTGTAAAGGGATGTGGTTCAGGTGCGCGTGTACCCGGAGAAGATCCGAAGAGGTGTGGAACTATGTGTCCAACAACCTCAGGGGTCAGTAATCGGTGTGGAACGGAACACGGGCAGTGAGAGAGTCCCAGCAAGGGGAACTACACCACTATCCAAGTCCGTGTGGGGGTTGACCAAAACCCTGGCAGTGAGGGACAAATAGGGGTGAAGTTCAAAGAACAGGGTATGAGCTGCCACCACAGGATAGTTTGTAGTGTTAAAGTAGGAGGTATTACCTATGATTCACCCAGAAGGGGCTCGTAACTGTCCCAATGGGTGTTTACATTAACAGGGCAGTTCCCCTGGATCAATGTAGTGTGAGTACCTGGCCATGGCTATAGTTAGTGTACAAGCCCACAGAGGAGGAGCCCAGGTACCGACCACCCTTCATAGCCTTTGGGAGAGGGCACCATACCAACCTTGCCCCATCCCCCAGGTCAACTGCAGTCCCTGAGGATGGTGGGGAGGGGGTGGCGGTGTCGTCAGGAGGTGTATACCTGCGGCACTTATAGCATATAGCAGGGATTGCTGCCTGGCCTTGGAAAGGTAAACATTATCTATTAGTACATTTCTAACTGATGTGACTACTTGGCTAAAATCTAGCAACCAGCAAGGTACAGTGAACAAATGAGAAAGAAAAAACAAAAAAAACCCAAAAAACTCAACTGGCAAAGATCTGCTGCGGAGCCAATAATATACTTAAAAACAAAAAAACAAAAACTAGAGCTTATACTTAGGACCGCGCCTTGAGAACCGTAGTGATGAGAGGACAATACCAGTGCAGTCCAGATGTGAGTCCGTGGACGACTTAATGAAGGGGTCCGTAGGCATCTGCTGAGGTGTGACAGACAATCGGTTCATCTTGATCGGGGCGTCATGAGCGGGGGGTAGATCAGCAGGTTGGAACAGGAACTCCTGAAGTGACTTAAGGAAAGTTGTGTTGCCTCAATGAGGAAGGCAGCGCTTGTCACTTAGGTCGGAGGCTGGCTGCTGAAGTTTGCTAGCAGAATCATCTGTGGGCATCTGCTGTATGACGCACAACCCAAGAGACTTAGTAAGTGTCACGGGGTGGAGTCAGAAGTCGCTTAGCTTTGTGGTAGATGTAGTGTTTGGCCGGGTGCAGCGCAGTGCAATGGCCGTGGGCTATAGCCAGAGAGTCTCATGCCGCTGAAGATGTGGCGGGATAGTAAAGACTGCAGCCAGTTATGTGAATAGGAGGACATGGCAGTGTCTAGGAATGCCAAGGAGAAGTCTTGGGGATGTCCCAAACACGAAAAACTGTCTCAATAGACAAAACAGTCTCTAGGCTTACCATATCCTTAGCGCTTGAGGGAAATCAAAAATTAGAACCTAAAACAGAGTAAAGTCAGAAAAAGCACAAAACGGTGCTAAACCAAATAAAACTGGAATAGAAGGAAGATTCCCTTCGCACAAATTTTAGCGGTCTCTGCGTGCTCTCCTGGACCGTGGGGAGGTAGTGAGGCTTGCATCTCCAGGACCGGTCAGGTAGCTGGTCTGGGTCCTGAGGGAAGAGCACCCTCCTACGGTGTCTGGAATTTTGAGTGTCCATAGGTTCTTCTCTCTGCCTCTCGTGATCCGCCAGTGCAATGCGGAAAGCGGCATACCAATTAGGCACTGGTACAGGGGCGATTCCAAGCGTGGCACAGAAGTGAGACAGATCCTCCGGTACCTTAAGGAGAGCCATGCGGACATTAGTGGAAGCCGAAAGACAAAATAGGAACTTCCATTTGTAGATATTTTTCTCTCTGAGGACGTCCAGGAGGGGCCTCAGGTCTCTTCTGTGTTGTAGGGTAATTCCTGATAGGTCTTGGTATATTTGGACGTGGGCTCCTGCGTGAAGAATCTGCTGACCGCCCCTGGCCTGCTTTAAGATTTCCTCTTTTAATTTATAATCCACAATGCAGCAGATTATGTCCCGTGGGGGATCATTCTCCCTTCCTTTAGGGCGCAGGGCGCGGTGTATTCTCTCCATTGCGATAGGTGTTTGTGGGGGTCGGTGAAGGAGGCCATTGAAGAGGCTCACTACTGCCTGGGAGATCTGCTCCCCCTCAAAGGGTTCCGGAAGGCCTCTGACACGGAGATTGTGCCTCCGACCCCTTTTGTCAAGGTCTTCTAGGTGCCGCTGCATGTCACGCATCCGCAGCGTGTGGGAGTCAAGGCAGTCGGTGCCTGAATGAATGGCATCGTCATGGCGTTCAGTCACTTTCTCCACAACCTGTACACGCTCATTTAAGGCGCGCAGATCCAGCCGCAGCTCAGAGATGGTGGTGGATAAAGTATCCTTAATGTCATCTGCTATTGAGCGTAAATCTTGAATATTGATCGGTGGCTGGGGACTGAGTACAATCCCGTCTCCCCCTCCGCTGGAGCAAGTGTGCAGAGAGTCTGGTGGGTTCGGGCTGTTCAGCGGCAGCAGTTGTGCTCCGGAGTGTGCTGGGCCATGGTGAGCAGGCGCCATGTTGCTTCTGCCGGCTCTGAACATCTCCAGGATATTACGGCTTTGTGACCCGGTTAGGTCCCTGGGGGACCTAGAGCGGGAAGCAGTGCCCATTATCCGAAGGTAAAGCGGTGTTAAAATACCTCCAAGCTTCGGTAAGAATCTCCTGTGGCAGACGGAGCTCCGGGATCAGACGTCCATCTCCATGCCAGGTCAGGCCACGCCCCCTAGATTTTAAATAAACCACAATTCACTGGAACAAAGCATTGCAGTCTGTCTCTTTATGGAAAGTTTATTTTGTCATTTATAATTTCACTTACTCGGGATTAATTAAGGCCCCAATAATTTACTAAAATCCTGCCTTGGAGCCTCCCCATATGAACAAACAATCAATCAAATTATATATATAATTGTGTGTGTGTGTGTGTGTGTGTGTGTCCACACTGCACTAATGAAAAACACCTGTTTGTGCTGCCACTTAATATTCAATATACATGCAAATGAGGTGAAACAAATGTCAATCTAAAAAAGAGAGAGAGACAAATAATTCCACACATAGAGCACTAAATGAATCTACAAATCTCCTAAATATTAGCATTGTGAAATGATTAACATAAAACACTCGTACATAATGAAGTGTCCATATGGCATATCCAAAAAATAGAAATATGCTCACACATATGCAAATCAATATGGTAATACAGTCCAATTTAAAGTGATGAAAAGATAGTAAAACAAAATCCCGTTGATCCACCAAAATTCTTCACCAAAGTGATGTGTGCCAATTCCTTAGGAATCAAGCTCACCAGATGCTGTTGCCATTTACTCAATGTTATTGAATAACCGCTTGTACACGCCAATCTCCATCCAGAATAATAAAGTCACTCTCCACATGTGGGGATAGAAATTGAGACAGAGCCTCCAATAGTGTAAAAACACCTTAAGGTAATTGGTTTATTAAAATTAATGCACTTGCATCATAAAAGATTCAAAATCGCCTTGTTAAAATACCAAACATGCCAGGTAACTCAGTGTTGCGATCTCTTCATAGCTTCCTTCGTACACGTGGAACCCCGTTGCGTTTCGTCACTTCAGACTTCGTCACAGGGGGTGGTAACACAGCACGGCAACACAGCTTAAGTGTTCCTCTTCTCATCACTTTAAGTCATAGTGAGCAAATTACTACTCATGTGGGAAATAAAATAGACTGATCTGATCGTCCAACTGTTCCATTAAGCCCACATTGATTAAGAGTTTGAAATAACAATTAAATCCTGCAGGAGGAGACTAATAGTCTCTCCAATTCTAAAATTCACAGCACGCAATATATAAAATTGTATGAAATAATGGTAAATACCAAATCTCAGATTAATTGCCACTACCAATTTAAGGTTCGGAGGAGTTGTACTGTTGCTTTTACAAACTTGATTTTAATTTCAATTTATAGTCTATATTAAACTAAATCATATATATGTGTGTGTGTGTGTATATATATATATATATATATATATATATGTGTATGTGTGTAGCACTGACCCCCGAGGGAGCTGCTGATATTTGATTGGGCCTGTACTCTGCTATTCCACCCCCAATAAATTTGGCTCAATCCACTTGACACAGCTGTGGAACAGTTTTGGTGTGAAGCTAAATAACAAAGGACAATCCCACAATAACAATATACCAATAATGTACCTTTACCATTACCTGGGTATCCGTTGTTCCACCTATAGGAGAATGAACAACACTTCACACCGAATGTAATTTTACTGAGACTGGCATAAACAGTAGTTACAATGAATGCACTGTCACACAAACGTAATATGACAATGCGATAAGTATTCACAAATTATTAATATGTAAAGATTTCTTGAATGACCCCTGTAGGTGCGTCTCAAAGTGGGACTAGTGCTCAGAGTGACAATGCCTTGACACTGGGCACCTTCCCACTTCCAGCACGCTGCACTAAGCACACTAATGCAAGGTTATCAAACGCAACACAGTACAGTTTGCTCAAGAGCTCCCCCTGAGGTATGATGTGGTCCTTTGTTACTGTAACTGAACACAAGGCCTCTCAGTGAAAGTTGTAGTCTCTGGTCTTCTGCTATCTATTATACTGCAGTGTTTGCAATCCAAGAGAAGTGAATAACACTGCGCTAACCCAAAGAAGCAAAGGGTGAAGCAGCTACATACAAATATGACCAATATTCAAAACATGTAATAAGTAAATGTAGCGCTAATACTTAAAAAGTGAAAAAATGATCGGTAAAAAATGACTCGCTGAGACAAAGGAGTATATATAAGGGTAATAGGAAGTGAGTAAAATTCAATGGTGAAAAAAAGTGTCCATAACAACACAATGTAATAGTCCCATAATCATAAATTAAATATGGTGAATCCAACGTGAAATGGAAAATCTTCAGGTCTGTGTGTCATCAGTTAAAAGATCTTGAACGGGTAACAGATAAGATACGCTTACCACATTCGGTGGATTCGGATGCCGGTGACACCGAATCAAACTGGCTAAGAGATCCAAGATGGAAGTGGTCATCCGAGGAACCAAGGGGAATCCCTCCTCTGCTCTGCCAATCACGACTGCCAGTCCGGAGAGACCAAGGGGAAGATGGAATATCCCGGATGTGTGTAGAGCTATGCTAATCCTCAAAAGCAGATAGAGCAGAATAGGTTTTTTTTTCAGTGCTGTTCTCGTTTCTTGTAATTTCTTTCCTTGCATCTCTTCTGTTTCTTGTTTAAGGGTGCCAGTGTTCTCCACTCAATTCAAAAAATTCTACATCCTCCGTCCAAACTACCGTAATATACTCGAGTATAAGCCAAGATTTTCAGCCCTTTTTTTTTAGGCTGAAAGTGCCCCCCTCGGCTTATACGCAAGTCACCGCCGTCTGCCTACCTGATCAGCGTGTCATGCAGACAACCGGCAGCCAGTGTCATAAAAACATATGGCGGCCCTCATCCTCGTCCGTGGTATGAGGATGAGCGGATGTCCGTGATAGGCTGAACACTGACTGCTGGGAAATTGAGTGTTCTGCCTACCACAGACGAGGAGGAGGCGCGGCTTTTGAAAACTAGAATGGCCGCCATATGTTTTTATGACACGCTGATCGGTGCAATGGTGGCTGCAGATCGCCACACAGAGGCATGCACAGGACACAGAGAGGATGCAGATTGGCACAGAGAGGCATACACAGGGAGGCATGCACAGGACACAGGGAGGCATGCAGCTTCAGATGGGCATTGTTGACCCTCTTTTCCACTTACAGTAGCTGCTGCATTTCTCACCCTCGGCTTATACTTGGGTCAATACGTTTTCCCAGTTTTTTGTGGTAAATCCGGGGCCTCGGCTTATATTCGGATCGACCTATACTCGAGTATATACGGTATCTTTCTGTCTGGGTTGAAAGGGTTTTGTAACCTGCGGGAAATGTAGAGCATGTCAGTTTGCAAAAAACGTAAAGAAACGATCCACATTTTATTCAAGCCCTATAGGTAGAGAGTATGAGATCACTGACCTCATAACACGTGAGACTACTCATGTCGTATATGCATTAGTCTGCCCATGTGGACTGATGTATATTGGACGTACAAAAAGAACTCTGAAAATAAGAGTAAGTGAACACATCAATATATTAAAAGGATATAAATATCATAGTGTCTCAGAAAACTATAGGCGTTATCATGCAAAAGACCCCTCTTCTCTCCGATTGTGGGGTGTGGATAGGGTCCTCCCTGCTTGGAGAGGCTCTAATAGAGTTAGAGACACTTCCAGAAGGGAAAGGAAGTGGATTTATTACAGACAATGAGCCCTGAGGGGTGGGATTAAACATCGTGTGAGTACACTCCTCACATTTTTGTAAATATTTTATTATATTATATTTTATTATTTATGTGACAACACTGAAGAAATTACACTTTCCTACAATGTAAAGTAGTGAGTGTACAGCTTGTATAACAGTGTAAATTTGCTATTCCCTCAAAATAACTCAACACACATCCATCAATGTCTAAACCGCCGGCAACAAAAGTGAGTACACCCCTAAGTGAAAATGTCCAAACTGAGCCCAATTTGTCATTTTTCCCTCCCTGGTGTCATGTGACTCGTCAGTGTTACAAGGTCTCAGGTGTAAATGGGGAGCAGGTGTGTGAAATTTTTAGTGTTATCGCTCTCACTCTCTCATACTGGTCACTGGAAGTTCAACATGGCACTTAATGGCAAATACCTCTCTGAGGATCTGAAAAAAAGAATTGTGGCTCTACATAAAGATGGCCTAGGCTATAAGAAGATTGCCAAGACCCTGAAACGAAGCTGCAGCACAGTGGCCAAGACCATACAGCGGTTTAACAGGACAGGTTCCACTTGGAACAGGCCTTGCCATGGTCAACCAAAGAAGTTGAGTGCACGTGCTCAGCGTCAGGTCCAGAGGTTGTCTTTGGAAAATAGACGTATAAGTGCTGCCAACATTGCTGCAGAGGTTGAAGGGGTGGGGGGTCAGCCTGTCAGTGCTCAGACCATACGCCACACACTGCATCAAATTGGTCTGCATGGCTGTCATCCCAGAAGGAATCCTCTTCTAAAGATGATGCACAAGAAAGCGCACAAACCGTTTCCTGAAGACAAGCAGACTAAGGACATGGATTACTGGAACCATGTCCTGTGGTCTGATGAGGCCAAGATGAACTTATTTGCTTCAGATGGTGTCAAGCATGTGTGGCCACAACCAGGTGAGGAGTACAAAGACAAGTGTTTCTTGCCTACAGTCAAGTATGGTGGTGGGAGTGTCACTGTCTGGGGGGGTGCATGAGTGCTGCTGGCACTGGGGAGCTACAGCTCATTGAGGAAACCATGAATGCCAACATCTAATGTGACATACTGAAGCAGAGCATGATCCTCTCCCTTCGGAGACTGGGCCGCAGGGCAGCATTCCAACATAACGACCGCAAACACCCCTCCAAGCCGACCACTGCCTTGGTAAAGAAGCTGAGGGTAAGGGTGATAGACTGGCCAAGCATGTCTCCAGACCTAAATCCTATTGAGCATCTGTGAGGCATCCTCAAATGGAAGGTGAAGGAGTGCAAGGTCTTTAACATCCACCAGCTCCATGATGTCGTCATCGAGGAGTGGAAGAAGACTCCAGTGGCAACCTGTGAAGCTCTGATGAACTCCATGCCCAAGAGGGTTAAGGCAGTGCTGGAAAATAATGGTGGCCACACAAAATATTGACACTTTGGCCCAATTTGGACATTTTCACTTAGGGGTGCACTCACTTTTGTTGCCAACGGTTTAGACATTAATGGCTGTGTGTTGAGTTATTTTAAGGGGACAGCAAATTTACACTGTTAAGCTGTACACTCACTACTTTACATAGCAAAGTGTAATTTCTTCAGTGTTGTCGCATGAAAATATAGAATAAAATATTTACAAAAATGTATACAGTGAGATACTGTATGTATGTGTGTGTGTATGTATAATATATATATATTTGTATTTGATATAGACTATACATTAAAATTATAATCAAGTTTGTAAAAGCAACAGTATTATACCTCCAAACCTTAAAGGGGTTGTAAACCCTCATGTTTTTGTCCTGTATTCCCCCGCCGGAGATGCGCTCTTCCCCTCTGCCCATTGTCTCAGCTCTTGATTGGATAGATTGATAGCAGTGCAGCTATTGGCTCCCGATACTGTCAATCAAATTCAATGACGCAGGCGCCAGAGGGTGGGGCCGAGTCCTACACTCGGCGTCTATGGACGCCGAATGCTGGACTCGGGAGCGTGCCCACAAGGTAACCCCCCCCCCCCCCCCAGGAGAGCACTTCTCCTAGGGGGTTATACGATGCGGGGAGGAGATACCAGCGCTGCCGGGGGACCCCAGAGGTTGAGGAATAGAGTCAATCTGTGCAAAATGAATTGTACAGTCAAGGTAAGTATGACATGTTTAAAAAAAAATCCCTTTAAATTGGTAGTGGCAATTTAATCTGAGATTCGGTATTTACCATTATTTAATTTAATCTTATATATTGCATGCTGCGGATTTTAGAATTGGAGAGACTATTAGTCTCCTCCTGCAGGATTTAATGGTTATTTCAAACTCTCTTAGTCAATGTGGGGTTCATGGAACAGTTGGACGATCAGGTCAGTCCATTTTATTTCCCACATAAGTAGTGCGTTATATTGGTGGAGTATGGTGAGACACAGTAATGTGCATGCCGCTGTTAACCATTTAGCCTGCTGTGAATATTTTATCAATTATAATTAATTTTAACTGGCAGAAGGCGGGTTAATTGGACAGATAGACAATATTGCGGTGGTTCATGTCCATTGACTTAAAAGTCCACCAAATTTGCTCACTATGAGTTAAAGTGATGAGGAGGGGAATACCTAAGCTTTGTTGCCGTGTCGCCACCCCCTGTGATAAAGTCTGAAGTGACAAAACGCGTCGGCGTGTGGCTACTTTGCAACGGTGAGACAGTAACTCCGCGTATACGAAATAAGCTATGAGGAGATCGCAACACTGAGTCACCTGGCATGTTTGGTATTTTAACAAGGCGTTTTGAATCTTTTATGATGTAAGTGCATTCATTTTAATAAACCGATTACCTTAAGGTGTTTTTTCACTATTGGTAGGCTCTGTCTCAATTTCTATCCCCACATGTGGAGAGTGTCTTTATAAATAGGGACAGGCAAACAGTTTGCCTCGGGCCGAACTTTCTTTGTTTGGTTGTTCGGCAAACAGCCGAACAAACGGGTCGTTTGACCGTTTGTTCGCCCCCCCCCCCCCCCCGAACCGACCACAATGCATTGCGCTGCTGAGCAGTGCATTGCAAGCCCTGATTGGCTGAAGAAGTGAAAGCTTCAGCCAATCAGGGCACAGAGCACTGTCAGAGTCATGATTGGACACTGTCATCATGACTTTATCCAATCATGGCTCATTCCCGCCCAACAGTATAAAAGTATTCTTTCAATGGCAGCCATTTTCAGTATGATTTTGGCGTGGAGAGAGATAGAACGGGGCTCTGTTCAGTGCCATAAGTTAGTTAGTGTGCTATACTGTGCTATTATGCTTCAGTTGTCAGTGTAGAATATTAGTTTAGTGTCAGTCTAGGGATAGTGTGTGTGTAGTGAGGAGGACCATCATTCAGTTTTGCATAGTGTGCAGCTAGAGTAGGGACATTTCAGATAATATCAGTGTAGTGGCGGTTGAACACCGTCTGATTGCGTTACTGCCAGTTTAACGCCATGTAGTTCTCTGTGCATTACTGGCAGTTTAACGCCATATCGTTTTGCGTGCATTACTGCCAGTTTAACGCCATATAGTTCTGTACATCACTGTATGTTTGGTACATTATATTGCAGTATATTATAGTGTATCCATGGAGTGTGTCTGTGTAGTGCGAGTACTCAAATTTAAGTGCACCAAACGCCTCTTTACATTGATTAAAGTGCATCTACGTACAAATTTCAACTTCTTCTTTACATTTTCTTATAAACACCACCCCCTCCCTCCAAATAATGTCTGAGAGGACAACAAGGAGAGGCAGACATTCCCTTGGCACTGTAAGGGGGCCAGCAACAAACGTTTGCACAGGCAAAGGTGGACGTGGTGATCAGTCCTCAGGCAGGGCATCATTTCCTCTGTTTAGTGAGTTTGCCCGTGCTATCCAGCCACAGCATGCAGAGGAGGTGGTGGACTGGCTTACTAAACCTTCCTCATCCTATGTCATGCAAGTAGAGACAAGTGTGCAGTCCCCTGCAGCTGCCAGAGTGGATAAACCTGCCTCCTTGTCCACATCTATTCCTGACATAGCCCCAGCATCAGCCATTAAGGAGTCAGCTGAGTTATTTGAGCACAGCGTCAGCCACTTATCCTTGATGATGACCAGCCATTACTGGATTCAGATGTTGGTTGTGAGGTTGAGGATGACAGAAACATGAGCCTAGAGAGGGAGGAACACTGGTAGAAAAATTGGCATTCATGTTCCCTAAGCCGCAGCATATTGCCAAGTTGTCTCCAGTGGTGATGGAGGAGATGGAGATGATGATGATGAGGTCACTGATGCGACTTGAGTGCCAGATAGAGCAGAGGAGGAAACTGAAGGTGAGAAGGCACAATCTCAAGGAGGCTGACATCAAGAAAGAGTAGAGAGCAGCCACCCTATTCCATCACATTTTGCAGCTGTTCTCTCCTGGCCCACTCCCCAAAGCTCAGCTGTCTGGGCCTTTTTCAGCACATCTGCAGCAGATGCAAACTGTGTCTCTTGCATGTCAAACGTGGCAAAAACACCATTCATTTGGGTACCACATGCCTAACGAGGCATTTAAAGTCCAACCACTCAGCCCGTTGGCAAGAGCACCTAAAAGCCACACAAAAGGGGCACAAATCTGTCCCTCCTCCTCCTTACCCACTTCAGTCTGCCCCTGCGATACCGAGTCATTACCTTTCAGCAGCCTCCACTGATAGTGATGATGGTATAGCACAGGGTGTCCCAGGTCTTAGCAGCACATCTGCCAGCAGCACACCACCAGCTGTAGACTGTAGCCGGCAAATTTCTCTACCCCACCAGCAGCAGCGGAAAAAAAAATACAGTCCCTGCCACCCACATGCCCAGTGTCTGAATGCAAGCTTGTCAAAGCTGTTGGCTCTCCAACTTCTGCCTTTCAGCCTGGTGGATTCTGCCCCCTTCCGTGAATTTGCACAATGTGCTGTACCACAATGGCAGGTTCCCAGTCGCTACTACTTTTCATGTAAGGCCTTTCCATCTCTCAACCATCACATGGAAGGGAATGTTCTGGCATCCATGGGCAAGGCAGTCAGCCATAAAAAAACAGCTTACTGCTGACATGTGGTCCAGCAAGCATGGGCAGGTATGATATATTTCGTTCACAGCACACTGGGTAACCCTGCTTGCAACTCGAAAGGATGCAGGACAGGGCTTGGTGCTGCTGCTTGTTGTGCCTCCACATCTCCATACAGCTGGTGGTGATGCCAGACCTGTGAGCTCTACCCCCTCCTCCTCCTCCGCCACCTCCATGCTCTCCTCTGCAGAATTGTCCTATAAACATCAGGTACCCCCTAAGGGTTCATAGGGCTAATCCCAGAGCCAGGCTAAAAGGTGCCATGCAGTGCTTCAGCTGGTGTGTCTAGGGGACAGGAACCACAATGGAGCAGAGATTCTTGCAGCTCTGCAGGGACAGGCCCATAAGTGGTTCACACCAGGCCAGCTGGAGCCAGGAATGTTTTGTTCGATTAATGGCTTAAACCTCCTATCCGCCCTTAGACAGGGAAAGTTGACACATGTGCCATGCCTGGCACATGTCCTCAACTTGGTGGTGCAGTGTTTCCTAAGTGCGTACCCAGGGTTGCAAGATGTACTAAAACAGGCCAGAAGCGTCTGTAGCCATTTCAGGCAGTCATACACAGCCAGTGCTCGGTTGGCTGAAATTCAGCGGGAATTCCACCTGCCCGTAAACCACCTGATGTGTGACATGCCCACCAGGTGGAACTCAACTTTGGGAATGCCGCAGTGGCTATACATGCAGCAGAGGGCCATCAACGAGTATCTGTGCCAGTACGGCAAGATGATCATTATGGATGCATGCACTGTATTGTCACCATTTGGGGAGGCCAAAAGGATGGTGAGCAGTGACAGTGCATGCATCAGTGACACAATGCCTGTTGTGTTCCTGCTGGAGCAGACTCTACATGGCATTATGGACAGGGCACTGGAGGCAGAGCAGCAGCAGGAGGAAGAGGAGGACTTTCTTTCCTCTCAAGGCCCAGACACCATCATTCCTAGGTCACAGAACACACAGGAGGAGGATGAGGAGAGGGATTCTGGCACTTTCATAGGCTT
This sequence comes from Lithobates septentrionalis, assembly GCA_037952835.1. Classification (NCBI taxonomy): domain Eukaryota; kingdom Metazoa; phylum Chordata; class Amphibia; order Anura; family Ranidae; genus Lithobates; species Lithobates septentrionalis. Next base: position 2,266,913 of record JBBDGP010000525.1, on the reverse strand, counting down.
CGAAGAAGAGGAAGACATGTGTCAATCTGTAAACGATAGCTTTCCAACCCCAGGACCCTTGGGAGTAGTGCGCGGCTGGGAGGAGGAAGTTCCAGATGCTGTCATCCTAAGTGACCCCGAGGAGTCTGCTTCTCAAGCCTCGGCAAATTTGATGTGCATGGGCAACCTCATGCTTCAAAGCCTGCGAAAGGACCCAAGAATACATGGTATAAAGGAGAAGGATGATTACTGGTTGGCAACCCTCCTTGACCACCATTATAAGGGGAAGGACTCAGAACTCATCCCGTCCCCACAGAGAGTGCAGAACAGGGCTGGACTGGGACAAAAATTTGGCCCTGGACTTCATCCAGACCGGCCCACTTTAATTTTGCAAACACACACAAAAACAGTATATAAACTATACGCAATTGCGCAAAAAATCTCTGCTCTGCAGCCCAGAGAAGGAGAGGCCTCCAGAAGTGTCCTGTTCACATATTTCTAGGGAGATATCAGCTCTCAGCCAACCCAGCAATGATTCCCCAAGCAGTGCTGCTGCCAAGAATGCCAGTACTGCCACTGGTCACTGATGAACTCATGTACTGCCACTGGTCACTGATGAACTCATGTACTGCCACTGGTCACTGATGAACTCATGTACTGCCACTGGTCACTGATGAATGAATGTACTGCCACTGGTCACTGATGAATGAATGTACTGCCACTGGTCACTGATGAATGTACTGCCACTGGTCACTGATGAATGAATGTACTGCCACTGGTCACTGATGAATGTACTGCCACTGGTCACTGATGAATGAATGTACTGCCACTGGTCACTGATGAATGAATGTACTGCCACTGGTCACTGATGAATGAATGTACTGCCACTGGTCACTGATGAATGAATGTACTGCCACTGGTCACTGATGAATGAATGTACTGCCACTGGTCACTGATGAATTAATGGCTGACCAGTGGTCAGTCATTATTTCATCAGTGACCAGTGGCAGTACATCCATTCATCATCAGTGATCATGACCAGCAGTGACAGTACATTTAATTCATCAGTGACCATGACTACCAGTGGCAGTACATTAATTCATCAGTGACCATGACCAGTGGCCGCAAATTCATTCATCAGTGACCATGACCAGCAGTGGCACTAGTAAATTCATTCATCAGTGACCATGATCAGCAGTGGCACTAGTAAATTCATTCATCAGTTACCGTGACCAGTAGCAGTAAATTAATTCACCAGTGGCATTAAATTATTAATCATTTACCGTGACCAGTGACATTAAATTATTAATCAGTTACCATGACTAGTGATATTAAATTATTAATCAGTTACCATCACCAGTGACATAACATTACTAATCAGTTACCGCAGTTACCGTGACCAGTGGCATTAAATTATTCATCAATTACCATGACCAGTGACATTAAATTACTAATCAGTTATCGTGACCAGTGGCATTAAATTATTCATCAATTACCGTGACCAGTGACATTAAATTAGTCATCAATTACCATGACCAGTGACATTAAATTAATAATTGACCAGTGGCATTAAATTAATAATTGACCAGTGACAATAAATTATTCATCAGTTACCGTGGTCAGCGGCATTAAATTAATAATTGACCAGTGGCATTAAATTAATATTAATGCCACTATAGCATTAATATTTAATGCCACTGGTCAATTATTAATTTAATGCCACTGGCCATGGTAACTGATGGATGAATAATTTAACCATGACCAGTGGCAGTACATTTACAGTACAGATTAACCCCCCCCCCCTCCCCCCGCCATTCTGCATATTCAGTTACTTTATAATTTAACCATGACCAATGGCAGTACATTTACAGTACAGATTTACCCCTACCCCCCTCCCCCCGCCATGCTGCATATTCAGTTACTTTAAGTAACTGAATATGCAGCATGGCGGGGGGAGGGGGGGAGGGGTAAATCTGTACTATAAATGTACTGCCACTGGTCATGGTTAAATTATTCATCAGTTACCATGGCCAGTGGCATTAAATTAATAATTGACCAGTGGCATTAAATTAATATTAATGCCACTGTGGCATTAATATTTAATGCCACTGGTCAATTATTAATTTAATGCCACTGGCCATGGTAACTGATGAATAATTTAACCATGACCAGTGGCAGTACATTTATACAGTACAGATTTACCCCTCCCCCCTCCATGCTGCATATTCAGTTACTTACTAATTACTATTGTTATTAGTAAAGTTATTACTATAGTGCTGCTTACTTGAATGATGACACTATAGCCTTTGTCTCTGTCACTGTACTTGCTGGTGGTGGCTGCCTGCAACTTGGTCTGGTATGGTTCTGATCCGATTCCAAATCATCCTCCTCGGCCTCGGCTCCTCTAGGTTGCAGACTTGCAGCCAGGCTTGCTTTGCTACGCCCTGGCTCCGCCTTCTCCTATGTCCCTGGGCCTCCTCTGCCCTCCGTCCGTGAGTGACGTCACGGTGCCGGGACAAAGAGGCCGCCCAAATGGCTATATTGTTAGCTGTTAGGGGGAGTGCCTGGGGGAGTGATAATGCCTGTTTTTTTGTGACGCCGGCCCGCCCGCCGAGTGCAGGAGCGGAGCCGCCCGGCGCCCGGCGACGCTCGGACGGAGAGAGACAGTGACACAGTCACTGTCTGACAGTCAGAGTCATTGGTGTAGTGGCCCGCTGCCAATCGGCCCACCGGGAATCTCCCGGTAGTCCCGATGGCCAGCACAGGCCTGGTGCAGAAGATAAAATCTCTTGAGGACACGTTAAAGAGGATTTTATTGAATGTTTTTCCTGACTCCAGTAGGTTACAGTGTGGTGGAAAACATCGTTTTAAGTCTTCTGCTGGTCAAGAGAGGAGCGTTGGAGAAGGCGTCCGCCTAAGTGAGGCATTTTGGAATTTTTTTAGTCCTCGCCGCCCAGGGCTGTCAGCTTCCACATCCCATTGACAGCGTCTGCATCACATGGTGGACAATTACCTCAGGGCTAAAACAGAGATGGAGAGCTTTCCAGCTGACCATCCACTGACTTACTGGGTCATCAGAATAGACCACTGGCTAGAACTTGCCCAGTATGCTATTGAGTTGTTGGGCTGCCCTGCATCCAGCGTGCTTTCAGAATGGGCATTCAGTGCTGCAGGAGGTTTCATTACTGATTTATAGAACATGTCTGTCCAGACTCCGTGGACCGTTTGACTTTTGTAAAAATGAATCCGTCCTGGATTACCAGCTATGCAGCCCCTGATGCCGATATGACTGATTAAGTCTTTTTGGGATGTGGAATCTCTGCAGGACTTCGAGGCTGCCTAGCTTTGAGGGTGTTCAATCATTTCATCTAGAAGAATGTTTTTGGTATAGGTTTCATGGGTACAATTTAATACCCAAAGACCAATTTTTCCTCACCCGTTACTTCTGTCCAAAGTGACACCAGAATGTATCCAAAAAATTTCTAATCTTGTCCCCAGTGCACTACATTGTGGCCTCATCATACACACTGGCTCCTCAGCTGTTGCTGAGCAAAAAAAGGCAGCTTGCAGGGAAAATGTCATATTTTTTTTGGCTTTATTAATGCAATTATTGCTGCAGCAGATTCTAGACATGGTACAGATCTGCAACTTTACAGGTAGACTAAGGGGACCCCCCAGGCACTATATTGGGAGGAATTTTTCATTTTTATGCGTTTCACTTTAAAAATCAAAAAATCACTGCTCATTTAAAAATGAAGTTTTTCACAAACTTTTTTTTTTTTTGATACATTTCCTCCAGGGCAGGACCTGGACCCCTATAACCATTGTATGCCCAATTACTTGCATATAAGCCTTCAAAATGGACACTTTTGATATTTGACGTTCGGGTCCCATTGACTTTAATAGGGTTTGTTATTCGGGTCCGAACTTTCGCAGTGTTCGAAAGTTCTGGTGCAAACCGAACAGGGGTCCGTTCAGCCCATCCCTATTTATTAATCTGGATGGAGATTGGCGTGTACAAGCGGCTCTTCAATAACCTCTAATAAGGCAATATTTGCCAGACACAAGAGTAAATGGCAACAGCATCTGGTGAGCTTTATTCTTAGGGGAGTGGAATTGGCACACATCACTTTGGTAAAGGATTTTGGTGGATCAGCGAGATTTTGTTTTACTATCTTTTCATCACTTTAAGTTAAACTGTATTACCATATTGATTTGCATATGTTGGAGCATATGTATATATTTTTGGATATGCCATATGGAGACTTTTCATTATGTATGGGTGTTTTATGTTGATCGTCTCACAATGCTAATATTTAGGAGATTTGTAGATTAATTTAGTGCGATAAAGTTGAATACTTTGTCTCTCTCTTTTTTTACATTGACATTTGTTTCACCTCATTTGCACAATCATCAATATAGGTTCTCTACATGGACAACATTAGTCCCCACTTTTGCAAAGATAGAAGGCCCCCCAAAAAAATAAAAGCTTAAGGGGCAAACTTGCACCCCCTTGCTGACCCTCTAACATATTTCAGGACCAAACAGATCACCTTGTTAAGGAAACCATGTTTGTTCCCATACATGCCAGTCTCTCCAAAGACATATTTGACTGCCTGGACCTCTTTATTATAGTCGATAGTGGTGTATAAAGATTTTACATTACAAGTTACTAGAAAATAGGCTGGTAAGGTGTATGCAAATGGTTGGAGATGCAGATCTACATACTCAGACAGCCTTTAAAGTGTAGGATTCCACAGGAGCGACAGATGGACTCCCAAGGGACTACTAGACTTTTATGAATTTTAGGTGATTTGTTTTCACATTTTGAGTTTTAGATGTTTGATGACAGCAGTATCATCTTTCTACAGTGTGGCTGTGGTTTTGCAGAATACTGCTGAATGACAATATATGAGTATTCCTATACCTTTTTCAAGGATGCTTTCCATTTTTGGAGATACTCTAAGGGACATTATAATATACAATTGTAAATTTAATTTTTCTTATATTGTTCATTAGCGTACATGGGAACAATTTTGGGGAATTATAGACCCAGGTTATAATAGATTGCTTATTTATTTTTGATCGAGAAGTGCATGGAGAATAGATTTTTTTTTTTTTTACTTTTTTTTTTTTTTTTTTTTTAGGCAAAATACTATAGAAGTAAAACAAGTATCTAGCACAATATGATCCTCCAAGTCTTTGAAACAGCATTTAAAGCAATCCAGTGATGTATTTCTGCCTCAACAGGCCTTAATCATAGCTAAATTTCACAAAACACAGACCTCAATATAACAATAGCCGCCTGTTATGGGTGGAAATTATCCCGATTGCTCACATACATGCAGCAATCAGATAATAATTGCTCACATACAGTACATGCAGCAGTCAGATAACGAACAATGGATGAATAAAACAACATTAACAGAATTATCCACAAGGTGGATGCTGATGGGTGGCAACCATAAATCACCTAAGAAATAGGTTTATGTCCCACTTGAAGTTAATACCAAGTGGAACCCCCATGTATAATTTGAAAGTCTACTGTACTTCTTTTTTCCGTAGCATATGGAAAACTTTGGACTATGGACATCTCCTCCTCTGGTATCGGAACAACCTTTCATCGGCATGACATAAAAAAGAAGTCATATTGCCATTATGTACATTCCTAATGTCCTTACACACAATGGACATACCTTGACTGCCACAATAGTACAGATCCTCATGCAGAGATGTCATATGGTACACCCCACATGGTGCACATTGCACTGTGTACAGAAAATCACATAAATAAACACTTTTACTACTACAATGAATAATTGTGTAATGCATTGTAGGACATTTCTCACCTGAAAAGGCTGAGGAAATGTATTTTATTTTCTTGTGACACTGACAGTATCTGCAAGTAGATACTCTGCACCTATAAGAACATTTAGTTGTTAATCAGTTCTGGCTTTGCTTTCTTTTGCTCTGATCACTATACAGAGAAAAAAGGGGATGAAGGCCAGTCCCCTACCTGTCCTTCATAAACAGAGAAAATATGGACTATTTTGGTACCGAGAGAGTCCATATTTTCTCTGTTTATAAAGAACCAGTAGGGGACTGTCTTTCATCCCCTTTTTTCCAATTATTTTTGGATGATGGTACCCCTTACCTATTTTATGTAGTTTTGTTGTTTTGAGGCTTATTTTTTCACTATACAGAGAAGGTTACAAAATGGATCCCAGAGTCAGCTCCCTGTGGTTGACAAACCGGCAGGCTTTCTTTAATAACGTGCGTATTTGTGAGCCTGTATTATGGATGGGGAGGTGTTAATTAATAATCACTTCATTATATTGTTTAGAATACGAAGTAGCAAATGTTTTAACACCTGTCACATGTTTACTTCTTTACATTTTAATTTTGGTTGACTTGGCTCTTTCCTATCCCTTGACACAGCTCGTTTCTTATGCCCAGTACACACGATCGGACATTGATCGGACATTCCGACAACAAAATCCATGGATTTTTTCTGACGGATGTTGGCTCAAACTTGTCTTGCATACACACGGTCGCACAAAGTTGACGGAAAATCCGATCGTTCTGAACGCGGTGACGTAAAACACGTACGTCGGGACTATAAACGGGGCAGTAGCCAATAGCTTTCTTCTCTTAATTTATTCTGAGCATGCGTGACACTTTGTGCGTCGGATTTGTGTACACACGATCGGAATTTAAACGATTGGATTTTGTTGTCGGAAAATTTTATTTCCTGCTCTCAAACTTTGTGTGTCGGAAATTCCAACGGAAAAAGTCCGATGGAGCCCACACACGATCGGAATTTCCAACAACACAATCAGATCGCACTTTTTCCGTCAGAAAATCCGACCGTGTGTACAGGACATAACTCTTACTGATTGGCCAACTGGGATAGCCTCTATCCAAAATGCATATAGTGATAGTCTTGACTTCAATTTCAAATGATTCCATAGATGAACAGTTCAGAAATGACCTTATAAACACGCCCATTGGAATGGCCTAGATGGTATGGCCAGGATGGCAACTAATGGCTTTCAAAATGGTTACCAGTAGTTGGTTTGTGAAAAAGTAGAGGTGAACATACACCCAAAAGCTAAATTGCTTCTTAAAGTAGGGTTCAGAAAATTGCAGAAAATTGATGGTGCAATCATTCCAATGGCTTGTGAAAAAAAAAAAGATGAATATCATTGTCATTAACACAATATAGGAGTGATTGAAGATCTCAGTCTAGGCTGCTCAAGATCATCAAACGACCATGTAAAAAGTGGCCATATTACAGTGCCTTGCAAAAGTATTCATCCCTCTTGGCTTTTTACCTATTTTGTTACATTATAGCCTTTGATTAAATGTTTTTTTAATCTGAATTACATGTGATGGATTAGAACACAATAGTTTAAGTTGGTGAAGTTAAACTAGAAAAATATATACATAAAACTATTTTTTGTAAATAAAAAAATATTTGGCATGTGCGTATGTATTCACCCCCTTTTGTTATGACGCTCATAAAAAGCTCTGGAGCAACCTATTACCTTCAGAAGTCACATAATTAGTGAAATGATGTCTACCTGTGTGCAATTTAAGTGTCACATGATCTGTCATTACATATACACACCCTTTTGAAAGGCCCCAGAGGCTGCAACACCTAAGCAAGAGGCACCACTAACCAAACACTGCCATGAAGACCAAGGAACTCTCCAAACAAGTAAGGGACAATGTTGTTAAGTACAAGTCGGGGTTAGGTTATAAAAAAAATCCAAATCTTTGATCCCTAGGAGCACCATCAAATCTATTGTAACCAAATGGAAAGAACATGACACAACAGCAAACCTGCCAAGAGACGGCCGCACACAAAAACTCACGGACTGGGCAAAGAGGGCATTAATCAGAGAGGCAGCACAGAGACCTAAGGTAACTGGAGGAGCTGCAGATTTCCACAGCAGAGACTGGAGTATCTGTACATAGGACGACAATACGCCCATAAAGTTGGGCTTTATGGCAGAGTGGCCAGAAGAAAGCCATTCCTTTCAGCAAAAAAAACAAATGACACGTTTTTAGTTTGCGAAAAGGCATGTGGGAGACTCCCAAAATGTATGGAGGAAGGTGTTCTGGTCTGAGACTAAAATTTTTGGTCATCAAAGAAACGCTATGTCTGGCGCAAACCCAACACATCACATCACCCAAAGAACACCATTCCCACAGTGAAACATAGTGGTGGCAATATCATGCTGTGGGGATGTTTTTCAGCAGTCGGGACTCAGAAACTGGTCAGGGTTGAGGGAAAGATGGATGGTGTTAAATACAGGCATATTCTTGAGCAAAACCTGTATGTGATTTGAGGCTAGGATGGAGGCTCACCTTCCAGCAGGACAATGACCCAAACACACTGCTAAAGCAACATTTGAGTGGTTTAAGGGGAAACATGTAAATGTGTTGGAATGGCCTAGTCAAAGCCCAGACTTCAATCCAATAGAAAATCGGTGGTCAGACTTAAAGGATTGCTCTTCACAAGCGCAAACTATCCAACTTTAAGGAGCTGGAGCAGTTTTGCAAGGAGGAATGGGCAAAAATTCTAGTGGCAAGCTCATAGAGACTTATCCAAAGTGACTTGGGGCTGTGATGGCCGCAAAAGGTGGCTCTACAAAGTATTGACTTTAGGGGGGTGAATAGATTTTGCACATTGACTTTTTCTGTTATTTTGTCCTATTTGTTGTTTGCTTCACAATAATAAAAAAAAAATCTTCAAAGTTGTGTAAAGTTCTGTAAAATAAATTATGCAAATCCTCAAACAATCCATGTTAAGTCCAGGTTCTGAGGCAACAAAACATGAAAAAAGGGGGTGAATACTTTTGCAAGGCACTGTATATTATAAATCCCAAAAATGTATTATTATTTGCAAAAATGCAGAGCTCATCCCGCCATTCCATATAGAGATTGGCCTACTGAGGGTGAATACTTTGCTCCCATCAAAGCTCTGCACTTTTAGCTAATAAATATCATACTAGAAATAGTTTTGAGGGAGTAAGAATTCCACAGCAATTACTAACAAGAATTGTAACTACTTCCTGGATAAGCTGCAACATTTCCATTAGCAGGGTCAGCAATGTCTTTGGTAGTTTGTGAAACATCTATGGAAGGAAAGAAGTTCCATATAAAAATGTGTTGTCCTCCAGCCATAGGCGTGCGCGGGGGGTGTGCCAGGTGTGCCTGGGCACACCCTAATCACTCTGTGCAGTGCTAACTCCCCATACTGTCCAGGTATCCCTCTTCTCTCCTCTCCCCTTGGCTGTCGCGGAGGATGTTTCAGGATGGAGAGCAGGGGAAAGGGTTAGTCAATATGTCACTTACTGGCCCCCTCCTTTGCTAATTGAATGCAGTGAACACACTCACTGTGTTTATTCACAAACTGAAGCATAGTAAACACTGTTTATTATGCTTTAGTGTGTTTTGAGCTTTGGGGTGCACACCCTAATGCAATAGGCTGCGCACACCTATGCCTCCAGCCCATAAGGAAACACTCAGATGAAAGTCCACTCCAAATAAGCCGTCATCAGGAAATCATCTGCATCTTTCTCATGCTCTCATCTCATCTTCTGGTCTTCCTAGTGTTATCTGGCTTTGTCATCTAGCTTTGCCTGCTCCACCTCTCAATGTTCATTACTTTAAAAGAGCAAAAGACAAAGCAGATTATATGTTCCTTTCAACTGTACAAAAGTAAACATGGCTCACTGCCCACATTTCTCTATATGCCCATTTATAACTGCAAAACTATTGTAGGGTGCCCACTGTTGCCTTGTAACATTCTCTTAAAAAGGCAGAAAGAATAAACCTCCATCCCTCTCCATGTTCTGGGAACACTGGCCTGCTGTTATCCAGTCTTCACAGCATGGAACTCTCTAGCAATGTGCCCCAGCCTGTGGCAACAAAATGACCTAATGTGACTGAATCCACCTCTCAAGCACAGCTGGCATAGGAATTCCATCTATTTTTGCTCTAGGGACCCCCATCTAAAGTAAATCAGTCCACGTTTGTCTCTTGGAGATCCTAGGCCTTGCCTTCCTATTGAAAAACGGCAGTGCAGTACTTGTAAAAATCACATAATTCTTCTACCAAGTGTTTGCAATGTGCATGATATAAAAAACTTCACCATAATATTAAACATCAATTAAACACATAAAGTGCATACATTTATGAACTGAAAATTCCCAAAGGAAAGTCTAGAAATGATATGAACTATCTTTTCAATATGTATCAGAAAGAATAGAGCGTGCATCCCAATAGCCTCAAAGACTTTCAGCGATAGGACCACCACGGTGTATAAAGGTGGGGGTTCACCAGACACAAATGACCATCACTGAAGAGAGGTCAAGTAGCGCTTGTTTTGATATTGCACAGAACTTTCAACCTTTATTACACCTCCAAGTAAACCACAGATCAATATGCAGTAAAGCTCCACGCAGAAATGGAACCATGAAAAAAGGAAGAAACACTCTCCATAGTGCAAATCAGTCAGGTAAAGCACAATTTAATAGCGATATATGCACTTACAAAATTAGATGTTAATCAAACACTTCATATCGCATGAATGGTCTATTCGCCCCAAAACCTAGATGCCCGTGGCTGATTCGCGCATGGTGTCTTCCGGGTCAGCCCTTGCCTTCCTATTGTTTGAATCAACTCAGCCATCACTGTTTGAATTGATCAAATTCACAGTTTCCTGATTATAGAAAGTAACAGTGGCACATGTCCTAACCTATAGGCTTTGGGTCTTTGTCCTTTTGTTAGGGCATCATTAAATTTGTTAATGAATGCTGCAGACCACTCGTTCAAATCTTCATCTTTGCCTGCAGTGTTCTCAACATACTATTAAGCCATGGCAGGTTTCACTTTGAGTGCCCTATATTCTAAATCCCTTACCTTGCTTACTGTGTCTTCCAAACTCTCGGTCATCACTGCAAGCTGTAGAGCAGGGGTCTCAAACTGGCGGCCCTCCAGCTGTTGCGAAACTACAAGTCCCATAAGGCATTGCAAGGCTGACAGTTACAAGCATGACTCCCACAGGCAGAGGCATGATGGGACTTGTAGTTTCACAACAGCTGGAGGGCCACCAGTTTGAGATCCCTGCTGTAGAGCATGCAGGAAGTGCAAACCAAACACAACTACTGCCCGCATCTCTTTACTGAACCCACAATTTAGAGCAGTGGTTCTCAACCTTTCTGGTGCCGTGACCCCTTGATAACATTTCCCAAGTTGTGGGGACCCCTAACAGTAAAATTATTTTCGATGGTCGCGTTTGCTGGCACAGTGGCGGCGTTTACTGGCACAGTGGCGATAATTGATGGGCACAGTGGCTGCACAGTGGCTGCATTTGGCACAGTGGCAACAAATAAAGGGCACAGTGGCTGCGTTTGATGGCACAGTGGCTGCGTTTGATGGCACAGTGGCTGCGTTTGATGGCACAGTGGCTGCGTTTGATGGCACAGTGGCTGCGTTTGATGGCACAGTGGCTGCGTTTGATGGCACAGTGGCTGCGTTTGATGGCACAGTGGCGGCGTTTGCTGGCATAGTGGCGACAATTGATGGGCACAGTGGCTGCATTTGATGGCACAGTGGCGGCGTTGCTGGCACAGTGGCGACAATTGATGGGCTCAGTGGCTGCGTTTGATGGCACAGTGGCGGCGTATTAAATTTTTTTTTTTTTCCAGATCTTTTTCAGTTTGTTAGCGCCCCCACCACTGATTTATATATAAACGTCCCGGTTGGTTCCTCAAAAGTGGTTATTCCGTGTCAGTGCTAGATACAAAGTGTATAGTACCCAATCATGTATCTAGCACTGGCACGGAATAACCAACTTGAGGAACTAACTGGGACATTTATATAGTAATGATATGTATCGTTGTATAATAAAAAAAAAAAAAAATTGGCATGTCAGCATTTACTTTAAAAAAATCTATGTCTTGATTGCCCTGGTGACACACAGTGCAAAATGCTTTTTTAATTACTGTGTCTGACTTACCAAAAATCACAGGTGTTCTTCAGCTTCTGCAAGTGACGTTTCGTCGCCGCCCTCTTGGTACACTCGTCCGCAGCAAGCGGACTTCGGTGGGTGTAAAAGGATGTCTGCTTGCCGACTTCTGAGTGTAGCCTTACTGTGGACGAGAGTACCAAGATGGCGGCAACGGAACGTCACTTACGTGCGGTCTCTCCTCTCCAGGAAGTGACATCTTGCTGGCCAAAATGGACAGACTCCGGCAGTAACTTCGGGTCAGTCTCGGCCAGCATTTGTGACCGCCTGGCGAATCGGCAATCGACCCCCAGGTTGAGAACCGCTGATTTAGAGGCTAAAATCTGAGGAAAAATCTAAGACTCCATCACCTCAAGCTCTGTTAAAAGGAGAAGCCTACCTAGCAAGCTCCTTTTGTAGCAGACATCCACTTACTGTGTCTGGCCCAGGTAGGCAGGGTGCCAGAAACCTCTACAGCCTTACTTTTCCTAAACCGCTTACGCAGCATTTTTCCCAGCAAAAGCTTCAGAAGACACCACCGAAAACAGGTCTGCTTCAGCTGGAATTTAGTGCAAATCCCTGATGAACCTCCAATTGTTTTGCTTTGTGTCTATTAAGGTTACTTTGCAGTAAGGAAAGGAAGCTTAGCAACCTCTGTATGGTATGAATGTTTGCATTACTAAACAGGCTGCACATACAACTGCAGGAAAAACAATTCACTGCATACAAAGTATTACAAAATATGCATACAATATAGACACGCTATCTTTTCCAGCAAATTAGCATGGATAATGTATGCAAGAGGGATACACTAAAAATTACTTTGGTTTTATAAAGGTATACTAAAGGCAAATTGACTGTGCACTCTGCAAGTGCAGTTACTTCAGAACTTACTAAATGAGGGAAAGCTCTGCTGACTTCCATCATCCAATTATGTGCAAGCATTAATGCTGTTTTTTTTTTTATTTTTCTTGTATGTAATTGAGTATTCTTTGTAAAGGAAAGCTTTACCTCATTTACTAAGTTCAGCATTACCTGCACTTGCAGAGTGCAACTGCACTTGCAAAAGTGCACAGTCTTTTTGCCTTCAGTAAATCAACCCATACGTGTCATCCCCAGGTAAAGCTCCTATTGTCGGTCTTTACGATGGTGTCATCTTCCAGAATCTTCCAGGTGGCCTCTTGCTTCTCCTAATTCCTGCCACTGTTTCTTTGTCTTCCAGCAAATGACTTGTTCAAGTCCTTCCCCCCCCCCCCCCCTATTTCCTGTAGCATCATTTTCTGCTCTGAGCTTCATGAACCAGTCCAATGGGTTTGTTAGCATTTGAATAGGGGAGGCCTAGCTTCTAAACAATATGTGATCCAAAAGGTAACAATTCTCAAATCCTATGCTTTAAAAATCACCAAAATAGCCATAGCAACACAGTGACACCAGCCCGCTGTCAGCTAAAAATGGAACACAGGAATGCATGAGTGCATTTATTATGCCCCTAGAAGCAAATAGTGTTATCCTGGAGCAACTGCACTTGCAGAGTGTAACTGCACTTTGCAAAGTGCAGTCTATTTTGCCTTTAGCAAATCATCCCCAAACAGTCAAATGCAGTTAATACAACAACATGCTTGGGACATGCATGGGCTGGTAACATTAAGGCAGTGGGGGACCTGACAAAAAATTCCAAAACACTAATATTAGTGTTTTTTTTTCACAAAAACAATTTTTAGGCTCAACAGTTGTCAATCGACTTTAAAATGAAGCTTACTAAAACTCATAATTATTAGGAAAAAGGGCAAATGACTAAAATTTTCTTTCAAAGTGCTCTATTGCAAAAGTGACACCTATTGAGAAACACAGTACAAGTTATACTTTAAACAGGGTTATTTTTCACAATTTTTGTGACTGTGTTATGCCGCGTACACACGAGCGGACTTTACGGCGGACTTTGCCCGGCGGACTGGATTTCGTCGGACAATTCGATGTGTGTGGGCTCCAGCGGACTTTGTTTTCTCAAAAGTTGGACGGAATTAGATTTGAAACTTGTTTAAAATTTATCCGTTGAAATCGAGTCCGGTCGAAAAGTCCGCCGTCTGTATGCTAGTTCGACGGACTAAAAAGCCACGCTAGGGCAGCTATTGGCTACTGGCTATGAACTTCCTTGTTTTAGTCCGGTCGTACGTCATCACGTACGAATTCGACGGACTTTGGTGGATTGTGTGTAGGCAAGTCCGTTCATTCAGAAAGTCCGTCGGAAAGTACGTCGAAAAATCCGCCGGGCAAAGTCCGCCGTAAAGTCCGCTCGTGTGTACGCGGCATAAGTCATAGGATTGTTTAAATCTCTTCCAAAACTCTGTGTATCAAAAGTGGCACGATTTTGAGGAAAAATTTACTTATTTTTACAAAACCTCTTGCTTTTTTATTTGCAGAAACCTAAAATTTCATTCAGAACTCCGTGTACTCAAAAGGCAATTATTCAGAAAACTTAAAGTGGTTCTAAAAGCTGAAGGTTTTTTACCTTTGTGCATTCTACGCATGACGGTAATAAAACCTTCAAAGTGCAGCATCCCCCTAATACTTGCCTGAGCCTGATTTTGATCCAGCGGTGTGCAAGAGGGCACGGCAGCTGAAGCCATTGGCCATTGGCAATCTCAACCAGTAAGGAGGGAGCGGGGGAACGACTTATCCACACTCTGTGTGTCCCATAGACACAGAGTAGGCTCTGGGGGCACTTGGTAAGGAGGAGGGGCCAGAAGTGGCAGCAGGGGACCCGAGAATAGGAGGATCAGGGCTGCTAGCAGGTAAGTATGATGTGTTTATTATTTTAAAGGGAAAAAAAAAAGCATTTAGAACCACTTTGAAGGTTTTCTTTCACAAAATAGCTTGCTTGATAAATGATAAGAGTTGACTATTCTAGACTCAGTGTGGTACAAGTTTCCAATAATAGCTAGGCCCAAGAGATCACAATATCCTTCAGATCTCAGAGTACTGAAAGTGATGTTTATGCACACCAAAAATAGTTTTCATATACATAAAAGCTGGCTGCATCAGACTGTACAACCACAGCTGTCTTCACAATCACAGGAAGAACTGACTTACAATAATAATTGTTTTCATTCAACCAGCACACTAATTGTTTGGAAGAAACCTGATTGGTAGATTGACTTTTGTACAACCAGCCTGCCCATACATGGATAGAAATTAATTTGGTCCCTGCTAGGAACCCTGCTAGGTTTCTACTAGGAACCAAGGCAACTCTCAATTCTCTCCCTATTGAAGGATGTTGTGATTTTCCAGTCCAGGCTACATCGATAAAATATTGTGGTGAATGACATATATTTTTCCTGTAGCAACAAATTTGACCCATAATGAAGCTAAATACTCTCCAACTTAAACCAGAAAGAAAAACATTTTCCTTCTCCAGGGTGTTACACATGTTGTGGGCAATGGTGATGATAGATTTTGTAAAAAAAAGCTGAGTTTGGAACAGCGGTGGGTTGGCAGTCTGCACCTGGAAATTCACCAAAGAAAGGAAGGTCAGATTCATGTTCTGATGACAATGGCATAGACATTACCAGGGCAGATCTCGGGCTGTGCTTGAGGGAAAAACATCTGATAATGGTAAAGGGGAAGAGGTGCTTGCACATACCTATAGCAGATTTTAGCACTTCCTGCTTCACGAGAACACTTGGCCATTCTGACAGGCAAAGCTCTGACCCATTCAGGTAGTGCTGAAACTTGCCTTATGTGCATTCCTAGTGATCAGTGAGACTTTCAATCAGAGTAATGGAGGGACCTGGTAAACTCTGAATCTTAGAACTTCGCCTATCAAATTTGTCAGGTATTCAGGAGAAGCAGGGGTACGGAAAGCTGCTACAGATATGTTCAGGTGCCTCGTCACTTCCACCCTTGTTATGTTAGTCTATCTCCTGTACAACATTCAAGGTTTGTCAGCTTTAAATCTGACTACAAAGCTTAAAATCCCCCACTGCTTGTTTCACTGGTTGTTCAAAGGCTTTAAATGAATATTAAAAAATGCCTGGAAATTTTTAAATATTATTTCAAGAAAGAGACTTACAGAACATTAACTGTTATGCATAACAAACCAAATTATTATAAAGTCCTGTTTTTGCTGCTGCTGTTCATTTTACTTTTTAATATTTTATAGTATAATTTTCTTGTATGATATTGAGCTTTTATTTATTTTTTTTAGACATTTTTTGCTACAAAGAGAATGTGAGAAATGGTATAGTCCGATACACCAAGGAAACATATAGAGACGGAGAAACTGTTACACTCACATGCAATGAAGGATACGAAATTGATCACAAACCCGAGGAGCCCAGGACATGCACAGCACAGGGATGGAGCCCACCTCTGAATTGTGTTAGTAAGTATTTCTTAAAGTTTGTATTCATTTTTTAAGCAGTTATTTCTTTATTAGGTATAGCAAGAATAGAATTACATAGTACAAGTATATCACATGTCAATGAATGGGTTAATGCATGAGAATAGGGTTAAGAAACAGTGGGAGGAATTTATCAAAAAGGAATCTGGAGCAGCTATTTATGGCAACCAATCAGCTTCTATCTTCAGTTTGTTCAGTTAAGCTTTGAAAATAAAAGATAAAGGTAGTTGGTTGTCATGCACAGCTGCTCCAGATTCTGTCTGTTCCAGTTTTGTTGAATTCCTCTCAGTGAGTACATATCATTGTATATAAATGAACTCAGATAGTATTTGCTAAAACTTTTCTTTTTATACATAAAAGCAGCTATGCATTTTCACCATTATATACAGTACACAGATAGAAATATGTAGCTTTATATTTGAACCTTGAAAAGTTAGATATCCACAGTTGGAAATATTTTGCAGCGGTAATCATATCTGAACATAGTTTGTAGCATATAACATAAAACCTTCTAGCCAACACTAGGGATGAGCTGATGGTTCAGTTTGAACTTCGGTTTGGCTGTTTGGGAATTGTTCAGGCCCCTTGTCAGTGCAAACCATGCATCATATATAGAAGCAGTATTTCCTGTCGCATCATGGCAGCATACACTTTGGGTTGTGACTCCGCCCCCACAACCTGATAGGACTACATATAAATTGCAGAGATGGCCCTCGCCCAGTATTCTCTTTTTTTTTCCTCACCTGAAGGACTGAACATATCAGAAGCGCCCCCTTACCGAATTCGCCCCAGCCAGGTTCTAGCCTCTCCTGGGTGGAAGTCCTTACCTGTACAGCCTCTAAACGAGCTAGATGGAAGGAACCCCGCTCTGGTGATCTCGGGGGTATGTTGCGGCTCCAGTATAAGCCTTAAACAGGCTTAGTTGTTGTGCAGCGGTCTCCATGACACTTTGTTTCATTTTTCGTTTCACCTCCTCCTTTGCTGGGCTCTGTGGTCCCTCTGTGTCTCCCTACAGGCTTCCCGAGCGTCTCGGCGCTTCCGCGCATGCGCAGTACGCACCCTCAGGGCGTCCTTTAGATTTTGCCAGTTTCCAAGATGGCGCCGAGCGCCTCGCGCCGCTACTGCGCATGCGCAAGCGGGTCGTGACCTCGGCGGCCATGGCGGCAATTTTAAAAAGCCCTGTGTGTCATTTTGAGCTCTCCTTGCTTCCTGGAAGACTTCTGACTGCTGTATTTCGTCTTGCTGCATCCCTAAAGTACCCCCCCTCTGGGTAAGTGTCTATTACTTATGCACTGTCTTTTTGGGGCCTGTTTGCATGCTCTTACCTTCCTGTACCCTTCTCAGGTGCTCACCTTCCTCTCCTATGGAGGCCGCTGCCCCAGCAGATCACCACTAGCCTAATAGGTAGGGGGGGGGGATTCCAGTGGTAAGTAGAGAAGATTGAAAAAGAGAGCAGGACCGTACTAATGCTGCCTAATTGGTCAGCCCTGTCAGGTCCGCAAGATCATCTAAGTCAGGACGAAGAGAGTCTTCGCACAGGAGAAGCCGCTCCGGCCATAGTCGCAGCCGCTCACGTGGAAGAAGTCGCTCAGGCCACAAGGGGAGTCGTAGACGGAGTCGATCCTATTCAAGACGTAGCCGTTCCTACCACAGAAGATCCCCTGCACGAAGACACCAATCTTCTGCGCACCCTTCCCGCCCAGCCGGGAACACTTGCTGGGTATGTGGGGCCACGGCCCTCCCAGACAAACTGGCCTGTCGCAAGTGCATGGATGAAGCTACCAGGGAGAAAGAGCCGGATTCCACAGAACCCACTGGAGTCTCTACTCCCCAAGTCTCAACTCCTGATGTAGAGTTTACGGCCTATAGCGCCTCACCTACCAATCCCAGTACATCAAGAGAGCAAGAACTCCCGTCGGATGATGAGGAGCTGGAAGCATCAGCTGGCTTTGATTTTGCGCTCATAGAACCGTTCGTCAGATCGGTTAAGGAAGCGATAAACTGGGAGGAGCCTGAGGAGATACAGCCAAAACAGAGGAAGTATTTCCCAAACCTCAAAAAAGTCCCGGAGGCTTTCCCATTCATCGATGAATTAGATGAACTGATTAAGGAGGAGTGGCAGAATCCAGAAAAGAAATTTAGTCTGTCCAACAGGCTCACCAAATTGTACCCACTCAAGGAACCCAAAGTATCCCCTTTGGTTTCTCCTCCAGTAGTGGATGCATCTTTGATGCGTCTAGCTAGGCACGTGACGCTCCCCATTGAAGATGCAGTGACGTTCAGAGACGTGCTTCACAGGAAGGTGGATACAGACCTTAAGAGAGCTTACCTGTTCGCAGGAGGTGCCTGCAGACCAGCGGTGGCATTAGCGGCGGTTGGGAAAGCTATCTCCAGCTGGTCCTCAGCTACAGCGAGACTCGTCACTGAGGGCGCTGATCAGGAGCAGATCACTAAGGCCTTACAAGAACTTAGCCTTGCGGGAGATTTCGTGGCGGAAGCCTCCGTAGATACTATTAGATCCACATCAAGGTCCATGTTAGCTACCGTAATGGCCAGAAGGGCGCTATGGCTTAAACCTTGGTCAGCTGACCCTGCCTCAATCTAACTGGTGCAGGATTCCGTATGACGGGGTGAACCTCTTCGGGACGAAGCTGGATACTGCAATCTCTAAAGTGACAGGCGGGAAGTCGGGTCTCATACCATCGGACAGAAGGCCGAAACAACAAAGGCCACCTCCCTTTAAACATAATCTTCCGGAGAGCTACAGGGATGCAAAATCCTATAGACCCGGGAAGGAATACAGAAGGAGTTGGAAGAACCCCCAGACGTCCTTCCTCAAATTCCAGAAGCCCAAGACCCCTGCCTCCAATGACCAGAAGTCCTTTTGAAGGTTCGCCCGTCCAACCAGCGGTAGTGGGTGCCAGACTCACAAAGTTCAAGCTGGTCTGGGCGGGAATGATAAAAGACCCATGAACGGTGTCCACTATTCATTTCGGACACAGGTGGGCATTCAGAGGTCGTCCTGCAAGGGACCAATTCTGCTCAACCAGACTTCCTCCTTCTCAAGAAAAAAGACTATCCCTAGTCCAGTATATCCAGGAGCTGCTCCAAAAACAAGCAATAGTGGAGGTACCGCTATCTCAAAGAGGCAAGGGTTTCTATTCCCCACTTTTCTTAGTGAAAAAGAAATCAGGGGACTTTCGTCCAGTCTTGGATCTAAAAAACCTCAACCGGTCGATACAGATAGAAACATTCAAGATGGAAAGTCTTCAATCAATCCTCCAAGCAATAAACTTGGGAGATTGGATGCTGTCAATCGACCTCCAGGACGCATATTTACATATCCCTATCCATACCGAGTTCCAAAAGTTTCTCCGGTTTACCCTAAACCATCGGCACTTCCAATTCCGAAGCCTCCCGTTCGGGATCTCTACCGCACCCAGGACGTTTACAAAGGTCCTATTACGGTCCTATTACCTGTAATAGCCCACCTGAGAGAAAAGGGGCTGAGGGTCCACCACTACCTGGACGACATCCTGCTTCTCTCAGACGGCCAGGACTCTCTTGTCCATCACCGGGAAATTCTGGTCTCTACGTTACAGTCCCTAGGGTGGCTGATAAATTGGAAGAGCAACATCCATCCCACACAGAGAATGGTCTTTCTGGGGGCCGAACTGGACACGAGGGAGAACACAGTGAAACTGCCGGGGGAAAAAATCCCTCCTCTAATTCAAAAGGTGAAAAGGGCAATCTCTGCTACAATGCTTCCGGCCAGGACATGTCTCAGTATCCTGGGCTCCCTAGCTTCCACCATTCCAATGGTCCAATGGGCACAATGGAATTCGAGGCCTCTCCAGATCTCCTTCCTGCGCCAGTGGAAGGGTACATCAATGTCCCAGCCAATCTTCATCTCTCAGGAGGTAAAACAATCATTGAAGTGGTGGGTACGACCTCACAACTTGGGAAGATGCAAGCATATAATCACCTCTTATCAAGAAACAGTGACCTCAGATGCCAGTCTACAGGGATGGGGAGCTCACTATCAGGACCTTGCGGCTCAGGGCCGTTGGCCTTTCAGGGCACAGGATACAGTGTCGAATGTTCTGGAGATGAGAGCAGCGTTCCAGGCTCTCCTGGCCTTCAGTTTTCACTTGGGGGGAAGCACGTCCTCCTGAGGATGGACAACAAGGTGGCTGTTGCCTACATCAACAGGCAGGGGGGCACCAGAAGCAAGTCCATGTTGCAGGAGGTCCGTTCTGTTCTGGAATGGGCACAGCTGAATCTACTGGACCTAAGGGCGGTTTATGTTCCGGGAGTCCAGAACACCTTGGCCGACTCGCTGAGCAGGAATTTCTCCTCCAACAACGAATGGTTTCTGAGTCCACAAGCCTATGCTCTCATATCCCGGACCTGGGGCTCTCCAGAAATAGACCTAGTAGCAACTCCGGAGAACACAAAATGCCAGAGATTTCTATCAAGGATACCGTTTCCTTCGGCAGAGGGGACGGATTGCCTCCAACACCCCTGGAACTTTCACCTGGGGTACATTTTCCCCCCCGACGCCTCTCATAGCGAGATTCCTCCTGAGGCTCAAGAAGTCAACAGCATTGGTGGTAGCAGTAATTCCTTTCTGGCCGAGGAGGCCATGGTTTACTACCCTCATGCAGCTGAACACGGCAGATCCTCTGCCTCTCCCATTGTCGACGGACCTACTCTCCCAGGGGCATCTTCTTCACCCGAACCCGGGGAAGCTACACTTGATGGCCTGGAGACTGAAAGGGCTAGGTACCTAGGGCAAGGCTGTTCCCAGAAGGTGGTGGATACCTTACTCCAGGCCAGAAGACCTACCACCAACATCACGTACAGAAGAGTCTGGAAAAAATTTGTCTCCTTCACTCAACAGCAAGGTTGGGACTCGTCCTCCCCGTCGGTGTCTCAGATCTTGGAATTCCTTCAATTAGGCCTAGAGAAAGGCCTTAGGTCAAGCACCCTGAAGGTCCAGGTATCGGCCCTGTCCGCCTTGACAGGAGTTAAATGGGCGCAAGAGCCTCTTGTGATTCAGTTTCAGAAGGCCTGTCTAAAGCTGAGACCTCCCAGGAAACCGTCATTCCCGGTTTGGGATCTTTCAATCGTTTTGGAGGCATTATCCAAGGAACCCTTTTTTCCAATGCAGAGCATATCCCTCTGGGATCGAACGCTGAAAGTTTCATTCTTAATAGCCATAACATCGGCGAAGAGGGTGTCAGAGATGCAAGCTCTAATGGTTAGCGAACCATATTTGGTTGTTTTTCCAGACAGGCTAGTCCTAAGACCTTCGGATCGTTTCATCCCCAAGGTATCCTCATCCTTTCATTTCAACCAAGAGATTAATCTTCCAGCACTCAGCACGGATCAGGGAGATCCTCATCCACTAGATGTCAAAGGTACCGTCCTGGAGTATCTCTCAGCAACAAAATCCATCAGAAAGTCGGAGAGCCTCCTAATCATTCCACATGGTTTCAGGAGAGGTCAAGTGGCATCCTCACGCACCATTGCTTCATGGCTAGTAAAGACCATCAAGAGATCTTACTCACTGAGTAACCATCAAGTACCTGAGGGCTTAAGGGCACACTCTACCAGGGCAGTGGCAACCTCCTGGGTGGCATATTGTAGAGTCTCGGCGGAGACAATTTGCAGAGCGGCTACCTGGTCCTCCAGGAACACCTTTATATCTCATTACAAGGTGGATTCCGCCTGCTTATCCACGGTGGATTTCGGAAGATCCGTTATCCAGGCCAATTCTTCTATTCTTTGTTAAATAAACTTAGTTTGAATTCCCACCTAGTCTTTGCGAGTTACTCCCCAAAGTGTATGCTGCCATGATGCGACAGGAAAACGGAAAATTGTATACTCACCTTTCCGTAATTTTCCTTTCCTGTCGTATCTTCATGGCAGCATACAATCTCCCACCCTTCTAAGGTGATATATATACGGAGAATACTGGGCGAGGGCCATCTCTGCAATTTATAGCTATGTAGTCCCATCAGGTTGTGGGGGCGGAGTCACAACCCAAAGTGTATGCTGCCATGAAGATACGACAGGAAAGGAAAATTACGGAAAGGTGAGTATACAATTTTCCGTTTTTTACTGCTTCTACTATAGATAACTGCTTCCCGCTGTCACTGGTTCCTATGAAAACCAGGGTGCCTGCATTCGTGGCGTCCCTTGGAACCACAGATGTCAGATGAAAACCCCCCGCCCCTTTTAGGTGAAGGGGTGAGCATCATGATTGACCATTAATTTACAACTAGGGACATTTTTTAAGGATTTTTATTATTTAATAGGACTGCTCATTTAGATGCGAGAGTGGGCTTCCAGATTACGATATGCCTCCTGCCCACAGACCCCCACAACCACTGGCTAAGATTGTATGGAAGAAGCCCTTGTTATCAACAAGGGGGCGAGGTGCTTTGCCAAGGCAACCCCTTGAGGACATATGGCCTGGTATGGTTTGGGGGTGCACAGTCCCCCCCGTCCCCACCCTCTTTCTTGGCCAGCCAGGCTGCATGCTTAGATGAATGGGGTTGTAAACCCTCATGGTTTTCCACCTTAATGCATTGTATGCATTAAGGTGAAAAACCTTTTTTAGTGCTACAGCCCCCCAGCCCCCCCCCCGTTTTACTTACCTGTCCGGGAACGAGCACACCATCTGTAGCTGGTGTCTCGTGTCCCGATTGGATAGATTGATAGTAGCGCAGCCATTGGCTCCCGCTGCTGTCAATAAAATCCAATGATGCGGCACCGGGGGTGGGGCCGAGTCCTGCATTCTGTGTAAATGGACACAGATGCAGGACTCGGGAGCGCGCCCGCACGGGTGTCCACCAAGGAGAGCGCTTTTCTAATGTGGATACTCGATGCGGGGAGGAGCCACCAGCGCTGCTGTGAGACCCCAGAGGAGGAGGATCGGAGCCAACAAACTGCACAGTGGAGGCAAGTATAAAAATAAAAAACAAAAAGAGGGTTTACAACCTCTTTAAGGGTCTGGTTTGGATTTTTAGGGGGACCACACACTTTTTTTTTTTTTTTTTTTTTTTAGTGTGTGTGGAGTTAAAATCTACTATAAACTATTTAAAATCTGTATCAGACCCAAAAGATCTGATATGGATTTCCTGGGGGACCTCATGTATTTGTTTTTTCTGCAAGGTATCCCTTTAAAAATCCATACCAGACTCAGTGTCTCCTGTGCATTTTGGGAGGGGACTCTATGCATTTTTTTTTCATTCTTGCAGGATGTATTAAAGCAAAAGTTACATTTACAAAGAAAAAAAATGACACTTCATTGCCAGCTTCTTTTTTTACTCCCTTAGAGATCTTCTATGTATTTTGTGAGGACCCTTGGGATCTGTGTGTCATTTTTAAAAACAAAGCCAGGAGGGAGAAATCATTTGCTAGCAATTTAAAACACTTTTTTTTTTTTTTGTAAATGTCAGTGCTTTAAAAAAATCACGGCTCCTGACATGTTCCCCTCGTGCTATTTTCAACATCCCCATGCCTATTAGCGCAGAAAATAAGCATTTTTAACTTGAAAGATTTGGGGTTCAGGTTCGGCCTCTGAACTTCTTTGAAGCTCTCTGAACCCTGCTTGAACCAAACCCAGAGCAGAGTTATCACTAGTGAGAGCCAATGTTAATATTTTGTGGCTTCTAGCAGACATAATATTTTCCATCTTGTTAAAGAAGAGGTCTAACTTTTATTTCCTGACTGCATAGATGTAATGGGTATACAGTATGTATGTTGTAGACATAAAGAGGGGCAGAGCTGTGTGCATTTATGCATGTACAATGTATGATGGTATTTCTCACCAGTATGTTTCTATGACATTTTTAAAGCAGATGGACAGGGTTGGGGTGATCTAATTTGCATTAGGAGGCAGATATTTTAGAGGTATATTGAAGGCCTAATAAGACCTATGTATAAGTTTGAATTGGATTCTTGGTTTGGAAGTTTTTGGGGTTTGTGGCAGTGAGGGATCAGAGTACTCAGCCTTTCAGAGGGTTGAGTAAAACTAGGATATGTTATGTTTTTCCCAGAGTTTCTCTAAAGCTTAGGAAAGTTCCTAAAGGAGTGTGAGGCTCTGTTAGTATCCAATATTAGTCTATAGGAAATTGGGCAATATTGATATTGCATATTTCTGTTGTACTTTTAAATTTGAGAAAGTCACAAATGGCTTTGGGAGTCTAATTTTGCGTACACACAGTTGGATTTTTGGATGGAAAATGTTCGATGGGAGCTTGTTGTCGGAAATTCCGACCGTGTGTAGGCTCCATCGGACATTTTCCGTCGGAATTTCCGACAAACAAAGTTTGAGATCTGGATCTCAAATTTTCTGACAACAAAATCCTTTCTTGTAAAATCCGACCGTGTGTATACAATTCTGATGCACAAAGTTCCACGCATGCTCTCAATCAATTACGAGACGGAAGCGCTCAGTCTGGTAAAACTAGCGTTCGTAATGGAGAGAGCACATTCGTCACGCTGCAAATTTTTTAATCTTTTAATGCAGCGCATTCTCTTCTTCTTTATAATGCTAGAAGAATGAAGTTGTTTTGCTGCTGATATTCACACAGAGTTCTGACAAACTGATTTCTTTCGTGATCTCCTGAATAATATATATTTTTTTTTCGTCAGATCTCCATTATAAAGTTTTGCATTTATTTTTATAGTGAATTTTTTTTTATCTCCTGTTTTTTTTTTTTTTTTTTTTTGTTCTGGTGATCTCCATAATTTTTGTGTCAAGTTATCACAACACCATTATTTTGTATTTTTTAACCTCAGCCTCCTGCTGGCTGCCACATTCCACGCCCTCCTCCTGACTGAGTCTTTCCTGTGTATGCAAAAGAGACATGGTTTTATTTTTTTGTTCACCAATCACACACAATTTTCAGCTCATGACTGTTGCAAATTGAATGTTAACAAATAGAAAAGACTATCATTCTGAGTCCAGCATTTTTCATTCTTGTCCCAATCATTTTTGGCTACTACTGTCTATTGATATGTAAAACACTTTATTAAATCAGCAATTAGTGATCAATAATATCTAGTTAACATCAATTTTACGACACGAAATATGTAGAATGCTATACCTGGCTCAAGCTGGGCTCCTCCACTTCTTCCTGGGTGGAAGGCCCAGGTTGGACGTCGGAAGCCTCAGCTGGGGTGGAAGGAAGCGTGGAAGGAAGGGTTGAGTGATTGCCTGACTTTAGTTTGGTTTGACAGAAAACGCAGTCTGTCATAGTACCACAGCCTGGGTACATACAGTCAGGTCCATAAATATTGGGACATCGACACAATTCTAATCTTTTTGGCTCTATACATCAACACAATGGATTTGAAATGAAACAAACAAGCTGTGCTTTAACTGCAGACTCCCAGCTTTAATTTGTGGGTATTTACATCCAAATCTGGTGAATGGTGTAGGAATTACAACAATTTGTATATGTGCCTCCTACTTTTTAAGGGACCAAAAGTAATGGGACAATTGGCTGCTCAGCTGTTCCATGGCCAGGTGTGTGTTATTCCCTCATTATCCCATTTATAAGGAGCAGATAAAAGGTCCAGAGTTCATTTCAAGTGTGCTATTTGCATTTGGAATCTATTGCTGTCAACTCTTGGATATGAGATCCAAAGAGCTGTCACTATCAGTGAAGCAAGCCATCATTAGGCTGAAAAAACAAAACAAACCCATCAGAGAGATAGCAAAAGACCCGGAAGACCACGGAAAACAACTGTGGTGGATGACCGAAGAATTCTTTCCCTGGTGAAGAAAACACCCTTCACAACAGTTGGCCAGATCAAGAACACTCTCCAGGAGGTAGGTGTATGTGTGTCAAGGTCAACAATCAAGAGAAGACTTCACCAGAGTGAATACAGAGGGTTCACCACAAGATATAAACCATTGGTGAGCCTCAAAAACAGGAAGGCCAGATTAGAATTTGCCAAACAACATCTAAAAAAGCCTTCACAGTTCTGGAACAACATCCTATGGACCGATGAGACCAAGATCAACTTGTACCAGAGTAATGGGAAGAGAGTATGGAGAAGGAAAGGAACTGCTCATGATCCAAAGCATACCACCTCATCAGTAAAGTATGGTGGTGGTAGTTTCATGGCGTGGGCATGTATGGCTGCCAATGGAACTGGTTCTCTTGTATTTATTGATGATGTGACTGCTGACAAAAGCAGCAGCATGAATTCTGAAGTGTTTCGGGCAATATCTGCTCATATTCAGCAAAATGCTTCAGAACTCATTGGATAGCGCTTCACAGTGCACATGGACAATGACCCGAAGCATACTGCGAAAGCAACCAAAGAGTTTTTTTTAAGGGAAAGAAGTGGAATGGTATGCAATGGCCAAGTCAATCGCCTGACCTGAATCTGATTGTGTATGCATTTCACTTGCTGAAGACAAAACTGAAGGGAAAATGCCCCAAGAACAAGCAGGAACTGAAGACAGTTGCAGTAGAGGCCTGGCAGAGCATCACCAGGGATGAAACCTAGCATATTGTGATGTCTATGCGTTCCAGATTTAAGGCTGTAATTGACTGCAAAGGATTTGCAACCAAGTATTAAAAAGTGAAAGTTTGATGGATTATTGTTAATTTGTCCCATTACTTTTGGCCCCTTAAAAAGTGGGAGGCACATATACAAACTCTTATAATTCCTACACCGTTCACCTGATTTGGATGTAAATACCCTCAAATTAAAGCTGAACGTCTGCAGTTAAAGCACATCTTGTTCATTTCATTTCAAATCCATTGTGGTGATGTATAGAGCCAAAAAGATTAGAATTGTGTCGATGTCCCAATATTTATGGACGTGACTGTATACTTTCTGCTATAACACATATCCAATAAAATCCAATCCAGTGACACCAATACAATGATCAGTGCTAAAAATATGCACTGTCATTCTACTAATGACACTGGCTGGGAAGGGGCTAAACATCTAGGGCAAAGAATTAAATATGTGCCTAGCCAGTGTTTTTGTGTGATGGATTTTATTCCCTGCTATGCAAGGAAACAAAATTTACCACATCTCTGCTGACAGAGCAGAGCTCGGCCTTGTTCACATAGGCAGAGCTCTGTTTTGTGTGTCTCCTCACGATCAACGGGTGCCGGGGGACATTCATTGGCCAGCACCTGCTGATCGGCTTCTGCTGTTTCTAATCACAGCACAGCCACGGTGCCGGAGGCACGTGTGCCCCCTACCCGGAAGTGCCGGATCACGTACTGGGTACCTTATACGGCACAGGAGAGCTTGTCTTCCACCGTACTCATAAATGAGGTGGTCGGAAAGCGGTCAAAGAAGAACTTTATTAAAATAGTCAGGAATGCTTAGCAACCAGCAACTGTTAAGGCAATGAAAACTTTATTTTATTTTTTTCAAACTTGTCAGGATTTTTTTGTTTATAGCGCAAAAAAATAAAAAACCCAGTGGTGATCAAATACTACTAAAATGAAGCTCTATTTGTAGGAAAAAAAATACATAAATTGTATTCATGACCGCATAATTGTCAGTTAAAGTAATGCTGTGCCAAAAAGCAAAAAAATGGCCTGGTCATGAATGGTGTTAAATCTTCTGGAGGGCAAGTGGTTAAGGTGGGCCCAGATAAAATGTTATTATACCGTATTTATTGGCGTATACAGGGCCGTCTTTAGCGCAGGGCAAACGGGGCACTTGCCCTGGGCCCAATCTTTGCTGGGGGGCCCGCGCTAGCCGTGAATTGGGGCCCCGATGACAGCTTTGCAGAGCGCACAGAGGACACAGGAGGATGTATTCCTCGCTAGCCAGCTGAGAGGGGGCGGGGCCGGGAGCTCCACTGACGCTCTGACCCCGCCTACGTGCAGCCTGTATAATCGGAAAAGAGCGTCTGTAGTGAGAGCCAGTGATCGGAGTGCAAGTGTCAGTGGAGCTTCCGGCCCCGCCCCCTGTATACTAGCTGGTGAATACAGAGGTCCGGGGGCGGGGCCGGGAGCTCCAATGACACTCCCACTCCGATCACTGGCTCTCACTACAGGCGCTCTATTCCCAATACACAGGCTGCATGTGGGCTGGGTCAGAGCGTCAGTGGAGCTCCCGGCCCCGCCCCTCTCAGCTGGCTAGCGCGGAATACATCCTCCCGTGTCCTCTGTGCGCTCTGCAAAGCTGTCATCGGGGCGACAATTTACGGGTCATGTGGGCCCCCCAACAAAGCATCAGTGGAGCTCCCAGTTGCTTTAGTGAGAGCAGAGAGTGGAAGCCCCACCCACAGTCATGAATGTATGTAGTGAGTTTGGCTGGCCAGGTATGTCCTTACAACCATAAAATGCCTGAATGTTTAAACCCTGAGCTGTGTTATTCAACTGTAAAGCTGTGCGTTGCTGAAAGTTCTCTGACCATCCCCTGTATAATGTCTGCAGTCTCTGATTGTCTCCTGCAGTATGTCCGCAGTCTCTGATTGTCTCCTGCAGTATGTTCACAGTCTGTGATTGTCTCCTGCAGTATGTCCGCAGTCTCTGATTGTCTCCTGCAGTATGTCCGCAGTCTCTGATTGTCTCCTGCAGTATGTCCGCAGTCTCTGATTGTCTCCTGCAGTATGTTCACAGTCTCTGATTGTCTCCTGCAGTATGTCCGCAGTCTCTGATT
This sequence comes from Lithobates septentrionalis, assembly GCA_037952835.1. Lineage (NCBI taxonomy): Eukaryota > Metazoa > Chordata > Amphibia > Anura > Ranidae > Lithobates > Lithobates septentrionalis. The sequence goes on along the minus strand of JBBDGP010000525.1, from coordinate 2,237,853 downwards.
GTCTCCTGCAGTATGTCCGCAGTCTCTGATTGTCTCCTGCAGTATGTCCGCAGTCTCTGATTGTCTCCTGCAGTATGTCCGCAGTCTCTGGTAATCTCCTGCAGTATGTCCGCAGTCTCTGATTGTCTCCTGCAGTTTTTCCGCAGTCTCTGATTGTCTCCTGCAGTATGTCTGCAGTCTCTGATTGTCTCCTGCAGTATGTCCGCAGTCTCTGATTGTCTCCTGCAGTATGTCCGCAGTCTCTGATTGTCTCCTGCATTATGTCCGCAGTCTCTGAATCTCTCCTGTAGTATGTGTATTAATGTGCCCCTTTACTTGCTCAATTATTTGAGATTGCTCCACTGCTCAGTGAAAGGTAATGATGTGCATGAACCTCTAGCAACCAATCAGCAAACAGTAGTGATCTGCTTTAATCTCTAGCAACCAATCAGTAAGTGCTAATGATGTGCTGTAACCCCTAGCAACCAATTAGTGAGCGCTAATAATGTACATTAACCTCTAGCAACCAATCGGCAAGCAGAAATTGTTGTAACCTCTAGCAACCAGCCATTGAGCAGTAATGATAGGCTGTAACCTCTGGCAAACAATTGCAATCGCTGCGTGATCTGCTGCAGTAAACTGATTTTGAGTCTACCTGCTATTTTTTGTATGTCTCAGAATGGAGGGGGGGGCCCCAAGAAAATGTTTGCCCAGGGCCCAATCAAAATTAAAGACGGCCCTGGGCGTATAGCACGTACCCCAAGTTTAGGAGGGAATTTTAAGGAAAAAAAAACTTTTAGGAGGGAAGTTGAAGGGAAAAAAACTTACATTTAAATGCCCATCATTGCAGCCATGTCAGTGCAGCCATGTCAGTGCAGCCATGTCAGTGCAGCACTGCAGCCTTGTCAGTGCAGCCTTGTCAGTGCAGCCTTCCCCATTGTCCATTGCAGCCTTATCCCAGTGCAGCCTTGCCCCAGTGCAGCCTTGCAGCTCGCAGTTTGAAAATGGTGCCGCTCCCCTGCGATCCGGTGATCCCCTGCGATCCTGAGCTTCAAAATGGCACCGCCGGTGCTGAAATACACAGAGCCGGTTCTCGGCTCTTCTCGGTGGCTCTCGTTTACTTTCGGCTCCACTCGTAGTCCCGCCCGGGATGGGCGTGACTGTGAGCGGAGCTATCCGAACCTAGCCGAGTACACTCGGCTAGGTTCGGGCGGCGCTCGAGTGAAGCTGAAAGTGGCCGAGAAGAGCCGAGGACCGGCTCTGTGTATTTCGGCGCCATTTTCAAATCGTGGTCGGCGATTTTGAAGATCTGTCAGCTCAGGATCGCAGGGGATCGGCGTATAACACGCACCTGCGATTTCCCCCTGATTTAAGGGGAAAAAAGTGCATGTTATACGCCGATAAATACGGTATATATGTGTATATACACACACATTAAAGGTGAATAAACTAGTATGAAAAATACACGCAAATAAGCTGCTCCCCAATAGTGTAGGAATTACCTTTACTGTAAATCAATAGAAACTGTGAGGGGGCGCTAATTTAAATCATAAACATATACTGTGATACTGTTGGAAAATAAAGTGCAAATAATTCAGTTCAATTTGTGACAATGTGAAAAGTCCTTAGAAAATAAGTTCATAATCTTCATTATCTTTAAATTCCTTTTTTTCTTCAACATGAGACACTGGTGTGAACCATCACCATCAATTGCTTATTCACCCAATAGTGCTCATATGGATGTACACTTACCAAATAGCCATGGCCTCTTTAACTAAAAAGGTCTAAAATTGCCTGGGTTGGTGAGTCTCCTTCAGAATCCTCTTCCTCCTGTTAGAGGTCCTAAGCAACTCTCCTCCTTTCCACCATAATACTGTGTAATTAAAAAGGGATCCCGTATAGGGGTTGATTTACTAAAACTTGGGAGTTCAGAATCTGGTGCAGCTATGCATGGTAGCCAATCAACTTTTATTTAACTTCAGCTTGTTCAATTAAGCTTTGACAATAAAACCTGGGATCTAATTGGTTTGTATGCAGAGCTGCACCTGAATTTGCACTCTCTATTTTTAGTAAATCAACCCCATAGTGTAATACCGTTTATTTTTAAAATTACAAATCAAGTAAAAGGCTGCTTACATTTTACAGTGCCCTCCCTTGCACTAGGACAGGGATATGCAATTATCGTAACTCCAGCTATTGCAAAACTACAAGTCCCATCATGCCTCTGGGTGTCATGCTTGTGGCTGTCAGTCTTGCTATGCCTCATGGGACTTGTAGTTCTGCAACAGCTGGAGGTCCGCTTATTGCATATCCCTGTACTAGGATAACCCACATGTATTGTAAGGGAATGCCGCCGCTCTGCTCACACTCTCGAGCCAGTGTGCATTCCACTGACCGTTAGGGGAAAGCCAGAAGGCAGGGACCCAGGAGTGATATGACCAGTAATCTACGCCTTGACATACGTTTCGTTGGATCATCATCTTAACTGATCTGACTTGTGGCATGTGACTTGTGCTCTAAGGACCTTGAAAGGGAACCCCACATGAAAATAAATGGAATGGGACCTGCCCACCATGACCATACTGGTATGGATTTTGAGGGGAAACCCAACGGCAAAAAAAGAAAATGAAGTGCCCCCCCCCCCCAGTCCATATGAGACCCTTATCAGAGCATGCAGCCCCGGCATGTCAGGGAAGGGGGGAGGAGCAACCCCCCCTCTTGGACCATACCACGCCACATGCCCTCAGTCCATGAGGGGGTGGGTGCTTTGGGGCAGAGGGGGCTCTGGCACCCACCCCAAAGCATCTTATCCCCATGCTGATGGGGACAAGTGCATCTTCCCGACAACCCTGGGTGGTGGTTGTGGGGGTCTGCAGGCAGGGGGCTTATTAAAATCTGGAAGCCCCCTTTAAGAAAAGGGGCCCCAGATCCCAGCCCCCCTATGTGAATGAGCATGGGGTACATTGTACCCCTACCCAGTCACCCAAAAAAAGCAGTGTAGTGTTCAAAAAACAAGATATGGTTTTTGACAAGTCCTTTATTTAAAATGAAGAATGTCCCTCGTTATAGCTCCAACATGTCTTCTTTCTCTGGTACCACCACTGATTTCTGTCGTCTGCCTCCAGTCTTCTCCCTCCTCGTGTCTTCTCCTTCCGCTGATTTTTTTTAGGTCTTCTCCACACGGACATTTAAGGATATAAATCACATATGCACTCTGCCATGTATAAAAATCCCTAATGTCAATAGATTTCCCTGAATGGGGATGTGTAAAAAAAGGTACCCTTGTTCATACTGGAGCACTGAACACCGCATAAGCAAGGGAAAGCACCGTTTTCTTTTTGGACCTAAAAACGTTGGTACTCCCTTCACTTTCTCACAATTCTCTTGTTCTGCCTGCATTGTCTGCTCACTCTGCTTTCAGTTTCTAGACTCTGGTGGTTTTAATAAGAGATAACCCATCTCATGAGAATGAGTATAGAGTACATAGAACCCCTACTCATTCACAAAAAAGGAGTTGTAACCTAGAATTTAAGACACCCAAATGTTTGACAAGTCCTTTTATTAACCTTTTCCCAACGACCATACGCATATATGCGGCCTAAATGTAAACCTTTGCCGGCGGGGATCAGATAGCTCCCGATGCATACTTGCGATCTGGAGCTTTCTGATCATGTTACCGCTGTGACAGCCAATCAGTGTTTACATGACCCGAATGCCTCCCACTACCTAGATGCTCTTAAAGGGCCATGAGGCGTCGGAGGGAAGGGGTTAAAAAATCTCTCTGCAATCAAACACCAGGCGCTCATGTGTTTGGCATCTAATCCTGGCTGGGTGGCAGAGTCCACTGTTGAACCTGTGATGTCAGCTCCTTTTGACATCTACTGGTCCCCTAATGGGGACTCCTCCATCCCCCAGATTGTGTGAGACTCCTTTAAGATGGTTACCAGGGGAGAATACATTTCCGCCATTAAGGCTGCTCAAGTTAATCAAAACCATAATATCCGAGATCTTAAAACAGAGCTCCACACAAAAGGAGAAGCTCTGCTTGTCTGCCTCCTCTCCCCCTCTGCTGCCACAATTGGATCTTTTTTTAGGGGGGGAGAAGCAGGTGCCTAGTTTTGACAGATACCCGCTCCTACTTCAAGTTCGACCCCACTCCATCCCCCGCAGCCTTCTGGGACACTTCACAGGTCCTAGAAGACTGAGGCCCATTTATAAAGCGCAGCATGCTTCGCACATGCATAGTAGGAAATCGTTTGTCAAGCCGCAAGGCTTCAGTGCTGGTTTCCCTTAGTCAAGATGACGGTGCCAGCACCCAAAAGCCAATTGAGGAATCGGATCAGGTGAGGACACCACTGGATGCCTGGACAGGTAAGTGTCCTAATAGAATAATGAGAAACCTTCCCCAGACTCTGTTGCTTCTACAACAAGCTAGGAGGGACTTCTCAATTCAATATCAAAATTTAACACGCTGTATTAACAAGCAAAGGGCTTAAGACCTTTTCAAAAAGGGCAATAAAATTGGCAAGCCGTTGGCCCTTTTAACAGATGATCCTACCACCCCCAAAGCTATTTCTTGTATTTACTCCCCAGATGGTACACCCCTGACTTCTAGGGAGCAGGTTCTCCAGACATTTGTTTCCTTTTACAGTAAATTGTACTCTCCTTTACCCCCTATTTATGCCTGCCACCATCATGCCTTTTTAGGCAACCGTAATTTACCTGCTTTGCCTGCAGGTACTAGAAGTCTTTTAAATGCCCCATTGACAGAGGAGGAGATATTCATTGCAAATCGCCTGGTCCTGATGGGCTGCCTGTCGAGTGGTATAAACATAATTGTAAAAATGTATCCCCCCACTTGTTACGCCTCTATTCAGAGTGTTTACAAAACCAGAAACTGCCAGCATCCTTTTGAGGCTCATGCGGTTTTACTCGCCAAGCTCAATAAAGACCCTTTGCTGTGCACCTCTTGCAGGCCTATAGCTCTAACATGGATCTTAAGATTCTCATGAAAATGTTGGCTACCAGGCGTACCACTGTCCTTCAACTACTAACATCCTCCAATCATTCCTGCCCGATGCTAAGCAGGGCAATAACTTATCCGCAGGATGTGGAAACCTTGCAAGAGGATCTGAACAATTTAATGGAGTGGGCAACTACATGGCAAATGGGGTTTAATGTAGAAAAATGTAAAATAATGCATTTAGGTGGCAAAAATATGAATGCAATCTACACACTAGGGGTGAACCTCTGGGGGAATCTAGGATGGAAAAGGATCTGGGGTTCCTAGAAGATGATGGGCTCAGCAATGGCATGCAATGGTAAGCTGCCGCTAACAAAGCAAACAGAATATTGGTATGCATTAAAAAGGGGATTAACTCCAGGGATAAAGCGATAATTCTCCCACTCTACAATACCATAGTTGCCAACAGAACCGATTTTCCCGGGACAATCCCGATTTTGGGACCGTCGTCTCGATCGGAGGCTGTCCCGAATCAGGATTTTCATCAGGAAAATCACCAATGTTTGTTTTTTAATTTTTGGAGCAGCTGGCTCCAGCAAAATGGCCGCCGGCGCTGCCGCTAAACCTTCCCCCTTGTGTTTAGTGGAGAGAGGAAGGGGGCTCGATCCGTGCAGCCAATGAATCGGCTTCTTTAGCTGCATGGATCGGCCCCTCCCCTGAACACACAGCGCCGGTGTCTATCGGCACCTGCGCAGTACGGAGCGGACACTATCCGATGGGGGGACACTTTTCGCCAGAACACCGGCCGCTCCTGAAGTTCCTGGACGTGTGCTGGGGGGTGTTTATGGGAGATGAGGGTCTGCACTGGCACTGATGGAGGGGGTGGTCTGCACTGAGGGGGTGGTCTGCACTAATAGAGGGGGGTTCTGCACTAATAGAGGGGGGTTCTGCACTAATAGAGGGGGGTTCTGCACTAATAGAGGGGGGTCTGCACTGAGGGGGGTCTGCGCTGATAGAGGTGGGGGTCTGCGCTGATAGAGGTGGGGGTCTGCGCTGATGGAGGTGGGGGTCTGCGCTGATGGAGGTGGGGGTCTGCGCTGATGGAGGTGGGGGTCTGCGCTGATGGAGGTGGGGGTCTGCGCTGATGGAGGTGGGGGTCTGCGCTGATGGAGGTGGGGGTCTGCGCTGATGGAGGTGGGGGTCTGCGCTGATGGAGGTGGGGGGTCTGCGCTGATGGAGGTCTGTATTTAGGGAAAGGGGTCTGTACTGAGGGGGGGTCTGCGCTGATGGAGGGGGGGGGGTCTGCGCTGATGGAGGGGGGGTCTGCGCTGATGGAGGGGGGGGGTCTGCGCTGATGGAGGGGGGGGGTCTGCGCTGATGGAGGTCTGTATTTAGGGAAAGGGGTCTGTACTGAGGGGGGGTCTGCGCTGATGGAGGGGGGGGTCTGCGCTGATGGAGGTCTGTATTTAGGGAAAGGGGTCTGTACTGAGGGGGTCTAAACTGATGGAGGGGGTCTGTACTTAGTGGGGGGGGGTCTTTACTGAAGGGGGACCATAGTTGGTGGAGGGGGGGTGACACCAATTTTTTTCCGCACCGGGTGACACCAGCTGTAGTGACACCACTGGCTCTTGTCTCTGCAGCAATTTAACTTTAATGTACAGGAGGGGGATTAACTATATACTGGAGGAGGGGGGGTAACTATATACAGGGGGGGTAACTATATACAGGGGGGTAGCTATATACAGGAGGAGGGGGGTTAGCTATATACAGGAGAGAGGGGTTAGCTATATACAGGAGAGAGGGGTTAGCTATATACAGGAGAGAGGGGTTAGCTATATACAGGAGGAGGGGGGTTACCTATATACGGGGGGGTTACCTATATACAGGAGGAGGGGGGTTACCTATATACAGGAGGAGGGGGCTACCTATATACAGGAGGAGGGGGGTTACCTATATACAGGAGGAGGGGGGTTACCTATATACAGGAGGAGGGGGGTTACCTATATACAGGAGGAGGGGGGTTAACTATATACAGGAGAGGGGAGGGTTAACTATATACAGGAGAGGGGAGGGTTAACTATTTACCGTGGGGGATACTATGTACAGGGGGGTAACTAGGGGGAGAGGGGTAACTATGTACAGGGGGGTAACTTTGGCTCTGCCTGGGACACTGATTTAAGGACTGAGGCTGGGAACACTGGTGTAAAGACTGACTCTGCTGGTGACACCTAATGCAAGGAGGGACTCTGCTGGTGGCACCTGATGCAAGGAGGGACTCTGCCGGGGGCACCTGATGCAAGGAGGGACTGTGCCGGGGGCACCTGATGCAAGGAGGGACTGTGCCGGGGGCACCTGATGCAAGGAGGGACTGTGCCGGGGGCACCTGATGCAAGGAGGGACTGTGCCGGGGGCACCTGATGCAAGGAGGGACTGTGCTGGGGGCACCTGATGCAAGGAGGGACTGTGCCGGGGGCACCTGATGCAAGGAGGGACTGTGCCGGGGGCACCTGATGCAAGGAGGGACTGTGCCGGGGGCACCTGATGCAAGGAGGGACTGTGCCGGGGGCACCTGATGCAAGGAGGGACTGTGCCGGGGGCACCTGATGCAAGTAGGGACTGTGCCGGGGGCACCTGATGCAAGGAGGGACTGTGGCGGGGGCACCTGATGCAAGGAGGGACTGTGGCGGGGGCACCTGATGCAAGGAGGGACTGTGGCAGGGGCACCTGATGCAAGGAGGGACTGTGGCGGGGGGGCACCTGATGCAAGGAGGGACTGTGGCGGGGGGGCACCTGATGCAAGGAGGGACTGTGGCGGAGGGGCACCTGATGCAAGGAGGGACTGTGGCGGGGGGCACCTGATGCAAGGAGGGACTGTGGCGGGGGGCACCTGATGCAAGGAGGGACTGTGGCGGGGGGCACCTGATGCAAGGAGGGACTGTGGCGGGGGGCACCTGATGCAAGGAGGGACTGTGGCGGGGGGCACCTGATGCAAGGAAGGACTCTGCTGGTGGCAGGCGACGTGGCTAGTGACACGCTCAGGGATCCCACTGATTTGGCATTATGGTGAGTTGAATGATTTCATTTTATATTACAATGTAATAATAGAAATAATGCACTTCAATCATCCTGACACCATAACAATCATGGTGGCGGGATGATTAAAGCGCTAACACCAGGTGTTTGGAGTATCTTTATCTGCTGATTGTTAAACTTTCTAGAATACACATATTTCAATTGTTGTGTAGGATCTGGGCCTGCTGTCCCTCCATTCCTCTCTCCCCCTTTCCTTCTCCATCCCTCATTCATCTTAGACTCTAACCACACCCCCATTGAGCCACGCCCACTATTTCACGTAAACCACGCCCATGTTTCACCATGAAGCGCGCCGCAGTTTTCATTTTTTATTGCTATGCCACGCCTACAAACGCATGCTCCGCCCCTAATTATTATATGGCTCCGCCTACAGCCAAAAGTGTCCCACAATTTTTTTTTTGCTATGTTGGCAACTATGCAAGACTTTGGTCCAGCCTCACCTGGAGTATGCTGTCCAGCAGTCCTCAGGAAGGATGTACTGGAAATGGAGTACAAAGAAGGGCAACAAAGCTAATAAAGTGTCTGAAGGATATTTGTTATGAAGACAGGTTGCGAGCACTGAACTTATTCTCTCTGGAGAAGAGAAGCTTCAGAGGGGATATGATTTCAATTTACAAATACCATACTGATTACCCCACAATAGGGAAAAAACTTTTTTGCATAAGGGAGTTTAATAAGACACGGCCACTCACTAAAATTAGAAGAAAAGAGGTTTAACCTTAAACTGCGTAGAGGGTACTTTACTGTAAGAGCGGCAAGGATGTGGAATTCCCTTCCACAGGCGGTGGTTTCAGCGGGGGGCATCGATTGTTTCAAAAACCTATTAGATAAGCACCTGAATGACCACAACATACAGGGATATGCAATGTAATACTGACATATAATCACACACATAGGTTTGACTTGATGGACTTGTGTCTTTTTTCAACCTCACCTACTATGTAACTATGTATGTAAATGAGTTTCATTGGCCCAAAAGGGAACAAACGCATTTTTACACACATGAAACTGAAAACTAATGGGCCAAGTAAGGGAGTCCTGGTCTTTTTAGATGAAAAAGGATTTGACTCCATAGACTGAACTTACAGTATATGTGGATGGTCCTGAGATGTATGGGGTTTGAGGCAGAGCTTTTTAAATGGATGGATTCGTATATGACCATCCATTAGCGACTATTAGGGATGAGGTTCGAGTTGAACTCATGTTCGACTCGAACATCGGCTGTTCGCACGTTCAGCGAACAATTTGGGGTTTTGCGGCAAATTCGAATGCCGCGGAACACCCTTTAAAAGTCTATGGGAGAAATCAAAAGTGCTAATTTTAAAGGCTTATATGCAAGTTATTGTCATAAAAAGTGTTTGGGGACCTGGGTCCTGCCCCAGGGGACATGGATCAATGCAAAAAAAAGTTTTAAAAATGGCAGTTTTTTCAGAAGCAGTGATTTTAATAATGCTTAAAGTCAAACAATAAAAGTGTAATATCCCTTTAAATTTCGTAGCTGGGGGGTGTCTATAGTATGCCTGTAAAGGGGCGCATGTTTCCCGTGTTTAGAACAGTTTGACAGCAAAATGACATTTCAAAGGAAAAAAAGTCCATTTAAAACTACTCGCGGCTATTGCATTGCCGGTCCGACAATACACATAAAAGTTCATTGATAAAAATGGCATGGGAATTCCCCACAGGGGAACCCCGAACCAAAATTTAAAAAAAAATGATGTGGGGGTCCCCCTAAATTCCATACCAGACCCTTCAGGTCTGGTATGGATTTTAAGGAGAACCCCGTGCCAAAATTAAAAAAAAAAAAACGGCGTGGGGTCCACCCTAAAATCCATACCAGACCCTTATCCGAGCACGCAACCTGGCAGGGCAAGGGCCTCAGGACAAGGGCCTCATCCCCACAACCCTGGCCGGTGGTTGTGGGGTTCTGCGGGCGGGGGGCTCATCAGAATCTGGAAGCCCCCTTTAACAAGGGGACCCCCAGATCCCACCCCCCCGTGTGAAATGGTAAGGGGGTACAAAAGTACCCCTACCATTTCACTAAAAAACTGTCAAAAATGACAAGAGACAGTTTTTGACAATTCTCTTCTTCTTCTTTCTTCTTCTTCTTTCTTCTTCTTCTTCTTCTTTCTTCTTTCTTCTTTCTTCTTTCTTCTTCTTCTTTCTTCTTCTTCTTTCTTCTTCTTCTTTCTTCTTTCGGTCAAGTCACCGTGCGGCCCTGCCCCCCGTTATTTAAGAACTGTCACAAGAGGAGACGCGTCACACAGCGGGAGCCTCCCTCCATGCCAGCATGGGTGTGGAGCGGCCCGGAGAAGAAGATGAAGAGCGGGAGCCTCCCCCCATGCCATGGGTGCGGAGCGGCCGGAGGAGATGCTGAACGAGAACACTGGAGGAAGAACCAGAAGAGCCAGAAGAAGAAGATGAAGGAAGAAAGAATAAGCATTTAAATAAAGGAATCGTCAAAAACTGTCTAATTTTTAACATTTTTTGACAGTTTTTTAGTGAAATGGTAGGGGTACTTTTGTACCTTCTTACCATTTCACACAGGGGGAGCGGGATCTGGGGGTCCCCTTGTTAAAGGTGGCTTCCAGATTCCGATAAACCCCCAGCCCGCAGACCCCCACAACCACCGGCCATGGTTGTGGGGATAAGTCCCTTGTCGTCATCAACATGGGGACAAGGTGTTTTGGGGGGCTACCCCAAAGCACCCTCCCAATGTTGAGGGCATGTGGCCTGGTACGGTTCAGGAGGGGGGGCGCTCTCTCGTCCCCCCCTCTTTTCCTGCGGCCTGCCAGGTTGCGTGCTCGGATAAGGGTCTGGTATGGATTTTTGGGGGGACCCCACGCCGTTTTTTTTTTTTTTTTCATTTTGGTAGTTTTAAATGACCTGAAGGGTCTGGTATGGAATTTAGGGGGACCCCACGTCCTTTTTTTTTTATTTTGGTTCGGGGTTCCCCTGTGGGGAATTCCCATGCAGTTTTTATCAATTAACTTCTATGTGTATTGTCGGACCGGCAATGCAATAGCCGCGAGTAGTTTTAAATGACTTTTTTTCCTTTGAAATGTCATTTTGCTGTCAGACTGTTCTAAACACGATAAGCATGCGCCCCTTTACAGGCATACTATAGACACCCCCTCAGCTACAAAATTTAAAGGGATATTACACTTTTATTGTTTGACTTTAAGCATTATTAAAATCACTGCTCCCGAAAAAACGTCAGTTTTTAAAACTTTTTTTTGCATTGATACATGTCCCCTGGGGCAGGACCCAGGTCCCCAAACACTTTTTAAGACAATAACTTGCATATAAGCCTTTAAAATTAGCACTTTTAATTATTCATGTTCGTGTCCCATAGACTTTAACGGTGTTCACGTGTTCGAACAAACTTTTTTCCTGTTCGCATGTTCTGGTGCGAACCAAACAGGGGGCTGTTCGGCTCATCCCTAGCGACCATCAGGATGGATGGGATGATTTCCACCTTTTTTTTTCTGGCCTGCCATGGTACCAGACAGAGCTGCCGTGTCCCTTTTACAAAATTTGTTTTTCGGCTAGGGATCAAGTTAATGCACATGATTTATTTAACTCCTGCTAAAATGGTTACATTGTGTACAGATCAAACTCCTCCCTATTGGCGCTCATCTGATAGTGGCACTGGTTTCATACACATTTCTTAAGACTGTCCCATTACCCAGAAGTACTGGGTTGACTCCTTGGCTTGCATCCAGTCCCTAACCACTATCCCTCCTACCCCCTACATTAGGCTATGTCTTTTGAACATGGTTGATGCTATAGCATTCACATGTGCTATCAGTACCTTACTTGCACTGTTGCTCTACTATGGTTTCTAAGGAAACATATTTTTCTCTCCTAGAAAAAAGCTTTAGCACCTACCTATCAGATGAGTACCCCACAAATTCAGTAAGGTTTGGGGTGGGTGGGTTAACTTCACTTATACTGTTTCAGATTGATGTATCTTAGTATTTTCTTGTTAAATACATTTATTAGATTTTAAATTATATCACAGGAAAACAGAAACAGTGTTAGAAAGATTAAGAAAATGGAGCTTAGCATAATACGGTTTACCAAGTATCATCTAGTAACAAGTGACAAAAAGGACTTCTTAAAGACACAAAGATGTTCAGCAGAGTAGGGGTACATTCAATAATATCAAGGGTATAAACGAGGCAAAATTGTCTGAGATTGGTTATGAGAGGTTTAGTCAAAGAGGAAGGAGTCTATGATGTAAACTTAGGAAGGAAGCTCCATAGTTAGAGTGGTGGGAAAGAGAAGAGAGAGGGGGGTAGGAGAGAAGAGAGGTCCACTGAGTCATTCCAGTTTTCAGTGATAGATTAGTTGGGAGCAGTGTGATGATGGCTACCATGGCAGGAGGACTGATTGATCAAAAGATGGCGGTAAGCATCGTGTGATCCAGGGTTTCCAGATCCGGTCAAACTTGGGTACCTGATCTCTTTCAATGGCATCCATTTTGGCATGGATCATGGCTCGATTTGCTCTGTGCTTGGTTTCAGCTACAACTAAAGAGGGGGAGTTCAACGCTTTAGCAGTTGTTTGTTTCACTGCTGTGAGTAGTTGGATAAAAAATTGGGTGCGTGATAGGGAGTCTGGTTTTAGATTAAGAAATGCTGTGATTGGATCCGGCTGCAAGGGAACATCAAACATTTTAGAAGCAAGGGCAAAAATATCTTTCCAGAAAGTCTGGACTTTTGGGCAGGTCCACCATACATGTTTTTGTGTACCTTGTGCTGAACATCCACAAAACCAGAGGGCCGAAAAGGAGGGGACAAATTTGGCTATTCTAGAGGGCACTAGGTACCAATGTGTCAGTACTTTATAGTTGGTTTCAACTGCTAGGATATTGGATGAGGATGATTTTGTTGCACATATCTCCGACCAGTCTGCATTGTCAAGGGTGCGTTCAAGATCCTATTCCCAATTTTGTGTATATTGAGGTTTCTCTGAATCCGGTTTGACTAATAGTTGGGAGTAGAGTGATGAGATGAGTCCCCTGGCATGTGGATCATGTTTACAATTAGATTCAAAACTAGAGAGTTGGTTGAGGAGGGTACCAGTGTTAATGCTGGGGGTATAAACGTTTTTGAAGGTACCGGAACCTTTCTGACAGGGGTAAGTTGGAGGAATCGCAAAGGGACGAGAAGGGAAGAAATGTGGAAATGTGGAAGAAGTGACCAAATTGTGTAGTCTTAGCAGTCCCAGGGATACCCACCTATAGAACGCAGCCGGGGATTCCCGTGTTGGATAAAAGGCTGGGTTATTGAGGAAAGAAAGGAGGGGGTTGTAGGGCAAATGTAAGTTATAGTGTGATTTGAGTTTATCCCAAAGAGTGATAAAGTGCCTGGTGACAGGGTTATGTAAACGGGGGTGATCTTTTGGGCGTAGCCATAGTAGGTTAGAGACTGATAAAGGGTCACAGTCTACCGACTCAACTGCTACCCACAGCGCAATTTCGTGAGTGGCGTGATATTTGGGCAGGCTGGTTATATGCGCCGCTTTATAGTATGTTGCAAAATTAGGGAGACCGAGGCCTCCACGAAGCTTGGGGGGGGGGTAAAGGGTATGTTTTGGTACTCTGGGTTTCAGTGAAGCCCAGATAAACATTTCTACTAATTTCTGTAGGAGTCTAAGATAATAGGCTGGGACAGGGACCAGTAAGACTCTGAATAGGTAAAGGCAACTTGGGCAAAATAATCATTTTGACTACAGTGATCTTAACTAGCCAGGATAGAGGAAGGGAGGACCAGTGCGTCATTAAGTTTGATACCTGTCTCAGGATTGCTGGGTAGTTAACTGAGAATAGCTGTGAGGTTTCAGCTGCGAGATGTATGCCAAAGTAGGGGATAATTTTTGTGGCCCACGTGAAAGGGATCGCTGCATGCACAGATTCTAGCTCCCGGTGGGAAAGGAATATATTTAGCGCTAGGGACTTCTGAGTGTTGACTACTAGGCTTAAAATGGCAGAAAACTTACTGAGAATGGGTAAAAGATTTGGACCTGAAGGGAGGATAAAAATAGCAGAATATCATCTGCAAATAAGCAGAGTTTATGTTGGTAGCCACCCAAGGTTATACCTGTGATTGTTGGGGTTGACCTGAGTAATTGGGCTAACGGCTCAATGAGAAAGGCAAATAAAAGGGGTGAAAGTGGGAAGCCCTGACGCATACCTCTTTCTATGTTAAAGGGAGTGGATTTATATCCAGCATATTTGACGTAAGCTTGGGGTTTATCATATAATGCAGCGATCCATTGCATAAAGTGGGGGCCAAAACCCCATTTCGATAGGGTGTATTGCAGATAGGGCCAGGATATAGAATCAAAGGCTTTCCGAATAACAAGCAAAATAAGACAGGATAGGATGCGGAGTGTTCTAGCTGTGTGTGCTAGAACAGCTCGTCGTATATTGTTGCAAGCTTGGCACACGGGTATGAAACCTGCTTGATCGTGGTGGATAAGCCTACCCCGATTCCATTTAGATGGGTAGCGAAGATTTTAGCTAGGAGTTTAAAGGGGTTGTAAACCCTTGTGTTTTTTCACCTTAATGCATCATATGCATTAAGGTGAAAAAACTTCTGTCAGTGACCGGCCCCCCAGCCCTGCCCCCCCCCCCGTTTCACTCACCTGAGCCCCGTAATTCCCACACTGGAGATGCGCCCTTCCCCTCTGCCGAGTCCGGCATTCTGCGTCTACGGACGCAAATGCTGGACCTGGGAGCGCGCCCTCAAGGTAACCCTCCGGGAGAGCGCTTCTCCTAGAGGGTTATATGATGCAGGGGAGGAGCTACCAGTGCCGCCGGGGGATCCCAGAAGTCGAGGATCGGGCCACTCTGTGCAAAACGAACTACACAGTGGAGGTAAGTATGACATGTTTGTTTAAAAAAAAAAAAAAAATGAAGCTTTACAATCACTTTAATGTCAAGGTTTAAAAGGGAGATCGGATGAAAATTTGTGCAAGAAGTGTCTGTATTAGGTTTAGGGATCATACAGGCTATCCCTGTCAGAGTTTCTTGTCTGAATTAATGGTTCTCTAGTAGTACATTAAACGCTTTGGTTAGGATGGGCGAGAGGATCTCTGAGAAGGTGCTGTAGTAAATAGCTGAGTAACCGTCGGGGCCTGGTCTTTTGTTTTCAGTTCTTTAACTGCTTTAGAGACCTCTTCCACTGCTATGGAGGTTTCAAGTTGGTCACGTTCAGCATGAGATAGAGTCGGGAGGTTAATTTGAGAAAATAGGGAATCGGCCTCAGAAGTGTTGAATTCTTCCTCAGCCGAGTATAAGGAGGCTAGATGAACACAAAATTTGTGTACTATCTTTACTGGGTTGCTAGAGAAAAAATTGTTCGATATTTTGAGTCTGATAGGTTTGGTAGATTTATTTATAGTCCTGAGTGTGCATGCCAGCAAGGTGTCAGGTTTATTAGATTTTATATAATACGTATGCCTTGATCGGCGTAAGGATTTATCAGTAGCTTCAGTAAGGGATAGGTCATATTCTAGGCGGGCTTTATCCAACTTAGTTTTTGTGGCAGGGGTGGGGTTAAGGGTGAATGCCGAATAGGACATATAGAAGTCAGACTCTAGTTTACTAGCTAGGTTTTTACCTTCATGTTTAAATAATGCTGATTGCCATTGGAACACTCCACGAAGGACAGGTTTATGTGCTTCCGAGAGTTTTAGGGAGGAGATATCGGGTGTATTATTGAGGGCTAGGTAATCTTTTAGGGCGCATTCAATGTCAAATCGATGGGAGGGGTGTTTAAGCAGGAAGTCTTTGAGACTCCAGGTAGGATCATTTGATTTTGGGATGGGTGAAGCGAAGGAGGTGAGAACTGCATTGTGGTCTGACCAGGGGATAGGTACAATGGTTGTGTTTAGTATCTCCGGAACCATACCAGTAGTGATGAGGATATAGTTGATGCGCGAAAGTTTTGTGAGGGTGGGAATAGTATGTGTAGCGCTTTTTAGTTGGGTTAATTTCTCACCAGGTGTCGACGAGACTGTGTCGGGTGAGGAGTTGAGCGTAGGACTGGAGGATGGGTTGAAAGGGGATTTGTCTAGGAATGGGAGGAGAACCTGCTTAGACTAACAACTCATAATGACTGTGCCCATTTTGTGCAAGGATACTACGTGCATAAGATGGGAGAGAAAAGAGGTTGGCCGTGTATTAGGGGCATA
Organism: Lithobates septentrionalis; assembly: GCA_037952835.1. NCBI lineage: Eukaryota > Metazoa > Chordata > Amphibia > Anura > Ranidae > Lithobates > Lithobates septentrionalis. The sequence continues at coordinate 2,221,616 of JBBDGP010000525.1, read as the reverse complement.
ATACGAGACAATAGTAACTGCTGTATCTGTTATATGGCCTGTGAGGATCAAGTAGCGCCCTTCCGGATCTTTGATTTTGGTTTTGAGGATAAATGGGGTAGATTGGTGGAAGGCTATAAGAGTTCCACACGGTTTAGTTGTAGCTGAGGCAGTGAAAGCTTGTGGGTAAAAGGAGCTGAGGAATTTCAGGGTAGAATATGTTGTGAAGTGGGTTTCTTGAAGGCATGCTATATGGGCTTTCAGTGAGTGAAGAGCGCGTAAAGCCTTAGTACACTTTTGAGGTACATTGAACCCCTGAACGTTCAGGGAGATAACCTTTAGGGGGGCCATGGTAGCTGCGTTTGGGGGCAAGACTTACGCATAGATGCGAGACGCTGGACAGGTAGAAGAACCCGAGTGGATTTGATGGTTAGAGAGGGAGAGATGGAGTCTAGAATGGGGGGAAAAGCAAAAGGCATGAGAAACAAAAAAAGCGAGAAGGTAATAACAATAAAAGACATGGTACAATAGGGCCCGTGATAAGGGAGAGTCCCTATCAGGTGTAATGAAGCCTCCATCGTCAGTCCACATATTAAGGGTGGGTGAGTGAGGGGGGCAAGTTGGAGGCACACGGTTAATTCAAACGAGGGGCAAAGCCAATGTATTAAGTTACCTGGTGGGTAAATGGACATAAAACCCGCAAACAGCTGAACAATTTTAGGGCATATAACCCTGAATGCTCTATATGGTAGCACATACGAGATATCAGTGGGAGCCATTTGATTAGGTCATCAATTGTGTAAGGGTGGGGATGGAAAGATGGCTATGATTTAGGGGTGAAAGCATTCGAAATCCTATTGACCCTGGTGCAATCTTCAAAGTTGAGGAGGGGCTATAAAGGAAGTAGGCACAACAAGTTCAACAAAGGGTTCATTCGAGTTTGTGTTTAAGTACAACCACTGGGACTGAGGCCGAGTAGGCCTTGTGACCCAATGGTACTTGGGTGCGGTTGGTAGTCAGAAGGTGTGTAGTGGCGTTTACTGCCGGGTAAGGTCAGACTCTATGGTGGATTCTGCTGAAAGTAGTAGTTCCTTCTTGGAGTTCAAAGGGATAAGAGTTTATTTGTGGACACTAAATACAAAGTTCAACAGAGTAGATCAAAGGCCATGGCGAGGCTATAGATCATAACTTCCGACTGAGTCGGTAATAGCCTCTAGGAACAAGAAGTTATGTTCACAGTCCAACAGGGGCTAAACAACTGCATTAAGTATTTGAAAAAGCGAAACAGAGACAGAGCAAAGATCAAAACAAAAGTGCGCAAGGTACTTGCGTGGGGATGGTCGTCTAAAACAACTGAACGACCAGGTGTGTCCCACACCCATGGTGTAGGAAGAAGAGAGAATTTAAAGGGGAGATCCAACCTCAGGCCATGGAGTCTTCTTAGTCATTAGTTGAAGAGGTGAAGCGGCCTCTGTTATATGCAGCTTGGTTGCTGAGTTTTCCAGAGGATGGTAGAGGTTTGGATGGGGAGGTTAAGGCTGCTCTCCCATGGGAGGTGCCAGCATTGGGATTGTTTTCCACTGAGTGCAGTTCTTGCAGAGTGCGTTGCAGCTCCTCGGGTGATCGGCAGTTATATTTGGACCCTTGATGGGTGAAGCGAACCGAGAACGGAAAACCCCACTGGTAGGTGATGTTGTGTAGCTGCAATTCTAGAAGTTGGTTTCATAGCTCGGCGCTTGGTGATGGTCAGCTGGGACAGATCTGTGAAAAGTTGGTAGTCATGGCCCTGAAAGTTGAGAGCATCCTTTTCACGAGCTGCGAGCAGAAGCTGATCTTTAGTGCGGTAATAATGAACCTTTGCGAGGGGGCCCGTCAGGTTTTTTTGGGGTGAGGGCTCTGTGCACTCTGTCCATCTCCAGGGGTTCTATTGGGATAGCTGGCTGTAGCTCCTGGAACAGAGCGGTCACAGTAGATTGCAAATCGATTAGGGATTAAGGGATGCCTCTGATACCCATGTTAGAGCGTCTCGCTCTATTTTCGTAGTCTTCGAGTCTGGATTGTAGGGTAACATTTTCTTCTTTTAAGGTTTTCCAGTTCAGTCATGTAGTCCTGTGTGGTATTCTCAATTTCATCGACTCCTATTTCCAACGCAGAAGTGCGATTGCCCAGCTCTCTAATTTATTTGGTAAGGCTATTTGTAATGTGCTCTGAAGTTTGCTTGAGAGCCTTATGGAGCATGCGTTCTATTTGCTGTAGGAGTGCTGGGGGGGCTGACAGATCTGTTGCTGGGCTGGAGGAGAGGGATAATTAGGTGTCTGACTCACTCTGGGAATCAGGCTGTGTTAGCTGCAGTTTGCGGGAGCGTGCTGTGCTGCTAGATGAGGTAGGTGCCGCCGCCATCTTAGTGGAGGCCAGGGCCAGTGCTTCCTTTATGGAGGTGTTTTTGTGTTTTGTGCGGGCACTTCCTAGCACCATGGCAGAGGGCTGATCAGCGCTCCGAATCACGGGGGGGTATCGGGTGATGCTGAGGTGTCCAGCAGGTCGTGGGTGTGCCATGAGCGGTGGCTTTTACCCCTCGTGGGGAGGAGCTCTAAGGCGGTATGTCCGTACAGCTAGGTCTCCGTCCTCCTGGCTGAGTAGTGCTCTGGAATCACGGGAGGTAGCGGGTGATGCTGATGTGTCCAGCGGGTCGCGGTTGTGCCGTGAATGGCGGCTTTTACCCCTCATGGAGCAGAGCTCTAGGATGGCATGTCCGTTCAGCTAAGTCTCCGCACATGAGCCCAGTATTTAGTTTCTTTTGTAGCATTTTATACTGTACTAAGTTTAATTCAACCATTCATATTAGTTGTGTGTACTAGCTATGCTTTTCTCTAGCCTTGTTCCTGCCTTTTACCTCTCAGAGATGACGTGTGGACTTTGACTCTGAAATACTGTATCTCTATTTTAATGCAACATTTGATTGTTCTCTATGGTTCTAACCTGTACTAATCGCAGGTGATAATTTTTTTCTGCTTGTACTGTTGACTCTGTATGTAGCACACCCCTAAACACTGAATTCTGTACATAACACACCCCTGAACTCTGCACTCTGTATGTAGTGCACTCCTCAACTCTGCACTCTGTATGTAGTGCACGCCTCAACTCTGCACTCTGTATGTAGTGCACTCCTCAACTCTGCACTCTGTATGTAGTACAAACCCTTAAACCATTCATTTTGTACATAACACACCCATAAACCCTGCATTCTGTACATAACGCACCCCAGACACAACTGACCCTTTGTGGGTAACCATACTGCTGATACGGCCCACAAATAAATTGAGTTTGACACCCCTGCCCTAAACATTCAGCATTCGGACAACTGAACTTATCCCTAGTACCCAAATATGGCTCAATTGATTCATTCATTGTGAATGGCATTCCAATGCACCTGAGAAATGCATTCCCCATGTGTTATGCTGCAATAAAATGCAGCCTGGCAATTTTTCACGTGTGTTGCTGTGCATTTCATCCCATGTTTTTGTCCTCTATCAAATAATCTTCATGATTTCCAAGGAAAAAGGCAAACTTTTATCACAATATTCAAAAACCTCTCTGACTTCTACATCAGCTGCTGGTTTAGGATTTTTATTTTTGTTTGAACGTAAGGGGCAGGACATGTCTTGTTTTAACCTGTGGACCTATACAACGCACCAAGCTATGAAAATTTTATTATAACTCCGGTATATAAAGCAAAAACCAGTCAAAGTAAAAACACTTTAAATCCTCCCTTCCATGGTCGTTCACTCAGGAACCGTCTGTCAGAACCACAATGTAGTATGTCTATGGACAGGCAGATGTAAATGGAGAAATGTCCACCTTTTATCCAAGTCAGTTTAACCAGAAAACGGCAAAGATCCTTTTCTGCTTTTGTGGGCTTTTGTTTTTTTTTTTTTGTTTTTTTTTTTATTCGATCAGCGGGGTTGAACGAAAAAATAAATAAATTCCCCCACCCACATCCCACTGAGCTATTGTATTCTGACAGCAGGGAGACTTTCATGCCATCAGAATACACAGATCAGCATCACCAGCTGTAGCCAGAAGCACTGATCGAAAGACAATTTTCTAACAGTCTGGTTGTACATACACCGATCGCCTGCGCATACATGGATAGAATTTCGGCTGGTCCCTTTTGAACTGGCTGAATTTCCATCCATGTATCGCTGACCTCATTCCCATTTTTGTGGACACAGCTGATGCCCCATTTTTGTGACCCCCCCCTGGCCCCAAAGCACTTGCTCATCCCCTCCTCTTTCCTGACCTGCCGGGGTGCATGCTCAGATAAGGGTCTGGCATGGATTTAGGGGGGGGGGGGCCCAAGCTGTTTTTTTTTTTTTTTTAATTGGCTTGGGGTTCCCCTCACAATCCATACCAGACCCAAAGGGCCTTGTATGGACTGGGGTGGGGGTGACCCTATGCTGTTTTTTCTTAATTTTTTACCGGCACCTTTTTTTTATTTAGCTGTCAGCGGGGAAACTAAAAGTGTGCACTGACAAAAACATTTTCGTTTTCGTTTTTTTGCTTTTTTCGGAGATTTCGGAAATTGAAAAATTCGGAAGCTTCGGAATTAACAAATTTGTCAAAATTCGTTAAACGAATTTGGAAATAAACAAATTGCACATGTCTAGGGGAAACCCATTGACAGCTGATGACTCATCGGTTGTTAGGGACGCTGCGGCCGGCTTCCCTCCAACCAGGGAACCTTAACAACCAGCTTTCACTGATTGGGCAAATCAGCATGGAATATTTGTTTCCCCTTAAGGGATCATGCACACAGAGCTTAAAAAAACGCAGCTGTTACAGGCGTTGAGCATTTTTTTTCCAGTCTATAAAAGCACCTCTGTGTAAGTCTGTTTCCATGCACACACGGGCGTTTACAGGCGTATTAGAAGAGGAACGTTTACAGACTGAAAGAGAACCCCCACCAATGGCTTGTTCAGGAGAGGAGCTAAAGAGCAGAAAAAACAATAAACACATCTATATGCTAGATGCGTCTAGCGCTTGAGCATTAATGCATTCCTATGGCCAGAATAAAGTAATTTTCTAGCCAATGGAATTAACGTTCAAACGCTTGACGCGCCTAAATGTGTGTGCATTACATGGCTTTTAGGCGCCTTTTTCTTCTGCCAGGAGTTTTGGCATTCAAAGAATCAAAGCAAACTTCCTGTGTGCATGAAGCCCAATACTCGCAGAAAGGAAATATCTGCAAACTGCAAATAATACCAGAACCAGAACATGTGAACTACTGTAAACATTGACAATGGTTAAACACCAAATCATACCCCAGTCTTGCAGAACATTTATTGCAGTGTTGCTCTGATTTTCCTGTACATCACGTCCTTACTATATAATGCCTTTATGCAACCACAGAAGGCAGGGACTATGATCGGTGCTCTCTGCCACTGGCTGTTGGTTTTCCAAATTAATTTTGCTGTGAAATTGATGATCTTGTGATGACCTAAATTTAGGGGTAATTGTCCTTTAACTTAGTCTTGCAGCACTGCAATAGGAGCAAATGTTAAAGCGGGAGTCCAGCCGGCGACCAATCTTTTTTTTTTTTTTAAGGTCATTGAGACACTTTGCTAATCCCAAAATAATACTCCGTTTGGGTGTAATATTTCCTCCTCTGTCTGTTTTCGTACTGAAGAATAACTTAAAAAATCTGATGCTGGCTGTTTCCATCTTGCTTGTGGGCATGTGAAGCCCACAAGCATTGATTTCCTGGATGCGGTGAATGCTGTTCATTCACAGCTTGTTCACAAGCATGATCATTGTTCCCGCACTGAATCTTGGAAGCCTGACACTAAGCTCCCAGGAGACAGTGTGGCGCCGGGGAAAGGCAATAAACACGCCTTCTCCCATGGGAGGAGAGACAGGAAGTGCCACAATAAAGTACAATATAAAGGTAATTCCAGCGATAAAAATTTTTTTCGTGCGGCATTTGAACATCTATGCAATTAACTGAAGGGGGTAAGATTAAGTTAAAAATTTTAAAAAAAGCCTGCAATTTGAAGTTATGCAAAATAAATGATCACTCCCCCAAGACTTTAAGGCCCCATTCACATATTGCATAGTGGGAACAAGCTTTCTCGTTATGCGACTTTCAAAGAGCGATTGTTGCGCGTTTCTGCATGTTACATAGGGCCAGTTCATTCACATAAATGGGCTGCCCTATGCACGTTCGTGGCCCGAAAAGAAGTTCCTGCTCCTTTTCAGGCGATACGCTTTTTAAAGTGACAGATTGGCGCAATTGCCACACAACAATAGCGGTAGAATCTTATCACTTTTGGGGTGCCATTGAAGGATAATGGCACCCAAATGAGTGTTCAAAATTCCAAACTGCGAAGTGCGAATGGGGCCTCAGATGACTGGATGCTGTAAACAGTCATTGTTCCCCAAACACAAAGATGTATTCATTCATTTACAAAAATAAATAGGTAAATGTATGAGTTTCCTTTTTTTTTTTTTTGCCTTTTAGGTTTATTTTGAAGAGGAAAAACATACTACAAATATGGGTTTAAAAAAAATAGACAGTAACATAAGCATGTGCAAGACATGCCTTTGAAACTAGCAGTTCTTGTATGAGCATCAAGAATGATGTAAATAATGACTTCTAGACCAAAGTACAGTTTGCTGTAATGGAGAACAGATTTGGCTATTAATGCAAACCTATAAAGTACTGTATATGTGAACCCTCACCTTGTAAAACAACCTATTCAGTTTAAAATAGAAATGAAAGGCAAAATATTTATGTATAGATATAAAAAGCATAAGGAGCTCAGAGAACTGTGAGAGGAGAAACTGCAGCACACTTGTCTGCTCATTGAACGGTTGCGCAGAGGGCGGGCGTTTTAGCAGAAGTCTGATCATTGGAACAGAGCAGACTGAGTTCTCAGCACAGCTATAGAACTGACCACACTGTGCTCTCATGCTTAGTGTGGTCAGTTTTTTATTAGGAAAGCCGAGGGGCTGGCAGGAACACCTGGGGTTTCACTTAAAGGAAGCAATACAAAGAGAATAGGATTTTTTTTTATACAAGTACATGGTAAAGCAGGCGCATAACAGAAATATAAAATGTGTTTAAATACAGCTTGCATAAATGTTTACATAATAGGACAATTATTTTGGTATATTGTATTCTTCTAAAACTAAATGTGGCTTATTTCTTTTCTACAGGCAAGAAATGTATTAAACCTAATCCACAAAATGGATATATCCGAGATTCGTACAATTTCCCAATGAGACCGGATGCTTATTATTATAATTCGATTTATTATTACTGTGATTCTGGGTTTCTATCTCCAGAGAGAACATACTATGGAACAGCAAAGTGTACAAAAACTGGATGGAATCCTGAGCCAAAGTGTTATAGTAAGTAAACTCATGCAGACGTATGTTTTTCATCAGTGCAGTCAGACATCGGGGTTGATTTACTAAAGGCAAATTGACTGTGCACTTTGCAAAGTGCAGTTGCACTCTACAAGAGCAGTGGCTCCAGAGCTTAGTAAATGAGCAGAAGCTCTGCTGACTTCCATCATCCAATCATGTGCAAGCAAACATGCTGTTTTTTTATTTTCCTTTGCATGTGATTGGGTGTTCTTTGCAAAGTGAAGCTTTACCTCATTTACTAAGCTCTGGAGCAACTTCACCTGCAGAGTGCAACTGCATTTTGCAAAGTGCACAGTCTAGTTGCCTTTAGTAAATCAACCCCATTGTATTAATAACAGACTGCACCTTTTGGAAATGAATACAAAGTAGTTTGGTACTGCCATTTCAACTAAATTTATTTAGAAGTTTGATTTACTTACATATTTATTAGTCTATAATCTTTTACTCTGTTTTGAGTGGTGCTGGAGATAGGTGCTCCATTAATGTTAATTAAGTTGTGTTACTGGAAGAAATAATGTTATGGGACATACTGAAATCATTTTGAGGATCTCAGAGCAGTTGTCGATATCATCCCTGTGTATGGAAATCTCTCTGGTAAAGGTTTTGTAATTCTGTCTAAAGAAACCATACTCATGCATGACCAACTGAATGATGGCAGTGAGCTGTTTAAGAGGACGAGAACCCTAAAAGTTGTGTCCAGAAAGCCAAGCAAAGGGGCCATTATCTAGTACTGCCTGTGATATCCCTGCAGCTGATCTTCCTAACTTACCATGCCTTGTACTTCACGGCGTGTCTATGTAGCGCTGGCCATATTGGCAGAAATAATTGGGCAATAGCAGGCAGTGGCCGCTGGAAATGGCTGGCCTCCTTACCTCCTCTCTCCGATCTCCCCTCCCTCCCCTGTCTGAACCGGGGAGCGCCGCTGTGGGTGAGCCATCAGTGGCGGCTGGTGGGTCGGCAGGTCTTCTCCTTCGGCCGCGCTTTCCGCTCTTCTCCTCCTCCCTCCTCTTGGGCGTCCAATAGGATCACCTGGCATTTTGGCCAATCGGGAAACTGGTCTCATAACCAGCTTCGTGTTTGGCAGGGAAGAGGATTAGTGTGAGAATAGCGAATATTCATTCGCTGTTGTCACTGGGTGGGTTCGGAGCGCAATGCCTATGGCTCTAATCACGTGCTTAAACCCCCCCTCCTATTGGAATCCATGGTCCGGAATCTCTGTATGGAGATTGGGGGGGGCGGCGCCCGTGCACCCTCTATGGATGGGTCACCACTGATAGCAGGGAAGTTTTAGAAAGCAAAGATCCACAGAAGGAATGAAACAGAAGCAGAAAGGTGCTTGTCTGTAGGTCCTCAGGTACAGATTTCTCTCCGGCAAGGAGCACAAAGGGCAGCACAGTAATGATATCAAGTCTCAATCCAAACCTCATGAAATGAGCAGTCAGAGGCTCAGTGCCATACTTCTCACATTGCAGACATACAGCTGTAAGGATCTATATATATATATATATCTATATAATATACCTTTTGTCTTGAATCCCTCCTTAAAAAGGCAGTGTACATCATATTATTTATATATATATATATATATATATATATATATAATATGATATGATGTAGACTGCCTTTTTAAGGAGGGATTCAAGACAAAAGGTATATTTTATAGAGTGCTGATATGGTACACAGATGATACGCCCCCTTTCTGTGTGCCAAACACTGCGCTTATGGGATGAGCCCCTCCCTCTGAGCAGCTGCTTAAAATTAAAACCTCAAGTGATATAAAATAAATGATACACTATATACTCGCCCTCACCAATAGTGTGATCAAATAGCAGCGCTGAAAACCTAAAACATACCCCAATACAAAAAATTATATATATATACAGTGATTGCTCAATGTGATAACAGAAAATAGTAATATTATGTGTCCATAATAAAATACCAAACAGTGTTTCTAATAAACACCCATCATGCAGTCCATTTGTGTATAACACCAAAGGAATTCAATAAAAAGTCCAAACATAAATAGTGATTTAGTGAAATAATAGTGACAATATCAGAATGATAATCTTCAATGATGATATCTTCCACCACACCGCTGTGAATGTGATTCCACTCCCCTTCAGCGAGCAAACTCACCAGCTTTTTTTTGCCTTACACTCTCGTGTTTGGCTTGTAGGCTTTTCCCACACAGTGGGGGTAAAGTGATAACCTCCAATCAGTCTCCGTATGGTTAACCGCAGTGTATAAGCAAATGCTCTCTCCACATGAAAAAAAGAAAAGCGAACCAATAGTGCAGTAACGCAACACACTTTAATAAAAGTAACACTCTCCTTCACCATAAAACTCACATTTTCCAATTTTCAAAACCGCAAAACAGCACAACAACACTTGGTTGTCACCAACAGCACTTCAAACGGTAACCTGGACGTATGGTGGTCACGGCGGACCCAGGTGTTCGGTGAACGTAAGCACTCTCACCCGTCCCTTGGAGCCCTCCGTGTCCACTTCCCCGCTCACTCGTATGGCGCCGCCTGTCACAGCGTCCTACGTCAGACTTCCTCGATTGCCGTATAGCCACGCCCCGACATGTTTCGTCACACCGGACTTATTCATGGGAATCCCATGAATAAGTCCGGTGTGACGAAACATGTCGGGGCGTGGCTATACGGCAATCGAGGAAGTCTGACGTAGGACGCTGTGACAGGCGGCGCCATACGAGTGAGCGGGGAAGTGGACACGGAGGGCTCCAAGGGACGGGTGAGAGTGCTTACGTTCACCGAACACCTGGGTCCGCCGTGACCACCATACGTCCAGGTTACCGTTTGAAGTGCTGTTGGTGACAACCAAGTGTTGTTGTGCTGTTTTGCGGTTTTGAAAATTGGAAAATGTGAGTTTTATGGTGAAGGAGAGTGTTACTTTTATTAAAGTGTGTTGCGTTACTGCACTATTGGTTCGCTTTTCTTTTTTTCATGTGGAGAGAGCATTTGCTTATACACTGCGGTTAACCATACGGAGACTGATTGGAGGTTATCACTTTACCCCCACTGTGTGGGAAAAGCCTACAAGCCAAACACGAGAGTGTAAGGCAAAAAAAAGCTGGTGAGTTTGCTCGCTGAAGGGGAGTGGAATCACATTCACAGCGGTGTGGTGGAAGATATCATCATTGAAGATTATCATTCTGATATTGTCACTATTATTTCACTAAATCACTATTTATGTTTGGACTTTTTATTGAATTCCTTTGGTGTTATACACAAATGGACTGCATGATGGGTGTTTATTAGAAACACTGTTTGGTATTTTATTATGGACACATAATATTACTATTTTCTGTTATCACATTGAGCAATCACTGTATATATATATAATTTTTTGTATTGGGGTATGTTTTAGGTTTTCAGCGCTGCTATTTGATCACACTATTGGTGAGGGCGAGTATATAGTGTATCATTTATTTTATATTTTATAGAGTACTGCTTAGGCACAATTAACTTTTCTTGGTCATACAGTACAGGACACAGAATTTTTGGGCTGGGTGCAGACCAGGGTTTCCAAACATCTGTAAGTTCACAGCCTATAAAAACTATCTGCCTTCTGCTGCCTCCTGAGCCAATAAGGCACTGTAACTCGTCGTCTCCCTCAGCCCGGCACATTTGACTTAGAGCCCTTTCACACTGGCTGTCAGCCATGTTAGTGGTAAAGTGCCGCTAGATTTAGAGACGCTTTACCCTCGTTTTAGCTGCGCTTTTCAGCCGCTAGCGGGGCGCTTTTAACCTCCGCTAGCAGCCGAAGAAAGGGTTAATGGCGCCCGAAAAGCGCGGCTGCCGAAGCAACACTGCCAATTCATTTCAATGGGCAGGGGCGGTGGAGGAGTGACACTACTGAAGAAATTACACTTTGCTACAATGTAAAGTAGCGAGTTTCCAGCTTGTATAACAGTGCAAATGTGCTGCCCCCTCAAAATGACTCAACACACAGCCATTATTTCCAAACCACTGGCAACAAAAGTGAGTACACTCCTAAGTACAAATGTACAAATTGGGCCCAAAGTGTCAATATTTTGTGTGGCCACCATTATTTTTCAACACTGCCTTAACCCCCTTGGGCATGGAGTTCACCAGAGCTTCACAGGTCGCCACTGGAGTCCTCTTCCACTCCTCCATGATGACATCACGGAGCTGGTGGATGTTAGAGACCTTGTGCTCCTCCACCTTCCGTTTGAGGATGCCCCACAGATACTCAATGGGGTTTAGGTCTGGAGACATGATTGGCCAGTCCTTCAACTTTACCCTCAGCTTCTTTAGCAAGGCAGTGTGGTCATCTTGGAGGTGTGTTTGGGGTCATCGTCATGTTGGCATACTGCCCTGCGGCCCAGTTTCCGAAGGGAGGGGATGATGCTTTGCTTCAGTTTGTTACAGTACATGTTGGCATTTATGGTTCCCTCAATGAACTTTAGCTCCCTAGTGCCGGCAGCACTCATGCAGCCCCAGACCATGAGACTCCCACCACCATGCTTGACTGTAGGCAAGACACACTTGTATTTGTATTCCTCACCTGATTGCCGCCACACACGCTTGACACCATCTGAACCAAATAAATTTATCTTGGTCTTAGACCACAGGACATGGTTCCAGTAATCCATGTCCTTAGTCTGCTTATCTTCAGCAAACTGTTTGCAGGCTTTCTTGTGCATCATCTTTAGAAGAGGCTTCTTTCTGGGACAACACCCATGCAGACCATTTGATGCAGTGTGCGGCATAAGGTCTGAGCACTGACAGGCTGACCCCCCACCCCTTCAATCTCTGCAGAAATGCTGGCAGAACTCATATGTTTATTTCCCAAAGACAACCTCTGGATATGATGCTGAACACATGTACTAAACTCCTTTGGTCGACCATGGCGAGGCCTGTTTGGAGTGGAATCTGCCCTGTTAAACCGCTGCATGGTTTTGGCCACCATGCTGCAGCTCAGTTTCAGGGTCTTGGCAATACTCTTATAGCATAGGCCATCTTCGTGTAGAAAAACAATTCTTTTTTTCAGATCCTCAGAGAATTCTTTGCCATGAGGTGCCATGTTGAACTTCAAGTGACTTGACTAGTGTAGTACAGATGTACCCCATTTTAACCCATACTCCACCCTCTTACCAACTTAAATAACGAGATCACACCTTTCATCTGGAGTATAAATGGCCATAACAGCCTTTTATTAAACAGCTGTATAACTTCAATATAAATAACATATAAACTCAGATAAAACAACATGTTTTAAACAATCTGTTGGTCAATGACGGAGCTACCCCAGTTTACCACATATCCACAAGAGGGCACTGCAGGAACATGTTTCAAAACTGATAAGGCCTCCAGCTATGCCGCTCGGAGACAACCCCCTCCCGCAGTGCAACATACCGGTATTCCTTTCAGGAATACACAGGAGGGCCCATACTATTGCTGACCCCCCACCCCTTTTAACCTTTTATTAACCGCTACCGTCACCGACCAACAACAACAAACCAGCCACAGCCCGAAAGGATGAAACCTTATCCTTAAGGGCCCCTCCACACCCTCAAGGCCCGTTGTATTCCTTCCTGCAAACCCATGGTCCAAAGATCTGTCCCCACATCTGTGAGGTGAACCCCATCCCTCCTCAAATAGAGGCCTACATTTATCTCGAGCTCTCTGTGCCGAATCACCATGCCCCCTTGTTGAACCAAAAACCTCTTCACCACCTTGTTGACACGTATACGAGCCTTGTTAATCCTTACCACAGACCTAGCATTGCGCCACGAAGTTTGTGCCACAATATCAGACCATAGTAGCAAAGTGTTCGGATAATTAGTGTGCAAGTGCAAAAGATCCGCCTTTACATCCTCTATCAGTTCCCTGACCGTCCTCACCCCCAAATCGTTACCTCCAGCGTGTATGACCAACACATGCGGAGGTCTATCTAGCCACGCAAATCGTTCCACCTCTGAAACCACTCTGCCCCACATCATTCCTGGTCTCCCCAGCCACTTGATAAAAGCCTCCCTTCGCGATATGCCTAACTGGCGCCCATCTGGTCTCGCATCACCTCTCCTTGCCCCCCAACAAACGTAGGAGTGTCCCAGTATCCAGACGAGGCGTGGAGACACTCCATCTGAAATGAAAAGACAACAAGGCAGGGTGATATCACCAACGCAGCAAACAAAAAACACCCACTACCTATATGTGAAAACCAAACTTGTACAACATACGGGGTTTATTTATTTATTTAAGTTATTATTCCACTGCTAATTGAGGGCGAATGTATGAACGGAATGTCTTTGATTCCCATCTACCGATCCTCCGTACCGCTGCCTCATCCAACCCGCATCTGGCAGCTTCTGTAGCCACCCCAATGCGGAAGGAGTGTGAGGCGTATGCCTTCTCATCCAAACCTATCATCGATCAGCATTTTCGAAACACTGCCACAAATTGAAACTTTGATAGGTAAGCACCAGTCTCATGACATAAAAATGGACCCTCACCTACCGGTCTAATCTTCCCGAATTCACCAACCGTCCTCACCGGACACACTGGCGATCCCGGTAATGCATGCAGCCACACATCTATGCCTTTTCCTAATTGGTCTGTTTTCGACCTCCTCAGCCGTAAACACACCCTACCCGTGCATGCCCGCACGTCCTGTACCAAAATACCCCCCGCTTCCTTTTTGGATGGGCTGACCAACTCCCCTACCCAAAACGCCCCAAAAAACGCCAGCGAAAAAGCCGCTGTAAACAGTAAACATTCATAACTTGAGCTGCACACCAACCCTAGCTGATCACAAATTGCCAACAGGTTGGCAAAAGTGACCGGTCTACGGTTATCTTTTTTCTTGTGCCCCTTCCGGTACCCTTTTAATGCCTGCCGTACCCAAAATTCCTTCGTCCAATCCTGCATCCCCTGTAACTTAAACAGAAACGACAGCGCCGCCAACTTCTTACCAATAGACGATACCCCCACCCCATTTTCCATGTTCCTGGACACAAAATAAAGGACCAATAGTCTCAACTCTCCCCCGTCATCCTCTGCTCCGGATTCCCGTACAAGTCCCAACCATTCTCGTCATACCTTCACATAGGCCGACCATGTGGACTCACTCACAGACTGTTGTATCCAACCTGCGGCGACTCCAAGGCCAGCTCCCAGATCCAACCCGGCAAGAAATCCCTTCCTTCTCTGCAGCCGGAGCTAATTCCCTGAACTTGTCCCACTGAAAGCGAGACAGTGAATCAGCCAGTGTGTTTTTAATCCCAGGTATATGCACAGCATATATGAAAATATTCAATTGCAAGCACCATAATACCAACTGTCGTAATAGTCTTATGACAGGTTGAGAAGACGCTGACAAGTGATTGACTACCTGCACCACTCCCATATTATTGCAGTTCAACCGCAACTTTAAATTCTGACAAGCCTTGCCCCATAATTCCATAGCCAGAACTACTGGAAACAATTCCAGTAGTACCAAGTTATGAAGGAAACCTGCTTCAACCCAGGATTTTGGCCATGGTTCTGCGCTCCATTGACCCTTAAACGCCCCCATATCCAGTAGATCCCGCTGCGTCAGTAACCAATTCTACATCGAAGTTACTTACCGGACCAGACATCCACACCGACCTCCCGTTGTATTCCGACAAAAATTGATACCATAACTTTAGGTCCTCACGATGTTCCTTAGTAAGCCTAATGAAATGGGCCGGTGCTTTTACCCCAGCTGTAGCCGCAGACAGCCGTCGGCAAAAGACCCTACCCATGGTTATGATTCTACAAGCAAAGTTCAACTTACCAAGCAAAGATTGGAGATCCCTCAGCTGTATTTTCTTCATCCCATGAATCCGCCTTATTTCCGTCTGCAAATCCACTAACTTTTCTTGCGGTAACCTACATTCCATTGCCATTGAATCAATAACAATGCCCAAAAAGCTAATCTCTGTGTTGGGGCCCTCAGTTTTGTCAGCGGCCAGGGGAACTCCAAACCGTTCTGCAATGTGTTGCAACGTTGACAATAAAATCGCACACACACTGGAAGAAGGTGGGCCTATGCATAGGAAATCATCTAAATGGTGTATCATAGATTCAAGCCCGGACACCTCTCTTACCACCCACTCCAAAAAGGAACTGAAAACTTCAAACATGGCGCAGGAAATGGAGCAACCCATAGGTAAGCATTTGTCCACATAAAATTGTTCCTGCCACTGGCAACCCAACAGCCAAAAGCTGTCCGGGTGTACTGGAAGCAGCCTAAACGCCACCTCAATATCAGCTTTTGCCATCAGTGCCCCTTTTCCATAGCGCTTGACCCATCTAACCGCCGCATCAAACGAAGTGTATGACACGGTGCAGATGTCCGGGTCAATGAAATAGTTAACCGAACCCCCTTTTGGAAATGATAAGTGGTGAATTAGCCGAAACTTATTCGGCTCTTTCTTTGGCACCACCCCCAGAGGGGACACCACCAAGTCTTTCAATGGTTTTGCCCCAAACGGCCCCCATCCGTCCTAAGGCCACTTCCTTTTCCAATTTCTCCCCCACCACCCCCGGGTGTTGCAATGCAGATTTTAAATTCCGTGCTACTGGAGGAACCACCGCCAATGAACACGGAATTTTGAACCCTTCTCTAAAACCCTCAGTGATCAGTAACGCCGCTTTCCTATCCGGATACTTACTTAGGAAAGGTTGCATCCTTTCCACCTTCACCGGCGTCATCCCTCTTGTGAGCAAACTCCCCGGTACGTTTTCCTTTTTTGAAGCACCGAGACAGGGTGTGGGCTCCCCCACAGCCTGAACACTCATGCTTGAATTTGCAGGACCCCCCAAACTTACAGGATCCTTCATTATACTGCCAGCATACCCCCCATTTTCTGCCGGCCGGTAGTCCTGAGGAGTTAGTACCCCCGGCCCCCCCTTGAAATAACTGAGGCGGGGTCCTAGCCGACGACATCAGTTTCATCCACAGGATAATATCCTTATGGTCCCAACGCAGAGCCGGACGCACCGCTCTGCGTTGACGAAACTGCTCATCGTAACGTAACCACGCAGTTCCCCCGTATACTCTATGTGCCTCACCTATAGCATCCATATAACAAAACAACCCCGAACAATGTTCGGGGTTCTTTTCGCCAATGACACTAGCCATGATAGCGAACGCTTGCAACCAATTTACAAACGTCCGCGGTATCAATCTATATCTCCTCTTCTCCTCATCCTCCTTCTTGGAATCGTCGGGTTTAACCCTATCCAGGTTAAACTTTTCCATTGGCAACAAGGAGAAAATTTCCACATACTCACCTTTTTATAAATTTTTTCTCTCACTTCAGGTTTCATGTGTACCCCTAACGGGCCTTCGAAACAAACATATATCTCACATTTTGCAGCATCTGCCAGCCTAACCACATCAGTCCTGCCTTTTGTTTCTGCAGCCCCCTTCTCACCTGCTGTTTCCTTGTCTGCCACCTTCTCTGGCGTTGTGGTAGCTGTCACCTCTGTGACCGCAGCCCCCCCTGTCCCCCTTTGTGCGTCCCCTAGCGGAGCCTGCCCTGGTCCCTCTCCAAAGCGACCAACCAGGACCCTTAAACCCTCCAATAGCTCCTGGAGCTGTCCCCCTGACCCAGAACTGGCGGGTGCCGTACTCGCCAGTTGTTGGTCAGTAGCCTGACCCACCCCGCTCTGCGAAGGTGTCACCATCCCTCCTGCAGTCGTTGCTATCCCCCCCCCAGCAAACCCTGCAAAGCATTAGTAAAGGAAAAGTTATCACTAGACTTACCGACCTGACCAGGAGTCCTCCCAACATCCACTGTGCTGCTCTCCCTTGCTGGTTCCGTCTGCTGTAGCCCATCTTCCTCATCGGACACCCCATCTTCGGACTGTTCCCCTTGCACTGGGACTGGCGTCAGAGGTAGCCCCCCAGGAGAAGCCCTCCTGGAGGCCGGAAGCCCACGCTGATGTGAGGCCTGCACTGTGCGACGAGTCACTGCTGATCCCTGCTGCCCTGAACTTCCAGCTACCGCGCCAGCCTGGGCATTGTTTCCATTGCCATCTTGGGACACGTCCCCGCCGCCCGGTAAGCTCCGCCCACCCGCCGTGCCGCTCGATCCACGCGACCCGGACGTTGCTGCTCTCGGCGCCGTTCTCCCCCTTCTGTCCACCCGCTCACACTCGTGCAGAGGTGCTGAGGGGCTGTTTGAAACCGTGCAGTGCCAGCGTGCGGGGAAGCGGCGAGATGTTGGCCCGTGGCCCCGCCCACCGCTCCGTGACCGTGGCGTGTAACTCGCCCGGGCCCCGCTGAATCAACTGTGTGGCTCCTCTTGGCCGGCATTGTCGATTGCTCCCCCCTCGGGCTCCGTGCCAGGCGGCCCGCTCCGTGCGCTGGCCCAGGTGAATAGCGCGCCGGAGGCTGCGATGCACGCGCAGACGGCTCACCTCCCCCTGCATGGCTTGCTTCTCCCCCGAGCATCGCTGCGACCTGGCTGTGAAGCCAGTCGGATCCATTCGCCGCCGCCTGCCGCAACCGCGCCAAAATCGCCTCAACGTTTGCCATTGTGTCTGAGGAGCAGAGAAATTCTGCCTCCTCGTGTCTCCTTCCCAGCACACTGTTCCGTTTTTGCTCCTCCCCTCTTTTATATGGCCACTCCTCCCTACTTTCCTGTTATCTCCTCCCACACTTTTCTTGGAAAAATTAACCCTATGTGTGTCACTAGACACACTTTAATGCCCGACCCTGCATTATTCCTCTTCTTTCCATCATTCCGGGCCTCACTAGTGTGAGAGCGATAACACTAAATTTAACAAACCTGCTCCAGATTCACACCTGAGACCTTGTAACACTGAGTCACATGACACCGGGGAGGGAAAATGGCTAATTGGCCCCAATTTGGACATTTTCACTACGGGGTGTACTCACTTTTGTTGCGGTTTGGACATTGATGGCTGTGTGTTGAGTTATTTTGAGGGGACAGCAAATTTACAAGCTGTACACTCACTACTTTACATTGTAGCAAAGTGGCATTTCTTCAGTGTTGTCACATAAAAAAATCTAATATGTGAGGGGTGTACTCCTTTTTGTGAGATACTGTGTGTGTGTGTGTGTGTGTGTGTGTGTGTGTGTGTGTGTGTGTGTGTGTGTGTGTGTGTGTGTATGTGTGTATGTGTGTGTGTGTATATATATATATATATATATATATATATATATATGTGTGTGTGTGTGTGTGTGTGTGTGTGTGTGTGTGTGTATGTATATACAGTGGAACCTCAGTTTGAGTGACGCGGTTAACGAGCGTTTTGCAAATGGAGCACTGTAGATATACAGCATATATATTGGAAGCCCAGCAGATAGGGAAATCCAAAAATACAGCGGATGGCGTTGATCAAGGATGCGGTATGTCATATGCAGAAAAACAAGACAAACAGCATATGGTATAATTCCGTTTGATGCAGGAGGGGAGGAGGAGAGGGAGAGGGGGGGTTGCACTCACTTGTGAGCAATGAGCGCAAGCCTCAACCCACGAGCGCCGAGCTCGTAAATCCCAAACGCTGGCAATGGATCCTCCAAAGTGTCCTCGCTTCCTGCTCCTCACCGCCCGTCATGCAGCGTTCAAATGTGTGGTATAAAAGACAGAGAACCGCACATAGCGTGATCCCGTATAAAATATACTTTAATGAGTAGGCCAAAGTATCATACACTTACATTGAAAGACAGCAGGGGGGTAATGTATCCACGAGCGCCGTGCTCGTCACATCCAGCTACTGAGTGGCAACGTCCCGTGCTCCTAACGTGTGTCATCACATCACGTGACTTCTTCAGAGGATAGCACGGGATAGAAAGCCAATGCTTTTAAATGGTCCCCGTGTGATGAACGCACGGCAGCCATTTTCCCGAAGGACGCTATTGTAAAGGATAGAGTAGGCGCCTGGTGGCCATTTTCTCAGAGCTTGCCTATCTATCTACTGTCATTTAGGGCAATGTAACAGGGTTTTTTTCCCACAACGCAGCCAATATATAAAATAAAAAATCTTGCTGAATGGAGACATAATCGTCCCGAGGCTGCAGGAAAAAAGGCTTAGGGCAAGGGTATCATTAAAGGGGGAGAGAGAGAAAAAAATTAGATAAAAATACTCCAATAAATAAAAGCAGGGAACAGCTCTCATAATAATAGAGAGTGATAACCTGGCCAATTAGAAACGTAGAAAAGCAGTTATTAATATTTATAATCATTACTAAAAAGATGTTAATTATAATAAAGAGATAAAAAACGAAAAATAAAAGGGGAATTATGTATACCAAAGTAGTGTGTGAGTATAAAACACTCAATCCAACACAAATATAAAAACTAGTATTTTTAAAATATTGAAAAAATTGAAGGATCAAAAAAAAGAAAGCTTTTTTGGGAACAGGAGCTGTCGTACACCAGCTGTGCCAATAATCATATAATGTACAGGTGGAGGACACAAATACAAAACAAATAAATATTTGAATAGGGCTGATGGACTGTAACTCCAAGATGAAATATAAGAGAAAAGAACCAAGTCATGGACAGGGGGAAGGAAAAAAGAAAAGAAAAACGTGAGGGGGGGGGACGTTATACTAAAAATCGCTTATAAGGCAATCCATACGCAGAGAACAAAGATACGAAACAGATGTTTAAATAAAATAAGTGAGCTATAGTTCCAGAATCATATATATGAGAGTAGGACCAAATCATGGACAGGGGGAGTGAGAGACCGTGAGGGGGAGATTGTTATACTAGAAGTCACTTATAAAGCAATTTAGGTTGAACTCGATATTGAGTCCCTTTGGCACAAGGGTGTCCATGGAATATATCCACTTGGACTCTAGTTTGCTTAAAATCCTCACTTTGTGCCCCCTCGCCATGGTTTGGTGTAAGGTTCGATACCCCAAAATTTCAAGTGCCTAGGGTCTCAATTGTGATATTTATCGAAATGCCTAGAGACATTGTGTTTGTCAAAACCATTTTTTATATTTTGGACGTGTTCCTTAATGCGGATTCTCAATAATCTTTTGGTGCGGCCTACGTACTGGAGGCTGCAACTGCACTCCAATACATAAACCACCCCTTTAGTGTTGCATCCAATAAACTCATCAATGTTGAATTTGGTGCCATTGCTATTTGATTGGAATGAGAATACTTTTTGATTTGGATGTTTAGTTCAAATACAGGCATAGCAGCGTTTACAGGGATAAAATCCTTTGCCGGTGAAAAAAGAGAATCGTTTTTTGGGGGGATCAATCACGCTTTTGACCAGTCAATCTCTCAGGGTGGATGCCCTTTTTATATATAAATTTAGGTTTTTCTGGTAGTAATTCACTTAGGCCTTTATCTGATTTAAGGATATGCCAGTGGCGGGATATGATGCTTTCAATCTTCTTATGTTGAAAGTTAAAGTCCAAAACTAAAGGAACTTGATCCTGTTGGCAGGTGGATATCTTATCCCCAAGTAGTTCCTGTCTTTGCATCCGTCCTACCTCCATTATTTGATTGTTTATAAACTCCTGGTCGTATCCTTTATTTATGAACCTTTTTCCAATCAACTTAGCCTGCGCATTAAAATCTTCGTCTAGAGTGCAGTTGCGTCTTAGTCACATTATCTGGCCTTTGGGGATGTTAAATAGCCAGTTTCTGTGATGGCAACTGCTTAAAGGCAAGTAGCTATTATGGTCAACATTCTTGAAAAAAGTCTTGGTGATATATTGGTTGTTGATGCGTGAGATCTCCAAATCAAGAAATGGAATAGACTGTTCTTCAATTTGCCAAGTCAATACGATATTATTGGTATTATTATTCAATTTGAGAAAAAATGACGTTAAAAGATCTCTTTCACCCTTCCATAAAATAAAAATATCATCAATATACCTTTTGAACATACGAAGTTCTTTAGGGGCATCTGAAAACACCACTTCTTCTTCCCATTGGGACATGAACAGTCCTGCCACGCTGGGGACAAATTTCGCCCCCATAGCTACTCCTGTTTTCTGGTAATAAAATTGTTTACAATACCAGAAATGGTTATGTTTCAAGCAAAAATCTAGGCACTTAACGAGAAATTTCCTTTGATAGAGGGGAAGCTTGGTGAATTTTCTCAGACCCCACTTCGCGGCTTCACAAGCCGCGAAGTGGGGTATGATTGTGTAAAGTGATGACACGTCGGCTGTAGCCATCCAAATATAGTACCAGTGTCATTTCTCCCATTCAATAACTGAAGCATCTGTTTCGTATCTCTTAGATAGGCTTTCATGCTTTGTACTGCAGGCTGAAGGTACTTCAGGGTACTTCAGGGAGGGTCAGTTTTATCCTTATGGATTTTAGGTAATGCATAAATTATTGGTGTTCTACAAGCCTCTGGGACCAAGTATTTAGCTTCTTTTTTTATTGAGTATACATTTTTCCAGGCCCAATTGGACTACTTGTTCTAGTTCTTTCTTCCATTTGAATGTAGGATTCTTAGGGAGTATGGCATATGTATTCTGATCTCCTAGTAACCTTGACATGCCATTATGGTATTGTTCAGTGGTTAAGATTACAATGCCACCACCTTTATCTTAATGCCTGATAACAAGGTTCTTTCCTTTAGTAAGCTTTTGAATTCCAGTTCGTATAGCCCTAGGTTATTATAGGCCTCGCGATAGAAGCCCGTGCCCAAGCCATCACTATGAACCCAGAGAAGGAAGAGGCCCACCATATGTACCTTACAGGCCTAGGGAACGCAGTCCTATTCACACTTCCAATTATTATGCCCCTTTGAGAGACCTTCAAGATCCAGACAGAGATGCAAGATATCAATATGACCATCAATATGAATATGGTCATAATAGATCTTTTTTAGAGAGAGGAACGGAACACCATCCCCCGAGAAGAATAGAAGAAACAAAAAAGAAAAAAAGTCCTACAAAAAAAGAGGCTGCAGAGCAGGAAAGAGAAAACAAAAGGAAAAGGGAAACATAGGAGAAGGTATATTTAACCTCACAGACATACCATTAACTCAGGAAGAACTAATAGTGCTGGACAAAGGACTAAAATACGCACCTGTAAAGAATTTGAACAAATTTGAAACGTACATTAGCATTCAGAAATATATAAGAAAATTAAATATTAAAAAATATTTGTTGGACAAACCCACCAATACCATCGCTGTACAAAAAGATCCAGTATTACACAGTAATTTGAGGAACAAATCTATCTATAACCCCAAACCTAAGAACAACACCCATATAGAGGTGTTCAAGGACCTGGTGACGGAAGAAATTAAAAACTTAACATATAAAAAAAGAGAGGAACCTAGGGCTATACGAACTGGAATTTAAAAACTTACTAAAAGAAAGAACCTTGTTATCAGGCCTTCAGATAAAGGTGGTGGCATTGTAATCTTAACCACTGAACAATACCATAATGGGCATGTCAAGGTTACTAGGAGATCAGAATACATATGCCATACTCCCTAAGAATCCTATATTCAAATGGAAGAAAGAACTAGAACAAGTAGTCCAATTGGGCCTGGAAAAATGTATACTCAATAAAAAAAGCTAAATACTTGGTCCCAGAGGCTTGTAGAACACCAATAATTTATGCATTACCTAAAATCCATAAGGATAAAACTGACCCTCCTTTCAGACCAATCGTCAATGGTATAGAATCGATTACAGCAAGATTGGGAGAGTATATTGACAAGTACCTTCAGCCTGCAGTACAAAGCATGAAAGCCTATCTAAGAGATGCGAAACAGATGCTTCAGTTATTGAATGGGAGAAATGACACTGGTACTATTTGGATGGCTACAGCCGACGTGTCATCACTTTACACAATCATACCCCACTTCGCGGCTTGTGAAGCCGCGAAGTGGGGTCTGAGAAAATTCACCAAGCTTCCCCTCTATCAAAGGAAATTTCTCGTTGAGTGCCTAGATTTTTGCTTGAAACATAGCCATTTCTGGTATTGTAAACAATTTTATTACCAGAAAACAGGAGTAGCTATGGGGGCGAAATTTGCCCCCAGCGTGGCAGGACTGTTCATGTCCCAATGGGAAGAAGTGGTGTTTTCAGATCCCCCTAAAGAACTTCGTATGTTCAAAAGGTATATTGATGATATTTTTATTTTATGGAAGGATGAAAGATCTTTTAACGTCATTTTTTATCAAATTGAATAATAATACCAATGATATCGTATTGACTTGGCAAATTGAAGAACAGTCTATTCCATTTCTTGATTTGGAGATCTCGCGCATCAACAACCAATATATCACCAAGACTTTTTTCAAGAATGTTGACCGTAATAGCTACTTGCCTTTAAGCAGTTGCCATCACAGAAACTGGCTATTTAAAATCCCCAAAGGCCAGATAATGCAACTAAGACGCAATTGCACTCTAGACGAAGATTTTCATGCGCAGGCTAAGTTGATTGGAAAAAGGTTCATAGATAAAGGATACGACCAGGAGTTTATAAACGATCAAATAATGGGGGTAGGATGGATGCAAAGACAGGAACTACTTGGGTATAAGATATCCACCTGCCAACAGGATTAAGTTCCTTTTAGTTTTGGACTTTAACTTTCAACATAAGAAGATTGAAAGCATCATATCCTTAAATCATATAAAGGCCTGAGTGAATTACTACCAGAAAAACCTAAATTTATATATAAAAGGGCATCCACCCTGAGAGATCGACTGGTCAAAAGCGTGATTGATCCCCCCCAAAAAACTATTCTCTTTTTTCACTGGCAAAGGATTTTATACCTGTAAACGCTGCTACGCCTGTATTCGAACTAAACATCCGAATCAAAAAGTATTCTCATTCCAATCAAATAGCAATGGCACCAAATTCAACATTAATGAGTTTATTGGATGCAACACTGAAGGGGCTGTTTATGTATTGGAGTGCAGTTGCGGCCTCCAGTATGTAGGCCGCACCAAAAGATTATTGAGAATCCGCATTAAAGAACACATCCAAAATATAAAAAATGGTTTTGACAAACACAATGTCTCTAGACATTTCGATAAATATCACAATAGAGACCCTAGGCACTTGAAATTTTGGGGTATCGAACCTTACACCAAACCATGGCGAGGGGGGCACAAAGTGAGGATTTTAAGCAAACTAGAGTCCAAGTGGATATATTCCATGGACACCCTTGTTCCAAAGGGACTCAATATCGAGTTCGACCTAAATTGCTTTATAAGTGACTTCTAGTATAACAATCTCCCCCTCACGGTCTCTCACTCCCCCTGTCCATGATTTGGTCCTACTCTCATATATATGATTCTGGAACTATAGCTCACTTATTCTATTTAAACATCTGTTTCGTATCTTTGTTCTCTGCTTATGGATCGCCTTATAAGCGATTTTTAGTATAACGTTCCCCCCCCCCCTCACATTTTTCTTTTCTTTTTTCCTTCCCCCTGTCCATGACTCGGTTCTATTCTGTTATATTTCATCTTGGAGTTACAGTCCATCAGCCCTATTCAAATATTTATTTGTTTTGTATTTGTGTCCTCCACCTGTACATTATATGATTATTGGCACAGCTGGTGTGTGACACCTCTCGAGCTCCTGTTGCCAAAAAAGCTTTCTTTTTTTCGATCCTTCAATTTTTTCAATAATATTTTAAAAATACTAGTTTTTATATTTGTGTTGGATTGAGTGTTTTATACTCACACACTACTTTGGTATACATAATTCCCTTTTTATTTTTCGTTTTTTATCTCTTTATTATAATTAACATTTTTTTAGTAATGATTATAAATATTAATAACTGCTTTTCTACGTTTCTAATTGGCCAGGTTATCACTCTCTAACATATTATGAGAGCTGTTCCCTGCTTTTATTTATTGGAGTATTTTTATCTAATTTTTTTCTCCCTCTCCCCCTTTTTTTAATGATACCCCTGCCCTAAGCCTTTTTTCCTGCAGCCTCGGGACGATTATGTCTCCATTCAGCAAGATTTTTTACTTTATATATTGGCTGCGTTGAGGGAAAAAAACCCTGTTACATTGCCCTAAATGACAGTAGATAGATAGGCAAGCTCTGAGAAAATTGCCACCAGGCGCCTACTCTATCCTTTACAATAGCGTCCTTCGGGAAAATGGCCGCCGTGCATTCATCACACGGGGACCATTTAAAAGCATTGGCTTTTTATCCTGTGCTATCCTCTGAAGAAGCCACATGACGACACGCGTTAGGAGCACGGGACGTTGCCACTCAGTAGCTGGATGTGACGAGCACGGCGCTCGTGGATACATTACCCCCCAGCTGTCTTTTAATGTAAGTGTATGATACTTTGGCCTACTCATTAAAGTATATTTTATACGGGATCACGCTATGTGCGGTTCTCTGTCTTTTATACCACACATTTGAACGCTGCATGATGGGCGGTGAGGAGCAGGAAGCGAGGGCACTTTGGAGGATCCATAGCCAGCATTTGGCATTTACGAGCTCGGCGCTTGTGGGTTTAGGCTTGCGCTCATTGCTCACAAGTGAGTGCAACCCCATCTGGTGGCGGGACTGTTGTCACATTTTTTGAAATATTTTTATATATATCTTTTATGTTTATTTTACCTGTATTTTTATTTTTGGATCATATTTGCAAGTTGCCAAGTGTTGGTGTGCTACCAACATTCACCACTGGGACTATTTAATATATTTTGTTATATACAATATTTTTATATATTTTTTCATTCATGTATTTATTTTGTTGATAATTAATTATTCACTTTTCATACTATATTATATTTTTTTAGCATTTTTTATACGGCTT
This sequence comes from Lithobates septentrionalis, assembly GCA_037952835.1. Taxonomy (NCBI): domain Eukaryota; kingdom Metazoa; phylum Chordata; class Amphibia; order Anura; family Ranidae; genus Lithobates; species Lithobates septentrionalis. The sequence goes on along the minus strand of JBBDGP010000525.1, from coordinate 2,195,427 downwards.
AAGGGATTGTATTTGATTACTTTGGGGATTTTGCACCTTTTTGTAGCTACTGTTCATACCCATATGCACTGCTTGCTGATATTTATATTCTCTTTGTTGCTTGATGTCAGTATTTTTTGTATGCACTACTAAGTGATATTCATTTACACTTGTCAGTCCTCTTTTTTACATATTTGACTCACGTTTTCAGGTTATCTGTTATATTTGTCACGTGCACTATAGTATAGTCCCCCTCCCCCTCTTCCCCTTTATTCCCTTCCTATCACAGCGCAACTACCATCCTACCTACACTATTGTTTTGTCTGTTTGGAGCAGTCTTTAGGTGTTGCAGCAGTGTCCCTTTAGTATAGAGTTCCGTTGACAGCGCAGGAGTTTCTTTCACTCTCTCTATTGCATCTTGCGCTATTGTGCCTGTGTAGCCTCATTCTCAGATTCTTCACTGGGCATGTGCACGGCATTTTCTGTTGCTAACCATGCTTCTCTCTGTTGGTACCAGTGAATGAATTACAAGTACAGCACAATGATCTTTGGATACCTACCAGGATGCATCAGCTTATACTAATTACCAATAAAGGCCTGCACACCACTATTATCTACAACATTTAGCAAACAACAATAGATTATTTTTAGGGTGCTTGCACCTCTCAACAGTATATCCAGCTGTTAGTACAATCATTTTAAATATACAGTATAAAGTATGCACACCACAATAGGAATGCTTTAGCAATAAAGCTTTATTAGGCATATACATACCATTATACAATAGTCCAAGTATGTCATATCACATAAGGATAATATGGCACAGGTTTTCGGTACACTGTTAAATCACACCAACAAAAATACATGCATGTATATAGGTACAGTGAGCAACACTTATAACATAAGCAGCTGATGTTTAGAAATACAGTACATACAGTCACATACCGCCGGCCGGGGGAAATAGCTGTTAGTAGCAGCCATTGTATATAAAGGACATGTGCTTGAATGGTAAACTAGATAGAAGGTTCTTGAGAAAGAATGTTCTTATATCCTCGAAATGTTGTTTTTTTTTTTTTCCTCCTCTCTTTTCACCGGGGTCTACATGGCTACCCTTTTCATTACTCTATTCTAACTCCTGAACTCCTGTATGTATTTATCAAGATCAGCTGCTCTGTTATAAGTGTTGCTTACTGTACCTGTATATGCATGTATTTTTGTTGGTGTGATTCATCAATACCTGTGCTTTATTATGCTTGATGTGATATGACATACAGTACTTGGATATTTGTACCTTGTGGCAGGCTGTGCCTTGCCACAGTATAAAAAGAGTTAATGACCCAGAATTCTCATGCAGGCAGGTTGAGGGGCTCCAGGGAAGTTTTTTCAGAGGTAACTGATTTTTCAGTTTCCTCATCAGTTGATAAAACGTGATTTGAGAGCTGGAGCCCAGAGATTTTGTAGAGATGTGGGAGGGATGAAATGTCCAATCCTGGGTCTGTATTTTGAGAACCACCAGCACACTATTTGAGCAGGTGTGTGCTGGGCTTTTAGAAGAGACCTGACTAGGGTTGTGGGCTCCACTCTGGCAGCCAAAGGAGGTCTCTGTCTAGGAGTACAGACGGGAACCAGATCTGCAAGCGGCTGCCAAGTGATAGGACCAAGCTACTAACAGAGGTACTGAGTGGTACGGTAACAGTCTGTGGGACCAGACTGAAGGTCCGGATTCGGGAAGCTTAATCTTGTATGTTCTTTGGGTTGATAATTATTGAATAAATGTTAAAAACCTGCAAGGGAAACTGTTCTTTTTTATTAAGAGGGTTAAAAAAAGGGGGCTACCTTAAAGCTATAGTTTGAAATTAGTTTTTAGAACCTATTGTATACATATGCTTAATAAAACTTTATTGCTAAAGCATTTTTGTTACAGCATATGATGATGTGCCTACTCTGTATATTTAAAATGATTGAATCCGCTTATAGTGCCTGACACAGAAGGCTTATCCCCCCACTCTGCACTGCAGCAGAGGCTATGGGTAAACTTATGGGGACATATTTTGCACTGCACATGGCATATCATAAGTGCAGGGATAAGGAACCCTCTGGTCACATAGTTTCCCTCAAAAAAAATAAAACAGCGCTAGCTGCAAACACGCTATGAGATATATTTTTCATAGATATAAATGTGAGTGAAAAGTCTGTGCTAAAAAATAAATACCAATTTAAAACAAGTTAATATAAACATAATGGCAACTTGTGCAGAGAGTCCACTTGGTGCACAAACTAAGTGAATAAAGAAATCCAACTGGTTAACACACACTAAGTAGAATCTAAATAGTGGACCCACTCTGAACAGGAGCTCCACCACCAAAGGTCACATATACAGGCTTACCAGAAATCTATGAGGCTCATACTACAGAGAAGTCATAGACAGCTTGTGGTATCAATGATCATGCGTTCGTTGAATCGTCGCTCACTTTGCATGATATGATGGTTAGACCAAGATATTAATGCCAATATACACTACCTCCTCTGTCAGTCTCCATATCTCCAAGAACACTCAGAAAAAAGACAGTAAACAAACACGCCACGTAGTGTAAAATACCATATGCTGAATTTATTAAAACTTTAAAATGCACTTAGATCAGGAGAACTGTCATGAATCGGGTGTGACCAGAACTGCATGGACAGCAACAGAGTAAACCGAATGCATGTAAAGTGAAAATAGAGTAATTTATTAAAGTAAGTGAAATATAAATACAAACGCCTCCAATACAACACAGTGCACAACAAACCAACTACCAGACAGAGACCCACAAATAACAGTCAGACAGGTATATACAATAAATGGGGAATACCAGAATCGTAAACGTAGCCAAGCCAGGGTCATCAACGGGAGATCAGCAGAAGGGGGCAGGGAGCAAACAGGACAGGTAGAGGGTGGACAGATCAGGCTGCAGGGCAAAGGTAAAGGTAACAGGGTCACAGGAGGGACATGTTCAGGTTCAGAGATCACAGGTTTAGGTCAGGGCACAAGGACGATACCAAGGTGCGTGTGTGTGTGCTTGCCGGGTATTAATACACATCTCCTGCAATCAGGCTCAAGTGATGCCTGATCGCAGGAGATAATGTCGGCTTCACACTGCCGGGAAACACCCGCTGGTGGACGCCAGTACTGCGGCCCAAGGATCAGATGGTGCCACCAACAGGTGAAGCCTTTCCTGACAGTTCCAGACTGCCAGGAGACACCCGCTGGTGGACATCAGTACTGCAAACCAAAGATTCGACAGCGCCACCAGCAGGTGGAACCTTTTTCTGACAAGAACACAGCATTGCGCATTGAAAAACTGATCACAGCTGGAAAAGAGATTAGCTTCTGGGTAACTTCCGGTAGCGTGATGATGTTACCAAGAGACTCTGTCCTACGTGTTTTGTCAAACCCATGCACTGGAAGACGTCATGCTTGACAAAATGTGCGTGTCGAAACTTCATGCTGACTTCATCATGCTACCTGAAGTGACCCGGACGCTAGTTTGTTTGCATGGAGATGTGGTGACTGACAGAGGAGGTATATTGGCATTAATATATTGGTCATAGATTTATGGTAAGCCTGTATTTGTGAACTTTGGTGGGGGAGATCTTGTTTGGTGTAGCTCCACTATTCAGATTCTATTTGGTGTGGGTTCACCAGTTAAATTTCTTTAGCCACATTAATTCACCTAGTTTGTGCACCAAGTGGACTTTTTGCATGAGTGGACAGAGGGATTGATTTACTAAAATCAAATATACTGTCCACTGCAAATGCAGTTGATCTAGATCTGAGAGGAAGCTCTGCTGATTTCTATCATCCAATCATGTGCAAGCAAAAATGCTGTTTTTTTAAATTTTCCTTGCATACGATTGGGTATTCTTTGCAAAGTGAAGCTTTACCTAATTTACTAAGCTCTGGAGCAACTTTACTTGCAGTGCATAGTATATTTGCTTTTAATAAATCAATCCCACTATGTTTATATTAATTTGTCTTTTAACCACTTGCCGACCAATAGCCACTTCTAAAGTTATTGCACGCAGATGTACATCCAAACTTTGGCAGGAGATATCGTTGTTATGGCAGCAGCTAGCTGGGGCCATAACCCCAGTATCCCCGTTTTCATGTGGCGGTCGGCTTTAAGATAAAAGTGGTCTCTGCGGCGGATTCGCCGCAAGATCACTTTTATCGGTGGCGGGAGAGGGGCCCCCCCTCCCACCGCGATCCGGTCCCCTCCACCGCTTACCGGAGCCGTCGGTATCGGCGGAGCCGATCGCGTCTGTCTCCCATCTGTGCCTGGAGACACATGAGGCTAAGATGGCGCCCACTCGTCTCCATGACACTGCTGGGCGGAAGCGACGTCAAAACGTCACTTCCGCCCATACGTCTTAAAGGCACATTTTTTTCAATGTCGTTTTTTTAAATTACTTTTTTTTTTTTTGCATTTTAGTGTAAATATGAGATCTGAGGTCTTTTTGACCCCAGATCTCATATTTAAGAGGTCCTGTCATGCTTTTTTCTATTACAAGGGATGTTTACATTCCTTGTAATAGGAATAAAAGTGACACTTTTTTTTTTTCCTTGTCAAAAGAAGTTTATTGAGTATATAATGTTATAAAGATACATAAAGTAAGCTTACAAGGATCTATAAAGTAAGCTCATTGTTTTACAGTAGGGTTTATATAGGTAAATATCATGGAATTTCAAATATTAAACATCGGGTTCACGTAAACCTAAATTAAAGATATATATCATTTCCTTAGTTACTTTTGTAGGTATTTAAATGATTTATACCTACTATACATATTGTTTACAAGTAGAGTGTATATAGGTCAAATAAATTCTGATAATGAGCTTTAATCGTAAGGTGGAGAAAAGGAAAGAGAAAGAAGAAAAAGGGTTGAAAGGTAGAGGTATGGTCCACAAGGTTGTCCCGCTCGTCAGTTTATTATTCTTTTTAGTTCTCTTTGAAGCCTTAGAATGGGTGTCTCTGTAAGTCATTTAATCTGTTACCATGGCAATAGGACAGAGTCATTGAAGTTTGACAGGAACTGTTGTTTTATCCAAGGATGCCAAAGTTTTTCAAATTTTGGAATTTGATTTTGATCGATGGCTACCATCTTAGCATGGGACATTGTATTATTCATTCTGTGAATTGTTTCTGCTAGTACCAATGTAGGAGATTTCCATGCCTTGGCCACTGTTTGTTTTGCAGCCGTTATTAGTTGGATCATAAGTTTGAATTGAGAGAGTGTTAACCATTCCGGTTTTAGATTAAGTAAAGTTAAATATGGATCTGGTTGTATTATTTTTTTAAATATTTTAGATGCAATCACGAAGACTTCCTTCCAGAAGGTTTGGATTACTGGGCACGTCCACCATATGTGTAAATATGTGCCTATTTCTGGGCATCCTCGAAAACAAAGAGCTGAGGTATTAGGTGAATATTTTGCCACTCTAGCGGGTACAGGGTACCAGCGAGTTAGGACTTTATAATTTGTCTCCAGTGCTAAGATGTTGGGTGAAGATGACTTAGATGTGAGCCATATGTTAGACCAGTCCGTGTCTTCTAAAGTTCGTCCCAGGTCCTCCTCCCACCTCTGAACGTAAGAGGGTCTATTAAGATTTGCTACTCCATATAATTGATTATAAAGTGATGAAATTGTACCTTTAGCAAATGGATCTTTTGTACAGATTGATTCAAAAATGGATAATTGGGATAATGGTGTATCCCCATTTAGGAATGGTGTATAGAAATTTTTGATTTGGAGATATCTAAATATCTCAGAGTTTGGTAGATCATATTTTTCTCTAAGCGATGGGAATGAAAGGAATGATTTAGATGCTATGAAGTCATTTAGTGTCTGAATGCCTGATGTTGTCCAAGCTTTAAAAGAATTTGGGTAGATCCATGCCGGATAAAAGGCCGGATTTCTGATAAAAGAAAGGAGAGGATTGTGTGGAGATTGTAACTGATATTTGGTTTTTAGTTTATCCCAGAGAGATAAGAAGTGTTTAGTTATGGGATTATGAATTTTAAAGCGGTCTTTAGGATCAAGCCATAATAAATTTGATATTAATAGAGGGTCATTTTCTGAAGCCTCTATAAATACCCATAATGGGATTTCCTGTTTTGCATGGTATTTGGACAGACTGGCCAAATGTGCTGCTCTGTAGTAGTTAGTAAAATTAGGGTATCCCAGGCCTCCTTTATTTTTGGGAAGATGTAGTGTGTGTATAGGTATACGTGGTTTAGAAGAGCCCCATATAAACGAAGTTGCTCTTTTTTGTACTATTCTCAAAAAATAGGAAGGAATTGGAATAGGGAGGACTCTGAATAGATAAAGCAATTTGGGTAGAATAGTCATTTTGATTGCATTAATCTTCCCTATCCAGGATAAAGGAAGTTGCGACCATTGTTTTATTAGATTTGTGATCTGTCTTAATACAGGAGGATAATTGGTTGAGAATAAGTCAGAATGAGATGCTGTTAAATGAATTCCAAGATATGGGATTGATTTTTCTGCCCATGTGAATGGGAGTGCAGCCCTAGCCGGGATCAATTCCATGTTTGTGAGTGAAATATTAAGCACTAGGCATTTCTTAGGATTAATAATAAGGCCGGATAGGGCTGCAAATCCATCAAGAGCTGGTATTAAGTTAGGACCAGAGACCTGTGGTGATGATAGAAAAAGTAATATATCGTCTGCAAATATACATAGTTTGTGTGTAATACCTCCTACTTCAATGCCAGTTATAGTTTGGTTTGTTCTGATGTATTGGGCCATGGGTTCGAGTATAAGGGCAAATAATAAGGGAGATAATGGGCAACCCTGTCGGGTACCTCTTTCGATATTAAAGGCTTCAGATTTGTATCCAGCATATTTTATATAGGCTTTGGGTTTATTATATAATGCTTTGATCCATGTTAAAAAGTGGGGTCCAAAACCCCATTTTTGTAATGAATATTGCATATATTGCCAGGATACTGTGTCAAATGCCCTCTTAATATCGAGAGATAGAAAACATAAAGGGATTTTCCGTTTTTTAGCAATATGTGCCAATAACACTGCCCTGCGTATATTATCGCCTGCCTGTCTATTTGGCATGAAGCCTACTTGATCTCTATTTATTAATTTTCCTATAATGCTATTGAGGCGTTTTGCTATTATTTTTGCTAATAATTTAATATCGAGGTTTAACAGAGAGATAGGCCGATAATTCACACAGGAAGTATCATCAGAAAGGGGTTTTGGGATCATACAAACAATTGCCATTAGTGTTTCTTGCCGAAAAGAATGTCCATCTAGAAGTTTGTTAAAAGTTTCAGTGAGAATGGGAGAGAGTATTTCTGAGAATGTTTTATAGTATAAAGCCGAGTAGCCGTCTGGGCCTGGTCTTTTGTTAAGTTTTAGGTCTTTTATGGCGTTAGCAACTTCATCTATAGTTATAGGCTCATCCAAACTGTTTTTTTGATTCTGAGATAACTCAGGTAAGGTTATTTTTGAGAAGAAGGATTCAGCCTCTGTAGGATTAAATTCATTGTTTGTCTTGTATAAAGTTGCGAGATGTGAGTGAAATTTATGGACTATTTTAACTGGATTACAAGTGTAAACATTTTTTGATAATTTCAAACGTATTGGTTTGAAAGATTTGTTAGTTGAATTTAATGCCCGAGCCAAATATGTACCTGGTTTGTTTGTATTCATGTAGAAATTGTGTTTGGAGCGTTTGAGGGATTTATCAACTGACTCAGTGAGAAATAGATCGTGTTCCAATCTAGATTTTTCCAGATGAGATTTTGTACTCTGAGATGGATTATCTTGAAATGATATGTAGGCTGCATTAAAATTGAGTTCTAGTTTTTTTGCTAGATTTTTGCGTTCCCGTTTAAATAGTGCCATTTGTCTTTGTATTGTACCACGCAAGACAGGCTTATGAGCTTCCCACAGTGTTATTGGGGAGATGTCTGTTGTATTATTAATTGATATGTATTCCTTTAAAGCTTGTTCAATGGCCATCTGATGTAGTGGGTGTTTGAGCATTATGTCCGGTAAGTACCACGTTGGGTCATGCGCTTTTGGTATGGCTGAGGCTATAGTAGTGTATACTGCATTATGGTCAGACCACGGAATCGGAATTATATCTGATGCAATAATTTCTGGTATCATTCCTATTGTTAGAAAAATATGATCTATTCTGGTGAAGGTTTGATGAGGGTGCGAGAAATAAGTGAATTTCTTTTTCATTGGGTTACTTTCTCTCCACGAATCTACCAGATTGTCTTTGGAAAGAAGTTGAGAAAAAGGTAATCTAGAGGTTATTTTGGATGGTGTAAAAGGTGATTTATCTAGAAATGGGAGGAGGACCTGGTTCGAATCCCCACACATTATCACTGTTCCTATTTTGTGTGTATTAATCACTTGTAATATATGTGAGAGGAATGGTGTAGGTTGTTTGTTAGGAGCGTAGTAGGAAATCACCGTGATTGCTGTATCCATTATATAACCCATGAGTATCAGGTATCTACCTTCTGGGTCTTTAATTTCTGATGATAAGGTGAATGGTGTGGATCGGTGAAATGCAATTAGAGTTCCCCTTTGCTTGGTACAGGCAGAAGCCGTGTAAATTTGTTGATAAAAAGGAGAAATATATTTTGTAGTAGAATCTTTGGTGAAGTGTGTTTCTTGGAGGCATACTATGTGAGCCTTCTTGTTATGGAAAGTACGGAAGGCTTTGGTCCTTTTTTGAGGGACATTTATTCCCTGAACATTCAGGGAAAGTATATTCAGTGGTGCCATGGCAATAGATCAAATAGTTTTGACTTACTTTTTGTTATGCAGAGCTGACTGCGCAGATCAACCTGTGTGGACTGAAGAGATGAATAGATAGAAAAGAAACCAGTGAATTCTGGAGTAAAGAGTAAACAAAAAACATATGAGATTAGATGATACATTGTATAAATTATTTTTTGCAAGTAATCACAATTTACCCGTGAAAGAGAATAAATATCTCTCTCAGGGGAATAAGTGCCTTCGTCACACTCCCACATAATATGGTTGGGAGAATGAGGAGGGCTAATGGGGGTACACGGATCTTCCGCTTACAGGAGAGAAGTGCTATGTCAAAAGACATCAAAATTATGTTTCATTAATTGGAGTGCAGAATATAGTTTTTGTTGAAATTATTTATTCCAGGGTGGTTGTATATGGTTAGTCTTGCCCTAGGCTAAATAATTCAGTTAGAAAGGTACTGTTAATAACTTTGGTATTGATGAAGATAGTTTGAATTATTTTGGGATTTTAACCCTTTTAGAGTAAACAATTACATATTTTATTCATATTTAACTGTTTAGATATGTTAACTCATAAAACTGAGGTTGTATTGCTTCATATTAGAATAAACAAAAACATAGTTCTAGGAACTAGTTAGGTAATAATATATTTGTTTTAAGAAAAGAAAGAAAAAGCTTCCATTACTTCTGGATTGTTGAACATATTTGTCCTAAAAAGTAATACATCTATTGTTATTACCTGAAAATATATAACTGAACAAGAATTTCCTTATTTCACTTATATATTCTAAGGCTATATGAATCAGAAGTAATAAGAAATATAACTGGAATGTAACATGATCCCACACAGTGTGTGACTATCAGAACGCAGTTACATTCAGTTATAAATATAGGTTTTTTATAGAGAACCATCTCTTAGTATAATAAATGAAGAGATATCAGGAATTAGGATGTCAGTCCATTGAATCTTCTTAGTCCATGGATGATGTGGCATAACGGCCTCTTTTGTGAGAATGATGATTCCCATTTTGTTCTGAAATTTTCTGGGTGCTGCCTGAAGGTGAAGATGATGCCATTCTTCTGTGTGCGGGAGTGTTGCTGCTTGTGGGTTCTGTCAGATTTAATTTTAAAAGGGTTTGTTGTAGTTCATCTGCTGATCTGCTTCTGTAAATTGTACCTTGGTAGTTAAATCTGACTGAAAAGGGGAAGCCCCATTGATACATAATGTTGTGGCGTTGCAGTTCCATTAGTTGGGGTTTCATGGATCGTCTTTTAGTAATAGTAAGTTGGGATAGGTCAGCAAAAATTTGATAATTGTGTCCTTGAAAATTAAGTTCCTTTTTTTCTCTTGCAGCAATTAGTATTTGTTCTTTCGTTCTGTAATAATGAAATTTTGTGATTATATCACGTGGGGGTCCATCTTTCTTTTTGGCTGTGAGGGCTCTGTGTACTCTGTCCAGTTCTAAACGTTCAATAGGGATATCTGGCTTTAGTTCTTGTAATAGAGCAGTAATAGTAGATTGCAGGTCTGTCACAGTTTCAGGTATTCCCCTTATGCGCAAGTTTGAACGTCTGGCTCTATTTTCGTAATCTTCGAGCTTAGTTTGAAGTATTAAATTCTCTTTTTTTAATTGTTCCAATTCTGTTCTATTTTCTTGGGTTGTAATTTCAATTTCATCCATTTTTATTTCTAAGGCTGCGGTGCGGTTTCCCAGCTCTCTTATTTCTTTGGTTAGGCTTTTTGTTATTTGGTCTGAGGTTTGTTTTAACCACTTGAGCCCCGGACCATTATGCTGCCTAAGGACCAGAGGTCTTTTTCCAATTTGGCACTGCGTCGCTTTAACTGCTAATTGCGCGGTCATGCAATGCTGTACCCAAACTAAATTTGCGTCCTTTTCTTCCCACAAATAGAGCTTTCTTTTGATGGTATTTGATCACCTCTGCGGTTTTTATTTTTTGCGCTATAAACGGAAAAAGACCGAAAATTTTGAAAAAAAATGATATTTTCTACTTTTTGTTATAAAAAAAATCCAATAAACTAAATTTTAGTCATACATTTAGGCCAAAATGTATTCGGCCACATGTCTTTGGTAAAAAAAATGTCAATAAGCGTATATTTATTGGTTTGCGCAAAAGTTATAGCGTCTACAAACTAGGGTACATTTTCTGGAATTTACACAGCTTTTAGTTTATGACTGCCTATGTCATTTCTTGAGGTGCTAAAATGGCAGGGCAGTACAAAACCCCCCCAAATGACCCCATTTTGGAAAGTAGACACCCCAAGGAAATTGCTGAGAGGCATGTTGAACCCATTGAATATTTATTTTTTTTGTCCCAAGTGATTGAAAAATGACAAAAAAAAAAAAAAAAAAAAAAATATTTACAAAAAGTCGTCACTAAATGATATATTGCTCACACAGGCCATGGGCCTATGTGGAATTGCACCCCAAAATACATTTAGCTGCTTCTCCTGAGTATGGGGATACCACATGTGTGGGACTTTTTGGGAGCCTAGCCGCGTACGGGGCCCCGAAAACCAATCACCGCCTTCAGGATTTCTAAGGGTGTAAATTTTTGCTTTCACTCTTCACTGCCTATCACAGTTTCGGAGGCCATGGAATGCCCAGGTGGCACAAAACCCCCCAAAATGACCCCATTTTGGAAAGTAGACACCCCAAGCTATTTGCTGAGAGGCATATTGAGTCCATGGAATATTTTATATTTTGACACAAGTTGTGGGAAAGTGACACTTTTTTTTTTTTTTTTTTTTTTTTTTTCATAAAGTTGTCACTAAATGATATATTGCTCACACAGGCCATGGGCATATGTGGAATTGCACCCCAAAATACATTTAGCTGCTTCTCCTGAGTATGGGGATACCACATGTGTGGGACTTTTTGGGAGCCTAGCCGCGTACTGGACCCCGAAAACCAATCACTGCCTTCAGGATTTCTAAGGGTGAAAATTTTTGATTTCACTCTTTACTGCCTATCACAGTTTCGGAGGCCATGGAATGCCCAGGTGGCACAAAACCCCCCCAAATGACCCCATTTTGGAAAGTAGACACCCCAAGCTATTTGCTGAAAGGCATGGTGAGTATTTTGCAGCTCTCATTTGTTTTTGAAAATGAAGAAAGACAAGAAAAAACATTTTTTTTTTTCTTTTTTCAATTTTCAAAACTTTGTGACAAAAAGTGAGGTCTGCAAAATACTCACTATACGTCTCAGCAAATAGCTTGGGGTGTCTACTGTCCAAAATGGGGTCATTTGGGGGGGTTTTGTGCCACCTGGGCATTCCATGGCCTCCGAAACTGTGATAGGCAGTGAAGAGTGAAATCAAAAATTCACGCCCTTAGAAAGCCTGAAGGCGGTGCTTGGTTTTCGGGGTCCCGTACGCGGCTAGGCTCCCAAAAAGTCTCACACATGTGGTATCCCCGTACTCAGGAGAAGCAGCAGAATGTATTTTGGGGTGTAATTTCACATATTTCCATGGCATGTTTGAGCAATATATCATTTAGTGACAACTTTGTGCAAAAAAAAAAAAAAAAAAAAAAAAATTTGTCTCTTTCCCGCAACTTGTGTCGCAATATAAAATATTCCATGGACTCGACATGCCTCTCAGCAAATAGCTTGGGGTGTCTACTTTCCAAAATGGGGTCATTTGGGGGGGTTTTGAACTGTCCTGGCATTTTATGCACAACATTTAGAAGCTTATGTCACACATCACCCACTCTTCTAACCACTTGAAGACAAAGCCCTTTCTGACACTTATTGTTTACATGAAAAAGTTTTTTTTTTTTGCAAAAAAATTACTTTGAACCCCCAAACATTATATATTTTTTTAAAGCAAATGCCCTACAGATTAAAATGGTGGGTGTTTCATTTTTTTTTTTCACTTAGTAATTGCGCAGCGATTTTTCAAACGCATTTTTTGGGGAAAAAACACACTTTTTTTAATTTTAATGCACTAAAACACGCTATATTGCCCAAATGTTTGATGAAATAAAAAAGATGATCTTAGGCCGAGTACATGGATACCAAACATGACATGCTTTAAAATTGCGCACAAACGTGCAGTGGCAACAAAATAAATACATGTTTAAAAGCCTTCAAAAGCCTTTACAGGTTACCACTTTAGATTTACAGAGGAGGTCTACTGGAAAAATTACTGCACTCGATCTGGCCTTCGCGGTGATACCTCACATGCATGGTGCAATTGCTGTTTACGTTTGACGACAGACCGCCGCTTGCGTTCGCCTTAGCGCGAGAGCAGGGGGCGACAGGGGTGTTTTTTTTTTTTGTTTTTTTTTCTTTATTATTTTTTTGCTTTTTTAATCTTACTTTTAAACTGTTCCTTTCATATATTTTTTTTTTTAATCATTTTTATTGTTATCTCGGGGAATGTAAATATCCCCTATGATAGCAATAGGTAGTGACAGGTACTCTTTTTTGAAAAAATTGTGGTCTATTAGACCCTAGATCTCTCCTCTGCCCTCAAAGCATCTGACCACACCAAGATCGGTGTGATAAAATGCTTCCCCAATTTCCCAATGGCGCTATTTACATCCGGCGAAATCTAAGTCATGAAATACTCGTAGCTTCCGGTTTCTTAGGCCATAGAGATGTTTGGAGCCACTCTGGTCTCTGATCAGCTCTATGGTCAGCTGGCTGAATCACCGGCTGCGTTCTCAGGTTCCCTGTTGAGACAGGAGAGCCAGAGAAAAACACGGAAGACGGTGGGGGGGGGGGCATTCCCTCCCACGGCTTGTAAAAGCAGTCTAGAGGCTAATTAGCCGCTAGGATTGCTTTTACATGAAAGCCGACCGCTGGCTGAAAAGAATGATACCAAGATGATACCTAAACCTGCAGGCATCATTCTGGTATAACCACTCAAAGTCGTGAATGGCGTACCTGAAGACAAAAAAATGGTTAACAATGGTTAACAATAAAGCACAGTAAAGTGTAAATAATTACACACCTGAAAAACAAACATGATAAAACATAATAACAATAACAATAACAATAACAATAAAACATTGCAGAATAGAATACAGTAAAAAAGAGCAGAACAATAGAGAGAGAGAATAGAGAGAGAGAGAACAATAAAACAACTATTTTTTTTTTTTACACTTTTTTTGTAACTAACTTTTATAACGGTAACCGGTTCCAGGTTCGGGTCTCTCAAAATGCGATGGCATCTTGGGAGACCCTGTGAAAGTGTGCCTAGTCTGTGCAATGCTGTACCCTACGCTAATACTCAACTAGTGAATGGTAGCGTTCAAAACATTCACCAATGCAAAGACCAGGATTGTCAGGACAGGAGGGACAATAATAGCGGGTGTCACGCCTATATCCGCGCTTGCTGCAGACACGACATCTTTTTTGGGGGGGTTCGTTGGGTAGGGGTACTTGGGAGGACATAAAGAAAATGCCTCTCATGCAGCCGACTGCATTTGGTTGGGGATGTGAATGGGGGAAGTACGGGCGCTGCAGAAGCGGTGGGTTCCCAATTAGGATTGGCGAATGCAGTAGGAAGGGCACTATGGGCACGACGGGCCTGTGTTTGTCTTCTTGGTGGCAGTGGGACACTACTTGTGCTTGCCACCTCACCAGCTTGAACTGCACTTATGGGACTCGCCACGTCACCACGTGTTACTGCAGTGCTGGTTTGACTACGACCGGGGTGTACTAGGCCGCTGGCGCTTGCCAGTTCACCAAAACGCTACCAAAAAACTGTTAACGATCGCAGGGATCAGGCCTGACTCTGCGAACGCTGCAATTATGCGTTTAGTGTTTTGTAAGTGTCAGTGATCGATCGATACTGCACTTGGGTGGGCTGGGCCGGGCCGGGCGGAGGGGCAAAACGCAGGTGCTAGCAGGTATCTGGGCTGATCCCGCTAACACTGCGTTTTTGGGAAGCCTAAACTGCTGGTGACACTAGTATAGATCTGATCGGATCAGATATTGATGCGATCAGATACTATACCACTAAGGGAGGTGTACAGTGCGTGCGTGGGTGTTAGCGGTACTGGCGCTAATCTGACGCTGCCTGGGGCTGGTGCTTGCCAGTTCACCAAAACGCTACAAAAAAAACTGTTAGCGATCGCAGGGATCAGGCCTGACTCTGCGAACGCTGCAGTTATGCGTTTAGTGTTTTGTAAGTGACAGTGATCGATCGATACTGCACTTGGGTGGACTGGGCTGGGCCGGGCGGAGGGGCAAAACGCAGGTGCTAGCAGGTATCTGGGCTGATTCCGCTAACACTGCGTTTTTGGGAACCCTAAACTGCTGGGGACGCTAGTATAGATCTGATCGGATCAGATATTGATCCGTTCAGATACTATACCACTAAGGGAGGTGTATGGTGCGTGCGTGGGTGTTAGCGGTACTGGCGCTAACCTGACGCTGCCTGGGGCTGGCGCTTGCCAGTTCACCAAAATGCTACCAAAAAAACTGTTAGCGATCGCAGGGATCAGGCCTGACTCTGCGAACGCTGCAGTTATGCGTTTAGTGCCTTGTAAGTGACAGTGATCGATCGATACTGCACTTGGGTGGGCTGGGCGGAGGCACAAAACGCAGGTGCTAGCAGGTATCTGGGCTGATCCCGCTAACACTGCGTTTTTGGGAACCCTAAACTGCTGGGGACGCTAGTATAGATCTGATCGGATCAGATATTGATCCGATCAGATACTATACCACTAAGGGAGGCGCATGCTGCGTGCGTGGGTGTTAGCGGTACTGGCGCTAATCTGACGCTGCCTGGGGCGACGCATATCACCGCCGGGCGATCGGGGGGCTAAACCTTTATTCGGTAATAAACGGCGGGTGCCCTGACACTATAAAAAATAAATGAACTAACCAGCGTCAACCGTAACGGTTATACGGTGATCAGTGGTGAAAGGGTTAACTAGGGGGCAATCAAGGGGTTAAAACATTTATTAGGTAGTATATGGGGGTCCCTGACGCTATAAAACGCTGACGGCGAACCTAAATATTTACCTCACTAACTAGCGTCACCAGCGACACTAATACAGCGATCAGAAAAATGATCGCTTAGTGACACTGGTGACAGGGGGTGATCAAGGGGTTAAAACTTTATTAGGGGGGGTTAGGGGGGTACCCTAGACCTAAAGGGGGGTAATACTCACTGTCCCAACACAGTAACTGTCACAAACTGACACTATGCAGTAATCAGAAAAAAAAAAAAAAAAACTGCTGGTGTCAGTTTGTGACAGGGGGGGGGGTGATTGGGGGGGGATCGGGGGGCGATCGGGGGGGGGATCGGGGTGTTTTGTGTGCCTGGCATGTTCTACTGTGTGTGTGTAGTGTTGTGCACTCACTCACATGTCGTCTCTCCTCGGGCCGGAACGGAAAATACCGACCCGAGGGGAGATGACATCACTTCCTTTGCTGCTGTTTAGCATACAGCAGCAAAGGAGTGTTCTCATTGGCCGGCGGCGATCGCGAGGGGGGGGCCACGAACGGATGGTCTCCCCCTCATCACCGATCGCCGCTGGACAAAAGACGACCGCCTCGGGCACCGGGGGGGGGTCCGATCGGACCCCCCACCCGCGGAAGGCAAATCACGTACCCTGTACGTGATTTTGCCTGTCCGTGCCACTTTGCCGACGTACATCGGCGTGAGGCGGTCGTCAAGTGGTTAAAGCCTTATGAAGCATCTTTTCAAATTGTAATAATATTACTGGGGATACTGAGGAGGCTTGTGGAGAAGTTTGTGTGAGGATTTGTTCTGTATCTGACTCAAATGGAGAGTCTTGCTGTGACATTTTCTGTCTGTGAGAGCGCCCTGATGCTGTATATTGTGAGGTGACTGGAGCTGCTTCAGCTGCAGTGAGTGCCTGTGAGCTCTTTGTGAGGTGATTTTTATTTCTGCCACGGTTTCCTCCCAGTACCATATTTCCTGCCCAAACTTTCACAGTTTGTTCCCTGGGGCAAAAAGGTTCAAATGGATACCTTTTGAGCCTGCAGGCTCCGCTTTGTCCTTCTCTTCTCTCCTCAGCGGTGTGGAGCTCTAACAATGCATGTCTGCTCCGCTAGGCTCCGCCTCCTGCCCCCCGACACTTTTTTTTTTTTTAAAAACCCCCGTCCCGACGAGCTTGCGTGCAGAAGCGAACGCATACGTGAGTAGCGCCTGCATATGAAAACAGTGGTCAAATCCCACATCTGAGTTATCGCCACGACCGGTACAGTGAGAGCAATAATTCTAGCCCTAGACCTCCTCTGTAATGCAAAACATGCAACCTGTAGAATTTTTTTTTTAAACGTCGCCTATGGAGATTTTTAAGGGTAAAAGTTTGACGCCATTCCACGAGCGGGCGCAGTTTTGAAACGTGACATGTATCAATTTACTTGGCGTAACATTATATTTCACAATATAAAAACAAATTGGGCTAACTTTACTGTTGTCTTATTTTTTTTATTCAAAAAAGTGAATTTTTTTCCAAAAAAAAGTGCGCTTATAAGACCGCTGCACAAATACGGTGGAAAAAAAAAAGTATTGCATTGGCTGCCATTTTATTCTTTAACCACTTAAGGACCGCCTCACGCCGATGTACGTCGGCAAGGCGGCACGCGCAGGCAAAATCACGTACCTGTACGTGATTTGCCTCCCGCGGGTGGGGGGTCCGAACGGACCCCCCCCCGGTGCCCGAGGCGGTCCCGTTTTGTTCCCCGGCGATCGGAGTGGAGGGGGAGGCCATCCGTTCGTGGCCCCCCCCCTCGCGATCGCCGCCGGCCAATGGGAACATTCCTTTGCTGCTGTATGCTAAACAGCAGCAAAGGAAATGATGTCATCTCCCCTCGGCTCGGTAGTTTCCGTTCCAGCGCCGAGGGGAGAAGACATCAATGTGAGTGCACAACACACACACACACACAGTAGAACATGCCAGGCATACAAAACACCCCGATCCCCCCCCGATCACCCCCTAATCACCCCCCCCTGTCACAAACTGACACCAAGCAGGTTTTTTTTTTTTTTTTCTGATTACTGTATTGGTGTCAGTTTGTGACAGTTGCAGTGTTAGCACAGTTACTGTTACCCCCCTGTAGGTCTAGGGTACCCCCCTAACCCCCCTAATAAAGTTTGAACCCCTTGATCACCCCCCGTCACCAGTGTCACTAAGCGATCATTTTTCTGATCGCTGTATTAGTGTCGCTGGTGACGCTAGTTAGGGAGGTAAATATTTAGGTTCGCCGTCAGCGTTTTATAGCGTCAGGGACCCCCATATACTATCTAATAAATGTTTTAACCCCTTGATTGTCCCCCTAGTTAACCCTTTCACCACTGATCACCGTATAACCGCTACGGTTGACGCTGGTTAGTTTGCTTATTTTTTAGAGTGTCAGGGCACCCGCCGTTTATTACCGAATAAAGGTTTAGCCCCCTAATCGCCCGGCGGTGATATGCGTCGCCCCAGGCAGCGTCAGATTAGCGCCAGTACCGCTAACACCCACGCACGCAGCATGTGCCTCCCTTAGTGGTATAGTATCTGAACGGATCAATATCTGATCCGATCAGATCTATACTAGCGTCCCCAGCAGTTTAGGGTTCCCAAAAACGCAGTGTTAGCGGGATCAGCCCAGATACCCGCTAGCACCTGCGTTTTGCCCCTCCGCCCAGCCCACCCAAGTGCAGTATCGATCGATCACTGACACTTACAAAACACTAAGCGCATAACTGCAGCGTTCGCAGAGTCAGGCCTGATCCCTGCAATCGCTAACAGTTTTTTTGGTAGCATTTTGGTGAACTGGCAAGCACCAGCCCCAAGCAGCGTCAGGTTAGTGCCAGTACCGCTAACACCCACGCACGCACCGTACACCTCCCTTAGTGGTATAGTATCTGATCGCATCAATATCTGATCAGATCTATACTAGCGTCCCCAGCAGTTTAGGGTTCCCAAAAACGCAGTGTTAGCGGGATCAGCCCAGATACCTGCTAGCACCTGCGTTTTTCCCCTCCGCCCGGCCTGGCCCAGCCCACCCAAGTGCAGTATCGATCGATCACTGTCACTTACAAAACACTAAACGCATAACTGCAGCGTTCGCAGAGTCAGGCCTGATCCCTGCGATCGCTAACAGTTTTTTTGGAAGTTTTTTATTGAACTGGCAAGCACCAGCGGCCTAGTACACCCCGGTCGTAGTCAAACCCGCACTGCAGTAACACTTGGTGACGTGGCGAGTCCCATAAGTGCAGTTCAAGCTGGTGAGGTGGCAAGCACAAGTAGTGTCCCGCTGCCACCAAAAAGACAAACACAGGCCGTCGTGCCCATAATGCCCTTCCTGCTGCATTCGCCAATTCTAATTGGGAACCCACCGCTTCTGCAGCGCCCGTACTTCCCCATTCACATCCCCAACCAAATGCAGTCGGCTGCATGAGAGGAATTTTTATGTCCTCCCGAGTACCCCTACCCAACGAACCCCCCCAAAAAAGATGTGTCTGCAGCAATCGCGTATATAGGCATGACACCCGCTATTATTGTCCCTCCTGTCCTGACAATCCTGGTCTTTGCATTGGTGAATGTTTTGAACGCTACCATTCACTAGTAGGGATGAGCTTCGTGTTCGAGTCGAACCCATGTTCGACTCGAACATCGGCTGTTCGACCGTTCGTCGAATTGCGAACGATATGGGCCGTTCGCGCCAAATTCGTGTGGCGCGTCACGGCCCATAATTCACTGCGGCATCGCAGTGCATTGCTGGCTGATGATTGGCCAAGCATGCACTATGACCCGCATGCTTGGCCAATCACAGTGCCACCTGAACAGAGAGCCGTAATTGGCCAAAGCCAAGGAGGCATTGGCCAATTATGGCTCAGGGGATTTAGTACACGCCCCACACTATATAAGGCCGCCTGCACGGCGGCCCTGTGTAGTGTGTGTTCCGGTGTGCTGAGAGATAGAGAGAGACAGTGTCATTTGATTTGAGTTAGATAGATTAGGCAGAACAATCAGTCAGTTAGCTGCACTTACAGTGTATTGTGTATATATATGCATCCCAGGTGTTGCATATATATATATACACTGTATTCAGTTTAGCTAGATCCGTTCCTGTTATCTTCTAGACTATTTACATTTAGTGCAGTGCGTCCTGCTCACAGTGTTCAGCTAGATCCGTTCCTGTTATCTTCTAGACTATTTACATTTAGTGCAGTGCGTCCTGCTCACAGTGTTCAGCTAGATCCGTTCCTGTTATCTTCTAGACTATTTACATTTAGTGCAGTGCGTCCTGCTCACAGTGTTTGGCTAGATCCGTTCCTGTTATCTTCTAGACTATTTACATTTAGTGCAGTGCGTCCTGCTCACAGTGTTCAGCTAGATCCGTTCCTGTTATCTTCCTACTGACAGGCAGGCTTGTCTGGTTACAGTATATAAAGCTACCTGAAGAAAATTACTGGTGTTCTATCCCAGCTTAGTGCAGCTACAGGCCATTAGTATGTCTGGAAGGCCAAGAAGGAGAGGCAGACAGTCACAAGCCAATAAGAGAAGGCAAGCAGGCTCTGTGTCTAGTGCTGGTCGTGGAGACGGTGCATCCTCATCAGCACGTGGCCATGGGACACGCTTGGCCTTTTTTTCGGCAGCTGGCCGTGTTGAGCCGCAACATGCGGAAGACTTGGTCGAGTGGATGACCAAGCCGTCCTCATCCTCCTCATCCTCTCTCACCCATGCCCAGGGTGCTTTGTCTGGCAAAGCAGCGGCCTCTTCCCTCAGTTCAATGTCATCAGTGACTCCTTCCCTAGCTCCACCATGTCCTCCTGAGGAGTCCCTCGAACTGTTTGACCACAGTGTTGGGTACATGCTCCAGGAGGATGCCCAGCGTTTGGAAGGCTCTGATGATGATACTGAGCTCGATGAAAGCAGTAACATGAGCACGGACAGAGGGGGTGCCCAAGAAGGACAGCAATCTGGCAGTCATGCTCCCCCTGCTGCAGCATACTGCCAGGTTTGCTCCAGTGATGAGGAGGGAGGGGATGATGAGGTCACTGACTCAACGTGGGTGCTGATAGGAGAGAGGAGGAGGAGGCGGCACATCACCAACGAGGCAGGATGCCCTCCAGGGGCCAGCCTAAGGGCAGCACATTGACTGCATCACACCCCAAAGCTCCACATGTGCAGGGCGCTGCAGTCTCTGCGCGTTATTCAAAAAGCTCTTTGGTGTGGACCTTTTTTGAGACGAGTGCATCAGATCGCACCGCTGCTATTTGCAACATATGTCTCAAGCGTATCTCATGTGGCCAAAACATCTCCCGCTTGGGTACCACATGCTTGACCAGACATATGTTGACCTGCCATGCAGTTCGTTGGCAAGCGTATCTAAAAGACCCACACCAAAGAACAAAGAGGATCTCTCCTTGCTCCTCATCAGCTGAGATTTCCAACCCCACTAGACCTCCAGTCCTCTCTGAGACCTGCAGTGAGAGGAATGAAGGTGTAGAATTAGGTGTGTCACAGCCAAGTACTTGTGGGCAATCTGCTTTTGGTACACCGACGTCAGATTGTACCAGGCAAATTTCACTGCCCCAGCTGCTGCACCGCCGAAAGAAGTTTGCTCCCAGCCATCCACATGCCCAGCGGTTGAATGCTAGCTTGGCAAAATTGCTAGCACTTCAACTGCTGCCTTTTCAGTTGGTAGACTCTGCCCCCTTCCGTGAGTTTGTGGAATGTGCGGTTCCTCAGTGGCAGGTACCCAAACGCCACTTTTTCTCACGGAAGGCGATTCCGGCTCTCTACCGGCATGTGGAAGGCAATGTCCATGCCTCGCTGGACAGGGCGGTCAGCGGTAAGGTGCATATTACCGCTGACTCATGGTCCAGCAGGCATGGACAGGGACGTTACCTAAGTTTCACGGCGCATTGGGTGACTCTGCTGGCAGCTGGGAAGGATGCAGGACAAGGAGCAGTAGTGTTGGAGGTTGTTCCCGCCACCACGCCTCCAAAATGCTGATTGTGACACACCTCTCTCCTCCACCCCCTCCTCTTCTTCTTCCTCCATGGCCTCTTCCTCGGAACCAGCGGTGCTCCATAGTCGTTCAAGGGGCTACGCAAGTACGCAGGCCAAAAGATGCCATGCGGTGCTTGAGCTGGTGTGCTTGGGGGACAGGAGCCACACTGGGGCAGAGGTTCTGTCAGCTCTGCAGGGGCAGGTTCAGAGGTGGTTGACGCCACGCCAACTTAAGGCAGGGATGGTGGTTTGCGACAATGGCACCAACCTCCTCTCTGCCCTCCGACAGGGACAAATGACCCATGTGCCCTGTTTGGCTCACGTCCTTAACTTGGTGGTGCAGCGGTTCTTGGGCAGGTACCCGGGCTTACAGGATGTCCTGAGGCAGGCCAGGAAAGTCTGTGTGCATTTCCGCCGGTCATATAATGCCAGTGCTCGGCTGACGGACCTCCAAAAGGTGTTTAACCTGCCCAAGAACCGCCTAATCTGTGACATGCCCACCAGGTGGAACTCAACGTTGGCCATGCTGCAGCGGCTGCACACGCAGCAGAGGGCCATCAATGAGTACCTGTGCGACTATGGCACCAGGACAGGGTCAGGGGAGCTTGGTTTTTTTTCCCCACGCCAGTGGGCCATGATCAGGGATGCATGCACTGTCCTATCACCATTTGAGGAGGCCACGAGGATGGTGAGCAGTGACAGTGCATGCATCAGTGACACTGTCCCCCTTGTCCACCTGTTGGAGCACACGCTGCGTGGAATAATGGACAGGGCACTTGAGGCAGAACAGAGGCAGGAAGAGGAGGACTTCCTTAGCTCTCAAGGCCCCCTTTATCCAGACAGTGTTCCTGCGTGCCCGCCGATCACACAGGAAGAGGACGAGGAGGAGGAGGAAGATTGTGTCAGTATGGAGGTGGAGCCTGGCACTCAGCATCAGCAGCAGTCTTTAAGGGATCAGTCCCAAGAAACACATGGACTTGTACGTGGCTGGGAGGAGGTGGCTGCGGACGTTGTCGTCCTTAGTGACCCAGAGGACTCCGGACCGAATGCCTCAGCAAACCTACGCTGCATGGCCTCCCTGATCCTGCAAAGCCTGCGTAAGGATCCTCGTATTCGTGGTATCAAGGAGAAGGACCAATACTGGCTGGCAACCCTCCTTGATCCACGTTACAAGGGTAAGGTTGCGGACCTTATCTTGCCATCGCAGAGGGAGCAGAGGATGAAAAATCTTCGGGAGGCCTTGCAGAAAGGTCTGTGCAATGCGTTCCCAGAGACTGGGAGGTTACAAACTCCTGTTTCTGGACAACGTGTTGCTGAGGCTTCGGTCAGTCAAAGAAGGAGCGGTGGAGAAGGTGGCCGTCTGACCGATGCGTTCAGACAATTTTTTGGTCCGCAGCCCCAAGGTATGATCGGTTCCAGCAACCATCGCCAGCGTCTGTTTTACATGGTGCAGGAATACCTAGGGGCAAGATCAGACTTGGACACCTTTCCCACCGAAAATCCTCTGGGTTACTGGGTCTTGAGGATGGATCACTGGCTAGAGCTTGCACAGTATGCAATTGAGCTACTGGCCTGTCCTGCATCCAGTGTTCTTTCGGAACGCACATTCAGTGCTGCTGGAGGCGTGGTAACCGATCACAGGGTGCGTCTGTCCACCGACTCGGTCGATCGGCTGACCTTCATAAAAATGAATCAGTCTTGGATCACCACCAGCTACCAAGCACCTGATGCTGATGTAACCGAATAATTTTTGAAATCTCAGATCCCTTCAAAGACTGCCTATGCTGATGCTGAGTGACTATCCCTGAGTAATTATCCTCTTCCTCCTCAATCATCACGCTGATAGCTTGTAAGAACATTTTTGGTTCTGGGCGCCACCACCAGTGCCTAAGGCACAATTTT
Organism: Lithobates septentrionalis; assembly: GCA_037952835.1. NCBI lineage: Eukaryota > Metazoa > Chordata > Amphibia > Anura > Ranidae > Lithobates > Lithobates septentrionalis. Next base: position 2,171,775 of record JBBDGP010000525.1, on the reverse strand, counting down.
TCAGCCCCTGTTTAACAGGGGCGTGTAATTACAATTTTTGATGTAATGCTTTGCAGCAGGGCTCGTTCCTGCATTCCAACTAGAGTGTCTGTGAGGGGTTGCAGTGTTGTGGCACCAGCACCAGTGCCTAAGGCCCAATTTTTCTGCCCCTGTCTAACAGGGGCGTGTAATTACAATTTTTGATGCAATACTTTGCAGCAGGGCTCGTTCCTGCATTCCAACTAGAGTGTCTGTGAGGGGTTGCAGTGTTGTGGCACCAGCACCAGTGCCTAACAGGGGCATGTAATTACAATTCTTGATCTAATATTTCACAGCAGGGCCCTGTGAGGGCTTACAGTGTTGTGGCCACAGCAACACCTAAGGCCCAAATTTCTGCTGAGTATATAGGGCAGGACCCTACTTTCAAACATCTAACTTACAAACGACTCCTACTTGCAAACGGAAGGAGACAACAGGAAGTGAGATGAAATCTACCCCTAGGAAGGGAAATTCTCTCCTGTAAGAGTTAATATGGGAAAACAATTTCTCCTTTCCACTGATGCTTTCCAATCCTTGTTCCACAAAAAAACCCAAATTTTCAAAAAATATTTTTCATTGGGACAAAAAGTGAGGTGAAATCTTCTGAAGAGGAGGAAAGACAGCAAAACAAATGTCACAGGGGTGATAACCCTTCCCTATGTTTTCCAAAAAGCTTAAAAAAGATTTTTTGGCTGGAGCTAAACACGTTAAAAATGTACCCGTTCAAAATTACAAAGAGATTCTACTTAACAACAAACCTACAGTCCCTGTCTTGTTTGCACCGCCTGTATACTGCTGTTCAGAGTATATAGGGCCTTTCCTTATTTTAATTTGGGTGCGGGGTTCCCCTTAATATCCATACAAGACCCAAAGGGCCTGGTAATGGACTGGGGGGTACCCATGCCGTTTGTCTCACTGATTTTCATCCATATTGCCATGACCCGACATGACATTAAACCCGCAAGCAGTTTTAAATGAGATTTTTTCCTTTAAAAATGACATTTGGTGCAGGGACTGTTCTAAACACGGGAAACACGCGTCACTTTACAGGCATACTATAGACACCCCCCAGGTACGATATTTAAAGGAATATTTCACTTTTTTTTTTTTACTTTAAGCATCATTAAAATCACTGCTCCCGAAAAAACGGCCGTTTTTAAAAGTTTTTTTTTGCATTGATACATGTCCCCTGGGGTAGGACCCGGGTCCCCAAACCCTTTTTAGGACAATACCATGCAAATTAGCCTTTAAAATGAGCACTTTTGATTTCGAACGTTCGAGTCCCATAGACGTCAATGGGGTTCTAACGTTCGTGCGAACTTTTGGTCCGTTCGCAGGTTCTGGTGCGAACCGAACCGGGGGGTGTTCGGCTCATCCCTATTCACTAGTTGAGTATTAGCGTAGGGTACAGCATTCCACAGACTAGGCACACTTTCACAGGGTCTCCCAAGATGCCATTTTGAGAGACCCGAACCTGGAACCGGTTACAGTTATAAAAGTTAGTTACAAAAAAAGTGTAAAAAAATATATATATATAAAATAAAAAAAAATAGTTGTCGTTTTATTGTTCTCTCTCTCTATTCTCTCTCTATTGTTCTGCTCTTTTTTACTGTATTCTATTCTGCAATGTTTTATTGTTGTTATGTTTGATCATGTTTGCTTTTCAGGTATGCAATTTTTTTATACTTTACCGTTTACTGTGCTTTATTGTTAACCATTTTTTTGTCTTCAGGTATGCCATTCACAACTTTGAGTGGTTATACCAGAATGATGCCTGAAGGTTTAGGTATCTTGGTATCATTCTTTTCAGCCAGCGGTCGGCTTTCATGTAAAAGCAATCCTAGCGGCTAATTAGCCTCTAGACTGCTTTTACAAGCCGTGGGAGGGAATGCCCCCCCTCCCCACCGTCTTCCGTGTTTTTCTCTGGCTCTCCTGTCTCAACAGGGAACCTGAGAATGCAGCCGGTGATTCAGCCAGCTGACCATAGAGCTGATCAGAGACCAGAGTGGCTCCAAACATCTCTATGGCCTAAGAAACCGGAAGCTACGAGCATTTTATGACTTAGATTTCGCCGGATGTAAATAGCGCCATTGGGAAATTGGGGAAGCATTTTATCACACCGATCTTGGTGTGGTCAGATGCTTTGAGGGCAGAGGAGAGATCTAGGGTCTAATAGACCCCAATTTTTTCAAAAAAGAGTACCTGTCACTACCTATTGCTATCATAGGGGATATTTACATTCCCCGAGGAAAGGAACAGTTTAAAAATAAGATAAAAAAAGCAATTAAATAATAAAGGAAAAAAAAAAAAAAGCACCCCTGTCGCCCCCTGCTCTTGCGCTAAGGCGAACGCAAGCGGCAGTCTGTCGTCAAACGTAAACAGCAATTGCACCATGCATCTGAGGTATCACCGCGAAGGTCAGATCGAGTGCAGTAATTTTTGCAGTAGACCTCCTCTGTAAATCTAAAGTGGTAACCTGTAAAGGCTTTTAAAGGCTTTTAAAAATGTATTTATTTTGTTGCCACTGCACGTTTGTGCGCAATTTTAAAGCATGTCATGTTTGGTATCCATGTACTCGGCCTAAGATCATCTTTTTTATTTCATCAAACATTTGGGCAATATAGTGTGTTTTAGTGCATTAAAATTTAAAAAAGTGTGTTTTTTCCCCAAAAAATGCGTTTGAAAAATCGCTGCGCAAATACTGTGTGAAAAAAAAAATGAAACACCCAATATTTTAATCTGTAGGGCATTTGCTTTAAAAAAATATATAATGTTTGGGGGTTCAAAGTAATTTTTTTGCAAAAAAAAATAACTTTTTCATGTAAACAATAAGTGTCAGAAAGGGCTTTGTCTTCAAGTGGTTAGAAGAGTGGGTGATGTGTGACATAAGCTTCTAAATGTTGTGCATAAAATGCCAGGACAGTTCAAAACACCCCCAAATGACCCCATTTTGGAAAGTAGACACCCCAAGCTATTTGCTGAGAGGCATGTCGAGTCCATGGAATATTTTATATTGCGACACAAGTTGCGGGAAAGAGACAAATTTTTATTTTTTTTTGCACAAAGTTGTCACTAAATGATATATTGCTCAAACATGCCATGGAAATATGTGAAATTACACCCCAAAATACATTCTGCTGCTTCTCCTGAGTACGGGGATACCACATGTGTGAGACTTTTTGGGAGCCTAACCGCGTACGGGACCCCGAAAACCAAGCACCGCCTTCAGGCTTTCTAAGGGCGTGAATTTTTGATTTCACTCTTCACTGCCTATCACAGTTTCGGAGGCCATGGAATGCCCAGGTGGCACAAACCCCCCCCCAAATGACCCCATTTTGGAAAGTAGACACCCCAAGCTATTTGATGAGAGGTATAGTGAGTATTTTGCAGACCTCACTTTTTGTCACAAAGTTTTGAAAATTGAAAAAAGAAAAAAATGTTTTTTCTTGTCTTTCTTCATTTTCAAACACAAATGAGAGCTGCAAAATACTCACCATGCCTCTCAGAAAATAGCTTGGGGTGTCTACTTTCCAAAATGGGGTCATTTGGGGGGGTTTTGTACCACCTGGGCATTCCATGGCCTCCGAAACTGTGATAGGCAGTGAAGAGTGAAATCAAAAATTTTCACCCTTAGAAATCCTGAAGGCGGTGATTGGATTTCGGGGCCCCGTACGCGGCTAGGCTCCCAAAAAGTCCCACACATGTGGTATCCCCATACTCAGGAGAAGCAGCTAAATGTATTTTGGGGTGCAATTCCACATATGCCCATGGCCTGTGTGAGCAATATATCATTTAGTGACAACTTTATGCAAAAAAAAAAAAAAAGTGTCACTTTCCCGCAACTTGTGTCAAAATATAAAATATTCCATGGACTCAATATGCCTCTCAGCAAATAGCTTGGGGTGTCTACTTTCCAAAATGGGGTCATTTTGGGGGGTTTTGTGCCACATGGGCATTCCATGACCTCCGAAACTGTGATAGGCAGTGAAGAGTGAAATCAAAAATTTACACCCTTAGAAATCCTGAAGGCGGTGATTGGTTTTCGGGGCCCCGTACGCGGCTAGGCTCCCAAAAAGTCCCACACATGTGGTATCCCCATACTCAGGAGAAGCAGCTGAATGTATTTTGGGGTGCAATTCCACATAGGCCCATGGCCTGTGTGAGCAATATATCATTTGGTGACAACTTTTTGTAAATATTTTTTTTTTGTCATTATTCAATCACTTGGGACAAAAAAAATAAATATTCAATGGGTTCAACATGCCTCTCAGCAATTTCCTTGGGGTGTCTACTTTCCAAAATGGGGTAATTTGGGGGGGGTTTGTACTGCCCTGCCATTTTAGCACCTCAAGAAATGACATAGGCAGTCATAAACTAAAAGCTGTGTAAATTACAGAAAATGTACCCTAGTTTGTAGTCGCTATAACTTTTGCGCAAACCAATAAATATACGCTTATTGACATTTTTTTACCAAAGACGTGGCCGAATAAATTTTGGCCTAAATGTATGACTAAAATTTAGTTTATTGGATTTTTTTATAACAAAAAGTAGAAAATATCATTTTTTTCCAAAATTTTCGGTCTTTTTCCGTTTATAGCGCAAAAAATAAAAACCGCAGAGGTGATCAAATACCATCAAAAGAAAGCTCTATTTGTGGGAAGAAAAGGACGCAAATTTCGTTTGGGTACAGCATTGCATGACCGCGCAATTAGCAGTTAAAGCGACGCAGTGCCAAATTGGAAAAAGACCTCTGGTCCTTAGGCAGCATAATGGTCTGGGGCTCAAGTGGCTAGGGTGTTAGAAAAAAACATATATAATGTTTGGGGGTTCTAAGTAATTTTCTAGCAAAAAAACTGTTTTAAACATCTAAACACCTAAAATCCAAAACAAGGCTGGTCCTTAAGTGGTTAAATATATACAGTGCCTTGAAAAAGTATTCATACCCCTTGACATTTCCCACATTTTGTCATGTTACAACCAAAAACGTAAATGTATTTTATTGTTTTGTATGTGATCGTCCAACACAAAGTGGCACATCATTTTGAAGTTGAAGGAAAATGATAAATATTTTTTACAATTATTTTACAAATAAATATGTGAAATGTGTGGTGTGCATTTGTATTCAGCCCTCTGAGCCAATACTTTGTAGAACCACCTTTCCCTGCAATTACAGCTGCAAGTCTTTTTGGGGATGTCTCTACCAGCTTTGCACATCTAGAGAGTGACATTGTTGCCCATTCTTCTGTGCAAAATAGCTCAAGCTCTGTCAGATTGGATGGAGAGCGTCTGTGAACAGCAATTTTCAAATCTTACCACAGATTCTCAATTGGATTTAGGTCTGGACTTTGACTAGGCCATTCTAACACTTGAATATGCTTTGATCTAAACCATTCCATTGTAGCTCTGGCTGTATGTTTATGGTCGTTGTCCTGCTGAAAGGTAAACCTTCGCCCCAGTCTCAAGTCTTTTGCAGACTCTAATGCAGCGTACACACGAGTGGAATGTCCATCAGATGGGAGCTTTTCATCGTATATTCCGACTGTGTGTATGCCCCATCGGACTTGGATAGAGAACATGTTCTAAATTTTTCCGACGAAACTAATTATCGGGAAACCCGCTCGTCTGTATGCTGTTCCGACGTACCAAAAACGATGCATGCTCTGAAGCAAGTAAGAGACGGAAGCTATTGGCTACCGAACTTCCTTTTTCTAGTCCCGTCGTACCTGTTGTACTCCACCTCGTTCTGGACGGTCGGACTTTGGTGTGACCATGTGTATGCAAGACAGCTTGAGTGGAATTCCATCGGAACTCCGTCAGAAAAACCATCAGAGTTTATTCAGACGGAAAAACCGGTCGTGTGTACAGGGCATAACAGGTTTTCTTCTAAAATTGCCCTGTATTTGACTCCATCCATCTTCTCATTTTGGTCTCATCTGACCAGAGCACCTTCTTCCGTATGGCTTCTTGCAAACTGCAAATGGGATTTCTTATGGCTTTCTTTCAACAATGGCTTTCTTCTTGCCACTTTTCCATAAAGACCAGATTTGTGGCGTGCACAACCATTAGTTGTCCTGTGGACAGATTCTCCCACCAGAGCTGTGGATCTCTGCAGCTCCTCAAGAGTAGGGATGAGCCGAACACCCCCCGGTTCGGTTCGCACCAGAACCCGCGAACGGACCGAAAGTTCGCACGAACGTTAGAACCCCATTGACGTCTATGGGACTCGAACGTTCGAAATCAAAAGTGCTCATTTTAAAGGCTAATTTGCATGGTATTGTCCGAAAAAGGGTTTGGGGACCCGGGTCCTACCCCAGGGGACATGTATCAATGCAAAAAAAACTTTTAAAAACGGACGTTTTTTCGGGAGCAGTGATTTTAATGATGCTTAAAGTAAAAAAAAAAAGTGAAATATTCCTTTAAATATCGTACCTGGGGGGTGTCTATAGTATGCCTGTAAAGTGACGCGTGTTTCCCATGTTTAGAACAGTCCCTGCACCAAATGTCATTTTTAAAGGAAAAAATCTCATTTAAAACTGCTTGCGGGTTTAATGTCATGTCGGGTCATGGCAATATGGATGAAAATCAGTGAGACAAACGGCATGGGTACCCCCCCAGTCCATTACCAGGCCCTTTGGGTCCTGTATGGATATTAAGGGGAACCCCGCACCCAAATTAAAATAAGGAAAGGCCCTATATACTCTGAACAGCAGTATACAGGCGGTGCAAACAAGACAGGGACTGTAGGTTTGTTGTTGAGTAGAATCTCTTTGTAATTTTGAACGGGTACATTTTTAACGTGTTTAGCTCCAGCCAAAAAATCTTTTTTAAGCTTTTTGGAAAACATAGGGAAGGGTTATCACCCCTGTGACATTTGTTTTGCTGTCTTTCCTCCTCTTCAGAAGATTTCACCTCACTTTTTTGTCCCAATGAAAAATGTTTTTTGAAAATGTGGGTTTTTTTGTGGAACAAGGATTGGAAAGCATCAGTGGAAAGGAGAAATTGTTTTCCCATATTAACTCTTACAGGAGAGAATTTCCCTTCCTAGGGGTAGATTTCATCTCACTTCCTGTTGTCTCCTTCCGTTTGCAAGTAGGAGTCGTTTGTAAGTTAGATGTTTGAAAGTAGGGTCCTGCCCTATATACTCAGCAGAAATTTGGGCCTTAGGTGTTGCTGTGGCCACAACACTGTAAGCCCTCACAGGGCCCTGCTGTGAAATATTAGATCAAGAATTGTAATTACATGCCCCTGTTGAACAGGAGCTGAAAAATTAGGCCTTAGGCACTGGTGCCACAACACTGCAACCCCTCACAGACACTCTAGTTGGAACGCAGGAACGAGCCCTGCTGCAAAGTATTGCATCAAAAATTGTAATTACACGCCCCTGTTAGACAGGGGCAGAAAAATTGGTCCTTAGGCACTGGTGCTGGTGCCACAACACTGCAACCCCTCACAGACATTCTAGTTGGAATGCAGGAACGAGCCCTGCTGCAGAGTATTGCATCAAAAATTGTAATTACACGCCCCTGTTAGACAGGGGCAGAAAAATTGGGCCTTAGGCACTGGTGCTGGTGCCACAACACTGCAACCCCTCACAGACACTCTAGTTGGAATGCAGGAACGAGCCCTGCTGCAGAGTATTGCATCAAAAATTGTAATTACACGCCCCTGTTAGACAGGGGCAGAAAAATTGGGCCTTAGGCACTGGTGCTGGTGCCACAACACTGCAACCCCTCACAGACACTCTAGTTGGAATGCAGGAACGAGCCCTGCTGCAGAGTATTACATCAAAAATTGTAATTACACGCCCCTGTTAAACAGGGGCTGAAAAATTGTGCCTTAGGCACTGGTGGTGGCGCCCAGAACCAAAAATGTTCTTACAAGCTATCAGCGTGATGATTGAGGAGGAAGAGGATAATTACTCAGGGATAGTCACTCAGCATCAGCATAGGCAGTCTTTGAAGGGATCTGAAAAAAATTATTCAGTTACATCAGCATCAGGTGCTTGGTAGCTGGTGGTGATCCAAGACTGATTCATTTTTATGAAGGTCAGCCGATCGACCGAGTCAGTGGACAGACGCACCCTGTGATCGGTTACCACGCCTCCAGCAGCACTGAATGTGCGTTCCGAAAGAACGCTGGATGCAGGACAGGCCAGTAGCTCAATTGCATACTGTGCAAGCTCTGGCCAGTGATCCATCCTCAAGACCCAGTAACCCAGAGGATTTTCGGTGGGAAAGGTGTCCAAGTCTGATCTTGCCCCTAGGTATTCCTGCACCATGTAAAACAGACGCTGGCGATGGTTGCTGGAACCGATCATACCTTGGGGCTGCGGACCAAAAAATTGTCTGAACGCATCGGTCAGACGGCCACCTTCTCCACCGCTCCTTCTTTGACTGACCGAAGCCTCAGCAACACGTTGTCCAGAAACAGGAGTTTGTAACCTCCCAGTCTCTGGGAACGCGTTGCACAGACCTTTCTGCAAGGCCTCCCGAAGATGTTTCATCCTCTGCTCCCTCTGCGATGGCAAGATAAGGTCCGCAACCTTACCCTTGTAACGTGGATCAAGGAGGGTTGCCAGCCAGTATTGGTCCTTCTCCTTGATACCACGAATACGAGGATCCTTACGCAGGCTTTGCAGGATCAGGGAGGCCATGCAGCGTAGGTTTGCTGAGGCATTCGGTCCGGAGTCCTCTGGGTCACTAAGGACAACAACGTCCGCAGCCACCTCCTCCCAGCCACGTACAAGTCCATGTGTTCCTTGGGACTGATCCCTTAAAGACTGCTGATGCTGAGTGCCAGGCTCCACCTCCATACTGACACAATCTTCCTCCTCCTCCTCCTCCTCCTCCTCGTCCTCTTCCTGTGTGATCGGCGGGCACGCAGGAACACTGTCTGGATAAAGGGGGCCTTGAGAGCTAAGGAAGTCCTCCTCTTCCTGCCTCTGTTCTGCCTCAAGTGCCCTGTCCATTATTCCACGCAGCGTGTGCTCCAACAGGTGGACAAGGGGGACAGTGTCACTGATGCATGCACTGTCAGTGCTCACCATCCTCGTGGCCTCCTCGAATGGTGACAGGACAGTGCATGCATCCCTGATCATGGCCCACTGGCGTGGGGAAAAAAAAACAAGGTCCCCTGACCCTGTCCTGGTGCCATAGTCGCACAGGTACTCATTGATGGCCCTCTGCTGCGTGTGCAGCCGCTGCAGCATGGCCAACGTTGAGTTCCACCTGGTGGGCATGTCACAGATTAGGCGGTTCTTGGGCAGGTTAAACTCCTTTTTGGAGGTCTGTCAGCCGAGCACTGGCATTATATGACCGGTGGAAATGCACACAGACTTTCCTGGCCTGCCTCAGGACATCCTGTAAGCCCGGGTACCTGCCCAAGAACCGCTGCACCACCAAGTTAAGGACGTGAGCCAAACAGGGCACATGGGTCAGTTGTCCCTGTCGGAGGGCAGAGAGGAGGTTGGTGCCATTGTCGCAAACCACCATTCCTGCCTTAAGTTGGCGTGGCGTCAACCACCTCTGAACCTGCCCCTGCAGAGCTGACAGAACCTCTGCCCCAGTGTGGCTCCTGTCCCCCAAGCACACCAGCTCAAGCACCGCATGGCATCTTTTGGCCTGCATACTTGCGTAGCCCCTTGAACGCCTACGGAGCACCGCTGGTTCCGAGGAAGAGGCCATGGAGGAAGAAGAAGAGGAGGGGGTGGAGGAGAGAGGTGTGTCACAATCAGCATTTTGGAGGCGTGGTGGCGGAACAACCTCCAACACTACTGCACCTTGTCCTGCATCCTTCCCAGCTGCCAGCAGAGTCACCCAATGCGCCGTGAAACTTAGGTAACATCCCTGTCCATGCCTGCTGGACCATGAGTCAGCGGTAATATGCACCTTACCGCTGACCGCCCTGTCCAGCGAGGCATGGACATTGCCTTCCACATGCCGGTAGAGAGCCGGAATCGCCTTCCGTGAGAAAAAGTGGCGTTTGGGTACCTGCCACTGAGGAACCGCACATTCCACAAACTCACGGAAGGGGGCAGAGTCTACCAACTGAAAAGGCAGCAGTTGAAGTGCTAGCAATTTTGCCAAGCTAGCATTCAACCGCTGGGCATGTGGATGGCTGGGAGCAAACTTCTTTCGGCGGTGCAGCAGCTGGGGCAGGGAAATTTGCCTGGTACAATCTGACGTCGGTGTACCAAAAGCAGATTGCCCACAAGTACTTGGCTGTGACACACCTAATTCTACACCTTCATTCCTCTCACTGCAGGTCTCAGAGAGGACTGAAGGTCTAGTGGGGTTGGAAATCTCAGCTGATGAGGAGCAAGGAGAGATCCTCTTTGTTCTTTGGTGTGGGTCTTTTAGATATGCTTGCCAACGAACTGCATGGCAGGTCAACATATGTCTGGTCAAGCATGTGGTACCCAAGCGGGAGATGTTTTGGCCACGCGAGATACGCTTGAGACATATGTTGCAAATAGCAGCGGTGCGATCTGATGCACTCGTCTCAAAAAAGGCCCACACCAAAGAACTTTTTGAATAACGCGCAGAGACTGCAGCGCCCTGCACATGTGGAGCTTTGGGGTGTGATGCAGTCAATGTGCTGCCCTTAGGCTGGCCCCTGGAGGGCATCCTGCCTCGTTGGTGATGTGCCGCCTCCTCCTCCTCCTCCTCCTCCTCCTCTTTCCTATTAGGCACCCACGTTGAGTCAGTGACCTCATCATCCCCTCCCTCCTCATCACTGGAGCAAACCTGGCAGTATGCTGCAGCAGGGGGAGCATGACTGCCAGATTGCTGTCCTTCTTGGGCACCCCCTCTGTCCGTGCTCATGTTACTGCCTTCATCGAGCTCAGTATCATCATCAGAGCCTTCCAAACGCTGGGCATCCTCCTGGAGCATGTACCCAACACTGTGGTCAAACAGTTCGAGGGAATCCTCAGGAGGACATGGTGGAGCTAGGGAAGGAGTCACTGATGACATTGAGCTGAGGGAAGAGGCCGCTGCTTTGCCAGACAAAGCACCCTGGGCATGGGTGAGAGAGGATGAGGAGGATGAGGACGGCTTGGTCATCCACTCGACCAAGTCTTCCGCATGTTGCGGCTCAACACGGCCAGCTGCCGAAAAAAAGGCCAAGCGTGTCCCATGGCCACGTGCTGATGAGGATGCACCGTCTCCACGACCAGCACTAGACACAGAGCCTGCTTGCCCTCTCTTATTGGCTTGTGACTGTCTGCCTCTCCTTCTTGGCCTTCCAGACATACTAATGGCCTGTAGCTGCACTAAGCTGGGATAGAACACCTGTAATTTTCTTCAGGTACCTTTATATACTGTAACCAGACAAGCCTGCCTGTCAGTAGGAAGATAACAGGAACGGATCTAGCTGAACACTGTGAGCAGGACGCACTGCACTAAATGTAAATAGCAGGAACGGATCTAGCTGAACACTGTGAGCAGGACGCACTGCACTAAATGTAAATAGCAGGAACGGATCTAGCTGAACACTGTGAGCAGGACGCACTGACTGCACTAAATGTAAATAGCAGGAACAGATCTAGCTGAACACTGTGAGCAGGACGCACTGCACTAAATGTAAATAGCAGGAACAGATCTAGCTGAACACTGTGAGCAGGACGCACTGACTGCACTAAATGTAAATAGCAGGAACGGATCTAGCTGAACACTGTGAGCAGGACGCACTGACTGCACTAAATGTAAATAGCAGGAACAGATCTAGCTGAACACTGTGAGCAGGACGCACTGACTGCACTAAATGTAAATAGCAGGAACGGATCTAGCTGAACACTGTGAGCAGGACGCACTGCACTAAATGTAAATAGCAGGAACGGATCTAGCTGAACACTGTGAGCAGGACGCACTGACTGCACTAAATGTAAATAGCAGGAACGGATCTAGCTGAACACTGTGAGCAGGACGCACTGACTGCACTAAATGTAAATAGCAGGAACAGATCTAGCTGAACACTGTGAGCAGGACACACTGACTGCACTAAATGTAAATAGCAGGGACGGATCTAGCTGAACACTGTGAGCAGGACGCACTGACTGCACTAAATGTAAATAGCAGGAACGGATCTAGCTGAACACTGTGAGCAGGACGCACTGACTGCACTAAATGTAAATAGCAGGAACGGATCTAGCTGAACACTGTGAGCAGGACGCACTGCACTAAATGTAAATAGCAGGAACGGATCTAGCTGAACACTGTGAGCAGGACGCACTGACTGCACTAAATGTAAATAGCAGGAACAGATCTAGCTGAACACTGTGAGCAGGACGCACTGACTGCACTAAATGTAAATAGCAGGAACGGATCTAGCTGAACACTGTGAGCAGGACGCACTGCACTAAATGTAAATAGCAGGAACAGATCTAGCTGAACACTGTGAGCAGGACGCACTGCACTAAATGTAAATAGCAGGAACAGATCTAGCTGAACACTGTGAGCAGGACGCACTGCACTAAATGTAAATAGCAGGAACGGATCTAGCTGAACACTGTGAGCAGGACGCACTGACTGCACTAAATGTAAATAGCAGGAACGGATCTAGCTGAACACTGTGAGCAGGACACACTGCACTAAATGTAAATAGCAGGAACAGATCTAGCTGAACACTGTGAGCAGGACGCACTGCACTAAATGTAAATAGCAGGAACGGATCTAGCTGAACACTGTGAGCAGGACGCACTGCACTAAATGTAAATAGCAGGAACAGATCTAGCTGAACACTGTGAGCAGGACGCACTGCACTAAATGTAAATAGCAGGAACGGATCTAGCTGAACACTGTGAGCAGGACGCACTGCACTAAATGTAAATAGCAGGAACGGATCTAGCTGAACACTGTGAGCAGGACGCACTGCACTAAATGTAAATAGCAGGAACAGATCTAGCTGAACACTGTGAGCAGGACGCACTGACTGCACTAAATGTAAATAGCAGGAACGGATCTAGCTGAACCCTGAGCAGGACGCACTGCACTAAATGTAAATAGCAGGAACAGATCTAGCTGAACACTGTGAGCAGGACGCACTGCACTAAATGTAAATAGCAGGAACGGATCTAGCTGAACACTGTGAGCAGGACGCACTGCACTAAATGTAAATAGCAGGAACAGATCTAGCTGAACACTGTGAGCAGGACGCACTGCACTAAATGTAAATAGCAGGAACAGATCTAGCTGAACACTGAGCAGGACGCACTGCACTAAATGTAAATAGCAGGAACGGATCTAGCTGAACACTGTGAGCAGGACGCACTGACTGCACTAAATGTAAATAGCAGGAACGGATCTAGCTGAACACTGTGAGCAGGACGCACTGCACTAAATGTAAATAGCAGGAACAGATCTAGCTGAACACTGTGAGCAGGACGCACTGCACTAAATGTAAATAGCAGGAACAGATCTAGCTGAACACTGTGAGCAGGACGCACTGCACTAAATGTAAATAGCAGGAACGGATCTAGCTGAACACTGTGAGCAGGACGCACTGCACTAAATGTAAATAGCAGGAACAGATCTAGCTGAACACTGTGAGCAGGACGCACTGCACTAAATGTAAATAGCAGGAACGGATCTAGCTGAACACTGTGAGCAGGACGCACTGACTGCACTAAATGTAAATAGGAACGGATCTAGCTGAACACTGAGCAGGACGCACTGCACTAAATGTAAATAGCAGGAACAGATCTAGCCTAATCTATCTAACTCAAATCAAATGACACTGTCTGTCTCTCTCTCTATCTCTCAGCACACCGGAACACACTACACAGGGCCGCCGTGCAGGCGGCCTTATATAGTGTGGGGCGTGTACTAAATCCCCTGAGCCATAATTGGCCAAAGCCACCCTGGCTTTGGCCAATTACAGCTCTCTCTACTGACGGCGCTGTGATTGGCCAAGCATGCGGGTCATAGTGCATGCTTGGCCAATCATCAGCCAGCAATGCACTGCGATGCCGCAGTGAATTATGGGCCGTGACGCGCCACACGAATTTGGCGCGAACGGCCCATAACGTTCGCAATTCGACGGACGGTCGAACAGCCGATGTTCGAGTCGAACATGGGTTCGACTCGAACACGAAGCTCATCCCTACTCAAGAGTTACCTTTTGGCTGCTTCTCTGATTAAGGCTCTCCTTGCCCGGCCTGTCAGTTTAGGTGGAGGGCCATTACTTGGTAGGTTTGCACTTGTGTCGTACTCTTTCCATTTTCGGATGATGGATTAAACATTGCTCCGTGAGATGTTCAAAGCGTAGGATATTTTTTTATAACCTAACCCTGCTTTAAACTTCTCCACAGCTTTATCCCTGACCTGTCTGGTGTGTTCCCTGGCCTTCATGATGCTGTTTGTTCACTAAAGTTCTCTAACAGACCTCTGAGGGCTTCACAGAACAGCTACTAAAAGATAAAGAACACACAAAGCTTGTGTGAAATTCAGCGCTAAAGGAGCCTGATAGTTGCAATCAGAGTACACAAATGCTCATAAATCGTATATTTATATGAAAAAGGTGCAAAGATGAAAGTTGATGAGAAACAAAAACAATGTTTCAAAGTGGACTTTGGGGGGTGCACCCCTTAAATGAGTCTCTATTATGTTGCTGTAGTGGGTGATGAGGCTGCTTCAAGTAAGGGCTTGGAACCCAGGAACTGTGGAAGATAAAAGCAAGAGGGGAGAGAAGCGCCAGGCATGTTCCTAGTACAGCAATAAACATTTATTTAAGATGAAATTCTTAAAATGACAGTAAATGGATTGCATTCACATAGTGCTGCATGGATGCGGGCTTGCCAAGACCAGTGAGAGAACAGAAAACTGCCGGGTGACCCTTGGATAATATGCTGCCAGCGCAGTGAACAGCGGGGAGCAGGAGCCCCAAGGAGCCATGTATGGATGCCGGCTCGGTGATCTGTAACTGTAAACCTAGGAGCCGCCTACCAATGTGATCGGCCAATCAGAATGTGTTTTGGAAAGCATGGCCACGCCTCCTTTGTCAGCTCGCAGAACAGCTGTATTTATACTGAGATTAAATTTCACACAGGTGGACTCTATTTACTAGTTAAGTGACTGCTGAAAGCAATTGGTTCCACTAAATTTTAGTTAGGGGTATTAGAGTAAAGGGGGCTGAATGCAAGTGCTCTTCACACTTTTCACATCTTTATTTGTAAAAAAAATTGAAAATCATTTATCATTTTGCTTCCACTCACAATTGTGTGCCACTTTGTGTTGGTCTATCACATAAAATCCTAATAAACATTTAAGTTTTTGGTTGTAACATGACAAAATATGGAAAATTTCAAGAGATGAAAATTTTTTCAAGGCACTTTATCTCGGTATCCAAACAGGTGAGTTCCGAAATATATAAAGAGAGAGGTAAAAACGTAATCTTCAACAAATTAACTCTACCTATGAGCGTTAAAGGCAGATTCTGCCAGGCCTGTAACCTATGACGTAGCTGTGCCAAAAGTGGAGTGACATTCAGTGCAATAAAATCAGACACCAAGTTAGAGATATACAGACCCAGCTATTTAATCCTGTCTGTTTTATAGGACAATTAGCTGGAATCCTATAATTAGGAGATGGTGTCCTAAGCTGGAGGATTTGGGATTTGCCCAAGTTAATCTTCAGTCCTGAAAAAAGGGCAAAAGAGTTCAAAATATCTAATGCCGCTGACAAAGATGAATCCGAGTCTTACAAAAAAAGACCATATCATCTGCATTTAGTGCCCTTTATTTTTGTCAAACTACCCACCTGTATTGCCTTTACTTCTGTGGAAGCTCTCAAAGCTGCAGCTAAGGGTTCAATCAATAATGCGAAAAGACCAGGAGAAATAGGGCAACCCTGACGAGTGCCCCTGCCCACAAGAAAGAACTCCGATAGCAGACCATTCAATTTAATTGCCGCAGTTGGGTTCTAGTAAAGAATGTCAATCCACCTTCTAAATTGAGGGCCAAAACCGTACACTTCCAACATTGTTATCATATATTTCAAGTCAACGGAATGAAAAGCCTTCCCTAAATCAAGAAAAACTACTATCCCCCCACTGGAAATATTCGTGCCCAACTATGGGTAAAAACCCTACATAAATATACATCTGACCTTTTTAGACATAAAAGCTGCCTGATCTGGGGAAATAAGATGTTGCAAGACCTTCATAAGTTTGGTAGCAAACCGTTTCGTAAGTATTTTGAAGTCCATGTTGAGTAAAGAAATAGGTCTATATGAAGAGCACTGAAGGGGATCTTTATCTGGTATGGCCATTAATATTATGCGTGCCTCATAATAGGAAAAGGAAAGGATCCCTTTCTGAAAACAATCCGAATATAATTGTAGCAATCTTCGGTGTAAGAGCATACGAATATTGGTGATACCAGCACAGCACTTTTTACTCGCACATAGTTGCCCCCAGCCTGATTCCCTGCCTTATTCTTGGCACTTTGCTGGCCCTTCACTATTCAGCCTTCCTCCTATGTATCCAATTTTCAGCCACTGTGAACTAGATAGAGCTTTTACCTGTTGACTTATGCTTGCCCAGGAATGACATGGTCCATATGCTTCGCCGCATCTCCAGGATGAGCCTCCTCTCCATCCATTTGCATAAGATTTTTTGCTCAAATGCTAGTCAAAAAACTCTTATGCAAGAAATGTCTTGGGTGTCTGCCCTTGGACGAGGAATTATCTGTTTTGTTCCTGCTTGGACAAATACATCAAGTAGATCACAGGGGCTAAGAGCACGCTCCTCTCCATAAAAAGAAGGCTTCCAGCTCTCAAGTCAGAGAAGCCCGGAGTGGGACGCAGGCTAAAGGGAGGGCTGACATGACAGGGCAGCTGAGAAAACCGGCAAGGATAGGGGTTAAAATAAGGGGAGTATACATCAAAATGACTATTCTACCCAAATTGCTTTATCTATTCAGAGTCCTCCCTATTCCAATTCCTTCCTATTTTTTGAGAATAGTACAAAAAAGAGCAACTTCGTTTATATGGGGCTCTTCTAAACCACGTATACCTATACACACATTACATCTTCCCAAAAATAAAGGAGGCCTGGGATACCCTAATTTTACTAACTACTACAGAGCAGCACATTTGGCCAGCCTGTCCAAATACCATGCAAAACAGGAAATTCCAATATGGGTATTTATAGAGGCTTCAGAAAATGACCCTCTATTAATATCAAATGTATTATGGATTGATCCTAAAGACCGCTTTAAAATTCATAATCCCATAACTAAACACTTCTTATCTCTCTGGGATAAACTAAAAACCAAATATCAGTTACAATCTCCACACAATCCTCTCCTTTCTTTTATCAGAAATCCGGCCTTTTATCCGGCATGGATCTACCCAAATTCTTTTAAAGCTTGGACAACATCAGGCATTCAGACACTAAATGACTTCATAGCATCTAAATCATTCCTTTCATTCCCATCGCTTAGAGAAAAATATGATCTACCAAACTCTGAGATATTTAGATATCTCCAAATCAAAAATTTCTATACACCATTCCTAAAGGGGAATACACCATTATCCCAATTATCCATTTTTGAATCAATCTGTACAAAAGATCCATTTGCTAAAGGTACAATTTCATCACTTTATAATCAATTATATGGAGTAGTAAATCTTAATAGACCCTCTTACGTTCAGAGGTGGGAGGAGGACCTGGGACGAACTTTAGAAGACACGGACTGGTCTAACATATGGCTCACATCTAAGTCATCTTCACCCAACATCTTAGCACTGGAGACAAATTATAAAGTCCTAACTCGCTGGTACCTTGTACCCGCTAGAGTGGCAAAATATTCACCTAATACCTCAGCTCTTTGTTTTTGAGGATGCCCAGAAATAGGCACATATTTACACATATGGTGGACGTGCCCAGTAATCCAAACCTTCTGGAAGGAAGTCTTCGTGATTGCATCTAAAATATTTAAAAAAATAATACAACCAGATCCATATATAACTTTACTTAATCTAAAACCGGAATGGGTAACACTCTCTTAATTCAAACTTATGATCCAACTAATAACGGCTGCAAAACAAACAGTGGCCAAGGCATGGAAATCTCCTACATTGGTACTAGCAGAAACAATTCACAGAATGAATAATACAATGTCCCATGCTAAGATGGTAGCCATCGATCAAAATCAAATTCCAAAATTTGAAAAACTTTGGCATCCTTGGATAAAACAACAGTTCCTGTCAAATTTCAATGACTCTGTCCTGTTGCCATGGTAACAGATTAAATGACTTACAGAGACACCCATTCTAAGGCTTCAAAGAGAACTAAAAAGAATAATAAACTGATGAGCGGGACAACCTTGTGGACCATACCTCTGCCTTTCTACCCTTTTTCTTCTTTCTCTTTCCTTTTCTCCACCTTACGATTAAAGCTCATTATCAGAATTTATTTGACCTATATACACTCTACCTGTAAACAATATGTATAATAGGTATAAATCATTTAAATACCTACAAAAGTAACTAAGGAAATGATATATATCTTTAATTTAGGTTTACGTGAACCCAATGTTTATTTGAAATTTCATGATATTTACCTATATAAACCCTACTGTAAAACAATGAGCTTACTTTATAGATCCTTGTAAACTTACTTTATGTATCCTTATAATATTGTATACTCAATAAACTTCTTTTGACAAGGAAAATAAGGGGAGTATACAAGCCAGGGGAAGGGGGGTGGCAGGTTAGTGTTCCCGGAGGGGGTAGGAGGAGCCAAGGTCCTGGGCTCAGTCTCTTGCCACCGGAAGAAGTAGCTTTGTGTCTCCCCTCTCCTCTCAAGCATGGAAAATTTTTTGTGGGCCGGACCAAAAGACCCCTGCAGGTGCGATTAAATGACCACATTAATAATATCAGGAGAGGATTCACTAAGCACTCTGTATCGAAACATTATTTGTCTGTTCATGGCAGAGACCCCACAGGTACCATCTTCTTGGGAATCAATAAATTCAGGCCCCATTGGAGGGGCAGTGTTCTTGTTCAGAGCATCTCAAGACTTGAGATGGCCTGGGCCTATAAGTTAAAGACCTATACCCCCTTTGGCCTTAACATCGATGTTGATGGTAATTCCTTTGACAATTCCTAGACGTTTTTAGGTTATGTATATTAGGTTTATGACACGTTATGTTTTTTTACCCATTTTTGTATTTGAACTTTTATTATATAATTCTGTAATATATGTGAACCCCACTATGTCTTTTATTGATTTACCTTTGATTTTGTAAGATTTATTTAGATTTAACATCTGTTGCTTTTACCACTCTCTGGATTTGGGGTGCCTTCTAATTTCAGGGAGATGCCAACATTCTGGTTCTGCTCTTATGAGCATTTATAATGACCATACTTGATAGTTAATATATATCTTTCAGCCATATATAGGTTGTGAAACATGAAAATAATGACTTTGGTTCGCTGACCCAAGCCATCTGAGCTGTGACCCACAATTAGTTTGTTTTTTTTGGCCAGTGGTGTCAAATTCTATATATATCTCTGTATGGCCTGGGATATTGGGGACAGATCACCTAGGCTGTTGTAGTTATGTCCCCCAATGACCATCTTTTATTAGAATTTATAAATATAATTTTTTATAATTTATTTTGGTTTTATTCAAAAATAATTTTGTAATGGCACTCTCTTGTTTTGTAGGTTTTTGACATTCACGTTTCAGTTCTCGCTGTGCTGAATTACACATTGCCACTATGTTTAGGTATGTCTATTATGGACATTAACCATACACATTTGCCCTTAGTGTTTCCCTTAGATGGGATGGCGCCTTAGTCTTCCTGCCACAATGAGGCGGTGTTTCTCTGTATTTAAGCGGTGGGTCAGGACGTTGCTCGTATCCCGTGACCACGTCCTGTAGTGACGAAACGACGTAGTCCCGGGAGTTATGGGCTGTTCTGGAGCCGGCCGGCTTTCTCTTTTGCCGATTTTTATCTGCTGTTTGAAAGTGCACTTTTCGCTTGCTTTTATTCAATAAATGTGAAGATTTTTTTGCTATGTGGAGCATTTTATGTTGTTCACGCTGATACACCATCCTGTTGCGGTCTGTTGCGGTCTATGGAGAGGGTTCCTGTGGACGTGACGGTATCCAGTGCCTGTCTCTAAGATCCCGGGCTGGGGTTACACCCATCTGCTTAGTGAGGTCCCCTATAATTAAGGGACCAACTTCCTCTGGTAAGCGGCAGTATTTTTGAAGGTGGAGGTTTCATCTATGCACCCCATTCACTTCAGCAAGAGTTTATAATCACTTTCTGTACATTATGCACAGATTGTATGGACATTATTTGTGTCTCATAAGTTTGGTTTCCTGCACATTGAACATCACTTGTTTATAATTTATTTCTCATAAGGTTTTGAGGCATTTTATTTTGTTGCCTCCATCACAATATTAGCGCGACTTTTTAATATTTTATCCGATGGAAGATTTTTTACAAGATTTTTTTTGCAGCTGCTTCTCATGCCCCCGCATGGCTCCACAGGCAGATCGGTGGCAGCTACATCAGGGGCACGGCGCACTCGGAGGTCTCGGCCTCCGGAGCGCTTTTCACCCCCCTCCCCCCGAGCTCAGCATCATTTTGGGAGCCCACGAACGGTGGACCCTCTGGGCTCACCTGCTCCGCCGTCCACTTTGGCAGCCGGTGCTAGCCCCAGGAGGAATCACCGAAGCCGGCGGAGCTCATCTGGTGCTGACCGCGGTGCGGAGAGGTCGCAATGCGGGGATCGGTCAGTCAGTACGAGCGACGATACAACCGCAACACCCCCGAAAAAGATACGGCCATTCCACACTCTCAAATGCTTTGCAAGTATCTAAGGATACTATGGCCCGCGTTGGGGGGCAATCATGTGGGTATTGCAAATTGTGAAATAATCTACGAATATTCATTCTAGTGGATCTTCCTGGTATGAAGCCCCCCTGGTCACTGTTAACCAGAGTGGTGACCACTTTATTTAAACGATTTGTAAGTACTTTAGCCAGTATCTTAACGTCCACATTGATAAGGGATATTGGTCGGTATGATTCACATTTAAGTGGATCCTTCCTAGGTTTCAGCAGAAGTATGATCAAGGCCTCACGCATAGTGGGGGGCAGAACCCCAGCGTCCAAAGCTTTATTATATGTACGCAGTAAACGTGGGCATAGTAATTCCCTAAATTGTGTATACCATTCAGTGGGGTAACCATCCAACCCGGGGGTTTTATGGGCTGGCATTTGTGAGATGGCTGCAGCAATCTCTTCCACCGATATGGGTGCCTCCAACTCATCCCTCCTCTCAGAAGACAGGGAGGGGAGGGATATGTCAGCGAGGTACTCATCCAGCTGGGTTTCAGAGTATTCAGCCCTGGATGTATAAAGGTCCTTGTAAAACTTAAGAAAAGCCTCCATAATATCTCCAGGAACATCACTAATTTGGCCCTGTATGGTCTGAATACGTGGAATGGATACAGGAGGTCGGTCTGGTCGCGTGAGATATGCCAGGAGACGCCCAGCTTTGTTACCGTGTTCAAATGCTTTCTGTGTAGTGTGTAATAATCTTTTTTGTGTAAGATCTAGTAAACGAATCTCATATTCTCTACGCCTCTGTAACCATACCTCTCTCTTATCAGGGGACGGGTCAGTGGCATAGCTAGACTCTGCCTGCACCATAGCGGTCTCTAGTTCTGCGGTAAGCTGTTGGTTATTTTTCCTCAAAACCCCGGTGATGGACATAAAAGTACCCCTCAGTGTGGCCTTAAAGGCTTCCCATTCTGTAGAGGGGTCTGCCGTTTCCACACTGTCTCTCCAGTATTCCACAATACCCCTCCTGCAGGTCACTTGCACCATCTCATCCTCCAGCCAATAAGAATTTAGTCGCCAAATGGTCTGACCTGAGCCTGGAAGGATGTCTAGGTCCACAGAGAGAGGAGCGTGATCTAAAACCCCTCTGGGCAAATATGTAACCGCAGAGACAAGGGGGAGAGTGTCTGTAGGGGCGAAGGCCATATCGATCCTAGACATGGTGTGAAAGGAGTCTGAATGACATGAAAATTGTTTATCGTCTGGGTGTTTCCACCGCCAAAGTTCTGTAAGATCATGAACCTGTACCCAATCTAGGAGGGAGGGAAAGGATCTACCCCCACCTCCCAAACGGTCCATGGCTGGATCTAGTACTGCATTAAAATCTCCTATGTAGAGTAAAGGTCCTGGGGGTCTATTCAGCAAATAGAGTGACAGTTTAGATAGCATTTCCACCGAAAATGGGGGAGGAATGTAAATGTTTACCAGAGTGAGTGTCACAGTATAAATTTGTAAGGAGAGTATAACAAATCTCCCATTTGGGTCTGTCTTAATTTGTATAATTTCAGCTGGAAGGGATTTGGCTAATAAAATAGAAACCCCCCTAGAGTAATTTGTATGGGTGGCATGGTAGCATTGAGCCAGCCATTGGACGCTTGAGGGCCCTCACCCTATCATCAGTCAAGTGAGTCTCCTGGAGACAAATGATGTGGGGACTGTGTTTTTTGAGGACTGAAAAGACCAGAGACCTTTTTTGAGGTGCATTCATGCCTCTAGTGTTCCATGACACTATTTTCAGTGACCTGGGTATTTAAAGCAGATTCTATACCATAATCGCATATATATGTAAATACTTTCATCTTCAATACCTCACATGCTGTGCCAGTCCACCCCCACTCAATCACATCCATATTGCATTGTAAATAACTTTTACATAAATATACACCATTAATCAGTAAGGCAGAGAATACCACTAAGCTGCTCTGAGCAGCGATTAAAAAGAAAAACATTTTTTTTTAAAAAAAGGAAAAAACAGAAAAAGAAAAAAAAGGGGAAAAAAATGAACCCAAACAGAACATTTCCTAAAAACCCATTCCCCCCACCCCGCTCGGCCTTCCCCAACTCAGCGAGCCTTGGATCCCTGAACCTGGTGAAATCCCTCCTACCCCTTAAGCAAAAAAAAGGGAACATTCTCGAGGGATGAACTATTCCGTGGCCACGCCACTAACTGGTGAGGGGGTACTGTGGAGTCCGGTGTGGCTCCTAACCGAAAAAAAAGGGGAAAGAATTGTGTGTGTCCCGGTCCAGGATGTTCATCTCTGTGGAAAAACAGTAGGCCATTCAAGGAAAAAATAAAAAATTATATAGAAGGAGAAAAATCAAATGTTATCTTGGGACTTGTAGTGCAAATATTAAAGGTAGACAACCATCCCATATGGGTTAGGCACGTTGTGAATAAGGGATCATGGTGCTACTACAAGATGAAAGGCATCAGGGAGTCAATGGACTTGCTGTCTGTTATTTCTTCTTCTGTCAGCGGGTCCGTAGCGATCATTCAGCCAGGCCATGGCTTCTTTAGGACTGGTGTAGAATTGAGCTTTACCATCATGGATAATACGGAGCTTGGCAGGAAAAAGCATGGCATATTTCAGTCCTTCACGTAGCCGATTCTTCACTGCTGAGAAGGAGATCCTCTGGCGTTGAATTTCAGCCGAGAAGTCGGGATAAATTGAAATATTATTGCCGTTGTATTTAAGCGGGCCTTTTTCTCTTGCAATGCGCAGTATAGCCACCTTGTCTTGGAAGTTGAGGATGCGTGCTATTAGGGAACGTGGAGGTGCCCCTTCCGGGGGAGGACGCGGAGGGGTACGGTGTGCCCTTTGAATCACATAGGAGAACGAGGGTGCATCAGTGCCAAAAATGTCCCTTAACCATGAGTAAAGGAATTTTTCAGGGTGTGTGCCCTTAGCGCGCTCAGGAAATCCTACAAAACGAAGGTTGTTCCGTCTGGAACGATTTTCCAAATCATCAATTTTAGCGCGGAGGGCCGCCATTTCCCCAGTATGACCACGCACTTTAACAGAAAGGGGATGTACATTATCTTCTATAGAACTAATGCGTTCTTCCATGTCCCCAGCCCTGTCACGAAGGTTTTGGACATCTTGTTTCAGGAGAGAGAAGTCCATCCTTATAGAGGCTATCTGGGACGTAAGTGAGGCTTTGCAATCTTGTATTGCTAGCATAATGGAGGCTAAGGTTGGTTCAGCAGAGGGAGAAGCTTCCTCTGGGTCATTATCAGCAGAATATTGAGAGTCCTGTGCTGAGTAGGGGTTAAGGAGTTGCTGGGGGTCTATTTGTGACTGAAAGATAGCTGGCGTAGAAACACTCACCCCACTAGCAGAGCTCCGGTCAGCAGGAGGGCATGTCTGCAGCGTGTCTGTCTGAGGAGTCTGTGTCCCGGCGCCATCTTGCCTCCAAAAGCCCGCCAGCCGGTCCAATGTGGATGTGGCCCAAGCTGGACCGTATTTCACCATATTTGCCAGCCTGTCGGGTGCCCACAGCCGTGGGGAGCAATTAGAGACCTTCGGTGAAAGGATAGGACACAGGATGCCTGTAGGATAGCGGTTAGAAGCCGGAGCGGTGTGTCTATGCGTCCGCTCGCTCCACCATCAAGCCATGCCCCCCCCCTACAGTGCACAGTTTAGTGAGGGATGTTGAAGAGTTGTAAAAGTGGGTGGAACTCCACTTTAAAATCCGATCCCAACCCATGATCTAAAAACTGATGAAAGGCAATCAAATTCCATGGATCAATAATCCATAGTGTTATTACTTATACAGTGCCTTGAAAAAAGTATTCATACCCTTCAATGTTACAACCACAAACATAAATGTATTTAATTGGGATTTTATGTGATAGACCAACACAAAATGGCACATAATTGTGAAAGGAAAATAATGAATGTTTTTCAACATTCTTTACAAATATCTGCAAAGTGTGGCATGCATTTGTATTCAGCCCCCTTTACTCTGATGTCCTTGACTAAAATCTAGTAGAACCAATTGTGTTCAGAAGTTACCTTACCAGTAAAGAGAGTCCACCTGTGTGTAATTTAATCTCAGTATAAATACAGCTGTTCTGTGAAGCCCTCGGCTTGTTACAAAACCTTAGTGAACAAACAGCATCATGAAGGCCAAGGAACACACCAGACAGGTCAGGGATAAAGTTGTGGAGAAGTTTAAAGCAGGGTTAGGTTATAAAAAAACAATATCCCAAGCTTTGAACATCTCATGGAGCACTGTTCAAGCCATCATCCGAAAATGTAAAGAGTATGGCACAACTGCAAACCTACCAAGACATGGCCATCTAGTTAAACTGACAGGCTAGGCAAGGAGAGCATTAATCAGAGAAGCAGCCAAGAGGCCCATGGTAACTCTAGAGGAGCTGCAGAGATCTACAGCTAAGGTGGGAAAATCTGTTCACAGGACAACTATTAGTCGTGCACTCCACAAATCTGGTCTTTATTGAAGAGTGGCAAGAAGAAAGCCATTGTTGAAAGAAAGCCATAAGAAGTCCTGTTTGCAGTTTGCGAGAAGCCATGTGGGGGACACAGCAAACATTTGGAAGAGCGTGCTCTGGTCAGATTAGACCAAAATGTAACTTTTTGGCCTGAAAGCAAAACTCTATGTGTGGCTGAAAACTAACATTTGCACATCCCCCTGAACACACCATCTCCACCGTGAAACATGGTGGTGGCAGCATCATGTTGTGGGGATGCTTTTCTTCAGCAGGGACAGGGAAGCTGGTCAGAGTTGATGGGAAAAAGGTTGGAGCCAAATACAGGGCAATCTTAGAAGAAAACCTGTTAGAGTCTGCAAAAGACTTGAGACTGGGGCGGAGGTTCACCTTTCAGCAGGACAACGACCCAAAACATTCAGCCAGAGCTACAAAGGAATGGTTTAGATCAAAGCATATTCATGTGTTAGAATGGGCCAGTCAAAGTCCAGACCTAAATCCAACTGAGAATCTGTGGCAAGACTTGAAAATTGCTATTCAAACTCTCCATCCAATCTGACAGAGCTATCTGTCAGATTGCTCTATTTTCCCATTGTTCTATTTTCAAATAACAATGGGAAAAAATGTCACTCTCTGCCACACTTTTCAGATATTTATTTGTAAAAAATGTTGAAAACCATTTATCATTTTCCTTCCACTTTACAATTATGTGCCACTTTCTGTTCTATCACATAAAATCCCAATAGAATACACTTAAGTTTTTGGTTGTAACATGACAAAATGTGGAAAATTTCAAGGGGTGTGAATACTTTTTCAAGGGACTGTAAATGTGAATAAGGGGGCATATTTTGTGCATTTGGAAATACATTCATGTAAAAAAAAAACTCCTTTCCATAACACACACAAAGCACCCATGTTGCTATAATTATAATTTATGATGTCTTTAATGATAAAAAAAAATGTTTAATTCGCAAATATACAATATAGTAATAAAAAACAATTATAAAAACACAACAAAACTGTCAGTTATGGCTAAAAAATAAGCCATTTTGCACTAAAACCTCCCACACCCAGTACATTCACATTGAAATAACAGGATAGCAGGATAAGATGGACAGGTAACCCAATTGCAGGAGATGTAGAGCTGAGGTGGATAACATAGACAGTGGCAGCAGCTGGAGCTGTGAAATAAAAACGCAACAGTGAGACAGACACTGTGGCAGTAGCCGCAATTGGGAGACGAAAATAGAGCATTGAGACAGCAGAGAGACAGTGGCAGTACCAGTAGAAGGAAGAAATTGTGGAAGCCATGTGACAGAAGGGAAGAGGTGAGAAGGAGCCATCAGAAGGTTTAATTAGCAGGAGGCAGTAGCATGTAACCTAAAATGGAAAAGAGAGCTGATGCAGAGAATAAGTAAAAAGGTGACCTAAGATACTAAATGAGGGCAGAGCAGGACCCCCCCCCCCCCCCCTTACAATAACGGACACTCACAATTGTAACAATCACACTAAATTAAAATGTCTTTGAAGGTGTCTTCAATGGGTTGACAACTATTGATTTTTCAATGCATTTCAGGGGTACACCCCCGTTCCTAAGCAGGTGAGGGGAGATAACCGGAGTAGTCCAGCATCACACAAGGAGTAGCACAATGCTATGGTAAGAGGTATGGACTGTCCCTTCCTGGGGGCAGGTGTGGCAGTCAATCTGATAAATTAATCTGCAATATAGATTCTGGGATAAGGGGTGATTAACGAGATTACTAGCCAGCAAGCTTCATAATATTCAGTACTAACACAATTCCCCACATGAATGAACCAGTTAGCAATGTTACATCAGTCCAACTGCCTCATCCAGGGAAAGAGAAAAAGGGTAGTACCACCAATGCATCCACAAGAGTGACAGTAGGAGACAGTGGGAGTAGAAGCAGGGAAGATAAATGCAGAGCAGAAAGGAGGATTTAATTATGGTGTTAAGCTCTATTTCTTCATTGAGAATTGATGGAGATGAGCGTGTTTAAGGTACTGTAAAAAAGTCTACCGTCCACATATCTTT
Source organism: Lithobates septentrionalis (assembly GCA_037952835.1). Classification (NCBI taxonomy): domain Eukaryota; kingdom Metazoa; phylum Chordata; class Amphibia; order Anura; family Ranidae; genus Lithobates; species Lithobates septentrionalis. Next base: position 2,144,389 of record JBBDGP010000525.1, on the reverse strand, counting down.
TTAAACATTCTGTTGGAGAAAAACGCTTGGGTATGGCCTTGATTACTCGTATAACCAATCTATCTGTTGAACTCGAATGTTTTTCTGCGAAATGCCCAGGCTGTGTATATATGCTATTGTTCCATGTCACCTTATTCAGTGAGTTGGTAGTGTTCACCAAACCTGCTGCAGAGGGCCCTCAAAGTACACTCCACATAAAGAAGACCACAATGGCAGAGGAGACAGTACACTGCAAACTTTGTGAAACAATTGGAACTTTACCTTTCTGCCCCTTTTCTTATGCGTTTAAAATCGATAACCAATTTTAACATTGGTAACGTGGGAAATATAACTATGAATATTCTCAATATTTATGTGAAGAAAAAAAAATATTATGCTGATCATTGTGGTTCATAGTGAATATATGTAGAATTTTATTGAGTATATACAGTAAATATTAAAAGATCGTTTAAATCCAGAAAACAGGCTGTGAGTTTTTTTTGGGCTTGCCACTGTTATCAGTTAGTGTTCTCAGCCCTGCCCAATTCTGCTTTGTTAAAAAGAGAATACCTCTACCCTATGTTATGGAGATAAGGAAGAAGTGTTATGTGGTCCTCACACACTTTCTATTAGAGGGTGACAACATTGCTCTGCCATAGATAGATATAGTGGGTAAGCATCGTTCTCCTAGAACAAAGGTGTTTTTCAAAGAACACGGCCTCAGCATTTGCACAGTCATCACAAATAATCCCCATAATGTGTGCAACATGTTTATTTCCTATAAACGTTAGCTACATCTGGTAGCCATAATGTAGTATTGTCCTGAAAGACCTCAATCAGGCAAATACCTAATTTAAGAAAATTCTGCATCATGACCATTAGATAGAACTGACAATCATATGCAATAAACATATAAGACACATTATGGGGATTATTCATGATTGCTGTGCAAATACTAAGGATAGATTATAGATATATATCTATATATCTATATATCTATATATCTATATAGATATATAGATATACAGTGGGGATCGAAAGTTTGGGCACCCCAGGTAAAATGTGTATTAATGTGCATAACGAAGCCAAGGAAAGATGGAAAAATCTCCAAATGGCATCAAATTACAGATTAGACATTCTTATAATATGTCAAAAAAAGTTAGATTTTATTTCCATCATTTACACTTTAAAAATTACAGAAAACAAAAAAATGGCGTCTGCAAAAGTTTGGGCACCCTGCAGAATTTATAGCATGCACTGCCCCCTTTGCAAAGCTGAGACCTGCCAGTGTCATGGATTGTTCTCAATCATCGTCTGGGAAGACCAGGTGATGTCAATTTCAAAGGTTTTAAATGGCCAGACTCATCTGACCTTGCCCCAACAATCAGCACCATGGGTTCTTCTAACCAGTTGTCTAGAAAACTGAAACTGAAAATAATTGACGCTCACAAAGCTGGAGAAGGCTATAAGAAGATAGCAAAGCATTTTCAGATGTCAATATCCCCTGTTCGTAATGTAATTAAGAAATGGCAGTCATCAGGAACAGTGGAAGTTAAAGCAAGATCTGGAAGACCAAGAAAAATATCAGACAGAACAGCTCGCAGGGTTGTGAGAAAAGCAATTCAAAACCCACGTTTGACTGCACGATCCCTCCAGAAAGATCTGGCAGACACTGGAGTTGTGGTACACTATTCCACTATAAAGAGATACTTCTACAAATATGGTCTTCATGGAAGAGTCATCAGAAAAAAACCTCTTCTACGTCCTCACCACAAAAATCAGCGTTTGAACTTTGCAAATGAACTTATAGACAAGCCTGGGGCATTTTGGAAACAAGTTCTGTGGACCGATGAGGTTAAAATAGAACTTTTTGGCCGGAATGAGCAAAGGTACGTTTGGAGAAGAAAGGGCACAGAATTTAATGAAAAGAACCTCTGTCCAACTGTTAAGCATGGGGGTGGATCAATCATGCTTTGGGGTTGTATTGCAGCCAGTGGCTGAGATCCAGTAAGCCTCTTCATTGTTGGTGTGTCTGTCTTCACTCCAGATGCTATGCACTTATTGATCTGCTCCTTTCATGAAGTCACACAACTTCTAAGGATTGTCTATCACTAGGATCCATACATATATGGAGGACTTTCCTCTAATTTATATCTAGAACTGTTTGACCATTCAGATTGGACTTCTTAAACTTTTTTAGCGCTACACTTATCTTGTTTCCTTTCTATTTTGGCATACATCCTGTTGGCCATGTTAGCTGCTTGTTTGTGTTTCTAGGGCAGCGCAAAATTATTTGGTACATTTTTCCTATTGCAGCCAGTGGCACAGGGAACATTTCACAAGTAGAAGGAAAAATGGATTCAATAAAATTTCAGCAAATTTTGGATGGCAACTTGATGCCATCTGTGAAAAAGCTGAAGTTAAAGAGAGGATGGCTTCTACAAATGGATAATGATCCTAAACACACCTCAAAATCCACGGGGGATTACATCAAGAGGCGTAAACTGAAGGTTTTGCCATGGCCTTCACAATCTCCTGACCTCAACATTATTGAAAATCTATGGATAGACCTTAAAAGAGCAGTGCGTGACAACGAACAAAGAACTGGAAGACTTTTGTAAGGAAGAATGGGCAAAGATACCTCAAACAAGTATGGAAAGACTCTTGGCTGGCTACAAAAAGCGTTTACAAGCTGTGATACTTGCCAAAGGGGGCAGTACAAGATATTAACTCTGCAGGGTGCCCAAACTTTTGCAGACGCCATTTTTTTGTTTTCTGTAATTTTGAAAGTGTAAATGATGGAAATAAAATTAACTTTTTTGACATATTATAAGAAAGTCTAATCTGTAATTTGATGCCATTTGGAGATTTTTCCATCTTTCCTTGGCTTCGTTATGCACATTAATATACATTTTTACCTGGGGTGCCCAAACTTTCGATCCCCACTGTGTATATATATATTTAGATATATAGAGATATATATAGATATATAGAGATATAGAGATATATAGATAGATAGATATAGATAATTTGTGTGTTTTATTTAGCTGCTCTTGAAGTGCTGTAATAAGTAAAAATATCCTATTGATGTGATGTTTGTCTTCTTTTTTTTTATTTTTTTTTTATAGAAAAATGTGATGTCCCTACTTCAGACTCAATAAATGCCCATATTGCTCAAAAAAGGTCAAAAATATATATTGAAGGAGACAAATTAAGTTTTCAGTGTTATCAAGACCAGAAGACTTCAAATGGACAGACAAGTGGAGTAATTGAATGTCTTCCAGATGGCAAATTTTATGGGGAAAAATGTTCTAGTAAGTAATGAGTGTATGTGTGCACTACACAATAATTTTATTCTCTTGTGAATTTAAAATGTGACCTTTCAAAGTTCAGGACAACTATTACTACAACTAATACACCTGATGTAATGAGTCATGTAGTCTAGAACACAGCAAAGTCATAGAATGTTTTATTTACAAGCTCAAGCATACTCTGGTTCGAATCCCAACCACGACACTACCTGCCTGGAGTTTGCATGCTCTCCCTGTGCCTGCGTGGGTTTCCTCCGGGTACTGCGGTTTCCTCCCACACTCCAAAGACATGCTGGTAGGTTAATTGGATCCTGTCTAAATTGTCCCTAGTATGTATGAATGTGCGTTAGGGACCAGGGGCGTTGCTAGGTGGCAAAAAGACCAGGGGCTTCAGCCCGAAGTCCAAGGCCGGACCCGGGGGGGGGGGGGGGGGGCGTGTGTACACGTGATGCAGGCCTTTTTTTTTTGGCTGGGCCGTGACCTACCTGACCTACATACACTGACATTTACATTCACTGACCTACCTGCACTGACCGTAGTGACCTACCTACACTGACATTTACCTACACTGACCGTAGTGACTTACCTACACTGACCTACCTACACTGACCGTAGTGACCTACCTACACTGACATTTACCTACACTGACCTACCTACACTGACCGTAGTGACCTACCTACACTGACATTTACCTACACTGACCTACCTACACTGACCGTAGTGACCTACCTACACTGACATTTACCTACACTGACCTTTACCTACACTGACCTTTACCTACACTGACCTTTACCTACACTGACCTTTACCTACACTGACCTTTACCTACACTGACATTTACATTCACTGACCGTAGTGACCTACCTACACTGACCTACCTACACTGACCGTAGTGACCTACCTACACTGACCTTTACCTACACTGACCGTAGTGACCTACCTACACTGACATTTACATACACTGACCTTTACCTACACTAACCGTAGTGACCTACCTACACTGACCTACCTACACTGACCTTTACCTACACTGACCGTAGTGACCTACCTACACTGACCTACCTACACTGACCTTTACCTACACTGACCTTTACCTACACTGACCTTTACCTACACTGACCTGCCTGACCCACATACACTGTCTGACCTACCTCAGCTCAGCCGTGGTGTGCGATGTCACAGCAGCCAGGCAGTCAGACAGTCAGAGGAGGAGGAGGAGGAGAGGAGAGCGGGCCGCCCGAGCGCTGAGCGGGGATCTTAGAGTGGCGCGGCGGCCGCATTGTAATTCCCGCCTTCTGGAGCCTGCAGCGCCTATGATGGACGTCACACGTCCCGCGGTCCCAGAATTGGATCAGGGGGACGTCCATCATAGGCATTGCAGGCTCCAGAAGGCGGGACCTGCTACGGCACTCGGCCAAACTCGGCAAAATTCGGCGGCACTCGGGATCAGATCGGTCCTGGCGCTCGCCGCTCGGGGCTTGTAATGAAGAGCTGCATGCCTGAGGCTCGGAGCTTTTCGGGGGCACATTCGGGGCTTCAGCCACGTCTAGCCACCCCCTCCCGACGCCCCTGTTAGGGACCTTAGATTGTAAGCTCCTTGAGGGTAGGGACTGATGTGAATGTACAATGTATATGTGTTGGCAAATGTAGATTTTCTAGGGATATTTTTAGACCCTCTAAGTCTGCATAAGATGTACCTTACAATCTCCACAGGCCTGTGAGATTAGCCCATTGAGACAATGATAAAAAACTGACAAAGTCTCGCCGAGCAAATCTAATTTTTATTCTTTGGTGTGAATATTTAAAGGGGGCTTTCAGAAACTACCGCCCCTTGACCGTGTCATACAAATTATCCAATCAAATACAGAAACAATTTATGACAAAAGTGAAACGAATTATTTTTGAGAAATCGCGTGCTTTACGGGAAATGAAACAATAAAGATAACAGGGATGTGAGAAACGAAACTAGATTACATTACACACCTAGTAATATGTGAAATAGAGTACAGGGAAAAACACAAAATGGAAACTAAATTATAAAATGGATGTGGTTAAGCTAAATATGCCTTCAATTACCTCTTAGATCATATAAGATGATCTCTACATTCTATCTATTGTTCTAATACTTCTTTGGGATTGTGGCATAGATTGCCTGATGATTCTTCATGTATGTCATGTAGGATAGAAGCTTATCAGGAGATTGAATGTGTTCAATTATGCAAATACAACACTTAAAGCAGAGGTAAAGAATCAGAGCAAGGATAAATATCATAGTAGTCAGGTACCTTGGCACTCGTGTTAGAGATTGTACAGCATTCGTAGTCCTCAGTCATTTCACATAAACCTGCGAGAGCTGCACTCATACTTTCTAAAGCTAACTCATGTAGTTCTAGCTGTTTTCTAATTGCTCTAGTTTCTATGTTTAACATAGCAATGTCATCTGAATTCCTCTCCATTATCTCATCCGATATACTTGAATAATTGTTCAACCTTTTCATCATGTCTATACCCCATCCTGTCCAAGAAGGAAACCATGCCCAGGCAATATCTTGTTTATAGAACAATTGCCTTTTGTTGTGGTGTTTGAGGGGGTATCTGGGTTGTATACTGGCCTCTAGATTCGCACATAGAGATGTTATATATTGACTTACTACAAATGGAGGAGTTAGTCTGTGTCTCATTCCCTAAATTAAAACACCAATCAGGGGAATGACTTTTACCTGCTATTGGAAAGGTAACAGTGTTATTTATGTACAGAGTGGATATGTTAGTTAAGAAGACAGGAGGAGTCTAGTTAAGGAAGGAGGAGATATTTAAAGGTACAGCCAAAAGGGAAGTACCAGGATGTAATTTGCTACATATCCAACATTCTTCATACCCTGATTTTTTGAGCATAAGCATACTTAAATTTTAGAAAAAGCATCCTATCAGTAAAACTATCTCCAATCTCTCTTTGTTCTAGCTTGTGTCACTGTAATGTTCTCGTGTGTGTGTGTGTGTTCCCACAGATACTTTTAATTGCGCCCAAATCTTTAGGGTGGTGCAGTACCTGACCGCGAGATTGTGTTTCTAGCGCGATACCATCGTGCTGGCTCTCGGCGACAGGGTACTGTGCATGTTGCGCTGGCTCACTTATCGGGAAAGGAAAACTTTTTTTTCCTTTCGCGATGAATGACCGGCAGTGCTGACAGCTGTCTGGTATGAATCATGGGGGGGAACGCCGCACCAAATTTTAAATAAAAAAAAACGGCGTGAGTTCCCCCCCAGGGGCATACCCAGGCCCTTCGGTCTGGTATGGATTGTAAGGGGAATGCCCTACCCCGAAAAATCGGCGTGGGGGTCCCCCCAAAATCCATACCAGACCCTTATCCGAGCACGCAGGCCGGCCAGGAAAGAGGGTGGGGAGGAGCGAGCGGCCCCTCCTCCTGAGCCGTACCAGGCCGCATGCCCTCAACATGGGGGGGTGGGTGCCTTGGGGGAGGGGGGGCACCCTGCGCGCCCCCCCACCCCAAAGCACCTTGTCCCCATGTTGATTGGTTGTCGGGGTCTGCGGGCGGAGGGCTTATCGGAATCCGAGTGCCCCCTTTAATAAGGGAGCCCCCAGATGCCGGCCCCCCACCCTATGTGAATGAGTATGGGGTACATGGTACCCCTACCCATTCACCTAGGGAAAAGTGTCAATAAAAAAGAAAACACACTACACAGGTTTTAAGAGTAATTTATTAGGCAGCTCCGGGGTCTTCTTCCAACTTCTGGGGGGTGACGGGTCTTCTTCCGACTTCTCCCGGTGTTCCGCCTCTTCTCCTGGGCCCCTCCGCTATCTTCTCCCAGCTCTTTTGCCAGCGGGGGCCCGGTCTGCTGCCGCTGTCTTGTCGCTGCTGTCTCGCCGCTGTCTCGCCGCTTCTTCTCCTCTTCTTCAGATGTTGACACAATGCTCTCTCCAGGTGGAATGCTTTGTGTGAGCTGCGGAGCCATTTATATAGGCGGTGACCCCGCCCCCTTGTGACGTCACGGTCCAAGCATGCACAGGGACTCGGTCACGCCCCCTTATGACGCCAGAGTCCCTGCGCATGCTGGGACCGTGACGTCACAAGGAGGCGGGGTCACCGCCTATATAAATGGCTCCGCAGCTCGCACAAAGCATTCCAGCCGGAGAGAGTGTCGTGTAAACATCGGAATTAGAGAAGAAGAGAAGAAGCGGCGAGACAGAGGCAACAAGACAGCGGCAGCAGACCAGGCCCCCGCTGGCAAAAGAGCTGGAAGAAGATAGCGGAGGGGCCCAGGAGAAGAGGCGGAACACCGTGAGAAGTCGGAAGAAGACCCACCACCCCCCAGAAGTTGGAAGAAGACCCTGGAGCTGCCTAATAAATTACTCTTAAAACCTGTGTAGTGTTTTTTTTTTTTTTGACACTTTTTCCTAGGTGAATGGGTAGGGGTACCATATACCCCATACTCATTCACATAGGGTGGGGGGCCGGGATCTGGGGACCCCCTTATTAAAGGGGGCTCCCGGATTCCGATAAGCCCTCCGCCCGCAGACTCCGACAACCAATGGCCAGGGTTGTCGGGAAGAGGCCCTTGTCCTCATCAACATGGGGACAAGGTGCTTTGGGGTGGGGGGGCCCACAGGGTGCCCCCCTCCCCCAAGGCACCCACCCCCCCATGTTGAGGGCATGCGGCCTGGTACGGCTCAGGAGGAGGGGCCGCTCGCTCGTCCCCACCCCCTTTCCTGGCCGGCCAGGCTGCGTGCTCAGTTAAGGGTCTAGTATGGATTTTGGGGGGACCCCCATGCCATTTTTTCACCATAGGGGGTTCCCCTTACAATCCATACCAGACCTACGGGCCTGGTATGCCCCTGGGGGGGAACCCACGCTGTTTTTTTCATTCTAAAATTTGGCGCGGTGTTCCCCCTCATGATTCATACCAGACAGCTGTCAGCACTGCCTGTCACTCATCGCGAAAGGAAAAAAAAGTTTTCCTTTCCCGATGAGTGAGCCATCTCGGCGCTAGCTCCCGCAACAGGGCTCACAGGTGTCAAATCTCGCCGAGAAATGCGGCGAGATTGACACAATATCGCAGTCACCTACTGTAGATACAGTTATTGATGATCCAGGTGGGCAGGAACAATATCAGAGGGATCAGGAGCAGGAGGCAAAATGCCTTGCCAGGAGTCTGTGGTGAAATAAGCGAAGTCATCTTCTCTGGCCGGACCTGCTTTCCCAGGAACTCCTCTTTCGTCTGCTTGGACTTCTGCTTGAGGGCCTCCTTTATCCAAGGTCTCCTTCCTGCTCCTGGGGCTTTGGGCAACATTTTTTACTCGGCTGGCATGGATCCAGGACTGGCAGTTTTCCACTAGGATGGCTGTTCTGGTCACTGCAACCACTGTGGTAGGAGGTCCAAAGGGATACTCTTGCTTCTTATTTCTGTTCAGCTGTTGGACCACCACGGTGTCTCCCACCTTGAAAGAGTGAGTAGCTTCCTGTGAAAAAAAGAGAGGTGCAAGCAACATTTCTTTTGACTGTATCCAATGTTTCAACCAGTTTTCTTACATATTCTTCCTGCATTAAGTCTAAATCTCCCTTTTCTACCATTAAAGGTGCTCTGGCCCATGGGGTGGGGAAAGGTCTACCCATCAAAGCTTCAAAAGGTGACTACCCTGTGGTTTTGGAAGGGGTCATTCTTATTTCTGCCAGGACTGCTGGGAGGACCTTTTTCCAGTTGGCAAAGGTTCCTCCTGTGGCCTTTCTTATCTTGTCTTTTATTGTTCTGTTCATTCTTTCTACTATCCCTGAGCATTGAGGGTGGTAGGGAATATGGAACTTCCATTCTACCTTGAGAGTTTTTACCAAGTCCTGGCAGACCCTGGCCATGAAAGCTGGGCTATTGTCTGAGTTTATTTGAAGTGGGTATCCCCATCAAGGAATGATTTCCTGAGTGAGGGTCCTCACTACTGTTTGTGCATCTTCTTTTGTGGTCACGAAAAGTTCGACTCATCTTGAGAATATAAAAATCTCTACTCAGAAAATCAGCAGATCTGCCGTGACCTGTATACCTGCGTGGCCTATTCTGTGGTACTGTGAGATGAAGAGTGATGCACTTGCCGCTGGTATACATGGTTTCCCTCTTTGCAGAGAAATCCAGTTTTTTGGATCTTTCTGCACACCCTTTTTATCCTAGTCCCTTAACTCATAATTTGAGGCATAATCCTGGAGATCTGCAAGTGACTGTTCAAATGGGGATAGGTCCGGTATCAGCATAGCCATTTGAATGTCTGCTGTCTGTGAGATAGCAGCTTGTTTAGCAGCAAGGTCAGCCAGGGCATTTCCCCTGGCTATCTCTGTCTGTTGGCCTGTATGTGCTCTGCAATGTACTATAGCCAGTGTTTTAGGTAGCTGGATAGCTTTTAGCAGTGACATTACCAAAGAAGAATGTGAAATGTTCTTTCCATCTGCTGCCATGAAGCCACGCCTACTCCATATCACACCGAAGTCATGTACCACACCGTACCCATACTTCAAGTCAGTGTAAATGTTTACGTCCTGACCTTCAAAGAGCTGACATGCTCTAGTGAGTGCAATTAATTAAGCAGCCTGTGCTGATTGATATGGGATAGGCCCGGCCTCAAGTATAACATCTGGAAGTTGCACAACTGCATATCCTGCATGGTATGTGTGATAATTTGGCCTAGAGCAAGAACCATCCACAAAAACATTCTGTTTATCTGGTAGTGCTGTGGAAGATAAATCAGACCTGGGTGATGTGTCTTGGTGAATGAGGTTTATGCAGTCATGTTGTGGCACGACCTCATCCTGTTCTCCTTTTAATCCTAAAAGAGCGTTTAAAATTGATTCTGGGCCTGCAGTGGGAGAAGCATATTTGATGTGCAATTTTGGATTGGACAGCAAAATCACCTCATATCCGCTCAACCTCTGAGCAGACATGTGCTGTGTATGTACATTTTTCAACAGGATTGACACATTGTGGGTACTGTGAAGTGTGGTATCGTGTCCCAGAGTGAAAGAAGCGGCCATCTCAACCACCATCGCACAGGACGCTAGAGCTCTGAGACACGCGGGCATGCCTTGAACCTGCACCGGGACCATCTTTGAGAAAAAAGCTACAGGGGGCAGTCTCCCACCATGTTCTTGGGCCAGTACTCCTGCCATGGTTCTGCAATTTTCCCTGGCAAACAAGTTATACATTTTGCCATATTTCAGGGAGGCCGAGGCTCGGGCTGGTAACCATTGCACATTTCAACATGGCAAAAACATTTAACATTTCATCAGACCATTTTACAGTATCAGACATTTCAGAGAGGGTTGCTTGTCTCAATATATTGTCATAGAAAGATCAGTCAGGTATTCATTGACGGCAGCAACCAATCATTCCAAGAAAGGTAAGCATGTCTTACTTGGTAAGTGGGCGAGGCAAACCCACAAGAGCGACAGCTCTTTTTTTTTTTTTTTTGACTGACTTTCCTAACTCCCGGAGACAGCACAAACCCTAGGTACTCAACCTCCTGTTTACACCATTGTAACTTTTTCTTAGACACTTTGTGACCACATACATGTAACCATTTCAATAAGGATAGGCTATCAGCTCGGCAGTCCTCCTCTGAAGAACTACAAATCAAAAGATCATTAACATACTGCAACAGTACAGAACCATGAGGGGCAGTCCAAGGCCTGAGGGCTTGGAGTACTATAGAATAAACCACAGGTGTGTCTATGTAACTCTGTGGCATTCTACACCAGATAAACTGACGACTGTGTTGGTCAATCGACACAGTAAAAACAAAGAGTGGCCATGTCTCCTCGTCTACAGGGACGGAGAAAAAGAAAATTCTTTAAATCAATCACAGTAAAATACTCTGCATCATATGGTATGGCGGCAAGTATTGATGGCACATCAGGCACTATTGGGGCAATTGGTACCACTAGGCTATTGATAGCCCTTAGGTTTTGTACAAACCTATAGTCACCATTTGCCTTCTTTACCAGGTTAATAGGAGTATTGTAGGGCGAGACAATTTCCCTTAAGATTCCTTTCTTTAAGAAATCCTCTTTTTCTCTGTATGTAACTCCCTCTTTGTCCTTGCTCCCTCCCTCTTTGTATAAAAGTTTTCCCCTTTGATTTCCTGAGAAATCATTTTGATAATGTGTCTGCACTGGTGTTTGTTTAGGAATGTCAAAACATTCTGCTGCATCCTTCTCTGTCAGCTTCTGATATTTGCTGTCTTACTATAAGTGCATGTTTAAGGCCAAGGTTGCTGAGGTATGTCTGTATTAAGAGACTGTGCATGTTATACTGAACAAATCCTGCCTCTTGTGTCCAAACATCTATAAATCTTTTTTCCAGAATTCTAACACAGATTCTGCTAACTTTTGCTTGCAAGCTGTTAAAAAAAAAAAAAAATTGTTGCTGTGTGTCTTTATGTGATGAGGTCCTTATCTGGTTGTGGAATGTAAGGGAGAGGAGGCGGGGCACACAGTACAAGCATAAAGAAGGTTGATTTAATGCTTAAATTTACCATCCTATGACTCTGCTAAACTCATTGTGGACAATGTTTGGGCTAGGATGCTATAGGGAGCCTTGGTCCAGCCGGGGGATCTCCACAGCATGCATTTTTATTTTCAACTTTATTTTTCTTTCTAAACATTCTAAATTCTTGTAGATACAAAGTCTCTCTCTCTCTCCTTTTTTTTTTTTTTTTTTTGCAAAATGCCAATAAACACTCCTTATGGCTAGAGGTTCTCCTTATCATAAACATACTTTGTATGTTATTACTTTTCCTATGTTTATAACCAAACAATTTTTATTTACATTTCAAATTTTTGGCAGAGTGCCAAAGGGTTCAAACAGTGCCTTCAATTGCAGTAGCACTAATGCCGCAAACAATTCCCCACTATCTATTACATCTATTACAGTTAGTTAGATATTAGCACTTGAACCCTGTTGGCAAAAAGCCAAATGTCCACATTTTGCACCTGACTTCCCCTTCGCAAAAAATTTCAGTAGCAAAAAGAATTATTCAAATAGCATGTTTTAATTAAAAGTTAGCCTCACCAATGTATGTATTACCTTAAAAAAGTGTTAACGCTCTACCCATATTTTAATTGGTAAAAACGTCCCTTAATGTCACAATACTTCAAAGACCTGGGACAGACTTGATAACTCTCCCCTGCTCTTCGAATAAGTGACATTACTCCCTTCACTGTCAACCCTTCTTGAAACACAAATTTGTTATGTAAATTAAACCTTCATACAATCAGGACACTTTTGAGACATTTGTTAGTACATAAGAAGAAATTAACCTGGATATTTACCAACCAGGGTTCCGTATAAACTCTAAAATTCTTATTCAACTCTATACAGATAAATCAGCAGAAACTAAACACCAATAAACCTTAAAACAATAATTCCGGTATAAGACTTAGTTCTGTCAGACCACCCAATATTTTAGTTCTCTTTTTAGTTCTTTCTCTAAAATGACACTGAACGTCTGATTACTGCAAGGAAAAGAAAATATTTTTACTCACTGAAACAATGCCAGAATCATTCTGCCGATTACAATATGATACAGGTTATATCTTAAACTTTAGAGTCAAAGCATTCATATATAAATCATTAAAAAATAAACAGTGCAGTGGAAAAGGTGTCATCTTACCTTATGACACCCGACAAATTCCACACAGACAAACATTACACAGATTACAAATCATCTTATGACAGCTAGCTACGCAACAGGAAGATAAAGCAAAAAGATCAGGTTTTGTCCAGCACACCTTATCAGACTTTTTCTTATAATTACAGTACTGTATACATCAACCTTTCCTGAAGTTTTTTCTACTGTTTACCCGAAACAGTCGCTGCAGTCTTATTCTATGGACTTCTCTTTAAAGTCCTTAAAACCCACCCAGGGTTTTTTTTATTGCTTCTAGGAGCAATTTTCTGTGAAGCCCACCCAGGGCTTATCTTAATCTTTCTCAGAACAGTTTCTTAAAGCCCACCCAGGGCTTATCTATCGAGATCTAAAAAACTAATTACAGGTCCCTTAAAAGGAATCGATCTCTAAATAAATCACGGCAAGAGAAAAATAAATATAAATCAAGATCGCCGGACGTATTATGATCAATTCCGGACGAGCCATCATCTGTTGGCAAATGTAGATTGTCTAGGGATATTTTTAAGTCTGCATGAGGTGTACCTTACAATCTCCACAGGCCTGTCAGATTAGCCCATTGAGACAATGATAAAAAACTGACAAAGTCTCGCCGAGCAAATCTAATTTTTATTCTTTGGTGTGAATATTTAAAGGGGGCTTTCAGAAACTACCGCCCCTTGACCGTGTCATACAAATTATCCAATCAAATACAGAAACAATTTATGACAAAAGTGAAACTAATTATTTTTGAGAAATCGCGTGCTTTACGGGAAACGAAACAATAAAGATAACAGGGATGTGAGAAACGAAACTAGATTACATTACACACCTAGTAATATGTGAAATAGAGTACAGGGAAAAACACAAAATGGAAACTAAATTATAAAATGGATGTGGTTAAGCTAAATATGCCTTCAATATTTTAAAGCGCTGCGTAAATTGATGGCGCTATATAAGTACCTGAAATAAATAAAAATAAATAAAAATATCCGAGTATATCTTAACAGGAATAGGAAATAGAACTAACCCAAACAGATTATAGAAAGTATTAGAGGTCAGAGGTATGAACACTGCATATCGCCCTCATAGGGCAACACAGTGGCTTAAGCAGCCCTTAGATGATTCTTTTTTTTTTTTTTTTTTTTTCAACCAGCAATTTGGTTCTTTCATCCACACATTCGATGAGGATGGGGGAATCTTCTTGCTGAACTATTGTATTCTGACAGCGGGGATATTTCCCTGCCATCAGAATAAACTAGCCAGCAGCGCTGATCAGGGAGCAAAAATCCATCAGGTTTGTTGTGATCTATGGTGGTTGCAGTGATAGGGATTTTAAACACAGTTTTTAACAGAGTTCTACCTTTTTCTGATCTTAAGAAATAGCTGTTCAATTCACCATGTCCTGCGCAGACTAAGTCTGAATGGGAGGACGTACTTTCAGTGTCCTGATGAGAAAATCTGCAGGGTTAGCATCCCTTTACAAGTGCTTTAATCCTTGGGGAGTGTGACAGACCCAACCGGGACAGGGGCTTTTGGAGGGGACTGCAGAGTAGCCTCTTGCCTACTGACTGTGGGCCCTTGGCTTTTTAGGGGGCTCTATTCTTTGGGAGGTGTGTGCCTGGGGGACCTTTGGAGTGGTTTTGCTTCAGTTTTGGGTCCATGACTCCTCAAAAATACAGACTCTGAGAACCTAGGACCTGGATACAGATTTGGGGCCTCTTTGCCCAAACCAGCATTGATTGCTTCAGAGCCCCCCCCCCCCCCCCCCGACTCACTCTAATCAGAAGATTATAATCAGCTTCAAAAAACCTGATGCTGGTGTCTCCTGCTGTTACGTGTAATGTGTTTATTAAGGTGTCTTTCTTTCATTGTATACTCCCCCATTGTGTGCCTCCTAGGTGTGAATCCCCATTCTTAATTGAGTCACCTATTGTGTCTGCTAGTATTGTGTCCACTTCACCTAGTTAAGAAACTATTGTGGGATGTTTGTTTATGTTAGCTGTTCATTGGATGTACGGTTTAAAATACAGATATTACTGTTTGAGATTTGCATTGTTTAGGATACAGTATTGTGATCACGCTCTTATCTGATTTTGTGTGGTATACATTCTGGGTGAGTTCCAGTTTGCACCTAAGCTAGTGTAATCTAGTTATTGGGTGCAATGCTCACTTGTCATTCCTGGTTCCAGAGTGGAGGAAGCTGTGTCTTGGTGGAGGCATCCGGGCAGGGTGCCAGGCGGTCCGTCACAGGGAGTTTCTCACCAAAACTGAAATTCCTATTGTGGAGGGTGCCTAAATCTGACTTGTATCTTAGTGGCAACTTCTGGGAAAATCTGCAAGCTAACCACAGAAGCAAGTAGACATGTGCAGGATGAAAAAATTAGTTTTGTTTTAATTCGTTATTAAACTAAATTCATTTAGTTAAATTCGTTGCATTTGTTACATTCGATTTCGTGATTCGTTTAGTTTCGTATTCGAAAAAATTTGCCCACATTTGAAAAAATTTGATGACATTCGAAAAAAATGGACCAAATTTGAAAAAGTAAGCTATATATATATATATATATATATATATATATATATATATATATATATATATATATATATATATATATCCATTTTGCGAAATTCGTATAGAATGAAATTGAATTTGAATAGAAAAGAAGATTGGAATAGAATTGAAAATAATATAAAAGAATAGCATAGAAAAAAATGTAGTATATTCTATTCTAATCTTTTCTATTCAAATTCATTCTATTCCAATTTTGCAAGATGGATATATATATAATATATATTTTTTTTTTTTCTGTTCTATTGTTTTTTCTATTCTAGTCTATTAGAATTCGATTTCATTCTTTTTCTATATAACCATTTTCCAAAATTCGAATTTCGTATAGAATGAATTTGCATTCAAATAGAAAAGATTAGAATAAAATAGAAAATAATAGAAAAGAATAGCACAGAAAAACAATAGACCAGCATAGAAAAAAATATATTTATATATTATATAATTGCATATTAATTGCATATTATAATATTTTTTTTTTTTCGTTTTATTGTTGTTTTAGGCTATTTTTTTCTATTCTAATCTTTTCTATTCAAATTCATTCTATAGTATTCAAATTTCAGAAGGTTATATATATATATATATATATATATATATATATATATATATATATATACACATATACATATACATATACATATACAGTGGGGACGGAAAGTATTCAGACCCCCTTAAAATTTTCACTCTGTTATATTGCAGCCATTTACTAAAATCATTTAAGTTCATTTTTTCCCTCATTAATGTACACACAGCACCCCATATTGACAGAAAAACACAGAATTGTTGACATTTTTGCAAATTTATTGAAGAAAAACTGAAATATCACATGGTCCTAAGTATTCAGACCCTTTGCTCAGTATTTGGTAGAAGCACCCTTTTGATCTAATACAGCCATGAGTCTTTTTTGGAAAGATGCAACAAGTTTTTCACACCTGGATTTGGGGATCCTCTGCCATTGCTCCTTGCAGATCCTCTCCAGTTCTGTCAGGTTGGATGGTAAACGTTGGTGGACAGCCATTTTTAGGTCTCTCTAGAGATGCTCAATTGGGTTTAATTCGGGGCTCTGGCTGGGCCATTCAAGAACAGTCACGGAGTTGTTTGTGAAGCCACTCCATTTTTTTAGCCATGTGCTTAGGGTCATTGTCTTGTTGGAGGGTAAACCTTCGGCCCAGTCAGAGGTCCTGAGCACTCTGGAAAATTGTTTCGTCCAGGATATCCCTGTACTTGGCCGCTTTCCCTCAATTGCAAACAGTCGTCCTGTCCCTGCAGCTGAAAAACACCCCCACAGCATGATGCTGCCACCACCATGCTTCACTGTTGGGACTGTATTGGACAGGTGATGAGCAGTGCCTGGTTTTCTCCACACATACCATTTAGAATTAAGGCCAAAAAGTTCTATCTTGGTCTCATCAGACCAAAGAATCTTATTTCTCACCATCTTGGAGTCCTGTAGGTGTTTTTTAGCAAACTCCATGCAGACTTTTATGTGTCTTGCACTGAGAGGCTTCCGTCGGGCCACTCTGCCATAAGGCCCCGACTGGTGGAGGGCTGCAGTGATGGTTTACTTTCTACAACTTTCTCCCATCTCTTGACTGCATCTCTGGAGCTCAGCCACAGTGATCTTTGTGTTCTTTACCTCTCTCACCAAGGCTCTTCTCCCCCAATAGCTCAGTTTGGCCAGACGGCAAGTTCTAGGAAGGGTTCTAGGAAGGGTTCTGGTCGTCCCAAACGTCTTCCATTTAAGGATTATGGGGGCCACTGTGCTCTTAGGAACCTTAAGTGCAGCAGAAATGTTTTTGTAACCTTGGCCAGATTTGTGCATTGCCACAATTCTGTCTCTGAGCTCTTCAGGCAGTTCCTTTGACCTCATGATTCTCATTTGCTCTTACTTGCACTGTGAGCTGTAAGGTCTTTTATATAGACAGATGTGTGGCTTTCCTAAACAAGTCCAATCACTATAATCAAACACAGCTGGGCTCAAATGAAGGTGTAGAACCATCTCAACGATGATCAGAAGAAATGGACAGACAGCACGTGAGTTAAATATGAGTGTCACAGCAAAGAGTCTGAATACTTAGGACCATGTGATATTTCAGTTTTTCTTTTTTTAAAAATCTGCAAAAATGTCAACAATTCTGTGTTTTTCTGTCAATATGGGGTGCTGTGTACATTAATGAGGAAAAAAATGAACTTAAATGATTTTAGCAAATGGCTGCAATATAACAAAGAGTGAAACATTTAAGGGGGCCTGAATACTTTCTGTCCCTACTGTGGATAGATAGATAGATAGATAGATAGATAGATAGATAGATAGATAGATAGATAGATAGATAGATAGATAGATAGATAGATAGATAGATAGATAGTACATATTTTTCTATTCAGTTCTATTTTCTATGCTATTCTTTTCTAATATTTTCTATTCAAATTCAATTTCATTCTATATGATATTCAAATTTCAGAAGATGAGATATATATATATATATATTTTTTTTTTTCTATTCTGTTCTATCATTTTTATAGTCTATTCTACTCTTTTCTATTCAAATCTTTTCTATGCAAATTCATTCTCTACGAAAATCGAACTTCAGAAGCCATGTTCCGAAATTCGAATTTTATATAGATTGAATTTGAATAGAAAAGACTATTATAGAATAAAAAATAATAGAAAAGAAAAGCGTAGAAAAACAATAGAACAGAATTTAAAAAAAATATATATAAATATAATCGATTTCAATTTTTTTTTAATTCGTTTGCTTTTTTTTGGATTCGTTTAAATTTGTTACGTTTGTAATTCGGATGCATCTGAATTTCCAAATAATGAAAAATTCATCCGAATTCCGATTTGGAATGAAACGAAATGCACATTGATTCTGATCCTAGTTAGCCTGCCTTGACATTTGTTCCTGGATTATTTTCTGGTCTGCTGCCTGCCCTGACCTGACCTCTATCTGTCCTTGGTTTATGCCTATCACTTTCTGCCTGTTCTGACCTCTGTCTGTCCCTGGGTAATGCCTATTGTCTAAAATATCCAAAATCGCAACCTATAATTATAATAGAAAAATAGGAGGAGATAGTGGCGCTAATAGGTATGATATATAACTGTGAATCAGAAAGTGCTAAAACAATGACTCTATAGTTATAAATAATAGTGTAAAACACACAGTGACAAGTGGGATTGCATGAGGAAGTCAGATTGACGAAACATGTTGGGAGCTTGGCTACATGGCAATCTCTCACTGACGTGCGACGCCGCTTACTGAGGAGTTTACACTGATACCGGTTAGCAGGACCATAGAGAGTGGGGTGAGAGACACAACATAGGCTTACACCTCAGGTCTGCGGTGACCGCAGTGCATCGCTGAGCCATTATTTGTTTTGTTTGCTGTGGATTCACTTTTAAAGCTTCCCATTTTCGTTTTAAATGTGAGTGGAAACATTGAAGTGTTTTTGATGTGATTTTATTAAGCTGGTTGAAACGTTATCACGCTATGTGGAGCACTTTATTCATTTGTTTCTTCACATATGGAGCTTTTCTGATTTTAGTCATGGATCGTCTGTAACCCAGGTGTGGTTCAACTGCATTTTTTGCCAAACACGAGAGTGGGAGGCAACACAAGCTGGTGAGTGTGCTCTTCAGGAGAGATGTCACTAACAAGTTGGTGTGGTGGAAGATTAGAAGATTAAAGTACAAGAAGATTGAAGTCTTCATTTTACTTGCTTTGTCAACTTACATTTATGGACTATATTATTACTATATAGATACTGTTTTTCACTTGTCACTGGGTGTTTTACACTATTATTTTTAACCATAGTCATTGTTTTAGCACTTTCTGATTCACAGTTATATATCATACCTATTAGCGCCACTATCTCCTCCTATTTTTCTATTATAGTTATAGGTTGCAATTTTGTATATTTTACACATTTTTATTTAAGTGGCAGCTTTTCATCACATATTATTTTGAGCACACTATTTCTTTTTTGGTGCAGTGGTGGGAGAGGATATTAGGGGCAGCTATTCATATTCCTTTACCAACATACCAATGCTTATTGTCTGCTGCCTGGCCTGGCCTGACCTCTGCCTGTCTCTGGATTACACTTATCGTTTGTCCTATCCCCCGACCACAACTTGCCTCTGGATTTCATTACCAGCTACTGTTGTGCAAAAGTCTATGCCTGATACTCCAGAAGACCACAGGTACTGTTTTCTTTGATTCAAATTCTGTGTGAAGAAATAGCTGGTTGTTAAGCAGCAGGCCAGGAAGCCAGCCGCCCACATCCTTAACAACCATGAGTCATCTGTCAGCGGGCTTCCCCACTGAAAGATAAATGTAAAGATAAAGAACGCTGGCAAAACATAGAAAAATGTTTTTAAAAATGGTGAAGGGTCCCCCCTAGCCCATACCAGACCAAATGCCCTCACCCCCACCCCAAAGCACCTTGTCCCCATGTTGATGGGGACAAGGGCTGCTTCCTGACAACCCTGAGCTGTGGTTGTCGGGGTCTGCGGGCAGGGGGCTTTTTAGGATCAGGAAGCCCCCTTTAAGAAGGGGGACCCCAGATCCTGCCCCTCTATGTCAATCAACAAAAAGTGTCAAAAAGTAAGAACCAGTAAACGGCAAACTGTTTTGCCATGTCCTTTAATAAAAAAGAAAAAAAAAATTAAAAATGGTTTTCCTGAATGTAAATCCATTGTCAATCACGACGCCTGCCCATCCCGGAGAATAGAAAAAATAAAAAAACACTGACAGTTCTTATATAGGCAAGGGGCAGAGCCACCCGGTTATGTCAATCAGTGGCCCCACCCCCTTCTGATGTCACATAAAGTCACTGGGTGGCCTCGCCTCTTGCCTATATAAAAACTGTCAAAGCGCAGAGCGGGCATACAGCGGGAGGCCTCCCAGGTGGCAGAGCATTTTTATTTTTTCTACATATTTTTCGTGTTTGGCGGGCCCAAAAAATTCTTACGTGAAATTTTTATAGTGAATGGGTAGGGGTACAATGTACCCAATATCCATTCACATAGGGGGGCGGGATCTGGGGCCCCCCTTGTTAAAGGGGGCTGTCATGAATCGCCAGTAATACCTTCATGTCCTGTCTGTCTGCTTTCTCTGGTCTATCAGACTTGGGCCTGTACTCTCACACCTGCATGGTTAAGTAATCTTCCCTCTGCGTGGCTCAACCCTAGCCTCTACAGGATACACTATTTTAACACTGTGCTATCCAAGCCTGCCTTGCCCCAGCAATATTGTGTGTTTGGTTTCCTGTCTCCTGCTTGCCGTGTGCTTTACTTCTGTTTCTGTTACTGATCTTGACTTGTTCTTTGACTATCCCTGCCTGCTTGTTACCCTGACCTTTGACGTGTTCTCTGTCTATCCTTGTCTGCTAGTTGCCCCGACCTTTGGCTTATCTCCTGACTATCCCTTGTTGTCCTGGGCTGCTGCTTCCTCTCTATCCTCCTGTAGCCTACTGTGAGTGTGAGCTGGGAGACCCTGGGGGCTGCGACCTAGAGCCAGTTGCAGTGCAGCGCAGTCCATCCTCACCACTAGAGGCTCTGGTGAACACCTGCTGGCTCTTATGCCCCGTACACAGGGTCAGATTTTCCGATGGAAAATGTTCGATGAGAGCCTTTTGTCGGAAACTCTGACCGTGTGTTGTCTCCATCGGAATTTACGTCGCACAAAATTTAAGATCTGGTTCTCAAATTTTCCGACGACAATATCCGTTCAAGTAAATTCCGATCGTGTGTACACAATTCCGCACAAAGTGTCACGCATGCTTGGAATCAAGCAGAAGAGCCGCACTGGCTATTGAACTTAATTTTTCTCGGCTCGATGTACGTGTTGTACGTCACCGCGTTCTTGACGTTCAGAATTTCCGACCAACTTTCTGTGACAGTGTGTATGCAAGACAAGTTTGAGCCAACATCCGTCAAAAAAAAACCATGGATTTTGTTGTTGGAATGTGCGATCGTGTGTATGAGACATTAGACTCCGCGCCGCGGGGAATCTTGTGCTCTAGCTCCCAGTGGCTGTGTTAGTGCTCCAGTGGAGCTGCTTTCCTGAACCACCCAAAGTTCCATAAGCAGCAGTCAGCCATAGGGTCCCCTACCTTAGTGGTGTACTCCTGACCCCAACAGTGTGCACCTGTCACTTGCCTCAGGTGACCTGATAGTTTGCTCAGGCCATGGACCCGGCTGATGTGCCGCTACCTGCCGTTGACTAGCTGCAGGGCGTAGTCCACAGACTCGAGACACGGGAGTCTAATCAGACCCAAGGGCTGCAATTCCTGCAAGGTTTGGCCTCCCCCTTTGAACAGCTTCAGGCCTCCTTTGGATCCCAGGTTCAACAACCTAAATCGCAGCCGGCGGTTGTACCTACTTACGGTTCCTACCACAAGTTTGTTGCATCTACCAGCTCCTTCCCATTTCTCTGGTGACTTCAAGGCCTGCAGGGGGTTCCGTAGTCAGTGCATCATCCATTTTAATCTCCAGCCTCAAAACTTTTCCTCCGATCGAGCAAGAGTAGTCTATATTACCCTATAGTAGCCTGTATTATCTCCCACCTGACCAACGAGGCATTAGCCTGGGCTGCCCCTCTGTGGGAGAGGAATGATCCAGTGATCTTCAGCTTGTCTAACTTTCTGAAACGCTTCCGGAATATTTTAGAGGAACCAGGCCGTGTTTCTCCCACAGCCAGTGCCCTTTTACGTCTCTGTCAAGAGTCTTCTTCGGTGGGACAGAATGCCTTTCACTTTCACCTTTTTTTTTTTTTTTTAACAATAGATTTTTATTGGTATTTTTTCAGAATATACAAAATACAAGCAGATAGTACTTTTCTCATTTGTACATATTGTATGACATTCAGGATCTTACTACATTAATAGAGTAAAACAGATTAACTGGTAGGGTTACTACCTATGACAAAGCGCTCATGCCCCAAACACGTCGCTAAGGCAACCAAATGGCAGCGGCCCCAGCTAGAGCCTTTCACTGTGAGCTTTGATCCATTCACCCATGCATCCATCTTTCCTGTTATATCGCCCTTTTAACCAGCATTGGTTTGTTTCAGCCTCATCATCTCCACCAACCTATCTGGGTTTGGTGTGTTCTGGACAATTTTTTTTTTTTTCCCCTTTTGTTTAAATTTTTATTTTTATCTTTTATTTTCATTTTTCATCTGTTTCAATTTTTTATTGCTCACATGGTTTTTGGCTATCTCCCAGGCTGGTCAGGTAGATGTGAGCTCCATCAGCCTGCCGCCAGCACCATCTCCCCCTTGCCCAGCTTCCCAGATCTAGTCTCCATCTCAGCGCAGTGTCACCACGTCCCACTGAAGAGGAATCCTCTCTGTGGAGACACCTTCTGGCAGACCAGCGGCAAGTTTACATTCAACGACGCTCCAGCGGCTTCCCTGTGCTGACGTCATCCGTCACAGACACGAAGCTCCGGCCAGGCTGCTTTCCGCACGGCGGAGCTGTACACTTCCACACCGCTGCTATCCTACCATCTGCCTGAGCCAGCGAGCCCCTCTACATGACGCCAGCCTCCCCAAGGATTGAGGTAGTTTTGAGCACTTCCCTCTGGCCGTGAGTACTTTGATCTACCCCCATTATCTTGCCTACTGTCACCTGTTTTGAGCCTTTGGTCTGTCCTCATCACTCTACCCAGTGCTTCCTGTGGGACATATTTGGATGGATCTCCAGTGTTAGTCTCCTGCTGTTTAAGGCTGACTGTCCTCCCCATTCAAGCATATGCTGCTGATAAGTGCAATACACATTTATTTTTATCATTGTGTAAATTTGGTTTTCTACATTTTAATACTGTTATTGTGTGTGTGTGTTTTCCTCTGCAATAATGTGTTTTTTCTACAACAGTGCTTCTTAACTTGGTTTCATTAGTAGTCACTACTGTTACCTCAGATTATTATTTATGACTGGTCTATCACTGGCTTATTAAAACATTTAATTTTTATGCCTGTTGCATTTTGCTTTTTAAAAATATCCTGAGCGCTGGGCTATATATGTTGTTCTTGTTATGATCTGTTTCTACCAGTCACCGTTTGTCTGGCTGCACGGGTTATTTTTGATGGTTTCCCCTCTCTATATTGTGTATGTGCTGTGTGAAATATACATATTATACGTGTTATACAGCACATGTGTTGTTTTAAACTCTCCGGGTGGTCCACCACTGGCACTGGGTTATTATTCTGTGTCTTTTTAAGAAATATCCTCATTGAAGCATTTTGCAGTTGTCAAGCCTGTCACCCCTTGTGGGTACACACTGTAAACAGACTTTCTGCTTAAGTTTTCAAAGTTAGCCCTGAGAGGACCTTACTGAGGGTCCACTCAAACATACTGTCACGTAAGTTCCCTGTAAGTTTGTTGTTAACCAATAGTAATAATAAACTTAGAATGACTGATTTATAACAGTTATGCCCCGTACACACGGTCGGACTTTGTTCGGACATTCCGACAACAAAATCCTAGGATTTTTTCCGACAGATGTTGGCTCAAACTTGTCTTGCATACACGCGGTCACACAAAGTTGTCGGAAAATCCGATCGTTCTGAACGCGGTGACGTAAAACACGTACATCGGGACTATAAACGGGGCAGTGGCCAATAGCTTTCATCTCTTTATTTATTCTGAGCATGCGTGGCACTTTGTCCCTCGGATTTGTGTACACACGATCGGAATTTCCGACAACGGATTTTGTTGTCGGAAAATTTTATCTCCTGCTCTCCAACTTTGTGTGTCGGAAAATCCGATGGAAAATGTCCGATGGAGCCCACACACGGTCGGAATTTCCGACAACACGCTCTGATCGGACATTTTCCATCGGAAAATCCGACCGTGTGTACGGGGCATAAGACTTTGTCAGTCCCTTAATATGAGGTAAATCGTGTATTATTGCTATGTTGTGTGCTATCTATAATACCATATCATATATAACCATACCCAATGTTGGATTGTACCACTAGACATTTGGTGGTTGTCTTTCAATAGTGGAGAAGTTGGAATAATTTTCACACATGTGAGGAGGCATATTTAGTGGAACTCCAAGTTTCCCAATGTTTGTGGAAACTCAGGGTTCTTCTTTCTGTATATGCTAGGATTTTTTCCATAGTGTATTGAGCATTCACTCTAGAAATGACTTCTGCAATTTTGGGGGGTGATGTAGAGTGCCATTACTTGGCTATTGCTATACGTGCAGCAAACAAAATGTGGGTTACTACTTTTCTCATCAAGGGAGGATAGTTTTCGATGCCTAAGCTTAGAAGAGCAAGAGCAGGGTTGATGGCACAATCAGAGCTGGTAACATTTCTAATTAATGACTGTATTTTTTGCCAGAAAGGTTTTATAGCTGCACAGTTCCAGAATATATGGAGGATATTGCCAATAACTTGGCAGTTTTTCCAGCAGAGAGGTGTGATACTAGGATTCATTTTGTTTAATCTATACGGAGTTATGTACCATCTATGTAAGAGCTTTTGTGCATTATCCCAGTGATCTACGCATGCTGAAGATTTATGATTATATTTTATCGCTTCATGCCATTGGGACATAGAGAATTCTTTTTGTAATTCATATTCCCATTTCATCATGCTGGGGGTTTTGGATTGTAAGTAGAGGGGGGTGGTGACTTTGTAAAAGAGCGATATTCCCTTACGATTATTGGAAGTTTTGCTTAAAAGGAAGTCCCACAGAATCTGTGGTATGGCTATCTGTCGTGTTGGGTTTTTGCTCGTGTAGTGGTGTATTTGATATACTCTATCTGTCTATCGCATTTTGATGAGGTGGAGCAGGTGTGGTGAAGTTGTCTCCCGAGGATTTCCATGGTTGGACTGAGAAGTTTGGGATTAGGTATTCGTAGGATGCTAGTGGTACGTTTCGTTTTCTAATTGGGGTGTCTGTAAAATGATTATGCACTAAGGAGGACCAGGCATCTATCGTTGCTCGTATAGTTAAGTAAGGTGGGGTGTTTGGTCTGCAATGTATACAGGCTGCTATAGCCAATGCAGGGAGGTCATGACCTGGTGTTACAGTGCGTTCAATATCTGACCAGCGGTTATCTGTTTGGCAGGAGAACCAGTATTTCATTTGGTCCAGTATTGCAGCCTTATAGTATGTCTGTGCATTAGGTAATCCTACTCCCCCTAGCTGTTTAGGTTTATAGAGGTGGGCCAATGCTATTCTGGGTTTTTTACCCCCCCATATGTATTTTTTCAGGCATTTCTCTAGTTGTGTAAAAAATTTCTGGGGAATTGGTATGGGTAATGATCTAAAATAATATAGGAGTTTTGGTAATATTTGCATTTGGTATGCAGCTATCCTCCCCAACCAGGTAAGGTGTAGTTAGTTAATTTCATGTAGATCCTCTTCGATTTTTGTTAATAATGGAGGGAAGTTTTGTGAATAGATTTTGGAGGAAGTGGAAGTCAGCTGCACCCCAAGATAAGTAATGGAAGGGGGGTCCCAGTTGCAGGGAAAAATATTTTTCAACCTGGTTTTGTTTTCTTTTGATATGTGAAGCGAAAGTGCATAGCTTTTGGTTGTATTAACTTTGTAAAAGGAGATTTGCCCGAATTTATGTAATAGTGTTTTGACGATGGGTAAAGAAGTTGCTGGGTTTGATATAGAAAGGATTATGTCGTCAGCAAACAGTCCTATTTTATGGCTAACAGAACCGACTTTAATGCCTTCTATTTTGTCGTTAGCTCTAATAGATTCTGCTAGTGGTTCTATGACCAAAGAAAAAATAATTTGGGACAATGGGCATCCTTGACGGGTACCGTTGGTTAGTGCAAAGGGGTCAGATAACAAGCTAGAGGTGAAGACTCTTGCAGGTGGGTCTGAGTACAGGGACATAATTGCCGAATGTATTAGTCCTGAGAGACCAAACTTGTGTAAGGCCCTGGACAGGTATCCCCAATGGACCCTGTCGAAGGCTTTTTCTGCATCTAATGCTAAAAAGATGCTGGGCTGCTTGCTGATTTCTGATATGCGCAGGAGGTCTAGCATCCTCCTCGTCCCATCTGGTGCCTGTCTGCCCTTTACAAAACCTACCTGGTCGAGCCCTATGAGGGAAGGGGTTATTTCCATAAGTCTGTTTGCTAAAATTTTTGCATATATCTTTAAATCGGAATTTAGTAGGGAAATAGGCCTGAATTTTTGTGGGTCCGATAGGTCTTTACCAGGTTTAGGGATAGTGATAATAGCTTGGAGCATTTCTTTCGGGAAGGAACTTTCAGAGGCTGTTATATTGAAAATTTTGACCAATTCAGGGGCAAGGATGGCAGAGAAAGCCTTGTAATATTCAGCGGAGAATCCGTCTGCTCCTGGTGATTTGTGCATGGGTAGAGAGTGAATAACAGCTTCAACCTCTGTGAGTGTGATGGGCGCATTTATTTTTTGTAGGGAAGTTTTGTCTATTGAGGGAAGGTGAACAGTCTGTAGAAATTCTTCAATCTCTGTGTCAGAGGGCTGGTAAGTGTTTGGGTCCGTCTTGAGATTGTATAGGGATTCATAATAGTCCTTAAAGGCGTTGGCGATATCTTTGGGATTTTGGTATAGGACTTTGGTACTGTGATGTCTGAGATTTTTGAGATTAGAACGTGCCTGTTTCTTTTTAAGCTGGGAGGCTAGGATTTTACCTGCTCTGTTATTTTGGGAGTAGTTGGAGACTTTTAGTTTTTTAAAAAAAGTGTCATAGTCCGCTCTAATTTCCTGTCTTACTTCTTCCCGGCAGCTGTTGAGACTTTTGAGTATGTCACTTGAGGAGGTAGCAGGATTCTTGTGCTGTGCTTCCAGATCTGCTATCTTCTCAAGTAGTTTTGTCATGCGCTGCTGTTTCTTTTTCTTTTCCCTAGAGGCTACCTGTATAAGGGCGCCTCTAGCGAATGCTTTGTGTGCACACCAGATGGTCATAGGTGAGCAATCGCCATTGTTATTAAAGTGAAAGAATTCCGTAATTTTTGCTGCAATTTCATCCCTGAGTCTGGGGTGTGATAAAAGAAATGTATTGTTACGCCACAGTGGTTTGTGGGAGTGTTTGTTGGCATCCACAATCTCAATAGTCACTGGAGCGTGGTCAGACCATGTGATATTGTGGATGTCAGCTTTCTGGACATTTTGCAGAGTATACAGGTCCGTGAGGAAAAAATCTATTCTAGAATAGCTCTTATGTACAGCTGAATAAAGTGTGTAATCTCTCTCGGTGGATCTAAGACAGCGCCAAGGGTCATAGAGCCTCTCTTCATGGCACAGCGTGTCTAGAGAGGGCCGCCGCTTAGAGGCCACCGAGGACACATCTAATTCTGTGTTCATAATCAAGTTAAAATCACCACATATTAAGTTGACTTTTTGCACCTTTTTAGCCATACTTACAACTTTGCGAATAAACCTTAGAGTTCTAACATTAGGTGCATACAAGTTAACTATAGTATATGTGATATGGTCCAGTTCTGCGACTACGATCAGAAAGCGACCTTGGGGATCAATATGTTCCTGTAAGAGAGAGAAGGTTAGTGTGTCCCTAAATGCAATCATTACTCCATTCTTCTTTGTCGTATTCTTGGCCATAAATACGTGCGGAAACTTGGGATGTGTACATTTCGGGGAGTAATCACTGGCGAAATTAGTTTTCCTGTACACATAGAATGTCACATTTATCTTCCAAGGCTGATTTCCAGAGGGCTCTTCTTTTGTAGGGGCTGTTCAAGCCTCTCACATTGTATGACATCAGCTTAAGATTCATTCTTGTGGAAAGTTGCGCAGCAGTGCCATCTAGTGGTAGTTCCAGGAATTGGAGTTGAGATGTTAGATATGGTCATAATGCATGGGATCCGAGATAGCAATGTCCTTATAGCTTTGTAAGTGAACAGTTTAACTGAACAAACTTGAACTGTTGATAAATGGTGAGATGTAGGCCGCATGAATTGCGGATCGTAGGTCACGGGAATCATCTCGTAACTAACGTAGGGGATTCAACAAGGTAATCCCTTGAACAGCCGAACATCGGGTGGTTGATCAGAAAGAACAACTTCCTAGAAAGCTGAAAATCACCAAAACTAGCCAGATGACAGTTGTGAGAGGAGAGTACTCACTGAAAGAAATAGCATCAAGTGGTATAAACTTAGGCAGTTTGCTACTTGTATTTCTTAGGTGTATGTTGGTTGTTGCGTCTGCGGGAAGCAAGCGCCATTTTCGGAGGAGGTCCAGGCCCTTTTCTAGCGATGTTATCGCATGCGATTCATTGTTCATGTCAACCAGAAGTTTAGCAGGGAAACCCCATTTGTAGAGGATCCTATGGTTGCGCAGAATCTTAGTGATAGGTACCAAGTTGTGCCTGGCTGACAGGGTGGCTTGCGACAGGTCTGCATAAAGTGCGATACCAGCATATGGGTCAGGGAGAGAGGGATGTTGTCTTGCGAATCGCATGAGTTGATCCTTAATGTGGTAGAAATGGATTCTTGGTATCGCATCTCTAGGTATTTGTTCAGGCAGGAAGGATGGTTTTGGCAGTCTGTGTGCCCTGTCAATAGTGATGTCTGCTGGGCTTAGAGAAGGGAGGACAGTCATCATGAGCTTTTGCAGGTAGGTAGTGATCTCTGCTGGTTTGACCGTCTCGGGGACCCCCCTAAATTTGATATTGTTCCTTCGGGCCCGATCTTCAATATCCGCCATTTTGAGACTCATGGCTCTGATTTCGTCTTCTACCTCAAAGTGAGCATCAACCAGTTCATTGTGTGCTAGAGTGAACTCCTCCATTTTATTCTCTACATATTCCACTCTGTTGCTGACAGCTATTTCCCTTTTTGTGTTGCCCATAAACGCTGCCATATCAGATTGAAGGGCTCCCCTCAGGGTCTGCAGCATCTCCTTCATTGTAGTGTCAATAATAGGCTGCCCTGAGGTAGGGAATGCATCTAGCTGCTCTGCATGTGTGGAGGATTCCTCCATTTCATCCCCTGCTGCTCCTGCCTCATCCTCATTCTCCCCTCCTTCCCCAATCCTCCTTTTTTGTTTAACAGGGCTGCAGAATGGGGAGGATGACAAGGGATTGTCTTTAAAGTGTGACTCACCCGAGGATGGCATTGGATTGCTGTGTGACTGTGCTGTGGAGCCAGACGAACGGCTCCCGGCGCTGGCGCCATCTTGGAAATTTCGGCCCTCAGCAGGGCGGAAGAAATCCATCAGTTTTCGGGGTCCCTCTCTCTCCTTTCGTTTGTACATCATGCCCGCTGTGTGCCCCCCGCTCTCCTCTCTCAGATGGTATGCTTTTTAGCTGTTTTCGGTGCGCTGTGAGCCACTGATTACACCCGGTGTGTCAGAGCTCTCCTCTTACACGTCCATGAGCTCTGGCTGCCGGCTCCGCCCCCTTTCACTTTCACATTTTAACTGCTGAACTGGAATAATGAGGCCTTAGTTGCAACCTTTTTACAAGGCCTCTCTATCAAAGTGAAGGATTAGTTGGCAGGAAGAACTATTCCCTCAGGTCTGGATGATGTCATCTCCCTCTGCAATCAGATCGATATTCGCTTCCAGAAGCGGACCCTAGAGAAAAGGCGTCAGTACTCCATGGTCCTTAGCCAGCCCGAGCTCCCCTCTCCTCGATGCGTGAAACCTATGCAGCTGGACTGGACTAGGTTACCTCCTGATGAGCGTGTTAGGCGTAGAACTCTGGGCTTGTATTTATACTGTGGGGGCAAAGGTCATTTTCGGGACACCTGCTCTCTCCGTCTGAGAAACGTGGGTCTAATACATATGGAAGGTGACATATTGGACCCAGGAAAATCACCTTCCTCATCCCGTCTCCTTCTTTCTGTGCTCCTCCATGTCAATGCTTCCCCTCATGCAGTGGCGGCCTACCTGGATTCCGGAGCCGTTGGAAATTTCATGGACTGGCAAACTGCGCCTTCCATGAAAATTCCTTTCACCTCTCACCACTCTGCTTGTGGTCTCGGCAATTGATGGTAATGTTCTTCCTGGGGGGCCCATCCGCTTCCAGACCCTCCCTGTCAAGATATCTATAGGGGTACTCCACCAGGAGTGGATATCCTTTCTCGTGCTACCTAAAGCCTCAACCCCTATTGTATTGGGCCTTCCTTGGTTACAGCTCCATTCTCCACACATTGATTGGATAATTGGGCAGATCCTGGCCTGGAGTCCCTCTTGTTTCTCGTCCTGCTTACTCAAGGTTAACCCAAAGGAGAGAATTCCTGTGACCACCACATCAGTATCTCCCTGCTCTTCCTGCTGCATATAGTGAGTTCTGGGATGTATTCTGCAAAATATCGACTAAGGTACTTCCTCCTCACAGGCCTTTTGACTGTGCCATTGACCTTGTTCCCGGCGCAACCCTGTCAAGGGGCCAGACCTATCCCTTGTCCATTCTGGAGACCCAGGCCATGTCTGAGTATGTTGCAGAGAATCTAAAGAGAGGGTTCATTCGGAAATCCTCATCCCCTGCAGAAGCAGGGTTCTTTTTTGTAGCCAGCAAGGATGGGACCTCAAGATCCTGCACTGATTATCGAGACTTAAACGCTCTGACAATCAAAAACTGTTACCACTTACCCTTAATACCAGAACTTTTTCGACTGATTGAAAGGCTCCTCCATTTTCAGAAAATTGGATCTCAGAGGTGAGTACAATCTGACCCGGATTTGGAGGGGTGATGAATGGAAAACGGCATTTAACACTAGAGATGGGCATTATGAATACTTGGTTATGCCCTTTGGTCTGTGTAATGCCCCAGCTGTGTTCTAAAATGTTGTCAACGAGATCTTCAGGGATCTGCTTTATCAGTTTGTTATCTATCTGGATGACATTCTCATTTTTTCTGAAAATCTGCTTTGTTCACAGAAACCATGTCTGGGTTGTACTTTAGTGCAGCATAAATATCTGGTGGTAAACGACGTCAATCTTTGACGAAACTAGTAGGGCGGAAGACGTGCTGACGCCATCTCGACTTACGATTCCTGGAAGTGCGGGTGCTCATTTTTTACCAGCCGGTGTTTTACTATTCCTTCTTGTATGGGAAATAATCCTTTTAACCAATAAATCGTTGGATTCGCACGAGGAGCTCTCTTTATTTTATTTGAGTGGGACATCCTTAGACACTGGAGAAAAGAGGTAAAGAGAAATATTGTTTGCAGGACCATAGATCTCCAGCCGGATTACAACCTAAAGGACCTGGCAGGGTAATCCACCACAAGCGCTACTGGCCTTTTAAAGGTCCCGTGTATCTGGTAAGCAGGCATTCCTTACGTTCGGTGGTGGTCTCATATGGTGTCCATTACACAGGGGATTGCACAGGGGATTGAAGGGGACTGTATTGTACCTGAGAGTCTACATATGGACTAAAAGCAAGATTCTGACACTCTCACCTATCATCCTGTTCTTTACATCCCCCTTTATTCAACAAGGAGAACATTTTAAGCAACAGATATTTCATGTTGTACATGCTTTTACTTTTCTCTTCTACAATAAAGAGGACTGTTTACCAATAGATATTTTTGCTGTATGTTTTAGTAGCATATATTTATGTTATGCATATCAGTTAAGCGTGACTCGTGTTCTAGCTTATGTTTTTTTGTGATATCACGCATTTTGAGTCGCTGCTGTCTGTTTTAATTTTATTTAAATTTTCATTCATTAATCTTTTATTTTGGAAGCGCGGTTTTTCTCCCATATACATTGTCATGTCTGTGCCTAGTCTAATGCCCTGTACACACGGTCGGATTTTCCAATGGAAAATGTGTGATAGGACCTTGTTGTCGGAAATTCCGACTGTGTGTGGGCTCCATCACACATTTTCCATCAAAATTTCTGACACACAAAGTTTGAGAGCTTGCTATAAAATTCTCCGACAACAAAATCTGTCGTCGGAAATTCCGATCGTGTGTACACAAATCCGACGCACAAAGTACCACGCATGCTCAGAATAGATTAACAGATGAAAGCTATTGGCTACTGCCCCGTTTATAGTCCCGACGCACGTGTTTAACGATCGGATTTTCCGACAACTTTGCGTGACCGTGTGTATGCAAGACAAGTTTGAGCCAACATCCGTCTGAAAAAATCCATGAATTTTGTCAGAATGTCCGATCAATGTCCGACCGTGTGTACAGGGCATAAGTCCTCCACACAAGCTGCTGGTCTTCTCATGCCTTTGTCCATTCCTAAGGAGCCTTGGTCTCACATTGCCATGGACTTCATCACCGATCTTCCACCTTCTGAGAGGAGTACGGTCATTTGGGTGGTAATTGATCGATTCTCCAAGATGGCCCATTTTGTTCCTCTTCCTGGTTTCCTATCTGCTCCTGCCTCGTTCCTATTTTTGAGAGATTTTCCATCTTCATGGAGTTCCTTCCCTTGTTTCGGACAGGGGTGTTCAGTTTACTTCTACTTTTGGAGAGCCTTTTGCAAATCCCTCAACATTACCTTGGATTTTACCTGTTCTTACCATCCTCAATCCAATGGTCAGACTGAAAGGGTTAATTAGGAATTAGAGGTCTTTCTCTGTACCTTGGTCATGGCTCATCACGATTGGGCATCACTACTCCCGTGGGCAGAGTTCTCTCACAATAATCATGTCAACGTCTGTTCTCAAAAGACATCCTTTGTCACTGTTTGTTTATGGAAGACATCCTCAGCTCCCTCTTCCTATGACCTGTTATTCCAACATCCCAGCTTTGGCTGCCGTTCAGGAATCATTCAATTCCATGTGGGTTGATGTTCATGATTACCTCCAGACAGCTGCCAACAAATTCAAGGGTTCTGCTGACTGTCACAGGCGTAAGCCACCTCCTCTACAGCCAGGAGACAAAGTCTGGCTTTCCACCAGAAACATCAGACTCCGGGTTCCTTCTCTGAAATTTTCCCTGAGATTCATTGGTCCTTACAATATAATTTCAAAACTGAATCCTGTTTGTTTTAAATTCCAGATCCCTAAAAGCCTCAGGATCTCAAACTACTTTCACGTATCCCTTCTGAAACCTTTAGTTCTCAAGTTCCCCCGTCCTCTCCCTACCTTGGCTCCAGTCTCTGAGGATGATCAGGAGTATAAGGCTAGTCAAATTTTGGTGTTCTTCAATATCATGTGGATTGGAAAGGTTTTGGTCCTGAGGAGAGGTCTTGGATTCCTGCATCTGAAATCTTCGTGCCTCGTCTTCTGAGGAAGTTCCATTTTGAAGTTCCGCTCCATGCCTGGTCCCAAGCGGGGGAGGGAGAGGCCTCGTAAGAGGGGGGGTACTGTCATGAATCGACAGTAATACCTTCATGCCCAGCCTGTCTGCTTCCTCCTGGTCTATCAGCCTTGGGCCTGGGGCCTGTGGCTCTACCCTAGACTCTACAGGATACACTATTTAAAGCAGAGGTTTGCTGAAAAAAAATATTAAAAGCCAGCAGCTACAAATACTGCAGCTGCTGACTTTTAATATATGGACACTTACCTGTCCAGGGAGCCGCCGTCATCCTCGGTAAGGGAATAAGGAAGTGAAGCCGTGCGGCTTCACTTCCTGGTTCCCTACTGCGCATGCGCGAGTCCTCTCAGGTCCCTGCTGTATTCTGTGTCTCACAGAATACAGCGGTGGAGGACAGAGTAAGCTGCGGAAGTGGCGTAGGTCACCGCAATCACCGCGGTGATCTATACCAGGAAGTGGGAGCAAATACCTGTATTAGACAGGTATCTGCTCCCTCCTCCCCCCTGAAAGGTGCCAAATGTGACACCGGAGGGGGGGAGGAATACAAAAAGTGAAAGTTCCATTTTTGGGTGGAACTCCACTTTAAGGCCCCTTTCACACGGGGTTGTCCGGTTTTAGTACTCCGCTTGCTCAGCGGGGATCGCTCCGTTGTTCCCCATTGAGCCGGCAGATGACAAGTCCGTGTCTGCACTGTGTGCAGCGATGGACCTGTCAGAGTTCGCTCTCCCCTATGGGGGGATCGGATGATTACAGACCTGTCCTGTCCGATCCGCCAGACGGATGGAAAATAGGACATCCATCCATCTGGATTTTGCGGGGCAGATTGGATGTCAGCGCACATGTCACTGCTAACATCCGATGTTTCATAGAGCTGTATGGGGCGACCGTTCAGATCCGCCTGAAAAAACTGACAGGTGGATCTGAATGGTCCACACATGTGAAAGGGGCCTAACACTGTGCTGTCCAAGCTTGCCTTGCCCGAGCAATATTGTGTGTTTGGTTTCCTGTCTCCTGCTTGCCGTGTACTTTAGGTCTGTCTGTTATCGATCTTGGCTTGTTCTTTGACTATCCCTGCCTGCTTGTTACCCTGACCTTTTGACGTGTTCTCTGTCTATCCTTGTCTGCTAGTTGTCCCGACCTTTGGCTTATCTCCTGACTATCCCTTGTTGTCCTTGGCTGCTGCTTCCTCTCTATCCTCCTGTAGCTTACCGTGAGCATGAGCTGGGAGATCCTGGTGGCCGCGACCTGGAGCCAGTTGCAGCGCAGTCTGTCCTCACCACTAGAGGCTCTGGTGAACACCTGCTGGCTCTTAGACTCCACACCCTGGAGAATCTTATGCTCTAGCTCCCAGGTGGATCCGTGTTGGTGCTCCAGAGGACCTGCTTTCCTGAACCACCCAGAGTTCCATTTGCAGCAGTCAGCCATAGGGTCCACTTTAGTGGTGCACTCCTGACCCCAACAATGTGCATCTGTCACCTGACAGGGGCTTCCAGATTCCGATAAGCCCCCACCCGCAGACCTCGACAACCACAGCCCAGGGTTGTCGAGAAGGGGCCCTTGGCCCGTGTTAACATGGGGGCAGAGCCCCCCTGACCCAAAGCACCCACCCCCCCATGTTGAGGGCATGTGGCCTGGTATGGTTCAGAAGGAGGGGAGTGCTCACTCATCCCCCCCCTTTCCTGACCTGCTGGGCTGAATGCCCATATAAGGTCCTGGTATGGACTGGGGGGGGGGGGGCCCACGCCGTTTTTTCCCTTTCTTTTTTTTTTTTTTAAATAGCAGGTGCCAGCAATTGTAATCGTGAGTCCAGTTAAATGCAATTTTACTTGTTTATTTTCTTTAGAGAATACATTTTTGCTGCAGCATGTGTTATATATGCTACAGATGCGCCAGTTTGCAGACAGACTAAGGGGACACCCCCCCCCCACACACACACACTATATTTAAAGGATTTTTTTTTTAATTTTATTGTTTCACTTAAAGTGGGGTTGCCACTTTAAGTGAAACAATAAAAATGAAAAATTATTTTAACCATGGTGCCTGGGGGTTCCCCTTAGTCTGCCTGTAAAGTGGCGCTTCTGGAGCATGTATAGAATATGTTGCAGTAAATATGAAATTTATAAAGAAAAAATGCATGAAATGACATTTAAATTGCTGGCAATACAACACCATTTCCGGCAAACACAAAAAAAAAAACAGCGTGGGGTTCCCCCCCAGTCCATACCAGGCTCTTCGGGTCTGGCATGGATTTTAAAGGGAAACCCATGCCAATTTTTTTTTTTTTTAAATGGCGTGGGGTCCCCCCCAATAACCATACCAGACCCTTATCCAAACATGCAGCCTGGCAGGTCAAGCAAGGGGCGGGGCCACCCAGTTACATCACTCTGGTAGCTCCACCCCCTTGTGATGTCAGAAGGGGGTGGTGCCACTGGGTGACGTCAACCCGATTAAAGGCCCTTTCGGCTCCTTTGATACGGTTGACCACCCCCTCCTCCTCAAAAAAATATTACTTCTTTTGGTCTCTGCAACTGTGCTCTTTGCTGGCTCTCATCCTACCTATCCCACGCCACCTTCAGTGTCACTTGCAATTCTACGAACTCCTCTTCCTTTCTCTGTTGGGGTCCCCCAAGGTTTTGTTCTTGGACCTCTACTATTCTCAATATACACCACCTTCCTGGGTCAGCTGATAGCCTCCCATGGCTTTCAATATAATTTCTATGCTGATGACACCCAAATCTATCTCTCCACCTTTTAGCTAACTCCATCAGTCTCCTCATGCATCACTAACTTACTAATATATCAGCCTGGATGTTACACCACTTCCTCAAACTCAACTTGTCCAAAACCAAGCTCAAAATATTTCCTCCCACATGTGCCTCTTCCCCTGACTTCTCTATCAAGAGCAATGTCACAACCATCCTCCCTTCCCCACATGCCAGGGTGCTAGGTGTTGGCCTGGACTCTCCTTTCGGCCACACATCCAATCAATTTCCAAAGCTTGCCACCTCAACCTCCACAACATCTCCAAAATACGTCCCTTCCTAACCAATGAAAGCCCAAAGCTCATGATTCACTCCCTGGTTAACTCTTGCATTGACTAATGCAACTCCCTCCTCATTGGCTTACCTTTCAATAGGTTATCCCCCCCTTCGGTCCATCATGAATTCTGCTGCTGGACTCATCCACCTTACAAACTGCTTAGCATCTGCTACCCCTCTCTGCCAATCCCTTCATTGGCTGCCACTCACCCAAATACTAACAATAACTTACAAAGCTATCCACAACTTGGCCTCCAGCTACATCACTAACCTAGTCTCAAAATACCAATCAAATCGACCTTTGTTCCTCTGAAGACCACCTGCTCTCTAGCTCCTTTGTCACCTCCTCCTATACTCGCCTCCAGGACTTCTTGTGAGCCTCTCCCATCCTTTGGAGTTCCCTACCCCAATCTGTCCGACTATCTCCAACTCTATCCACTTTTAGGCGATCCCTGAAAATGTTTCTCTTCAGAGAAGTCAATACTGCCTCCACCGAACTATATTTTCCATTTCTTCATCATCTCATCCCCCACAGTTGTTACCTTTTTGTATCACTTAACCCTCCCTCTTAGACTGTAAGCTCTAATGAGCAGAGCCCTCTGATTCCTCCTGTATTGAATTGTATTGTAATTGTACTTTCTGCCCTAACATTGTAAAGCACTGCACAAACTGTTGGAGCTATTAAAATCCTGTATAATAATTGTGTAATAGGCCCTCAGGGGCAACCAAGTATAGATAGACTTGAGTGCCTTAAGGGAACGGGGGTAGCTCTCATGCACTCTGCAGTGTAGTTGAGCATCATAGGAAATGTAAAAGAAGGGCTCAAGCGCTGACGTGGTATGTGTTTTAAATTGCTATGAGAATCAAATTGTTAATATGAGATAGTCAAATAATACAGCTGCAACTAAATAGTTAATATGAGATAGTCAAATAATACAGCTGCAACTAGCATCTATTGATCATAGGAAATGTAGTTCCAAAACATCTGGGGTGCCAAGGTTCGCCACCACTGCTCTAGATGAAACTACATTCACCAGCTAAAGCCTCTGACCTCTGGTAATAGGACAAGTATTGCATTACCACACGCCAACAAATTTACTGACTGGCGGTGTTACATACCTATATGAGAAGCTTTAGATGACGAATGTGGCCTCTTACACAATTCCTGTCCAAGCAGATGTGTAAGTGGAGACAGGGACAGCTAGGGCAGGGGAAGGGTGCAGGTGCCAGGAAGTTGGACCGGCGCACTTAAACTGAAAAGTATTGATTTTATGCATATTCTTCTTAGTGGATCTATTGTGTTTTAGCTTACTGTAATATAGACATGTTTGGTGTCTAACTGATTCTTATTTTTATATACATTGGTGGAACCAAATTATATGAATCTGACTTGGAATGGCAGGAATTACGGATTATGTATAGATTTTGGCTTTGGTAGTTCAACAAATTCAGGCTCAGAGTGTTTATTTGATCAAGTTATTCAAGTTCCAATTGCTGTTACGTTTGTACCTGCAGTGAATAATAACAATGCTTATCTCTACCTTTTACTTACATATGAACACTACAGACACTTAGATGAAGAATACAATTTTGGTTTGTTGTTGTAATCTATGTGAACAGTATAATGCCTTGTCCTTGCATTAATGTGATGACATATGAAAATATCATGCAAATATTTGTAAATAGGTGTAATCACATATTTTGTGTTTATTTTTTTTTATTCTCAGAATCTTGCCCGAAACCAAACATGGCTAATGTGGAATATAAAACAAATGAGAATGTATTTGACGTTGGAGCGTACTTCATATATAAATGTAAGGAAGGATTTATCAGTAGTGATAACAAAGTTGAAAGCATAAGTCAGTGCGGTAATGATGGATGGCAGCCTGAACCAGAATGTAAAGGTATCTTTTATTCTATTAAAAGTTTATAAAAATGTACCGCTTTCTTTCCTGTGGATTACAGTGACTGGCTACTCCAGGAACTTTGTAGAGGACTTTGCAGATGTACTGTGCAATTTCATTTCTTTTTTCCAATGTAGTAATGTGTACGGAGGGCCGGTGCAAGGATTTTTGTCTACACGGCAAAGGTGCATTTTGGTGCCCCCACCATTGTCCTCTTTCTAGGGCTGCAACTAACGATTATTTTCATAATCGATTAGTTGGCCGATTGTTTCGATTAATCGGTTAATAACCTTAAAAAAAAAGAAAAAAGTGTGGCGTATAATTTAGTTAATATGTAAAGTTTTAAAAAAAGGCAATTTATTCTTAAATATCTCTTTGCAGCGGTAAATATAAATAACCAACTATATGGTTAGGGAGCAAAATATCTAATCCACTCTGAGAATAACGGACAGAAGAGATATACTGTATATACTATTAGAGGAGATATACTGTACATACTATTAAAGGGTGAATCTGATAAATATTATCAGACTCAGATCAAATGTCTTCCTTCAAAATAAAAAAAATAATAATTTTAAGAACGTTCGTTCAATTTTCTAATCGTTAGTGGGGTCAAGTCGACGTTCATTTTCAACCACAGTGACGGGAAAATTTGGAAATAGAAAACTTCTTGGTCAAAGGAATTTTCAGACAGTGTATGTGGTTTTCGTTAAGAAATTACATTCATTTTAAAAACAGAAGGTTAAAAACAAGTGAAAATTTCAAACATGCTTTCATTCAGCGAATGTACAAAGATTTTTCGTCTGAATATTTTCATCTGAAAATTGATCCGTGTGGCCAGTATAAGGCTCGCTACACACCTAGGCAGTTTGCTTTTGATCGGTTTCTGCAGTGCTGTTTGCTGTGCGTTTTGATTTTTTGCGCACATGATTTTGCGGCGATTTGCGTTTTTGCATTTTTTTTGGCCAATTTGTTGTTGGGCAGATTAAAAACAAATTGCTGCAAAAACGCATTAAATGCTTTTCTGCAGATTCTCCACTAAAGTATATTGAACCAAAAAAGCACCATTTTTGTGTTAAAAAAAAGGTCCTCTGACCCTTTCTAAATATGCAGCGGCTGAAAAAAGCACAGATGTGAACGTGTCCAATGGGAAACCATGTTAATGAACTGCAGTGCGCTTCTGCAAAAAAACACCAAAAAACACATAGATGTGAACCAGGTCTAAGACGTTTAGTAACATAATGGGGTTAAAAAAACTAAAATTAGCCCTTTTATAGTAAAAAAAAAAAAAAAAAAAAAAGATAATTACTACTGTAAAGGGTTCATTTTTTTACTGTAGAACTGTGAAAGTAACATCTACAGTTGGGATTATTTACTCTTTTTGTACTATAAAGGTATTGTTTTAGTTTTTTTTAAACCCCATTATGTTACTGGCCGATTAATCGATTATGAAAATAGTAATCGATTAATTTCATCGATTAGTTGTCGATTAATCGATTAGTTGTTTCAGCCCTACCTCTTTCCACTCAAGAATACAACCTCCCAGCCCCATATGGCAACCCATCTATGGCTAACCACACACTATACAATCTGATAGAACAATATTTTTCAATTTATTAACAACCATGTAGTATAATGACCTGCCTGATTTGATACTCATTACAAATTGTACAATCAGATTGTATATGTATAGATTAGCCAGCTTAACAGATTCCTCCATCCACACTAACAATGCAGATGGACGAGCACCCTCTTCCCCCTGCTGGACTTGTATTCTGATAGACGACACCACTGGCTGTCAGAATACCCGAATAGATGTGGCCGTTTAAGTCTTTTTTCCCCCTCAATATTCACCTGCTGATCTGGCCAGTAACACTACTCCTGTATTGGATTGCCACCACTCTGGATGAAGGACTACAGGGGGCACCTTTGAACAGCAGTCTGAGAAGAGGGAATGTCTGATGTACTAGTAGAATTATATACACTAATAAATTAAAGACAAACTTCAGCTAACACTTTATAATCAGTTAAAGAAACA
Organism: Lithobates septentrionalis; assembly: GCA_037952835.1. Classification (NCBI taxonomy): domain Eukaryota; kingdom Metazoa; phylum Chordata; class Amphibia; order Anura; family Ranidae; genus Lithobates; species Lithobates septentrionalis. The sequence goes on along the minus strand of JBBDGP010000525.1, from coordinate 2,103,680 downwards.
GTGCTTTTCCTTTAGGGGATAAAGGCTTTACATAAATGCTGATCATTGTAAGCACACCTGTCAGTGGTAAATGGTTTGTCTCATCCCTTTAACTGCTACATCTGCAGGACAGCATGTTCTGTGGAAAAACAGCAGACTAAGACAGTCCACCTGCAGGTTAAACAAACAAAAAAAACAGACTTGATTAACCCATTCAAGATGGATGGGGGAATCCTGCCCACTGAGCTCTTGTATTCTGACCACAGGGAGATTTTCCTGCCATCAGAATACACTGATCAGCTGGCTATAGTTCGTGGTGCTAAATGAGCAGAGAAAGTCCAACAGATTTCCATCAATCATGGAATTCCACAAGATAATGTATGCTGATGAGTGCCAGAAAGAAGTATGAATGTCTCATATATACTGTATGTGCCACACAACAAAAGACAACACACAAGGGTCTCAACACAATCCACAGCATACTGTACAAGCATGTAGAAGGATAAACGCTCACACAGGGGCACCAATCATGTAGTCAGATGAAGCTGCTGTGACTTTGAATGTCCCACCCACATCCCCTTTCTCATACTGGCTATAGGAGTGTGGGCGGGGCAGACAGAGGGAGGGGCGGGATGAGGTGGAGTAAACAAATGCCACTTTCTCTTCTTCCATTCAAGCAGGGAGGGAGGGGGAGGAGCGGCTGGCTGAGCTCAGTGAAGTGAGATTGTCAGACACTGCAGACAGCCTTCCTGCCCAGGCACAATGTCCATGGAGGGGATAGCTGGGGCAGCACAGCACCATGCTTTCTTCTGAGGCTTCCCATACCATTGCTGCTGGCCCCTCCTCCTGGTCTCACTCGGCTCCTCCTCCTCTTACAATTTAGCTGTGATTGGCTCTGTACAAGAGCCGTGGCTGAAGCGGGTTCCTACTCCCTTATCCTGGTCTCGCTCAGCGCCTCCCCCTTCAGCGGCAATTGTCCGTGTGCTGGCTGTGCTTCTAGTGCTACCGCCTATGTGGGAGCCGGATGATCTGCAGGGAGAGAAGCAGATGGAGGCAGGTAGGTAAAGCTGTGAGCAGAGACCTTATGCTGGCGGCGGCCCTGTGTGTATGTGACTTACATTAAAGCAGACCTTCACTCAACAGATACATTAGACAACATTAAACTCCTAACTCCCTCTGCAATCTAAAGCGGCATTCAAAAATGTTTTTGTGCGTTTACCTTATATTTTTTTGGAAATGTAGTCCGTACAGCCCCACCCTGACCATCATTCTCACTTACACCAGAATTAAATCTCCTCCTTTCTGAAACCTCCTGGAATATGTACATCATATTTATGTAGTAAGGTCTCAGGCCTCCTTCAGTCTAATGAGAACCTCCAGAGCCAAGAGCTGCTGACATCCTTCCATATAGAGTGAGTTGTGAGGGTGTAGTGGGTGTAGTGTAGATTCATGGGCGCCAGACACTTCTTGAATGCAAAGAGATTTTACTTATTTTAAACAGAACTGTTGAAGAAAGGGTTAGGGCCAGGACACCCTTAGGCAGTTGCAATGTTAATTTGTCAGACTCCAAGACTTCTACAGGTAGACAGCCATGTAGGGAAAGGCATCCAGCAAGACGCCACATCTGCATGTGTAGGAATGCTGTCTCCTATGGTAAGTCTTTAACAGTTTCTAACACAAAGTGTAACAGTTCCTTCCCTTCCACTACAATCACTAATTGTAGTTCTTCAGCCCACTGAGCTCCCAGTCTCTCTCACTAGACTAGATGATTCACTGTCACTGAATACCTTGAGCTCCTCCAATCTTCACCGTAGTATCTTCCTCAAGCGTCACCCCCACTTCTCTGCTGGGTCCCTAGCTTGGCACTCAAGATACTTCTCAAGCTTCACCTTACTGGCCTGCTCGGTCCTTGTCTTGACACACAAGGCTGCTTTGCAAGCATCACCTCCGCTGGCTGGGTCCCTGGCTTGATACCCGCTGAAACTTCCCGAGTTATGTTTTTTTTTTTTTTTTTTCACCGTCCCCGGTTGTTGAGAATTCTGCTCCGGTACTTTCTTCAGTTACTCACTGTGGTCCCTGGTAACAAGGTGGTTGGTCACTTAGTGGCGACAGCTTCCCCTCTACCTCCGACCACGACAGGTTCTCTGGCTTGCAGAAATGTCAATTCTGGTTGAACTGCAAGCCGCAATCCCAACCCTGCGCTGCTCTCTTGCTTCTGGATAGGCCCTCCGACAGCATAGCAGCCAGATGTGCCCGGGATAGGCCCAAACTCCGCTCTAGCAGCCTGGGCAATACGACACACGTCCACCCAGACAGCCATCCAGGTGGCACAGAAAACAGATCACCTGACTTCAACCAAATATATAGATTCTCCCAGCAGGCCAAGGGATTTAAGAAAACCCCTGCCCATTGGCTGAGATACCCCATATACTCATAATCTGACCTTGCATTGCCCTTGACTTATCAAATGCCACCAAGTGCCTGACCATCTAGTGACTTATAATGAAATCAGTTGATCCCTAACAATGGACCCAGGTAAGTACAACTACAGTCAGATCCATAAATATTGGGACATTGACACAATTCTAATCTTTTTGGCTCTATACACCACCACAATGGATTTGAAATAAAGCGAACAAGATGTGCTTTAGCTGCAGACTTTCAGCTTTAATTTAAGGGTATTTACATCTAAATCAGGTGAACGGTGTAGGAATTGCAACAGTTTGTTAATCTGTCCCATTACTTTTGGCCCCTTAAAAAGTGGGAGGCACCTATACAATCATCCATCAAACTTTCACTTTTTAATACTTGGTTGCAAATCCTTTGCAATCAATTACAGCCTGAAGTCTGGAACGCATAGACATCACCAGACACTTGGTTTCATCCCTAGTGATGCTCTGCCAGGCCTCTACTGTAACTGTCTTCAGTTCCTGCTTGTTCTTGGGGCGTTTTCCCTTTAGTTTTGTCTTCAGCAAGTAAAATGCATGCTCAATCGGATTCAGGTCAGGTAATTGACTTGGCCCATGCATAACATTCCACTTCTTTCCCTTAAAAAGCTCTGTGGTTGCTTTCACAGTATGCTTCGGGTCATTGTCCATCTGCACTGTGAAGCGCCGTCCAATGAGTTCTGAAGCATTTTGCTGAATATGAGCAGATCATATTGCCTGAAACACTTCAGAATTCATCCTGCTGCTTTTGTCAGCAGTCACATCAATAAATACAAGAGAACCAGTTCCATTGGCAGCCATACATGCCCACGCCATGACACTACCACAACCATGCTTCACTGATGAGGTGGTATGCTTTGGATCATGAGCAGTTCCTTTCCTTCTCCATACTCTTCTCTTCCCATCACTCTGGTACAAGTTGATCTTGGTCTCATCTGTCCATAGGATGTTGTTCCAGAACTGTGAAGGCTTTTTTAGATGTTGTTTGGCAAACTCTAATCTGGCCTTCTTGTTTTTGAGGCTCACCAATGGTTTACATCTTGTGGTGAACCCTCTGTATTCACTCTGGTGAAGTCTTCTCTTGATTGTTGACCTTGACACACATACACCTACCTCCTGGAGAGTGTTCTTGATCTGGCCAACTGTTGTGAAGGGTGTTTTCTTCACCAGGGAAAGAATTCTTCGGTCATCCACCACAGTTTTTTTCTGTGGTCTTCTGGGTCTTTTGGTGTTGCTGAGCTCACCGGTGCGTTTTCTTTTTAAGGATGTTCCAAACAGTTAATTTGGCCACACCTAATGTTTTTACTATCTCTCTGATGGGTTTGTTTTGTTTTTTCAGCCTAATGATGGCTTGCTTCACTAATAGTGACAGCTCTTTGGATCTCATATTGAGAGTTGACAGCAACAGATTCCAAATGCAAATAGCACACTTGAAATTAACCCTGGACCTTTTATCTGCTCCTTGTAAATGGGATAATGCGGGAATAACACACACCCGGCCATGGAACAGCTGAGCAGCCAATTGTTCCACCACTTTTGGTCCCTTAAAAAGTGTGAGGCACATATACAAACTGTTGTAATTCCTACACCGTTCACCTGATTTGGATGTTAATACCCTCAAATTAAAGCTGAAAGTCTGCAGTTAAAGCACATCATGTTCATTTCAAATCCATTGTGGTGGTGTATAGAGCCAAAAAAGTTTGGAATTGTGTTGATGTCCCAATATTTATGGACCTGACTATACACCTAATTTACACAGGTAAATTTAGGAAGCAACCTAAACACCAGGGTACTACATCTACTGTATATCCCAGGAGGCTGTAGGAGCCAGGGATACACTGCAACCATGGTCAGGGCTGGGGAAGGGGCCATCTGCCTGAAGCTGGAAGAGGCACCCATGCTCCTGAAGAAAGAAGAAAAAGATCCCGAGACCTGAGCTATGGCACCTAAGCAGTGAATCGCAGCAGAACGATGCTGAATTTGCTGGGCAGGTGACCCTGTGAAAGGCAACCCAGCATAACAGGTAAATGGGGTAATAAAAAAAAAAGCAGGGGAGGAGTGAAGTTCCAAAAAATTATCAGCAAAAACTGAGTTTTATCACCCAGAAAATGAAGAAATACATTTGCATCTGTAAAATGGTAGTCAGTTTGAGTGTATGTACATACACACACACAAACACATACACTAGAATTATTTATGTTTTTTAAAAACCATAAACAATATGTTTTGAATTTTTGGAAAGGATACATAGAAAAAAAAGTTACATTTTAGTTACTATGCAATATTATGACTTATGCAATTTTATCCACTGAAGCTCCGGGAAAATTTTACACCCTTCATGACCAGGCCACTATTCAGCACTGCGCTACTTTAAGGCCTCATGCCCATGGGCATTTCAAAAAACGAGCTGTAAAGCTAGTACCGACGGCAGGAAAAAAGCAGCATTAAAAATGCAATTTATTTTTCCACGTTTTGCATTGGCGTCAATGCGCGTTTAGCCACATTTCTCTGTCTCTTTTCAAAATCAATGGTTTCCTATGGGAGCCCATTGACTTAAATAGAAGTCGCACCAGAAGTCGGATCAAGATGAGGAAAAAGATTGTAAAAAGGACTGCCTTTATCATTCCCATTGTCTGTCTTTGAGTTTAATTGCATGCCTATTGGTTTAATCAATGTTCCCAGTACTTTTCAAAGATTGAACACTTCTTGAGAGATCTTACCTTTTCCTCAATTCTCTAAAGCTTGGTACACATTAATAGTTCCGACGTTAGTACTGCGAAACCCCCCCCCCCCCCCGGCCAGAACACTCAGGTCAGTGCTCTGGTCCGACAGAAGCCCACCGAATGACCGGCTTCTGTCAGACCGGGTGACATACGTGGTTTTTATTGAACCGGCTGGTGTCTCCCAACACTCGGCCTGTGTGTACTAGGCATAGGTCTTTTGAAGAGTACCTTCAACATTTGGATCAGATTTTCTCCCAACTGAGTCAACTTGGACCTAAACTCAAGCTCAGCAAATGTCATCTGGTATGGTATCAAATCACATACTACTAGGGACATATTATTGAAGTGTCCCTCCATTGGGTGTCCCTGGATCCCAAAGAAGTTCAGGCTGTCCAACATTGGCCAAACCCAAAACTGTAACTGAATTATGCACCTTCCTGTAATTGGTTGGCTACTTCCAATGGTATATTTAAATTTTTTCTAGGATTGCCACCCCACTCAATTTTGTGCCCATACAACACATTTCTAAGTGAAAGCGTGACCTTCCAGCATTCCCAAGTGGCAAGCTACCAACAGGAAGCATTTAACACGTTCAAGGTGAATTTTATCTCAGCTCCCATTTTAGCGTATGTGGATGACCAGAAACTTTTTGGATTATATTCTGATGGCAGCTTACAAAGTTCAGCTGGTTCATTTGCTCTAGAGCCAAACAAGAGCAAGAACCAAAAGTCAAAACTGTGCTATTCATAAAGGAAAGATTGAACATATTACTCTTCCAAAATTATGGGGGGAATTTGCGACTTTAAATGAAGCACACAGTATGTGCCTCCATCCCTGGTTCAAGTATGAGAGAAAGGAAAAGTGGGACTTTGAATGAGGTTGATTCGTGGGGGTGAAGTAATTTGAAAGTATATTTAATTGGCATATTGAGTGTGACAATACATAACAATAATGCACATAGTAAAAATTATTTCATATATAAACGCACACGCATACATGGTGTGGACCTCATGAATACATATACTGTAAATATACATATCAATTTGACGGCATATAGAATTGACACAAAATTTAGTATGGATAAAATAAATAGATTATTGCAAATTCATATTTATACGTGTCATCTAACCGGCACTATGCTATGCTTTGGTTGTAGATGATGAATCTAGATAAGTTCCTTTTAACAGGCATGAGAATGCATCCTGAAAAACCAACGTGATTTGCTAAATAATCAATAGGGTAGGATAACATAGTAGTTACCTTGAGTATAAACATAGGAGCAACTGCTCCAGTGATAAGTAGCATCTCCGAGTGTAAGACAAGAGAGACTGTGTTTGGGGAGGTGCCATAAATACGCCAGCATCACGCTAGCGTAGCAGGTGCGGGGTCCCTGCCTGGGCGGTGTTGGATCAGCAGTGTTCCCCTGCCATCCATGTGCAGGGTTATTTATGTCCTTGGTGTTAATGTACCAAATACGGGGTCCACACACCCAGGCCATTCACGGCACCATATTCATTAGCTTTTACGGCACACTTTGCATTGCACCATTAGGTTGGGTGGGACATATGGTTGCTCACAGGGCCGCTGCACATCTCATGCCCAGGAGCTGTGATGCGCTCTGTGTGCCCACCCCTTTCCCCTTCTGGGGGTCGGGCGGTTACCCACAGTGCATTGGCGCCACGCATCATGTCACGCGTGACATTACCAGTGGGTGTCACGGCGTAGGCACGTTCATCTCCAGCTTAGCTGAAACAGCTGGGCGTCTATCTTGTGTGGTGTTCACAGCCCAGGGAGGGGCCCCGCCCCACACGTGCTATGCTAGCATGATGCTGGTGTGAGCGTGCATGCTGGGCGTATTTATGGCACCTCCCCAAATATGTATTTATGACACCTCTCTTGCCTTACACTCAGAGATTCTTGTCACTGGAGCGGTTGCTCCAATGTTTATACCCAAGGTAACTACGATGTTATCCTACCCTATTGTTTATTTAGCCAATCACTCTCTTGGTAAATGCTTCTTGGCAATCTGGTACTACCCTGGATGGTTCTGCATATATCTTCTCTTTATTTACCTTAAACTTTCATATTTTGTTCTTTGGTTCACTATCACCACTTCACTCATAGGGATCTCACCCTTTTAGAATTCTTACTTGGCTACTCTTATTCACTTTCTCACGGAGACTATCCAATTCATGGATATTACTTTTATCCAGACAGACTCCTTGGCAGTCATCACTTGTATCCACCATTTCCGTTTTACCATGAAGATCGGCAATCTGTGGGGGTGCTTTTTGTGTGCCTTGCTTGTACGCTGCTTCAGTACACCTTATCTCCCAGGAGAGAGCTCTCTCTGGTCCTGGCCCCACGTCTACTACATACCATTGCATTCCACTCTATGTAAGTAATCAGGATTTGCAACTGCTTTTTTCTGTTATGCCTAGTGCCCCATTAGATTAATTCTATTTTTGTTTATTGTAGATTACATTTTAGCATCCGCCGCTGAGGAAGTGTTTACATACATGAAACGCGTCGGTCTTTCAGGATGCATTCTCATGCCTGTTAAAAGGAACTTATCTAGATTCATTATCTACAACCAAAAACAATCATACTGTTTTCCCTACTATTTACCACACTGCATAGTGCCGGTTAGATGACATGTGTATATACCGGTATATGAATTTTCAAATCTATTTATTTTATCCATACAAATTTTTTGTCAATTCTATATGCTGTTAAATTGATATGTATATTTATTCATGAGGTCCACATCATGTATGTGTGTGTGTGTGTGTGTGTGTGTGTGTGTGTATACATGAAATAATTTTTACTATGTGCATTATTATTATGTATTGTCACACTCAATATGCCAATTAAATATACTTTCAAATTACTTCACCCCCATGAATCAATAACCTCATTCAAAGTCCCACTTTTTCTTTCTCTCATATTACTCTTCCAATCACCGCAGGAGAACCTTTTGAGTTATTAATAATACACTTTTAGTATAACAAGTTACTTCAGGAAAGTTGCCACAGTTGAACCCACGAGACATGACAGCTGTCACTATGGCCAAGCTCTGATGGACTAAATTTTGAACCTCAGGTATTCTCTGAATTATGTTGTATCTGGAAGTTTCACTACCTCTTATTAGCCACATAGAAATAGAGTTTAAGAACAGTTCAGCAGACTTTTATTGAGCATGGTCTGCTCCCTACAGCAAAAACATGAAGAACTTTGGCCTCCCTATGTAGGCAATGTTGTCTCGGTCTATAATCATACAGTCAATGGGGCCATGGGACATATATATTTCTTCTTGATGTTGGGGCATCGTTTCATGTCTACTCACTTTTGGAAACACCAGAAACGTTGATGGTGTGAGCCCCAGATCAGTAGATCTAAGAACATTGTCGCTTTACTAAGGCCAAATAACTGATGTTGGTGTGACATCAAAACTTAGCTGAGGAGTCAAGCTTTGTCACTAAAACCTGGAGATAGGGTTCTTGTTCAAAATCCCAAGCACATATTTGGCAGTAAACTACAAACAAAGTAGGACTGAGTACTGAGGTCTTTTCATAAAAGGAAACTGGACTCTGCAAATATTTACACTGGAATCATCTGCACCCTTGTTTGTTCTCTGCAGCAATCTTACCATATCCACCAGAAGCAACAGACCCTTATGGGGGAGGCAACCCTAGTAGAAGGCAAAAAGAAGGCGGTTAATCCTAAGTGGTATAGAGCTCCCACTATAGGTAACCAATCGGTTAATTAGGCAGAAATTGGACTATTGGGTAGTGTAGAACATGTATTTATTGTATTAAAATTATAGTAAAAATAGTATACTAAATTAAAGCACACAATATATCAAAAAGTATCCCTTCACCATACCTCTTAAACAGTGTCACAATATTTGCATCCAAACTGAAATCCAAAACCTCAATGAGAAACGGAGTCTGGCAAAAGAACAAGGCCTACTAACCAATTGTGAATCTAAAGGTGACTGACTTCAATACTTAGACCTTCTACATAATACCAAAAATTCTCAAAAATTTACAAAAAACAACCAGTAGACTGATAATCTCCGCAGTGGGAGGACCCTTGGAAAGAACTGGTAAATACCTGGACCATCTTCTTAAGGACATGGTAATTAAGCTTAAGTCCTATGTAAAAGACACTCGCAATGTCTTACAAAAAATTGCCAACTTTAGAATTGAGGGGGACCTGTGGCTAGTGGGGATAGATGTGGCATCTCTTTACACATCTATCCTGCACACATGTGGATTAAAGGTGATTGAATCCTTTCTGGAGCATCATTACCCAGAAATGGGCCCACAGAAGGAGTTCCTTCTGGAAATTTTGTAATTTGCATTGGAGAAAAATTTCTTCCAATTTGCAGGTCGAAATTATCAGCAGATAAGGGGTACTTCAATAAGGGCACCGTGGGCACCTGCCTACGCGTGCCTCCATCTGGGACTGTGGGAAAAAACTGATGTGTATACCTTTCCAATGTACCTCAGCCACATCCAAACCTGAGGTACAAACCTGGCTGAGGTACATTGATGATGATTTGGTACTGTAGAGAGGTGATATAGAGTTGTTTCATTTATTGAAGGCTTGAATACAAACAATCATAACATTTGCTTAACTTACAAATACATTTTTTGATTAATTTCTATAGAAGATTATACACTTTTTTGTACCTTTCGAAAGACAACGGCAGCCAATACCCTTCTGTGTGCGGACAGCCATCATCCAGAATGGGTAAAAATTGAATACCAAGCAATAAGTCAATTTTTACAAATTAAACATAATTGTGCAGAACAGCAAGACTATAGATAAGAAGAAAGACATGTGTGTTTGATTCCAAGAGCATGGGTATTCCCATAGATAGTTACGTAGAGCGAAACAAAGTGCGACAGGTCATAATAGAAATGAACTCCTTCAACCTAAAAAAAACGTACAAGAAGAAAAGAAGAGCTCCTATATCAAGTTCATGTAATAACCCAATTTTGAGCCCAGTGGGAAAAAGTATGGGGGGGTGTCCTACAAAAGCACTGGGCAATACTGTTGACATAACCCAAAAATAGCAAAATTTGTGGGTAATGCCCCCAAAATGGTAGCCCGCAGAGCACAAAATCTGGGTGATATTCTAATTTACTCAGAGTTTGTGAAATCACCTGCTGATAACTGGATAATATCCACATATCCTAGCTCCAAGGGGATGTTCCCCTGTGGCAAATGCCAAATGTGCCCCTATGTGGACTGCAGAGCATCCTTCATGGACTCCGAAGGTGAAAAGCTATACAAGATCAAGGACCTGATAAACGACTCTACCGCAAGGGTCATCTATATGCTCACCTGTCCCTGTGATACATTTTTTTATTGATAAAACAAAAAGACAGCTACGTGTGAGGATAGGTGAGCATATTAGAGAAAGGAAAGAAAAGGACCCTGAAAAACCACTAACAAAACATTTTCGGGATGTACATGGAAGATAATGTGAAGAAATGAAGATCAAGGGTATTTATACCCTTAGATTGCCCTCCAGAAGAGATCATTTTGACAGAGTTCTCTTATTAAAGGAGAAATGTTAAAGTATAAACTCAGGGCTTTGGTACCTTTAGGGTTAAACACTGAACTGTCAAGTGTTTCTAGAGAAATGAGAGCGAATACATAGGATCACTTATTCTCTCGGTCTGTTTCTAATGTGTAATTTGGTGTGAGATAGAGGTTAGCTTACTTTAAAGGCTATTTGATATGGCAGACGTAAGGCACCTTATAAACTAAGTTGCAGAATGTGAGAAATCTGCAGCTGACCCAGTCACTAGGATGGATAGTGTAATCCTCTTTTTAAATACAGTGTCACCTTAAGAAAAATGAAAAGACAGCCCCCACTGTAAAACCTTCTCACATTTAAGAAAAAGAGGAGGGGAGTTACGTATCCTGACGAAGCTACGTGTGACGTAGCAAAACACGTTGACGCCATAGATGCGTCATTGGACCTCTTAGATTTGATGCCCTTGATGGTTACGCACAAGCTGGGGAGTTCCATGGAATCCCCTATGCCGGCACTTCATGACATGCGGCTAGATGCCAACGAGCCTGTTTAAGACTGCCAAGGATTGATACAGGTAGGCCGTTTCCAACACCCCCTTTACATACAGCCAATGTACCTGCACGGCAGTCCAGAATTTCACTGTAGTCACATAGCTATCGGGAGCTGGAGCCGAGACTGTCTAATATAACAATCCGCCTTCTATGGTGACAGCAGAGCGAAAGAAGTTTGCCAAGCTAGGAGTATCTGTCAAGGCAGGAGAAGACGGCTCGCCTCAATATACAGTATATGGACATGTTGCTTTACTAAGATTGCCGTGTGTTTTGAACTTTGCAGCCTTGCAACAGGGATACCCAGTATCTTGGCATAGCGCTTCTTGTATGCTTACTTCAGAGCATGGTTTCCTCCCCCCCCCCCCTCCTGTCTAAGATGCTGTACTACAAGAAACTTTGGGAACTATTCGCATTCTGCATTAATGAATGGCCTTTATTTCTCCAGTCTTCATCTTTACCAATGCATGGACTTTGCTTTACCATTTACTTTCCTTGGAAAACCTTACGCATTTTGTGCTATATCAACAATCAACAGCTTTAGGAGGGACCGTTAGGTGTACTATGGGAAGCCCTGGGGCCTTTGTGAGCTGCAGATATCAGAGATCTGAATATGGGAATTCCTGTTTCTACCCCTTGTGGGTGTTTTCACTGCTGCATGCAACACACATAGATTATCATGTCTGGACCCATCTATTGTGACAATTGTTTTTAGAGGTATGGTGAAGGGATACTTTTTGATATATTGAGTGCTTTAATTGAGTAATATACTCTTCTTTTTATTGTTGTTGATATAATAAATACATGTTTTACACTACCCAATAGTCCAATCTCTGCCTAATTAACCGCTTGGTGACCTATAGTGGAAGCTTTACCTCCCCCCTTAGGATTAATCACCTTATTATTTTTGCCTCATTTATGCTAGGTTAGAGGGCAGAACACCAAACGATGTTTGGACATTGGCTTAGTGATATTCTAAATAAACATACCCCTCCCTTCTTTGGTTCTTGTTCAAACCCTGGTAGAAGCCATGACACTGTTATGGAAACTTTATTTTAGCCAACCTTCCTTCACTGTGGATGATCAGCTGGTGAAAGAACATGATTGTATTGCATTTTTAAGCAAACTACCTCAGGAACATATGCCTGCAAAGTGGGTCTTGGATCACTCCTACTTTGTAGTTAGCACACATTTCAGCATGTAGAACCTCAATACCAGAAACTGCAAATAGTAGAGGATCCATAGCTCTCTGTCACTCAGCACAACTATGGTCCTCTGACTGCTCATCACATCCAGGTATAATGCTTGGGAGTTTGTGATGGTCCTTCCTTTTCCCCTAAAGCACCTCAGTAATTCTCATCCTCTTTCTACTGTTTCTTCTACATCAAAACGAGTGGAACCAGGGGACAGAGAGAAAACTGCACTTATTTATTCTCCTCTATTTCCTGCTGCTCCTCCACCTGCATTATTCAGTGGTGGACACTTTGTGGATGTAGGAGACCTGCTTCAAGTCCTCCTCCTCTTAAGACATGTGGCATGGTACAAAAAAATTAGAGGATAGAAGCGGGACTTTGAGTGAGGCATGTCAGTGGACATATAGGCTCGATAGTCCATGATGTAATGTCTAGGGTGAGTCCTCTACATTATTATATTCTCAAAGGATTTGCAAGGTACTGATGGTAAAAAAGTTTAATAGAGTTCATCCTGGGACATAGTACAATAATGAATAGGAACATCATAGGACACAGTTTGACATATATAGACAGTCTAGTAAAAAGCATAATTCAAACAAAAATTGTACAGTTACAGAAAAGAATACATTGTACAATAAATTAATATGTGCATCCATAGTTGGTAACTCAACGTGTTTCTTGGCTTTCAACCAATCATCAGGAGTCAGATGCAATTTAACTACATTTAGGACAATAAAACCTCTATTAGTATATGGACAAGTATATAGAGAGAGGGTACAGAGAGAATCTAAATTTCAATGGTACTCACAAACAATGCATTGATCGGTAACAACCAATGCACTAGGATGCAACAGTGGTCTTGGTCAGCAAAGTCTCCCCCGGGGTTGAGTTAGAGAGCACGCCCCCAAGCCCAACGGTCACAGCCGCCAAATTGACCAGAGCACCCCAAAGGACCGCCAGGTAGGGGCAAACAGCGAGACCACAACGCTGCAAAAACTGTGGGGAAGAATGAGAAATGATTGAGTGAAGGTGAGCCAGGGTAGGAGTGAGTGTGTGTGAATGTGAAAAGGTTAATGTCTTGGCCACGACTGCACATCAAAAAGTGAATGAGTGTGTGTGCTAAAAGAAAAACATAAACAGTGATAGGGTGTGTCAAAAAATAGAATGTGTGTGCGGCATGGAGACCAAACACAGCAACCATGAACCGGAGTGGGAGTATGCAAGGCGATTACCTGTGCAATGTGAGTGCCGGGCAAGACCAAATGCCCTGCCACCACGGCGAGACATCGGAGTAACTCGGTCGGAGGCCGCCGCCATGTACTGCGAGCTGGGGGCGTGCTCACGCAAACATCATGTGAGGGCGTGGTGACGTCCCAGGAAGGGAGGGAAGCCAGAACCGCCATATCCAATCGCGGTAGCTTCCCATCCCTGCAGCGCCAAAGCCCAGGAATGGCAAACCCCTTCTAACTCCCACAGTGTGGCGACCACAGGCGCCGCATGCGGGGCGTGGTGAGCATGACGCCGATGCGCCAAGGTCAGGGCCCACCCCCATCGTAACATGGGATGAGTGACGGGTCGCAAACTGGGCGCATCGCAACCCCGGAAGACAGGCCCGATAGACACCAGCACCACCTCTCATCTCAGAAATAGTTGTAATGGGATATGTAGGCTATAATGAGAAATCATGTATATGAATTAAAAGGGGAAAAAGAGACCCAGACCACTGTTGCATCCTAGTGCATTGGTTGTTACCGACCAATGCATTGTTTGTGAGTACCATTGAAACTTAGATTCTCTCTGTACCCTCTCTCTATATACTTGTCCATATACTAATAGATGTTTTATGGCCCTAAATGTGTCCTATGATGTTCCAATTCATTATTGTACTATGTCCCAGGATGAACTCTATTAAACTTTTTTTACCATCAGTACCTTGCAAATCCTTTGAGAATATAATAATGTAGAGGACTCACCCTAGACATTACATTACATCATGGACTATCGAGCCTATATATCCACTGACATGTCTCACGCAAAGTCCCGCTTCTATCCTCTAATTTTTTTTTTACTAATAATTGGGATGGAGACATGTCAGTGCATTCTCTGGAAATAATGTGAACAGGTCACAACTCCATTTTTTTTACATGTGGCATGGTGTTGTAGAAGGAAAACTAAGGTTATGATGTGATGATATGATGTAACTTATCCACCTATTCACAGCTATTTTTTAACCCCTTTAAGGGGGACAAAATGGAACAGACATCCTGGGTTAAGTATTATGTTGGGGGGGGGGAGGGGGCGGATCAAGCTCACAAGAAACAGTCCTCATCTTTTAGTCATGAGGTGTTGCTTGTGGAACCTCTGCAGTATGCACAACACACCAATCTATTGGCAGGCAGCTGGTTTTGTTGCCTTGGCCGGGTAGTCCACAACCCCAACTGGCCTGCGGGGCCAGGGTGTCTACTTAGTGTTTAAAACATGGACACTTGAGCAGACTACGAGAGCTCAATTATGTCAACCATTCAATAAATTTATCATGATAGTTTTATTTTCCACTCACCATGAAAAATCTACGTAGCCTCTGTAAGATGGTTGTGTGCAAATCTCACACACTAAACAAAATCAACAATATACAGCAATTGCCACCAAATACTCTTTTGGAATTTACTGTTACCCATGGTGATCGGGGTTAGCCAGTGGGTGTCTGCAGGATGGGATCTATCAGTTGCCCAACCACGACTGATGTTAAGGACTGTCCTAACCCTGCTAACAGTGTCGCCAGCATTACAGACTTTGCTGTTGCTCATGGCAACCCCATTGAACTCTTAATACTATCTGCTCCCAGTTGCCCAGGCACAGTCGGTGCCGTGCGACTTGTCCCTACAACTTCTGCAAGTATCAATATGCATGACAACCACAAGCAATGCCTGCAAGTTTAAGTACAGACAAGAAAGAGGGCACCAGCCAGTCTGGAAGCTTGGGGGCGGAGCCACGCCCCAGAGGAGACCCAGCAGGCCTTGCTTGCGGAAAGAGAGAGGACCAAGATGGTGGATGGTACACGTGTGTACCCAGCATTAATCTGGTTGCCTGAAGTGCAATAGATGACACTAGTAGACACCGGTGTGTGGCTGAAACATTGAGGGGGATTCGCCCTCGGGTTAATCGAGGGGATGGAGAGGCTGTCTGCTATGTCCTGGTTGCAGGAGACCCACCGCGGTGGTCAGGGCCTGGATCCAGTGTGGGCATTGCGACGAGTCGCTTACTAAGCTTAGCTGCTCACCTACAGCGTGGATCTGTGGTGCATAGAACAGCCACAGAAGTCTGGAATGGGCCAAAGAGTGGCTGCTAAAGGCAGGGTTAAGTCTGAGGATGGGGACTCCTCTGCAAAGGCAAGTAACATTGGGGAAGAAAGCTGGAAATCTGCCTCAGCTGGCAGCCTGGTCAGGGAGCTGGTACCTGTTAGTGCTGCCCAGCAGGTAACAGAAGCTGGTCCCAGAAGGCTGGCTGTGCCTGTTCACCCTGTCAGCCCCACCTGGAAGGAGCCAGTGCAGGAATACCGCTCGCCTTCAGGTGAGCCAGAGGGGAGCAGCAGTGGTAGAGCAATAGACTGGGGGTCCCCCAGACTGCAGGCAGAATTCGGGCCCATGGATGCTCATAGGAGGAATGAGTGGGGAGGCCCCCAGGAAGATGCAGAGGTGCTTTCCAAGGTGACAGATGCCAGATTCAGCTGGAAATGCGGAAGGATCCCTGAAGACCCCTATCTGTGTCCGACGGGGGTTCCAGGACCAACCCTCCATGACCAAGAACAGAAGTGCTGAGTACAGTCAGTGGGTAGTTGGGTCACCTAAGTCCTGTGTCCTCCCTGGGAAAGGCAAGCTGAAGGAACTGCCAAGATTCTCCAGGTTCCAGAAGGATCTACAGTCCAGAGGACAGCAGTCGAGCGGGGCTTGGACTACCCTTATGTTCCCCAGGATATTATGGACACTATTGAGGAGTCCCGGGTCAAATGGGAGGAGGCCATGGTCTGGGAATTCATGCATGTCCCCAGGCCCCAGCAGGGACCTTAGTGTGAGGAGGCTTGGACACGGTTCCAGGATAATCAGCAAGAATGTCGGGTGGGAAGAGCCATTTATTTGGATAGAGTGGTGGTTGTAAAGGCTAGACAACCCACCAGAAGCCACTCCGCTGCTGTTAGAGGCAGCATCAAGAGACCAATTCTCACTTCTACTTGTGAAGGAACTGAAGTGAGTTGTTCAGCTCACAAATTACAGAAATGGACAGCAAGGAGAGTACTGCCACCTCTGTTTGTTGCTTTCTTCACGGATTAGGCTGGGCTAACACCCTGATCCATTTCCAGATGGGATGTCCTGTTCCCCTGAAGAACTTTGGGTGAGAAGTAGTGTCATGCTGTTGTTTTGGAGGGGCTACTGCTTCAAGAGACTCTTTTCATTTACAAAGTTTTCTGCCAGCAGAATCCTAACCCCTGCTAGTAGAATGTGTGTGTATAGATAGGACATTTGTGTGTTTAGGTACGAAAGTAGTGTTAGGATTGTATTTCCTCGGTTTCTATTTATTTTTAAGCTCAAGTGATATATTCTTGATTTTATACAATTTGCCGGGAGGGCTTCCCTTTTAGGGGGGGGGGGGGGGGGTGCTCCAGCTAAGATGTATGCCTTAATGTGTTTATATTGTTGTTTTGCTAGCTACAGTGACCTGTAGTTAGAATGTACATATTTAATTGTTTTTTGGGGAAAAAAGTGTATATTTGATAATGCTAATTTATTTGTAAAAAGCCCCTTTCCAAGTTGTTTCCCTATGCCCCTCCCTTATTTTTCTCATGGGATGCCCTGTATCTTTGAACTAGAACTGAACTAGAGGGTGGGAGTTAGGAGGGGCTGCCATGAATATTTTTGAGGCCTCAGCCAATCTCCAGTAGTAGGCAGGCAGGGGACTGAGTCCACCTCATAAATGGACATGAGCCACGCCAGCAGGGGCAGTCGGGTGGAAGATAGAGATGTGTTGGTGTTGAGGCTGTCGGTGACCCTCAGGGGTGCTTCCTAGTCTGGGGGGGTGTCCTTGATCCGGGGCTTGGATTCTGGAAGGATCCTGTCATAACACACGGGAGGAAGCCCCTCCTGGAAACACGGGAGCAAGAGAGGACACAGTGAATAATCAACACTGTTGGGGACCAACAAGGGGGGAGACTGCCACATGTCTCCCTGAAGACAGTGGTGTGCTTAAGTCTTAATCCTTCCCTGAGCGATCTCCTAAGAGGCATCCTGGTGGGCTGGTGAAGAGTCAGTCAAGTGGACTGTGAAGGAGACTGTATATAGACTGTATATAGGAAGATGTCCTTGAATAGGGATGGGCCAAACACCCCCCATTTCGGTTCACACCAGAACACCACCAACAGGCAAAAAGTTCTAGTGAACATGCAAACCCTACTAAAGTCTATGGGACATTAACATAAAAATTTAAAATGCTTATATGCAAGTTATTGCCATAAAAAGTATATGGGGACCCGAGTAGTGCTCTAGGGGACATATATCAATGCAAAAAAAAAGTTTTTAAAACAATCGTTTTTTGAGGAGCAGTGATTTTAATGATGCTTAAAGTGAAACAATAAAAATGAAATATTTCTTTCAATATCGTGCCTGGGGGGTCCCTTTAGTCTACCTGTAAAGTGGCGAATCTGTGCGATGTCTAGAGCATGCCGCAGCAGTAATGACCTTTCTAAAGGAAAAAATGTAATTTTAAACTTGCTCGCGGTTGTAATGTATTGCCGGCTCCCGGCAATATAGATTAAAAAAAATGGCATGGGGTCTCCCCCCAGTCCTTGCCTATATAACAGCTGTCAGAGCGAAGGGACAGCAGTCAGTGGGAGCCCTCCCATTTTAGTTTTTACTATTTTTCGGGTCCGTCGGGGCATCATGATTGACGGTGATGTACATCGCGGGACACTTTTTTTTTTTTTTTTCTTTTTTAATAAAGGAATTGTCAAAAAAACTGTCTCTCTACCCAATACCCATTCAAATAGGGGGGAGCAGGATCTGGTGGATTCCAGATTCTGAAAAGCACCCCGCCTGCAGACCCCGACAACCACAGCCCAGGGTTGTCGGGAAGAGGCCCTTGTCCCCATCAACACAGTGCACCCACCCCCTCATGTTGAGGGCAAGCAGCCTGGTATGGGGGGGTGTTCGCTCATCCCCTCTCTTTCCTGGCCTGTCAGGCTGCATGCTCTGATAAGAGTCTGGTATGGATTTTAGGGGGACCCCACGGCAATTTAGAGTTCCCCTTAAAATCTAGGTTTTTTTATCATGTGATCAGCCGTGTCCAATCTGACAGACGTGAGTAGAGCCGATCAGCTGCTCTCCTGTCAGGGGGGTCTGCACTGATTATCAGTGAAGCCCTTCTGAGATTACCCACTTCAGACCACCAGGGATTTGCCACTAGGGATGAGCCCGATGTTCGAAAGCTGCGGAACGCCATTAAAGTCTATGGGACGCTAACATGAAAAACCAAAAGTGCTAATTTTAAAAGGCTTCTATGCAAGTTATTGCCATAAAAAGTGTTTGGGGACCTGGGTCTTGCCCCAGGGGACATGTATCAATGCAAAAAAAAGTTTTAGAAATGGCCGTTTTTTCAGGAGCAGTGATTTTAAGAATGCTTAAAGTGAAACAATAAAAATGTAATATTCCTTTAAATATTGTGCCTGGGGGGTGTCCTTAGTATGCCTGTAAAGAAGCCCATCTTTCCTGTATTTCGAACCGTACCACGGCAAAGACATTTCTTAAGGAAAAAATGTCATTTAAAACTGCTCACGGCTGTAATGAATTGTCGGATTCCGGCAATATAGATAAAAATCATTGAAAAGAAAAAACAGCATTGGTTCCCCCCCCCTTAATCCATTACCAGGCCCTTTGGGTCTGGTATGAATATTAAGGAAAACCCTGCGCCAAAATAAATACCAGACCCTTATCCGAGCACCTACCCGGCAGGCCGCAGGAAAAGGGGGGGACGAGAGAGCACCCCCCCAAGCCGTACCAGGCCACATGCTCTCAACATGGGGAGGGTGCTTTGGGGTCACCCCAAAGCACCTTGTCCCCATGTTGATGGGGGCGAGAGCTTCATCCCCACAACCCTTGCCTGGTGGTTGTGGGGGTCTGCGGGCGGGGGGCTTATCGGAATCTGGAAGACCCCTTTAACAAGGGGACCCCCAGATCCCGGCCCCCCTATGTGAATGGGTATCGGGTACATTGTACCCCTTCTCATTCACCAAAGAAGTGTCAAAAAAAGTAAAAATGACAAGACAGTTTGGGACAAGTCCATAATTAAAAAATAAAAAAATAGGTGTCCCGCGATGTAACTCCATCAATCACGCCACCCGACGGACCGAGATGAAAATAGGGTGGGGGTGGGATCTGGGGATCCCCTTGTTAAAAGGGGCTTTCAGATTCCTATAAGCCCCCCTGCCCGCAGACCCCCACAACCACTGGGCAAGGGTTTTGATGATGAGGCCCTTGTCCTCATCAACATGGGGACAAGGTGCTTCATCAATACATAACAGCCGCAAGCAGTTTTTAAATTACATTTTTTCCTTTAGAAATGTCATTTTGCTGTGGTACTGTTCTAAACACAGGAAAGATGCGTTACTTTACAGGCATACTAAGGACACCTCCCAGCCACGATATTTAAAGAAATAATTCATTTTTATTGTTTCACTTTAAGCATTCTTAAAACCACTGCTCCTGAAAAAACGGTCATTTTTAAAACTTTTTGTTTGCATTGATACATGTCCCCTGGGGCAGGACCCAGGTTCCCAAACACTTTTTATGGCAGTAACTTGCATATAAGCCTTTAAAATGAGTACTTTTGATTTTTCATGTTCGTGTCCCATAAACTTTAACGGTGTTCGTACTAATATTTTGGCTGTTCGCAAGTTCTGGTGCGAACCGAACCGGTGGGTGTTCAGCTCATCCCTAATTGCCACCACTGGTGACCACCATGTATGCCACCCATGACCATCAGGGATGCCAATCTATGCTCAAAATCAATGCGAGTCAGTGCCCGCAAATGGTGCAAGTCAGTGCCCATCACTAATGCCTGCCAGTGCCTCCTTATCAGTGATGCTTATCAGTGCCACCTATCAGTGCCACTTATAAGTGCCAATTAGTGCCGCCTATCAATGCCCATCAGTGCTGCATACCAGTGCCACCTATCAGTGCCCATCAGTATTGCCTATCTGTGCTGCATATTGGTGCCCCTTATAAGTGCCACCTCATTGGTGCCACCTCATCAGTGCCCATCAGTACAGTCTCATCAGGGCCCATCAGTGAAGGAGACAACTTATTTACAAAATTTTATAACTGAAGCAAAGAAAACATTTTTTTCCAAATTTTCTGTCTTTGTTGCACAAAAAATAAAAACCCCAGCAGTGATCAAATACCACCGAAAGAAAGCTCTATTTGTGGGAACAAAATGAAAAAAAATTTGTTGGGGTACAGTGTAGCATGACCACGCAATTGTCATTCAAAGTGCGACAGCGCTGAAAGCTGAAAATTGGCCTGGGCAGGAAGGGGGGAAAGTGTCTGGTATTGAAGTGGTTAATCGCCACTGGGTTTTTTCTTTTTTGCGATATAAGTAAAAAAAGAGCAAAAATGTTGAAAAAAACAAAACACTTTATTTTCTTTTAAATCTTGCAAATGTAGCACCCTCTAGGAAGCTGTTGGGGCCTTTGAGGGAGCTACCCAGTCTGGGGGGGTGACCTTGGGCCTGGGCTCGGGTGCAGTCGGGACCACTTCCAAGTACATGTGGGAAGGACCTGGACCGGAGGCAAAAGAGAGCAAGAAGACAGCGGGAGAGAGCACTACTGAAAGACTCCAGGGAGGACAAGGGGTCACAGCCAGGAGGGCTGGTCAGTGAGACACAGTTGGGAGAACTGGGGAGGCACACCTGAGAGGACTGGGAGATTGCAGTCATAGATGGGTGCAAAACCAGAAGAGTGGACTGTGGTGGAAGGGGCAGTGGAGTTGGGCAGCTGCAGCCAGGAGAACTGGCAGGGCCTAAAGAGGGCTTACTGGAATCAATCAAAACCAAATAGTGTAGTGCCACCAAAAACAATTAAATCAAGTCCAAACAACAAAATTCCACTGTTGTTCCACAACGGTGGAATTTTGTTATTTGGACTTGATTTAATTGTTTTTGGTGGCGCTACACTATATATTTGGTTTTGTATGATCTATTGAGAGTCACATGTGGATACACTCTAATGCCCCGTACACACGGTCGGACTTTGTTCGGACATTCCGACAACAAAATCCTAGGATTTTTTCCGACGGATGTTGGCTCAAACTTGTCTTGCATACACAAGGTCACACAAAGTTGTCGGAAAATCCGATCGTTCTAAACGCGGTGACGTGAAAAAACACGTACGTCAAGACTATAAACGTGGCAGTGGCCAATAGCTTTCATCCCTTTATTTATTCTGAGCATGCGTGGCACTTTGTCCGTCGGATTTGTGTACACACGATCGGAATTTCCGACAATGGATTTTGTTGTCGGAAAATTTTATATCCTGCTCTCAAACTTTGTGGGTCGGAAAATCCGATGGAAAATGTGTGACGGAGCCTACACACGGTCGGAATTTCCGACAACAAAGTCCTATCACACATTTTCTGTCGGAAAATCCGACCGTGTGTACGGGGCATAAGTGGTGTTGGCAGCAATCACATTAAGCCTATTATAAGGCGAATTACATTGATTATTTGATTTGTATATTAATTTCACACATATATTGAATATTGTGCTGATTATATATATTTTCACTATTACCGGGATCATTAGCCGTATGTGGGACAGCTAGCATCTGAACTTTCTCTACACTATAGGGGCCTGCGGTCCAAAAAAGGCAATTGCTAGGGCCTGGCTAAGTCAATGTCAGGCCTAACCACTTCATGATAGCTGTACCTGAGGATTAAAGGGGGAGCAATGTGCTGGAGGAGAAAGACCTGAGGATTAAAGAGGAAGTGATGTGCAGGAGGAAGTTGAAGCAGTATGTACAGGGAGTGTACATAGTTGTCCCAAAACTAATTGCTTTGATTCACGCTGGGCATCTCATAATTTTTTCTAACCCCATCCAAGTTAATCCCCCTCAATAAAAATACAAGAAAACAAGTGTATGGACTGTTCAATGACTTGGGATGCTTGAGATCCCAAGATCTTTGAGATCCTGCTTGTCAAACAGGTGCAGAAAAATTGGGCCTCTTCTGCAATTGGGCCTCTTGTGGCTTATTAACACGGCCAGCACCAGAAAAAAAAGGAGAAGCATGCCCCGCCTGCAGCGGATGTGCCATGTCCACGACCACCACTTTTCACAGTAGACAGAGGTCGCTTGCCCTCTTTTAGTGGCCTGTGAGCATCTGCCTCTCCTTGTTGGACTTTCAGACATGAGGATTTTTGGGGGGGATTTTTATAACTTTTTATTATAGAGTATGGGATGGTAATATGGTACTTGGGTGCAATACATTTGTGCTTTGTGTACTATAAACCATTCTACTAGTTTTATTTATAAAAAAAAATAAAAATAAAATAAGGGTGCAGCAATTGTGCAGAATTTTCTTTTGCTGCTGCAAAAAAACTAAAATAAAATAAAATGTAAAAAAAATTAGGAAAACCAAAAAAAAAAAAAAAAAGTGGTGACGCATAAGGCAAACTCCCTGTGACTCCGAAGATGGAACAGCAATTATGGAGACTTTTTTTTGCTGCTGCTGGAAAAAAAAATCAATAAGCCCAACAAAAAAAAAAAAGAAAAAGGGAACCACTGCTGAATGAGGAACACCTGCGACGCAGAAGGGGGGACTGCAATTATGCTCTAAATATTCTTAGTGCTGCTGCGCTACCAAAAAAAAAAAAAAACAATGAAAAAAAAAGTATACCACTTCTGTGCTAACACAGAAGGAATAACACTTGCGACACAGAAGGGGGAGTACTAATAATGCAGCAACAGTACCTGATACTGTAAAAAAAAAAATTGTTAATGAAAAAAAAAAAAAAAAAAAAAAGGGATTAGTGGCGACACAGAAGTGTTATTCACACCAACACTTCATTAGCATCACAACTGTTATTCACACCGCATTACACTGTGTTATATACTCAGCAGTACACTGTGCTATATACTTCGCAGTACACTGTGCTATATACTACGCAGTACACTGTGCTATATACTACGCAGTACACTGTGCTATATACTCCACAGTACACTGTGCTATATACTCCGCCGTACACTATGTACTCCGCCCTACACTGTGCTATATACTCCGCCCTACACTGTGCTATATGCTCTGTAGTACACTGTTATATACTCTACACTACACTGACATATATACTCTGCCGTACACGGTCATATATACTCTACACTACACTGTCATATACAGTGCCTTGAAAATGTATTCATACCCCTTGAAACGTTCCACATTTTGTAATTTTACCACCAAAAACGTAAATTTATTTTATTGGGATTTTATGCGATCGACCAACACAAAGTGGCACATAATTATGAAGTGGAAGGAAAATGATAAATGGCTTTCAACATGTTTTACAAATAAATATGTGAAAAGTGTGGCGTGCATTTGTATTCATCTCCCCTGAGTCAATACTTTGTAGAACCACCTTTCACTGCAAGTCTTTTTGGGGATGTCTCTACCAGCTTTGCACATCTAGAGTGACATTTTTGCCCATTCCTCTTTCCAAAATAGCTCAGGCTCTGTCAGATTGGTTGGAGAGCATCTGTGAACAGCAATTTTCAAGTCATGCCACAGTTACTCAATTGGATTTAGGTCTGGACTTTGACTGGGCCATTCTAACACATGATTATGCTTTGATCTAAACCATTCCATTGTAGCTCTGGCTGTATGTTCCAGCTGGATCTTTGTCCTGCTGGAAGGTGAACCTCTGCCCCAGTCTCAAGTCTTTTGCAGGGTCTAACAGGTTTTCTTCTAAGATTGCCCTGTATTTGGCTCCATCCATCTTCCCTTCAACTCTGACCATTTTCCCTGTCCCTGCTGAAGAAAAGCATCCCCACAACATGATGCTGCCACCATGTTTTACGGTGGGGATAGTGTGTTCAGGGTGATGTGCAGTGTAGTTTTCCACCACACATAGTGTTTTGCTTTTAGGCCAAAAAGTTCAATTTTGGTCTCATCTGACCAGAGCACCTTCTTCCACATGTTTGCTGTGTCCCCCACATGGCTTCTCGCAAACAGGACTTCTTATGGCTTTCTTCCAACAATGGCTTTCTTCTTCCATAAAGGCCAGATTTGTGGAGTGCACGACTAATAGTTGTCCTGTGGACAGATTCTCCCACCTGAGCTGTTGATCTCTGCAGCTCCTCCTGAGTTACCATGGGCCTCTTGGCTGATTCTCTTATTAATGCTCTCCTTGCCTCACAGTTTAGGTGGATTGCCATGTCTTGGTAGGTTTGCAGTTGTGCCATACTCTTTCCACTTCGGATGATGGATTGAACAGTGCTCTGTGAGATGTTCAAAGCTTGGGATATTTTTCTATAACCTAACCCTGCTTTACACTCCCCCACAACTTTATCCCTGACCGGTCTGGTGTGTTCCTTGGCCTTCATGTTGCTGTTTGTTCACTAAGGTTCTCTAACAAACCTCTGAGAGCGTCACAGAACAGTTGTATTTATACTGAGAATAAATTACACACAGGTGGACTCTATTTACTAATTAAGTGACTTCTGAAGGCAGTTGGTTACACTAGATTTTAGTTAGGGGTAGCAGAATAAAGGGGGCTGAATACAAATGCACGCCACACTTTTCACATCTTTATTTGTAAAAAATTCTGAAAAACATTTTCCTTCCACTTCACAATTATGTGCCACTTTGTGTTGGTCTATCACATAAAATCCCCAAAAAATACATTTGTTTTTAGTTGTAACATGACAAAATGTGCAACATTTCAAGGAGGTATGAATAATTTTTCAAGGCACTGTATGCTCTGCCTTACACCGTGTTATATACACTAAGCTGGCTGACCGCACACTACACAAAACACCACGTCTAATCTCCATTCATAAACACTATATACGGCCGCTGTGTAAGCAGCCTTATATAGTGTGGGGAGCTGACTTAGCCCCTGAGCTATGATTGGCCAAAGCCAGGGTCGTCTTTAAGGCAGGGCAAAAGGGGCAATTGTTATCATTGTTATGGGGCCCAAAACAGCTGGCTCATACTTGCCAACTATCCCAGTTTAAATTCCCTTGTCCCTTGAAGTTTTAGTCCCATGCTGTGTCCCTATATCTCAGTGTGAAGTTCTGTTACTAATGCTGCTCAGCTCTGCACCATTGTCGTGTACAGGTGACTCAGCTGTACACCCTATGTTTACATGTAAATAACCGGCATTAATATGTAAATAGTGGCAGCATTAATATGTAAATAGTGGCAGCATTAATATGTAAATAGCCGTGGATCGGAGACTTTGATATGTAAAAGAGGCAGCATTCAAATGTATATCATGCTCCCCTGAGGTCATATCCACCTTCATTTCTGCTGAATGCTGCCCACTTGGGAGGTAAAGGAGCATGCTTGAAAGTCCTGCCTTCAGCTGTGATCATTAGGCCTAACATCAGCCTGTTCTGCAAAGGTAAAAGAAATTGGAGGTGGAACCCTTTTTCAAAATAACATGATGCTACAGCACCGTGATTTTTGGTGCATGTGTATATGCTCCTATCACATTAGTGGTCAGTGTAAATCCCCATTTATATTGGTAATTGTTAAAAAAAAAATCCAAACTTGCATTTGTGGTTCGTTTTGAATCCTCCCTTTAAATTGGTGGTGAGTGTAAATCCCCCCTTACATTGGTGGCAAGTGTAGAAATCCCCCTTTATTGGTTGTTGATGTAAAATCCCCCATTACATTGGTTGTCAGGGTAAATTCTTAATTACATTGGTGATCAGTAGGGATGGGCTTTATGTTCGGGTCGAACAGCGAACAATTTGGGGTGTTCGCGGCAAATTCAAAAGCCGCGGAACACCCTTTAAAAGTCTATGGGAGAAATCAAAAGTGCTAATTTTAAAGGCTTATATGCATAGTATTGTCATAAAAAGTGTTTGGGGACCTGGGTCCTGCCACAGGGGACGTGTTCCAATGCAAAAAAAGTTTTTAAAACGTCAGTTTTTTCGGGAGCAGTGATTTTAATAATGCTTAAAGTAAAACAATAAAAGTGTAATATTTCTTTAAATTTTGTACCTGGGGGGGGGGGGGGTGTGTGTCTGTAGTATGCCTGTAAAGGGGCGCATGTTTCCTGTGTTTAGAACAGTCTGACAGCAAAACGACATTTCTAAAGGAAAAAAAGTCCTGTAAAACTACTATCACTGTAAAACTACTATTGCTACTATCACTACTAACTACTGTAAAACTGCTAGCGCCGGCTATAATGAATTGTCGTTTTTTTTTTTATTTCGGCGCGGTGTGGTATGGCTATTAAGGGGAACCCTGCGCCAAAATTTACACATTTGTACCCCATTACCAATTCACATGGGGGGGCGGGATCTGGGGGTCCCCTTGTTAAAGGGGACTTCCAGATTCCGATAAGCACCCCGCCCGCAGACCCCCACAACCACCGGGCAAGGTTTGTGGGGATGAGGCCCTTCTCCCCATCAACATGGGGACAAAGTGCTTTGGGGGCTACCCCAAAGAACCCTCCCAATGTTGAGGGCATGTGGCCTGGTACAGTTCAGGAGGGGGGGTGCTCTCTCGTTCCCCCCCCTCTTTTTTTCCTGTGGCCTGCCAGGTTGCATGCTCGGATAAGGGTCTGGTATGGATTTTGAGGGTGACCCCCACCTTTTTTTTTTTTGGAGCGGGGTTCCCCTTAATATCCATACCAGACCTGAAGGGCCTGGTATGGAATTTAGGGGGACCCCCCACACATTTTTTTTTTCTTAAATTTTGGTTCTGGGTTCCCCTGTGGGGGAATCCCATGCCGTTTTTATCAATGAACTTTTATGTGTATTGCGGACCAACAATTCATTAAAGCCGGCACTAGCGATAGCAGTTTTACAGTAGTTAGTAGTGATAGTAATTTTACATGACCTTTTTTCCTTTAGAAATGTCATTTTGCTGTCAGACTGTTCTAAACATGGGAAACATGCGCCCCTTTACAGGCATACTATAGACGCCCCCCAGGTACAAAATTTAAACGAATATTACACTTTTGTTTCACTTCAAGCATTATTAAAATCACTAATCCTGAAAAAACGGCCGTTTTTAAAACTTCTTTTTGCATTGATACATGGCCCAGGTCCCCAAACACTTTTTATGACAATAACTTGCATATAAGCCTTTAAAATGAGCACTTTTGATTATGCACGTTCGTGTCCCATAGACTTTAACGGTGTTCGCATGTTCTAACAAATTTTTTGCCTGTTCGCATGTTCTGGATGCGAAACCGAACCGGGGTGTTCGGCTTATCCCTAGTGATCAGTGTACATTTCCCTTTACATTGGTGGTAAGTACAGAATTGCCCTTATACTGTTGGTCAGTGTAAATCCCCCTTTACATTGGTGGTCAGTGTAATTCAACCCTAACATTGGCGGTCAGTGTAGAAGTGTCACCTTACATTGGTGGTCAGTACAAATCTCCCTGACAATGGTTGTCAGTGTAAATTCACCCTTACATGGAGGTCATTGTATACTCTCCCATATACCTAATTACATTGGTGTCAGTGGAGAGATCCCTATTAGGCTTGATTCACACTAGCGCGTTTTTTGATGCATTTTGCATTTTACAGAAATGCACAGGAATTTTTTAACATGGGTTCCTATGGAACATGTTCACATCAATGCTTTTGTTTCTTTGCGTTTTTGGAAAGGGTCGGGGACTTTTTTTCATGCAAAATGCAGCGTTTTGCATGTAATGGATTTCAATGGACAAGCATCAAAAACGCAAGTGCACCGTTTTTAGTGCGTTTTTGCAGTTTTTTTTTTTTTTTTTTTAATTTTTTTTACATTTTTTTTAGACTGTAAAAAAAACAAAAAAAAAAAAAAAAAAAAAAAAAAAAAAAACGCAAATCGCGGCAAAAACGCGGCAAAAACGCGGCTCAAAAACATGGCAAGCATGAAAAAAAAAACTCCAAAAACGCTCAAAAGCAACATGCATAGGTGTGAATCGAGCCTTAGTATAGGTGGGTGGTGTAAAATCCCCCGTTACATGGTGGTCATTGTGAATTCCCCATTACATTTGTGGTCAGTGTAGAGTCCCCCACTATATACTTGCCAAAGATTTCCAGCTTTGCTCTACATGATTCAGAATTTGCAGAACCACTTTCATCTGCAGCTTCTATGTGGGGTGTGCTATATTGGTAAAACAAGATAAAAGTTGCAAACAAGGATGAATTTGCACAGACACATCATTAAGGATTAGAAGGAAGATGATTTCTGCACACATGTGGAGCATCATTTCTCACAAACAAACCACACTATGGAAGGTGTTTAGTTCTTAAAGGTAACTTTAGA
Organism: Lithobates septentrionalis; assembly: GCA_037952835.1. Classification (NCBI taxonomy): domain Eukaryota; kingdom Metazoa; phylum Chordata; class Amphibia; order Anura; family Ranidae; genus Lithobates; species Lithobates septentrionalis. Next base: position 2,074,714 of record JBBDGP010000525.1, on the reverse strand, counting down.
ACTACTCGGGAAAGGCAAACCTTTGAACTAAGAATGATAATTCTATTTGACACAAAAGATTATGGGCTAAATGTAGACCTTGTTTTTCTAAATCATTATCTAACAGTTTTAGGGCCCTTCTCTCCTCTGTGACTGTTGCTCTGATCCCCAGTCTATAACTTATCTCATTAACTATCCCAGTTTATTTACCATTGCTGTGTATGGTTGCGTTTTTCCCTCAGGGATTGTCTTACTTAACATTCTGCTAAAAATTTGTGTATTAGTACTGCCTGGACCTTGAAGACGGGGACACATCCTGAAAGCTTGCCCTCCAAATTTGGATGTTCGTGCAAATAAAAAAGTATGCACAGTACTCATCTGCTCTTTTTTCAAATGCAGAAATAAGGCTACAATTACGTCAAGCTTTCCTAAATTAAAATTTTTCAAATAAGTCACATTAGCTATAATAAGACCTCAAGGTGGCAATTTGCCTGCATTCTGACCTCTGCTCCTGCAACCACTTTACATTGCTGATTCAGCAATATACTTACAAGCTCAGTGCATGGCTTATCTTCAACCCTAAAGCGAAGTTCCAGACGTTTTTGTGTTTATTAAAAGTCAGAAGCTACAAAAAGTGTAGCGCCTGACTTTTAATAAACACAAATTTAAATGGCAAATAAACAGCGCCTGCTTCTCCTTTTTACCAACTCCCATTTAGGCTATACCCGTATTAAACTCTTGTATGTGTCTATAACCTTGGATGGATAAATATCACAGTGAATTTACATTACTTGCTTACGTGCATACTTATGTAAACCAAAATACAGTTAATGATACATCGTAGTATATAAAGTGACAATGATTAAAGTGCATACATAAATGGATATAAAGTGACAGTAATTAAAGTGCATAAAGTGATATAAGAGCAATGAAGTCCTTATTAGTGCAAAAAAGAGAGTGCTGCAGTGCTCCGTGTGTCAAACAATGTCAATACTTCCACTTGTCAATCATATTGTTATACAGTACCAAGGTGCGAGTGTCTTACTATATCCATTTTAATAAACACACACTCACCTATCCCATGGTCCAGCGATGCAGCCGCCTGACCCCTCAGCTCTCTCTCACCGGTGCCGGCATTGCAAGTGTGGACACCTGACTGTGAAAGCTTGCGGCTTCCTCAATGGTCGGGCCTCCTCAATGGCCGGGCAATCTTCTGGAACCTGTGAGGTGTCCCAGAAGATTGCACGGAGGGAGGGGGAGAGGAGAACTTCCGCTCAAGCCACCTAGGCGGCCCGAGCAGAAGTGGGAGCAGGTACCTGTCAAAACTAGGTACCTGCTCCCCCCCCAAAAAAATGGCATGCCAAATGTGACATTTAAGGGTTAAGGCGTGCGTAAAGCTGAGATTCCACTTTTGGGTGGAACTCCGCTTTAAACCATAGATGTGTCTGTAAAAGATATTACAAATATATTACTGGATTGTAATAACATACCAAAAGTAAAATTTTGTTTATTTTAAACAATAGCGGCTTTTTTTTTTTATATGTCGGCGTACACACTGTATGTATAATGACTACAGTTTATATATGCATAGTTTAATATATATAATTCCCCTCCACAGAAATTTTCTGTACACTAAGAGAAAACGAATTCTGGAAAATTAACGAAACACAAGTACCATTCGGTAAAGTTGTCTATTTTAAATGCCCAGAAAACTGGACCCTAGAAGGCTCAAGCTCTATCCAGTGCTTTCATTATGGCTGGAGTTCAAACCCTCCAATCTGTAGAGGTACGTACATCCAATTAATGCATAGTGTACTGGAAACAAAAATTGTCCTTAACCTGGAAAATGCAAACTGATGAAAACTGCATAATCAGAATTAACCTTCAATGAAAATTGCATGAAACACTATGCAGCTCTTGTTGTATTATGTTGTGAGCTTGGATCTATCTTTAAGGCCTCCATATTAACCCTTTATATATTTTATATAGTTAAACAGGTTGGAAGTCACATGTTCCTCAAGTTCAACTGATACAGAAAAAATATGCAAAATAGATGCTCCGCTGGTGAACATTTTAATCGATTTATCAGGTGAAAAAGAAAAAAAAAAAAAAAAACTAAAGCAGAGTCCCATTGAGATTCATGTCCATAAATAACAAAGAGGTAACACCCGTGTGGATAGAGATAAGTTACAGAGAAGGAAATCTTGAGAAACACTGCCTTAGTGTTTTGGGTGACATTTACTTATCTTTTATAAAGAGTACTACACTATGGGAGCATTTCTTTTTATGTTTTTCTGAGCATCACCAGTTTTAGCTGCAGTTCCAGACAACTTTAAAGGCCCTGAGCTTGGTGAGACTACTATTCAGTGGTCACGGCGATCTGGTAAGCAGGTTGTTATCTACTCACCTGGGTGTGGAGCTGGACGCACCTTATATGAAGGATTTTTTCACGATTTCCTCCTCTGTAACTTATCTCTATCCACACGGATGGGTGTTACCTCCTTGTTATTTATGGACTTGAATCTCAATGGGACGCTGCTTTAGTTTTTGTTTTTTTCACCTGATAAATCGATTAATATTTTCACTAGCGCTGCATCTATTTTGCATATTTTATCTGTTTGAGTTTTTGTATTATGCCCCGTACACACGGTCGGACTTTGTTCGGACATTCCGACAACAAAATCCTAGGATTTTTTCAGACGGAAGTTGGCTCAAACTTGTCTTGCATACACACTGTCACACAAAGTTGTCGGAAAATCCGATCGTTCTTAACGCGGTGACGTAAAATACGTACGTCGGGACTATAAACGGGGCAGTGGCCAATTGCTTTCATCTCTTTATTTATTATGAGCATGCGTGGCACTTTGTCCGTAGGATTTGTGTACACACGATCGGAATTTCCGACAACGGATTTTGTTGTCGGAAAATTTTATATCCTGCTCTCAAACTTTGTGTGTCGGAAAATCCGATGGAAAATGTGTGATGGAGCCTACACACGGTCGGAATTTCCGACAACAGGGTCCTATCGCACATTTTCCGTCGGAAAATCCGACCGTGTGTACGGGGCATTAGACTGTAGGGTGCTGGCATCTGTGTACATTTATTCATATATAACCTTTCTTATTTTGAGCGCAACGTTGGCCTTTGGGCTCCTTTTTTTCACATTTGATACAGAAAAAAACATGGAGAACCCTAAACCCAGAGTTGATCCAGAGGAAGGGAAAACATTATAAAGCATAGTCCCATTTGCTCCAAAAAAGGAAAAAAAAAAAAAAAAAAAAAAAAATCGCTTCTGATCCTCTAGGCCAGGGGTCTCCAAAAGTTCTTAACAAAGAGCCAGTTTACTGTCCTTCAGTTTTTAATAAGGCCGAATTGTGGCCAGCGGGGTTAAAAAAATTTTACATAACGCCTTTGGGCAGCAGGAGGAGTTATAGTGCATCATCACTGGTATTAGTGGGTAGAATAATTTCCATCATTGGTATCCGTGGAAGTAAAAGGGCCCCATCATTGGTATTAGTAGGAAGAATAATCCCTATCATTGGTGTCAGTGAGAAGAATAGTGCCCCATCATCGTTGTTAGTAGGAAGAATAGTGCCCCATCATTGGCGTTAATGGGAGGAATAGTGCCCTTTAGTGGGAGGAATATTGCCCCATCATTGGTATTAGGGGGAAGAATAATCCCAATCATTTGTGTCCGTGGGAGGAATAATGTCCCATCATTGTTATCAGTTGGAGGAATTATGACCCATCATTGGTATTAGGCTCCTTTCACACTGGGGCGGGGGGCAACGTCGGCGGTAAAGCGCCTCTATTGTTAGCGGTGCTTTACCGTCGGTATTCGGCCGATAGCGGGATGGTTTTACCCCCGCTAGCGGCCGAGAAAGGGTTAAAAACCACCGCAAAGCGCCTCTGCAGAGGCGCTTTGCCGCTGGTATAGCCGCACTGTCCCATTGGGCAGGAGCAGTGAAGGAGCGGTGTATACACCGCTCCTTCACCGCTCCGAAGATGCTGCTAGCAGGACTTTTTTTCCCCGTTTTGCTAGCGCACCGATCCAGTGTGAAAGCCCTCGGGGCTTTCACACCGCAGTGACAGCAGTGGCTGTTTCGGGTCGGTTTGTAGGCGCTATTTTTAGCGCAATAGCGCCTGCAAACTGACCCAGTGTGAAAGGGGCCTTAGGAGGGAAGAATAATCCCCATCATTGATGGCAGTGGGAGGAATAGTGCTCCATCTTTTGGGTCAATGGAAGGAATAGTGCCCCATTGGTATCAGTGGGAGGAATAGTGCCCCAAGGACCGGATAAAGGCAAGCAAGGGGCCACAGTTTGGAGACCACTGCTTTAGGCAATCAGATATTTCCTGGATCAACAATCTACAGTGTTAGAACTTATAAATATTGATAGACATTCATATTCTGTTCACTAAACAAAAAAAAAAGCTATAAGGGTGGCTAGAATGAGCTTCTGTGTTAAAGGGTATGCTGTAATTTAATGTTAATAAAAATGGTCTATCTTTTTCAATCTGCAGCGATGGTAATTTTTGTGAAATTCCATGCAATATGGCAACCTGGAAGTGTTTTGTACACAGATGGTGTACAGAATGCCTCCAAAAATGTAATTTCCTTCTTGTATGATTGGCTGATTAATTTTACCAGAAGTCTACACTAAGATGAAATCCAGATGTTAGGCACGCCCTGCAATAGAATTGTATGTTTTGGTGAGATACTCCCCAAGGGTTAATCACTTCTAAGGGCCCGTTCACACTGCCCACACACTAAACTGCAGCGGTTTCTCTGTTATTGACTAACCCATATGTATTCCCCCTAGACTATATGATCTATGCATTGTTTTAGATCCCAAGTTCAGAACTTTTCATGTATCAACATTAGTAGATGCTCAATCCCAAACTGTATGTACATCATTTATGAACATTAAACCTCATTTTCCAAGTAGATGCCCAATTAGAAGGTGCATCTTGAGACATCTTCAAGACATCTTGTAGGAACTGTATACCACAACTGTACATAGATTGTATGATCTGCAAACACAAAAATGGTGCTGTCAATCCCAAACTGTATGTACATCATGTATGAACAGGTTAAAAAGTAATGGTCCCAACACTAAACCTTACGGTACATCTTTAAGACCCCTTTGACACTGAGGAGCTTTTGGGGTAAAAAAATAGCGCCTGTAAAGCTCCTGAAAAACGGCTCCTCTGCAGTCTGTGTGAAAGCCTGAGTGCTTTCACACTGGGGCGATATGCTGGCAGGACGTTAAATAAACTCCTGCAAGCAGCATCTTAGGAGCGGTGTATACACCACTCCTAAACCACACCTGCCCATTGAAATTAATGGGCAGCACCGCCAAACCGCCGTCAAAGCACCGATGCAGCGGCGCCAGCTTTGTGGGTCATTTTAACCCGTTTTCGGTCGCTTTAAAAGCGCCCCGCTAGTGGCCGAAAGCCTCCGCAAAAACTACGGTAAAGCGGCGCTAAAAGTAGCACCGCTTTACCGCTGACGCCCCTCTGCTTATAAGTCTATTGTCTATTTACAAATTTAATTTTCTAAGCCTTTAGACCTTTAGTAGTAAAGTATCTTCAGGCTGGGTTCACACCTCCGATGGGTGCGGCACGCAGCAGGGGTCCTGTGCGTCCCTGTTCTCCATTTTAGGAACAAAACGGGGACAAATTTTTGCCTGAATTTGGCCCTAAAACAGAGCCAAAGACGCACAGCACTCCTGTGCAAGCTGCTCTGCAGAGATATGTGAACTGGCTCCATGTCATCTCATGTCATGCGAATTGGATTCAGGGAAACCCACATCCAATTCGCATAGGTGTGAACCCAGCCTTAAAGTGACAATATAAATTAAAAATTACTATGCTGTGCTATCTCCTAATCTTCCCAACAATTAATTTAAAGTGCCAACATTGCAATATTGAAGCAAAAAAATGTAAAACGTGATAAAATTAAAATAGCGAAAAAATAAAGTCCTTTGTTGCTGTGATAATATAATCTGTGATATGCGTCACACTCTACTGAAGAATAAAAATAATAAAAGAACACTTAAAGGATATATATGGTGCCACAAACGTGAATCATAAAGTGGCTATAGTGCATAAAACAGTGACATCCTGAGCAAAAAAGGGTTAGTCCAACATAATTGATATATAGTCCTTGTTAGATATATAATGGTGACTTCATAAAAAATGTGAAAACAATGTGTTGCGGTGTCAACACTCGGGTGCTCCCCACCCTCAGGCAATGGACGCTCACCTCAGGGAGTGTGACCTCGCAATTAAGTTCGGTCAACCACGCATGTGAATCACCTCAGGGATTTTAAGTTAGCTGTATGGTCCCAAACCACTCACTGGTGCTGTTTCCTCATATGCAAACCGTAAACAAAGTCCATAGCGTGATACCGTTTTAACACAATTTATTGTACAAACAAAAAGTCCCAGTACAGGGTACTCACATGGGTTAGGTGCGTTTAGTGCACCACTCTGTAATGTGCCTAAAACTCTGGCTTTTGATTGAGGTCGTATGTCCGTTCTCTGTGAGGCAGACCAGCTGCCTCCTACACCGTCCATTGCCTTGAGGGTGGGGAGCACCTGAGCGTGGACACCAACACGTTGTTTTCACGTTTTTTTTTTATGAAGTCACTATTATAAATCTAACAAGGACTATATATATCAATTATGTTGGACTGACCCTCATTTGATCAGGACGTCACTGTTTTATGCACTATAGCACTTTGATTCAGGTTTGTGGCACCATATATATCCTTTAAGTGTTTTTTTTAATTATTTTTCTGTCGAGTGTGACGCATGTCACAGATTATATTATCACAGCAACAAAGGACTTTATTTTTTTGCTATTTTAATTTTATCACGTTCTACATTTTTTTTTGCTTCAATATTGCAATGTTGGCACATTAAATTCATTGTTGGGAAGAATATAAGGAGATAGCGCAGCATAGTAATTTTTAATTTATATTGTCATCACACGGCTTTATGAGCCGTGATTAGTGCTAGCAGCTGTCGATTATCACTACGCACCAAATAATTTTTTATTTATATACAGGGCCAATCCTGGGCAGGTGCACGGGGTGCACCACGCCCCAGCGCTGTAATGTGCCTGCAGAAGAGGGGCGCTGCCGACCCGCTGCTGCCAAAGCTGACTGCACTGGTTGCTCACTTGGCTTGCTAGAATCGCCGGCAGCCCGGCTGGCGTCTAGCTAGCAACCAGTGACGTCAGTGAGACCGCGGCCGCCCCAGCATTCATTGCACGGCGCCTCCCCGGCTGAAAAGCAGCCACTGTGCCCATGAAAAGCAGCCACTGTGCCCATCAAACGCAGCCACTGTGCCCCGCCTAAAAGCAGCCACTGTGCCCCGCCTAAAAGCAGCCACTGTGCCCCGCCTAAAAGCAGCCACTGTGCCCATCAAACGCTGACACTGCCCATCAAACGCAGACAGTCTCTGACCATCTCTTGTATCATGTCTGCAGTCTTTGACCATCTCCTCTAGTATGTTTGCAGTCTCTGACCATCTCTTGTATCATGTCTGCAGTATATGACCATCTCTTGTATCATGTCTGCAGTATATGACCATCTCTTGTATCATGTCTGCAGTATATGACCATCTCTTGTATCATGTCTGCAGTATATGACCATCTCTTGTAGTATGTCTGCAGTCTCTGACCATCTCTTGTATCATGTCTGCAGTCTCTGACCATCTTCTGTAGTATGCCTGCAGTCTGACCATCGCTTCTATCATGTCTGCAGTCTCTGACCATCGCTTCTATCATGTCTGCAGTCTCTGACCATCTCTTGTACTATGTCTGCCGTCTTTGACTATCTTGTTCTCTTTATTGTTAAGAGATCATGGGATGATCCCAGATTAACAAAGACTCCTTAGGGGAGCATATCTGTGTTTGAGTCGTTGCCATAGAAACATTTGCAAAGGGGAGGAGTTAGTAAGATGACCACGCCCCCGTGGGGGCACCCAAAATATTTCTGCACCCAGGCGTCTGTGACCCTAGGATCGGCCCTGTTTATATATTTGTAATAGGTAGCTTGCAAAATCCTCATAGTCAGCCTTAAAGTGATTGTAAACCCTTGTTTTTGTTTTTTTTTAAATAACAAACATATCATACTTACCTCCACTGTGCAGTTTGTTTTGCACAGAGTGGCCCCGATTTTAGTCTTCTGGGGTCCCTCAATGGCGCTTGCAGCTCCTCCCCGCATCGGGAAACCACCTAGGAGAAGCGCTCTCCTTGGGGGTCCCCGTGCGGGCGTGCTCCTGAGTCCAGCATTTGCGTCTATCGACACAGAATGCCGGACTCTGCCCTGCCCCCGGCGCCCGTATTACAGGATTCAGTTGAGTAAAAAGGGGGGCTGGTGAGTGACAGAAGTTTTCACCTTAATGCATAGGATGCATTCAAGTGAAAAAAACATGAGGGTTTACAACCCCTTTAAAGAAAAAGAAAATGGTCCCCCTGCAGATTAATGTCATAATGTGCTAGTATGCAACGCCTATTTACCTGTAAAGTGGATCCATCCAGCAGCGCGCTGTCACCATTAACCACTTGAGCCCCGGACCATTATGCTGCCTAAGGACCAGAGGTCTTTTTCCAATTTGGCACTGCGTCGCTTTAACTGCTAATTGCGCGGTCATGCAATGCTGTACCCAAACGAAATTTGCGTCCTTTTCTTCCCACAAATAGAGCTTTCTTTTGATGGTATTTGATCACCTCTGCGGTTTTTATTTTTTGCGCTATAAACGGAAAACGACCGAAAATTTTGAAAAAAAATGATATTTTCTACTTTTTGTTATAAAAAAAAATCGAATAAACTCAATTTTAGTCATACATTTAGGCCAAAATGTATTCGGCCACATGTCTTTGGTAAAAAAAATGTCAATAAGCGTATATTTATTGGTTTGCGCAAAAGTTATAGCGTCTACAAACTAGGGTACATTTTCTGTAATTTACACAGCTTTTAGTTTATGACTGCCTATGTCATTTCTTGAGGTGCTAAAATGGCAGGGCAGTACAACCCCCCCCCCCAAATGACCCCATTTTGGAAAGTAGACACCCCAAGGAAATTGCTGAGAGGCATGTTGAACCCATTGAACATTTATTTTTTTTGTCCCAAGTGATTGAATAATGACAAAAAAAAAAAAAAATATTTACAAAAAGTTGTCACTAAATGATATATTGCTCACACAGGCCATGGGCCTATGTGGAATTGCACCCCAAAATACATTCTGCTGCTTCTCCTGAGTATGGGGATACCACATGTGTGGGACTTTTTGGGAGCCTAGCCGCGTACGGGGCCCCGAAAACCAATCACCGCCTTCAGGATTTCTAAAGGTGTAAATTTATGATTTCACTCTTCACTGCCTATCACAGTTTCGGAGGCCATGGAATGCCCAGGTGGCACAAACCCCCCCCCCCCCCCCCCCAAATGACCCCATTTTGGAAAGTAGACACCCCAAGCTATTTGCTGAGAGGCATATTGAGTCCATGAAATATTTTATATTTTGACACAAGTTGCGGGAAAGTGACACTTTTTTTTTTTCTTTTTTTTTTTTTTGCACAAAGTTGTCACTAAATGATATATTGCTTCTCAGCTACACACAATGTCTACACTCGTATAGACCTGCTACTAATGGACCAATACTCCCTAGACTCCCTGTCCGGTGCTTCAATTGGCTCCATCACACTGTCGGACCACGCTCCGGTCTTTCTCTCCCTGCGGCCCTTGTCTGCGGAAGCTCGGACATGGAGCTGGCGCCTAAACGAATGCATTTTGGATGATGCGGTAGCACACAAACAAGTGCTAGATGCCATCTCTCTATACTTTGTTGAGAATACAGGTGGGCATGGGCTCGGTATGGGAAGGACATAAAGCGGTTATCCGAGGGGAGCTAATATCTCAGGGATCGAGATTAAAGAGGGCTAGAGAAGGGGAATTGCAGGACCTATTAGGGAAAATTCAAAAAACAGAACTGATACACAAACGACACATAACCCCTACAGTAACCTCAGAATTGCAGGCCCTCAGGCAAGATTTATCCAGACTGCTAGATACTAGGATCAGGACACGAATGAGGCATGTAGCACACAAATTCTATGAATTTGGTAATAAGTGTGGACGACTATTGGCGAGAGCTCTTGGGCCCCAACGGGTTTCAGGCCATGTACACAAACTGACTTCGGTAACAGGTGCACCGGTTGTGCACTCCTCAAAAATAGCCCACGCCTTCAAAGAATACTATGCTCAGCTATATCACCTCCCGAGCACAGTATCTGGTCTAACGGATACCCAACGGACTGACCGTATTGCACAATACCTTACAGAAGCCCAATGCCCGCAGCTGACGGCTTCCATTAGTAAACAGCTGGATATACCTATCTCCCTTTTGGAAATTAAGACTGTGATTAAAGATCTCCCCAATGGGAAAAGCCCGGGTCCTGACGGCTATACTAACGCATACTATAAGAAGTACTCTCGGAACCCATGTGTGCTTATTTTACGGCCTTGGCTTCTGGTACGGTGATGCCTAAGGAAGCTCTGATGGCGCATATCACAGTCCTTCCAAAAGAAGGGAAAGATCATTCCATGCCAGGGAGCTATAGGCCGATATCCCTTCTAAACACCGATGTCAAAATCCTAGCAAAAATTCTGGCCAATAGACTCAAACCGATCCTTCCGTCACTTATACACCCTGACCAGACGGGATTCATAATGGGTAGAGAAGCCAGGGACAACTCCAATAGAGCACTCCAACTGATACACTGGGCAGAGTCCCGGACCACAGCACACCCTCTTCTTTTGCTCTCTACCGATGCCGAGAAGGCATTCGATAGGGTTGATTGGACTTACATGAGAGTAGTGCTGACCAGGCTTGGCCTGGGCCCCAGCATGCTCTCGTGGATATCCTCCCTGTACAGTTCCCCAACAGCTAGAGTAAAGGTAAATGGTTTACTGTCGGACTCCTTTCCAATACATAATGGGACACGCCAGGGGTGTCCTTTATCCCCTTTGATTTTTGCTCTGACATTGGAACCCCTGCTAAACAAAATACGCCTTAATGGGGATATCAGGGGCTTCACCGTGGGGCCAACTGAACATAAGCTTTCCGCTTACGCGGATGACGTCTTATTTTACGTCTCAGAGCCCCTCACATCACTACCCAACATCATGGCAGAACTGAAGGAATTTCACTTATTATCCAACTTTAAGATCAACTACAACAAATCTGAGATTCTGTCCCTAAATATACCCATGGCTTTACGTACACAGCTGCAGACTGCCTTCTCGTTTACGTGGTGCCAGACCTCCCTGAAATACTTGGGGATATACCTGCCCACACAGTGTTCCCAGCTCTATACATGTAATTACTCACTAACCTCAGAACAGACCTAAAATCTTGGAATAGAGCTGCATTCTCATGGATGGGCCGAGTCAGCATTTTGAAGATGAATGTGCTACCCCGCATCTTATTTTTCCTGCAGATGGTGCCCATCGCCCTGCCTAGGACTTTCTTCTCAACCCTCAACAGCCTGTTTATACAATATATATGGAGTGGGAAGTGCCCCAGACTAGCCCTTCGCACGATACAACGCCCTAAAGCAAGAGGGGGAATGGGGGTCCCAATAGTACGCAGGTACTATGAGGCTATAGCCTTACAGCGTATTTTGGATTGGTATCACAATGTTTCCCTTAAACTGTGGGTCCCGCTTGATAAATTCTTAGCTGGCCGAAATCTATCACATGCACCATGGGTTCCCAGGGAGAACAGAGGTCTATCAACGCTGGTCTCTCCTATGGCTTCACACCCCTTGAATGTGTGGGATGCCTTGAATAGGAAAGAGAAGCTCGCTCCGGCGACTTCCCCTCTGGCACCCCTAGGTGGCTTCCCCTGGTTCACTCCGGGGGAACACCCATCTTTTTTCCGTACGTGGACAGCTGATGGAGAGATCAGATGCGGTAGATTTGTTCAGGATCAAGGTCTGCTACCATTGGCTAAATTGAGGGAACTGTTCGGCCCATTCCCAATGGACGAATGGCGATATAGACAGCTTAAACACTTTATTGATAGCTTACCACAGGGGGTTCGTTCACCCACGGGGGCATCGCCCTTTGAACGTTTATGTATGTCATCCTCTATCACCCCCCATGCGATCTCAGTGTTATATGAGCTACTGCAATCTTCACAGGAAGAGGGAAAACTGGGATTTATTAGGGAGTGGGAGAAAGATCTTAACCACACCTTTACAGAACCTCAGTTAGAACATCTTTTCCGCCTCACCCATTCGAGCACAGTTGACACCAAAATGCAAGAGAACAGCTATAAGGTTTTGACCAGGTGGTACAGGGTCCCCTCTAAGCTCACTAAGATCTATCCGTCTCTTTCCGCCGCATGCTGGAGGGAATGCGGGCTTCGGGGTTCATTCCTCCACATTTGGTGGGAATGCCCCAAATTACGACCATTCTGGTTAGACATACATGCTCAAATTAAACTCATTTTGGATGTGGAGCTCCCAGACTCACCACTGGAATCCTTACTGCACTTCCCTACCATTCCTCTTGGCCAGTATCGAAAGTCAATTTTGCCACACTTACTTAATGCAGCCCGAAGGCTGATCCCTATACATTGGAAAAAGCCTCAAATACCCACACGTACCGAATGGATAGGGTTGGTTGATAATATTATGGCTGCAGAGGAATGGATGGCGAAGTGTAAAGACAAATACGAAAAGTTCTATTCGATATGGGCCACATGGATGCACTATACCGGTCAGGGGAAGGAGCCAGCCATAGGATCTTCTCAGATACAGAGCCCCAATTGATCCTGGTGTCTGAGGTTGTTTCTGACAGATATTGAAGTAACTACCAACAGGTGACTGATGCACAGACGTGCTCTAATAAGCCCAGAGCAGTTCAATATGGTTGAATATGATAAGAGGTGTAAGATTTCCTTCTCTTTTCCTTTCCTCCTTTGTTCCCCCCCCTTTTTTCCCCTTTTTATTTTTTCTGATACTTTTATTATTATTAAAAGAATAATTACAGTATGTTATGGTTTACATCAAGGTTTATGACCTGGCGTTCGCCCTGGTCTCAGGTACTATGGGTTCCAGTTAAACCCATACAGTTGACTGGTGGTTATGGTCTTGTTCTGGGATCCTCCATCTGGGTGCAATAGGGGCGATCCATGGTTGTGTGAATTTATAAGTGTTGATTAGATGATAATAAATATCCCCCTACCATATTGCCCCTGATGTGTGTAAGATCCTGGGTAATATATACATTCATTTGATACATAACACCCTCTTATGTAATTCGTACAAACTTCATATGTATTGACTGTTATACTATGTCTCTCTGTATGTTTTTTCATGGAAATATCTTTAAAATAAAGATTACATAAAAAAAAAAAAAAAAGATATATTGCTCACACAGGCCATGGGCATATGTGGAATTGCACCCCAAAATACATTTAGCTACTTCTCCTGAGTACGGGGATACCACATGTGTGGGACTTTTTGGGAGCCTAGCCGTGCAGGGGACCCCGAAAACCAATCACCGCCTTCAGGATTTCTAAGGGTGAAAATTTTTGATTTCACTCTTCACTGCCTATCACAGTTTCGGAGGCCATGGAATGCCCAGGTGGCACAAAACCACCCGAAATGACCCCATTTTGGAAAGTAGACACCCCAAGCTATTTGCTGAGAGGCATGGTGAGTATTTTGCAGCTCTCATTTGTTTTTGAAAATGAAGAAAGACAAGAAAAAACTTTTTTTTTTTTTTCTTTTTTCAATTTTCAAAACTTTGTGACAAAAAGTGAGGTCTGCAAAATACTCACTATACCTCTCAGCAAATAGCTTTGGGTGTCTACTTTCCAAAATGGGGTCATTTGGGGGGGTTTTGTGCCACCTGGGCATTCCATGGCCTCCGAAACTGTGATAGGCAGTCAAGAGAGAAATCAAAAATTCACGCCCTTAGAAAGCCTGAAGGCGGTGCTTGGTTTTCGGGGTTCCGTACGCGGCTAGGCTCCCAAAAAGTCTCACACATGTGGTATCCCCGTACTCAGGAGAAGCAGCAGAATGTATTTTGGGGTGTAATTTCACATATTCCCATGGCATGTTTGAGCAATATATCATTTAGTGACAATTTTGTGCAAAAAAAAAAAAATTAAATTTGTCTCTTTCCCGCAACTTGTGTCGCAATATAAAATATTCCATGGACTCGACATGCCTCTCAGCAAATAACTTGGGGTGTCTACTTTCCAAAATGGGGTCATTTGGGGGGGGTTTTGAACTGTCCTGGCATTTTATGCACAACATTTAGAAGCTTATGTCACACATCACCCACTCTTCTAACCACTTGAAGACAAAGCCCTTTCTGACACTTATTGTTTACATGAAAAAGTTTTTTTTTTTTTTGCAAGAAAATTACTTTGAACCCCCAAACATTATATATTTTTTTAAAGCAAATGCCCTACAGATTAAAATGGTGGGTGTTTCATTTTTTTTTTCACACAGTATTTGCGCAGCGATTTTTCAAACGCATTTCTTGGGGAAAAAAACACACTTTTTTAAATTTTAATGCACTAAAACACACTATATTGCCCAAATGTTTGATGAAATAAAAAAGATGATCTTAGGCCGAGTACATGGATACCAAACATGACATGCTTTACAATTGCGCACAAACGTGCAGTGGCAACAAAATAAATACATTTTTAAAAGCCTTTAAAAGCCTTTACAGGTTACCACTTTAGATTTACAGAGGAGGTCTACTGCAAAAATTACTGCCCTCGATCTAACCTTCGCGGTGATACCTCACATGCATGGTGCAATTGCTGTTTACGTTTGACGACAGACCGCCGCTTGCGTTCGCCTTAGCGCGAGAGCAGGGGGCGACAGGGGTGCTTTTTTTTTTTTTTTTTTTGCTTTTTTATCTTATTTTTAAACTGTTCCTTTCATTTTTATTTTTTTTTTTAAATCATTTTTATTGTTATCTCGGGGAATGTAAATATCCCCTATGATAGCAATAGGTAGTGACAGGTACTCTTTTTTGAAAAAATTGGGGTCTATTAGACCCTAGATCTCTCCTCTGCCCTCAAAGCATCTGACCACACCAAGATCGGTGTGATAAAATGCTTCCCCAATTTCCCAATGGCGCTGTTTACATCCGGCGAAATCTAAGTCATAAAATGCTCGTAGCTTCCGGTTTCTTAGGCCATAGAGATGTTTGGAGCCACTCTGGTCTCTGATCAGCTCTATGGTCAGCTGGCTGAATCACCGGCTGCATTTTCAGGTTCCCTGTTGAGACAGGAGAGCCAGAGAAAAACACGGAAGACGGTGGGGGGGGGTCATTCCCTCCCACGGCTTGTAAAAGCAGTCTAGAGGCTAATTAGCCGCTAGGATAGCCTTTACATGAAAGCCAACCGCTGGCTGAAAAGAATGATACCAAGATGATACCTAAACCTGCAGGCATCATTCAGGTATAACCACTCAAAGTTGTGAATGGCGTACCTGAAGACAAAAAAATGGTTAAAGCGGAGTTCCACCCTAAAGTGGAACTTCCGCTCATCGGATTCCTCCCCCCCTCCGGTGTCACAATTGGCACCTTTCAGGGGGGAGGGGGGTGCAGATACCTGTATAATACAGGTATCTGCACCCACTTCCGGGTACAGCTAGCCGCAGCTAGCCGCAGACTCCCCGCCCACCCCCGTTGTGTTGTGGGAAATACACAGTTCCCACAACACAACGGGGACCAGTGAAGACGCGCAGCGCGACTCGCGCATGCGCAGTAGGGAACCGGGCAGTGAAGCGGCAACGCTTCGCTTCCTGATTCCCTCAGTGTGAATGGCGGCGGCAGCACCCGAGGATCGAGGGACGGCTCGGTCTCGGGTGCCGACATCGCTGGACCCCGGGACAGGTAAGTGTCCTTATTTTAGAAGTCAGCAGCTGCAGTATTTGCAGCTGCTGACATCTAATTTTTTTTTTTTTTGGTGAAACACCACTTTAACAATAAAGCACAGTAAACGGTAAAGTATAAAAAATTGCATACCTGAAAAGCAAACATGATAAAACATAATAACAATAAAACATTGCAGAATAGAATACAGTAAAAAAGAGCAGAACAAGAGAGAGAATAGAGAGAGAGAGAGAGAACAATAAAACGACAACTATTTTTTTTTATTTTATATATTTATTTATTTTTTACACTTTTTTTGTAACTAACTTTTATAACTGTAACCGGTTCCAGGTTCGGGTCTCTCAAAATGCCATGGCATCTTGGGAGACCTTGTGAAAGTGTGCCTAGTCTGTGGAAGGCTGTACCCTACGCTAATACTCAACTAGTGCATGGTAGCGTTCAAAACATTCACCAATGCAAAGACCAGGATTGTCAGGACAGGAGGGACAATAATAGCGGGTGTCACGCCTATATCCGCGCTAGCTGCAGACACAACATCTTTTTTTGGGGGGTTCGTTGGGTAGGGGTACTCGGGAGGACATAAAGAAAATGCCTCTCATGCAGCCGACTGCATTTGGTTGGGGATGTGAATGGGGGAAGTACGGGCGCTGCAGAAGCGGTGGGTCCCAATTAGGATTGGCGAATGCAGCAGGAAGGGCATTATGGGCACGACGGGCCTGTGTTTGTCTTTTTGGTGGCAGCGGGACACTACTTGTGCTTGCCACCTCACCAGCTTGAACTGCACTTATGGGACTCGCCACGTCACCAAGTGTTACTGCAGTGCTGGTTTGACTACGACCGGGGTGTACTAGGCCGCTGGCGCTTGCCAGTTCACCAAAACGCTACCAAAAAAACTGTTAGCGATCGCAGGGATCAGGCCTGACTCTGCGAACGCTGCAGTTATGCGTTTAGTGTTTTGTAAGTGACAGTGATCGATCGATCGATACTGCACTTGGGTGGGCTGGGCTGGGCCGGGCGGAGGGGCAAAACGCAGGTGCTAGCAGGTATCTGTGCTGATCCCGCTAACACTGCGTTTTTGGGAACCCTAAACTGCTGGGGACGCTAGTATAGATCTGATCAGATGTTGATCCATTCAGATACTATACCACTAAGGGAGGCGTATGCTGCGTGCGTGGGTGTTAGCGCTACTGGCGCTAACCTGACGCTGCCTGGGACTGGTGCTTGCCAGTTCACCAAAATACTACCAAAAAAACTGTTAGCGATCGCAGGGATCAGGCCTGACTCTGCGAACACTGCAGTTATGCGTTTAGTGTTTTGTAAGTGACAGTGATCGATCGATACTGCACTTGGGTGGGCTGGGCGGAGGGGCAAAACGCAGGTGCTAGCAGGTATCTGGGCTGATCCCGCTAACACTGTGTTTTTGGGAACCCTAAACTGCTGGGGACGCTAGTATAGATCTGATCGGATCAGACATTGATCCGTACAGATACTATACCACTAAGGGAGGTGTATGCTGTGTGCGTGGGTGTTAGCAGTACTGGTGCTAATCTGACGCTGCCTGGGGCGACGCATATCACCGCCGGGCGATCAGGGGGCTAAACCTTTATTCGGTAATAAACGGCGGGTGCCCTGACACTATAAAAAATAAACGAACTAACCAGCGTCACCCGTAACGGTTATACGGTGATCAGTGGTGAAAGGGTTAACTAGGGGGCCATCAAGGGGTTAAAACATTTATTCGGTAGTATATGGGGGTCCCCGACGCTATAAAACGCTGACGGCGAACCTAAATATTTACCTAATACACTAATTTAAATTTACACTAATACAGCGATCAGAAAAATGATCGCTTAGCGACACTGGTGACAGGGGGTGATCAAGGGGTTAAAACTTTATTAGGGGGGGTTAGGGGGGTACCCTAGACCTAAAGGGGGGTAACAGTAACTGTCCCAACACTGTAACTGTCACAAACTGACACTATGCAGTAATCAGAAAAAAAAACAAAAAACTGCTTGGTGTCAGTTTGTGACGGGGGGGGGGGATCGGGGTGTTTTGTGTGCCTGGCATGTTCTACTGTGTGTGTGTAGTGTTGTGCACTCACTCACATGTCGTCTCTCCTCGGGCCGGAACGGAAATCACCGAGCCGAGGAGAGATGACATCATTTCCTTTGCTGCTGTTTACTAGACAGCAGCAAAGGAATGTTTCGATTAGCCGGCGGCGATCGCGAGGGGGGGGCCACGAACGGATGGTCTCCCTCTCACCTCTGATCGCCGCTGGACAAAAGACGACCGCCTCGGGCACTGGGGGGGGTCCGATCGGACCCCCCACCCGCGGAAGGCAAATCACGTACATGTACATGATTTTGCCTGTCCGTGCCACCTTGCCGACGTACATCGGCGTGAGGCGGTTGTCAAGTGGTTAACAGGGCTTCCATCTTCACTCGATCTTCCTTCAGGGTTCGTGTGCTCCTGTCGTATGGCCTGTTCACGATGACATCACTTCAGTGCATGTGCACGAGAGTCATAATCGTGGCACAGTGCTCTGAATGGATGAAACACTTGAGTGTGTCGTCCATTCAGAGTGCAGTGCGCATGCGGCGGTGATGTCACTGGCTGCTACAAGTGTGAATATCTCCTAAACCGTGCCCGTTTCAGAGATCTTTACTTACAGGTAAACCTTATTATAGGCTTACCCTTCGGTACAACTGGAAAAGCAGACTTTATTACCACTTTAAGAGCTTGTTCACATTACCAGTGTAAGACCGATATCCCCAACTCTCCATAACCCCCCTTTTACAACACCTTTTTCTTTATCCCCCTGTTATATAACAAATAGACCACACACAGGAGTTTGGAGTATAACTGGCCATAGCAGCCTTTTTTATTAATAAACTATTAAAATCCTATATTAACCGCTTGCTATCCGCGCTATAGCCGAATGACGGCTACAGCGCGGACCTGCATTCCCGGGAGGCCGTCATATGACGGCCTCCCCTGTGCACGTGCCCTGCGCGCGCCCTGCAGGGCGCGCGTGGAGCGCGCTGTGATCACCGAGTCACTGAGACTCGGGTGATCACCGATCTGTGTAAGGGGCCGGTCCCGGCCCCTTACCATGTGATCAGCTGTCAGCCAATGACAGCTGATCACATGATCAAAACAAAAGCTCTGTGATCGGTTTTTTTTTCTCCTCGCGCTGACAGTGCGAGGAGAGAAAAAAGCCGATCACCGGCTCAGCTGCAAGGGACATCGGTCCCGAAGAGGAGGAGGCAATAATGCCTCAATTGTGCCTTATAATTATGCCACCAGTACCCCCTGCCAGTGCACCCAGACATTAAAACATCACAGTGCCCACAGTGCCCACCAGTGCCACGTATCAATGCCCATAAGTGCCACCTATCAATGCCTACAGGTGCCACCTATCAATGCCCACCATTGCCACCTAACAATGCCCACCAGTGATGCCAATCAGTGCCACCTAGCAGTGTACAAGATCAGTGCCCATTATTGCCACCAATCAGTGCCCATCACTGCCACCCATCAGTGCCCATCACTGCCACCTATCAGTGCCCATTGGTGCCGCCTCATCAGCGTACATCAATGAAGGAGAAAAATTACCCTTTTAAAAAATTTTAGAACAAAATATAAAAAAAAAAAAATTTTTTTTTAAAAAATTCAGTCTTTTTACATTTTTTTAACAAAAAATAAAAATCGCAGAGGTGATCAAATACCACCAAAAGAAAGCTCTATTTGTGGGGAAAAAATGATAAAAATTTCATTTGGGTACAGTGTTGTATGACCGCGCAATTGTCATTCAAAGTGCGTCAGCGCTGAAAGCTGAAAATTGGTCTGGATAGGAGGGGGGTTTAAGCAGGGCCGTCTTTAAGGCAGGGCAAAAGGGGCAGCTGCCCAGGGCCCTGTCATTGTTGTGGGGCCCAAAGCAGCTGCCTCATACTTGCCAACTATCCCAGTATTCCTTGTCCCTGGAAGTTTTAGTCCCTTGCTGTGTCCTGATATATCAGTGTGAAGTGATGCTACCCAGCTCTGCCCTATTGTTGTTTACAGATGACTCACCTGCAGACCCTGTGTTTACATGTAAATAACTGGCATTCATATGTAAATAGCTGCATCCGGTGGCATAGATATGTATATAAAGGCGGCATTCATATGTATATCATGCCCCCCTGCAGTGAGGAGATGATGTGCTGTAACCTCTAGCAACCAATCAGTGAGGAGTATTACTGTACAGTAATCTCTAGCAACCAATCAACATGCAGAAATCATGTGCTGTAACATCTAGCAACTAATCAGTGAGCCGTAATGTGTGCTGTAACCTCTAGCAACCAGTCAGTAAGCGGTAATGATACACTGTAACCTCTGGCAACCAATCACAATCACTGCCTGATCTGATACAGTAAACTGATTTTAAGTCTAGCTGATATTTATTGTATGTCCCAGAGCAGGTGGAGAGCGAAAATGTTATGGGAGAGGGGGCCCAAGAAAACATTTGCCCAGGGTCCAATCAATATTAAAGACGGCCCTGGGTTTAAGTGCCCGGTAAGCAAGTGGTTAAATAACTTTTTTAATCAATATATGTATAACTATGTACAACCTTTTTAACAACAATTTTAACTCCCAATCTTTTGGTCTTTGGCACCCCGAACTTCACATTCTCCACTTTAAACTTTCTACCAGTACACTGCGAGACCATATTTTACCATACCAGGCCTCCAGCTGTATTATCAGCTCGGAGACGACCCCCTTCCCGCAGTGCAACCATTTCCATATTCCAGCCTACCCTTCTGCTGGAAAAACACCAGGGGGGCACATACCACCGAATGAGCCCCCTCACCATTCCATCACATCTGTTTTCTACCACCATCAGAGACCGAAGATACCGCCACAGCCCGCAAGGATGACCCCTTAGCCTTAAGGGCCCCTCCACAACCTCAAGGCCCTCTCAATACCATCCTGAAGATCTAGTGCCCATAAATCTATGCCCATAGCTGAAAGGTGCACTCCGTCTCCTCTTAGGTACATCCCCACGTTAACCTCCAACTCCATGTGTCTCACTACCAATCCCCCATTTCTAACGACAAATTTACCACCGCCTTGTTCACCTTAATTCGTGCCTTATTTATCCTGAACATAGATCTCGCCATGCGCCATGAGGTCCTCGCTACTATGTCTGACCACACCACTATCATCCCTGGGAAAGCCACTCGAAGTGGCAAAAAAAAAAAAAAAAAAAAAAAAAAAATAATCGCACTTCACATCAGAAACCAGCTCCCTGGTGGATCGGACCCCCAAGTCATTTCCCCCCCCCCCCCGTATAATACCAACACATCTGGTGGCCTGTCAAGCCGAGCATATTTTTCGACTTCAGGCACAACTCTGCTCCATCCCATTCCCGGAATCCCTATCCATCTAATGCATACCTCTCTCCGCGAAAACCCCAGTTGCCTGCCCTCTGGTCTAGCGCCCCCCCTACTGGCCCCCCAAGAAACATAAGAATGCCCCAAGATCTAGACGAGGCATGGTTGACCTCCATCTGAAATGACATAACACAATACAAATTAAAATATATACGCGCCACCCCCCACACACTTTTCTTTTAAATGTCATTTACCAAGTGAGCAAGTGAGGGTGCACATAAGACTGGAACCTCCTGGATTCCCACCTCCCAATCCTCTTAACTGCTGCCTCATCCAACCCACACCTGGCGGCCTCTGTAGCCGCCCCGATGCGGAAGGAGTGTGAGGCGAATTGTCTACAATCCAGCCCTGCCGCCCTAAGGCATTTGCAGAACACTGCAATGAACTGAAATTTAGATAAAAAGGTCCCATCCCCATGCACGAACAACGGCCCCTCTCCAAGCGGTCGAATTTTTAGAAATTCCTCAACTACCCATACTGGGCAAAGTTCTGAACCAGGCAACGTAAACAGCTGCACCTTTACCCCCTTTCCTCCCTGGTCTGACTTAGACCTGCGCAACCTTAACACCACCCTATCGCCCTTGACCTCCACGTCCTGTACCGTCAAACCCCCATTTTCCCATTTTGCCGGGCTCACCAACTCCCATACACGAAATGCTCCAAAAACGCAATAGAAAACGTTGCCCTAAACAAAATTACTTAATAACCAGACGAACACACCCCACCCAATTTTGTACAAATAAGCTGCAGAATTGAAAATGACACCGGCCTCCTCTTATCTTTTTTAGAGTGACTCTTCCTGTACCCTTTTAGCACTTGTTTCACCCAGAAGTCCTTAGTGAAATCCGTCAGGCCCTGAAGCTTAAAAAAAGTCCAAACCCACCAGCTTCCGCTTAATCGTGGACACTGACCCCCCTCTTCCATGTGTCGTGAAAGGAAATATACCACAAGCAACCTCAACTTGTGCCCTCCCTGCTCGGCTCCCGCCAGCCGTGCAAAATCGAACCACTCTGTCCATACCTTAGTATATGCCGCCCAGGTCGACCCACTTACAGACCTCCTGATCCATCCCGCGGAGACTCCAAGGCCATCTCCCAAAGCCACCCCGGGCAAGGAATCCCATCTTTTTCCGCAGCTGGGGTCAGCTCCCTGAACCTGTCCCACTGAAACCGAGACATGGAGTCAGCCAGCGTATTGTCAATGCCCGGGATAAGAAAAGCAAATTAAAAAACAAACATTCAACTGTAAACAATGCAACACGAAGTGGCGAAGCAATCGTATTACTGGCTGTGAAGATGCGGATAACTGATTGACGACTTTCACCACCCCCATGTTGTCGCAGTTCAACCTTATCTTTAAGTTCTGCCATGCTGTACCCCACAACTCTATAGCCAGTACCACTGGGAACAATTCCAACAGTACCAGGTTACGAGTAAATCCTGCCTCCACTCAAAATTGCGGCCATGCTCCATTGCCTTTGGAAGAAAGCCCCGTAACCCATAGATCCCGTCGCGTCCGTAACCAATTCTAGATTGAAATTACTTACCGGCCCCTCCATCAAAACCGATCGACCATTGTACGTTTCCAGAAATGTGTGCCAAACTTTCAAGTCCTCCCTGTGTTCCCTGGTAAGTCTGATGAAATGGGTTGGAGACTGTATCCCCGCTGTAGCTGCCGACAGCCATCGGCAAAAAACCCTACCCATCGGAATAATGCGACACGCAAAATTCAACTTGCCCAACAAGGATTGCAACCATCTGAGCTGCACTTTCCTTTTCTCCATCATCTCCCTGATGTCCATCTTAAGCCCTGCCACCTTGTCCCCCGGCAACCTACACTCCATGGCTCTGGTATCGATCTCGATGCCCAGGAAACTCAATTCTGTCATCAGGCCCTCAGTCTTATCTGCTGCTAACGGAACCCCAAACTTACCTGCAATGTGCTGCAGCGTCGCCAAGAGAATCGCACACACATTGGACAAATGCAGACCCACGCATAGGAAGTCGTCCAGGTAGTGTATCACTGAATCTAAACCTGACACGTCCTGTATCACCCATTGTAGGAATGAGTTGAACAATTCAAACTTGGCGCAGGAAATGGAGCAACCCATGGGCAAACACTGATCATCGTAGAATTCCTCTTGCAAACAGCAACCCAACAGCCAAAAAACTATCTGGGTGTACTGGTAGCAAGCGGAATGCCGACTCAATGTCCGATTTTGCCATGATTGCTCCCTGACCATAGTGCCTAACCCATGCCACGGCCGCATCGAACGATGTATAAGACACCGTACAAACTTTGGGATTTTTACCATCGTTCACAGATCCCACTTTTGGAAACGAGAGGTGGTGAATAAGGCGAAACTTATTTGGTTCCTTCTTAGGCACCACTCCCAACGGTGACACTACTAAATCCTGCAGCGGCTTTTTTGCAAACGGCCCACTCATGCGCCCTAACGCCACCTCCCTGGCCAATTTCTCGGAAACCACCCCAGGGTTCTGCAGTGCCGACCGTAAATTCTTTGCCATAGGAGGTATCACCGCCAGGGAACATGGTATCCTAAAACCCTCCGAAAACCCCTCTGCCAACACCCTTGCTGCTTCCCTATCCAGGTACCTATTTAGGAAAGGTTGCATCCTTACCTCCTTCACTGGTGTTGTCCCTCTTCTGAGAAAACTCCCCTGCCCAATTTTCTTTTTTGAAACAACGGGACAAGGGGTTAGTCCCTCCACATCCTGAGCATTCATGTTTGAACCAACGGGACCCCCCAAACTTGCAAGACCCCTCGTTAAACTGCCAACACACCCCCCATTTCTTTCTGGCCGGCAGTCCAGAGATGGTTGATCCCCTGGCCCCCCCTTGACAAAACTGGTTTGGGGCCCTGGCAGAAGACAACAAACGCATCCATAGGCTGATATCCTTATGATCCCACCTAAGAGCTGGCTAAACCGCCCTCTGCCTAAACTGCTCGTCATACCGAAGCCACGCGTTCCCCCCCCATACACCCTATGAGCCTCCCCTATGGCGTCCATATAGCAGAACAGTGCCGAGCACTGTTTTTCTTACCTATTACGCTGGCCATGATGGCGAACACCTGTAGCCAATTCGCAAAGGTCCTGGGGATCAACCGATACCTCCTCTTCTCCTCATCTTCCTTTTTGGAATCGTCCGGCTTTACCCTATCTAAATTGAACTTTTCCAGTGGTAACAGTGAAAAGATTTCCACATACCTTTTACAATCTTATCCCTAACCTCTTGTTTCAAATGGGCTCCCAAGGGCCCCTCGTAGCAAACATATACTTCGCATTTTTCCGCATTCGCTATCCTGATCACGTCGGCCCAAGCCCCTACCGCGGGCTCCCCCGCTTTCTCTCCCGCAGTGGTACTCCCCGTCACACCTGGTTCTGGCGTAGCAGTGGACTCCCCCACTACCCCAGGGGTCCCCCCATTCCCATCTTCCCCGCTTGCCCCCCAATCCATGGTGCTACCTGTGCTGGCACTACCTGGCTGCCCGCAAAAGGCTGTACCAAATCCATTAACCCCCCAGTAACTCCTGCAGTGGCTCCCGTGTCCCAGAGGTGGCGGGCGAGCTGCCCTCCACCCTCAGGCCAGGCTGCACCCCCGCCGTGGCCTCTGGTGCAACCCCTTCTATCCTCTGGGGCGCCCCATACCCAACAACCTGCACAAAGCATCATTCACATCCACAGCAGATATAACAGGTGACTTACCGTGCTGACTGGGCCTGCTCCCCATAGCTGCTGCTCTGGTTCCTCTTGGCGCTCCTCTTTTTCCGAGCCTGACAGCTCCCCTTCTGACCGTACCTCCGTGGCTGGGAGCATCGGCGTGACCAGCCCCCCAGGCGAAGCAGGCCTGGAGGCCGTGGGTTCCGTCCTTGTTGCCGCTCGCCCCCTCTCCGCGTGTGTCCCTTCAGATGCTGCACTGTGCAGGCCTGTACTTGTGGCTGCTCTGCTAGGCCCTGCTCGTCACCCTCTGTCTGCTCCTGCATCCCTCCATCTGTCTTGCGCCGGTGGACTGCCAGCAGCGTCTGGTAGCTGCCCCACAGCCGTGGCACCGCTCCTCCGCCAAATCTCCCCCCTTACAGAGCCCTGTGAAGAGGGGGGATTGCACTATCCCTGGCCTCAGTCCTGGATGGCGAGGAGCGGGCACCGTTATGGCCCGAAGCCACGCCCCCGAGCTCCGCCGATGGTGAGGATTCCGCCCGGTCCCCCCAGTGGCCGCGGCTGCCGCTCGTCTGGCCGAGGGTGCCGACGAGTCCGCTAACGGGCTCCTAGTGGGGCTCTGAGCTCTGCTGGAGGGGCCTGGAGAGGAGTGCTCAGGCAGCCGGGACCTCCCAGCATGTGGCGTCACCTTACCTCCTACAGCTGACCCCCACGTTTCAACCTGGATAAGAGTAGCTACCTGGGCCTGTAGCCATTCGGGCCCCCTCATCGCCGCCGTCCGCCAGCACACTAGGATTAAATCTATATCTGCCATGCTGCTGCAGCGTTTGTCACAACTTTCTCCCCTCTTCTGTTTCTCCCCCACTGCTCCTGGAAGTCCCTGCCTCCTTTTTTGCCTCCTTTTTTATAGCAATCCACCCCCTTAGTTCATTTTTCTGCCTCCTCCCCTTTACTTCCCTCTCCCATTAACCCCTTGTTGTCTCACCGCTCCACACTTGTCATGCCCGGCCATTCATTATTTTCCATGCTTTCTTTCCATTCCGGGCCTCACTCTAGCAGCAGTGGCTGTGTTGCCCAGCGCAGTCCTAGAGCAAGAATAAGGTAATTTGACTTGTGTCCTATGGGTTTAGTTCATTGCCTTGGTGTGCACTGAAAATAAATAGGACATATTGCATTTTCCAGCATTCCATCACTTTCTGATATTCTATAATGCATTGCAACATACTGCTAATCATGCTATGTGCATTGCAGGACAGTGCAATGTAAAAACAACATCTGTTATGCATGCGCTTATCTATGGTATGGTGTGAATGAGCCCTAACTGCATCAATTGTTCTAACAAAGCCCAGGCATACTATATCCACAGCCTCCCCTATGTCTGAATTTTTGCTTACTTCCTCATGTGTAGAGTCAGCCTGGGGCAGAGCTTAGAGGGCCGGTACTTTCCCTTCAGACCTGGTTATTAGTCAGTCTGAAAGTGTCAGGGAAGCTGTTTGCTAGCAGTGAGAGAGACATCAGTGTGCTTTGTGGAAGGCTCCACTTGTGGACTGTGACCTGCTGGGTGAGCTAAACTTTGTAAAGGACTGTAGCTCTGTCTAGAGCTGTGAAGTTTAGCATATAAGCCTGTCTGCTGCAAAAACTAAACTTTACCCGTGTGTGGGACTGTATTTTAAGACAAGCCTGTCGTTTCTTCTTCTTCGTTTGTTTTGCCTTTATGCTGAATAAAACAGCTTTTGCTTCCATTGAACTGTCTCTGAGGTGGCTGTTCACTCCTCTGATCCCTTATGCCGCATACACACGAGCGGACTTTTTGACCAGACTGGTCTGACGGTCTATCCGACGGACTTCCGACGGACTTTACTAATGTACGGACTTGCCTACACATGATCACACCAAAGTCCAATGGATTCGTATGTGATGACGTACGGCCGGACTAAAATAAGGGAATTGATAGCCAGTAGCCAATAGCTGCCCTGGCGTCGGTTTTAGTCTGTCGGACCAGAATACAGACGAGCGGATTTTTCGACCGGACTCTAATCTGTTGGAAAGATTTGAAACAGGTTTTAAGTCCGCTGGAGCCCACACACAATCGAATTGTCCGAAAGGGTCCGGTCCACCGAACCAAGTCTGCCTGAAAGTCAGATCGTGTGTACGCGGCATAAAAGCCCTTTCACACTGAAAGCGCCCGGGCGTCGGTGATAAATTGGCCCTATTTTTAGGGCCGATTTACCGTCGTTTTAGCAGCGCTATTCAGCCCCACTAGCGGCCGAAAATGGGTTAAATCCGCCCACAAAACGGCGCTGCAGCGGCGCGTTGCTGGCGGTTTGGCGGTGCTGCCCATTGATTTCAATGGGCAGGAGCGGTGTAGGAGTGCTGTATTCACCGCTCCTACACCGCTGCAAAGAAGCTGCTGGCAGGACTTTTTGTGAAGCCCTGCCAGTGCAGTGCCCCAGTGTGTAAGCACTCGGGCTTTCACACTGGGTTTGCAGCTGAGGCTTTTTTCAGACGCTATGCAGGTGCTATTTTTAGTGCTGTAGCGCCTGAAAAATGCCTCCAGTGTGAAAGGGGTCTTGCAGTAGATTTGTTTGACAACCTTGGGCTTTATTCCATGCTGGCTATTGCTTATAATATTTTCTAGTAGAAACTCGTGTATGTTTTTTTTTTTTTTTTTTTTTTTTAATCAAGTCCTAAAATATAGAAGTGAATCTTACAGACCTGTTGTTACCAAGAAAAGCCCTTGATCCTTTTATTTGAAATATTTTGTAGGTACTACGTTGGTCTTGTGTTGCCTATATGTAAAATGTATTTCTTAATCTACTGGTACCAAGCCAGTCATCAAAGAGTCTTTAAAAGTAAGAAACAATGGAGTTGACTTACTAAATGCATATAAACTGTGTGCTTTGCAAGTCCAGTTGCACTCTGTAAGGGCATTTTCTCCAGAGCTTGGTAAATGAGGTAAAGCTTCACTATGCAAAAAACACCCAATCACATGCAAGGAAAATTTAAATAAAAACAGCATTTTTTCTTGCACAAGATTGGATGATGGGAGTCAGCACAGCTTCCCCTCATTTTCTAAGCTCTTGAACATATGTCCTGGCAGAGTGCAACTGCACTTGCAAAGTGCACAGTCTATTTGCCTTTAGTAAATCAGCCCCAAGGGATTTTTAATAACAGTTAACTTTATTTGTGAACATATGGGTGTAAGCCATTTTAACCAGGTGCTTTAGTCTCCTTTATTTTGCCTAACAGTTTCTGGACCATGCCAATTTTTAACCATTTTAGGTTCATTTGGAGGTTGTGTTAATTCTATCCCCACTTTGGACATGAGCAGGGATTCACCTAAGGTTTGGTCCGAACACAAGTCCAGACTGAACCTTGGCTTTTTGGGGGTTCGGACAAATGCCTGAACATTTACCCATTACTACCGTTATTCTACATTATAGCTTCCCAATATCAATGGTTGTTAAGAACGTTGGTGGCACTGCCGAATTCTTAATGACCAGTGACATCACCAGCCATATTTACTTACATGGCTGGGAATCCCCAGCCAAGTATTCAAAGGAGTGGGGATAGTTTACATAAAATGCCATGGGAGTTTCCTCCGTAATTTTTACCAGGTTCTTTGGGATTTTAGGACAAGAATAAAAAAAAAAAAAGTGACGTCTCCTACAAAAAATCAGACACTTTTGCATAAGCGTGTACACCCATTTTCTTCTCTTTTCTTCTTTTTTTTTATGATTACAAAATTTAAAAAAAACATTTAAGACATTAATTTCACAAAAATTCCCATATATCCACCACCCCCCCCCTCTAAACCACTGATTCTCCTATCTCTTCTTACTTCCACTAATCCCCCAGCCCTCCCTCTCTTCCCCATCTTCTTCCTTTCCTACTCTCTCCATATCTCAACATATTCCCTTGTTTTTCTACATTCCTCCCATTTTTCCCCAAGATAACAGAGAATCTCTCCATCTGGTCTTCTTCGCTACACCTCAGGAATTCAATTTTTGAATATACAGTATAGTCTATTCTTTTAAACCACTCTTCAATTGTAGGACTATCCGAATATAGCCACCTTTTTGGTATGGCTCCTTTTGCAGCATTTGTTAAATAAGGTATTGCTGTGTTCTTATATTATTTTATTGTAGACTTTGTATTATGGAATGGACAAAACCAGGGGTCATCAGGAATATCTGTGCGCGTGATCTTGCCTGTATGTAGTCGCACCTTCTGCCAATATATTTTTATTTTAGGACACTCCCACCATATGTGGGCCTTGATGGTGCCCTTCTGATTACAACCCCTCCAGCACATTGCCGATTTCCCTGGTTGACATTTTTGCATTTTATCATGAGTTATATACCACATTGCCATACCTTTTATAGGTCGTTTCTATCGTAATAATATCCGTGGCACAACCATATACAGCTCTCAATGCTTTAACTCTTTTTCCCATCTTTCAATGAATGGAGGTATTTTTGGTTCTGCTTTCTCCGTCAATATTTTATAAATCTGGGATATACAGTGTTTAGGATTCGTCTGTGAATTACACAGATGTTCATATGGTAATAACTCCTCCCCCAGGGGCGCATGCACGGCGCGATGAAGAACGGACGCTTCTTGTGAGAGCTCCGTCAGACAGCGAGATTGGAAAGACTCCCACAGGGCTACACAGCCACTTTTTCTTGCCCATTACCTCTCGCACCCATTAGGGACTACAAGGTGCATGTCGTCCAGAAAGGAATCCAAATGGAAAAGCAAGCCCCAAAGATTCCTCACCATTTATCTCCTGCGGGCCTCAGAGCAGGCCAGAATGGGCAAAGATGGCGCCCAGACCCAGTGTGGCACCGAGTCTCTGGCATCCTCTCCTGCTGCCTCCAGCCAGCAATCAGAAAACCGTGATTACTCCACCCAGCTCACTAAAGCTGATCTGGAAGATAGCCTGTCAGCAATGTATGAAAGACTGGCTGAGAAGTTCCAGTCTGAGTTACACAAGACCACTAGCACGCTGACACAGGAAATAATAGCGTCAGGTGCCCGCACAGATCTGTTGGAAATAAAACTTGATGAGCTGGCCCTTGCTCATACAGATCACCGCAAGGATTTTGAATCCCTAGCAGAAAGCTATTCCTTCATGCAGACCCAAGTCGAGGACTTGGATAATCGCAATCGCAGGAACAACCCAAGGCTGAGAGGTATCCCTGAGTTGGTCACAGATCTGGTGTCAGCCACCTCCAGGTTGTTCCATTCCCTTCTACTGGATGCCCCCACTAAAGCCTTTGCAGGTGATAGACTGCACAGGGCTCTACGCCTGAAACCTCCAGTGGATAAACCCCCTCGCGATGTGATACTGTGCATGAAGGATTACTTGACTAAGGAGGAAATCTTGAGTGCCTCGAGGAACACCAAAATCCAGATCTATCCCGACATTTCCCAAGCTACTCTAGACTGCAGATGCAAAATGAAGGGAATCACATTGGTACTTCAAGCAGCCCATATAAGATACTGCTGGGGTTTCCCCTTTAAGCTCACAGTGCCACACAATGGTACCACGTACACAGTCTATAACACCAATGAAGGCAAGGAACTCTGTGTCAAGCTTGGTCTGATGGAATCAGAAGCTATTCCCCGCCAGCCCTCTACTCCTCGACCTAACCCTCTTTGGGCAACATCCTCCCCTCGTCGGGACCGAAGAAGACCCAACCATTTCGGGACCTTCCAGCCTGACAAGCCTGTGCCATAATTTACTGCCCATAGGCCATACCGGGAACACTTGAACCAGTTCTAATATCATGATGCAGTCTGGTTTGCACAGTGGTGCCGTTCACTTGATGGACTGGGTATCCCACAGATCCTTGTAGAGGACTGTTTCTCTTTTCACAACCACTAGGTTCTACGGATCTCCATGTGGGAAGCCATCCTGATAGACCTCAAGGTACTACTATCGAAGGGCCTGACTCTTTAAAGAACGGATGACGTCTTCATAAGGACACACCGTCTGAGACTCTCACTGTCTCTAGCATGAATTCTCCTCGCCTACACAGTTATTCCCCCTACTTACTCCATGACCCGACCTGGAGTGGTGTTAAGTGCAGCGTGCTGTAGTAGGCTGCCCTGTTCGCCATCTCCGTTTGCTTTGGCTCTTGTGGTAGTTATCGGACACCTTAGTCCGAAGTTTGATTCGTTTTGTTCAGTATGGAGGTTCTCCCCTGACCCCCTTACTCAATGTTTGTTTCTGTTTGTTTCATGTTTTTGTATTTTTTGGTTATGGAACATTCAAGAGTAATGTTTTACTGTACTGCATACATCTTCACAGTGATTTAGACAATATCCTCTGATATTGCTACCTAGGTTTAGCTGTGTGGGATCAGCTGCTCCACAGAGACTACCCACCCCCTGTACAGGACTTTATGCACCCACCTTCACCTATCCTCTCCTTATACCAGTTCACTATGGTACCTAAAATCTCACACTGTCCAAGGTTTTAACCTTCCCCAAAAGCGCAAAAAAGGCTTTCCACCACTATAAAAGTTTGGGAGCCGATATCCTGCTACAAGAGACCCATTTCTCAGTTTCATAATCATCCCCAGTGTTTTGATAAATCCTTTAAACAATTTTATTGTACTACCCATACAACTAAGTCCCGTGGAGTAGCTATATTTGTACGCAACTCACTGATATTTGACATTATGGACATGGGTAAAGACCCTGAAAGCCGCTTTTAATAATTCTTCAAAGCACAATACAGGGCCATGTAAAAATATACTCAAGCGCTGTAGTGAAAATAAATGAATCAATAAATGAATCAATGAATAAATCAATAAATATGAAGTGCAAAAATCTTTGGAAGATATCCAAATAATAAAAGCAGCAAACTAAATAAGTGTTCAGACACCTAAAATCCCATATAAAAATAATTATAGTTGCGCTGATATTAACCTTCCAAAAAAGAGTGCATTTTAATGCACTATTTCAAAATAAATAGTGTGTGCTCAGATAATTAAAACCATATAAATGTGAAAAAATGTATCAAAGTGTAAATACTAAAAACGTGCAAGGAATAATTGTCCCAATAAAGTGAAAAGTGCAAAAAAATCCCACTATACAAATAGATGAGTGATCTTAATTGAATTATAACATCAATCAGAACAATCCCTTTGATAGTAAAACCTTCAGAACATAAAATTTGCCAAATTCCGCTGTGTGATGAGATGTTTCCACCAGAAGTTAGATCTAATCCTCAAAAATCCAAATACCGCTGTATGATATAATATTTCCACCAGTTATTTCTTAGATGTCCCCAGTATATGTAATACAAAAAAAAATAAATAAAAGAACATCATTGCGCAATGAACTATTATTAGAGAAATAGGCAGCACTACACGTAAGCCAGAATGGATAACAGCCTGGAAGAACAATCAGCCGCTTGGGGCGCGGTGGATTCTCACACCGCTCGTAACCAGCTGCTGACTTAGCCACAATAGCGGATGCCACTGACTCCTCCTACGCGTTGCGTCACCCGACACGTGACTTTTTCAAGGATGGTTATGTGACGCACGAGTCTCCATTATATATTGGTGCCAGCGTCAGCGTTACTATAGGAACAGCGGTATCATTGAATCATCATTTTGTCCTTACATCGGGCCTGATTATCATACTGCATACCAGCTTTATTGATAAAACAACATAAAAATTATACATTTAAAAGCCGATAATCTAGTAAATCGTACTATATGGTTTACATTAACAACCTTAATCATTTAAAACACAAGAAGGTAGTGATTAACTCACATACTCCCTCTAGTGGATAATCTAAAATCAACTATACTCCAGTATACCATTCATGAAATGAATAAATATGAAATATAAAAAGATGGAGATAGAATTCCATTATTAAATTACAAATAAATGCTCATCCAGAACAAACTATTGCATATATGGTCGATTTCCCTGCCTAGCAAATGAACTATATAGGAGCCATATCAGCAACAAGGAAATTATCAATACACAAATGGGTAATGTCAGTGGCTAGAGCCCCACAATGTGTCGCCACATCTGGGTACTCCAAAACATAAAATTATTCATACATAAAAACGTATTACATCCAAAAATTTGCATGTAGGAATAAGATCATATAAAGAAAGGTGAAAATTATTAAAATACCACATTAATATGGATCCTCCTAACTAGAAATTTTAAAATAAAAAAATCTCTAAAATTACAGATAGATAATGTAACATTTATAGCCCAAGAAAAAAATAATTATTGGTTACAATCATCATAGTTGGGAGAGATACAAGACTAATAAATAAAAATAAATAAATTATTCAGAATAAGGAGTAAAAAAATTGCATAAAAATCTAATAATCTGATATAAAACAATTTAAATCAAATTCTATGTTTAACCCTCTCGGCGTGAGTGTACCCATCTCAAAAATCCATCTAGATTCACTCTTGCTCAACTCTCTAATTTTATTAGATCCTCTCCAGTGTGGTGTATACCTATCAATGGCCTAAAATTTTAGGCCAGTAGGATCTTTGTTATGGTGGGTTGTAAAATGTTTGGAAACACTGTGCTTCGGAAAGCCATTCTTAATGTTCTGTATGTGTTCTTTAATTCGTTTCCATAGTGGGCGTATTGTTCTTCTCACATATTGTAAGGAACATGCACATTGTAGCACATATATAACTCCCTCAGTCCTACACGAAATGAACTCCTTAATTTCATATTTTTTCTTAGTACTAGTTGATTCAAATTTTGTACACTTCTGTCCATTGAGGTTTGTATTTTTACACGCGTAGCATCTTCTGCACGGATAGAATCCTTTCCCTTGGAAGAAAGTTAGACCTGCCAATTTCTTTGGAGGATCAGGGACATTTTTTGCTACAAGGTCCCTTAATGTTGGTGCTCGTCTGTAGATAAAATGAGGTCTTTCTAGTATATTGTTTGAGCATTTTATCAGATCTAAGGAGAGGCCAATATTTTTTAATTATTCTTTCCACCTGCCTGTGTTGTGCACTATAATTCATTATTAGTGGGATCTCATTTTGTTGCTGATAGTTCCTTGGTTTATTTTGAATTAAAATATCTCTTGGCATTTGCAGTACTTCCTGTATTTTCCCATCAACAAATTCCTCATTATAACCTTTCGCTATAATTTTCCTATCAATTTTGCTTGTTCCAAATATTCATTAGTGTCCGAACAATTTCTTCTAAGCCTAATCATCTGGCCCTTAGGGATATTCATCAACCAAGGCTTATGATGGCAACTATCAACCGGTATATAGCTATTCCTTTCTACCGGTTTGAAGAAAGTTTTAGTACTGATATCACCATCAACGAGTTTTATTTGCAGATCTAGAAAGTTTACAACCTCTTCATTAATTTCATATACAAGTTTAATATTTTTTTGGTTAGTATTAAGGTTATCAAGAAATTCAATTAGGCTCTTTGTTCCCCTCCCATATTATGATGCAATCATCAATAAACCTTCTATATAATACCAAACTAGGAGGTGTATTAGTAAAAATAGTTAAATCTTCCCAGTTTGCCATGAAAATATTGGCTACACTAGGTGCATACTTTACCCCCATTCCGATGCCATTCAATTGCATCTCTCCCAACTATGATGATTGTAACCTATAATTATATAAGTAGAGAGATTTCGCGCATCAAATCTATCATATAAAACTAAATACTCACATAAAAATCCTCACATCAAATATTGCGTATAATATTTGTGCATAAATGTGCAAAAACAAAATCATTAACTTCAAAAAATCAAAGTGGATAAAAATTGGGATAAAGAGTTCATAAATCAGAAAAATCAGGAAAATTCCTCACATCCAATATTAAATATAATATTGTGCATAAATGTGCAAAAACAAAGTAGTTGACCCCAAAAAAGTCCAAGTGAATAAATATTGAGATAAAAAGTTCATAAATAGTAAATCGTGTCCGCTGGGATCAGATGGGTAGAAAGATGGGAGGCGCCTGATTGGAAAGTGGATACAAAGTAGCTGGTCGGATGTGGAAGAGATGAGACCATATCTGAAAGAAAGGAATTGTTTTGAGTCTTTCTGACTCATGTATGAGCCTAGGTGGAAAAATCCCTTCTTTGTTAACAGGTGGCTGTCAGATTGAGAAAATAATTCGGCCATCACCACATCAACATGCTGTAACGCACAACACCATTTTAAAGCCATATATTGATGCCCGAACCTACTTCTCTTAAGGTGAGAGTTTTTTGAGAGCCTGTTCAGGCCGGCAGTCTTTATATGAGGATTATTATCAGCATTACCACCATATATGTATCTTTCTACCCATCTGATCCCAGCGGACACGATTTACTATTTATGAACTTTTTATCTCAATATTTATTCACTTGGACTTTTTTGGGGTCAACTACTTTGTTTTTGCACATTTATGCACAATATTATATTTAATATTGGATGTGAGGGATTTTCCTGATTTATGAACTCTTTATCCCACTTTTTATCCACTTTGATTTTTTGAAGTTAATGATTTTTTGTTTTTGCACATTTATGCACAAATATTATACGCAATATTTGATGTGAGGATTTTTATGTGAGTATTTAGTTTTATATAATAGATTTGATGCGGGAAATCTCTCTACTTATATAATTTTTAGAGTGTAATGTGAACACTTTGATTTTGCTGCAGTCTTTCTTTAGATATCATCACAACTAGTCCACGTTTTGATTTTTTATTATTTTTGTGATTGTCGCCACATTTCTTTTATCTCACAATAGCGCGAAGGACATCACCATTTACATTTTGCAACCAATAATTATTTTTTTCTTGGGCTATAAATGTTACATTAGCCATCTGTAATTTTAGAGATTTATGTATTTTAAAATTTCTAGTTAAGAGGATCCATATTAATGTGGTATTTTAATAATTTTCAGCTTTTCTATATAATCTTATTCCTACATGCAAATGTTTGGATGTAATACGTTTTATGTATGAATAATTTTATGTTTTGAGTACCCAGATGTGGCGACACATTGTGGGGCTCTAGCCACTGACATTACCCATTTGTGTATTGATAATTCCCTTGTTGCTGATATGGCTCCTATATAGTTCATTTGCTAGGCAGGGAAATCGACCATATATGCAATAGTTTGTTCTGGATGAGCATTTATTTGTAATTTAAAAATGGAATTCTATCTCCATCTTGTTATATTTTATATTTATTCATTTCATATATAGTATACTGGAGTATAGTTGATTTTAGATTATCCACTAGAGGGAGTATGTGAGTTAATCACTACCTTCTTGTGTTTTAAATGATTAAAGTGGTGTTCCGGCCGAAATTATACTTTTTAAATAAAAATACCCCTATAATACACAAGCTTAATGTATTCTAGTAAAGTTTGTCTGTAAACTAGGTCTGTTTTGTTAGTTTATAGCAGTAGTTTGTTATTTTATAAACTTACAGTGGGCATCTGAAGCCAGACTGTATTTCTTCCTGGATCTTATCCTTGCAGATCTCGCACATGCTCAATGCAGCACAAGCAGTGTAATAGGTTTCAGGTCAGGTTTCCATAGCAACGGCAGTGTCAGAGGAAGTTGCCGCCCCTTCCCAGAAGGCATTGCAAACAGGAAATTATGCGACGGGCCACGGCCAGGGAGGAGGAGGTGAAAAATGAATACAGCAGAGATACAGTAGGTGCTGAGAAAAAAAATTATAAAATATCCAATTCGTTTACAGCGCACAGTTTAGTGAGGGATGCTGAAGAGTTGTAAAAGTGGGTGGAACTCCACTTTAAGGTTGTTAATGTAAACCATATAGTACGATTTATTAGATTAGCGGCTTTTAAATGTATAATTTTTATGTTTTATCAATAAAACTGGTATGCAGTGTGATAATCAGGCCCGATGTAAGGACAAAATGATGATTCAATGATACCGCTGTTCCTATAGTAAAGCTGACGCTGGCACCAATATATAATGGAGACTCGAGTGTCACATGACAATCCTTGAAAAAGTCACGTGTCGGGTGACGCAACGCGTAGGAGGAGTCAGTGACGTCCGCTATTGTCAGCAGCTGGTTACGAGCGGTGTGAAAATCCACCGCGCCCCAAACGGCTGATTGTTCTTCCAGGCTGTTATCCATTCTGGCTTACGTGAGTGCACTCTGTGTAGTGCTGCCTATTTCTCTAATAATAGTTCATTGCGCAATGATGTTCTTTTTTTTTTTTGTATTACATATACTGGGGACATCTAAGAAATATTATCTCATACAGCGGTATTTGGATTTTTGATGATTAGATCTAACTTCTGGTGGAAACATCTCATCACACAGCGGAATTTGGACATATTTTATGTTCTGAAGGTTTTACTATCAAAGGGATTGTTCTGATTGATGATGTTATAATTTAATTAAGATCGCTCATCTGTTTGTATAGTGTGATTTTTTTTTTTTTTTTTGCACTTTTCACTTTATTGGGACAATTATTCCTTGCACGTTTTTAGTATTTACACTTTGATAAATTTTTTCACATTTATATGGTTTTAATTATCTGAGCACACACTATTTATTTTGAGATAGTGCATTAAAATGCACTCTTTTTTGGAAGGTTAATATCAGCGCAACTATAATTATTTTTACAATACAGGGCCATGCTACCACCATAGCCTCCGTCTATGCTCCTAATGAAGCCCAGGCGTCGGTTTTTAGATGCTTTTTCGACACTTTTGGTCTCTCCCCACATTTGATTGTGGGTGGTGATTTCAATCTTGCAGCACACCCAATGCTAGACAGAAGCAGAGTTACCTCATCAAATAAAGCTCTCAATAACTCAAATAGGCCTCAATACTACCACATATACATGGAGACTGATTCTCTGCTTACGGACCCGGCAACTATGGAAACTCTCTCTAACCACTTGGATAACTATTTTGCTGAGAATTCTTTACCTGACACTTCTCCCACCACATTATGGACAGCCCATAAGGCTGTCATGCATGGTCATCTCATTAATCTGGGGACAAAACGGTACAAGACTAAAATTGGCGGACTTGCATTCCCTTACAAAAGGCACTACATCAGCTGTACAACCACTATAATCAATCTCCCACCCCTGACCTTCTCGAACAAATGAATTCCAAAAAAAGCGCTTTAGACTTAATACTGTCTGAAGACACGAAAAGGCTTTGCGTTGGTCCAGGGCAAATTTTTTGTTGTTTAGTAACTCAGCTTCTACTATGTTTGCAAGAAAACTCAACCACATGGTTAAACCACTTCATGTATATAAACTGCGTAATTCTACCGGCTCCCTGGTATCTCACCCTAATGACATTCTGGGTATGTTTGTCGACTACTACCAAAAACTATTTTCCAAGCCAGCAGGGACCCCGACTCAACCTTTCAAGCATGGTTTGCAGATTTAGTACTACCCACTCTATCTGACCAGCAACTAGAAACCTGAATGCTCCCTGCACTACATCAGAAATAGCAGATATTATTAAGTCCCTTAAATAGTCTACAGCCCCTGGTCCAGATAGTTACACTATCACATATTTAAAAAAAACTCTCCTCTACATTGACCCCAAAATCGGTCACCCTCTATAATCACATCTTGAAAGGCCATAACTTCCTACCTGAAATGCTCCTGGCCAATATGTCCCTCATCCCGAAACCACACAAAGATCATTCTATCCCCCAAAACTTCCGTCCTATCTCCATAATCAATAATGATTTAAAAATATCTGGTCGGTTACTGGCAGATAGACTGGCCTCAGTGATTACCTCACTTATCTCTCCAAACCAGACTGGTTTTATACCGGGCAGACAGATCACTGTTGACATACAGTGCCTTGCAAAAGTATTCATTCCCCTTGGCATTTTTCGTGTTTTGTTGCCTCACAACCTGGCATTAACATGGATTGTTTGAGGATCTCCATCATTTAAATTACAGAACATGCCCTCAACTTTGAAGATTTTTTTTTTTTTTTTTTTTTTATTGTGAAACAAACAACTAATAGGACAAAATAACAGAAAAAGTCAATGTGCATAACTATTCACCCCCCTAAAGTCAATACTTTGTAGAGCCACCTTTTGCGGCGATCACAGCTCAAAGTCACCTTGGATAAGTCTCTGAGCATGCCACATCTTACCACTGGGATTTTTGCCCATTCCTCCTTGCAAAACAACTCCAGCTCCTTCAAGTTGGATGGTTTGCGCTTGTGAACAGCAATCTTTTAAGTCTGACCACATGTTTCCCCTTAACCATTTGCTTACTAGGCACTTAAACCCCCCTCCTATCCAGACCAATTTTCAGCTTTCAGTGCTCTCACACTTTGAATGACAATTACTCAGTCATGCAACACTGTACCCAAATGATTTTTTTGTCCTTTTTTTCATACAAATAGAGCTTTATTTTGGTGGTATTTGATCACCTCTGGGATTTTTTGCGCTATAAAATAAAAAAAGACCGAAAATTTAGAAAAAAAACGAATTTTTCTTAATTTCTGTGATAAAATTTTGCAAATTACAGTAGTAATTTTTCTTCATACATTTTGTCCACAATTTATACTGCTACATATCTTTGGTAAAAATAACCAAAAATTTGTGGAAATTATTTGGTTTGTGTGAAAGTTTTAGAGTCTACAAGCTATGGTACAAATCAAAAAAATTATCACATCTGATGTACTGGTGGCCTCATTTCCTAACAAGCCAGGAAAGTACAAATGCCCCCCCAAATAACCCCTTTTTGGAAAGTAGACATTTCAATGTATTTAGTTAGAGGCATGGTGAGTTATTTGAAGTTGTATTTTTTTCCCACAATTCTTTGCAAAATTTAGATTTTTTTTTTCCGCCGACAAAATTGTCATTGTGATAGCTTATTTCTCTCACATGGCATGTGTATACCACAAATGACACCCCAAAATACATTCTGCTACTTCTCCTGAGTATTACGATACCACATGTGTGGGACTTTTTCACTGCCTGGCCACATACAGAGGCCCAACATGCATGGAGCACTATCAGGTGTTCTAGGAGCAAAAATTACACATCACATTTCTCAACCACCTATTACACTTTTGAAGGCCCTGGAGCACCAGGACAATGGAAACACCCACAAAATTACTCCATTTTGGAAAGCTGGGGAAAAAAATGAAACCGCTTTTTTTACACAAAGTTGTCCGTTTATAAGATATTTCCAACACATAGCATTTGGATAGCAAAAATGACACCCCAAAATACATTCTGCTACTCCTCCTGAGTATGGCGATACCACATGTGTGAGACTTCTACACAGCCTGGCCACATACAGAGATCCAACATGCAAGGAACACCGTTAGGTGTTCCAGGGACACATAGCATGCACATACCAAGAATTACACCCCAAAATACATTATGCTGAGTAAAGCGTAAACAAAAGATTACCTGTGGTTGTAGTAGCGCAGTTGTACACAGGAGGATAGCACTGGTCCAGGCAGCAGGCAGGGACTTGGTCAGCAGCGGCGAACACAATTGTCCAGGCAGCAGGCAGGGTTACTGTCCATATAAACCAGGCGGCACAGTGGTGTAGTGGGTAGCACTCTCCCCTAGCAGTAAAAAGGGTCGCTGGTTCGAATCCCAACCACGACACTACCTGCCTGGAGTTTGCATGTTCTCCCTGTGCATGCGTGGGTTTCCTCCGGGTACTCCGGTTTCCTCCCACACTCCAAAGACATGCTGGTAGGTTAATTGGATCCTGTCTAAATTGTCCCCAGTATGTATGAATGTGAGTTAGGGACCTTAGATTGTAAGCTCCTTGAGGGTAGGGACTGATGTGAATGTACAATGTATATGTAAAGCGCTGCGTAAATTGACTGCGCTATACAAGTACCTAAAATAAATAAATAAAATATAAAGTCCAGGGTCAGTGCAGGCAGAGATATTGTCCGCAGTGCCAAAAATATTGGTCCTGGTAGTAGGCAGGTCCATGTGGTGTGGTCAGTGCGACAGGCAGAGGCATGACGGCAGTAAGTCCTACAGGCAGAAGTAGGGCCTCGTCACAATATTTGACAGCATGTCCTCGGTAAAAATTAAATTTAAAAAATCTATTTTGGAAAAATTCTCCGTGTTCACCTGGACTCCTGGCTGGGCAGTGAAAGGGGTAATGTTTTCTTCTCCTGAATTAGGAGGAAGCCACAAGGGGTTCTGCAGGGCATAGGGAAGGCTGGCATGGGTCCTTGGCCTTTCTTGCCGAGGCACTGCGGTGCTGGTGGATGGCACTGCGGTGCTGGTGGATGGGACTGCCGTGCTGGTGGATGGGACTGCCGTGCTGGTGGATGGGACTGCCGTGCTGGTGGATGGGACTGCCGTGCTGGTGGATGGGACTGCCGTGCTGGTGGATGGGACTGCTGTGCTGGTAAATGCCACTGCCTCCTCACCAGAACGCCTTTGTTTGGCGGGCCGAATATCTTCCTCCTCTGAGTCACTCAGTGTTCCACTACTGAGGACTGGCTCATAATTTATGTCCGACTCAGAATCGGAGTCGGAAAGGGAATCCGAAAAAGAGAGCTCACCGTTGCTCTCGTCGGCCTGGGACAGTATTTGGTAAGCCTCCTTAGCGGAAAAGCTTCTTTTGGACATGGTTGCTAAGCCTGCACTGATGGGCACTGATGAGGCGGCACTGATGAGGTGGCACAGAGGGGCACTGATGAGGTGGAACAAATGTGCAGATGTGCATTGATGAGGTGGCACTGGTGGGCACTGATGAGGTGGCACTGGTGGGCACTGATGAGGCGGCACTGGTGGGCACTGAGATGGCACAGATGTGCACTGATGAGGTGGCACAGCTGGGCACTGATGGGGCGGCACAGATGGAGCGATCTGTGATTGGCTGTGTCCAAGGGACACGGCCAACACAGAATTTCCCTGCTGCGCGCTCGTGAGCGCGCACGGGGAGCGAGGAAAGGGGAGGCCGTCATATGACGGCCTCCCGGGAATTGACATCCGCGCTGTAGCCGTCATTCGGCTATGGCCGGATGTCAGGTGGTTAAACCACTCAAGTGTTGCTTTAGCAGTGTGTTTGGGGTCATTGTTCTGCTGGAAGGTGAACCTCCGTCCTAGCCTCCAAATCACACACAGAGTGGTACAGATTTTGCTCAGGAATATCCCTGTATTTAGCACTATCCATCTTTCCCCCAACTTTGACCAGTTTCCCAGTCCCGACTGCTGAAAAACATCCCCACAGCATGATGCTGCCACCACCATGTTTCACTGTGGGGATGGTGTTCTTTGGGTGATGTGATGTGTTGGGTTTGCGCCAGACACAGCGCTTTCTTTGATGGCCAAAAAGTTCAATTTTAGTCTCATCAGACCAGAGTTCCTTCCTCTATAAATTTTGGGAGTCTCCAACATGCCTTTTTGCAAACTCAAAATGTGCCATTTTATTTTTTGCTGAAAGTAATGTCTTTTTTCTGGCCACTCTGCCATAAACTCCCAACTCTTTGGAGCGTACCACTTATTGTCGTCCTATGTACAGATACTGCAGTATCTGCTGTGGAACTCTGCAGCTCCTCCAGGGTTACCTTAGGTCTCTTTGCTGCCTCTGATTAATGCCCTCCTTGCCTGGTCCGTGAGTTTTGGTGTGCGGCCGTCTCTTGGCAGGTTTGCTGTTGTGTCATGTTCTTTCCATTTGGTTATGATAGATTTGATGGTGCTCCTAGGGATCATCAAAGATTTGGATATTTTTTTATACCCTAACCCTGACTTGTACTTCTCAACAACATTGTCCTGTACTTGTTTGGAAAGTTCCTTGGTCTTCATGGCAGTAGGTGTATGGGGTAAATCCGCGCAATGAATTGAATGTTTTAGTTATGGATATGGCTGCTGCCTCTACACATACAATACC
The DNA here is from genome assembly GCA_037952835.1 of Lithobates septentrionalis. Taxonomy (NCBI): domain Eukaryota; kingdom Metazoa; phylum Chordata; class Amphibia; order Anura; family Ranidae; genus Lithobates; species Lithobates septentrionalis. The sequence continues at coordinate 2,031,806 of JBBDGP010000525.1, read as the reverse complement.
ACCTAAGTGGAAAGTATTAGAAAATGGTAAAAAAGCAGTAGTATGGCGCTGCCCTTATGGAGACAAAATTTTTTTTTCCTTCTTTGTAGTGAATGTATTGCCTAGTGTCCTTATAGAATTGCTTCTAAAACCTGTATATGTTCAAAAGTTGAAATAAAACTGACTGGTGGTGAATATTTCTATTATAAAATGAAAATACAACAACTGGTGCTCCAATTGTTCAACAAAAGTAGTTGTGGATATGGATACAATATCATCGAGGTGGAAAGTGTTAAAAACAATACAATACCACCTAAGTGGAAAGTATTAGAAAATGGTAAAAAAGCAGGAGTAGTATGGCGCTGCCCTTATGGAGACAAAAAGATATTTTCTTCTTTGTAGTGAATGTATTGCCTAGTGTCCTTATAGAATTGCTTCTAAAACCTGTATGTGTTCAAAAATAGAATAAAACTGTGACTGGTGGCGAATATTTCTATTAGAAGTGAAAATACAACAACTGGTGCTCCAATTGTTCAACAAAGGTGCATTGTGCCCTTTTAATTAAGTAATAAAGTAGTTATGAATATAGATACAATATCATCTAGGTGGAAAGTGTTAAAAAAGAAGAAAAAAAAAAAAAAGGAAAACAGGAATAGTATGGCGCTGCCCTTATGGAGACAAAAAAAAACACCTTTTTTTTAAAATGACTTTATAATTCCTAAAGTGTGTGTGCCAAAAATGAATAAATGTGTGACTGGTGCCAAGTCCTTACTGTTAAAAGTACAATTGCAACATAAGGTGCTTCAATTATTCAACAAAAGTGCATAGTGCAGCATCACTAAAGTGACCAGTGTTAAATCATACAAATCCATACAACATTGTGCAAAATATCCATCATAAATAGTGACTCTTGTGCTGTGACCAGTATTAGTTGGATAGGAAAAGTTCCGTTTATGAAAAAAACAAGTTCTTTTTGGAGTATTTTGTAGTGTTCAATCTTTGAGGGTCAAATATCTGTAGGAAAGCTACTTTTCCAGGTGCTGGTTTATTTAATTAGTGCCTTGTCTGCATGCTCTGACAATGCTTGCACTCACCGGATTCTCCTTTCCCCTGCAGGGGTATGCACGGTCACAGTGTCTGCCACTGTGCAGCAATCAAGGATATCCCCCAAACTTTACTTGCGTATTGTGGTGTAGTAATTACATCTAAAGGAAAGAAGGTATGCCCATCGCGTAAAACCATAAGAGAACTTTTATTAAAACTTAATAGTCAAATGTACTCACATTTCAAATGAACAAATCAAGCATGGCAAAAGTTAGCGAATTCCCTTTGTTAGAGGTGCTGCAAGACGTTCGTAACCCGCCCTACGCACGTTTCATCGTCAGACTTCTACTGGGGTGTTCATCTTGCTGTACCTCCTGAGTTTAAATAGTGTGGCCAGTAATAAGTGCAATTGGATCGGCGGCCATTTTTGCTAGGATTTTGAAGACCGAAGCCTAATAGGACTGTGCATTAGGTTGTTAGCCATTTTCTTGTGGATATTACAGACCGAAGCCTAGTAGAACTATCCATTGAGTCCTTATGGCGGCCATTTTCTTGGGGATTTTGTAGACCGAAGCCCGGGTGGCGCGCCTGCGCTTTACTGTTAGTGGGGGAACGTTGAGTCAGAGCTGTCAGCAAAGAACGTCACCCTTGACGCCCAGCCGCATTCTTTCTTCCCCCACTTCATATTGGAATCTAAGCCGACTTCCGGGTCAGTGACACCCCCAAGCCACTGCTAATCGTTTTTTTGGAAAAAAGTATATGCACATACTGGCAGTGGCGTAGCGTGGGTTGTCAGCACCCGGGGCAAGGCAAGTCATTTGCGCCCCCCTAGCCTGTGAACTTTTAGCACTCCTTCCCTTCCTACAATAGTACTGACCAGCCCGATTCCTACGCTGACCTACCTGACCACTACATTGACCTGCCTGATTCCTATACTGACCACTACACCACACTGACCACTACACTGCACTCACCACTACACTAACCACTATACTACACACCACACTGACCACTACCCACTACTCTACACTGACCACTACCCTACACTGACCACTACTCACTACACTACACTCACCACTACTCACTACACTACGCTACGCTGACCACTACACCACACTGACCACTACCCACTACACTGACCACTACCCTACACTGACCACTTCTCACTACACTGACCACTACCCACTACTCTACACTGACCACTACACTGACCACTACACTGACCACTACTCACTACACTACGCTGCACTGACCACTACACCACACTACCAACTACACTAGACTGACCACTACACTACCATGACCAATACCCACTTCTACCCTGCACTGACCACTACACCACACTGACCACTACACTAACCTACCCGATTCCTACACTGACCTACCTGTTTCCTATACTGACCACTAACACTGACATACCTGAATCCTACACTGACCACTAAGCTTACCTACCTGTCCACTACACTACACTGACTACTATACCACACTAAACACTACCCACTACACTGCACTGACCACTACACCGCATTGTCCACTATACTACCCACTACACTGCACTACCCACTACACTGTCCACAACACCATGCTGACCACTACACTGTCCACTATACTATCCACTACTAGGGTTGCCACCTTTTTTTCAAGCCAAACCCGAACATTTTAGTGGTGCAGGGCAGCACGGCACTGCGCTTGCTTAACTCAACCCCTTCACCCGAATGGGGCTGCGCTGCAACCGTGTGCAATGCACATGGCTACAGCACAGTGGCATGGGTTTTTAGGGGTTAAAACAGGTGGTGAGGAGGCAACATAATGCTTCTTCACCCCCTGTAAAATACCTTCAAAACATGATCCACTATGGATCACTCTTCAGAGAGCCCTGCAACTCCGTTTACACTTGTGGTTGGGGGGACAGTAAAAATTAGAGGTTGAGCTGTGTTTTTACTGCTACCCAACCATTCCCCTCAAGCTGAAAAGGCAACAGAGGGGGATGTATACCTGCCACAGCCAAAATGTTTTGCATCACAGTGCAACAAAACATGTCTACACTGTTGGGTTCAGTGAGCAGTATTGACTGCCGAATGTGGCCCATTCAAGTGAATGGGCGCTCCCCGCATCCATGTGCAATGCATTAAATGACGGGGCAATGCTGTGGGGTTTAAACAGGTGGTAAGGAGGTGATATAACACCTCCTCCCTGCCTGACAAATGCAGGAGGCAGGGAGGGGGCAGAGTGACAGGAGGGGGGCAGGCAGTGTGACAGGAGGTAGGCAGGATGACAGGAGGGGGGCAGGCAGTGTGATAGGAGGGGGCAGGATGACAGGAGGGGGGCAGGCAGTGTGACAGGAGGGCAGGCAGTGTGACAGGAGGGGGCAGGATGACAGGGGGGCAGGCAGTGTGACAGGAGGTAGGCAGGATGACAGGAGGGGGGCAGGCAGTGTGACAGGAGGTAGGCAGGATGACAGGAGGGGGGCAGGCAGTGTGACAGGAGGTAGGCAGAATGACAGGAGGGGGGCAGGCAGTGTGACAGGAGGGGGCAGGATGACAGGAGGGGGGCAGGCAGTGTGACAGGAGGGGGCAGGATGACAGGGGGGCAGGCAGTGTGACAGGAGGTAGGCAGGATGACGGGAGGGGGGCAGGCAGTGTGACAGGAGGGGGCAGGATGACAGGAGGGGGGCAGGCAGTGTGACAGGAGGTAGGCAGGATGACAGGAGGGGGGCAGGCAGTGTGACAGGAGGTAGGCAGGATGACAGGAGGGGGGCAGGCAGTATGACAGGAGGGGGCAGGCAGTGTGACAGGAGGGGGCAGGATGACAGGAGGGGGGCAGGCAGTGTGACAGGAGGGCAGGCAGTGTGACAGGAGGGGGCAGGATGACAGGAGGGGGCAGGATGACAGAGGGGCAGGCAGTGTGACAGGAGGTAGGCAGGATGACGGGAGGGGGGCAGGCAGTGTGACAGGAGGTAGGCAGGATGACAGGAGGGGGCAGGCAGTGTGACAGGAGGTAGGCAGGACGACAGGAGGGGGGCAGGCAGTGTGACAGGAGGGGGCAGGATGACAGGAGGGGGGCAGGCAGTGTGACAGGAGGGGGCAGGATGACGGGGGCAGGCAGTGTGACAGGAGGTAGGCAGGATGACGGGAGGGGGGCAGGCAGTGTGACAGGAGGTAGGCAGGATGACAGGAGGGGGGCAGGCAGTGTGACAGGAGGGGGCAGGATGACAGGAGGGGGGCAGGCAGTGTGACAGGAGGGCAGGCAGTGTGACAGGAGGGGGCAGGATGACAGAGGGGCAGGCAGTGTGACAGGAGGTAGGCAGGATGACGGGAGGGGGGCAGGCAGTGTGACAGGAGGTAGGCAGGATGACAGGAGGGGGGCAGGCAGTGTGACAGGAGGGGGCAGGATGACAGGAGGGGGGCAGGCAGTGTGACAGGAGGGCAGGCAGTGTGACAGGTGGGGGCAGGATGACAGGAGGGGGGCAGGCAGTGTGACAGGAGGGGGGCAGGCAGTGTGACAGGAAATAGGCAGGATGACGGGAGGGGGGCAGGCAGTGTGACAGAAGGGGGGCAGGCAGTGTGACAGGAGGTAGGCAGGATGACAGGAGGGGGGCAGGCAGTCTGACAGGAGGGGGCAGGATGACAGGGGGGCAGGCAGTGTGACAGGAGGTAGGCAGTGTGACAGGAGGGGGCAGGATGACAGGAGGGGGGCAGGCAGTGTGACAGGAGGGGGCAGGATGACAGGGGGGCAGGCAGTGTGACAGGAGGTAGGCAGGATGACGGGAGGGGGGCAGGCAGTGTGACAGGAGGTAGGCAGGATGACAGGAGGGGGGCAGGCAGTGTGACAGGAGGGGGGCAGGCAGTGTGACAGGAGGGGGGCAGGCAGTGTGACAGGAGGGGGGCAGGCAGTATGACAGGAGGGGGGCAGGCAGTATGACAGGAGGGGGGCAGGCAGTATGACAGGAGGGGGCAGGCAGACAGGGGGGGGGCAGGCAGTGTGACAGGAGGGCAGGCAGTGTGACAGGAGGGGGCAGGATGACAGAGGGGCAGGCAGTGTGACAGGAGGTAGGCAGGATGACGGGAGGGGGGCAGGCAGTGTGACAGGAGGTAGGCAGGATGACAGGAGGGGGGCAGGCAGGACGACAGGAGGGGGGCAGGCAGTGTGACAGGAGGGGGCAGGATGACAGGAGGGGGGCAGGCAGTGTGACAGGAGGGGGCAGGATGACGGGGGCAGGCAGTGTGACAGGAGGTAGGCAGGATGACGGGAGGGGGGCAGGCAGTGTGACAGGAGGTAGGCAGGATGACAGGAGGGGGGCAGGCAGTGTGACAGGAGGGGGCAGGATGACAGGAGGGGGGCAGGCAGTGTGACAGGAGGGCAGGCAGTGTGACAGGAGGGGGCAGGATGACAGAGGGGCAGGCAGTGTGACAGGAGGTAGGCAGGATGACGGGAGGGGGGCAGGCAGTGTGACAGGAGGTAGGCAGGATGACAGGAGGGGGGCAGGCAGTGTGACAGTAGGGGGCAGGATGACAGGAGGGGGGCAGGCAGTGTGACAGGAGGGGGCAGGATGACAGGAGGGGGGCAGGCAGTGTGACAGGAGGGGGGCAGGCAGTGTGACAGGAAATAGGCAGGATGACGGGAGGGAGGCAGGCAGTGTGACAGAAGGGGGGCAGGCAGTGTGACAGGAGGTAGGCAGGATGACAGGAGGGGGGCAGGCAGTCTGACAGGAGGGGGCAGGATGACAGGGGGGCAGGCAGTGTGACAGGAGGTAGGCAGGATGACGGGAGGGAGGCAGGCAGTGTGACAGGAGGGGGGCAAGCAGGGTGACAGGAGGTGGGCAGTGTGACAGGAGGTGGGCAGTGTGACAGGAGGTGGGCAGTGTGACAGGAGGTGGGCAGTGTGACAGGAGGTGGGCAGGCAGAGTGACAGAAGGGGCAGGCAGAGTGACAGCAGGTGGGCAGGATATCAGGAGGACCTGTGGAGTGGACACACTATTCTTTGCAGGACACTGTATTATGCTGGCACCGGGCCTGACTCCCGATCATCACATATAACACAGAGGTGATAGCAAAGAATCCTAAGAAATCCTAAGAATTCCCCCCTCCTCCCCCCTCCCTCCTCGGTTCAGTTTTTCTTACCCAGCCAAGTATTGTGGATGTAGCTGACAGGAGGTCTCCTGCATGGTCTGTACCCGGTCAGCTGTCTGTGTGATAAATGACATGCTGATCGGCCGATCATGGAGCTCCCATTCCTGATCCAGCACGTGTCCTCAGTGTCTGCCGGGTACCTCTTCTCCTCCTGTAGGATCCTGTGCATTGCCTGAGAAAGTCGGCAGGATACTATAGAAGCAGCATCAGGATTGGCAACCCTACCCACTACACTGTCCACTATAATACCCACTACACTGACCACTCTACCAATAGTATTCCTATACTGACCACTACACAGCATGACTAACTGCTTGTTTACTCTCTCTCTCTGGCTGCTTCCTCTCCCCAGACCATGTGCACTCCCCCCAGGCCAGCAACATGACTTGTCTCTGACGAGGGAGTCTCACCTGCATTTTATCTTCCATCCATGATCGATCTGCACTGTTGGAGATCCGCAGGAGAGGAGGAGGAGGAGGAAAAGACAGAGGCGGCAGGTCACAAGGCGAAAACGGGACTCCAGGAGCAACCTGTGCGCATGTGCCATCCGACATCATGGACAGGCCAGCCCTGCCACTGCACATGACCCCTTTCGTCCAATCACAGGGCGCCGGCCGTTCTGCCTGAGAATAAACATGGCGGCCGGAGCACGGGGACACAGTATATCGGAATTAGGACAGTGACACACACTGACTTTGAATTGCGCCCCCTAAAATGTTGCGCCCGGTGCCACGGCCCCCCTCGCACCCCCCACGCTACGCCACTGCATACTGGTCCCACTATTACTCTATGTTCTAAGGTTTAAACATACATGTCAAAAATTAGATATTATAAACATATTAAAAATTTTAAAATAAATATAAAATAAATTAAAATATGAAAGTACACACATGTGAATCTTATATATATATATATATATATATTTATATACCTGCATATAACCTGGAGAGGTTGTCCTATATGTGTGTTTTAAAACTAAGATTAAAAGCAGGGAGGGAAGAGGGTGTGTGTATTACCCATAGTCTATGTATAGTTGGGGGCTTTAAAATCCATTCTGTATATGTGCCCCTAAGTGACCTTATATTGAATTAGAGTGGGGATTGGGGAGTTTCTTAGGAGGTTAAAGTGCATGGCAGTGTTTGGTTAGAGGTGCCTCTTGCTTAGGTGATGCAGCCTCTGGGGCCTTCCAAAAAGGTGTGTATATGTAATGACTGATCATGTGACACTTAGATTGCACACAGGTGGACATCGTTTCACTAATTATGTGACTTCTGAAGGTAATTGGTTGCACCAGAGCTTTTTATGGGCTTCATAACAAAGGGGGTGTATACATACGCACATGCCAATTATCAGTTTTTATATTTCTGAAAAATAGTTTTATGTATATATTTTTACTTCACCAACTTAGACTATTGTGTTCTGATCCATCACATATAATTCAGATTAAAAATACATTGAACTAAAGGCTTTTTTGTCCTCACATTCAAGCCCCAATTAAGACGTATCCAAGCTAATCCTAACATCAAAGGTATAAACGTCTCTGAACATACATATAAAATAGCTTCGTTCGTGGACGACCTTTTACTTTTCCTCTCAGACCCACAGCTCACCACCCCAAACTCACTAAATGACTTTGCCCACTATAATACACTATCCAACATACAGATTAACTTTTATGTGTCCTTAACTTTAAATGTGTCTCTACCAACAGCTGTAGTGGCTGACTGCAAATCCTGATTCCCTTTTCTCTGGAAAATGCGGTTCATCACATATTTAGGATCCAGCTCCCAACCCATCTGACCGATCTATACCAACTAAATTATCTACCTATCCTTCGATATCCAACGAGATCTCCAAAACTGGCATAAAGGGCTTTTTCTCATGATTTGGGTGGACAGCTATAATCAAAATGAACGTACTGCCCTGTGCCCTCTATGTATTACAAGTGATTTCCCTCAAACTCCCCGTGGCTTTTTTTTTTTTTTTTTACAGCACTTCAGAGCCTGCACCCTTTTTATTTGAGAACGAAAGTTCCAGACTTAGTTTTGCTCCTCTCAAACTGCCCAAAATTAAAGGGGGTATAGGCTTACCTGACATTTACAGATACTACCTGGCATGCCACTTAACAAGGATTGTAGACTGGAACCTTCATGAGAAAATGAAAGCCTGGGTACAATTGGAGAGTGCGGGCTCCAAGGTTCCCCCACACCTAATCCCATGGCTACCTGCTCAACATATACCTACCAAAATATAAAGACCATCCAATTGTAGGCCCATTTCCTCACTGCTTTCAAATGGCTTGTAAAACCAGCAATTTACACTATATTATCAAAAGTATTGGGACACTTGCCTTTATACGCACATGATCTTTAATGGCATCCCAGTCTTAGTCCATAGGGTTCAATATTGTGTTTGCCCACCCTTTGTAGCTATAACAGCTTCACCTCTTCTAGGAAGGCTGTCCACAAGGTTCAGGAGTGTGCATGGAAATGTTTGACCAACCTTCCAGAAGCGCATTTGTGAGGTCAGGCACTGATGTGGACGAGAAGGCCTGGCTCGCAGTCTCCGCTCTAATTCATCCCAAAGGTGTTCTGTCGGTTTGAGGTCATGACTCTGTGCAGGCCAGTCAAGTTCCTTCACCCCAAACTCTCTCAGCCATGTCTTTATGGACCTTGCTTTGTGCACTGGTCCAAATCATTTGGTGGAGGGGGGATTATGGTGTGGGTTTGGGCTTGGCCCCTTAGTTCCAGTGAAGGGAACTCCTAAGGCGTCACCATTCCAAGACATTTTGGACAATTTCATGCTCCCAACTTTGTGGCAACAGTGTGGGGATGGCCTCTTCCTGTTCCAACATAACTGCCCACTAGTGCACAAACAAGGTCCATAAAAACATGGATGAGCAAGTTTGAGGTGGAGGAACTTGACTGGCCTGCACAGAGTCCTGACCTCACAAATGCACTTCTGGAAGAATGGTCAAACATTCCAATAGACACACTCCTAATCCATGTGGACAGCCTTCCTAAAAAAGTTGAAGCTGTAATAGCTGCAAAGGTTGTGACAATTCAATACTGAACTCTATGGGCTAAGACTGGGATGCCATTAAAGTTCATGTGCGTGTAAAGGCAGGTGTCCCAATACTTTTGGTATTATAGTGTAACATTCTCTTCTGGTCCACTTACCTCTCTTCAATACAATCCTGTCTTTCCTCTCAGACATTATCGGAGCGTTGGACCGCGGAATGACCTCAATGCACATGCGTCGCCGCGCAGTGCATTGGAAGCCCTGATTGGCTGAAGCAATGAAAGCTTTGCCAGATCAGGGCACAGAGCACTGTTAGAGCCATGATTGGAGAAAGTAATGATGGCTCTATCCAATCATGGCTCATTGCTCTTAGTCCCGCCCCACACTATAAATATATTCTCCCCATAAAGGGCATTTGCTGTGTGATATTAGTGTGGAGAAAGATGGAATAGGGCTCTGTACAGTACTGCTAGCGAGTTAGTGTGCTATTTTGCTTCTATTGCCAGTGATGCCAGTGTAGAATATCAGTTTAGTGTGAATCTAGTGATAGTTCAGTGTGAGTGTAGTGTGACCATTCATTTTACTTTAGTGTCAGTTTAATTTGTCAGGGCAGGTTTCCTGCAGTATATATTAGTGTGTTGCTGTATATTTGAGTGCATTACTGCATGTTTAACGCAGTATATTTCAGTGCGTTGGTTCGCATTTACCAAAGTATATTGCAGTGCATCAGTGCAGTTTTACTGCAGTATATTGTAGTGTCAGTGGAGCATGTCTGTGTAGTGAGTACTCAAGTTAAAGTGCACCAAACACCACTTTCTTTTAATTAAAGTGCATCCACGTACACATTTCCACATCTTTATTACATTTTGTTAATAAGTGTCCCCCCATCATGTCTGGGAGGCCAACAAGGAGAGGCAGACATTCCCATGGCACTGTGTGTGGGGCCAGCAGCGTATATATCAACAGGCAAAGGTGGATGTGGTCCATCCTCAGGCAGGACATCATTTCCTCTGTTTAGTGATGTTGCCTGTGCTATCTAGCCACGGCATGCAGAGGAGGTGGTGGACTGGCTTACTAAAACATCATCCTCCTCCTCATCCTTAGTCACCCAAGCAGAGACTAGTGCCCAGTCCACTGTAGCTGCCAGAGTGGCTTATTCTGCCTCCTTGTCCACAGCTACTCCTGCCATAGCATCAGGCATGGAGGAGTCAGCTGAGTTATTTGAACACAGCGTCAGGCACTTGCTCCCTGACGATGCACAGCCATTACTTGATTCAGATTTTGGTTCTGAGGTTATGGAAGGTAGGAACATGAGCCTACAGAGAGAACACTGATAATAAATTGGCATTCATGTTCCCCCAGCTGCAGCGTATTGCCAAGTTTTCCCCAGTAATAATGTGAACACCAGCCATTTGGGTACCACATGCTTGACAAGGCATTTAACTTTCCACCACTCAGCCCGTTGGCAAGAGCACCTGAAAGCTACACAAAAGGGATGCCATTCTGCTCCTCTTTCCTCCCCTTTCTGGTCTACTCCCGCTATACCTCACTGACAGGGATGATGGTATAGCGCAGGGTTTCCCAGGACCTTGCAGCACGTCTTACAACTCCTGCCTTTCCATATGGTGGATTCTGCCCCCTTATGTGAATTTTCAGAATGTGCTGTACCACAATGGCAGGTTCCCAGTCGCTATTTCTTTACAGGTAAGGCTATTCCAGCTCTCTACCATCACATGGAAGGCAATGTTGTGGCATCGTTGGGCAAGACAGTCAGCCCCAAGGTCCACGTTACTGCTGACACGTGGTCCAGCAAGCATACTCAGGGACAAATGTAAGGCTGACCGCAGGTCAGCCTGTTATTGTAGGAGGAGTCAGGCTGCATAAAGCCTGCCCTCCTTCTTCTCCTTCTTGTGGTCGTAGGATCTCGTGTGCGTCTGACGTCACTTCCGGGTTTTTTGTCTCAGCAGGAAGATGTGCGGCTGCGAGGAGCGAGTCTCCCTATTTCAGCGGCGGGGTTACAGGTTTGGGAAAGGGGGGGCACCGGTCGTAGTGACCGCTCTCCCTCACACAGCGCTACAAACTCGGAGCGACGCGGGCGGCCCTCTAAGTTCCGTCCTCCGTCATAGGCAGCCGTGCTGGTGTCCGCACACACACTCACCTCTGTCCTCCTCGCTCAGCTTGTCTCCGGCTGGTGAGAGGCAGTGTGTGCGCTGTGGGAAGCTCTTGGTCACTCTCTGAGCGCTCTCTCTCTCCCCTCCTCCTCGCCAAGGACCTGTTGCTGAGGCTGCCTCTGGCCTCGCCCCCTCCTCTGCTCTGTGTCAGTAGTGACTGAGGTTCCTCACTTCACAGCTCCTCCTGTGTGCCAGTGTGTGATGTGTGCTACGCATCGCTGTCATCCAGACACATGATCACCCTCCCCCTCCCCCTCCTCCTCCCCGATCATCACCTCCAACTAACTTTTATCATTATTGACCATCTGTGTCCCCAATCACGAGATTCCCTTCACTTCCTGTCTACAACAGGAAGTCACTAGTTGTTACATGAACTAGCACTCCCCATCCACCCCTGTTCTGGTGATATTTCAAAATATGGAATCATGCCTCCTATTAATCAATTACGGTTTCTTATGCATTTCATGGTTTTCTTGCTATTTACGATTTCTCTTTCATTTTTACGGTTTCTTTCAATTTACGGTTTCTTATGCATGGTACAGTTTTGCAGGTATTTTTGGTTTCTCATGCATTTTACGGGTTTGCTCATGCATTTTGCAGTTTTCTCATGAATTTTGCGGTTTTCCCATGCGTTTTTTGGTTTTCTCATGCATTTTACGGTTTCTCACGCATTTTACGGTTCTCATACAATTTACGGTTTCTCATGTTTTTTCATAGTTTCATGCAGGTTACAGGTATGTAATTTACAATTTCTCATGTAATTTTTGGTTTCTCATGCGATTTACAGTTCTCATGGGTTTCTCATTCATTTTACGATTTATATTTACGGTTTCTCATGCATTTTATGGTTTCATGTTTTTTTGTTTTTTTTTTTTTACGGTTTCATGCGATTTACGATTTCTCAGTTATTTACGATTTCTCATGCATTTTACGGTTTTCATGCGATTTACGATTTCTTATTCATTTTACGGTTTTCATGCTATTTACGGTTCTCATGCATGTTAGTTTCGCATACAATTTACGGTTCTCATGCATTTTACGGTTATCGTGCATTTTACGGTTTCTCATGCGATTTATGGTTTCTCATATAATTTATGGGTTCTCATGCATTTTACAGTTGTTCATGCATTTTTACGGTTTCATTAAAATTTACGGTTTCTCGTGCTTTTTACGGTTTCTCATGCATTTTACAGTTTCTCATGCATTTTACGGTTTTTCATGCAATTTACGGATTCTCGTGCATTTTACGGTTTCTCGTGTTTTTTACGGTTTCTCATGTATTTTACGATTCCTCGTGCTTTTTTACGGTTTCTCGTACATTTTACTGTTTCTCATGCATTTTACGGTTTCTCATGCATTTTACACGTTTTTAATGCATTTCACGGTTTTATTAAATTACGGTTTCTCATGCATTTTTTCAATCTCTCATGCTTTGTTACGGTTTCTCATGCTATTTATGTTTCTCATGCAATTTACATTTTCTTATGCAATTTATGTTTCTCATGCAATTTACGTTTCTCATGCTATTTACGTTTCTCATGTAATTTACGTTCTCATGTAATTTACGGTGTTCTCATGAAATGTTCTATTTCTTATGCAATTTGTCACTTCTCTTGCCTATTCATGTTTCTTACATTTCTCATGTTACTCACGTCTTACATGGTTCTCACGTTTTCCATGTTTCTTACGCTTCCCACGTTTTTCCATGCCTCTCACATTTGTTCATGCTTACGTCTTCCCATGTTTCTCACGCCTTCCCATGTTTCTCACGCCTTCCCATGTTTCTCACGCCTTCCCATGTTTCTCAAGTCTTCCCATGTTTCTCACGTCTTCCCATGTTTCTCACGTCTTCCCATGTTCGCAAGTTTTTTCCATGTTTCTCTCGTTTTCCATGTTGGTTTCGGGTGTTTCTCTAGTTTTCCCATGCTTCTCTCGTTTTTTCCATGTTTTTCTTATTTTCACAGGTCATTACGTTTCATGTCATGTGTTTTTTATGTCATGGTCTGTCATTTGTTTCAGTGTTTTAGTGCAGTTTACAGTGTTTTCATGCAGTTTACAGTGTTTTCATGCAATTGTTACAGTATTTTCATGCAATTTTTTACAGTGTTTTCATGCAAATTTTTACAGTGTTTTCATGCAAATTTTTACAGTGTTTCATGCAATTTTCACAGTGTTTCATGCAATTTTCACAGTGTTTCATGCAATTTTCACAGTGTTTTCATGCAATTACGGTTTCTCGTGCAATGTGTCACTTCTTATGCCTTTTCATGTTTTCTTACATTCATCATGTTGTTCTTACTTTTCGTATGTTTTCACGTTTTTCCCTTGGTGCTCACGTTTGATTCTCTCGTGTTTCTTTGATTCTCACGTTTTCCTTTGATTCTCGTTTTCCCAGGCTTCTCTCGTTTTCCCATGCTTCTCTCGTTTTCTCATGCTTCTCTCGTTTTCTCATGCTTCTTTCGTTTCTCGTGCTTCTCTCGTTTTCCCAGGCTTCTCTCGTTTTCCCAGGCTTCTCTCGGTTTCCCAGGCTTCTCTCTGTTTCCCAGGCTTCTCTCGGTTTCCCATGCTTCTCTTGGTTTCCATGCTTCTCTCGGTTTCCCATGTATTTTTACGTTTATGTCATATGTTTGTCACAGCTTTTCGTTCGCTGCATTTCCGTTAGCTAGTGCTCACATTCAGGGTCTGTCACGTCTACAGATCTGTACAGGCTGAGGTTTCGTTTTTAATTGATTGTTGTCCCGCAATCTTCTCGCCTGTTTCCATACGTGCACGTTCACCATCACACATTTACTTCTACCCACCTCGGTCTGTGGGTATCTTAGCCCTGAGTGTTCGTTTTTAATTTCCTGTCCAGGCGCTGCAGGTTGCTCGGGCTCACTCACTGCATACAGTAGGGGGGTGTCATCATTAGGTTCACATTCTTGCGCTATTGGTCTTGCCATTCCTGCACCCACATCATCATTGTCAGGTACCAGGGGTGTTATGTCTTGGGGCTGGTTGTATGTAATGTTATTTGGTTGCTGTCAAACAGCTGGGTTGTTCATGTTCTACCACTGCAGATTACCCATCACGTCTATGGGTTGACAGATTGAGGTGATCGTTTTTAATTGACTTGTTCGGTGGCAAGTCTCCTCATCTGTTCTTACGCTGTTTATGTATTTCATACAAACTCACGTCTCTTATGCAATTTACGTTTCTCATGCAATTTACGTTTCCCATGCAATTTACGTTTCTCATGCAATTTACGTTTCTCATGCAATTTACGTGTTTCATGCAGTTACGTGTCTCATGCAGTCTACATGTCTCATGCAGTCTACGTGTCTCATGCAGTCTACGTGTCTCATGCAGTCTACGTGTCTCATGCAGTCTATGTGTCTCATGCAATTTACGTGTCTCATGCTATTTACGTGTCTCATGTAATATACGTGTCTCATGCATTTTACGTGTCTTTTGCAATTTGTTGTTTCTATGATAATCTCACTTTTATGTTTCTCTCGTTCTTCTAGGTTTTCTCATGTTTTTCCCAAGGTTACTCTCGTTCTCATGTTTCTCACGCTGTTCATCAATTCACGTTCTCGTGATACCGGGGTTTTTCATGTAGGTTGCGGTTGCTTGCAGCTTCGGTGCTTAGGCTGCTTACGGTTCATAGCTCGCATTATACATGTGTTTCGTTCTTTCACGCAGCTTACGTTCCTGGCGCAGGTTCTCAGCATGCTCACGTTTTTCGTAGTTCATGTTGCTGTCCCAGTGGCAGGTCACTTACGCGGAGTAGGTTACCCAGGGGACTGGTTTTTCCCTCTAGTATGCACACGACCTTTTATTTCCTAGTCACTTTTGGCTAGGGTTGGCAGAAGCATGGAACTATGGTAAGTCAGCATGGCAGCTCCAGCAGCTTTTACAGGCTCAGGGGGTTAGTGGATTCCGAATTTTCTCAGTCTCTAGGTCAGGATCAGTAGGCTTCCTACTTGGTTCGGTTTTTGGCCCTTTTATCGCGTATCGGCATGGCATTGTCAGGGCGTATCTGGTTGGACTCAGCTTTTCATGTTGTTGGAGACCCCGATAGACTTTCTTTATTTGCTGCGCATTCTATAAGCGATCCTCAGGGTTCTTGAAGAGTAGCCCTCCTGCTGTGATCAGCGGACTTCTCATCATGGGTCATTTTTCCGTGTGGTATCTTTCACATTCTCATGGTCTCCTTCATGTTGGGTACCAGCTAGGTGCTCAGGGCAGGCTTATACCCGGTTTGGGTCATAAGTGATAGGAGCAGGTTCGGTGTATGTGTGCCAGGGACCCCAGCCCGTTGGGTAGGTGGAGGTCATCTTGTTTCTCTGGGTTTGGCCCAGAGCCACTTTTTGAGATACCATAAGCGTTTGTAATTTGATAGTTTACACGTAATTTCAGTGGGCTATAATTTGGCATCATATTCATCCTACTGGTCATTTTTGCCCCTTTCAGGCATACTGACCACTTGACCAGGGCACAACTCAGGTCTATGTTTTTGTTGCTTTTTGTTCCTTTGTTACACTATCACAGATTGACTCCAAGTACAAATGTAAGGCTGACCGCAGGTCAGCCTGTTATTGTAGGAGGAGTCAGGCTGCATAAAGCCTGCCCTCCTTCTCCTTCTTGTGGTCGTAGGATCTCGTGTCCCACCCACCCATTCCCTTTTTCTTTTCTTTTTTCATTTTATTTCAATTCATACTTGGGTATGCCCCCTTTCAGGCATACTGACCACTTGACCAGGGCACAACTCAGGTCTATGTTTTTGTTGCTTTTTGTTCCTTTGTTACACTATCACAGATTGACTCCGAGTACAATATATTTTGTTCACTGCACACTGGGTAACTGTGCTTGCAACTCGGAAGGATACAGGGCTCAGTGCTGCAGCTTGTTGTGCCCCCACGTCTCCATACAGCTGGTGGTGGTGATGTGGGATTTGTCAGCTCCACCCCCTCCTCTGCTGAATTGTCCCATGAACTGTAAATACCCCCTAAGCATTCAGGGGTCTATTCAATGAGTCAGGCTGAAAGGTGCCATGCAGTGCTTCAGTTGGTCTGTCTAGGGCACAGGAGCCACACCAGGGCAGAGATTCTGGCAGCTCTGCAGGAGCAGGCCCAGAGGTTGTTCACGCCATGCCAGCTGGAGCCAGGAATTGTGGTGTGCGATAATGGCACAAACCTCCTGTCCGCCCTTAGACAGAAAATAGTTTCAGGACACATTAACCTGTTGCCGCCCGCCCACCGTCATATGACGTGATGGACTTTGAGCGGGGATATCTGATGCCTGTAGCTAGACATCATTTAGATATTGCCGTTTTCAGCCAGCGATTCCCTACACCATAAGAATGATCATAGTGGCTGTTCCGCTGCTTGATCGTTCTTACGGGAGGCGAGAGGGGACTAGCCCCCCCGCCGCCCCCCGGTGCTTCTACCGACTCACCGATACGATCGGTGAGTCAGAGAACGGATCCGCCGGCCCCGAATGTTGATCATAGAGATTTCCGGTGGACCAGATGGTTGCTGGAGTCTCTATGATCGTCGGAGGCCAGGCGCGATGTTATGACATCACACCAGGCCTCTGCATTCAAAAAAACAGCGCCGCCTCGGCTGGCAAGCCGTGATCGGTCTATTTTTTATTTTATTTCAGGCTTCCCAGCCTAGTGGTGAGATGTGGGGTCTTATTGACCCCATATCTTACTGTAAAGAGGACCGATCATGCCATATTCCTGTTACAAGGGATGTTTACATTCCTTGTAACAGGAATAAAAGTGATTAAATTTTTTTTTTTTCAAAAAAAGTGTCAAACTAAAAAAAAGTATAATTAACAATAAAAAAACAAATTTTTTTTTTAAAGCGCCCTTGTCCCCGTGTGCTCGCACGCAGAAGCGAACGCATATGTAAGTCCCGCCCACATATGAAAACGTTGTTCAAACCATACATGTGAGGTATCGACGCGAACGTTTTAGTGAGAGCAAATAATTTTGTCCCTAGACCTCCTCTGTAATGCAAAACGTGTAACCAGTTTTGGCGCCATTCCATGAGCGTGTGCAATTTTGAAGCGTGACATGTTGGGTATCTTATTTACTCGGCGTAACTTCATCTTTCACAATATGCAAAAACATTGGGCTAACTTTTCTGTTTTTTTTTTTTTTTAAAGCACATAACTGTTTTTTCCCCAAAAAAACGCGTTTGAAAAATTGCTGCGCAAATACCGTGCGAGATAAAAAGTTGCAACAACTACCATTGTATTCTCTAGGGTCTTTGCTAAAAAAAACATATTTGTTGTTTGGGGGTTCTATGTAATTTCCTAGCAAAAAAATGATGATTTTTACATGTAGGAGATAAATGTCAGAATTGGCCTGGGTGGCAAGTGGTTAAAGAGTAGTTGTTGTAATGCCTTTCCTGACTCTGGTAGGTTACAGTCTATTGGAAAATGTTGTTTTGAGGCTTCTGTTGGTCAAAAGAGGAGCAGTGGAGAAGGGGGCTACCTCAGTGATGCCTTTTAAAAAATTTTTTTAGTCCTCAGTGCCCAGGGATGTCAGCTTCCACATCCCATCGGCAGCGTCTTCATCATAAGGTGGGAGATTATCTAGGGGCGAAAACGGATATGGAGAGCTTTCCATTTAACGATCCACTGGGTCACTGGGTCATGAGAATAGACCACTGGCCAGAACTTGCCCAGTGTGCAATAGAGCTGCTGGGCTGCCCTGCATCCAGTGTGCTTTCCAAACGGGCATTCAGTGATGCCGGAGGTTTTATGACAGATAAGAGTGTGTCTGTCCACAGACTCTGAGGACCGGCTGACATTTATCAAAATGAATCAGTCTTGGAATAGTAACATCTATCAAGCCCCTGATGTCGTTGTCACTGATTAACTGCTTTCTGGATATCGAATCTCTGAAAGACTTCTAGGCTGCCTAGCTTTGTGGGTGTTGATTTCATCTGGAAGAAATTTTTTGGTATAGATTTCATGGGCACGATTACCACCCAAAAAACAATTTTTCCACACCTGTTTGACAGGTGCATATCATTTCAATTTTTGACAGCAAGGCCAATTCTTGCTTTCATCACGAGTACTTCTATAGGGTTACGGTGTCAAGACACCACTAACACCCAAAGCCCAATTTTTCCACACCTGTTACTTCTATCCAAAGTCTGCGAAAGACATCAGAATTTATCCAAAAAATCTCTAATCTTTTTTCCGAGTGCACTAAATTGTGGCCTCTTCATACAGACTGGCCCCAGAAGCCGTTGTTTATAAAATAAAGCGTGAAAAGAAAATTGAAACTTTTTTGGCTTTATAAATGTCAACATTGCTGCAGCAGGCTCTATACACGGTTCAAATTTGCCACATTACAAGCAGACTGAGGGGCCCCCCAGGCACTATATTTAACCACTTCCCGCCTATAGCGGATTGACGGCCGGGCGGTGGTTCTGTTATCCTAACTGGGCGGGCATCGTGACGATCGGTGGAGCGGTGTGTCAGTCTGACACAACCCTCCACCGATCTTGGTAAAGAGCCTCCGTCGGAGGCTCTTTACAATGTGATCAGCCATGTCCAATCACGGCTGATCACGATGTCAATAGGAAGAGCCAATTGGCCGATTGGCGGCTCTCCTGACGGGGGGGGGTCTGCGCTGATTGTTAATCAGCGCATCCCCCCCCTCAGATCACCACACTGGACCACCAGGGATCGCCACTAGGACCACCAGGGAAGGGGGCAACTGTGGATGGCCAGGTATGTACCCCATGGCCATCCACATGTGCCCAATCTGTGCCAATCAGTGCCCACAAATGGGCACTGATTGGCACCATTATATAGCAGTGATGCCCACCATGTCACCATTAGGGGCATCACTGCCATCAATCAGTGTCCATCGGTGCCACCTGTCAGTGCCCATTAGTGCCCATCCGTGCCACCTATCAGTGCCACCCATAAGTACCCATCAGTGCCACCCATAAGTACTCAATGCCACCTGTGAGTGCCCATCAGTGCTGCCTATGAGTGCCCATCAGTGCCGCATACCAGTGCCACCTATCAGTGCCCATCAGTGCCCATCAGTGCCCATCAGTGCCCATCATTGCCACTTCATCAGTGCCACCTCATCAGTGCCACCTCATTGGTGCCACCTCATCAGTGCCCATCAGTGCCGCCATATCCGTGCCCGTCAGTGCAGCCATATCAATGCCCGTCATTGAAGAAGAAAACGTACTTATTTACAAAAAATTTTAACAGAAACAAAGAAAAACGTGTTTTTTTTCAAAAGTTTCTGTATTTTTTTATTTGTTGCGCAAAAAATAAAAACTGCAGAGGTAATCAAATACCACCAAAAGAAAGCTCTATTTGTGGGAACAAAATGAAAAAAAATTGTTTGAGTACAGTGTAGCATGACCGCGCAATTGTCATTCAAAGTGTGACAGCGCTAAAAGCTGAAAATTGGCCTGGGCGGGAAGGTGTCTAAGTGCCTGGTATTGAAGTTGTTAAAGGAATTTTTATTGTTTCTAATTTTAATGGTTTCACGTTAAGCATTAGTAAATCATTGCTCATTTAAAAATTGTTTTTTACAAACTTTTTTCATTGACACATGTCCCCCAGGACAGTACCTGGACCCCCATAACTGTTGTATAACCCAATTGCTTGCATATAAGCCTTCAAAATAGTCACTTTTGATTTTTCTAGTTCAGGTCCCATAGACTTCAATGGGGTTTGTTATTCGGTTCCGAACTTTTGCAATGTTTGAAAGTTCTGCCGCGAACCGAACAGGGGATAGTTTGGCTCATCTATACTGATCAACATGCTCTTGCTCTTTCCACTTCCAAGATACAGCACACACTTTGACATTTTAATATATACCCACAAATAAAGATGGAATTTCCATCCCCTACCTTCGCTAGCTGAAACTACCCTCCCTACTCCCAACCCCCCTTTTTTTTGTCTTATTCCTCCCCCTTTCACCCGCTCAAGCCCCCTCCCTATCCACCCTACCCCCCCCCCCCTTTCTAACACAGAGCACTTGTATTTCTAATGTTCGAATGCTAACTCGTGTGGTGGTGATGTGCCCTGTCCAAGTAAGTCCACGAGTTTCTTCATTGTTTATACTTGAAATAAACAATGTGATAGTTACGGGGCAATGTGATGGTTACGGTTACTACAACTTTACTTGTTATATGGTTTCTATAGCTAATGTTACCTCTATGGATTACTAGAGCAGCAAATATTGAGATTTCCTCAAACAAAACTGGTTATATGTACACATAACCCGATTATTATTTCAGACAGTCATATGAAAGTTATTCTCTTTTTCTACATGTATATGTTGCTGTGCCAAAAAACACGCAAATGGCACGTTTCTATCCATCTCTATGGGAATAAAAACATGCCAAAAAAGTTCAAATCTGCCCGATTTGACTTCGGGCGACTTGGAGTGGAGATGTGAACCATCTCCATAGAGAATTTTTTTTTTTCTCTGCCAGTGTTTTGGAGCGAAAGGAAATCCCCGGCTGCTCTGTTTACAAACAAAACAAAATGGCTGTGAGCTGTCATTTTGTTGGCAATTTAAATACACATTTTTTTTCTTTGTAAATTTCAGTTTTGCTGTAGCAAAAGAGACACAGGCAATTGGGCCTATTTCCTCCTTGCAGCACTCACTGTTAGGCACGCAACATTTTCAGTATTCTTCACAAGGTAAATAATCAGTTTTTGGTGTCTTTATTGGGGAACGATGAACATGGATAGGAAGGAGAGCATGGGATACCCAGAACTTGTAGAAACTGTAATGCCCCGTACATACGGTCGGATTTTCCGATGGACAATGTCCGATCGGAGCGTGTTGTCGGAAATTCCGACCGTGTGTGGGCTCCATCGGACATTTTCCATCGGATTTTCCGACACACAAAGTTGGAGAGCAGGAGATAAAATTTTCCGACAACAAAATCCGTTGTCGGAAATTCCGATCGTGTGTACACAAATCCGACGGACAAAGTGCCACGCATGCTCCGTTTTATAGTCCCGACGTACATGTTTTACGTCACCGCGTTTAGAACGATCGGATTTTCCAACAACTTTGTGTGACCGTGTGTATGCAAGACAAGTTTGAGCCAACATCCGTCAGAAAAAATCCTAGGATTTTGTTGTCAGAATGTCCGAACAAAGTCCGACCGTGTGTACGCCCTATAACGCTTGTAGTGTTGGGCGAACAGTTCTGGCCGAGCAAAAGTTCGGCCCGAACTTCGATGTTCTATTGTCAACGTTGGGACAAGGTGCTTTGGGGTGGGGGGGCAGAGCCCTCCCCGCCCCAAAGCACCCACCCCCCCAAGTTAAGAGCATGTGGTCGTCCCTTCCTCTTTCCTGGCCTGTCAGGCTGCATGCTTGGATAAGAGTCGGGTATTGATTTTGGGGGTGTCAAGGCTAGGCTCTCAGCCCTCCCTTCTCAGTGCTTAGGTTGCTCAGCTGTTGGTAAATTACCAGCACTCATCATTCCACAGTGGCTCACCTGGTGATCATTTCCTGCTTGTCAGTCTAACCTACAGCCAACCCCTTCTGGCTATTTAAACTGCTTGGTTCATTCCTTACGTACATTTACCTTGGTCAAACATATCCGGAGAATCTCTGCTGTATTCCTGTTAAAGACTTGCCTGGCTGACATCCCCTTCTGGTTCCTGATCCTGTCTGCTGCCTCTGACTACACTGATCTGTGGCTTCCTGATTTACTGGCTTGTACTGGCTTGTTCTGACTACCCGCTTTGGCTACCAAACCCCATGTTTTGACTGTTTACGATTTGTGCCATTTTATTAAAAGGTGTGATTTTTACTACATTTACTGTCATTCTGATTCATGGTTCCTGACGAGAGGACCCCACACCAAAATGAAAGTTGTTTTTTTTTTTGTTTTTTTTTAACCGCTTCTGGACCAGCTGTTGCAGCTATACTGCGGCAGGATGGCACTGCTGCACCAGCCGTCGTAGCTGTACGTCGGCACTTTAGCAAGCACCTGCCCGCAGTGTGTCCCCAGAGCTTTGATCACCGACATTACTAGTAAAAAAAATAAAAATAATAAAAAAGCCATAAATCTATCCCCTATTTTGTAGACGCTATAACTTTTGAGCAAACAAATCAATATATATTTCTTTTTAACAAAAATATGTAGAAGTATACATATTGACCTAAACTGAGGAAAAAATAGTTTGTTTGTTTTTTAAAAAATTTGGATACATCTATTATAGCAAAAAGTACAAAATATTTTTTTTCAAAATTGTCGATCTTTTTTTGTTAATAGTGCAAAAAATAAACTGCAGGGGTGATCAAATACCACCAAAAGAAAGCTCTATGTGTGGGGAAAAAAGGACATCAATTTTGTTTGGGTACAACATCGCATGGCGTTGGAGCGGAGCAGTGCGGTATCGCAAAAAATGGCCTGGTCAGGAAGGGAGTCAATTCTTCTGGGGCTGAAGTGGTTAAATAGCCAGGTGTTTGGCAAATGCAACCACAAGTCAATTGACATGTGATTTGACTTTTTTTTTTTTTTTTTTTTTTTTAGAAATGTCATTTTTGCTGCAGTGTGTTCGATACATGCTACAGATGCACCACTTTACAGGCAGACTAAGGGGACCCCCAGGCACTATTTTAAAGTATTTTTTTTATATTTATTATTTTACTTAAAGCATTATTGAAATCACTGCTCCTTTTAAAAACAATTGTTTAAAAAAAAATTTAATTGAATACATGTTCCCCAGGGCAGTACCCAGACCCCTATACCCTTTTTATGGCCAATTGCATATAAGCCTTCAAAATGGGGACTTTTGATTTTTCATGTTCGGCTCTTATGGACTTCAATGGAGTTTGCGGTTCGGGGCTGAACTTTACCCTTTTTGGAAGTTCTGCTGCGAACCAAACAGGGGGGTGTTCGGCCCATCACTACTAAACTTCTGGCTGCTTTGTATAGGTTGCAAGCTGTATTGCACAACTTAGGCTGCAATGTACTTTGTTTCAGCTAGTAGTAGTAGAAGTACAACTTCTGGCTGTGCTTAGTTCAGTCTCTGAAATTTGGTCTACCCCTGGTAGATTTGCACAACTGCTGACTGCACCCAGTCCTGACTTGTAGTGTGAAACACCCCAGTCACTTCTCCTTTGAGCAGCTGGGTCAAGTACTCAGTCCCAAAAATGGAACCTCCCCACTCCAGATCTCCAGATCTCCTGCCTCTTTAGTCCAAACTCTCTCACTCTCTCACCTACTCTCTCACCTTAACAGTTGCACCAGACTCCTGAGGTGTCTCTCCTTCTGGTCTCTGCCCCAGGGGCAGAGTCCTCAGCACAGGGGTCCCCTCCAGATGGCTGGACTCTGCTCCCTGACTGCCTGGCCTCAGAACCTTTATAAACTTGCCAGCCACCTATTGAACCACCCCTTCCAAGGATTGGCTAGGGATCCATAAATATTCAGACTGCTTGTCCTATCCTTCCCCCACTATACTTCTGGAAACAACCAGAAAACAGGGGAAAGGGACAGAACAGCAGTCTGAGACCCTGAACAACCCAGCACAAATAACCCCCCTGCTCCTCTGCCTACAGGGGAGCCAACTAAATTTACCTAGCAGTAGGGATGAGCCGAACACCCCCGGTTCGGTTCGCACCAGAACCTGCGAATGGACCGAAAATTTGCACGGACTTTAGAACCCCATTGAAGTCTATGGGACTTGAATGTTCAAATCAAAAGTGCTAAATTTAAAGGCTAATTTGCATGGTATTGTCCTAAAAAGGGTTTGGGACCTGGGTCCTGCCCCAGGGGACATGTATCCATGCAAAAAAAAAAATTAAAAACTGAAGTTTTTTCGGGAGCAGTGATTTTTTTTTTTTTTTTTTTTTATAATTGTATTTTTATTGATTTTCAAAACTTTAAATACAAAGTTTTAGCAAAACGAGCATTACATTGTCAATGCATGTGCATTATACAGCAATCATTATAGAAAAAAGAAGAACAAAGTATAAAGTAACAAATATAGGTGACAAAAAGTGTTCACAGTAACACAACACATAGATATATTAGGTCAATTCCCTATGGTGTGAAAATAAGCGTAATATTGGAGGGAGTCTGGATCCTTGAGAACAGTTCAGGACATATACACAGGTAGTATAGCGTTGACTTAAGATTAAGGTGAGCCAGGTGTCAAGGGGGTCCCATATTCCGAAAGGTCCCATGGTTCCCATATTTCAGTGAACTTGGAAACACAATCGTGTACCGAGGCTGTCAAAAACTCCATTGTCCGAATCTCAGCCACCAAGAGTAGTAATCTGGACCGTGGGGGAGGGGTATTGGATAGCCAGAATAACGGAATAAGTCTTCTGGCGGCTAGTAATATGTAGGATATTAATTTGTTTGTCTTTTTAGATATCCCTGATGGAGGTAGGCCCAATAGATAGGTCAAGGGATCCATCGGAAGGGACACCCCCGTCACCTTTTGTATAAGAAAATGTACATCACACCAAAAAGGTTGAATCAAAGAGCACTGCCAAAAAATGTGGAACAGTGAGCCTATTTCAGTTCCACATCGCCAACAATGTTGCGAGACTGAAGGGTCATACTTATGAATTACATCGGGTGTTCTGTACCAGAACATGAGAATTTTAATGGTTGTCTCTCTCTGGGTGACACATTTGGAAGATTTAAATGTAGAGGACCAGATTCTATCCCACATCTGTATTGTAACAGGACGGCCCACTAGATGAGACCACTTGCGCATATAAAAATGTAATGTCTCTGTGATGGGAAACGACTCATGGAGGATACTATATATACAGGAAATTAAATGTAATTGATGGGGGCCTTGGGCACATAGATATTCAAAAGTAGTTGGTTTATCTAGAATTAGGGATGGTGATTTAGAATGAAAGAAATGTCTAATTTGCATATAGAAGTGGAAGAGATGTGGTGTAAGGCCAAATTTCTCACTTAAAGTGTTAAAGGTATATAGTTTCCTTGTTATGGGATGTACAAGGTTCCTGAGCTGAAAGAGGTGAACGTTCACCCATGGGAATATCCTGCCCAAGGACATACTATCCGGAATGAGAGGGTTAAATAATACGTTTATAAGAGGGGAGCAGGGAGACATAAGGGAAAAGCGTTTAAGGCAGTTACGCCATATATTTAGAGTCAGTATCATTGGTCCAGTACACTGACGTTTATATATAGGATCCAGAGCAGGGGGAGCGCCCCATACCAAGGATCCCGGGTGGACCGGGTAAAGTACTCCCTTTTCAATAGCAGACCATTGGTTTGGTGCATGTAAGGAAGACCAAGAGGTAATGGCCCTCAAGTGTGTAGCATAATAATATTTAGTGATGTCAGGAGCTCCTAAGCCTCCTCTGGATCTAATGGCAAACAACACTGAGCTTGCTATACGGTGCGCTCCGCCATTCCATATAAACTTCAGGAAAGTTCTGTGAAGTGCTTTTAATTGTTTGGCAGGTACAGCTACTGGAAGGGTTTCAAAACAATAGAGTAATCTAGGCAGTATAGACATTTTCAAAACATTAATTCTGCCTAATAGAGATAGGGGGTATTTGATCCAGTTCGACAGAGATTTATTAATATCTAGTATCAGGGGAGGGAAGTTTGTATCATATAGGGAGGTGTAAGAAGGGGTAAGTAATACACCTAAATATTTAAGAGAGGTGTTACACCATTTATAGGGGAAAGATTCTTTAAGTTGAGATATTAATGGCGATGGAATGTGTATAGGAAGGGCTTCAGTTTTAGAAGTGTTGATTTTGTACCCGGAAATAGCACTAAAAGAGTTCAGTACTTTATGTAGTGAGGGAAGGGATATTAGCGGATTAGTGATTGTAAGCAAAATGTCGTCTGCAAATAACGATAATTTATATTCCCCCTGTCTCATCACCACCCCACTGACATCCGGGTGAACCCGAATATACTCAGCCAGGGGTTCTAGGCATAGAATAAAAAGCAATGGCGAGAGGGGGCAACCCTGTCGAGTTCCGTTTGTCATGGGAAAGCCAGGAGACAGGAAAGACGACATTTGTACCTGCGCAGAGACATTGGAATACAAGGCTTCTAGGGCTGTTAAAAAAGGGCCAACAAAACCATATATCTTTAGGGTGGCGAACATGTAGGGCCAGCTTAGCCTGTCGAAAGCTTTTTGTGCGTCTAAACTCAGGATCGGTGCCGGTCGGGAGGTTCTGTCCAAGAGATCTATCAGATCTATTGTACGCCGGGTGTTATCTCCCGCATGTCTCCCAAGGACGAAACCTACCTGATCCCTGTGTATCAGTTTGGGGATGAATACAGAAAGTCTGGTAGCAAGAATTTTAGTAAAAATCTTGTAGTCCGAGTTTAAGAGGGCTATGGGCCTATAGTTATCTGGGAGAGAGGGATCCTTTCCAGGTTTAGGAATAACTGATATGAAAGAATGAGAGAACTGTGAATGAGGGGGAGTACCTTTGAGAAAGGATGCATATAAAGCTAGCATGTGAGGAGATAAAATATCAATAAAAGATTTATAGTATGAATAAGGTAACCCGTCCCGGCCAGGGGCTTTGAGTAATGGGAGATTTTTAATTATAGCAGAGAGTTCTTCAGCTGTAACTGCTACATTTAAGCTTTCTAAATCCGTTGTAGATAGTTTCGGTAGCTTTATATTGGAAAAAAAAGACTCAAAATTTTCCTGGGTGAATTCAAATTGATTCTCCGGATTCAGGCAATTGTACAGTTTATTGTAAAAGTTGCCAAAAATTTTGGACATCTCACGAGGACAATGAGTTCTAGATCCGCCTGGTCGTATAAGAAAATCGGGCAAGGAGTTAAACGGACGAGGGCATAACTTATTGACTAGCATTCTGTGAGGTTTATTGGAGAATTCATAAAATTTTTGCTTCGTCCATAACATGGATCTAGCTGTTTTGGTAAGTTTTGTTGATCTAATTTGTTCTCTAAGTTGAATGACTTTGCGAAGTTTTGGCACTGTGGGACCACCCAAAAGTCTCCGCTCAGCAGTTACCAGAGCAGACATTAGGGACTGTAATAGGTTATTTCTATCTCTCTTCAGTCGAGAACCTTCAGCAATACATGTGCCTCGGAAAACAGCCTTATGTGCTTCCCACAGTGTGGAAATCTGAGACACAGATCCAGTGTTGAGTAAGAAATACTCACTCAAGCTATTTGCTAGAGTAGAGCGGGAGATTTCAGACTGCAAGAGATGATCATTGAAACGCCAATGACAGGATTTGGTATAGGTCTGAGATAACATTAAATCCAGCATAATGGGTGCGTGGTCTGACCATGTAATGGGAGAAATATCTGAATCAACTAAATAAGGGATAAGTGGGGCTGAAATAAAGAAATGATCTAGACGGGAATACATATTATGAGCTGATGAGTAGAACGTAAATTGTTTAGCAGAAGGGTGTTTTATCCTCCATGAGTCGAAAAGTCTATGTGACCTAATACATTTACGGAAGGCGTTAGCCTGAGACAATACTCTTTTAGATGGGGTAGGACTAAAAAGTGTTTGTCTGTCTCTAGTCGGTGACATGACCAGATTGAAGTCCCCGCCAACTATCATAAAAGGTTGTGAGCAGTATTGGGGGGTATCAAAGAGTTTGTCAAGGAAATCAATCTGGCCCGTGTTCGGGGCATACAAATTAACCAGTGTAAAGGAGGTAGACATGTATTCACACTCTAGAACAAGAAATCTCCCGTGAGGGTCTGCATGGGACTTCCGAACTTTAATAGGACATGTTTTTCTGATCAGAATTGCCACTCCTGCCCTGCCCGTAGAGTCAGAGGCAAGGTAGGAAGTAGGGAAGAACCTTGAGGCAAATTTGAACGATCCCCTTGACCGAAAATGGGTCTCCTGGATCATCACCACATCTGCGCCTGAGGCCCTGAAATCTTTCAGGGCCATCCAGCGCTTACTAATGGAGCCCAATCCCTTTACATTGTAGGACATAATTTTTAAAGCCATGGTTGTGGTCTATGTAGGAATGCCGATATAAACACCGCTAACACTATAAACATTAGAGTATTTAAAGAAAGAAAATACATATGTTGCATTTTACGGGTATTAGTAATGGTGAGCAACCTCCCATCTCTAACTATTGAGATATAAACACCAAGGTATATCTCTCTCGAAGTGAGGCAATAATGACCATGGGGTTTCGATCTGTGAAACACAGCAGTGGATATAGTTGAAAAAATTAAAAAGGAAAAACAACAAAAAAAAATTAAATTAAAAAACAAAAAAGAAAAAAAGAGTTCAAAACTCTGTGTACCTGAGAAATAAAAATCTCTCAGGAAGCCCTGGATGTAGACCAGGGCCTGGTAGGGGCGTGAACGGACTTCCATCTGGCGACTCTGTCTGAGGGGATGAGATGGGTCTGCTGCTCACCTTGTGCAATTGGTTGCTAATGGAACAAAGTAGGACAGCATTCATTAGAGGAGTAAGAAGAAAACAAAAACCTGTAAAACCTTAAAGAAAAAGCAAGGTTAACAAATAAAACAGGAACGTTGATCACTTAAAATTTCAAAACCTTTTGTGAATGCATCTCATGGGATGAGAAAGGATCTTCCCCCGAAGATAAACGGGGTAGGATCAGACGAAAACCGGTAGGACCAGTTCAGCAACATCGTTTCGTCGGGAGAGAAAAAGAAAAAGAAAACTCCAGAGGAAACGGAAATGCACAAAAAAAAAATTGAGAAAATAGAACCAAAAAGCAAAATCCAGAGAAGTTCAAGGGGGTTGTTTAGAAGATCGCAGACGTTGAGGGGTGGAAAGATGCTTCTTAGATTTGCCCCGGACAGGGGTCCAGATGCGAGTAGGAGTAGTCGGAGAAAGACGGACTTGTGTGGCCGGTGGGAGCAGTGATTTTAATGATGCTTAAAGTGAAAAAAAAAAGTGAAATATTCCTTTAAATATCGTACCTGGGGGGTGTCTACAGTATGCTTGTAAAGTGGCGCGTGTTTCCCGTGCTTAGAACAGTCCCTGCACAAAATGACATTTTTAAAGGAATAAAAGTCATTTAAAACTGCTTGCGGCTTTAATGTAATGTCGGGTCCCTCAATATGGATGAAAATCAATGAGACAAACGGCATGGGTACCCCCCGCCGCCCAGTCCATTACCAGGCCCTTTGGGTCTTGTATGGATAATAAGGGGAGCCCCGCACCCAAATTAAAAAAAGGAAAGGCGTGGGGCCCCCAGGCCCTATATACTCTGAACAGCAGTATACAGGCGGTGCAAACAAGACAGGGACTGTAGGTTTGTTGTTAAGTAGAATCTGTTTGTAATTTTGAACTGGTACATTTTTAAAGTGTAGCTCCGGCCAAAAAATTCTATTTTTAAGCTTTTTGGAAAACATAGGGAAGGGTTATCACCCCCATGACATTTGTTTTGCTGTCTGTGCACCTCTTCAGAAAATTTCACCTCACTTTCTGTCCCAATGACAAATGTTTTTTGACAATTTGGGGTTTTTAGTGAAACAAGGATTGGTGATAAAGCATCAGTGGAGAGGAGACACGTTTTTCCCATATTAACTCTTACAGGAGAGAATTTCCCTTCCTAGGGGTAGATTTCATCTCACTTCCTGTTGTCTCCTTCCGTTTGCAAGTAGGAGTCGTTTGTAAGTTGGATGTTTGAAAGTAGGGGCCTGCCCTATATACTCAGCAGAAATTTGGGCCTTAGGTGGTGTTGTGGCCTCAACACTGTAAGCCCTCACAGGGCCCTGCTGTGAAATATTAGATCAAAAATTGTAATTGCATGCCCCTGTTGAACAGGGTCAGAAAAACTGGGCCTTTGGTGGTGGTGCTGGTGCCACAACACTGTAAGTCCTCAGTTACTCTTGGTGGGCGCAGAAACGGGCCCTGCTGTGAAATATTAGATCAAGAATTGTAATTACATATCCCTGTTGAACAGGGGCTGAAAAATTGGGCCTTAGGCACTGGTGCTGGTGCCACAACACTGCAACCCCTCACAGATACTCTAGTTGGAGCGCAGGAACAAGCCCTGCTGCAAAGTATTGCATTAAATTGTAACTACACGCCCCTGTTAAATAGGTGCTGAAAAACTGGGCCTTAGGCACTGGTGCTGGTGCCACAACACTGCAACCCCTCACAAATACTCTAGTTGAGCGCAGCAACGAACCCTCCTTGCAAAATATTGCATCAAAAACTGTAATTACACGCCCCTGTAAAACAGGGGCAAAAAAATTGGGCCTTAGCCACTGGTGGCGGCACCAAGAACCAAAAATATTCTTACAGGCTATCAGCATGATCATTAAGGAGGAAGAGGATAGTCATTCAGCATAGGCAATCTTGAAGGGATCTGACATTTCAAAAAATATTATTCGGTTACATCAGCATCAGGTGCTTGGTAGCTGGTGGTGATCCAAGACTGATTCATTTTTATGAAGGTCAGTCGATCGACCGAGTCGGTGGACAGGCGCAGCCTGTGATCGGTTACAAAGCCTCCAGCAGCACTGAATGTGCGTTCCGAAAGAACGCTGGATGCAGGACAGGCCAGTAGCTCAATTGCCTACTGTGCAGGCTCTGGCCAGTGATACATCCTCAAGACCCAGTAACCCAGAGGATTTTCGGTGGGAAAGGTGTCCAAGTCAGATCTTGCCCCTAGGTATTCCTGCACCATGCAATACAGACGCTGGTGATGGTTGCTGGAACCGATCATACCTTGGGGCTGCGGACTAAAAAATTTTCTGAATGCATTGGTCAGACGGCCACCTTCTCCACCGCTCCTTCTTTGACTGACCGAAGCCTCAGCAACACGTTGTCCAGGAACAGGAGTTTGTAACTTCCCAGTCTCAGGGAACGCATTGCACAGACCTTTCTGCAAGGCCTCCCGAAGATGTTTCATCCTCTGCTCCCTCTGTGATGGCAAGATAAGGTCTGCAACCTTACCCTTGTAACGTGGATCAAGGAGAGTTGCCAGCCAGTATTGATGCCTCTCCTTGATACCACAAATACGAGGATCCTTCCGCAGGCTTTGCAGGATCAGGTAGGCCATGCAGCGTAGGTTTGCTGAGGCATTCTGTCCGGAGTCCTCTGTGTCACTAAGGAGGACACGATCTGCAGCCACCTCCTCCCAGCCACGTACAAGTCCATGGGTTGCTTGGGACTGTAAATGGTCCCTTAAAGACTGCTGCTGATGCTGAGTGCCAGGCTCCACCTCCATGCCGACACAATCCTCCTCTTCCTCCTTCTCCTCATCCTCTTCCTGTGGGATCAGCGGGCACGCAGGAACACTGTCTGGATAAAGGGGGCCTTGAGAACTAAGGAAGTCTTCCTCTTCCTGCCTCTGTTCTGCCTCAAGTGCCCTGTCCATTAGTCTATGCAGCGTGTGCTCCAACAGGTGGACAAGGGGGGCAGTGTCACTGATGCATGCACTGTCACTGCTCACCATCCTCGTGGCCTCCTCAAATGCATGTGCATGTATCCCTGATCATGGCCCACTGGCATGGGAAAAAAAACAAGCTTTCCTGACCCTGTCCTGGTGCCATAGTCGCACAGGTACTCATTGATGGCCCTCTGCTGCGTGTGCAGCCGCTGCAGTATGGCCAACGTTGAGTTCCACCTGGTGGGCATGTCACAGATTAGGCGGATCTTGGGCAGGTTAAATTCGTTTTGGAGGTCAGCCAGCTAAGCACTGGCATTATATGACCTGCGGAAATTCACACAGACTTTCCTGGCCTGCCTCAGGACATCCTGTAAGCCCGTGTACCTGCCCAAGAACCGCTGCACCAACAAGTTAAGGACATGAGCCAAACGGGGCACATGGGTCAGTTGTCCCTGTCGGAGGGCGGAGAGGAGGTTGGTGCCATTGTCGCAACCCACCATACCTGCCTTAAGCTGGTGTGGCGTCAACCACCTCTGAACCTGCCCCTGCAGAGCTGACAGAATCTCTGCCCCAGTGTGGCTCCTATCTGTCAAGTACACCAGCTCAAGCACCGCATGGCATCTTTTGGCCTGCATGCTTGCGTAACCCCTTGAATGCCTATGGAGCACCACTGGTTCCGAGTCCATGGAGGAAGAAGAGGATGGGCTGGAGGAGAGAGGTGTGATAGAATCACCACTAGTAGTATTTTGGAGGCGTGGTGGCGGAACAACCTCCAACACTACTGCACCCTGTCCTGCATCCTTCCCAGCTGCCAGAAGAGTCACCCAGTGCGCGGTGAAAGATAGGTAGCGTCCCTGTCCATGCCTGCTGGACCATGAGTCAGCGGTAATATGCACCTTACCGCTGACCGCCTGTCCGGCGAGGCCAAGACATTGCCTTCCACATGCCAGTAGAGAGCCGGAATCTCCTTCCATGAGAAAAAGTGGCGTTTGGGAACCTGCCACTGAGGAACCGCACATTCCACAAACTCACAGAAGGGGGCAGAGTCTGCCAACTGAAAAGGCAGCAGTTGAAGTGCTAGCAATTTTGCCAAGCTAGCATTCAACCGCTGGGCATGTGGATGGCTGGGAGCGAACTTATTTCGGCGGTGCAGCAGCTGGTGCAGGAAAATTTGCCTGGTACAATCTGACGTTGGTGTACCGATAGCAGTTTACCCCCAAGTACTTGGCTGTGAAACACCTAATTCTACACCTTCATTCCTCTCAGTGCAGGTCTCAGAGAGAACTAAAGGTATAGTGGGGTTGGAGATCCCAGCTGATGAGGAGCAAGGTGAGGTCCTCTTTGTTCTTTGGTGTGGGTCTTTTAGGTACGCTTGCCAACAAACTGCATGGCAGGTCAACATATGTCTGGTCAAGCATGTGGTGCCCAAGCGGGAGATGTTTTGGCCACGTGAGATACGCTTGAGACATATGTTGCAAATAGCAGCGGTGGGATCAAAAAGCACTCGTCTCAAAAAAGGCCCACACCAAAGAACTTCTGGAATAACTCGCAGAGACAGCAGCATCCTGCACATGTGGAGCTCTGCGGTGTGATACAGTCGGTGTGCTGCCCTTAAGCTGGCCCCTGGAGAGCATCCTGCCTCGTTGGTGATGTGCAGTCTCCTCCTCCTCTCTCCTATCAGGCACCCACGTGGAGTCAGTGACCTCATCATCCCATCCCTCCTCATCACTGGAACAAAGCTGGCAGTATGCTGCAGCTGGGGGAACATGACTGCCAGATTGCTGTCCTTCTTGGGCACCCCCTCTCTCTGGGCTCACGTTACTGCCTTCCTCTAGCTGGGTACCACCATCGGAGCCTTCAAAACGCTGGGCATCCTCCTGGAGCATGTACCCAACACTGTGGTCAAACAGTTCGGGGGACTCCTCAGGAGGACGCGGTGCGGCTAGGGAAGGAGTGACTGATGCCATTGAGCCGAGGGAAGAGGTCACGTTGGCAGCTGCTTTGCCAGACAAAGTACCCTGAGCCTGGGTGAGAGAGGATGAGGACGGCTTGGTCATCCACTCTACCAAGTCTTCCGCATGCTGCGGCTCAACACGGCAAGCTGCCAAAAAAAGGACAAGCATGTCCCACAGCCACGTGCTGATGAGGATGCACCGTCTCCACGACCAGCACTGTTGCCTTTAGACACAGAGCCTGCTTGCCCTCTTTTATTGGCTTGTACTGTCTGCCTCTCCTTGTTGGCCTTCCAGACATACTAATGGCCTGCAGTGAGATGTAGCTGCACAAAGCTGGGATGTATATATATACTGATACTGCAGCTAGCAGAATAAACTGCCTACCTGTAGTATTTTTTAGTATGAGAACACCAGCAATTGTCTTCAGATAGCTTTAGGTGCACACCGTGCAAAGGACACAGTACACTAACTGTAAATACTGTAGCTGCCTGCCTGTGGTATTAATAGGATCAGAAGAACACCACTAATTTTCTTCAGGTAGCTTTAGGTGCACACTGTGCAGAGGACGCACTACACTAACTTGTAAATACTGCAGCTGCCTGTGATACTAATAGGATCAGAAGAACACCACCAATTTTCTTCAGGTAGCTTTAGGTGCACACAGTGCAGAGGATGCACTACACTAACTTGTAAATACTGCAGCTGCCTGCGGTACTGTACTAATAGGATCAGAAAAACACCACTAATTTTCTTCAGGAAGCTTTAGGTGCACACTGTGCAGAGGATGCACTACACTAACTGTAAATACTGTACCTAATAGGACTAATGGGATCAGAAGAACACCAGTAATTTTCATCAGGTAGCTGTAAATACTGTAAAAACACCTGCCTGTCAGTAGGAAGAGAATAACAGGAATGGCTCTAGCTAAACTGAATACAGTGTGTGTGTGTGTGTATGTGTATGTGTGTGTATATATATGTGTATGTTTGTATATATTACACAATACACTGGAAGTGCAGCTAACTGACTCGCCTGCCTACTCTTATATAGTGTGGGGCATGTACTAAACCCCCTGAGCCATAATTGGCTAAAGCCACCCTGGCTTTGGCCAATTATGGTTCTCTGTACAGACGGCGCTGTGATTGGCCAAGCATGCGAGGCAGTGCATGCTTGGCCAATCATCAGCCAGCAATGCACTGCCATGCCGCAGTGAATTATGGGCCGAGACGCGCCACTCGAATTTGGCACGAACGGCCCATATCGTTCATAATTCGGCGAACGGCCGAACATGGGTTCGACTCGAAAACGAAGCTCATCCCTACCTAGCGTAGCAGCATTTACTTAATCTCAATTGTAACAATCCTCTCTATGCCCATCTTAAGTTGCATTTCTACAAGTCATGTACACATTACGGCTAAATACTATGTTACTGTTCATGGACTTTAGTTTGTTTCCACTACCGTTTACTTTGGAATAAAGAAATATTTAAAAAAAAATTTACATTCAATTTCACTGGATGTGTATTTATTATTTTATAAATAGACTCCCAAGTGCCAGTAAAAGTAAAAAAAGGAAGGGAGAAAGGGAAACAAAGGTACCTCAACAAAGCTGACATTTCTTTTTTTATTTCTTGTCTCTCAAAGAATTATTTCTTTGTAAACAGTTTCAATAAGGCCCCGGCCCTGGCGGCCCATGATCGCCTAGTACAGAAGCAGAATGGGGTTGTGCCTGTGTAAATTCTGACAGATGACATGACAGATCTACTGTTCCCAGTCATCAGGAACAGTGATCTGTCATGTCCCTGCCAGCCTATCCCCCCTACAGTTAGAACACACCCAGGGAACACACTTAACCCCTTGATCGCCCCTTACTGTTTACCCCTTCTCTGCCAACGTCATTTTTACATTAATCAGTGCATTTTTATAGCACTGATCAATATAATGTCACTGGTCCCCAAAAAGTGTCATTTGGGGTCAGATTTGTCCGTCACAGTCCCACTAAAAATCGCACATCGCCGCCATTACTAGTAAAAACCAATAACAAAAGTTCCTAAATCTATCCCATAGTTTGTAGACGCGGTACGTTTTGCGCAAACCAATTAATATACGCGATTATATTGCGATTTTTTTTTTTTCCCCCAAAAAAATATGTAGAATATTTATCAGCCTAAACTGATGAATAAATGCAGTTTTCTTTTTTTATAAATATATTTTTTTCAAAATTGTCTCTCTCTGTTTATAGCGCATTAATAAAAACCGCAGAGGTGATCAAATACCACCAAAAGGAAACTCGATTCATGGGACAAAAAGGACGTCAATTTTGTTTGGGTACAATGTCGCACGACCGCGCAATTGTCAGTTAAAGCGACGCAGTGCTGTATCGCAAAAAATGGCCTGGACATTAAGGGGGCAAATCCTTCTGGGGCTGAAGTGGTTAAGGTTAAATCGCTTCTCTTCTAATTTTAGTGAATGGCCGCGTGTCTTTTTAAATGCTCTTTCACTGAAAAGTTTTTTCCCTATGCTAGGGTCACCAGTACGGTATACATCAATATTATATCCCCTCTCCTGTCTCCTCTCCAGAGATAATAAGTTCAATACCTGTAGCCTTTCCCCATAGATCATGGTCCTCCAGTCCCTTTATTAGCTTTGTTGCTCTTCTCTAGACTCTCTCCAGTTCCAGCACATTCTTCCTGAGGACCAGTGCCCAGAACTGGACAGCATACTCGAGATGTGGCCTGACCAAAGTCTTGTAGAGTGAGAGAATTATTATTTTATCTCTGGAGTGAATCCCTCTTTTGATGCATGCCAATATTTTGTTGGATTTGCTTGCGTCCGCCTGGCATTGCATGCCATTGCTGAGCCTGTTATCTACTAGGACCCCCAGGTCCTTTTCCATCTTAGATTCCCCCAGAGGTTCTCCCCCACTAGCGAGTAACTTGCATTCATATTTTTGGCACCCAAATGCATTACCTTTTTTTTTTTTTTTTTTACATTAAACCTCATTTGCCATGTAGCTGCCCACCCCATTCATTTATTTAGGTGTTCTTGCAAGGTTTTTACAACCTGCGTAGAAGTTATTGCCCTGCTTAGCTTTCTATCGTCCGCAAATACTGAGATTGAGCTATTTATCCCATCCTATTGAGCTATTTATCCCAGATCGTTTATGAATAAATTAAACAGGATTGGTCCCTCGACAGATCCTTGGGGGACTCCACTTTCCACACTAGACCATTCCAAGTACTGGCCATTTATCGGCACCCTTTGGACTCACCCCTGTAGCCGGTTTTCAATCCAGGTACTCACCCTATGGTCCATGCCGACAGACCTTAGTTTGTACAGCAAACGTTTGTGGGGAACTGTATCGAATGCCTTTGCAAAATCCAGATAAACCACATCTACAGGCCTTCCTTTATCTAGATGGCAGCTCACTTCTTCATAGACTGTTAATAGATTGGTCTGGTGCGAATTAATCTTCATGAATTCTTGTTGCCTACTGCTAATGAAACCCTTTTCTTTACTGAAATCTTGGCTATAATCCCTTAACATTCCTTCCATTAGCTTGCAGACTATTGATGTTAGGCTAACTGGCCTGTAGTTCACAGGTATGTCTCTGCCCTTTTTTAAATATTGGTGCCACACTGGCTTTTCTCCAATCAGCTGGTACCATTCCAGTCCGTAAACTGTCTACAAAAATTAGGAACAATGGTCTGGCTATCAACTGGCTGAGTTCCTTAAAGGAGAAGTGCAGCCTGAGATAGTTTTGGCTGGGTTTCTCCTATGGGTCACAGGGGTGCAATTCGTTTACACTCCTGTGACCCGTTTTCAGCAGAGAGTGGATGTAAATACGCTCTCTGCTGACATTACAGGAATCAGTCCAGGCACCGCATCATCATGACAAAGTCTGGATCCGCCAGGTGCCTGGACTGATGCCAGTCTCAGCCTCTCAGTGAGCCGCTGAGATGGCCACTCCCCACCCCTCCACAGCTCAGTGCTCCAGTGAGCACGGGGGGGGGGCAGAGCAG
Source organism: Lithobates septentrionalis (assembly GCA_037952835.1). Taxonomy (NCBI): domain Eukaryota; kingdom Metazoa; phylum Chordata; class Amphibia; order Anura; family Ranidae; genus Lithobates; species Lithobates septentrionalis. The sequence goes on along the minus strand of JBBDGP010000525.1, from coordinate 1,994,134 downwards.
AGAGCCGCTGACTGACAGTCAACAGCTCTCTGTTCGGGGAGCTGAGAGAACCGAGCCATCAGCAGTGTTCGATAGCTCAGTTCTCAGTGCAGAGGCGCCGGGGGACAGATGCAGTATCAGACCGATGCTGCATCCACCTAGGTAAGTATGAAACTTAAAATAAAAACAAAAAACATACTTCTCTTTTAACCACTTCAATACCAGGCACTTAGACACCTTCCTGCCCAAGCCAATTGGGCATGCTACACTGTACCCAAACAAATTTTTTATCATTTTGTTCCCACAAATAGAGCTTTCTTTTGGTGGTATTTGATCACCTCTGGGATTTTTATTTTTTGCGCAACAAATAAAAAAAGACTGAAAATTTTGAAGAAAAAAACAAGTTTTTCTTTGTTTCTGTTAAAAATGTTTGTAAATAAGTATGTTTTCTCCTTCAATGATGGGCACTGATATGGCTGCACTAACGGGCACTGATAAGGCGGCACTGGTGGGCACCGATGAGGTGGCAGCAATGAGGTGGCACTGACGGGCACTGATAGGTGGCACTGATGGGCACTGATAGGTGGCACTGATGGGCACTGATAGGTGGCACTGATGGGCACTGATAGGTGGCACTGATGGGCACTGATAGGTGGCACTTGTAGGCGGCACTTGTAGGCGGCACTTGTAGGCGGCACTGATAGGGGGCACTGGTAGGGGGCACTTGTAGGGCGCACTGATAGGGGGCACTGATAGGGGGCACTTGTAGGCGGCACTTGTAGGGGGCACTGATAGGGGGCACTTGTAAGGGGCACTGATAGGGGGCACTTGTAGGCGGCACTGATGGGCACTTATGGGTGGCACTGATGGGCATGGATGGGCACTGACAGGTGGCACTGATGACACTGATGGATGGCACTGATGGGTGGCATTGCTGGGCATCACTGATGTGTTTGTACATACTTGTGCCAATCAGTGCCCATTTGTGGGCACTGATTGACACAGATTGGGCATTCATTTATACATGTGGATGGCCATGGGGTACATACTTGGCCATCCACATGTTGCCCCCTTCCTGGTGGTCCTAGTGGTGTCCCTAGTGGTCCAGTGTGCTTATCTGAGGGGGGTCTGCGCTGATAAACAATCAACGCAGACCCCCCCTGTCAGGAGAGCCGCCGATCGGCTCTCCTCTCGTCTGTCAGACGCGAGTGCAGAAAAACCGATCAAAGGCTTTTCCTATGATTCCCGTGATTGGACGCGGCTGATCACGTGGTAAAGAGCCTCCGCCGGAGGCTCTTTACTGAGATCAGTGTAGCGGTGTGTGTCAGGCTAACACACCGCTCCACCGATCGCCACGATGCGCGCCCCCACGGGAGCGCAGCGGCTGTTATCCTGAAGGACGTCATATGATGCCCAGTCAGGATAATTGAACCACCGCCCGGCCGTAATTTTGCTATAGGTCGGGCAGGAAGTGGTTAAGGACCCTCGAGTGTAAGCCATCTGGTCCTGGTGACTTATTTATGTTAAGTTTTTCAAGTCTATTTCTAATTCTGTCCTCCAGATTAGAGAACATAGGACAGATGTGGGCTCAAGACTTTATAGGCACAGTAATTACACAGTAATTTTAGTAATTACTGTGCCTATAAAGTCTTGAGCCCACATCTGTCCTATGTTCTCTAATCTACTAAGATAAGACGTGGCACCTGTAACCCAGCTCGTATCCGCATGACCACTATGCGCTGATACGCTTTAAAATCGAATAATTCTGTCCTCCGTCAGCCATGAGGGAGCTTCCTGTAACGTGCTGTGGAAATGAACATTACAGTCTTGGTTACTGTATCCTCCTGTTTCTTTTGTGAAGACTGTCTAGAAGAATATATTCAAAACCTTTGCCATCTCCATCTTTTGTAACCAAATTCCCTTCATCATCCTTTATGGGGCCAATATGTTCTGGCCTCCCTTTCTTACTATTTATATTTTTTACCTGGTATAAATGGCGCCAACCATATAATAGAAAAATATAAAATTTGCAACAGCTGCCCCTTCAAGTGTGAAAACTGTTCAAGAATAAAGTAGGTGCTATTTCGCTACATAAATCCCTAAACACTTAGTGCTTACATCTATATGTGATTGTGACCTCAAAACTCGCTACAAATATCATAAAACTGCAGTATTATGCAATAAATTGTGAATCAATAAATTTAAACCTCCAAACAGATACTTGAAACCTCCAAAAAGACACTGCAAATATTATATATCAGCAATGTCTGCAAAAAAATATGTAAATAAGTGTCCCATTAGTAAAAAAATGATATACAAAAAAAACAAGAAAAAAAAATATTATAAAAATAAAGTCCTCCTTAAACTGTTCCAACACACAAATCCATGTATTTGCACTTCTTCAAATTCATCCCATCCACCGTGCTGCTTATTGAAGTGATAAAACACCAATACAGAAAAAAGTGCTCCACCACCATTGATGCTAATAATGCACTCACCAGAGACCTGAGGCCCACCGGACCAACACGCGTTTGTTATATAGCCAAGATAACCAGCATGAAACTCCAAATCAGCATTTCTCCCCCAATGGATATGCACCAAAAAAGGAAATGACAGGGTAATCATGCTACACAGTTTTATTGAAATCTCCCCTTAAAAACAATTCCCCAAATATGCGCTTACACATCGGAGTGCCCAGACTGGGACTAGGAGCTAGGAAAAAAAAGGGAGAGAACTGAGAATACCCAAAAATTAATAGGAAATAACTAGGGCAGAATAAGAACATAAAAAACAGCAGGGCCACCATCAGGTGTTATACCAAAAGGTTGTAAATAAAAGGGCAGAGTTGAAAATGGTTATGGAACAAGAAACAAGGAAAATATTTAATAGGATTGCGTGAGAAAGATACCAATGGGGAAATAAACCAAGTAAACATCTGGCGAGAATGGTACAAAAGAAAAAAGCCATTAACTTTATTGAGAAAATACAGACTAGGGACGGACACATGGTGTATTCATCAAAAGGAATAGCGGACATTTTAAAAACTATTATCAAGAATTATATTCTGTAAAACAGCGGGATGCCCAGCTAGGAGGGAAGAGCGGGAAAAACTTTAAGTTCCTAAAGAAAGCAGGACTACCAAGGATCTCCGATTTTGCCAGGGAGGCCTTGGAGGCCCCAATTACAGAAGAGGAAATGAAAAAGGCTCTTCTCGAGGAGGCACCCGGGAAAAGTCCCAGGCCAGACGGTTTTACACTGTTTTACTATAAAAAATATAAAGAAATCTTAGTCCCAAAGTTATGCCAATATATGAATGGTCTGGGGGTAGATTATGAAATTAGTAGGGAGGCACTAATGGCCTCCATTACTGTCATATTAAAAGAAGGTAAAGAGGAAATGTGCTCTAGCTATCGGCCAATTTCTTTGCTTAATGCCGACATAAAATTATATGCTAAAGTTCTGGCAGGCAGGCTAAAAGGGCTAATGAACACCCTGGTTAATCCGGATCAGGTGGGATTTACTTCTAAAAGAGAGGGGAGAGATAATGGGGTCAAAACGTTGCTCTTACTCCAAAAGATAAAGAAAAGTGGACCCCCAGGACTACTGCTGTCGATTGATGCCGAAAAGGCTTTCGACAGGGTAGACTGGGGGTTCATGATACAGACTTTGGAAATTATGGGAGTTGGCCCAAGAATGATCCAATGGATTAAAACACTATATCATCACCCCACTGCAGCAATAAAAGTTAATGGTTTAATGTCCCTACCTTTTGAGATGAAAAATGGGACGAGACAGGGGTGCCCCCTGTCCCCATTATTTGTCCTATCCTTAGAACCACTTTTGACTACGATACACAATGACCCCGACATAAGCGGTTTTAAGGTGGGAGAGGAAGAACACAAACTTGCAGCATTCGCAGACGATGTTTTGTTTTACATCACGAACCCGCTGACTACTATGCCCAAGTTATTAAAAACCTTGGGAAAATATGGGGAGGTTTCTAACTTTAAAATAAATCTAGCCTGAAAGTCTGAAATATTGAATATCAAGTTAAGTAAGACAGAGGAAAGGATAGTGAAAAAGGAGTTCAAATTTGGTTGGACGAAGGAACTAAAGTATTTGGGAATTAAACTAGCAAACACAATAGAGAAGATCTATAGTATAAACTATCTACCCCTGCTCGACGAAGTCAGATCCGATTGTAAAAGGTTCACCGGTAGGCCTCTATCATGGATAGGACGCATCAACATCATAAAGATGGTCCTAGTCCCGAAGATTACGTACAGGTTTCAGATGTTGCCAGTGTTGCTCCCTCAACAATACCTGAGAAGGATAAAAATAATATAAACAAATTTTATCTGGAAAAATAAAAGATCGAGTCTCCTTCCAAATACTAAAACAAGGGAAAATGAGTGGCGGCCTAGCTGTTCCGGATATTCAAAATTATTATAAAGCAATAGTTCTGTCAAGAGCGGTAGAATGGGTGAAAGGGGAAAATAAAAAAAGGTGGGTTAATATAGAGAAAACACTGAGTAAGGCACAACTGGGACGTAATTTTTGGAATCCTCCACACTATAGGACTTTAGATGAAAATACTCACGCATTGACACAGAATTTTTTTAAAATCTGGGATGGGATATACAAACAAGTGAACGGAAAATATAATTCGCCTTTATTAGCACTGAAAGATAATGAATTTTTCGCACCTGGGACAAAAAGTGTGGGAGGAAATTGGGTCAATATGGGGGGTAACACAATTAAGAGACATAATTAAAAATGGTAAAATTATTTCAATACAACAATTCAGGCATGGTAGGGATGCACGGAGGATGGATGAGTGGCGGTACCTCCAACTGAACCATTTCGTCAACGAGTTACCTGATGGGGTTGGAACGATTGTTTTCAGTGGAGGATTCAAGGAATGTAATTTCAAAAATGTATAAAATACTGTTAAAGGCAGAAGAAGTGGAGATACCGCCATTCATTCGAAAATGGGAGAGGGAACTAGGTTCACAGCAGGACAAGAACACGATTAGCAAAATTATGATATTAGCCCATAGTTCGGCAGTAGACACTAGAACAGCAGAAATGAACTATAAATGTATGGCTAGATGTTATGCAACTCCAGATATAATAAGTAAATATCAGAGGAACAGATCGGCACAATGCTGGCGAGGCTGCACACAGGTAGGAACAATGGCCCACCTGTGGTGGGACTGCCCTAAAATTAAAAAATTTTGGAAGAAGATTCTATCTTTGATCAAGACAATCACTGGGACAGACGTGATGGAAAACCCGTGGGTTGTTCTGTTTCATGGTGGAGAAGGCGATATTAAACGATGTAGGCGGTTGCTGGTCCCTCACCTGATAAATGCAGCAAAGAGACTGATACCCAAGAACTGGCAAAAGGAGGAGGGCCAAGCAACCTGGGAGTGGATAGACTCGGTAGAAGAAACATATAATATGGAGTGCTTGAGGAGTAGCCTAGACGAAGCTAACAATAGGATCACTGACAAATGGGAATGTTGGAAAAAATTCAAAAAATCTTGGAGTTACACTAAGGAACTGAAAGCCCAGGTCTAGAGTAGGACGAGCTGAGATAGGACTATGGAGAGGGGGTGTGATGGGCACGCTGAGGTTGAGTGGGGTGAGGGGAGGGTGGGTTAGGGGGAGGGCTTAATAATTGTGTTAAGAGCAGCCCAAATCTTTAGCTGCATGGGTTGTGTTACTTATATAAATCTTTTGATACGATATGAGCTACTATGGTTAGACAAGTGGGACGGAAAAGATGAACTGCAGTGTTGATTTAAGTCTCTCGGATATGTCTGCTGAAGTGGCAAAAAAAGAGTGCCCAGACTGGCACCAGCTCAATCAGCATATCTGTATATTCAATCCAAACGCTACCGCCAGATAGTGCAGACTGACGAACGGACTTGACGTCGCGTGCGGTCCATGACTGCTTTATTATATATTTTATGGTATATTTCTATAAAAAATGCTTGATGTACAGAAGGAGTTCTATCCATCAATGACATTGTAACAGCGGGCATAAGGTCTTAAGGAAAATGGCGGCAATTGGACTTCCTGATGACGCTAACACAGCGAAATGCATAGAGATCGGATTGCTGCTGAAACACCCGTGGACTGCAGGTTACATCACGTCTGTTCATCAGTGGAACCCACACCGAGGTTTGGTAAGACAGATGGCGCATTTGTCTGCACTATCTGGCGGTAGTGTTTGGATTGAATATATAGATACACACAGATATGCTGATAGAGCTGGTGCCGGTCTGGGCAATCTGATGTGTAAGTGCGTATTATGATGCTGAAGTTGTCTCCTTATTGTCACGTGATTTTGGCATCAAACATGTGGGCGTGTATACAGGCTGCAGCAAAATTCTCCACCTCCCGAATTCTCAGCACTGGAGAAACTCTGCAGTTTATCATGTAATCGTGGTATAATGATCAGCAAAAAAGGTATATAGTGGCAGTATTTTAATGTAAAAAGATTTATGAGCTGCGGGCGTTGTCGGGGGGGGGGGGCAGATGAACTATTTTCATATAACTGGGATAATACCAAGTTATACCGATGTTACTTTTCATATAATTTGGCATCCTTTTAGTAAAGTTCAATTTGGCCCGAGCTAAGTGATATAAATCATAAAATATGGCACCAAAAGTGGCGCCATGCATTTCAATAGGAAATTTTGAATAAGACAAGTTATACCTATATGAAAACCATCTTGGCTCACCCAAATTCCACTTGTTTTCTACTCATTAGTAGGAATGAGCTTTCTGTTCGGGTCAAACATGAGTTTGACTCGAACATTGGCTGTTCGCCCGTTCGTCGAAAATCGAACATTGTGGGCCGTTTGCGCCAAATTTGAGCGGCGCGTAACGGCCCATAATACACTGCGGGAGTGCAGTGCATTGCTGTATGATGATTGGCCAAAGCATGCTCCATGACCTGCATGCTTTGGCCAATCCCAGCGCCCTCAGATAAGAGAGCCATAATTGGCCAAAGGCAGGGTGCCTTTTGCCAATCATGGCTCAGGGGGACTAAGTCCACGCCCCACACTATATAAGGCTGCCTGCACGTCGGCCCCGTGTAGTGTGTTGTATCCAGTTTAGCTATATCTGACCGCAGGCCGTTACTGGTGTACTTTTTCTAATATACTTCAGGCGGTGTACACAGTTCACAGTACTGTGCACCCATAGTGCAGTTGCTACTACTTTTCTGGTGGTGTACACAATACATACAGTGCACCCATAGTTGCTATTAGACTTCTGGTGGTGTACACAATACCGTTCACCCCTAGTGCAGTTGCTACTACTTTTCTGGTGGTGTACACAATACAGTAAACCCATAGTTATTACACTTCTGTTGGTGTACACTGTACCGTGCACCCCTAGTGCAGTTGCTACTACTTTTATGGTGGTGTACACAATACAGTACACCCATAGTTGTTATTATACTTCTGTTGGTGTACACAGTACTGTGCAGTTGCTACTACTTTTCTGGTGGTGTATACAGTACACAATACATACAGTGCACCCATAGTTGTTGTTACACTTCTGTTGGTGTACACAGTACCGTGCACCCGTAGTGCAGTTGCTAGTGCTTCTACTTTTCTGGTGGTGTACACAATACATACAGTGCACCCATAGTTGTTGTTACCCTTCTGTTAGTGTACACTCTACCGTGCTCCCCTAGTGCAGTTGCTACTACTTTTCTGGTAGTGTGCACAGTACACAATACATACAGTGCACCCATTGTTGCTATTAGACTTCTGGTGGTGTACACAATACCGTTCACCCCTAGTGCAGTTGCTACTACTTTTTTGGTGGTGTACACAGTACACAATACATACAGTACACCCATAGTTATTACACTTCTGTTGGTGTACACAGTACCGTGCACCCGTAGTGCAGTTGCTAGTGCTACTACTTTTCTGATGGTGTACACAATACATACAGTGCACCCATAGTTGTTGTTACACTTCTGTTAGTGTACACTCTACCGTGCTCCCCTAGTGCAGTTGCTACTACTTTTATGGTGGTGTACACAATACAGTACACCCATAGTTATTACACTTCTGTTGGTGTACACAGTACCGTGCAGTTGCTACTACTTTTCTGGTGGTGTATGCAGTACACAATACATACAGTGCACCCATAGTTGTTGTTACACTTCTGTTGGTGTACACAGTACCGTGCACCCCTAGTGCAGTTGCTACTACTTTTCTGGTGGTGTACACAGTACACAATACAGTGTAATGTGATTTTGCTAAATAAAATTTATAGCATGTCCGGAAGGCCACCAAGGAGAGGCAGACGCTCACAGGCCACTAAAAGAGGGCAAGCAGGCTCTGTGTCTACAGTCAACAGTGCTGGTCGTGGACATGGTGCATCCTCAGCACGTGCCTGTGGGGCACGCTTGTCCTTTTTTTCTGCAGCTGGCTGTGTTATTGAGCCACAACATGCAGAAGAGTTGGTGGAATGGATAACAAAGCCCTTCTCATCCTCCTCGTCCTCTCTCACCCAGGCTCAGAGTAGTTTGTCAATGCAGCTGCCAAAGCGGCCTATTCCATTGGCTCCATGTCAACAGTCACTCCTTCCCTAGCCCCACCATCATGCTCGGAGGAGTCCCCCAAACTATTCGACCACAGTATTGGGTACATGCTGCAGGAGCATGTGCAGCGATTTGAAGACTCCGATGATGGTATCCGGGTTGAGGAAGGGAGTAACGTGAGCCTAGAGAGAGGGGGTGCCCAAGAAGGTCAAGAAACTGGCAGTCATGTTCCCCGAGCTGCATCATACTGCCAAGTTGGCTCCAGTGATGAGTAGGGAGGGGATGATGAGGTCACTGACTCTACTTAGGTGCCTGATAGAAGAGGAGGAGGAGGCACATCTCCAACGAGGCAGGATGCCCTCCAGGGGGCAGCTTAAAAGGCAGCCACCCTATTGCTTTACAACACAGAGCTAAGCAGGTGCAGGGCGCTGCTGACTCCCCACATATATTTTGAAAAGTTCTTTTGGTGTGGGCCTTTTTTGACACATGTACAGCATATCGCACCGTTGCTGTTTGCAACATATGTCTGAAGCGTATCAAGCATGGCCAAAACAGTCGCTTGGGCACCACATGCTTGACCAGACATATGACAACCTCCCATGCAGTCCGTTGGCAACAGCACTTAAAAGACCCACATCAAAGAACAGGGCAGACCTCTCCTTGCTCCTCATCAGCTGGGATGTCCAACCCCACTATACCTCCAGTCCTCTCAGAAACCTGCACTGAGAGCAATGAAGGTATAGAAATAAGTGTCCCAAGTACTTGCGGCCAATCTGCTGGCGGTACACCAACAATGGATTTTAGCAGGCAAATTTCCCTACCCCAGTTGCTAAACCATTGAAAGAAATTCGGTCCCAGCCATCCACATGCTCAGCGTCTGAATGCTAGCTTGGCCAAATTGCTAGCACTGCAACTGCTGCCTTTTCACTGGTAGACTCTGCCCCCTCTAGTGAATTTGTGGAATGTGTGGTACTTCAGTGACAGGTTCCCAAACGCTATTTCTTTTCTCGGAAGGTCATTCCAGCTCTCTACCAGCATATGGAAGGCAATGTCTTGGCCTCTTTGGACAGGGCGGTCAGCAGTAAGGTGCATATAACTGCTGACTCATGGTCCAGCAGGCATGGACAGGGACGTTACCTTTCTTTCATGGTGCACTGGGTAACTCTGCTGACAGCTGGGACGGATGCAGGGCAGGGTTTAGTATTGTGGGAGCTTGTTCCGCCACCAAGCCTCCAAAATGCTAGTGGTGATTCTGCCACAGCTCTCTCTTCCACCCCCTCCTCTTCTTCTTCCTCTATTGCCTCTTCCTCTGCAGATTTCTCCTCTGAACCAGCGGTGCTCCGTAGGCATTCAAGGGCCTATGCAAGCACTCAGGCAAAAAGATGCCATGCGGTGCTTGAGTTGGTCTGCTTAGGGGACTTGAGCCACACTGGGGCAGAGATTCTGTCAGCTCTGCAGGGGCAGGCTCAGAGGTTGTTGACGCCACGCCAGCTTCAGCCAGGAATGGTTGTATGCGACAATAAAAATAAATAAATGTGTCTGCGCTAAAGAATTTATAATAATAAAACAAAAAATAAAAATCAATATATGAAAAGAAAAATATAAATATCAAAGAATATAATTTAACAATATTAAGTGCTATCAATCTGTGATAAATAAGTAACGAAAGTGCAGCGTGCATAAAGTATTAAAAATCCAAGTGCTAACTCAGGTTTGAAAGAGTATTCACTCCTTCAATAAAGTGATAAATAAAGTTCATAAATAATAAATGCAACGTGCACAAATACAGTGTCCATCATCAGTGCTATCCATCATGCTCATCCAAGAAGTGTACAAAAATATAGCATGCTTCAGTGCTCTCCGGTGACCCCCAACAGCATATGCGCTCACCTCAGAGCGTGTGACATAGTACTCAAACTATGTCAAATCACGCTTGGGAGCCACTCCTGGGCTCTAAAAGGTATGCAGGTGTTGACCTCTAACTTGCTCAAATAGCGTCCTCGTTAACAAGTCTCAGTGACTGCTTCCTGGCTTCTTCAGGAGTCAATTTCATGCAGGCCTGAGTAGAAAATCCAACTGACCGACTGTACTCCATGCAGAGTTCCTATTTTGCGTCATGAGGGCCACCTTGAATTTCTTCCCTTTTGTTAGTCTGAAGAAGTCCCTGTGTGTGTGTTGACTTCTTCAGACTAACAAAAGGGAAGAAATTCAAGGTGGCCCTCATGACGCAAAATAGGAACTCTGCATGGAGTACAGTCGGTCAATTGAATTTCCTACTCGGGCCTGCATGGAATTGACTTCTGAAGAAGCCAGGAAGCAGTCACTGAGACTTGTTAATGAGGATGCTATTTGAGCAAGTTGGAGGTCAACACCTGCATACCTTTTAGAGCCCAGGAGTGGCTCCCAAGCGTGATTTGACATAGTTTGAGTACTGTGTCACACGCTCTGAGGTGAGCGCATATGCTGTTGGGGGTCAGCGGAGAGCACTGAAGCATGCTATATTTTTGTACACTTCTTGGATGAGCATGATGGATATCACTGATGATTGACACTGTATTTGTACACTTTGCCTTTATTATTTATGAACTTTATGAACTTTATCACTTTATTGAAGGAGTGAATACTCTTTCAAACCTGAGTTAGCACTTGGATTTTTAATACTTTATGCACGCTGCACTTTGGTTACTTATTTATCACAGATTGATAGCACTTAATATTGTTAAATTATATTCTTTGATATTTATATTTTTCTTTTCATATATTGATTTTTATTTTTTGTTTTATTCTAAATTCTTTAGCACAGACTCATTTATTTATTTTTATTGCTATTTACACGGGTATGAAACGTGATTAGTGTTTGCAGCTTGCCTTCAATAGGAACTTTAGAGGCATTAACCCATCTGTGGCTCGCAAGATCTTTCTATACTTGTATGCGAAAATGGCACCAACCTCCTCTCCGCCCTCCGACAGGGACACTTGACCCATGTTTCCTATTTGGCTCACATCCTGAATTTGGTGGTGCAGTGGTTCTTGAGCAGGTACCCTGGCTTACAGGATCTCCTGAGGCAGGCCAGGAAAGTCTGTGGTCATTTCCGCCGGTCATATAATGCCAGTGCTCGGCTGGTTGACATTCAAAGAGAATGCAACCTGCCCAAGAACCGCCTCATTTGTGACATGCCCACCAGGTGGAACTCAACTTTGGCAATGTTGCAGCAAGTGCAAACGCAGCAGAGGGCCATCAATGAGTACCTGTGTGAGTATGGCACCAGGACAGGGGTCAGGGGAGCATGGCTTTTTTCGCCACGCCAGTGGCTACTGATCAAGGATGCATGCACTGTCCTGTCACCATTTGAGGAGGCCACAAGGATGGTGAGCAGTGACAGTGCATGCATCAATGATACTGTCCCTCTTGTCTTCCTGTTGGAGCACACGCTTAATGGAATAATGGACAGGGCATTGAGGACAGTGGGAGGAAGAGGAGGATTTTCTTACCGATCAAGGCCCCCTTTATCCAGATACTAGTATTTCTGCAGACCCGCCGATCACACAGGAAGAAGAGGAGGAGGATTGTGTCAGCATGGAGGTGGAGGATAACACTTAGCATCAGCAGCAGTGTTCAAGGGATTGTTTGCAGTCCCCAGAAACCCATGGAGTTGTACGTGGCTGGGAGGAGGTGGTTGAGTTTCATGTGATCCTTAGTGACCCAGAGGACTCAGGATCGAATGCCTCTGCAAACTTGCGCTGCATGGCCTCCCTGATCCTGCAAAGCCTGCGAAAGGACCCTAGGATTCGTGGTATCAAGGAGAGGGATCATTACTAGCTGGCAACCCTTCTTGATCTATGTTATAAGGGTAAGGTTGCAGAACTTATCCAGCCTTCGCAGAGGGAGCAGAGGATGGAACTTCTTCGGGAGGCCTTGCAGAAAGGTTTGTGCAATGCGTTTCCAGAGCCTGGGAGGTTACAATTTCCTGGGGCTGGACAACATGTTGCTGAGGCATTGTTCAGTCACAGAAAGAGCGGTGGAGAAGGTGGCCGCCTGACCAATGCCTTCAGACAACTCTTCAGTCCTCAGTGCCCAGGTCTGATCGGTTCCAGCAACCATCGCCAGTGTTTGAATTACATGGTGCAGGAATATCTAGGGGCAAGATCAGACTTGGAGACCTTGCCACCAGAACATCCACTGGGTTACTGGGCCTTGAGGATGGACCACTGGCCAGAGCTTGCTCAATATGCACTTGAGCTACTGGCCTGTCCTGCATCCAGCGTTCTTTCTGAACGCACATTCAGTGCTGCTGGAGGCTTTGTAACCGATCAGAGTGCACCTGTCCACAGACTCTGTTGATCGGCTCACATTCATAAAAATGAATCGGTCTTGGATCACCAGCTACCAAACACCTGATGCTGATGTAACCGATTGATTTTTCTATGGGTGTGGGAACCCTTGAAGACTGCATATGCAGATTGACTATCCTATTATGCTGAGTGACTATGCTATTCCTCCTCAATCTTAGTTAATAGCTTCTAGGAATATTTTTGGTTCAGGGCACCACCACCACTGCTTAAGGCCCAATTTTTCTGCCCCTATTTAACAGGGGCACATAATTACAATTTTTGATCTAATATTTTACAGCAGGACCTGTTCCTGCGCAAAACAAAAGTATCTCGGAGGCTTTACAGTGTTGTGCCACCACCACCACCGCATAAGGCCCAATTTTTATGGCCCTGTTTAATAGGGGAGCGTAATTACAATTTTTGATCTAATATTAAACAGCAGAGCCTGTTCCTGCGCTCAACAAAAGTATCTGTTCGACCTTTGATACTGTTGACCACCCACTCCTTTTTAATAAACTCCATTCCCTTGGCCTCAAAGATTCTGCTCTATCCTGGTTCTCTGCCTATCTATCACAGTGCTCCTTCAGTGTCACCTACAACTCTGTCTCCTCCTCTCTATTGCCCCTTTCTGTGGGGGTCCCGCAAGGCTCTGTTCTTGGACCCCTTCTCTATCTACACCTCCACCCTTGGTCACTTGATAACCGCCCATGGCTTCCAGTACCACTTATACGCAGATGACACCCAAATCTATCTGTCTACTCCTCACCTCACTCCTTCAGTCTCCTCTCACATTACTAACTTACTAACTGACATATCAGCATGGATGTCGCACCACTTCCTTAAACTAAATCTCTCTAAAACTGAGCTATTAATATTCTCCCCCACCCATGCCCCCCTTCACGACTTTTCTATCAAAATCAACAATGCAACCATCAGTCCCTCCCCTCACGCCAGGGTACTAGGTGTAATCCTAGACTCTGACTTGCCATTTCAGCCTCAAATCCAATCGTTGTCAAAAGTTTGTAGAATTCACCTCCATAACCTCTCTAAAATTTGCCCCTTTTTAACATATGAAACCACCAAGCTCCTCATTCACTCCCCTGTTATCTCTTGCCTTGACTATTGCAACTCCCTTCTCATTGGCCTGCCTTTCCATAGGCTATCCCCTCTTCAGTCTATCATAAATGCTGCTGTCAGACTTATCCACTTTTCCAACTGCTCAGTGTCTGCCAACCCTGTCCTCCAATCCCTACACTGGCTCCCAATCACCCAGCGAATTAAATTCAAAATACTAACCACAACATACAAAGCCATTCACAACTCTGCACCGAGCTACATCACCAATCTTGTCACCAAATATCACCCAAATCGTCCTCTCCACTCTTCTCAAGACCTCCTACTCTCAATCTCTCGTCTCCTCCTCTCATGCTCGTCTCCAGGATTTCTCCAGAGCCTCTCCCATCCTCTGGAACTCGCTACCTCCACCTGTCCAGCTATCCCCTACTCTTGCTACCTTCAGGCGATCCCTGAAAACTCATCTCTTCAGGAAAGCCTATAACGTCTCTAACTAATCTTTTACCACTTCCATCAGCTCATTACCTACAGTTACAACCTTTTGTACCACCTGCCCCACCCTATTAGATTGTAAGCTCTTCTGAGCAGGGCCTTCTTAATCCTCTTGTATCTTATTGTATTATAACTGTATTGTCTCCCTTTTTATATTGTAAAGCGCTGCGTAAACTGTGGGTGCTATATAAATCCTGTATAATAATAATAATAATATAATAATAATCTGTGAGGCTTTACAGTGTTGTACCACCCCCACCACCATCGCCTAAGGCCCAATTTTTATGCCCCTGTTTAACAGGGGCGCGTAATTACAATTTTTGATCTAATATTTCACAGCAGGGCCTGTTCCTGCACTCAACAAAAGTATCTGTGAGGGCTTACAGTATTGTGGCACCACCAACACCTAAGGCCCAATTTTCCGCAGGCCGTATAGTATATACAGCCGGCCCCTATTTTCAAACATCCGACTTACAAATGACTCCTACTTACAAACGGAGGGAGACAACAGGAAGTGAGAGGAAATCTACCCCTAGGAAGGGAAATTCTCTCCTGTAAGAGTTAATATGGGAAAAAGGTGTCTCCACTAAAGCTTTATAACCAATCCTTCTTTCCCTAATAACCCAAAATGTTCTAAATCCAATTGTCATTGGGACAGAAAGTGTGGTGAAATCTTCTGAACAGGGGCACAGACAGCAAAACAAATGTTACAAGCTTAAAAATAGATTTTTTGGCTGGAGCTACACTTACAAAATGTACCTGTTCCAAATTACAAACAGATTCAACTTAAGAACAAACCTACAGTTCCTATCTTGTTTGTAACCCGGGGACCGCCTGTATACTGCTGCTGTTCAGAGTATGTAGGGCCTGGGGGCCCCACGCCTTTTTTTTTTTTTTTAATTTGGGTGCGGGTTCCCCTTAATAACCATACCAGACGCAAAGGGCCTGGTAATGGGCTAGGGGGGAGGGAACATTACATTACAGCCGCAAGCAGTTTTAAATGACTTTTATTCCTTTTACAAATGTCATTTTGCTGCAGGGACTGTTCTAAACACAGGAAAAATGTGCCACTTTACAGGCATACTATAGTCACCTCCCAGGCACAATATTTAAAGAAATATTTCACTTTTATTGTTTCACTTTAAGCCTTATTAAAATCACTGCTCCTGGAAAAAAACGGCCCTTTTTAAAACTTTTTTTTTTGCATTGATACATGTCCCCTGGGGCAAACAATTTTTATGACAATAACGTGCATATTAGCCTTTAAAATTAGCACTTTTGATTTTGAACGTTCGGGTCCCATAGACTTTAACGGCGTTCGCACAAATGTTTCTTTCTCGAACATCACGGGACACAGAGCCACAGTAATTACTGGTGGGTTATATAGGTATCACTAGTGATTGGACACTGGCACACCCTATCAGAAAGTTCAACCCCCTATATAATCCCTCCCCTTGCAGGGATACCTCAGTTTTTACGCCAGTGTCTTAGGTGATGGACGTGTAAAGATGTCCTGTGCTGAGCTCCGAAGGGAATATCCCATATCCTACTGGGGCAAGCCAGGCGAACCGGATCCATTCAAAGTGTCCTTTCTAGGCCGAATTGGATGGTACCCAGGCCTCGTGTCCAAAGAAACGAGGTTTTACCTGTAATGCTTCTCTTTTTAGAGAGCTGGACCCTGCATATTAGAAAATGGTTTTCTAGCCTAATTTCTAGCCGGGTGCTTTACAGGTCCAGAACTGCAGGATCACCCTATCCGTAGGGGGCCCCAGTCTCTGACTGTTTTCTAAACGGAGCCCACCGTGAGAGGTGAAGATTGGGTCTGTATTAACTGGACCCTGTGGCTGGATATGGTAGGAGGAGATTCCACAGAATTTTTTAACTCTAGTAGGTTTTCTCCTTTAACCACTTGCTTATTGGGCACTTAAACCCCCCTCCTGTCCAGACCAATTTTCAGCTTTCAGTGCTCTCACACTTTGAATGACAATTACTCAGTCATGCAACACTCTACCCAAATGATTTTTTTGTCCTTTTTTCCATACAAATAGAGCTTTCTTTTGGTGGTATTTGATCACCTCTGGGTTTTTTATTTTTTGCGCTATAAATGAAAAAAATATTTTTGAAAAAAAACAAATTTTTCTTAATTTCTGTGATAAAATTTTTGCAAATTGTTAATTTTTCTTCATAAATTTTGCCTACAATTTATACTGCTACATATCTTTGGTAAAAATAACCCAACATTAGTGGAAATTATTTGGTCTGTTTGAAAGTTTTAGAGTCTACAAGCTATGGTGCAAATCATAAAAAATGTATCACATCTGATTTACTGGTGGCCTATCTCATTTCTTGAGACCCTAACAAGCCAGGAAAGTACAAAGTGCCCCCCAAATGACCTCTTTTTGGAAAGTAGACATTTCAAGGTATTTAGTAAGAGGCATGGTGAGTTATTTTAAGTTATAATTTTTTCCCACAATTCTTTGCAATATTAAGATTTTTATTTTATTTTTTATTTTTTTCACAAAATTGTCATTGTAATAGCTTATTTCTCTCACATGGCATGTGCATACCACAAATGACACCCCAAAACACATTCTGCTACTCCTGAGTATAACAATACCACATGTGTGGGATTTTTTCACTGCCTGGGCACATACAGAGGTCCAACATGCAGGGAGCGCCATCAGGTGTTCTAGGAGCATAAATTACACATCTCATTTCTCAACCACCTATTACACTTTTGAAGGCCCTGGAGCACCAGGACAATTGAAACACCCACAAAATGACCCCATTTTGGAAAGCTAACACCCCAACGTATAATCTATGAGGCCTAATGAGTCTTTTGAATGGTTCATTTTTTTCCAGAAGTTTTTGGAAAATTTGGAAATAAATGAAAATGCATTTTTTTTTACACAAAGTTTTAAGTTTATAAGATATTTCCAACACATAACATTTAGATAGCAAAAATGACACCCCAAAATACATTCTGCTACTCCTCCTGAGTATTACAATACCACATGTGCGGGACTTTTTCACTGCTTGGCCACATACAGAGGCCCAACATGCAGGGAGCACCATCAGGTGTTCTAGGAGCAAAAATTACACATCTCATTTCTCAACCACCTATTACACTTTTGAAGGCCCTGGAGCACCAGGACAATAGAAACACCCACAAAATGACCCCATTTTGGAAAGCTAACACCCCAACGTATAATCTATGAGGCATAATGAGACACTTGAATGGTTCGTTTTTTTCCAGAAGTTTTTGGAAAATGTGGAAAAAAATGAAAACGCATTTTTTTTTTACACAAAGTTGTACGTTTATAAGATATTTCCAACACATAGCATTTAGATAGAAAAAATGACACCCCAAAATACATTCTGCTACTCCTCCTGAGTATGGCGATACCACATGTGTCAGACTTCTATACAGCCTGACCACATACAGAGATCCAACATGCAAGGAACACCGTCAGGTGTTCCAGGAACACATAACATGTACATACCAAGAATTACACCCCAAAATACATTATGCTGAGCAAAGTATAAACAAAAGATTACCTGTGGTTGTAGTAGCGCAGTTGTACACAGGAGGATAGCACTGGTCCAGGCAGCAGGCAGGGACTTGGTCAGCAACGGCAAACACAATTGTCCAGGCAGCAGGCAGGGATACTGTCCATATACAGTCCAGGGTTAGTGCAGGCAGAGATATTGTCAGAAGTGCCATAAATATTGGTCCTGGTAGTAGGCAGGAACATGTGGTGTGGTCAGTGCAACAGGCAGGGACATAATGGCAGTAAGTCCTACAGGCAGCAGTAGGGCCTCATTCAGGACAGAATGGGGACAGGGGTAGAGGCTTCTCCCACCCAAATCTCTTTGAAGCCTCTGAGTCTCCAGACCCCAATCTAGGAATGAGATTCTTCATCCAGAAAAACAATTCTGGAGCCCCTCACATATGTGAGACCCCTGTGTTGAATCCCACTAGTCCAGTTGCAGGGTACAAGATCAGTCCAAGAGGCAGGCAAATATCATGGTCAAACAGTCCAAGGTCAGTTCCAGATCAGGCAGAGGTATGTACAGAATCGTTAGGCAGAAGCATGGTCGAATAACAGTCCAGGGTCAGTTCCAGATGAGGCAGCGTTATGTTCAGAATCGTTAGGCAGAAGCATGGTCGAATAACAAGCCAGGGTCAGTTACAGAGCAGGTAGTGGCATAAGGGGTGTGAAGGGGTGTGAAGGCAGGAACTGAGGATTATGTTACCATACTTCAGTAATAATTTAGTGAAGTATGGTAACGGCGAAAGCATTCACCTATGCAGAGGCCTGGTTCGGAAGGGCATTGGGCACAGTAATAAGATGTGTCTCTTCTGACTCCTGCTCTGGTACACACCTTACATTTTTTTTTACGTCGTTGGCCTGTTGGTCTGCAAGGGAGTCTATCTGGAAAGTGGCGTTCGAGAGTCGACTAAGAATATCTGATCGGATGGTTTCTGGGGGGCCGTTCGGGAATATAAGGGCAGTGTAAATTTCCTCCTGGTAGCCAAGGAAGCGTTTGGGGTTTTGGGTGGAGTTACAGTAAATTACATATGAGTTGTATATGGCCAATTGAAAAAAATAAATTGTGACTTTCTTATACCAATGGTATGTCCGTCTTGTGGCAAGGTATGGTTCCAACATTTGGTCATTGAAGTCGACTCCCCCCCATGTACAAATTATATTCATAAACGCATTTTGGTTTTTGAATGGGGCCATTTCTTCTAGGGATTTCTACGAAGGTATCATTGTGGATTGAAAAAAAACATATAGACATCTCTTCTGTCCCTCCACTTCACTGCCAAAATCTCCTTGTTCCACAGACTTGCCGTTTCTCCTTTCCTCAACCTCTTATTGACAAGACTTTGAGGAAAGCCCTTCCGTTTCCTTTTTATGGTTCCACATGCAGGCGTCTTCTCCGGTGAAGGTTGTGGAACAGGGGCAGAGATGTGTAGAAGTTATCTACGTACAGGTGGTAGCCTTTTTCCAGTAGGGGGTATATCAGGTCTCAAACAATTTTCCCGCTTGATCCCAAGTAGTCCGGGCAATTAGGGGGTTGCAGTTGGGTGTCCTTCCCTTTGTACACTTTGAAGGCATACATGTACCCTGTGACTCTGTCACATAGTTTGTACACCTTCACCCCATAGCGGGCCCTTTTGCTGGGGATAAATTGCTTTATTTTAAGCCTGCCACTAAATTTAACAAGGGACTCATCCACACATATATGTTGGTCCGGGGGGAAACAGCTGGGGGAATAATTCAGAAAAATAATTTAATATTGGCCGAATTTTAAAAAGCCTGTCATAATTTGGGTCATTTCGGGGAGGGCACTGGGTGTTATCATTAAAATGAAGGAACCTCATTATCATTTGGTATCTGGTTCTGGGCATTACCTTGGAGAAGATTGGCATGTGGTGGATGGGGATAGGAATTCAAGGTGTTTTTTTTGGTGAGTCCCATAGCAAATGTGAGGCCTAAAAAAACCTTCAACTCCTCCACCGTTAGGTCTCTCCACTCGTAGGGACGAGCATAATAGGACGTTGGGTTATTTAAAATAAATTGCTGTGCATAAAGGTTGCACTGGGCCACAATTGTTAATAACATGTCCTCTGTAAAAATTAAATTAAAAAAATTTATTGGGGAAAAATTTTCCGTGTCCACCTGGACTCCTGGCTGGGCAGTGAAAGGGGGAATGTTGGCTTCTCCTGAATTAGGAGAAAGCCACAAGGGGTTTTGAAGGGCATAGGGAAGGCTGGCATGGGTTCTTGGCTTTTTTTGCGGAGGTACTGCGGTGCTGGTGGAAGGCACTGCGGTGCTGGTGGCTGCCACTGCCTCCACACTAGAACACCTTCGTTTTGTGGGCCGAATATCTTCCTCCTCTGAGTCACTCAGTGTTCCACTACTGAGGACTGGCTCATAATTGACGTCCGGCTCAGAATCTGAGTTTGAAATGGAATCCGAACAAGAGAGCTCCCCGTTGCTCTCGCCGGCCTGGGAAAGAATCTGGTATGCCTCCTCGGCGGAAAAGACTCTTTTGGACATGCTTGCTGGTGATGATGCGACTACACGTGTGCTAAGCCGGCACTGATGAGGCGGTACTGATGAGCACAGATGGGCACTGAGGTGGCAGAGAGGGGCACTGATGAGGTGGCAGAGAGGGGCACTGATGAGGTGGCAGAGAGGGGCACTGATGAGGTGGCAGAGAGGGGCACTGATGAGGTGGCAGAGAGGGGCACTGATGAGGTGGCACAGAGGGGCACTGATGAGGTGGAACAGAGGGGCACTGATGAGGTGGAACAGAGGGGCACTGATGAGGTGGAACAGAGGGGCACTGATGAGGTGGAACAGAGGGGCACTGATGAGGTGGAACAGAGGGGCACTGATGAGGTGGAACAGAGGGGCACTGATGAGGTGGAACAGAGGGGCACTGATGAGGTGGAACAGAGGGGCACTGATGAGGCGGAACAGAGGGGCACTGATGAGGCGGTACTGATGAGGCTGCACAGATGGGCACTGATGAAGCTGCACAGATGGGCACTGATGAAGCTGCACAGATGGGCACTGATGAAGCTGCACAGATGGGCACTGATGAAGCTGCACAGATGGGCACTGATGAAGCTGCACAGATGGGCACTGATTGATTGCACAGATGTGCACTGAGGCGGCACAGATGGGGACTGATTTATAGCACAGATATGCACTGATGAGGTGGCACTGATGAGGTGGCACAGATGGGCACTGAGGTGGCACAGATGGGCACTGATGAGGCGGAACAGTTGTGCACTGATGAGGTGGCACAGATGTGCACTTATGAGGTGGCACTGATGAGGCGGCACAGGTGGGCACTGATGAGGCAGCACAGGTGGGCACTGATGATGCGGCACAGGTGGGCACTGATGAGGCGGCACAGATCCCACTGTACTGTTTGGGCACTTTTACAACAGGTAAATGTATAGTAGAACTCACACAAGGCACAGATCGCTGCAGTATCCTCTCTCTCCTCACACGCGGTCTCTGTGTGAGGAGAGAGAGACGGCAATGAGAGATGATCTCATATGTTTACATTTGAGATCATCTCTCATTGGAACCGGCGATCGCGCTGTAAACGGCCGCTGTGATTGGCCGTTTACTGCGATCTGTGACTGGCTGTGTCCAAGGGACATGGCCAGCACAGAATTTCCCCGATGCGCACACGTGAGCGCTCACGGGGTACGAGGAAAGGGGAGGACGTCCTATGACGGCCTCCCGGAGATTGAGGTCCGCGCTGTAGCCATCATTCGGCTATGGCCCGGACCTCAAGTGGTTAAGGTAAATGCATGCTATGCCTATTGTGACCACCGGGGGCTGCCAAGAGCACAAACCTTGTCATGCTGATGCCGGTCTCAGTGTTCATCGCTTCACAGCGTTTCCGGATGGCTCAAGGTAGGATGGATGGGGGGATTTCTCATGTTTGATGTTCTCTCCAGGCTAGGGGGAGGCCACAGGGGTCTAGACAGTGGTTATACCACTCAGGCACCACCCCCCCCGCCGCCATTGCCGCCATTGCCGTTTTAAGGCGGGCCCTTCACTACCAGCCTCTCTCCCTCCTCCCCCTCCCCCAGCCTTCCTCCATAGTGTTTCCGGAGGGTCGGCCAGCGCGGGAAGCTCTCGTTTTTTCGAAATTCGAGAGGGGGGGCGGTAGAGGGGGGGGGGCGGGACGTCAGCACGGGTGCTTAGACTCCCACTCAGGCCAGCTGCAGGCTATTAAAGCACTCTGTACAGGTGCACACAGCCTTTGGAGGGACACAGAGCTGACGGTCGCATGTAAGGTGGGACACGGGCATTCTCCTAGGCTGCATTTACTAAGTAACACCAGACTGAGCATTGGGTAGCAGGGCTTTTAGCCGGACTACATCGCTCAGCAGTCAGTGTTCATTTTGTAATACCTCCACCTTGTTGCTTTGCACTATGGGTAGAAGAGGTTCAAACACCCCCAGAACCAGAGACACTAGGGGATCTCGTTTAGGTTCTGAGGACCCCCTGTCAGCAGCATCCTCCCCCCCTGAGGGGCCAGGGACGGCTAGCCAGGGAGAGCCATTGGGGTCAGGGGCTATACCTGCCTCCGGCACGTCAGCCCCTGTATATATTACACAAGAGGTTTTTTCCTGAGCTATTAATGGTTTAGAGGAAAGATTAATGGCCGTGATTAGGTCTTCACTTGGTGGAAGAAAACGCACTAGGCCTTCCTCTGTTTCCCAAGACCCTCAGGAAGAGGAGCTCAGGGATAAAGGAGACAAATCCCTTTCTGAGGATCGGGATGGGATGGATGATTCCTCTTCGGAGGAATCAGGTGGAGAGGGACCCTCTGCAACTTCCCAAGATGAGAAAGTCTTAGTGCAGATCCTTACTGGATTGGTCCGCTCCACATTTAAGTTGCCCGTACCTGAATCAGTTAAAGAATCCTCTTCTGCTTTGGGGTCACTGAAACCTTCTCAAGCAGCACAGGCTTTTCCTGTTCATAATTTACTTGAAAAGCTCATTTATTCTGAGTGGGATCACCCAGACAAACGTTTTTTTCAGCCGAGAAAGTTTTCAACACTTTATCCGATGGAAGAAAAGTTTATTAAAATGTGGGGAATACCGGCCATTGATGCCGCCATTTTTTCCGTAAATAATAGCCTGACTTGTCCTGTAGACAATGCTCAGATGCTCAGGGATCCTGTAGACAAGAAGATGGAATCCCTATTGAAGGATGTTTTTTCCTTGGCAGGTTCAGTGGCTCAACCTGCAGTTGCAGCGATTGGAGTCTGTCAATACCTAAGAGACCATGTTAAGCAGGTTATCAAGGTATTACCTGAACAGCAGGCCCAGGGGTTTGCTAACCTTCCTGCGGCCTTGTGTTACGTTGTTGACGTTATCAGAGATTCTATCGTGCAAACCTCTCGTCTTTCTCTGGGGTTGGTGCATATACGTAGAATCCTATGGTTGAAAAATTGGTCAGCCGAAGCACCATGTAAGAAGCTCCTGGTGGGGTTTCCATTTCGTGATGAAAGGTTGTTTGGAGAGGACTTGGATAGCTATATCAAGAGAATCTCTTGTGGGAAAAGCACTCTCTTACCTGTTAAGAAAAAGAGTAAGCGTCCCTCTTTCAAACGGACTCTCTCCCCAGCACATGGGGCTTCAGCCTCCAGGCAGTCGCGACGGCCTCCTCCATCTGGGCCCAGGGACAAGAGTCAACCCCAGGGACAGAAGAAGTCCTGGAGGAAGAAGCCTACTAGTCAAAACACTAATGCCCCATACACACGGTCGGATTTTCCGATGGAAAATGTGTGATAGGACCTTGTTGTCGGAAATTCCGACCGTGTGTAGGCTCCATCACACATTTTCCATCGGATTTTCCGGCACACAGAGTTTGAGAGCAGGATATAAAATTTTCCGACAATATTCCGATCGTGTGTACACAAATCCGACGGACAAAGTGCCACGCATGCTCAGAATAAATAAAGAGATGAAAGCTATTGGCCACTGCCCTGTTTATAGTCCCGACGTACGTGTTTTACGTCACCGCGTTTAGAACGATCGGATTTTCCAAAAACTTTGTGTGACCGTGTGTATGCAAGACAAGTTTGAGCCAACATCCGTCGGAAAAAATCCTAGGATTTTGTTGTCGGAATGTCCAAACAAAGTCCGACCGTGTGTACGGGGCATTAGACCTCTGCATGAGGGGGCGCCCCCGCTCGCTCGAGTTGGGGGGAAGACTGCGGCAGTTCTCAGGGCTCTGGCAGAAGGATTTCCAGGACAGATGGGTAATCTCCACGGTAACCTTTGGGTACAAGCTGGAGTTTCAGGAATTTCCCTCTCAGTTCCTCAGATCAGGTGTTCCCAGAGACCCAGAAAAGAAGCAGTCGCTCCTTCTAGCGTTAGAGCGACTTTTGTCGCAGGAGGTCATTATGATGGTTCCCGCAAAGGACCAGGGATTGGGCTTCTATTCCAACCTTTTTACGGTCCAAAAACCAAATGGGGATGTCAGACCCATTCTGGATTTAAGGGATCTGAACCAATTCTTAAGGATTCAATCCTTCCGCATGGAATCAATTCGGACAGTAGTCTCCACCCTGCAGGGAGGAGAATTTCTGGCATCAATAGACATCAGAGATGCATATCTGCATGTGCCCATTTTTGCTGCTCATCAGAAGTTTCTGCGCTTCGAGATAGGAGGGCGCCATTTCCAGTTTGTGGCTCTGCCCTTTGGGATAGCCACTGAACCTCAAGTGTTCACAAAGATCTTGGCTCCTCCTCTGGCCAGATTAAGGGCTCAGGGTATAGCTGTCATAGCATACCTAGACGACCTGCTCTTGATAGACCGGTCGGTAGCCTCTTTGAACGGAAACTTGAGGACCACAGTCAGGTATCTGGAACACCTGGGTTGAATCCTCAACTTAGAAAAATCTTTCCTAAAACCAGTAAGAAGACTGGAGTATTTAGGTCTGATCATAGATACAAGCCAGGAGAAAATATTTCTACCCCAGGCAAAGATCGCTGCTTTAAGAGAGCTGATTCTGGCAGTCAGGTCCAAGAAGGGTCCTTCTGTCCGCCTTTGTATGAGACTACTAGGGAAGATGGTGTCTTCATTCGAAGCAGTTCCCTATGCTCAGTTTCATTCAAGAATTCTGCAACACAGTATTCTGTCGACCTGGAACAAGAAGGTTCAGGCATTGGACTTTCCGATGCACCTGTCGCATGCGGTGCGTCAGAGCCTCATACCTGAAAACCTGCAGAAGGGGAAATCCTTTCTACCGGTTACCTGGACGGTGGTAACAACAGATGCCAGTCTGTCAGGTTGGGGAGCAGTTCTGGAACAGTCTGCGGTTCAGGGGATATGGTCCAAGACAGAGAGGACCTTACCCATCAACATTCTTGAGATCCGGGCGGTATATCTAGCCCTAAAAGCCTGAACTCTCAGGATACAGGGCTGCCCGGTCAGGATCCAGTCCGACAATGCCACAGCAGTGGCTTATGTCAATCATAAGGGAGGCACCCGGAGCCAAGCTGCTCAAAAGGAGGTGAACTAGATCTTAGTCTGGGCAGAGATGCATGTGCCATGCATATCGGCAGTTTTTATTCCAGGGATAGAGAACTGGCAGGCGGACTATCTAAGTCGCCAGCAGTTACTCCCAGGGGAACGGTCTCTACTCCCCGACGTCTTTTGGGCCATATGCCAAAAATGGGGGGTCCCAGATGTAGATCTCTTTGCATCCCGATTCAACAAAAAATTAGACAGATTTGTGGCAAGGACGAGGGATCCTCTTGCATGCGGGACGGATGCGTTGGTGATTCCGTGGCATTGGTTCTCACTGATTTACGCATTCCCGCCTATTCTGCTACTGCCACGACTCCTTCGCAGGATCAGGCAGGAATGGAAGTCGGTACTTCCGTCGGCCCCCACTTGGCCCAGAAGGACTTGGTATGCAGAAGTAGTAAGGATGACGGTGGGTTCCCTGTGGACCCTACCGGTACGCCCAGACCGGTTATCTCAAGGTCCAGTGTTCCATCCTGCCTTACAAACGTTAAATTTGACGGTTTGGCTATTGAGACCCACGTTCTGAAGAGTCGTGGGCTTTCAGGTCCTGTCATATCTACCTTGATTAATGCAAGGAAGCCAGCTTCCAGGATGATTTATCATAGAGTCTGGAAAGCTTATGTATTCTGGTGTGAATCCAGAGGTTGGCATCCCAGGAAGTATGTCATAGGTAGAATTCTTGATTTTCTACAAATAGAATTAGAGATGAAGCTGGCCTTGAGTACCATCAAGGGCCAGGTCTCGGCTTTATCAGTATTTCAACAGCCACTTGCTTCGCATTCTTTGGTCCGAAGATTTATGCAGGGGGTGATGCGTCTTAATCCTCCGCTTAAAACGCCCCTAAACCCCTGGGACTTGAACTTGGTCCTGGCTGTGTTACAGAAACAGCCTTTTGAACCAATAAGTCAGATTCCTTTGGTCTTGTTGACAAGGAAGTTTAATTTTTCTGGTGGCCATCTCTTCTGCTAGAAGAGTTTCAGAATTTGCAGCCCCTTCCTGTAAGGAGCCTTATTTTTTAAAACAGCTTACCTGTAAAATCCTTTTCTTTCGAAGAACATCACGGGACACAGAGGTCCCGCCCCTCTTCTAATACACTATATTGCTTGGCTACAAAACTGAGGTATCCCTGCAAGGGAAGGGATTATATAGGGGGTTGAACTTTCTGATAGGGTGTGCCAGTGTCTAATCACCAGTGATACCTATATAACCCACCAGTAATTACTGTGGCTCTGTGTCCCGTGATGTCCTTCGAAAGAAAAGGATTTTACAGGTAAGCTGTTTTAAAAAATCCTATTTTTGCATGTTCGCATGTTCTGCCGCAAACCGAACCGGGGGGTGTTCAGCTCATCCCTACTCATTAGGCATCCTACTATATAGAAAAGGTAAATTTGGCCCGAGTCAAGTGATATAAACCATGAAGTATGGCACCAAACTTGTCACCCTGTCATCCATGCATTTCAATGGGAAATTCCGAAAAAGAAGCAAAGCTATTCCTATATGAAAACCATATTGGCTTACCCAAATTCCACTTGTTTTATACTCATTGGGCATCCTTTATTTTTTCCAAACTAATTTTATTGAGTAAAAGGAAAGAAAGATTACAAGGATAGATAGGTGTGCTACATTCATAAAAGCACGTCCTGATCCTATCAAAAAAAGATAGGTGACAAGTATGACATTAAGAACAATAATAAGTTGCAACGATAACAGTGGGTAACACTTCAGCAGTTTCAACAGGGGGAGGTAATCAGTTTTATAAGTGGGGCATATGACGTCTAGGATGTATATGTTGCTTCCATTACTCCTCTCCTTTTATGATTTACAACCACTATGTGTCTTGGTTAATATGTGGCGATTGGGAAAGTAGAATCTGCATTGGAGTTGTCTACTTGTACGTGTATACGTACAATACGTGTGTCCAGCACAACAATTGTATTTAGATCTGGTCTTGTATAAGGAATAAATGGGGGGGGGGGTGTAGTGTTTGGCGGGGGGGGGGTGTAGTGTTTGGGGGGAGCTAAAGGAGAGTGGTATTATTGGGTTTGTTTGCGTACTTGTATATGTATGTATGTGTTCGTTTTGGGAGGGACGAGTAGGTTTTTAAGATGAGGTATTTGTATTTTGTCAGCATGAGTGGTTGCGTTTGTGTATAATGACGCCTAGACGCCTTTTGTATGTAGAGGGCATTTTTTTTAGGCAGGGGGGAACATTCATTGTTTGCAGGTTGTCTTTGGAGGAGTGAAAATGGGTCCAGCAAGCCCATAAAGTAGTGAATTTATGCAGAGAATTCAGAGAAATTGAGAGGAGTTTCTCCATTTTTGCAATTTTATTTATTTTAAACCTGAAATGGAGGGACATCTGGGTATTCCCCGTAGTTTGGGTATACACATTTTAGCTGCGTTAACTAACATCATGGCTAATGATTTATAGTATGGTGTGTCATTTGATTCATGGTGATGGAGTAAGAACTGCACAGGTGTAAATTCCAGAGAGTATGTGGTTATTTTTTTGATTAGTTCATGGACCTGTTACCAATAGGCGTGGATAGTTGGGCAGTTCCACCATATGTGCAAGAGATCGCCCTGTGCTTGTCTACATCTCCAGCATTTGTCTGAGCTGGATACATAAAATCTGTGTAAAATAGAGGGGGTACGGTACCATCGTGAAATGATTTTAATTGTTCTCCTGGATGGAGACATTTGATTCAGCCCAGAGTGTTCATGGGGAGCACATGAGTGTTCATGTGCTCCCCCGAAGAAGGTGGTGTATGCGTATACCTATGTCTGGTTGTATACTAGATAGTGAATGGGGGGCATCCCTGTTGAAAATTGAAAGCATTGGGCATCCTATTTGTTATGGTTCAATTTAGCCTGAGCCAAGTGATATTAATCATAAAATATGGCGCCAAACGTGGCACCATGACAGCTATGCATTTCAATGGGAAATGCAGAATAAGAAGCCAAGCAATTCCTATATGAAAACCATCTTGGCTCACCCAAATTCCACTTTATACTCATTGGGCATCCTTCTACATAGAACTGTTCAATTTGGCCCGAGCCAAGTGATGTATTTGTTTTTATCCGAGACAAGAGACAATCAAAAACTTCTTGTCCATGTGAGCTGTGAATCACAACTTTTAAACGGATATACATTACTTGATAATTAGTTTGTTAAACAGCAAGTAAACGCTCTTTTACAAACACAAACTCAAAGCAAGAAATGTTAAAGTATGTAATGTTTATAAACTTACTATAAAATTTGTCATTTTGCTGTTTGTTGTATGACTGTAAGCTAGGTGAGTTTCTACAGCCTCCCCACCTGCCTCTCAATCACTAAGTAATCCAACTCAGTTTCTTAAGCACCGTATTTATAAATATTAACACTAAAACAAACTAACAAATCCATACCCCCCACACGGTGTCACAGAAATACACAGAAAACTACTAACCGTTTACAGAAAATTAAAAAATACATACCAAAGGGGAAAAAAATGCTAATAATACATAACTTCTGGTAAACCAGTGGGTTCACACTTGTGCGATCACAGACGTTGCATGTGATTCTCACTGCATTGCTGTTCAGATCACATGCAATGTCTGTGCAATGCGAGTTCAGCCATACAAAATGAACACCCGTGTGATCCAATTCCTGCAAAATTTCACAATTAGCACTGCACTCTGTAAACTGATCTGGGGGTGTCATTAACTTTATATTAAAACCCACAGCGGATCACAGATGTCCGTGTGAACCGCTGGCAATTCAGGTGTGATGCGGGAAACTGCACAGGATTTGCGGGGTTTCCCGCATCGCTCCAGTGTGAACCCAGCCTCGGTGAAGAAGCTAAAATCAACTACTGAAAAGGAAAAGTAACAGATCACAAAACATGATACCTTTTAAGCTTGTATATGAATACATTGGATCCAACAGAAATGCTGAATGCTGCAGGAACAACAATGTGCTATGACAAATTACTAGCTGATGCATAAAGATTCTCAAATATAAAGGAGTAAAGAACCCTTTTTAATAATGGGAAGGGAATGGAGAGAGGAAGAGATGAGAACCTTTTACAGATACATTAGACTTAAAGTGGTTGTAAAGGCAGAAGTTTTTTTTTGTATCTTAATGCATTATCTTAATGCATTCATGCATTAAGAAAAAGTCTTCTGTGTGCAGCAGCCTCCCTAATAACTACCTGAGGTCCCTCCTGTCCAGCGATATCCACAAGTGTCTCAGCCATCCAAGATTCTCCCTCCTGATTGGCGGTGCCATTGTCTGCTGCTGCTGTCAAAGTTAGCTAGCCAATCAGGGGAGGGTGGCTCCATATGGAAGGAACACAGGGAGCTGTGACTTGGCTCGGGTGCCCCCATAGCAATCTGCTTGCTGTGGGGGCACTGAACACAAGGGAAGGGCCATGATCACAGAATAGGGACTTTTTTATATAGAAGGATGCCCAATGAGTATAAAACAAGTGGAATTTGGGTGAGCCAAGATGGTTTTCATATAGGAATAGCTTGGCTTCTTATTCAAAATTTCCCATTGAAATGCATGGCTGTCATGGTTCCACGTTTGGTGCCATATTTTATGATTTAGATCATTTGGCTCAGGCCAAATTGAACTTTAACTAATAGAGGGATGTCCAATTATATGAAAACAAGTCACATCTGGGTGGGCCAAGATGGTTTTCATATAGAAATAGTTATTTATTCAGAATTACCCCTTTAAATACATGGCAGTTAGAAAGACAGAATTGTTGTTAAAGTTCACGATTTTATTATAAACTTTGCAGATGATTGTTTAGTAAATAATCACCTTTTCTGAATAAAGATCAAACCCGAATAAGAAGCTGGCCGAATAAGGAGCCAACTTCAGCATCATATTTGGGAAAGTGTTACTAAACCCAGTAATATGAAAATAGTTCATCTGTTGTCCGTCCCCCCACAGTGCTCACAGCTTATAAATCTTCTTTTTACATTAAAATACTGCCACTATATACCTTTTTTGTTGCTCATAATACAAAGATTACATGATAAACTGCAGAGTTTCTCCAGTGCTGAGAGTTCAGGAGGTGAAGAATTTCCCTGCAGCCTGTACACACGCCCACATGTGTGATGCCAAAATCATGTCACCTGGCTAGCTCTGAGAACAAGTAAGTGTTCTCTCCAGCATAAAAGACACAACTGAGCATGTGCAGGTTGGTTAATGCCTGTGTGTTCCTGGCTTTCCCAAGCTAGACATTGCGGGAGGGGGAGGATCTGTGCATACAGAATAAAACAGCTTTTTTACACAATGCATAGGATTAACCCCTTAAGTTCCACAGTGAGTAGAACAAGCATGCTATGCTGCATATACAGACAGATTTTACTGTTGTGGGTTTAGTAACACTTTAAGGGGAGATCTTAATAAAACTGTGTTGCATGATTACCCTGTCATCAGGGCCGGGACTAGGGGTGGGCGAGAGGGGTAGCTGCCGTGGGCTCAATGGTTTACTGTAGAGATGAGGATACCTTCTTTGTGTTACAATGCTGATAGGAGTAATGGCCAAGTGACCGCTGGGCCTTGGATCCCCTAAGCTTGCATACCATGGGGGGGTGCAATTTGGAATCTTTGCCCTGGGCGCTGGATGATTTTGTCCCAGCACTGCCTGTCATTTCCTTTTTTGGGTGATTTGGTGCATATCCGTTGGGGGAGAACATTCCTGTGGGATGAAGAAATGCTGATTTGGAGTTTCATGCTGGTTATCTTGGCTATATAAGAAACGCGTGTTGGTCCAGTGGGCCTCAGGGCTCTGGTGAGTGCATTATTAGCATCACTGATGGTGGAGCACTTTTTTTCTGTAGCGGTGTTTTATCACTTCAATAAGCAGCACGGTGGATGGGATGAATTTAAAGAAGTGCAAATGCATGGATTTTTTGTTAGAACAGTTTAAGAAGGACTTTATTTTTTATAATATTTGTTTTCTTGTTTTTTTTTGTATATAATTTTTCACTTATGGGACACTTATTCACAGATTTTTTGCATGGCATTGCTGATATATAATATTTGCAGTGTCTTTTTGGAGGTTTCAAGTATCTGGAGGTTTAAATTTATTGATTTCACAATTTATTGCATAATACTGCAGTTTTATGATATTTGTAGTGAGTTTTAAAGGTCACAATCACTTATGGACGTAAGCACTTACTATTTATATACTTAACCACTTCAATACAGGGCACTTATACACCCTTCCTGCCCAGACCAATTTTCAGCTTTCAGTGCTGCCGCACTTTGAATGCCAATTACTTGGTCATGCAACACTGTAAGCACACAAAAATGTTATTATAATTTCACACAAATAGAGCTTTATTTTGGTGGTATTTAATCACCACTGCGTTTTTTTAATTTTTTGCGACACAAGTGAAAAAAGAGCGAACATTTTGAAAAAAACACTTTTTATTTTTTATTTTTTTTAGTTACTATAACATTTTGCAAATTAAGTAATTTTTGTTCATAAAATTGGGCCAAAATTTATACTGCTACATATCTTTGGTAAAAATAACCCAAATACGTGTATATTATTTGGTCTGTGTGAAAGTTATAAAGTCTACAAGCTATGGTGCAAATCATTGAAAATTGATCACAACTGATGCACTGATGGCCTATCTCATCTCTTGAGGCCCTGAAATGTCAGGAAAGTACAAATACCCCCCAAATGACCCCTTTTTGGAAAGAAGACAGTCCAAGCTATTTTGTAAGTGGCATAGGGAGTTTTTTGAAGTTGTAATTTATTCACACAATTCTTGGGAAAATTTTTATTTATTTTTTTTACACAAAATTGTCATGTTATTTCTCACACAGCTTATGCATACTTCCAATTACACCCCAAAATACATTCTGCTACTTCTCCCGAGTATGGCGATACCACATATCTGAGACTTTTTCACAGCCTTGCCACATAGACAGGTCCAACATGCATGGAGCACTGTCAGGCGTTCTGGAACATAAATTACACAAAATTAAACGACCCATTACACTTTCGAAGACCCTGGAGCACCAGGACATTGTAATTACCGACATTGATACCATTTTGGAAAGCAAATGCCCCAGCGTATATTCTATGAGGCATAATTAGTCTTTTGACCATTTTTTTCCCCACAAGACTTTGGAAAACGTGGAAAAAATACTAAAAACTTTTTTTTTTTTTTTTTACACAAAGTTGTCACTTATTGGAGCACCAGGACATTGGAATTTCCCACAAAATGACTCCATTTTGGAAAGCAAACACACCTTTCTAATGCATGGGCTGCAGATAGGCACTTGGGTACTCTTATGGGCTGCAGATAGGTGCTCAGGCAATCTGATGGGCTACAGATAGGTACTCGGTTACTCTGATAGGCTGGTGACAGGTACTCGGTTACTCTGGGCTGGTGACGAGTATTCGGTTATTCTGATGGGCTAGTGATGGGTACTCAGTGGGATGGTGGTGGAGGAATGGGATCAGTGGGATGGTGGTGGAGGAATGGTGGCAGAGGAATGGGATCTGTGGGAGAGGGATGGTGGTAGCGAGATGGGATCCAGGGAAAAGGGATGTTGGTGGAGAGATGGGATCCATGGCAGAGGGATGATGGTGGAGGGGTGGGTTCCGTGACAGTGGGATGGTGATTTAGGGATGGGATCAATGGCAGTGGGATGGTGGTTTAGGGATGGTATCAGTGGCAGTGGAATGGTGGTTTAGGGATGGTATCAGTGGCAGTGGGATAGTGGTGGAGAGATGGGATCAGTGGCAGTGGGGTGGTGGTGGAGGAATGGGATAAGTGGCAGAGGGGTGGTGGTGAAGGGATGGGATCATTGACAGAGGGGTGGTGGGATGGATGGGATCCGTAGTAGAGGGATGGTAGTGGAGGGATGGGATCAGTGACCCTGGCACTTATCTGCTCTGTTTCAGTCAATTTCCCCCTCCCCCATGCTCAGTGTTTCTGCCTCTTTTCTCCCTTCCGGTGCCTCCAGTGATGTCCCTCATGATGTGGGGTCTCCAGGAAGAGTGAAAGGTTCTTCCCCCTTCACTCTACTGGCAATCAGCTCATCAGCTGAGCCTGGATCCTGCTGACTGCATCCAGGTTCGGACATCTTTCCCTATCCGCTGGTAACTGCTCTGTCTGCAGCTATTTGCAAACAGCGGTAGCCAATGTCAGCGTGTCATTATTTTAAAGTAGAACTCAGGGCAATTTTTTTTTCCATGTTCTCGTTGCTGATCTCCTACCTTCACCAACTATGTCAGCCATGTTCTTCTGAGTTCTGTAGTTTCTCTGCAATAACCTGCTGAACTTGCTGAAAAAATGTTTTTGCCTGCTGATTTCTTGTTTGCAAGACTGCATCTTGGGCTGACAGATCTGTATGTGCAAACACCACTCGTCATACACCCCCGCCTTCCTGCACATTAGAACAGTCTGCTCTGCGCTGTCTATCACAATTCCGGTGCAGGGAGCAGGGCCTGTAACACGAGCGGCGTTCTCACATACAGATCTGTCAGCACGAGATGCACTGTGTCATACGGCGGATCTGTAACTATCCCTGCTCTGCACTGATGGGCACAGATAAGGCACTGGTGACACCGCACTGATGGGCACAGATAAGGCACTAGTGACACCGCACTGATGGGCACAGATAAGGCACTGGTGACATCTGTGCGGTAAGGCACTGGTGAGGCACAATGATAGGCACAATGATGGGCACAGATAAGGCACTAGTGACACTGCAATGATAGGCACAGATGAGGCACTGGTGATACCGCAATGATGGGGACAGATGAGGAACTGGTGACACCGCAATGATGGGCACAGATAAGGCACTGGTGACACCGCAATGATGGGCACAGATAAGGCACTGGTGTCACTGCACTGATGGGCACTGATAATCTGTACTGGTGACACCACACTTGTGGTCCCTGACGTTCGGCACTTGTGGTCCCTGACGTTCGGCACTTGTGGTCCTTGACGTTCGGCACTTGTGGTCCCTGACGTTCGGCACTTGTGGTCCCTGACGTTCGGCACTTGTGGTCCCTGACGTTCGGCACTTGTGGTCCCTGACGTTCGGCACTTGTGGTCCCTGACGTTCGGCACTTGTGGTCCCTGACGTTCGGCACTGGTGGTCCCTGACGCTCGGCACTGGTGGTCCCTGACGCTCGGCACTGGTGGTCCCTGACATTCGGCACTGGTGGTCCCTGACATTCGGCACTGGTGGTCCCTGACATTCGGCACTTGTGGTCCCTGACATTCGGCACTTGTGGTCCCTGACATTCGGCACTGGTTTGCATTTATATTAAAATGCTTTGTATTTGTAAGGCTGTAACCTATCATACCGTGTTATGTATGGCTTGCTGGCTGCAGAATGAGGGGTGTGATTTATGTTAAGGTGGGCGAGTTCACATTTACATTTACAAGCCTAGTGTACCTCCCACATTCACTCCCATCTCAAGGATTCATGGGAAATGTAGTCTGATGACAGAGAGAGGAGGATATGATGCAATCACTGTTCTAACCCCTCCTACCTGTCAGAATACAGGCTGCATTTTTTGAATCACAAAGTTAACTTTCTGAAAATTCAATCAGACATCTCTTTTTTTGAAAATCCTGGAGTTCAGCTTTTAATAGGCTGAATGGCTGTTGTCAATCACATGGACTGGTCCATCCAGCCGCAAGAATCTGCTAATTCTTGCGGCTGGAATCTGGTGGCTGCATGTAAACAGCCATGTGAAAGGGGTCTAATCTTACATGAAAAATAGAATTAAAGAATTATAAAAAAAACCTATTGAATAAAGAATCATGGTTATATGACATATATAAGTGTGATATAACATATGATAATGCATGCATTTTAATTGCATGTGCAATGCTAAATGTTTTCCCCTTGTTGGTGAGCCTTTTTGTATCCTTCCTTTTAGCTGTCGATTTCAGCTGATTATCTCTTTATTTTTCAGATAAAACAAATGAGGAGTCTTTGCCTTCCGAAGATTTGACAGAGCTGAAAGGTATTTTTTTTTTTTAGTTATCTAAACAGCATGTAAATGTATTAAAATGTGTCCACTTTAACTGACAATGAATGTACTGTAGTCAGTTATTGGGATTTTTTTATTGAATACACATTATACTATCCACCTGAACATGACCAGTTCCTGATGTGCACTAGCATTTTTCAGTATTGATAATATACCTGTAGCGCTACCCCTGTAGGGACCACTTAAATTTGTTTAGTCGGTTACTCTGCCCTTCAACCCCAAGAAGCGTCTCAGCCCCTACTGGCACACCGAACAATGTGGTTAATGGAATAGCACCGCAAGTACACACAGA
Source organism: Lithobates septentrionalis (assembly GCA_037952835.1). Lineage (NCBI taxonomy): Eukaryota > Metazoa > Chordata > Amphibia > Anura > Ranidae > Lithobates > Lithobates septentrionalis. The sequence goes on along the minus strand of JBBDGP010000525.1, from coordinate 1,958,275 downwards.
CATAGTTCAAACTGTTAAGGTTCTCTCAAATTTACTTAGTCAAGAGAAAAGGACTTAAAATGGTATTGGTCAACCAAGCTGTGGATAAACAGTCAAGACTTGGTTGTAGCAGTTTGTTAATCTCCTGCTTTAAGGAATCAGCGATAGCAAATAAATTATGCCAACATGTACAGTAATAAACAGTAATGAATAAGTTCCTTAAGATAGCTATTAATTGTTGTAGGCAGGGCTTTTTTTCAGGGGGAACTTGGTGGAACTCAGTTCCACCACCTCTGGCTCAGACCCTTTGGTGCCTGCTCACCACAATCACTTGTAAACACAGAAGTCTGGTTTCTGTGTTTACAAGTGACAGCTCTGCACTCTGTATGTAATGCAATCCTGGTATTTAATGCCCCTTTGAGACCCTCCTACTGTTTTCGTGAAATTTGACTGAACACATCCACTATTTGATGTGATTTGGAGGGTGTGTGTAGGGGGAGGAGTTTTGTGGGGCCGTGGTTAAGTTCCACCACTTATTGTTTGAGGAAAAAAAGCCCTGGTTGTAGGTATTATTACTGCTAAAGGGGAACTCTAGGCAGGCTTATAATAACTTTAGTTCTACTGAGGGGAGCAGAATAATATGGATATGCGTATTGTGTCCCCTTTAAGAACAATTAAACAGTAGTGTTCAAAGTGCAAGGCCTTGCTATCTTCACCGGCAAGTTGGAGCTCATAAACAAGAATTCTTTAACCACTTCACGCAAATAGCCATACCCGTACGTCGGTACTTGGATGCTAAATACCGGGGTTATGGCAACAGCTAGCTGCCATAACCCTGGTATGTTCAAGAACAGCGTGTGTTTCTCTTTATGATAAAAGTGGTCTCCGCAGCGGATTCGCCACAAGATCACTTTTATCGGTGGCGGGAGAAGTGCCCACCCCCCCTCCTGCCGCTTACCGGACCCGCCGGTAATGGCGAAGACGATCATGTCTTTTCCCATGCTTGGCTGGCTGCCGACTGAGGGGAAGATGGCCCCCGCTCGGCTCCATAGCATAGCTTTTAAAGGAGAATTTTTTTTTTTAATTTAATTTTTTTTCTAATGCATTTTAGTGTAAATATGAAATCTGAGGCCTTTTTGACCCCAGATCTCACATTTAAGAGGTCCTGTCATGCTTTTTTCCATCCCTTGTAATAGGAATAAGTGACTCAATTTTTTTTTTTTTTAACCACTTGCTTACTGGGCACTTAAACCCCCCTCCTGTCCAGACCAATTTTCAGCTTTTAGCGCTGTTGCACTTTGAATGACAATTGCGCGGTCATATAACACGGTACCCAAATGAAATTTTTATAATTTTTTTTCCCACAAATAGAGCTTTCTTTTGATGGTATTTGATCACCTCTGCGTTTTTAATTTTTTGTTAAAAAAATTGAAAGACAGAATTAAAAAAAAAAAAATTATATTTTTTTTATATTTTGTTATAAATTTTTGCAAACAGGTAATTTTTCTCCTTCGTTGATGTACGCTGATGAGGTGGCAGTGATGGGCACCGATAGGTGGCAGTGATGGGCACTGATGGGTGGCGGTGATGGGCACTGATGGGTGGCAGTGTTGGGCACTGATTGGGCACTGATTGATGGCAGCACTGCTAGGTGACACTGATAGGTGGCACTTGTGGGCATTGTTGGTGGCACTTGTGGGCATTGTTGGTGGCACTTGTGGGCATTGAAAGGTGGCACTTGTGGGCACTGGCAGGTGGCAATGACAAATGGCACTTGGAGGCACAGATGAGGCATCTGTGCCTCCTTCCTCTTCGGTACCGATGTCCCTTTCACATAATCCTGTGATCGGCTTAGCGCGAGGAGAAAACGAAACCGATCACCGAGTTTTGTTTACATCCTGTGATCAGCTGTCATTGGCTGACAGCTGATCACATGGTAAGGGGCCGGGACCGGCCCCTTACTCGGACCCGTGATCATCCGAGTCTCCGTGAGAGGAGAAATAAACAAAATAAAAAATGAACAAAATGCTTTCTGATTCCATCACTTCCTGTAGATTATGTCACATTCCAGGAAGCTTCATATCCCTTCAAGCACTGCCTTACTGCAACACAGAATAGGGTGTGTTTACCTGTCTGGACCACACCTCCCTCATTACTCTACTACCTCTTGTTTTATTTCCACCAACTTTCCTACTTCTTCCTTTAAGGAGGCCATACACTGTACAATCTTATTGTACAATCTACTTTAGATCTACCATCTACTATGTAGTGCAAGGGCCTGCCTGATTTGATACAAATGTAATACATTTGTACAGAGATTGTACAATCAGATTGCATAGTATAAACATCTATATGCAAGTACATAAGATCGAGTGAACAGAGACACTCAGCTGTCAGGCCCCATTTACATATCTTGAGTTCCTGCATGCATTTTTTTTGGGGGGGGGGGGGGCAATTTAAAGTATTTTCACTCGTCGGGCATAGGGGGGGATCAGGAGGAGGAGGAGGAACAGGAGGAGGAACAGGAGGAGGAGGAACAGGAGGAGGAGGAGGAGGAACAGGAGGAGGAGGAGGAACAGGAGGAGGAGGAGGAAGAGGAGGAAGAGGAAGAGGAGGAGGAGGAGGAAGAGGAGGAGGAGGAGGAGGAGGAACAGGAGGAGGAGGAACAGGAGCAGGAGGAACAGGAGGAACAGGAGGAGGAGGAGGAGGAGCAACAGGAAGAAGAGGAGGAACAGGAGGAGGTGGAACAGGAGGAGGAGGAGGAACAGGAGGAGGAGGAGGAACAGGAGGAGGAACAGGAGGAGGAGGAAGAGGAGGAGGAACAGGAAGAGGAGGAAGAGGAACAGGAGGAGGAGGAACAGGAGGAGGAGGAAGAGGAGGAGGAGGAGGAGGAGGAGGAAGAGGAGGAGGAAGAGGAGGAGGAAGAGGAGGAGGAAGAGGCGTAGGAGGAACAGGAGGAGGAGGAGGAACAGGAGGAGGAGGAGGAGGAGGAACAGGAGGAGGAGGAATAGGAGGAGGAACAGGAGGAACAGGAAGAGGAGGAGGAGGAACAGGAGGAGGAGGAGGAACAGGAGGAGGAGGAGGAAGAGGAGGAACAGGAAGAGGAGGAGGAGGAACAGGAGGAGGAGGAGGAGGAGGAAGAGGAGGAGGAGGAGGAACAGGAGGAGGAACAGGAACAGGAGGAGGAGGAACAGGAGGAGGAGGAACAGGAGGAGGAGGAGGAACAGGAGGAGGAGGAGGAGGAGGAACAGGAGGAGGAGGAGGAACAGGAGGAGGAGGAGGAACAGGAGGAGGAGGAGGAAGAGGAGGAGGAACAGGAGGAGGAGGAGGAACAGGAGGAGGAGGAGGAACAGGAGGAGGAGGAGGAACAGGAGGAGGAGGAAGAGGAAGAGGAGGAGGAAGAGGAAGAGGAGGAGGAACAGGAGGAGGAGGAGGAAGAGGAGGAGGAACAGGAGGAGGAGGAGGAACAGGAGGAGGAGGAGGAAGAGGAGGAGGAACAGGAGGAGGAGGAGGAACAGGAGGAGGAGGAAGAGGAACAGGAGGAGGAACAGGAGGAGGAACAGGAGGAGGAGGAGGAGGAACAGGAGGAGGAGGAAGAACAGGAGGAACAGGAGGAGGAAGAGGAACAGGAGGAGGAGGAACAGGTGGAGGAGGAGGAGGAGGAAGATGTGACGAACGTGGGTGTCAGATCCCTGCCCTCCTCGCTAACTTGCAACGAAGGAGGAGGAGGAACAGGAGGAGGAACAGGAGGAGGAGGCAGAGGAGGAGGAGGCGGAGGAGGAACAGGAACAGGAGGAGGAGGAGGAAGAACAGGAGGAGGAGGAAGAGGAGGAAGAGGAACAGGAGGAGGAGGAAGAGGAGGAGGAGGAGGAAGAGGAGGAGGAAGAGGAGGAGGAACAGGAGGAGGAGGAACAGGAGGAGGAGGAGGAGGAAGAGGAGGAGGAGGAGGAGGAGGAACAGGAGGAGGAGGAGGAGGAACAGGAGGAGGAGGAGGAGGAACAGGAGGAGGAAGAGGAGGAGGAAGAGGAGGAGGAAGAGGAGGAGGAAGAGGAGGAGGAAGAGGAGGAGGAGGAACAGGAGGAGGAAGAGGAGGAGGAGGAGGAACAGGAGGAGGAGGAGGAACAGGAGGAGGAAGAGGAGGAGGAGGAAGAGGAGGAGGAGGAAGAGGAGGAGGAGGAACAGGAGGAGGAGGAGGAGGAGGAAGATGTGACGAACGCGGGTGTCAGATCCCTGCCCTCCTCGCTAACTTGCAACGAAGGACCGGCCAACCTCACACCACGCTGTCACTTACGTAATAATGCCACTCTCAGCTGCGCCCAGCACAAAGATTTTACAGCTTGCAGGACCACAATCTAGGTGTGAGCAACCTGAGAGTGATTGTCACTGGCTAATTACACAATTAACCCTTTAACTGCCACCACCCCCGTTTAAAAGACCGAGCCGGGGGAGACTCGTAATTTTAGCAATACCAATTATAATTTTAGAATAAGCGTCTGCCACACACACTGCCACCACAGACAGGTCTGCTCAGAGTCTTACTCTACAACAGTAGCGCCCTTCAAGAGGCAGGTTCGTTTATAGCTTGCATTAAGAGCTTTAGAGACAAGGTTAACACTTTTCAACGTAAGGGTTTATTATGAAAAGGTCAAAGTTGGTGCAAATAAAATATTTACAGGAAAAAGATGTTTCAAAAGATAAAGACAATATACAGCCACAAAGCAATAAGGTAGAATTGGGAAGGAAGAATACTTGCAATTAATGTCCGAGGGTTGATCAGAGTTCGATCGATGAGCTAGGTAATCGGTTCTCGACTTGGCAGATGTTTGTTCTTGGATGGTAAAAGGAGAACTGCCCATTGTCTTGGCATCTCCTCTTTTCTGTCAAATCAAAGGGGGTGTTGACAGCGACCAGTAACCAATCACCTGGTCATCCTGTTTAGGGGTTGGTTGCTGGGAGGTGTCTACACTCATGACCACGTCCCAGGTAGATTTTGTAATACATATTCATATATCTGCATCTATAGTGTTTACAGACTCCAAATATCCATATTATTATTCAACTTGAGATTTCCTTCAAAACAAGTCTAAACATGCCATCTCTATAACGTATAGCCTGCTTTGGAGGAATAAGTGGTCCCAGGGGTTTCCCATATGACCTGACATAGGGGTGTCTGGACTTGAAACATTCCATATTATCTGAGGAAACTAAATATGTCCAGATTATGGCTGTGCTATTACTAAGTCAGAAGTTATGAAACATGCTGACATTTCATACTTATTCTACTGAGGTGTATTCAGAAAATTTACAACCGAGGCCTGTTAGGTCTCTGAATGGGGAGGGTGACAGTTTTACGACAGGCCTGACCACTGCCCTTACAACAAATGTTTTCTACTGACCTAACCTGGTTCTGTTTCCTCTGTTGAGATAACCTTTTCTGTTGAACTTAAAAAGCTTTGAATTCCTAAGACGAGGAAGGAGGGAGTTCAGAGTTTTCTGTAAGGTTACATGGTTAGCCAAACTGTCATGGCTACTTCCACACAAGATGGCAGCTAGCTACAGCTTTTCATGTCCTGTACTTGATATCGTTACACCTCCCCCTTAGGTGGTTGCATGGGAGGGAACTACAATTTCCCTCCTGACGCAACCGACTCCTGCGGGCTCGGCTTGTCGTGACAGCCCATCAGCATTGCCATGGGCGCTGCCTTTCTTATGCTGGATGGTGAAATCGTATTGCTGAAGAATTAGGCTCCACCGAAGTAGTTTGCCATTCTCCCCAGCAACACGATTTAGCCAGCTCAAGGGATTGTGATCCGTGATCACAGTGAAGTGCCGTCCATAAAGGTACGTTTGTAACTTCTGGAGAGCCCACACGATCGCAAGACACTCCTTTTCGATCGTGGCATATGCTACTTCCCTGGGAAGCAGCTTCCTGCTCAGGTAGAGGATGGGATGCTCCTCTCCGGCCTCGTCCACCTGGCTCAGGACTGCACCCAATCCAAAGGCAGAGGCATCCGTCTGCACAAGGAAACGGCGGGTGAAGTCTGGAGCCTGCAGCACAGGTGCGCTGGCCGGCGCCTCCTTCAAGGCCTGAAATGCCTGCTCACATTCTGGTGTCCAAGACACCACCTTGGGCAGTTTCTTTTTGGTTAGGTCAGTCAGAGGTTTGGCCAGGCTACTATAGTTACATACAAATTTCCTATAGTAGCCAGCGGTCCCCAAGAAAGACATAACCTGCTTTTTGGTTTGAGGGGTAGGCCAGGCCAGGATGGCCTCAACCTTCCCTGTCTCGGGTTTCAGGGTACCTCCTCCTACCTGGTGTCCCTAGTACTGCACATCAGTCATGCCAATCAGACACTTACTGGGTTTGACAGTCAGATTGGCAGCTGTGAGTTGGTCTAGGACCTGTGACAGGTGCACCAGGTGTTCTTCCCAGGTAGGGCTGAACACGGCGATGTCATCCAGGTAGGCTACGGCAAAGGTTTCCAGCCCCTCCAGTAAGTCAATCATGACTCTCTGGAAGGTAGCTGGGGCATTCTTCATCCCAAACGGCATGACGGTAAACTCGAACAATCCGAATGGGGTGATGAAGGCCGACTTTTCCCGAGCCTCAGGGGCCAGAGGAATTTGCCAGTACCCCCTGCTCAGATCCATGATTGTTATATAACGGGCGGCCGCCAGCCTATCTAACAACTCATCAATCTGGGGCATGGGGTAGGCATCTGCAGTAGTGATGGCATTCAGCTTCCGGTAGTCCACACAGAACCTGGTCGTCTGGTCCTTTTTGGGGACCAAGACTACCAGTGGCGCCCAGACTGTCCGAGCTCCCTGAATGACCCCTAACTGCATAATTTCCTCAGTCTCCTTTGCCCCGCCTGTCTGCGCCTCCTGCAAGGCAAGGTGGGCTGCAAGGGTGAGGGGAGGATACACCCGGTCGCCCACCTTGTGGACGCCATGGGGTGCCCTCCCAGGGTTTCCCATGACCCAAACACGGCATGCTGTAAGCACTGCCAGCATCATGGGTGCCTGGAGTGGAAGGAAAGGTGAGTGGGACTGAAGGCCTAAGCCCACTCCCTGAGTGTCAGCTATCACTTCTACCAGGGCACCTAACTCTTTCCGTTCAGGTATACGGTCTCTGCCAATGACAGGCGCTGTGCTGGGACATTGTGTGAACATCAAGTTAGGCCACAAACCATTGTGTTTCACTCCAACCCTGGCCTTCCTGATTTCACCTGGACCTTCACAGACCATATCAGGTGACACCTTCAACACATTCCCCTTAGGCTGACTGGACACAGTGAGCAACTGTTTAACCCTTTCAGTCTCCTGCCTGTAGACCAGTACAGCCTCTCTGACCACTGTCCCTATCATGCTTTTGTTTATTTTTCTCAGCAGGGGAGCTAACAGCTGGCCTGCTGAACACTGCAAAGCCTTTGTCTCTCAGCAGTGCTGGCTGAGGCGTGGGACTACAAGTACCAACCAGCCGTCCTGTGACATACAAGGACAACTGCTGGAGTGTAGTCAAGGCAGAATACTCTGGGTCAGAGTCAGGAATGGGGCCACCTGGGCCACTCCTGGGCTCTGCCGCCAGAGACTCTATCTTCTCCACCCTCCCAGCATTGTGGGTGACCTCCAACAATGACATAACATCATTACATTCAGTAATTACATCCTTAACATCAGCTACACAAGCATTTGATATTGGCACATGCAAGGGGGCCTCCTCTCCTTCTGTAGGTGAAGAAGACCCCTGAACCTCCACTCCACCCTCCCCCTCCCTCTGTCCATCCACAGGTTGCCCAGATATTACCCCAACATCTGTAAACAGTACCTTGGTAGGTCCAGAGAGTTCCGTGGGAGCATCCTGGGTGCTTTTAGCAGGGGCATAGTAAGAAACAAGGGTACCTAAATCAGCACCCAACAACACCGCAGTGGGGATCTCCTCCGAGACTCCCACTTCTCTCATCCCACTTCCGGCACCCCAATCAATGAAAACATAGGCACGGGGTACTCGTGAGCGGGTCCCCCCGACTCCGGTGAGGGTAAAAAACTTTCCAGGGATGATGTCCCTTCTTTCTATCACCTCTGGTCTGACCAAAGTGACTTCAGCTCCTGTGTCCCGGAAACCAGTAACGATCCGGTGGCCCACGGTGACTGGCTGCAAGTTGGCGGTGGTTACCCGAGTTTTCCTGCGGACGAACAGCACGGAAGAAGGGTTGCTGGCCGGATGGCCAGGTGATGTCATCTTCTTCTGCTCAGGGCACTGCGTCCTGAGATGTCCGGCTTCCCCACAGTTGTAGCATTTGCGTTTGTCAGTTAGGAAGGCCTTGGCTCCAGGAGTTGCAGGTTCCGGCTGCTGAGGAAGTTGTTTGGTAGGCAGAGGAGGGGTTGTCGTGTGCGATTTCCCTCCTTTCCAGCCATTCAGAGGAGCCTTGCGATGGTCAGATACCCGAGAGTGGATATAGGTATCTGCCAGTTCTGCTGCTGCTTTGGCAGAGGCTGGCTTTCGCTCCAGCACAAACTGTCTGACGTCTGTAGGACAGATGTGCAAAAGTTGATCTTCAATCATAAGATCTTCCAGGGATTCAAAAGAATCGGCTTTCAAGCTTTTAGTCCACTGCCGGAATGTGGTACGTAAGTGACCTACCACATCCATGTATGAGTCCCCAGGCCCCTTTTGCAAGGACCTAAAACGCTTCCGGTACACTTCCGGGGTTAGCTGAAACTTTTGGATGATTGCAGCCTTTAGGGCCTCATAATCGTCGCACTTTTCTTCTGACAGTTCAACATAAGCATCCAGGGCCTTGCCTCGTAGCCCTGGCGTCAGGTACCGGGCCCATTGTGCTGGGGGCAGATGGTACTGACGGCAAGTTTTTTCAAACGACAGTAGATACACGTCAATGTCACTGTCCTTTTCCATAACTGGAAATTTGGCTGCCGGGATCACTGGCAGAGAGGCATCCCTGTGCTCTAGGGATCCGAGGTTCTGAGCCTGTCGCTGCTGCTGGAGCCTAGCCATCTCCAATTCGTGCCGACGATCAGCCTCCCTCTCAGCCTGGCGTTCCTCTCGCTCAGCCCTGCGTTCCTCTCGCTCAGCCTGGCGTTCCAGAAACTGCAGGTACACCACAGGATCCGTCTCCCTGAGGTTTTGTAGAGTTTCTTGCATTTGAAGAGAGTCTATGATGGTTTCAGGCAATCTGATGCTGGCCTGCTCTTGTGGTGGCTTGGAGGTAACAATCCGTGGTATTCCAGTGTCAGTCTGTGCTTGCCCATCTGGTGAAGCTGCCTCTGAACCACTGGGCTCTGGAGTAGCGGAAACCCTTTCTGGTCCAGTTTCCCCCAGGTTCTGGTCTGCACGGATATCAAACTCCTGTAAGGCATGTATCAAGCCTTCACGATTTTTGCCACCGACGTCAATTCCTCTTTCTGCGCACTCAACAGTCAGTTCATTCTTGCTCATCTTTTTATATGCTGATAACCCAGACATGTTGCAAGCAGAAAGGATAGAACAGAAAGAAGAGATAGGAAGAAGGTGTAGAAAGGATCTGTTGCTGTATGTCTCTCTTAAAAAAAAAAATCAAAAAATATGCACCAGCTTGTCTCTAAGGACTGTTTCCACAAAGGTTACAATCCTTCAGTGCAGAGCTAATTCCTAACAATGCACTGAATGCTCTTAATGCGAAACTATCCCGCTACGCTGCCAACCAATATGTGACGAACGCGGGTGTCAGATCCCTGCCCTCCTCGCTAACTTGCAACGAAGGACCGGCCAACCTCACACCACGCTGTCACTTACGTAACAATGCCACTCTCAGCTGCGCCCAGCACAAAGATTTTACAGCTTGCAGGACCACAATCTAGGTGCGAGCAACCTGAGAGTAATTGTCACTGGCTAATTACACAATTAACCCTTTAACTGCCACCACCCCCGTTTAAAAGACCGAGCCGGGGGAGATTCGTAATTTTAGCAATACCAATTATAATTTTAGAATAAGCGTCTGCCACACACACTGCCACCACAGACAGGTCTGCTCAGAGTCTTACTCTACAACAGTAGCGCCCTTCAAGAGGCAGGTTCGTTTATAGCTTGCATTAAGAGCTTTAGAGACAAGGTTAACACTTTTCAACGTAAGGGTTTATTATGAAAAGGTCAAAGTTGGTGCAAATAAAATATTTACAGAAAAAAGATGTTTCAAAAGATAAAGACAATATACAGCCACAAAGAAATAAGGTAGAATTGGGAAGGAAGAATACTTGCAATTAATGTCCGAGGGTTGATCAGAGTTCGATCGATGAGCTAGGTAATCGGTTCTCGACTTGGCAGTTGTTTCTTCTTGGATGGTAAAAGGAGAACTGCCCATTGTCTTGGCATCTCCTCTTTTCTGTCAAATCAAAGGGGGTGTTGACAGCGACCAGTAACCAATCATCTGGTCATCCTGTTTAGGGGTTGGTTGCTGGGAGTCTACACTCATGACCACGTCCCAGGTAGATTTTGTAATACATATTCATATATCTGCATCTATAGTGTTTACAGACTCCAAATATCCATATTATTATTCAACTTGAGATTTCCTTCAAAACAAGTCTAAACATGCCATCTCTATAACGTATAGCCTGCTTTGGAGGAATAAGTGGTCCCAGGGGTTTCCCATATGACCTGACATAGGGGTGTCTGGACTTGAAACGTTCCATATTATCTGAGGAAACTAAATATGTCCAGATTATGGCTGTGCTATTACTAAGTCAGAAGTTATGAAACATGCTGAAATTTCATACTTATTCTACTGAGGTGTATTCAGAAAATTTACAACCGAGGCCTGTTAGGTCTCTGAATGGGGAGGGTGACAGTTTTACGACAGGCCTGACCACTGCCCTTACAACAAATGTTTTCTACTGACCTAACCTGGTTCTGTTTTCTCTGTTGAGATAACCTTTTCTGTTGAACTTAAAAAGCTTTGAATTCCTAAGACGAGGAAGGAGGGAGTTCAGAGTTTTCTGTAAGGTTACATGGTTAGCCAAACTGTCATGGCTACTTCCACACAAGATGGCAGCTAGCTACAGCTTTTCATGTCCCGTACTTGATATCGTTACAGAAGAGGAGGAGGAGGAGGAACAGGAGGAGGAGGAGGAGGAACAGGAGGAGGAGGAGGAGGAGGAACAGGTGGAGGAGGAGGAACAGGAGGAGGAGGAACATGAGGAACATTTTATATACATTCACAATGGTTATACAGGATACTGACTTGGAAAACTCCATAAGCCATTTGCAAAAAGCATGTTTCAAATAATGCAAGTCTAAGCATATGTGATAAATTCAGGAACAGGAGGAGGAGGAACAGGAGGAGGAGGAGGAGGAGGAAGAACAGGAGGAGGAGGAGGAGGAAGAGGAGGAGGAAGAGGAGGAGGAAGAGGAGGAGGAGGAGGAACAGGAGGAGGAGGAACAGGAGGAGGAGGAGGAGGAACAGGAGGAGGAGGAACAGGAGGAGGAGGAACAGGAGGAACAGGAGGAGGAGGAGGAGGAACAGGAGGAGGAGGAGGAACAGGAGGAGGAGGAGGAGGAGGAACAGGAGGAGGAGGAAGAAGAGGAGGAGGAAGAAGAGGAGGAGGAGGAACAGGAGGAGGAGGAGGAGGAGGAACAGGAGGAGGAAGAGGAGGAAGAGGAGGAGGAAGAGGAGGAACAGGAGGAGGAGGAGGAGGAAGAGGAGGAGGAGGAGGAGGAGGAAGAACAGGAGGAACAGGAGGAGGAGGAGGAGGAGGAGGAGGAGGAGGAGGAAGAGGAGGAGGAGGAACAGGAGGAGGAGGAGGAGGAGGAGGAGGAGGAGGAAGAGGAGGAGGAACATGAGGAACATTTTATATACATTCACAATGGTTATACAGGATACTGACTTGGAAAACTCCATAAGCCATTTGCAAAAAGCATGTTTCAAATAATGCAAGTCTAAGCATATGTGATAAATTCAGGAACAGGAGGAACAGGAGGAGGAACAGGAGGAGGAACAGGAGGAGGAACAGGAGGAGGAACAGGAGGAGGAACAGGAGGAGGAGGAGGAACAGGAGAAGGAGGAAGAGAAAGAGGAGGAGGAAGAGGAAGAGGAGGAGGAAGAGGAGGAAGATGAAGAGGAAGAGGAGGAGGAGGAACAGGAGGAGGAGGAACAGGAGTAGGAGCAGGAACAGAAGGAGGAGGAGCAACAGGAGGAGGAAGAGGAGGAGGAAAAGGAGGAGGAGGAACAGGAGGAGGAGGAACAGGAGGAGAAGGAGGAAGAGGAAGAGGAGGAACAGGAGGAGGAGGAGGAACAGGAGGAGGAAGAGGAGGAAGAGGAGGAGGAGGAAGAACAGGAGGAACAGGAGGAGGAGGAACAGGAGGAAGAGGAGGAAGAGGAGGAGGAGGAGGAAGAACAGGAGGAACAGGAGGAGGAAGAGGAGGAGGAGGAGGAGGAGGAACAGGAGGAGGAGGAGGAACAGGAGGAGGAACAGGAGGAGGAGGAGGAACAGGAGGAGGAACAGGAGGAGGAACAGGAGGAGGAACAGGAGGAACAGGAGGAGGAGGAGGAACAGGAGGAAGAGGAGGAGGAGGAACAGGAGGAGGAGGAGGAACAGGAAGAGGAGGAACATGAGGAACATTTTATATACATTCACAATGGTTATACAGGATACTGACTTGGAAAACTCCATAAGCCATTTGCAAAAAGCATGTTTCAAATAATGCAAGTCTAAGCATATGTGATAAATTCAAGACATTAATCTTTAACGTTGAATCAGATGCTGTGATATCCAGGCTAGTAATGGAATAGTCATCAATGAAAGTCAGTAGATATCTATTCCCGCCTGATGTGGGAGTTTTCATTGGACCACATACGTCACTGTATATGAGCTGCAGGGGGTGGGTAGTTTTTCATTGAGAAGCCTGTGGAAGGGAAGCACGTGTGGCTTTTGCTTGAATGCAGCACTTGCATTTCATGAGGACTTTGCAAGGTGCTATTGTCAAATCTTCTGATAAGCCTCTCTTTATAATGTCTTGTATAGCTTCTGAACTTCTGTGCCCCAGCCACCTGTGCCAAAAGTGAATACATTTGCTGTGTTGGTCATTAGCCACTTAAGGACCGAGCCTCTTTTTGAGATTTGTTGTTTACAAGTTTAAAAACATTTTTTTTGCTAGAAAATTACTTAGAACCCCCAAACATTATACATTATTTTTTCGAACACACTAGAGAATTAAAATGGTGGTTGCAATACTTTCTGCCAGACCGTATTTGCGCAGTAGTCTTACAAGCGCACTTTTTTTTAAAAAAATACATTTTTTGAATTAAAAAAATTAGACAACTGTAAAGTAAGCGCATTTTTTTTTATATTATGAAAGATAATGTTACGCCGAGTAAATTGATACCCAACATATCACGCTTCAAAATTGCGCCCGCTCGTGCTATGGCGACAAACATTTACCCTTAAAAATCTCTATAGGCGACATTTAAAAAAAATTCTACAGGTTGCATGTTTTGAGTTAGAGGAGGTCCAGAATTATTGCTCTCGCTCTACCGATCGCAGTTGTACCTCACATGTGTGGTTTGAACACCGTTTTCATATGCGGGCGCTACTCCCGTATGTGTTTGCTTCTGCACGCAAGCTCAGCGGCACTGGGCGCGTTTTACTTTTTTTTTTTTTTTTTTTCTTATTTATTTTGCCTCTTTATTTTTTATTTTTACACTGTTCTTTTAAAAAAAAAAAGTTGTGTCACTTTTATTCCTATTACAAGGAATGTAAACATCCTTTGTAATAGAAAAAAAGCATGACAGGACCTCCTTAAATATGAGATCTGGGGTCAAAAAGACCTCAGATCTCATATTTCCACTAAAATGCAATAATGATAAAAAAATTGTCATTTAAAAAAATGGCACTTTAAGAGCTATGAGCAGAAGTGACGTTTTGACGTTGCTTCCGCCCTGCAATGGTATGGAGACGGGTGGGGGCCATCTTCCCCTCACTCGTCTCCATACCTAACACCAAGGATCCAATTGCTTTCGCTGCTACCGAAGGCTCCGGTAAGTTGCGGAGGGCACCGGAGCCCTCTCCCGCCGTTGATAAGTGATCTTGCAGCGAATCCGCCGCAGAGACCACTATTGTCGCAAACCGGACCGCCGGCCGAAGAAGAGGATACTGGGGTTATGGCAGCTAGCTGCTGCCATAACAATGATATTCCTCTTCAAAGTTAGGATGTATATCGGCATGCGGTGGTCCGGAAGTGGTTAGACTACATTGGCTTGCTGGTCTGTGGTGATGAGCCCGTATAGGTGATCATCCACTTTTCCTTTTGTGAGGAATTGCTTATTGTTGTGAATTGTGCATTCATCACCTTGGAACCTAACTGTGAGACCGTTGTCTGTAAGACTTTTCACTGATAGAAGGCTGCCTTCTAGTTCAGGGAACATACAGCACTTTCTTTACCACTTGCTTTGTGGTGTAATGCAGTCCAGGAAGCCCTGGCCTTTATCCTCTGAAGTGATGCTTTTACCGTTTGCTAGGAAAACTTTGTCTTTTGCACTGTAATCAATGTTTGTGAAGAAAGTCTCATCGCTAGTCTTGTGGCTTGTTGCTCCTGAGTAGGGATGAGCTTCGTGTTCGAGTCGAACCCATGTTCGACTCGAACATCGGCTGTTCGGTCGTTCGCCGAATTGCGAACGATATGGGCCGTTCGCGCCAAATTCGTGTGGCGCGTCACGGCCCATAATTCACTGCGGCATCGCAGTGCATTGCTTGCTGATGATTAGCCAAGCATGCACTATGACCCGCATGCTTGGCCAATCACAGCGCCGCCTGAATAGAGAGCCGTAATTGGCCAAAGCCAAGGAGGCTTTGGCCAATTATGGCTCAGTGGATTTAGTACACGCCCCACACTATATAAGGCCGCCTGCACGGCGGCCCTGTGCAGTGTGTTCCGGTGTGCTGAGAGAGAGAGAGACAGTGTCATTTCATTTGAGTTAGCTAGATTAGGCAGGACAGTCAGTCAGTTAGCTGCACTTAAAGTGTATTGTGTATATATATGCATCCCAGGTGTTGCATATATATATATATATATATACACTGTATTCAGTTTAGCTAGATCCGTTCCTGTTATCTTCTAGACTATTTACATTTAGTGCAGTGCGTCCTGCTCACAGTGTTCAGCTAGATCCGTTCCTGTTATCTTCCTACTGACAGGCAGGCTTGTCTTGTTACAGTATATAAAGCTACCTGAAGAAAATTACTGGTGTTCTTTTGATCCTATTAGTACCACAGTCAGGCAGCTAGACTATTTACAGTTAGTGCAGTGCGTCCTGCTCACAGTGTTCAGCTAAACCTACAAGTTAGTGGGGTGCGTCCACCTCACAGTGTTCAGCTAAAGCTACCTGTAGAAGGTTGGTGGTGTTCTCATACTACAGGCAGGCAGTATCAGTACATATATATATATATATATAATATATATATATATATATATATATATATATATATATCTCTAGCTATCCCAGCTTAGTGCAGCTACAGGCCATTAGTATGTCTGGAAGGCCAAGAAGGAGAGGCAGACAGTCACAAGACAATAAGAGAGGGCAAGCAGGCTCTGTGTCTAGTGCTGGTCGTGGAGACGGTGCATCCTCATCAGCACGTGGCCGTGGGACACGCTTGGCCTTTTTTCGGCAGCTGGCCGTGTTGAGCCGCAACATGCGGAAGACTTGGTCGAGTGGATGACCAAGCCGTCCTCATCCTCTCTCACCCATGCCCAGGGTGCTTTGTCTGGCAAAGCAGCGGCCTCTTCCCTCGGCTCAATGTCATCAGTGACTCCTTCCCTAGCTCCACCATGTCCTCCTGAGGAGTCCCTCGAACTGTTTGACCACAGTGTTGGGTACAAGCTCCAGGAGGATGCCCAGCGTTTGGAAGGGGAGGAGGAGGAAGGGGAGGAGAAGGAGGAGGAAGGGGAGGAGGAGGAGGAGGAAGGGGGGGAGGAGGAGGAGGAAGGGGAGGAGGAGGAGGAAGGGGAGGAGGAGGAGGAGGAGGAGGAGGAAGAGGAAGAGGAAGAAGAGGAAGAGGAAGAGGAAGAAGAGGAAGAGGAAGAAGAGGAAGAGGAGGAAGAGGAAGAGGAAGAGGAAGAGAAAGAGAAAGAGAAAGAGAAAGAGAAAGAGAAAGAGAAAGAGAAAGAGAAAGAGAAAGAGAAAGAGAAAGAGAAAGAGAAAGAGAAAGAGAAAGAGAAGAAGAGGAAGAGGAGTCTTTAAGGGATCAGTCCCAAGAAACACATGGACTTGTACATGGCTGGGAGGAGGTGGCTGCAGACCATGTCGTCCTTAGTGACCCAGAGGACTCCGGACCGAATGCCTCAGCAAACCTACGCTGCATGGCCTCCCTGATCCTGCAAAGCCTGCGTAAGGATCCTCGTATTCGTGGTATCAAGGAGAAGGACCAATACTGGCTGGCAACCCTCCTTGATCCACGTTACAAGGGTAAGGTTGCGGACCTTATCTTGCCATCGCAGAGGGAGCAGAGGATGAAACATCTTCGGGAGGCCTTGCAGAAAGGTCTGTGCAACGCGTTCCCAGAGACTGGGAGGTTACAAACTCCTGTTTCTGGACAACGTGTTGCTGAGGCTTCGGTCAGTCAAAGAAGGAGTGGTGGAGAACGTGGCCATCTGACCGATGCGTTCAGACAATTTTTTGGTCCGCAGCCCCAAGGTATGATCGGTTCCAGCAACCATCGCCAGCGTCTGTTTTACATGGTGCAGGAATACCTAGGGGCAAGATCAGACTTGGACACCTTTCCCACCGAAAATCCTCTGGGTTACTGGGTCTTGAGGATGGATCACTGGCCAGAGCTTGCACAGTATGCAATTGAGCTACTGGCCTGTCCTGCATCCAGCGTTCTTTCGGAACGCACATTCAGTGCTGCTGGAGGCGTGGTAACCGATCACAGGGTGCGTCTGTCCACCGACTCGGTCGATCGACTGACCTTCATAAAAATGAATCAGTCTTGGATCACCACCAGCTACCAAGCACCTGATGTTGATGTAACCGAATAATTTTTTTTGAAATCTCAGATCCCTTCAAAGACTGCCTATGCTGATGCTGAGTGACTATCCCTGAGTAATTATCCTCTTCCTCCTCAATCATCACGCTGATAGCTTGTAAGAACATTTTTGGTTCTGGGCGCCACCACCAGTGCCTAAGGCACAATTTTTCAGCCCCTGTTTAACAGGGGCGTGTAATTACAATTTTTGATGCAATACTTTGCAGCAGGGCTCGTTCCTGCATTTCAACTAGAGTGTCTGTGAGGGGTTGCAGTGTTGTGGCACCAGCACCAGTGCCTAAGGCCCAATTTTTCTGCCCCTGTCTAACAGGGGCGTGTAATTACAATTTTTGATGCAATACTTTGCAGCAGGGCTCGTTCCTGCATTCCAACTAGAGTGTCTGTGAGGGGTTGCAGTGTTGTGGCACCAGCACCAGTGCCTAAGGCCTAATTTTTCAGCTCCTGTTCAACAGGGACATGTAATTACAATTCTTGATCTAATATTTCACAGCAGGGCCCTGTGAGGGCTTACAGTGTTGTGGCCACAGCAACACCTAAGGCCCAAATTTCTGCTGAGTATATAGGGCAGGACCCTACTTTCAAACATCTAACTTACAAACGACTCCTACTTGCAAACGGAAGGAGACAACAGGAAGTGAGATGAAATCTACCCCTAGGAAGGGAAATTCTCTCCTGTAAGAGTTAATATGGGAAAAACATTTCTCCTTTCCACTGATGCTTTCCAATCCTTGTTCCACAAAAAACCCCAAATTTTCAAAAAACATTTGTCATTGGGACAAAAATGAGGTGAAATCTTCTGAAGAGGAGGAAAGACAGCAAAATAAATGTCACAGGGGTGATAACCCTTCCCTATGTTTTCCAAAAAGCTTAAAAAAGATTTTTTGGCTGGAGCTAAACACGTTAAAAATGTACCCGTTCAAAATTTCAAACAGATTCTACTTAACAACAAACCTACAGTCCCTGTCTTGTTTGCCCCGCCTGTATACTGCTGTTCAGAGTATATAGGGCCTGGTGGCCCCACACCTTTCCTTATTTTAATTTGGGTGCGGGGTTCCCCTTAATATCCATACAAGACCCAAAGGGCCTGGTAATGGACTGGGGGGTACCCATGCTGTTTGTCTCACTGATTTTCATCCATATTGCCAGGACCCGACATTACATTAAAACCGCTAGCAGTTTTAAATTAGATTTTTTCCTTTAAAAATGACATTTGGTGCAGGGACTGTTCTAAACACGGGAAACACGCGTCACTTTACAGGCATACTATAGACACCCCCCAGGTACGATATTTAAAGGAATATTTCACTTTTTTTTTTTTTCTACTTTAAGCATCATTAAAATCACTGCTCCCGAAAAAACGGCCGTTTTTAAAAGTTTTTTTTTGCATTGATACATGTCCCCTGGGGTAGGACCCGGGTCCCCAAACCCTTTTTAGGACAATACCATGCAAATTAGCCTTTAAAATGAGCACTTTTGATTTCGAACGTTCGAGTCCCATAGACGTCAATGGGGTTCTAACGTTCGTGCGAACTTTCGGTCCGTTCGCAGGTTCTGGTGCGAACCGAACTGGGGGGTGTTCGGCTCATCCCTACTCCTGAGTCGTTACACCAGCCGCATGGCTTGCCACTCTGTGTTACTTTAAAGGTGCCACTCCATGATGTGTCTTCAGTTTCCTTTGTGGCTGCTTTTGTGGATAGCTCTAGCTTTTGCTGCTCAGCTTTCCAGATAGAACAGTCCTTTTTTAAGTGACTAGTTCTTTTACAGTAAAAACAGGCTCTGATTTTTTTGTTGTGCTTTATGCCCTTGTACATCTTAAGAGCCTTGTTTCCATGATGCGCATTTTCTTTACTTCTGTGATATTCATCGATTAATTTGCCTTTGACATATTCCAGCGTCAGCTCCTGCTCGGATCTGGTTTCTAAACCGTTAATAAGAGCAGTATATGTCTCTGGAAGGCTGTAGAGGAGCAGGGCAACAATATGGTTATCTTTGATGTCCTCTCCAATAACGCAGAGCTGCTCTATGATGTCTAGGATTGCTTTCATGTGGTCATACATATGCTGGCCTTCTTCTAGTCTCATCTTGTATAACTTTCTTAGTAGAAATAGCTTGCTGTTTAGACTTGAACACTCATGCAGTTTTTGTAATGAAGTACACATACCTTTTGGGTGTTTTCTCTGTTCTTATGGGGATAAGCTGGTCATCTTCCACTAGCAAGCTTATAATCGCTTTTGCTTGTCTATCCTTCCTTTCCCACTCCTCTGTCTGTGGGTCTGTCTGTATTCAGCAATTACCACAAGTCATTCTTGCCTAGAATCAATTCTAGGTATAACTTCTATAGCTGGCAATTGGCATTGTTCAGCTTTGCAATTGCAAACTTCACATCTGAACTGCTTTCCATCTTTCAGCTGCTTGCATACAGTATTCACAGACTTCTCTGTACTCACTGAGTATCCTTTCCAGTGCCTGGGTGCCTTTTCCCATAACCTATTAAGCAGAGTATTGCAATTAAGCGCTGGAAGCTTCTTGGATACAGCAAACAGTTTTACCTTTATGGAGGATGGTAAATTATGTCTTATGCTGCGTACACATGGTAGGACTTTGTGACGGAAAATGTGCGATCGGAGCTTGTTAGAAATTCCGAACGTGTGTAAGCTCCATCTGACTTTTTCCATCGGCATTTCCGACGCACAAAGTTTGAGAGCTGGATCTAAAATTTTCCGACAACAAAATCCGTTCATGTAAATTCCGATCGTGTGTACACAATTCCGACGCACAAAGTGCCACGCATGCTCAGAATCAAGCAGAAGAGCAGCACAAGATATTGAACTTCATTTTTCTCGGCTTGTCGTATGTGTTGTATGTCACCGCGTTCTTGACGTTCGGAATTTCCGACCAACTTTGTGTGACCGTGTGTATGCAAGACAAGTTTGAGCCAACATCCGTCGGAAATTTTTTTAACTAATAATAATAATAAAAAACAAAACGAAATGGATTTTGTTGTCGGAATGTGCGATCGCGTGTACAGGGCATAATAGCATTAGAAACATGAAACGGGGAGCATACAAGTACATACACTGAACATAGAGAGAACATCCTATGATCACATTACCATAGAATAACACACTATAACACTGCAGTGCCACCTGTTGCACAGATAGGTATAATGGATAGAGTATATAGTGTCAGTTTATAAAAGCAACTTTGCTGTTGTACTTCCAACAGGGTCCCTTTTTCCTTTTACTTAAATCACAAATGGGATGTGTCATTATTTTATGAATGAGTACATTCTGTTTCCATGAATAAACAGTGGCTTTTTTGTGCAGAGTTGTCCCAATAAGCTGTGTGTTCATATACATGTATTCATTATGTATTTTTTTTATATGATTTTATATTACATTCATGTTTTTTTAAATTTTGTGAGTTTTCCTCTTTCTTTCGTGTAGGCGGCACAAGGCAGATGATTAGCTGCTGTATGTTTCATCATACCATTGGAGGCATGGGAGGGTGTTCTTGCACTATATACTTAGGTGATAAGTCTGTTTAGTCATCGGTGATTAAGCGCGAAACACGTTAGCTGTTTTGTTCTGTATTCCTCTGCTATAGCTTGTGGTTGTGCACAGTAACAGCTGGTGCTCAAAATTTTTGGGGGGGGCGCAAACAAACTGAAAAAAAAACATCAATTGCAACTACTGTGCCATCAAACGCTGTCACTGTGCCCATCAAACACTGCCACTGTGCCCATCAAACGCTGCCACTGTGCCCATCAAACGCTGCCACTGTGCCCATCAAACGCTGCCACTGTGCCCATCAAACGCAGCCACTGTGCCCATCAAACGCAGCCACTGTGCCCCATCAGATGCTGTTAGTGTGCCCCATCAGATGCTGTTAGTGTGCCCCATCAGATGCTGCCCGGCACTTACCTGTCTCAGGGCGGGTCAGCGGCAGTCTCCTGCATGTCCTCCATGTCTTTTTCCGTCCTCTCTCAGGCATCCAATTACAGTGCCTGACGTTTCAGCCAATCAGGAGACCGGTAACAGACCCGGGAACCTGATTGGCTGAGAGGCAGATTCAGTGTTAGCAAAGCGAATTCCTTTCGGTTTGCTAACACACAGCTGAGTGAACAGCGAACGCAAAGCATTGTGCCCGCTGTTCACATTTTTGGGCGCCTATTAGAGCCTGTGGCTCTAATCAGGTGCTTCCAAAAAACACCCCAGCCTGTGTAATTTAGATGCCCGGCGCCTGAAAATGGGCCGGGCACCTGAATAGGGGGTGTCAGCAGTGACCATAGATAGATTCATGCAATGCATGAATCTATCTATGGTGATTAGAGCAGTGCAGGAGAGAGGGGGAGGCGCTCATGTGCCCTTTATGGATGCACCGCCACTGGTTGTGCATTTTAATCAATCATCTACAATAAAGATGGTTTTATATGTGCAGCATTTTTGCCTTTCCTATGCAAATGAGGAGTTCTGACTCCTTTCTGACTTTCTCATCTGCATACTTGTTCCCAGATTAAAGACTCAAGCCTAAAAAGGCAATTGCCATTTTGGAAACCGATCAGCAATGTCAGCCCCATTACATGTTTGCTTTAATAGACTAGAATTAAAATGTAATCGATGTATTTTTTAAAGAATTAACCGGTAAAAATGTTTTGACTTATTAATATTGTATTCATCATATGATACTACTCAAGCTACTGACTTCTTTATCAGGCACTAGCTAGACTGTATATTTTACAATGGCCCATCTAAACATGAAGGTAAGAAAGGGGGCATGTCAGGATGTAGAGCGAACAAGACGTGTTACTGAGGAGCTCTGCCGATCCTGCACAAAAGCAAACCTGGTGTGCCTCCAAACTCTCCCTAACTGTCACTGGAAATCCTCTACACCAGCCCCAGCAGAAATTGTGGAACCCGGCCGGCCAATCGTGTCTCCACCGGGCCGTAGCCGGCTCAACACATCAGAGACCCGCCGCCATTTTGAGGCCTACGAAGCCTCTGGCATCCCCGGGCTCTAGTGCTGCAATCCACTTAGCGAGCGGCGGCTAATCCTTACACATCTGTGGCGGCTGTCCCCGGGAGGTAGCTGGACTGTGTGGGTCCCCGAGGGGCCGCCTGAGGATCCATAGAGGCCGATTCCGGGCGCCCGTGGCCTGCCGCCATCTTGCGGCCTACTGTGCCGGGCGCATCCCCCACGCTCATTTACCGTGCCCCAGCAATACTGCACTGCCTTCCCTGTGCCACCATCCTTGCAGGAGCTTTGTCCTGACGGCCCTGACCCAGTGCAGGCAGTTCTATATCGCCGCACCTTCCATCCTGCTCCCTGAGACCCGGTCCCTGCCCCCCCCCAAAAAAACACTCCTTCATAATAGGGTGCACTGCAGATGGGCCCTCCCAAGACCCGCTACTCACAATCCAGTAAAAAGGCTTCTCATACCTCTCCATCAGTGGCCACATTGTCCAGGCGGCAGCCGGCTGCTGTGATGGCAGCGAGCACGCAAACGGTTGCAGAGTCGGGGGCTGCGGAGGCCTCCACGGGAGCAGAGATCCTGGTGGCCATTACGGCATGCAAAGAAACCCTGACTGCTAAGATAGACTTCCTAACCGTAGATGTCGTTCTCACCCCACAAAACATGGATACATTCCGGTCCCGTATAGCTGAGGTGGAGGACAGGGTCTCCACAGTGGAGGATACAGTCCGGTTGGATTCCAGAGAGGTGAGGGCCCTGCAGCTCCAAGTGAAGGCATTACATTAGTGAGCCATAGACACTGAGAACCGCCTCAGACGAAATGACATTCGCATACTTGGTTTACCCGAGAGAGCTGAGGACCCCAGACCAGCTGAGTTTACTGAGTTTTACAGTTATTGTCCACCCTGTTTAATCTGGGTAATATGCCGTCCACATTTGTAGTGGAAAGAGCCCACAGGTTCCCACCACTCCCTCCAAGACCTGGGGCCCTCCACGTCCCTTTGTGCTGCACTTATTAAATTACCACGCTCGTGACCGCATCCTGGCAGCGGCCCGAGCTCTGCCTGAAATCAAATATGAGGACGCCAGACTGTTTTTCTTTCCAGGTTTCTCTCAAGAGGTGCAGCAGCGCCGCAAGTCTTTCACGGATGTGAGACGCCAACTTCGGGAAAAGGGAATACGTTTTGGTCTTCTATACCCCAGCAGGCTGAGGATTACTGATGGTGATAACACACCACTTCTTTGACACTCCCAAGGCTGCTGCGGCATGGTTAGATACCCGCTAGTGTCATACTGCCAACTGGAACTATGATGGACATACAGTACGCTGGGACCAGCTAAGGACCTCATCCTCCTATAATGACCTACCTTCTGTCCCGTGATGACTTCCAGCACTACCCACTATCTGTCCTTATGCCTTTCTGCACTGCTGCACCTCGCCATCATCCGAACCCTCTATTTGATATCCTTTGCTGACTGAACTAACACCCGCTCCTCCTGCCTGAGGAGCTCAAGCAACTATCACACAGACCTTTGTCTTTGACCCCTGAACTGTCACCCGTCCCAATTTTTCACCTTGACACCCCCCCCCTCACTCAGGTCCCGGTGAGGACTAATTACGGCAACAAACCCCTCATGAATACTAAAAGAATTTAATAACTTTTATGAAACTCTCTATGCCTCCGATCTGCCCTCCGACTTTCGGCCCAAGGAGCTACGAGATCTGTTAGATCCTCTGGCTCTCGGCTAGCTGTCGGACACAGAACGAGAGGCATTGGTGCAACCTTTTACAGCCTTGGAGGTACTAAACGCAATCCAATCCTTCCCCTCCAGAAAGGCACCAGGCTCAGACGGGCTACCAATTGATTTCTACAAAACACATGGAGAGATGCTGGCACCACAGTTGGCATCACTCTATGCGGAATGCCTTTCGGAGGGGAAATTACCAGAATCTATGTATCACGCTCATCTGACCCTAGTATATAAACCTCAGAAAGATCCTACTTCCTGCACATCATGCAGACCCATTGCATTATTAAATAATGATTTCAAAATTCTAACAAAACTCCTTGCTATTAGGTTATACCCCATGTTACCTTCTGTAATAGACTCTGATCAAACAGGTTTCATACCCCCCCAGGGCCACAGATGTCAACCTTTGTAGACTCTTTACAAATACCCATGCCCAGCACATCAGGGAAGGATCTCGAACTGTTGCCTCCTTAGATAATGAAAAGGCTTTTGACAACGTTGATTGGCCCTTCTTATGGGAGACATTGCGTAGGATGGGGTTCCCCCTGCTTTTCATTAAATGGCTTCAGGTGATATACAAATACCTCCTCGGTGCGCCTGGCAGATAAACTGTCTGATCCCTTTGGGCTCTCCAGGGGAACAAGGCAGGGCTGCCCTCTCTCTCCAGCATTATTTTCCCTTGCCATAGGACCAGTGGCGGAGGTGTTGCGCACTACCCCACATATCAAAGGTCTACGCATTGGTCTGCTGGAGAAGAGGGTGGCCCTGTATGCTGATGACATGCTACTTTTTCTCAGCGATGCAGGTCCATCATTACAGGGTGCACTGACAGCACTGAACACTTTTGCCAAGGTCACCGGGTTAAAGGTAAATTAGTCCAAATCCTTACTATTCCCAATAGACCAGGCCGCAAGAAAAAAAAAAGAAAAAGCTTAATCAGATCTTTTCTATGGAGTCCCTCCCCGCCAAGATATAAACTGAGCACCTTGATGAGACCAAAAACACAGGGGGGTATGGCATTCCCAGATTGTTATAAATACAACCTTGCAGCACAGTTGGTAATGGTGACATGGTGGCTAGATCCAGACAAATCTAATTCAGCTACAGTTCTGGAAGAGGCGGTGGTGGGGTCACTGGAAGCACTTAAATTGCTGGTCTACAGGGGACCTCGTGCCCCATACCCCCTGATCCCTTCCATGAGCGCCACTTTGCATGCATGGAAGGCAGGACTGGTGGTGGAAAAATACAGACACAATGAAATCTCACCCAGCGCTCCAGTTTGGCTGAATCCTAATATACCTCACTTCTATAAAATGCTAAATCCATATGCATGGACCAAATACGGTATCAGACTTATAGCACAAATAACACATTACTCCCCTTATCCCAACTCTCACAGACACATAATCTACAAAATTATAATATATTTCGTTACCTGCAATTATCTCATGCCTTTACCACACAATTCCCACAATCCTCCTGCATGGTGGTCCAGTCTGGGTTGGAAAAGACACTTCGCACCAGACGCGCTGAAAAACCAACCTCCCATATTTATGAACATCTGATATTTGTGTCTCTCCCACCCATGGATAAGCTCTGGTCCTGCTGGCAAGGAGACATTCCAACACTGGACAACGATGACTGGGATGATGTGTGGGATTTCCCCTTTAGCTCCCTGGTTTCACTGAGAGACAGACTTGTGCAGTTTAAAATAGTGCATAGAGCATACTTCACACCATATAGACTTCATAAAATGAAACCCGAACACTCCACGGAGTGCTGGAGATGCAGCACCTCCCGGGAGACTTTACGCTTATTTTCTGGACCTGTCCTAAGATTCAGCGGTATTGGACCGAGGTGCTAGATATGATTACTCTGGTTGTCTCAGTTGCGATATCGATGAAGATGGAAGTGTGCCTCTTGGGCCTGATAGAGACCATAGTGCCAACTGTTGCAAAAAGAACCTTGATTGGGTTGTTGCTCTTTTTATGCCCGGAAATTTCCAACTGCTATGCATTGGAAAAAACCTACGGTACCTTCCTTGGCTCAATGGAAACGTCTCATAAATGAGAGCCTTCCACTATACAAAGACACATATATAAATAGAGGATGCCCCCTGAAATATGAAACAATTTGACGCACATGGCTTGCTGAACCTACTACGGCTTGAAGGCTGAGAGAAGTGGATAATGAATAAGGTGTGCATAAAAGCATATTCATATAAACATATTCATATATGCCTAAATATAGGAACAGAGGACAGTATGCCTGAATAGGCAATAGCTGACTCCGACAATATAACGAGACTCCAGTAATCCTAGTTACCTAGCAGCACACCGAGTAAACAAACTTGAAGCCATAAATGATCTGACAACTTATTAACCATGCAGCTAACGTTTAAGCACTTAATGGTTGATGTCTATGTATGATTTTTGTTTATTTTTTGTCTTTCTTTGTTCGAAAATACAATAAAAAAAGATTAAAAAAAAAAAAACATGAAGGTAAAAAAACCTGTGTGCAGCAGCCCCCCATAATACTTACCTGAGACTCATCGAGATCCAGCGATGTGCACTAGAGCCTCGGCTTTTGGGGGACTCTCCCTCCTTATTGGCTGAGACAGTAGCAAGAGCCATTGGCTCCCGCTGCTGTCAATTACAGCCAGTGAGCCAATGAGAAGAGAGAGGTGGTGGGCCCATGCTTCAGCTGTGTGTGTGTGAATGGACATGCAGAGTAGGGATGAGCTTCGTGTTCGAGTCGAACCCATGTTCGACTCGAACATCGGCTGTTCGGTCGTTCGCCGAATTGCGAACGATATGGGCCGTTCGCGCCAAATTCGTGTGGCGCGTCACGGCCCATAATTCACTGCGGCATCGCAGTGCATTGCTGGCTGATGATTGGCCAAGCATGCACTATGACCCGCATGCTTGGCCAATCACAGCGCCGTCAGTAGAGAGAGCTGTAATTGGCCAAAGCCAGGGTGGCTTTGGCCAATTATGGCTCAGGGGATTTAGTACACACCCCACACTATATAAGGCCGCCTGCACGGCGGCCCTGTGTAGTGTGTGTTCCGGTGTGCTGAGAGATAGAGAGAGAGAGAGACAGTGTCATTTGATTTGAGTTAGATAGATTAGGCAGAACAGTCAGTCAGTTAGCTGCACTTACAGTGTATTGTGTATATATATGCATCCCAGGTGTTGCATATATATATATACACTGTATTCAGTTTAGCTAGATCCGTTCCTGTTATCTTCTATCTAGACTATTTACATTTAGTGCAGTGTGTCCTGCTCACAGTGTTCAGCTAGATCCGTTCCTGCTATTTACATTCAGTGCAGTGCGTCCTGCTCACAGTGTTCAGCTAGATCCGTTCCTGGTATTTACATTTAGTGCAGTGCGTCCTGCTCACAGTGTTCAGCTAGATCCGTTCCTGCTATTTACATTCAGTGCAGTGCGTCCTGCTCACAGTGTTCAGCTAGATCCGTTCCTGCTATTTACATTCAGTGCAGTGCGTCCTGCTCACAGTGTTCAGCTAGATCCGTTCCTGCTATTTACATTCAGTGCAGTGCGTCCTGCTCACAGTGTTCAGCTAGATCCGTTCCTGGTATTTACATTTAGTGCAGTGCGTCCTGCTCACAGTGTTCAGCTAGATCCGTTCCTGCTATTTACATTCAGTGCAGTGCGTCCTGCTCACAGTGTTCAGCTAGATCCGTTCCTGCTATTTACATTCAGTGCAGTGCGTCCTGCTCACAGTGTTCAGCTAGATCCGTTCCTGCTATTTACATTCAGTGCAGTGCGTCCTGCTCACAGTGTTCAGCTAGATCCGTTCCTGGTATTTACATTTAGTGCAGTGCGTCCTGCTCACAGTGTTCAGCTAGATCCGTTCCTGCTATTTACATTCAGTGCAGTGCGTCCTGCTCACAGTGTTCAGCTAGATCCGTTCCTGCTATTTACATTCAGTGCAGTGCGTCCTGCTCACAGTGTTCAGCTAGATCCGTTCCTGCTATTTACATTCAGTGCAGTGCGTCCTGCTCACAGTGTTCAGCTAGATCCGTTCCTGGTATTTACATTTAGTGCAGTGCGTCCTGCTCACAGTGTTCAGCTACATCCGTTCCTGCTATTTACATTCAGTGCAGTGCGTCCTGCTCACAGTGTTCAGCTAGATCCGTTCCTGCTATTTACATTCAGTGCAGTGCGTCCTGCTCACAGTGTTCAGCTAGATCCGTTCCTGCTATTTACATTCAGTGCAGTGCGTCCTGCTCACAGTGTTCAGCTAGATCCGTTCCTGCTATTTACATTCAGTGCAGTGCGTCCTGCTCACAGTGTTCAGCTAGATCCGTTCCTGCTATTTACATTCAGTGCAGTGCGTCCTGCTCACAGTGTTCAGCTAGATCCGTTCCTGCTATTTACATTCAGTGCAGTGCGTCCTGCTCACAGTGTTCAGCTAGATCCGTTCCTGGTATTTACATTTAGTGCAGTGCGTCCTGCTCACAGTGTTCAGCTACATCCGTTCCTGCTATTTACATTCAGTGCAGTGCGTCCTGCTCACAGTGTTCAGCTAGATCCGTTCCTGCTATTTACATTCAGTGCAGTGCGTCCTGCTCACAGTGTTCAGCTAGATCCGTTCCTGCTATTTACATTCAGTGCAGTGCGTCCTGCTCACAGTGTTCAGCTAGATCCGTTCCTGCTATTTACATTCAGTGCAGTGCGTCCTGCTCACAGTGTTCAGCTAGATCCGTTCCTGCTATTTACATTCAGTGCAGTGCGTCCTGCTCACAGTGTTCAGCTAGATCCGTTCCTGGTATTTACATTTAGTGCAGTGCGTCCTGCTCACAGTGTTCAGCTACATCCATTCCTGCTATTTACATTCAGTGCAGTGCGTCCTGCTCACAGTGTTCAGCTAGATCCGTTCCTGGTATTTACATTTAGTGCAGTGCGTCCTGCTCACAGTGTTCAGCTACATCCATTCCTGCTATTTACATTCAGTGCAGTGCGTCCTGCTCACAGTGTTCAGCTAGATCCGTTCCTGCTATTTACATTCAGTGCAGTGCGTCCTGCTCACAGTGTTCAGCTAGATCCGTTCCTGCTATTTACATTCAGTGCAGTGCGTCCTGCTCACAGTGTTCAGCTAGATCCGTTCCTGGTATTTACATTTAGTGCAGTGCGTCCTGCTCACAGTGTTCAGCTAGATCCGTTCCTGCTATTTACATTCAGTGCAGTGCGTCCTGCTCACAGTGTTCAGCTAGATCCGTTCCTGCTATATACATTTAGTGCAGTACGTCCTGCTCACAGTGTTCAGCTAGATCCGTTCCTGTTATCTTCCTACTGACAGGCAGGCTTGTCTGGTTACAGTATATAAAGCTACCTGAAGAAAATTACAGGTGTTCTTTTTGATCCTATTAGTACCACGGTCAGGCAGCTAGACTATTTACATTTAGTACAGTGTGTCCTGCTCACAGTGTTCAGCTAGATCCGTTCCTGTTATCTTCCTACTGACAGGCAGGCTTGTCTGGTTACAGTATATAAAGCTACCTGAAGAAAATTACAGGTGTTCTATCCCAGCTTAGTGCAGCTACAGGCCATTAGTATGTCTGGAAGGCCAAGAAGGAGAGGCAGACAGTCACAAGCCAATAAGAGAGGGCAAGCAGGCTCTGTGTCTAGTGCTGGTCGTGGAGACGGTGCATCCTCATCAGCACGTGGCCATGGGACACGCTTGGCCTTTTTTTCGGCAGCTGGCCGTGTTGAGCCGCAACATGCGGAAGACTTGGTCGAGTGGATGACCAAGCCGTCCTCATCCTCCTCATCCTCTCTCACCCATGCCCAGGGTGCTTTGTCTGGCAAAGCAGCGGCCTCTTCCCTCAGCTCAATGTCATCAGTGACTCCTTCCCTAGCTCCACCATGTCCTCATGAGGATTCCCTCGAACTGTTTGACCACAGTGTTGGGTACATGCTCCAGGAGGATGCCCAGCGTTTGGAAGGCTCTGATGATGATACTGAGCTCAATGAAGGCAGTAACATGAGCACGGACAGAGGGGGTGCCCAAGAAGGACAGCAATCTGGCAGTCATGCTCCCCCTGCTGCAGCATACTGCCAGGTTTGCTCCAGTGATGAGGAGGGAGGGGATGATGAGGTCACTGACTCAACGTGGGTGCCTGATAGGAGAGAGGAGGAGGAGGAGGAGGAGGAGGAGGAGGTGGCACATCACCAACTAGGCAGGATGCCCTCCAGGGGCCAGCCTAAGGGCAGCACATTGACTGCATCACACCCCAAAGCTCCACATGTGCAGGGCGCTGCAGTCTCTGCGCGTTATTCAAAAAGTTCTTTGGTGTGGGCCTTTTTTGAGACGAGTGCATCAGATCGCACCGCTGCTATTTGCAACATATGTCTCAAGCGTATCTCGCGTGGCCAAAACATCTCCCGCTTGGGTACCACATGCTTGACCAGACATATGTTGACCTGCCATGCAGTTCGTTGGCAAGCGTATCTGAAAGACCCACACCAAAGAACAAAGACGATCTCTCCTTGCTCCTCATCAGCTGAGATTTCCAACCCCACTAGACCTTCAGTCCTCTCTGAGACCTGCAGTGAGAGGAATGAAGGTGTAGAATTAGGTGTGTCACAGCCAAGTACTTGTGGGCAATCTGCTTTTGGTACACCGACGTCAGATTGTACCAGGCAAATTTCCCTGCCCCAGCTGCTGCACCGCCGAAAGAAGTTTGCTCCCAGCCATCCACATGCCCAGCGGTTGAATGCTAGCTTGGCAAAATTGCTAGCACTTCAACTGCTGCCTTTTCAGTTGGTAGACTCTGCCCCCTTCCGTGAGTTTGTGGAATGTGCGGTTCCTCAGTGGCAGGTACCCAAACGCCACTTTTTCTCACGGAAGGCGATTCCGGCTCTCTACCGGCATGTGGAAGGCAATGTCCATGCCTCGCTGGACAGGGCGGTCAGCGGTAAGGTGCATATTACCGCTGACTCATGGTCCAGCAGGCATGGACAGGGACGTTACTTAAGTTTCACGGCGCATTGGGTGACTCTGCTGGCAGCTGGGAAGGATGCAGGACAAGGTGCAGTAGTGTTGGAGGTTGTTCCGCCACCACGCCTCCAAAATGCTGATTGTGACACACCTCTCTCCTCCACCCCCTCCTCTTCTTCTTCCTCCATGGCCTCTTCCTCGGAACCAGCGGTGCTCCGTAGGCGTTCAAGGGGCTACGCAAGTACGCAGGCCAAAAGATGCCATGCGGTGCTTGAGCTGGTGTGCTTGGGGGACAGGAGCCACACTGGGGCAGAGGTTCTGTCAGCTCTGCAGGGGCAGGTTCAGAGGTGGTTGACGCCACGCCAACTTAAGGCAGGAATGGTGGTTTGCGACAATGGCACCAACCTCCTCTCTGCCCTCCGACAGGGACAACTGACCCATGTGCCCTGTTTGGCTCACGTCCTTAACTTGGTGGTGCAGCGGTTCTTGGGCAGGTACCCGGGCTTACAGGATGTCCTGAGGCAGGCCAGGAAAGTCTCTGTGCATTTCCGCCGGTCATATAATGCCAGTGCTCGGCTGACGGACCTCCAAAAGGAGTTTAACCTGCCCAAGAACCGCCTAATCTGTGACATGCCCACCAGGTGGAACTCGACGTTGGCCATGCTGCAGCGGCTGCACACGCAGCAGAGGGCCATCAATGAGTACCTGTGCGACTATGGCACCAGGACAGGGTCAGGGGACCTTGGTTTTTTTTCCCCACGCCAGTGGGCCATGATCAGGGATGCATGCACTGTCCTGTCACCATTCGAGGAGGCCACGAGGATGGTGAGCACTGACAGTGCATGCATCAGTGACACTGTCCCCCTTGTCCACCTGTTGGAGCACACGCTGCGTGGAATAATGGACAGGGCACTTGAGGCAGAACAGAGGCAGGAAGAGGAGGACTTCCTTAGCTCTCAAGGCCCCCTTTATCCAGACAGTGTTCCTGCGTGCCCGCCGATCACACAGGAAGAGGACGAGGAGGAGGAGGAGGAGGAGGAGGAAGATTGTGTCAGTATGGAGGTGGAGCCTGGCACTCAGCATCAGCAGTCTTTAAGGGATCAGTCCCAAGGAACACATGGACTTGTACGTGGCTGGGAGGAGGTGGCTGCGGACGTTGTTGTCCTTAGTGACCCAGAGGACTCCGGACCGAATGCCTCAGCAAACCTACGCTGCATGGCCTCCCTGATCCTGCAAAGCCTGCGTAAGGATCCTCGTATTCGTGGTATCAAGGAGAAGGACCAATACTGGCTGGCAACCCTCCTTGATCCACGTTACAAGGGTAAGGTTGCGGACCTTATCTTGCCATCGCAGAGGGAGCAGAGGATGAAACATCTTCGGGAGGCCTTGCAGAAAGGTCTGTGCAACGCGTTCCCAGAGACTGGGAGGTTACAAACTCCTGTTTCTGGACAACGTGTTGCTGAGGCTTCGGTCAGTCAAAGAAGGAGCGGTGGAGAAGGTGGCCGTCTGACCGATGCGTTCAGACAATTTTTTGGTCCGCAGCCCCAAGGTATGATCGGTTCCAGCAACCATCGCCAGCGTCTGTTTTACATGGTGCAGGAATACCTAGGGGCAAGATCAGACTTGGACACCTTTCCCACCGAAAATCCTCTGGGTTACTGGGTCTTGAGGATGGATCACTGGCCAGAGCTTGCACAGTATGCAATTGAGCTACTGGCCTGTCCTGCATCCAGCGTTCTTTCGGAACGCACATTCAGTGCTGCTGGAGGCGTGGTAACCGATCACAGGGTGCGTCTGTCCACCGACTCGGTCGATCGGCTGACCTTCATAAAAATGAATCAGTCTTGGATCACCACCAGCTACCAAGCACCTGATGCAGATGTAACCGAATAATTTTTTTTGAAATCTCAGATCCCTTCAAAGACTGCCTATGCTGATGCTGAGTGACTATCCCTGAGTAATTATCCTCTTCCTCCTCAATCATCACGCTGATAGCTTGTAAGAACATTTTTGGTTCTGGGCGCCACCACCAGTGCCTAAGGCACAATTTTTCAGCCCCTGTTTAACAGGGGCGTGTAATTACAATTTTTGATGCAATACTTTGCAGCAGGGCTTGTTCCTGCGTTTCAACTAGAGTGTCTGTGAGGGGTTGCAGTGTTGTGGCACCAGCACCAGTGCCTAAGACCCAATTTTTCTGCCCCTGTCTAACAGGGGCGTGTAATTACAATTTTTGATGCAATACTTTGCAGCAGGGCTCGTTCCTGCGTTCCAACTAGAGTGTCTGTGAGGGGTTGCAGTGTTGTGGCACCAGCACCAGTGCCTAAGGCCCAATTTTTCTGCCCCTGTCTAACAGGGGCGTGTAATTACAATTTTTGATGCAATACTTTGCAGCAGTGCTCGTTCCTGCGTTCCAACTAGAGTGTCTGTGAGGGGTTGCAGTGTTGTGGCACCAGCACCAGTGCCTAAGGCCCAATTTTTCTGCCCCTGTCTAACAGGGGCATGTAATTACAATTTTTGATGCAATACTTTGCAGCAGTGCTCGTTCCTGCGTTCCAACTAGAGTGTCTGTGAGGGGTTGCAGTGTTGTGGCACCAGCACCAGTGCCTAAGGCCTAATTTTTCAGCTCCTGTTCAACAGGGGCATGTAATTACAATTCTTGATCTAATATTTCACAGCAGGGCCCTGTGAGGGCTTACAGTGTTTTGGCCACAGCAACACCTAAGGCCCAAATTTCTGCTGAGTATATAGGGCAGGACCCTACCTTCAAACATCTAACTTACAAACGACTCCTACTTGCAAACGGTAGGAGACAACAGGAAGTGAGATGAAATCTACCCCTAAGGAAGGGAAATTCTCTCCTGTAAGAGTTAATATGGGAAAACAATTTCTCCTTTCCACTGATGCTTTCCAATCCTTGTTCCACAAAAAAACCCAAATTTTCAAAAAACATTTTTCATTGGGACAAAAAAGTGAGGTGAAATCTTCTGAAGAGGAGGAAAGACGCAAAACAAATGTCACAGGGGTGATAACCCTTCCCTATGTTTTCCAAAAAGCTTAGAAAAGATTTTTTGGCTGGAGCTAAACACATTAAAAATGTTCAAAATTACAAACAGATTCTACTTAACAACAAACCTACAGTCCCTGTCTTGTTTGCACCGCCTGTATACTGCTGTTCAGAGTATATAGGGCCTGGTGGCCCCACACCTTTCCTTATTTTAATTTGGGTGTGGGGTTCCCCTTAATATCCATACAAGACCCAAAGGGCCTGGTAATGGACTGGGGGGTACCCATGCCGTTTGTCTCACTGATTTTCATCCATATTGCCATGACCCGACATGACATTAAACCCGCAAGCAGTTTTAAATGAGATTTTTTCCTTTAAAAATGACATTTGGTGCAGGGACTGTTCTAAACATGGGAAACACGCGTCACTTTACAGGCATACTATAGACACCCCCCAGGTACGATATTTAAAGGAATATTTCACTTTTTTTTTTTTACTTTAAGCATCATTAAAATCACTGCTCCCGAAAAAACGGCCGTTTTTAAAAGTTTTTTTTGCATTGATACATGTCCCCTGGGGTAGGACCCGGGTCCCCAAACCCTTTTTAGGACAATACCATGCAAATTAGCCTTTAAAATGAGCACTTTTGATTTCGAACGTTCGAGTCCCATAGACGTCAATGGGGTTCTAACGTTCGTGCGAACTTTCGGTCCGTTCGCGGGTTCTGGTGCGAACCGAACCGGGGGGTGTTCGGCTCATCCCTAATGCAGAGAAACAGTTTTAAACATTTTTAAACAGAGCTGTTTGCTCTGGGGGCACTTGGTAGGAGCGAGGAGCCAGGAGCGCCAGCAGGAGACCCAAGAAGAGGATAATTGGTGCTGCTCTATGCAAAACCATTGTTTGTTATTTTTATTAATAAAAGAACTTGCCTTTTAAAATCACTTTAAGAAATTTATGATATACTGAAATTTTATACTGGGTGCACAAGGATGGGCAGTGTATGTAATAAACTTGGCTACAAGGCATGTAGCTGTGTACTTACATTGGCATCAATTAGCATTTTATATTAGTAACCATACACTGGACTTTTTCTTGTGTGGGTGTTAGAATGTATTTACTGTTGTAATGTTAGATGTGGATAAAGGGGTGCAAGTTCTCTTTGAGCATCAAAACAACTTGTCCCCCCAATGGCATAAGCAGGTACTGTTTTTCAAATGTTTTTGAAAAAATACTAACTGTACATTTAATTACACAGCATAATGCATTTATTTATGGCCTCTCTACTGTAGCTACAACATGAACTATATTGGCTAGAGGGTCAGTTTTTTTTTTTGTTTTTTTTTTGTGTAGTAAGTGGTAAACCCAGAAGTACATTCAGATAAATGTGATGTCATGTACAGCAATAATTATATATTTTACATTAGGATAGTTATATTTTAATGACCCTTGTTATGTTCTATGTAAATCATTCTTGCAGAGTCAAAATGTCCTTCTGTATCTGCACTACCAAATGCTCGAGTGATAAATGCAAGAGTGATAAATGCAACGATTGAATACTTTAATGGAGATGAGATAGAGATTGAGTGTAATCCTGGATATCAGTTGTATGGTTCAGAAAAAGGTCTATGTAATGATGGAAAATGGCAGTCTCTCCCTCGGTGCATAGGTAAGTCTTAATTTCTCATTTATGTTTGGTATATTTCAATAAAAATGAGAAAAAGTTATCTTTCTGTAGATCTTCCAGTGTCAGGGACACCAACGGCAAAATCTCTGCTTGAGCCTACATGCCTGCACACCTTGAACAGATCTCACTCATTATTTAGCATTTTAAATATTAGAGAGAATGCAACAAAATTAGTGGGAAAACCCCAGAATGAGTGGAGAACCCCAAGATTCATTAAAATAGCTATAGCTGGGAGAGCTTGCTGCTGGAGTCCCCAGGATTAGTCCGCATAAGTTTTAGGAGGGGGAGGGAGTATTTTTAAGGGCTCATTCACATGTGTGTCAATACCATGTGTTTATGCGGCATTTATTCTGCATTTTGAAAACCTTATAACTGCCCTTCAACGGTTAACACCTCATCCCTTTAAAACCAAACGCATATTAATTACACAAGTTCTAAGGATAATTTAATGCACATAAGGCAATAAGTGAGTTTAATTACCACAGAACATGTGTAATATGTGTTTGGTTTTAAAGGAATGAGGTGGTAACTCTATGACAATGCCTCCCATAAATATTGCAATGGCACCACACAGTGCTGTTCACACAGAAGCAGTTAGTGTTGTGTTGTGTCACATTAAAAATTTAGCAGCATGTCGCATTCTTGAGGCATTGATGTTTGTCAGTCGCCTCCATGGATTTTAATGGTAATCCTCTATAACTGGACCTTAAAGAGGAAGTAAACTCTCCTCTAATGTTTGTACCTATAGGTAAGCCTATAACAAGGCTTACCTATAGTTACTGTAAATATCTTGTAAACTTGCACTGTTTAGGATATATTTACTGTATACATGCGCCGATGACGATTGGCGCATGCACTCTGAAGAAATGGCTGCCTGTGCCCTTTCTTCAGGGCCCATGCTGTGACCAGCAGCTCCCGCGCGTATGCGTGGGAGTGACGTCATTGCGGCTCTGACCAATCACAGCTCCAGAGCCCACGAACCCGGAAGTAACTCCGGGAAAGATGACCACCACCTCCAGTGGTGGTCAAAACCACCAAAAGAAAGGTCTATTTGTGTGTGTGTGTGTGTGTGTGTGTGGGGGGGGGGATGATACACATTTTGTTTGGGTTCAGTGTTGCATGACCACGCAATTGCCAGTTAAAGTAGCGAGGTGTTGAATAACAACAAATGGTCTGGTCATGAAGAGGGTAAAGCCTTCTGGAGCTGAAGTCTTTAAAGGGAGATTGTTTACATCACTTATGTTGACATTTAGGCCAGGTTCACACCAGAACACTGAAGGAAACCTGTGTTCTGTGCATGTTTTCCACACCAAATTCAAAACACACTGCAGTTGTGATCTGCAGCAGTTGTCAATGTAAACTTAGGCCTCTTTCACACTACGACCACTTCGCCATGATTTTACTGTGATTTTGACATGATGTTGCTGGGATTTCAGGGAATGCATGTGCAACTTGCATCAAAGTCGGACCAAAGTAGTAAAGGAACTACTTTGAAGTCAGTGTGACTTGAAGTCGCACAGATATGAATGGTACTCATTGGAAATAATGGGGTATGACTTGTCATGCAACTTTGCTGTCCCAAGTCGCACAAGTGTGAAAGGGGCCTAAATGACACCCCGACCGCAGGTCACAAACAGTATGTGTGCCTGCACCGTATCGCATTTTACCGTAGTACCATGTGATCCGGTTGCTGTGCCTTTTATATATAAAGTAGTGCATGCATTACTTTTTCTGCAGTCCAGCTTGATTTCAGCCCATTCAAATAAATGGGCTTCAATTGTACTGAACCAGAATCACATGTGAATCACACAGGAATAAATGGCGCGTTCCTGTTCCATGTTGTGAATTGGTATATGAAAAAAAAATGCTTCTACTTTGAATAAGAGGTGACATTTTGTGTTTTTTAGAGAAAAAAAAATGCACAAACAATCCACCACAAATAGCTAATGGCGAGGTCAGTGCGCAATCTGTAGCACAACAATATTATTCTGGAAGCACGGTGAAGTACATATGTGAAGATGGTTATCACATCTTTGGCTCTGATGAAAGTAAATGTATTGATGGAAAGTGGCTACAACTACCTACCTGTGAAGGTAAGAGGTTTGATATAGTTTCTTGTCAAATATTAGAATGTTTCCAGACACAGCAATACTTATGCCCCGTACGCACAATCGGAAATTCAGCCAGCAAAAGACCGATGAGAGCTTTTGGTTGGAAAATGTGACCGTGTGTATGCTCCATCGGACTTTTGCTGGCCGAATTCCAGCCAGCAAAAGATTGAGAGCATGTTCTCAATTTTTCGGTCGGAAAAAGTTCCTATCCGAAAATGCGACCGTCTACAGCAATTCCGACGCGCAAAATTCCTGCGCATGCTCGGAAACAATTCGACGCATGCTCGGAAGCATTGAACTTCATTTTCTTGGCTCGTTGTAGTGTTGTACGTCACCGCGTTCTTGACAGTTGAAAGTTCAGTGAACTTTTGTGTGACCGTGTGTATGCAAGGGAAGCTTGAGCGGAATCCCGTCGGAAAAGCCATCATATCTTTTTCCGACCAAAATCCCGATCGTGTGTACACGGCATTATTGTAAAGTTTAAGTTTCATAGCAGACCTAAAATGATTTTCTAACTTAACCTATTTCCCATCTTCTGTCTCCACACTAACCTAATATGTAGAACCCCCTCCCCTTACACTTACCTGAGCCCAGTGCTTCTGGGCTCGTGTGCATACAGTGTTGTGATTGTGTTCCTGTACAACACCAATACCAGAGAAGGGTGGAGACCAGAACCCTGTCAGGTAAGTGGAAGGGTAATGTCTGCATGTGAGGTAAGTGTGGAGAGGGAGACTGGGAAAGAAGTCAGGTTAGAAAATGACTTTGTCCGCATCAGCATAATTCATGTGTCAGAAAGTAGCACCCGTTGCCTGAGAGGATATATCAGGACAAGTTAAAATAATGTCATGTTCAAAGTCAATTTTAGTCAATAAATAACGTTTAAAGTAATCACAAAAATCGTGAAAAATTAGGTAAATCGTGAACATTTGCATACACACTATAAATGGTAAAATGACCCCGTGTGATAAAAAAAGTAAGCAAATGACAATACTGTGTAAGACTCAGTGGAAAGATCCAAATAGTAACACAAAACTTAAAAAAAAGTGTACAAAAACTGCATAAATCGTGAACAATTACTCTCAAATATGATCATTCCACTATTTATATATGTAAGAGAACAATTGACAATACTATGAAACTCATAGGGTAAAAATTCAAATAATTGCACAAACCTGAATATCTGCACTATATGTGAAGAATTACCCTGCGATGATAAATGCACTGAAAACAGTCCAGTGTAACACTCTAATGCCGCGTACACGCGATCGCACATTCTGACAACAAAATCCATTTTTTTTTTCCGACGGATGTTGGCTCAAACTTTTCTTGCATACACACGCGGTGACATACAACACGTATGACGAGCCGAGAAAAATGAAGTTCAATAGCCAGTGCTGCTCTTCTGCTTGATTCCGAGCATGTGTGGAACTTTGTGCATCAGAATTGTGTACATACGATCGGAAAATTTGAGATCCAGATCTCAAATTTTTGTGCGACGGAAATTCCGATGGAAAATGTCTGATGGAGCCGACACACGGTCGGAATTTTCAACAAAAAGCTCCCATCGAACACTTTTCCTTCGGAAAATCCTACCGTGTGTACGAGGCATATGGCTGCTTTCAGACTGATGCGGTGTGGTTTGACCACTTTCAGGGCCGGTTCCCACCAGAATGCAGTCCAGCACGGGTTTTTTCTGCATCAAATTTGCATGGACAGTAGGTTATATGGGTTCCATAGGCAAAGTTCACACCAGTGCAGTGCATTCCAGGAAAATAAAAAGACGAGGAGGTAAAACACACTTGAACTCATTGAAAATGCATAGAAAACCCATAAAGTGCATGCAGAGAATGAGTTTTTTTGGTGTGAACGGGCCCTGTATGGAAAAGTGCAGCTAA
This sequence comes from Lithobates septentrionalis, assembly GCA_037952835.1. Lineage (NCBI taxonomy): Eukaryota > Metazoa > Chordata > Amphibia > Anura > Ranidae > Lithobates > Lithobates septentrionalis. The sequence continues at coordinate 1,918,871 of JBBDGP010000525.1, read as the reverse complement.
TATGCACCAAACCTGCGGGTACACTGCGCTGCTCCCATAGTGTGGTCAAACTACACTGCATCAGCCTGAAAGCAACCCAAGTACAGAAAATCGGTATATATGGTGTAACCCACAAGGAACTTTCAGCTGTGGTGTGGTCCTAATCCACAAATTCAGCAAACCTGCTTATCAGATAACTGACCCCCAATTAATGAGTGTTCAAAAAAAAATTAGATAGGTATGTGGATCTGTAACCCAGGAACCATGAATAGCATCTGCTTCTCTCAGAAAAAGATAGTATGACAAAAAGATAAAACAAAAAAGGAAGCAACCTCCATAGTGCAGTATTTGAATAAAACCGTTTATTAAAGCGGAGTTCCACCCAAAAGTGGAACTTCTGCTTATCTGTCTCCTCTGCCCCTCTGGTGCCACATTTGGCACCTTGAGGGGGGAGCAGGTACCCTGTCCCCACTTTCGTCAGACCGCGGCGAGGTAAGTCAGAAGTCTGGCCCCCTCCTCCTCCCCCTTTCCCCTACTGTCGGGCCAGTAGGGGAGCGCAGCTGCGCTACACGCATGCGCAGCAGGGACCAGTCAGTGAAGCTGAAAGGCTTCACTGCTGAGTTCCTTTAGAGGCAATGGCGGCAGCACCTGACAGCTGAACCCCAGGACAGGTAAGTGTAGCTGCTGACTTCAAATTTTTTGGTGGGGAAGGCAGAACTCCACTTTGAAAACAAAGATAAAAAGTTTGGTGTCACAGTTGTAATGAATAGGCACGGCTTATCTCAGTATGAAGCACAAGTTCAAAAAGCTCTGATCTGTTGGCCTCTGTATGTGATGGCGTCAGCATGTCTGGCTCCAGCCCTCCACCCTACATGTTTTATCATTAGATGACATCTTCAAAGACTCTGCGGGCATCATCTATTGATGAAGCTTGTAGGGCAGAGCCAGACAGGCTGTCACCATCATGCACAGTGTCCAGCAGATCAGAGCTTTTCTTGAGAGAAGGGGGGTATTTTTTAAATAGAAAGGCCTATTACTCACTCTTGGTGCACTGCTGCTCTAAGGACCACTGCTGCTTCCCTCTCCAGGCCTCTCCATGGGCCGTTCCTCCCATACACAACACATTGTCTGGAACTGGAGAGGAGGAGTTTTCAGGAGGCAGAGTCAGTACAGGAATCACTGCTTGCAGTCAGCAAATTACCATGAGATACGCAGGAAATCCAGGAAGTTGTGGAAAGAGATGGCAAGCAGACCAGCATAACCATGAACTTATAGCGGAACTGTTCAGCAGACTATGCTGAATAAATTAAATGCTGTAATCCGCTTCTGACAAGCCACTGATCACAGATATTCACCTTTTTTTTAAGGTGCCTGCAAAGCATTGCATCTGCGATCAGCAGATTGTGGGTGCAATGTCAGGCTCTTGCAGACTCAGTACAGTTGTCTTCCCAGACCTCCATACAGGCAGATAGTTACTGAAGTCCAGGAAGTTCATTGAGAACTATATGCCATCTGCCGCAGTCACAGAACTCTGTGAATGACGTGGCTGTGTGGGCGGAGCCCCTCATGGCTGCACTGTTTTCAAATTGTGACAGTGGGTGTGGGGAGAAGGGAGGGGCCGGGGGTAGGTTGCTGAACATGTTACACCCTAAATACTGGTGTAACATGTCCAGATAGGTGAACTTTTCCTTTAAACATGTTATGTTTACTGACCTCTTCCTTTCCTGAATGAATGATTGTTACTGATCAGCCCTGTGTTCAGTTATGTTAAAAATAAAGTAAGGGTTTATTCACACAAATGAGTGCACGAGGGGCTTGTTTGTGAGGCTGGAGCTGCCTGTTAGTCTATGGAGATGAAGCAATTGTAAAAACACAGCTGTGGGCCCTAATTTGACAGGTGTTCATGTGCGGGTAATGAATGCAAACTGTGTTCAGGGCCATGCACCAGCACTTGGATAGATCACATTCTATTCCCTGCCTTGCCAACCCACAGCATAAAGTGATTATCCCCCACCTCCTGCGGAGTGGCACATGGAAGCAATATAAATGAGTGTATTGCACTAATCCTCTCTCGTCTATCCCAGATAGGGTTGCCACCTGTTCGGGATTCACCCCTTTCGGGTTTGGAATCATGCGTCTGGGTTTCAGACTGTCGGAGACCCGGACACATTATTCAGACTGGACTAAGTCTCCCCCCCTCTCTCTCCTGCCTCTAAGTGAGTATGCTAAGGTAAATCAGGGTTCTTGGAGCACTCATTACATCAGAGCTCCCCCTTAGATCAGAGTCCTCTTTGTACACCAGAGCATCCCTTATGTTAGAGTCCCCAGAGTTCCCCCTTACATCAGAGTCTGCAGAGTCCCCCCTTACAGTGAAAGGGAACTCTGCAAGTTCAGATGTAAAGGGAAACTGTGGACTATGATGTAAAAGGGAAACTCTGTGGACTATGATGTAAAAGGGAAAATCTGTGGACTATGATGCAAAGGGGAACTCTGTGGACTCTAATGTAAAGGGGAACTCTGTGGACTCTAATGTAAAGGGGACCTCTGTGGATGCTGATGTAAAGGGGGACTCTTGTGATTAACTTCATATGATTAGAAATGTTATTTAATAGCAACATCTATGCATACTGTGAAAATTGAAAATTGAAAATTGCTGTGCGACGCTGAAGTGTTAGGGTTTGACTTGATGAAAAGGTGGCAACCCTAATCTCAGAACAAATAAATCTGTCACAGCAGCTTCCCTGCACTGCCTTGCATATGGAAGAAACTGTTTCTTCACTACAGACTGTACTGTGCCCTCCTGATCCCCCACATACTGTGTCCTTCTGACCCCCCCCCCCCACCACCACACACACACTGTGCCCTCACCCACTGTACTGTGCTGTCTTGCCCCCTGCACTGCGCCCTTCTGAATCCCTGCACTGTGCCTTCCTAACCCCCAATACTGTGCCCTCCTGAACTCCCCTACTCTGCCCTCCTGACCCTCCCTACTGTGCCCTTTAACTCCATTTTACTGTACCATCCTGCCCCCCTGTCTTCTGCCCTGCCGATCCCTATAACTTGTCCTACAAACAGCTGACCTGTTTGCACTGCCCTAAAAACGCATGACCCCTGCACTCAGTCCTAGAAACTACTGACGCCTGTACACTGCCCTACAAGCTAGTGCCCCCTGTACTTTGTTCTACATGCTAATGACCCTTAAACACTGCCCTAAAGCCTACTGACCTCTCTACACTGCTATAAATACTATTGACCTCTGTACATTACCCTACATCCAACTGACCTCTGTACAATACCATACATCCTACTGACCTCTGTACACTGCCCTATATACTACTGACCTCTACTACTGACATATAAAGTGCATAAGATACAGTCTCCACTCCTAAAGTCTTTCAATGCGACCAAAAATAGTTGGTATCAAACCAGATAAAGTGCTTGTGCTGTGTTCAATAATTAAAAGTGACATAAGTTTATTAAGAAAAGTGTCCTAGTTCATAAAAACTGTCTGCAGTACTGCTAGAATGGTCAGATAGCGCTTTACCTTATATTCCACTTCAGATCATTCTCCCATAGCCATGGTCCTGATATTCACCAAAAAAGATAAACCAGAATGGATATTAAAGTGCAGTATGACTTTTATTTAAAATAGTGCCAAAAAATATAAAATATATTGCACTTACATGTACCGGTGCCCTCCTGGCACCTGGATGACTTGTCGACTGTATTGTACAGGAATGCTGCTGCTCTGAACCGCTCAGGGGCCAGCATGCCTCCTGATGATGTCCGTGAACTGACAAAATGGGTAGGGGTAGGACCTTCCTTAACGCAGCTTCCGCCAGGTGGAATGCATGCTGGCTCCCAATCGGTTCGACATACTGATATGTTGGTTAATAAGTTAGTAATGCAAGAGATGTCTGGGAGGAGAGGGTGTCATCAGCATAGAGATAGTATTGGAAGCCATGGGAGTTAATCCAGTGACCGGGGGGTTTTAGATAGAGAAGAGAAGGGGTCTTGGAGGACCCCTACAGAAAGAGGAGGCGAACAGGAGGGGACAAAGTTGCAGGCAACATTGTAGGAACACTGTGATAGATAGGAGGAGAACCAGGAAAAAGTAGTTTTGGAGGCCAGAGGAGTGAAGTTTTTTGAGGAGGAGCTAGTGTTCAACAGTATCAAAGGAAGCAGAAAAGTTAGTTGTAAGTGTATGGAGTAGTGGTCATTGGTTTTAGCAGTTAGTACACTTTAGTGAGTTTTAAGATAATTTCTGCAAAGTGTTGTGAGCAAAAGCCAAACTTTAAGAGATCAAGAAGGTGGTTGTCAGTGAGGTAGGAGCTCATATGATTGTGGACTAAGTGTTCTAGAAGTTTAGAGGTAAATAAGAGCAAGGAGATGGATCTTAAGTTGTTCATACAAGTGGAGTACAGTGTGTGCTTTTTACTGTAAGTATGGTGGTGACCAGAGCATGCTTTAGAGGGGAGGGGGAAGGTGTCAGTAGAGAGGGAGAAATTGAAGGTATGAGTGAGGGAGCATAGAATAGAGCAAGGGAGTAAATGTAGTAGTTGGGTCCAGGGGACAGGTGATTAGGAGGGCATCTAAGAATAATTTGGTAACCTCTTCTGTAGTAACAAGGTCAAAACACTAAAGTGTTGAATGTGGTTTTAGCCAGGGTATATTAGGTGGGGAAGATATCTGTATAGTGGAACTGCCCCACAAATTGCATTGTTCTTGTATAATTGTGAGTGAAGAAATAGGTATGATTGGCAGGCATTGTATTTTAAGAGGGCATATTTGTATAGGATGAAAGCTTTCAGGAATTTAACGTTATGCCACAGTTGCTGAAGAGCACGTCTGTCTCTTGAGATATCAGGTGTGATCAGATGCCAAGGGTGTAATGGTTGGGGCCTGATTCTTTGTCCAGTGAGAGCAGCAAGTGCATCCAAGAAAGCCAAATAATGAAAACTAATGCAGCCATCACATCTAAGAATTGGTAAGCTGTAATATAATGTTTGCTTTCGGGTTTAATACTGCTTTAAAGAATTATGTGTTCATTAATTTGTAAGAAATGTATTGTTATTTGTTTTTTTTTCTATTCTCAATTCTAATTTTATTGAAAAGAAAATTTAAATTTACAGAACAAAAAAAAAAAAAAAAACAACAAAAAGGAAGAGAAAAAAAAAAAAACAAGCATTGATCTCATCCAATAGGTACCAATAAAAAACATAACACATGATAATATATAAAACATAAACATATACCAACATACTGCAGGGGTCTCTGAAACAAGAGAAAAAATAGAATAAGACAAACAAGGAAAAGAGAACCCATGTTAATACTCCAGACCCATGATGGCGTGCCCGGAACCCCCAGACGTCCCGGCCACATCCCCCCACCACCCCCGCACTCTACAGAGTAGTTGCACTTCAAGGGAGGTGCCGCCCCAAACATTCGGGGCACCAAGGTCCGCCACCACCGCCCAAGATCACACATCCTTAAAACCTAATAGGAATATGCCTGCCTTATCTTCCTTCATCCAGAAATAAAATATATGGTTTCCTATTCCCTTTCTTCAACTCCCACAGTAATGTTAGATATATCGCACTAAATACACACACACAACAAAAAAACTAAAAAAAAAAAAAAAAGGGGGGGAAGAAACAATAATACTCACAATAAATAAAACTACCCGAAATAGCTACTCAAACCAAAATCGCCTCACTCAATCCGACTCTGCACCATTTTCATGTCCTATCTCCAACCATATACAGATTCCGTAGTTCTAGGGATTCCCTTAGAAGGGAGCCAAATGTATTGGTTTTAAGGGGGGAGTGGGTGGAATGTATATGCAGTATACTTATATTTTAAATGTGGATTTGATATATGAGGATGTTTAAGGCCCAGGATGCAATATAGCAAATTTTTTTTTATAAAAATATAAAGGGCATGAAATTGCAAAACATATGCAGAGCATTTCCTACACTTTCAGATCATGTGGTGGTACATATTTTACAAATGATTGCGATTTGTGCTACATACTATACATAGGTATGTCATTTACATATAACCCACCTTCATAATTGCCTTCCATGTGTTGCGTTTGTCTTTTCATTATTTGTTTTGTTAGGTAATTTCTGTGGAAAGCCTCAAAAAATATTAAATGGAAGAGTTGAAGATGGTAGAAGAGAATACAAACATCGTGAACGCGCTACCTACATATGTGCTGAGGGGTATAAGTTGTCTCAAGCTGAACCTGCATCATGCTATCTTGGAGAGTAGGGATGAGCTTCGTGTTCGAGTCGAACCCATGTTCGACTCGAACATCGGCTGTTCGGACGTTCGCCGAATTGCGAACGATATGGGCCGTTCGCGCCAAATTCGTGTGGCGCGTCACGGCCCATAATTCACTGCGGCATCGCAGTGCATTGCTGGCTGATGATTGGCCAAGCATGCACTATGACCCGCATGCTTGGCCAATCACAGCGCCGTCAGTAGAGAGAGCTGTAATTGGCCAAAGCCAGGGTGGCTTTGGCCAATTATGGCTCAGGGGATTTAGTACACACCCCACACTATATAAGGCCGCCTGCACGGCGGCCCTGTGTAGTGTGTGTTCCGGTGTGCTGAGAGATAGAGAGAGAGAGAGACAGTGTCATTTGATTTGAGTTAGATAGATTAGGCAGAACAGTCAGTCAGTTAGCTGCACTTACAGTGTATTGTGTATATATATGCATCCCAGGTGTTGCATATATATATATACACTATATTCAGTTTAGCTAGATCCGTTCCTGTTATCTTCTATCTAGACTATTTACATTTAGTGCAGTGTGTCCTGCTCACAGTGTTCAGCTAGATCCGTTCCTGCTATTTACATTCAGTGCAGTGCGTCCTGCTCACAGTGTTCAGCTAGATCCGTTCCTGGTATTTACATTTAGTGCAGTGCGTCCTGCTCACAGTGTTCAGCTAGATCCGTTCCTGCTATTTACATTCAGTGCAGTGCGTCCTGCTCACAGTGTTCAGCTAGATCCGTTCCTGCTATTTACATTCAGTGCAGTGCGTCCTGCTCACAGTGTTCAGCTAGATCCGTTCCTGCTATTTACATTCAGTGCAGTGCGTCCTGCTCACAGTGTTCAGCTAGATCCGTTCCTGCTATTTACATTCAGTGCAGTGCGTCCTGCTCACAGTGTTCAGCTAGATCCGTTCCTGGTATTTACATTCAGTGCAGTGCGTCCTGCTCACAGTGTTCAGCTAGATCCGTTCCTGCTATTTACATTCAGTGCAGTGCGTCCTGCTCACAGTGTTCAGCTAGATCCGTTCCTGCTATTTACATTCAGTGCAGTGCGTCCTGCTCACAGTGTTCAGCTAGATCCGTTCCTGCTATTTACATTCAGTGCAGTGCGTCCTGCTCACAGTGTTCAGCTAGATCCGTTCCTGCTATTTACATTCAGTGCAGTGCGTCCTGCTCACAGTGTTCAGCTAGATCCGTTCCTGCTATTTACATTCAGTGCAGTGCGTCCTGCTCACAGTGTTCAGCTAGATCCGTTCCTGCTATTTACATTCAGTGCAGTGCGTCCTGCTCACAGTGTTCAGCTAGATCCGTTCCTGCTATTTACATTCAGTGCAGTGCGTCCTGCTCACAGTGTTCAGCTAGATCCGTTCCTGTTATCTTCCTACTGACAGGCAGGCTTGTCTGGTTACAGTATATAAAGCTACCTGAAGAAAATTACAGGTGTTCTTTTTGATCCTATTAGTACCACGGTCAGGCAGCTAGACTATTTACATTTAGTACAGTGTGTCCTGCTCACAGTGTTCAGCTAGATCCGTTCCTGTTATCTTCCTACTGACAGGCAGGCTTGTCTGGTTACAGTATATAAAGCTACCTGAAGAAAATTACAGGTGTTCTATCCCAGCTTAGTGCAGCTACAGGCCATTAGTATGTCTGGAAGGCCAAGAAGGAGAGGCAGACAGTCACAAGCCAATAAGAGAGGGCAAGCAGGCTCTGTGTCTAGTGCTGGTCGTGGAGACGGTGCATCCTCATCAGCACGTGGCCATGGGACACGCTTGGCCTTTTTTTCGGCAGCTGGCCGTGTTGAGCCGCAACATGCGGAAGACTTGGTCGAGTGGATGACCAAGCCGTCCTCATCCTCCTCATCCTCTCTCACCCATGCCCAGGGTGCTTTGTCTGGCAAAGCAGCGGCCTCTTCCCTCAGCTCAATGTCATCAGTGACTCCTTCCCTAGCTCCACCATGTCCTCATGAGGATTCCCTCGAACTGTTTGACCACAGTGTTGGGTACATGCTCCAGGAGGATGCCCAGCGTTTGGAAGGCTCTGATGATGATACTGAGCTCAATGAAGGCAGTAACATGAGCACGGACAGAGGGGGTGCCCAAGAAGGACAGCAATCTGGCAGTCATGCTCCCCCTGCTGCAGCATACTGCCAGGTTTGCTCCAGTGATGAGGAGGGAGGGGATGATGAGGTCACTGACTCAATGTGGGTGCCTGATAGGAGAGAGGAGGAGGAGGAGGAGGAGGAGGAGGTGGCACATCACCAACTAGGCAGGATGCCCTCCAGGGGCCAGCCTAAGGGCAGCACATTGACTGCATCACACCCCAAAGCTCCACATGTGCAGGGCGCTGCAGTCTCTGCGCGTTATTCAAAAAGTTCTTTGGTGTGGGCCTTTTTTGAGACGAGTGCATCAGATCGCACCACTGCTATTTGCAACATATGTCTCAAGCGTATCTCGCGTGGCCAAAACATCTCCCGCTTGGGTACCACATGCTTGACCAGACATATGTTGACCTGCCATGCAGTTCGTTGGCAAGCGTATCTGAAAGACCCACACCAAAGAACAAAGACGATCTCTCCTTGCTCCTCATCAGCTGAGATTTCCAACCCCACTAGACCTTCAGTCCTCTCTGAGACCTGCAGTGAGAGGAATGAAGGTGTAGAATTAGGTGTGTCACAGCCAAGTACTTGTGGGCAATCTGCTTTTGGTACACCGACGTCAGATTGTACCAGGCAAATTTCCCTGCCCCAGCTGCTGCACCGCCGAAAGAAGTTTGCTCCCAGCCATCCACATGCCCAGCGGTTGAATGCTAGCTTGGCAAAATTGCTAGCACTTCAACTGCTGCCTTTTCAGTTGGTAGACTCTGCCCCCTTCCGTGAGTTTGTGGAATGTGCGGTTCCTCAGTGGCAGGTACCCAAACGCCACTTTTTCTCACGGAAGGCGATTCCGGCTCTCTACCGGCATGTGGAAGGCAATGTCCATGCCTCGCTGGACAGGGCGGTCAGCGGTAAGGTGCATATTACCGCTGACTCATGGTCCAGCAGGCATGGACAGGGACGTTACTTAAGTTTCACGGCGCATTGGGTGACTCTGCTGGCAGCTGGGAAGGATGCAGGACAAGGTGCAGTAGTGTTGGAGGTTGTTCCGCCACCACGCCTCCAAAATGCTGATTGTGACACACCTCTCTCCTCCACCCCCTCCTCTTCTTCTTCCTCCATGGCCTCTTCCTCGGAACCAGCGGTGCTCCGTAGGCGTTCAAGGGGCTACGCAAGTACGCAGGCCAAAAGATGCCATGCGGTGCTTGAGCTGGTGTGCTTGGGGGACAGGAGCCACACTGGGGCAGAGGTTCTGTCAGCTCTGCAGGGGCAGGTTCAGAGGTGGTTGACGCCACGCCAACTTAAGGCAGGAATGGTGGTTTGCGACAATGGCACCAACCTCCTCTCTGCCCTCCGACAGGGACAACTGACCCATGTGCCCTGTTTGGCTCACGTCCTTAACTTGGTGGTGCAGCGGTTCTTGGGCAGGTAGCCGGGCTTACAGGATGTCCTGAGGCAGGCCAGGAAAGTCTCTGTGCATTTCCGCCGGTCATATAATGCCAGTGCTCGGCTGACGGACCTCCAAAAGGAGTTTAACCTGCCCAAGAACCGCCTAATCTGTGACATGCCCACCAGGTGGAACTCGACGTTGGCCATGCTGCAGCGGCTGCACACGCAGCAGAGGGCCATCAATGAGTACCTGTGCGACTATGGCACCAGGACAGGGTCAGGGGACCTTGGTTTTTTTTCCCCACGCCAGTGGGCCATGATCAGGGATGCATGCACTGTCCTGTCACCATTCGAGGAGGCCACGAGGATGGTGAGCACTGACAGTGCATGCATCAGTGACACTGTCCCCCTTGTCCACCTGTTGGAGCACACGCTGCGTGGAATAATGGACAGGGCACTTGAGGCAGAACAGAGGCAGGAAGAGGAGGACTTCCTTAGCTCTCAAGGCCCCCTTTATCCAGACAGTGTTCCTGCGTGCCCGCCGATCACACAGGAAGAGGACGAGGAGGAGGAGGAGGAGGAGGAGGAAGATTGTGTCAGTATGGAGGTGGAGCCTGGCACTCAGCATCAGCAGTCTTTAAGGGATCAGTCCCAAGGAACACATGGACTTGTACGTGGCTGGGAGGAGGTGGCTGCGGACGTTGTTGTCCTTAGTGACCCAGAGGACTCCGGACCGAATGCCTCAGCAAACCTACGCTGCATGGCCTCCCTGATCCTGCAAAGCCTGCGTAAGGATCCTCGTATTCGTGGTATCAAGGAGAAGGACCAATACTGGCTGGCAACCCTCCTTGATCCACGTTACAAGGGTAAGGTTGCGGACCTTATCTTGCCATCGCAGAGGGAGCAGAGGATGAAACATCTTCGGGAGGCCTTGCAGAAAGGTCTGTGCAACGCGTTCCCAGAGACTGGGAGGTTACAAACTCCTGTTTCTGGACAACGTGTTGCTGAGGCTTCGGTCAGTCAAAGAAGGAGCGGTGGAGAAGGTGGCCGTCTGACCGATGCGTTCAGACAATTTTTTGGTCCGCAGCCCCAAGGTATGATCGGTTCCAGCAACCATCGCCAGCGTCTGTTTTACATGGTGCAGGAATACCTAGGGGCAAGATCAGACTTGGACACCTTTCCCACCGAAAATCCTCTGGGTTACTGGGTCTTGAGGATGGATCACTGGCCAGAGCTTGCACAGTATGCAATTGAGCTACTGGCCTGTCCTGCATCCAGCGTTCTTTCGGAACGCACATTCAGTGCTGCTGGAGGCGTGGTAACCGATCACAGGGTGCGTCTGTCCACCGACTCGGTCGATCGGCTGACCTTCATAAAAATGAATCAGTCTTGGATCACCACCAGCTACCAAGCACCTGATGCAGATGTAACCGAATAATTTTTTTTGAAATCTCAGATCCCTTCAAAGACTGCCTATGCTGATGCTGAGTGACTATCCCTGAGTAATTATCCTCTTCCTCCTCAATCATCACGCTGATAGCTTGTAAGAACATTTTTGGTTCTGGGCGCCACCACCAGTGCCTAAGGCACAATTTTTCAGCCCCTGTTTAACAGGGGCGTGTAATTACAATTTTTGATGCAATACTTTGCAGCAGGGCTTGTTCCTGCGTTTCAACTAGAGTGTCTGTGAGGGGTTGCAGTGTTGTGGCACCAGCACCAGTGCCTAAGACCCAATTTTTCTGCCCCTGTCTAACAGGGGCGTGTAATTACAATTTTTGATGCAATACTTTGCAGCAGGGCTCGTTCCTGCGTTCCAACTAGAGTGTCTGTGAGGGGTTGCAGTGTTGTGGCACCAGCACCAGTGCCTAAGGCCTAATTTTTCAGCTCCTGTTCAACAGGGGCATGTAATTACAATTCTTGATCTAATATTTCACAGCAGGGCCCTGTGAGGGCTTACAGTGTTTTGGCCACAGCAACACCTAAGGCCCAAATTTCTGCTGAGTATATAGGGCAGGACCCTACCTTCAAACATCTAACTTACAAACGACTCCTACTTGCAAACGGTAGGAGACAACAGGAAGTGAGATGAAATCTACCCCTAAGGAAGGGAAATTCTCTCCTGTAAGAGTTAATATGGGAAAACAATTTCTCCTTTCCACTGATGCTTTCCAATCCTTGTTCCACAAAAAAACCCAAATTTTCAAAAAACATTTTTCATTGGGACAAAAAAGTGAGGTGAAATCTTCTGAAGAGGAGGAAAGACGCAAAACAAATGTCACAGGGGTGATAACCCTTCCCTATGTTTTCCAAAAAGCTTAGAAAAGATTTTTTGGCTGGAGCTAAACACATTAAAAATGTTCAACATTACAAACAGATTCTACTTAACAACAAACCTACAGTCCCTGTCTTGTTTGCACCGCCTGTATACTGCTGTTCAGAGTATATAGGGCCTGGTGGCCCCACACCTTTCCTTATTTTAATTTGGGTGTGGGGTTCCCCTTAATATCCATACAAGACCCAAAGGGCCTGGTAATGGCAACCCTCCTTGATCCACCGTTTGTCTCACTGATTTTCATCCATATTGCCATGACCCGACATGACATTAAACCCGCAAGCAGTTTTAAATGAGATTTTTTCCTTTAAAAATGACATTTGGTGCAGGGACTGTTCTAAACATGGGAAACACGCGTCACTTTACAGGCATACTATAGACACCCCCCAGGTACGATATTTAAAGGAATATTTCACTTTTTTTTTTTTACTTTAAGCATCATTAAAATCACTGCTCCCGAAAAAACGGCCGTTTTTAAAAGTTTTTTTTGCATTGATACATGTCCCCTGGGGTAGGACCCGGGTCCCCAAACCCTTTTTAGGACAATACCATGCAAATTAGCCTTTAAAATGAGCACTTTTGATTTCGAACGTTCGAGTCCCATAGACGTCAATGGGGTTCTAACGTTCGTGCGAACTTTCGGTCCGTTCGCGGGTTCTGGTGCGAACCGAACCGGGGGGTGTTCGGCTCATCCCTATTGGAGAGTGGAGGGGAGTTCCACAGTGTATAGGTAAGTAATACATATTCTGATTCCTGCAAAGACAAGAAATTTATAGACATACTGTATATAACAAGCATTGGACTGAGATGAGCAAACTTCTTTAATATCCCTGCTGAAAATAAATCTGATCATTTTACTTTAGGAAAATCTACCACAGTTCAAACAGTTCTCAAATGTGGGCTTGCATACTGTATTTTTGGATAATCTAAGAAAAAAAGATTTATATTAGGTTCCTACTTTTTTTGCTTATTTCTGAGCTAAATTTTAGTGAAAAAATATTTTCTAGGGAAAAACACCAAAGCTATAATTTACCTGTAATAATGTACATCCCATGTCCTGCAGACTGATATTTCCTGTAGAAATCCTCCCTCGCTAGGGACTTGTCTTCAAAGAAGTTTTGCATTCTTTAAAAAGAATGCAAGGAACTGTAAACTACCGCCTTTTTATACATATGGTTTATTTGTTATTATGCCTAGATGTACCAACACCACATCCTGATCATAGTCATGAGCAACATTTGGAAAAATTGTTGACATACTTACTGTAATTTTCTTTTCTTGAATTCTCCCATCAGCTCCTCTCAGCACTCCAGGTATACTTCTAACTAACTTAAAAAACAAAAATTAGGCCCTTGCCAAGCTTTGCAATGAAAATGAGGGAAATCCTAGGCTATGAGGAGGAATCAGGAAAGGGAAATTACAGTAAATATGTCAACAATTTTCCCAATTCTTGGACGTCCCCATGTCTGCTTACTATGGAAAATAGTAAGAAATTTAAAAAACAAAAGTGAGGCATAAGAAACACAAAAACTGTTGAACATGAATTTAATGGTTAACAGCTGTAGAAATGACTATAGAATGTCTCTGATGCAGCCAAGCAAACATTGTCTGTAATAATGAATGAAGGTATTTACCATGCAACAACAAGCCATTTTGCAAACTACCCCCACTGAAACCTTTGCATAAGATGTCCACAAGGGGAAAATTGGGAACTAAGAAAAGCAGAGAAAACTGGAGGTGCTTGGAGCAGATGGGAAGGGAGAACCAAACCTGGGATCAGGAACAAGGGAGAGCAGGTACAAGGCAACAGGATACAAGGTATAGCATACAGGGCAGGAGCAGGAACAAAATAACAGCTAACAGTATCGGGCAGCAAGCAAAACCCTTGATCAAGAGGCACTAATAGGGGAGGACCTAAATATCCTCCCATCAGCCAGAATCGGGTGAAAACTGATTACTGGGAACTGCTAGGAGACACCCGCTGGTGGACACTGGAAATACAACCCTCTGCCCATGGGAACCAGAGTACCACCAACAGGTGATCCAAGTCCTGATAACCCATTTCTTAGTCATGACTGATAATATGAAAACCTGCACCTTTTAATTAATTTTATACCATGCCTTATATTATTTGCTTCATCAGAAATCTAGAATGTTCAACACTTACAGAGAAAGCAAGTTTTAGTGTTTCTAATGCCGCATACACACGGGCGTACTTTTCGGCCGGACTGGTCGGACGGACTTTCCAATGGACTCTCTATCGAAAAGACTTGCCCACACACGATCACACCAAAGTCCAAAGGATTTGAACGTGATGACGTACGACCGGACTAAAATAAGGAAGTTGATAGCCAGTAGCCAATAGCTGCCCTAGCGTGGGTTTTTGTCCGTCGGACTAGCACACAGACGAGCGGATTTTTCGACTGGACTCGAGTCCATCGGAAAGATTTGGAACATGTTTTATTTCTATTTTTGGGGAAAAAAAGTCCGCTGGAGCCCACACACGATCAAATTGTCCGATGGAGTCCAGTCCGCCGGACCAAGTCTGCCGGAAAGTCCACTCGTGTGTACGCGGCATTAGAAGACTTCTGTACGAATGATTTCCAAATACAATGGCAATGGTAATTGATACATTTTCGAGATTCTATCAAGGCTTCAACGACATTATCAGATAATGTTACTGCAAAAATCAAACTCCTCCATTCAACCTCAGGCCATTAAGTTTAATCTCTTGAGAATAGCCATGTCCTGGATCAGGAGATCCCAACATTACGATAGCAGAATCAGGAGCTCCAGCTTCATTCTCCCTAACAGGGCAAACCATGGCCTTTTCTGCCAATCAGAGAAGCGCCATCTCCTGCTGGATTTTAGGTAGGACTTGGAGAATTGGGGGGAATCGGTGGAAAAAAATAACACAGGTGACAAATCTAAGGCTTTCTCAAGGCATCCTGACCCAGAGCTTGTGGGTCGCAGAACTGCGAAAAGTAGAGAGGAATAAAGGTATTGCTCAGTTGATGCCATCAAATCTATGGATGGCATCCTCCATACAACAAAAATTCTATGAAGGTACTTCTAAGCGATGAATAAAATGTAACCCAGACAAGTAAGAACTTTAAGATATAAATGAAAAATAAAAATGCAATAAGGGAGAGGACATATGGACAAGATCCACACATCCTACTAGAGGTCGACCGATATATCGGCCGGCCGATATATTGGCCGATATTTGGCGTTTTTTACTTAATCGGCATCGGCCGATTGTGCTGATAAAAAAGGCCGTGACTTGCAAATGACTTCTGTAATAGAAGTTAATGCAAGTTTCCTTAAGTTATCTGTGGAGAGGATTCTCTCCTCCTCTGGGCAGCCTGCCAAGTCTGATAAGAAGATACATTGTATCTTTCGGGTTCTTTTTATCAATAGACAGAACTCCGTGTGTAGAAGTTCTCAGTTTAACCATTTAAAGACTAAATCTTTTCTGACACTTGTTGCTTACAAGTAAAAATCCTGTATTTACTTCCAAATTAAAAGAGTTTGTAACATTTAACTCAGGCACAGCCCCTGCGGGGGTAGTGTGGGACACTTTAAAAGCGTTCCTTAGGGGACTACTACACCAGCAGATTGTCATAGTAAAGAAAACGTCAAGGGAATGGGAGGCGAGGGCTAGTAGGGAAGCTACGGAATCAGAAGCACAATACGTGGCGGACCCAACCCCTGCAAAACAGGAGGTCTGGCTCAGTAGACAACAAGAGTACAGGGAATTAATTAATAAAAGAGCAGAAAATAAAAGACTTTTCCAGAAGCAAAATTATTATGGCGAAGGGGAGAAAGTAGGTCGGATGCTGGCACTTATAACTAAGTCTAACCTATCTCCATCGCCCATTCTCTCAATTAGGACACCGGCTGGAGAGATTACTTCCGACCCCGCCGAGGTCCTAGAGACCTTTACCACGTTCTATAGGGACCTGTACAGGTCGCGCCGGGGGTCGGACCGGTGCGATATGGATGGGTTTCTGGAAGGGGTGGATCTGCCCGTGCTCTCGGAGGGGGACAGGAGTGAGATGGAGTCTCCTCTGACCCTGGAGGAGTTGCAAAAGGCTGTTGCAGAGTTGTCAGGTCAGAAATCCCCTGGCCCGGATGGTTTCCCATTGGAGATTTACAGAAAGTATGGGGAGGTCCTACTCCCGGAGCTTTTAAAAGTACTGGAGCAGACGACTAAGGACGGAAGGCTACCCCCATCAATGTTGGAGGCTGACATAGTGGTGATACCAAAAGAGGGGAAAGACCAACTGGAAGTCACCTCATATAGACCGATATCACTACTGTGTTCGGACGCCAAGATCGTAGCAAGGGTGTTGGCGTCCAGATTAAACAAGTGTATTGCAAAACTCGTGCATCCAGACCAATCGGGGTTCATCCCCGGCCGGTCTACCAGCACTAACATCAGAAGGGCATACTTGAACCTCCAGGTGCCAGCGGAGAATGCAGGGCCTAGAGCCATATTGTCTTTGGACACCGCCAAGGCCTTTGATAGCCTGGAGTGGGAATATCTTTGGTGGGTGCTGGAGAGGTTTGGATTTGGCCCCGTATTCATCAGCTGGATAAAAATCCTTTATAATCATCCAAAGGCAAGACTCAAGATAAACAATGACTATTCAGAAAGCTTCTCCCTCGAAAGAAGGACTAGACAGGGCTGTCCCTTATCCCCGTTGTTGTTCGTTTTGGCCATGGAGCCATTGGCGGGAGCGGTGAGATCATCATCCGAACTGCAGGGTTTTCACAGAAAAGGCGAGGAAGAGAGAATAGCGCTTTTTGCGGACGATGTCCTATTCTTCCTTGGGGACACGACCTCCTCATTGGAGAAAGTAATGCACCTAGTGGAGGACTTTGGAAAATTCTCAGGACTGACTATCAACTGGGAGAAATCATCGCTCCTGCCGGTCGATCCATTGGCCAACCCTATCTCAACGAGCTTACCCCAACTGAGAGTCACGGGGAAAATGAAGTACCTTGGTGTTGTGTTGTCCAAGGACCCCGGTGCGTTTATTGAGGACAACTTGGTCCCTCTCCTATTAAAACTTAAAAAAAAATGCGATATCTGGTGTAGACTCCCTCTATCTGTGGCGGGCCGGGCTAACTTGATTAAGATGGTATGGCTGCCTCAGTTGTTATACCTGCTCCACAACTCCCCAGTGTGGATCGGGGAGAAGTGGTTTCAAAGAATCCAATCCCTTTTCAGGGAATTAATCTGGAAAAAAGGACAGGCCAGAATAGGCCTACAAAAACTGCAGTGCCCCGCCACGGAGGGGGGACTGGGGGTCCCCCACCCGTTTACTTACTACTTGGCAGCCCAGCTACAGCAACTTGGGGGATGCGCCATCGACGGAGGGGGAAGTAAGAGCGCCCAGATTATCCTACAGGGAATCCCACATAGTTCACTAGTTGAAGCACTGGAGGCTGACTCACTACAAGGAGAGACTCCGACACTTAAAATGATTACCAGGGTGTGGCAGACAGCCAAGCGAATAATGGGGTACAAGGGAATCTCAGAATATTCACCAATTTGGAACAACAAGAACCTGCAGGAACTACTATCTGTTGATAGGAATAAGCTTTGGGAGAGGAACGGGATTTGTCGGTTGATACAGATATATGAGGGGGACACCCTGAAACCCTTTGAGGAACTGAGGCATGAATACGGGCTACCAAATCGTGTATTTTATAGCTACTTGCAGATTAGACACGCCTTGAGAAAGCAGTTTGGAAGGCAACCCCCCACATGGTGCAAGTTCCCTCTATTACAAACAATAATCAAATCAGAGACCTCTAAAGGGTTAACCACAGAAATATATACCCAACTAATAAAGAAAATAAACACGCATGTAGGCTCTTCCGAGGGTAGGGACAGGTGGGCGGCTGATGTGGGGGAGATAACGGACATACAGTGGAAAAGGATCCTGGAACTTGGACCAGAGGTGTCGGTCTCTCCCTCACAAAAGGCCTCCCATCTGATGCTATTGCACAGGTCTTACTATACACCAAAAAAGCTCTTTATGTTTGGTCGTCGAACCAACGATGAGTGCCCCAGATGCAGAAGAACAGGTGATTTGATTCATATGTTCTGGAGGTGCCCAAAACTAGCTAGGTATTGGCCCGAGATCTTAAAGAAAATAAACACCACGTTTAAAATTAACCTAGAGCTAGATCCTAGGACCTGTGTGCTGGGGCATGTTACTAACGGACTGAGAGATAGGAGCACGGCGGTAGCGGTAGCAAGATGCCTGTTCCAAGCCAGAAAACTAATTGCACAGTCTTGGCAATCAAGAACTCCCCCCACCCCGGAAGATTGGACAGGAACTGTCAACTCCACAGTGTGGAGCGAAAGAACATTCTACACTAGGTCAGGTAATTATAATAAGTTTGTGAGATTGTGGAACCTGTGGATTCAAACAATGCCGTGCCCGCTATCAGTGCTATCCTAGTGCTGAGAATACCCGCTCCCTATTAATGGGGTGGGCTGAGCTAGGAGCAGCTTAGAGCCTAAAGCCGAGAAAGAATAATGTACGGAACCTATGTCGGCCATCGGACGTGCCTTGAATATATAGGGGTTTAACAGGGGGGGGGTCACAGGCGGGCGGGTGGGTTCACTAGAAAGAAAAGTATTAATACATAAATATGCACAATAGCAATATGAGGATATGCGGTTATTGCAATACAATATTTACACAAAAAAAAAAGGAGGAAAATTTTGAAAGGCCACAATGATGTGACTGGATTAGAGACACATATGAATATCATTCTGAAGACAGTCTCTGGATAAAGTTAACTGATGTGGCAAAAAAAAAAAAAAAAAATAAAAAAAAAAAATCCTGTATTTTCTGCTAGAAAATCACTTAGAACCCCCAAACATTATATATATTTTTTTAGCAGAGACCCTAGGGAATAAAATGGTGATTGTTGCAATAAAACGCAAACGCAATAAACGCAATTAAAAAAAAAAAAAATACAGTAATGAATTAAAAAAAAAACCTAAGCAGTAAAGTTAGCCCATTTTCTTTCGTCCAAAAGTTTTGATTACCTGTTTTTGTGTGTTTATTATTTAAGATAGTTTTTTTTTTTCTCTAAATTATACATACAAGTGAACTGATTGAAGGTTTGTTTTGTTTAATGTTTAAATGAAAAAAAATTTCTGTATTACTTAAGGCTGCTTTCACACTGGAGCGGGCATGCGTTGATGGTAAAACGCTGCTAGTTTTAGCGGCGCTTTACCGTCATTTTAGAGGCGCTATTCGGCTGCTAGCGGGGCGCTTGTAACCCAGCTAGCGGCCGAGGAAGGGGTTAAATGCGCCCCTGAAGCGCCGCTGCCAAAACGATTTGCAGGCGCTTCGGCAGCGGTGCGCATTCATTTCAATGGGCAGGAGTGGTGGAGCAGCGGTATACACAGCTCCAAAGATGCCGTTTGCAGGACTTTTTTTTACATCCTGCCAGTGCATCGCCTCAGTGTGAAAGCACTTGGGATATCACACTGAGACTGCAGGGGAGCCGTTTTACAGGCACTTTACAGGCGCTATTTTTAGCCCAAAAACGCCTGAAAAACGCCCCAGTGTGAAAGGGGTCTAACTGTTAGATTTTATGAGATTAAGGGAAAAAAGAAAGGAAAAAAAAATCGGCCAAATATATCGGCCCAAAAAAATCGGCATCACATATCGGCCCAAAAAAATCGGCATCACATATCGGCCATCGGCCACCGCGATTTCTAAATATCGGCATCGGCCAGAGAAAAACCCATATCGGTCGGCCTCTACATCCTACGGACCCAATCCATCGGGAATACCCCCACAAGAGAAAGTAAATTAGATTTGGTGGTAACCTCCCACACTCCAACCTACATTGTACAGTGAAACCCCCTAGAGAAAACCAACTGGTGTAAAAAGTTCAAATTTTACAAAAGGAATTAGTACAACATACACAATTATAAATATATAAACCAAATATTTGAGCCAGGGTTTTAGTCCCGGATCACACTTCTGCGCTCTGGGCGATCGCATGTGATTCGCACTGCACTTTGGTGCAAATCAATGCGATGTCCGTGTGATGCAATTTCAGCCAAACATATAGTATGGCTGATATCACATCGCATTCGGACCAAACTCGCACAGGACCCTTTTTTTGGTCTGCACCAGAATCGGATTTCATGGGTGTTCACACCCATGTGATCCAATTCATGTCTGAACTGTCAGTTCACAGTGCAATATGCGAGCTGAAATGGGGGTGTTATTAACAATGCATTGACACTCTCAGCAGTTTGCATATGGCAGTGCGAACTGCTGTGCAAGCCGGGTGCGATGCGGGAACCTGCAATTAATTTGCAGGGCTCCTGCATCTCACTAGTGTGAACCAAGCCTCAGTATGAACAAATTTGTAAACAAACCTACATTAAATGTTTGAAACTCATATTCTCGTTTAAACTTGGAAGCTTTGTGGCATCCAGATTAATCTCCCTTGTGGTATTCCCGAGTGTGGCTCGGGGTTAATTTTCATTACCAAAAGCGGTAACCCCGAGCCACACTCTGGATCGCATCGCAGTATCCTGGTACATTTACTTACCTTGTCCCCAGGATCCTGCAATGTCCTCCCACAGTATCCTTGGGCTGTGTACTCTGCCCTATGTATTGGTGTTCTGGGCTTCGTTCCCTGCGAGTGTCGCGACGCATGGGGCAGAGCCCGGCGGCAAATTCATAAAGTGCAAAATACATAACACACATAATACACTGTAAGATTACATTACTGTATCAAATCATTTCACCTCCCTTTTGTCCCTAGTGCTTTATCCAGTGCCCTGCCTGCACTTTTATTCTATATATACTGTTCTTTCTGCCTGGAAACTTGAGAATGTCCATGGCATCCAAAAAGCGTCCCTCTACGTCAAAAGCGGATTTAGAGCTAGAAAACAGCGATGTGAATTAGAATCACTTGCAGAATTGAGCGATAGTGATTCATGGGGAAATTCGTTATCAGACACTGAAAGTGACGACCGCATCAATTCTGTGACTGAGCAAATTTCAGTGTTTTTGATTTGATTACCTTATTGAATAAAATGTATTATTATATTACTTTTTGGAATTATTTATAGTTATTTATTATATTATAATTTATGATTTCACGTTTCAAAATTTATCATACCCGGGATGTCTACTAGACTCTTGTTTGGACAGATTTAAGTGAGTTATTCCTAAGAATTGCAGGCCTACAATATAAAACAAATTTTCCATGCAAAACAATGTACCGCATTGACTTTCAAAAATCAGACATAATCATACCGCCAGGGAGGTTAAAGATCCATTTGGTTTTGAGTTGAAGTGACCTATTGAGATTGCCACCATGTTCCGAACTTACAACATGTTCCAAAGCGAAAAATGTTAGTGCCTTGGCATCAAATTTGTGAAACAAACCCACATGATGGCTAACTGCAGTCGTCATTTTACAGTTTTGATTAGATACACATTGTTGCGAATCCGTTTCCAAAACAGTCTTTTGGTTTTTCTTAGCTTGACATGTACGTTGCATAAAGTAGACAACTCGCACGGTTTGGTAATTAATGCCAGACTGTGGGGTCCAATTTTCCCCATTGGGTAATGGAATGTTTTTTCCAACAAAAATCCATTTACAAAAATGTACATTTACCACATCTGAAGGTACATCGACTTACTTGAGAGGAGGTTATAGTCAAACTGGGAGGGCTGCTATGTGTATGTGGTCCTGCCCCCTTTCTTAAGCAGCCCAATCATTGGCTAGTGTTTGATAGCTGCTATGTCCCACCCACCCCCGACATCACCGCTGAATTTTGCCAGCTGGTCTCTCTCTGCATTCAGTTACATATGTCAGTTTCACACAGTTACACTATATGGGCTCAGTATGAAACCTGCCAGTGCCAACCAGTGCCATCTGCCAGTTGCCAATCAGTGCCACTTGCTAGTGCCAGCTGTCAGTGCCAGTCAGTGTTTCCAATCAGTGCCGCCTAATATCAGTGCCAGCCAATGCCACCTATCAGTGGCAATTAGTGTTTCTAATCAGTGCTGTCAATCAGTGCCAGTGCATCCAATCAGTGTACTGTAGTGTACCGTACTGAGGACATCAAGTGTGTGGTAGAGTGACAGGAGCAAGCAGGGGGGGAGTGGAGTGGATGAGTTTGAGATGAAGGGGAAAAAAAAAAGAAAAATCAGACTAAAATATTGGCCGCAAAAATCAGCATCATATATCAGCCATCGGCCGCCCCGATTTCTAAATAATGGCATCGGCCAGAAAAAACCCATATCGGTCGACCTCTACTTGTATTATTCACTGTGAAATCTAAGGGGTTAATCCTCTGCATTGTGTAAAAAGGCTTTTTGATCCTGTCTTCTCTGTTTCTGCCCTTCTTCCACTGTTCACAATCCATCTCCTGATAGAACAGAGTCTAGGAGACGAGCTTCACATGCTCAGTTTGGTGTGTATTGCTAGTTTTTTTTTTTCTTGGGAGGGTGCATGTGATCAGTACAGGGCCAACCAGCACTGTCCAGACAGAGGGTCAGGGGTCCTGCAGCCTTATAGGACAGCCAGAGTAGAATTACAGTGCCAATTTCAGAAGGGCCCCGGCTGCCCCAGGAGCCAAATTGAGAGATGACTGTCGGCACTCGGCAGCTGGCAGCCTACACTAGCCAGGACATGGCTATGGTGGCCTCTGGTCAGTTGGATCAGGCTGGACTGTCACAATCGGACTCACTGACTGGAGCTGAGCTACTGCCAGCACCTGAAGAGAGGCGCTGAACCGGGCGGCTGATTGATGTGAAAGTGAGGCGAGCCCCGGAGCCCGCACTGCCGCTGATCGCAGGGCAGGGTGAGCTAGGATCCAGACCTGCTTGCTGATGCTGTGTTCCTGAAGTGATCCAGCTGGGAAAGCGAGAATCAACCCTGCTGCTGAACTTGGGATCCAGGTTGGAGGCAGCAGCAATACCCAGAGCCGGGGTTTACACAGTAAAACTTACTGTCTGTCCATCCACAGCAGTCTCTCACATTTCGGCAGCCGATGGAGGGGATGAGGAGCTGAGTGCTGGGGAGGGATCGGAGGTGATTGGCTGGAAGAGCACTCTTCTCTCCCTGATACGCCCCTCCACTCATTGGCATGCAATGACAGGGTATCTGCCATTATATTTTATATTTGTCGACTATTTTTAAATTGAAAAATTAATAAATTTGTATTGATTTTTGGATAAAGAACTTGTAACCAGCATTAATGCCACTTAGTCCTATTAAGTCAGGGCTGAAACTAGAGGGGGCACGGGGGGCATCTACTCCAGGCACCACATTAAAGAGGAACTGCAGTCTGCTCACATAATTTGTAATAAAAACATCTCTGCCATTCTGAAGCTACCCTCCAACCACTTTGCATATTATTTTATATATACTGTGATTCTGTCCTTGCCAAATATGCTGCAGAAATCTCCCTTCAATGAGTCTGGCTGCAACCATTTTAACTGTGGGCAGCTGAAGCTGCTGCCTGTTCAATTCCTGGATTTACACAGACACACAGAGGCACACCTCCTCCAGCTCTGCAGCTCTCATTGGCCCTCTTATGACTCATCCCCCCTCCCTTCCTGGCAAACCCTTACGGGAGTGAGAGCTGTGCATGATGTCATAAATCTAGGCTTTTTACCAGACAAAGAGGAAGTGGGCTGTATAAGGTATTTACTGGCAGAAAAAAAAATGTACTATCCAAATTTTAAACAAGAGGGGGGCGTGGCTTGCCTGCAACCATCACGGATGCTTAAGCTCTCAGCTTTGCTGGCCGGAGAGAGATTTCCAGTAATGACCGGTTCTGCCCACACATCGCGACCTTCCCTGTCACTTCCGCACAGAGGCGGCTCTCTAATTAGGCAAACTAGGCGACCGCCTAAGGCCCCACAACTTGCAGGGGCCTCGCGGCAGCCTAATTTGCCTGTGCTCGATCACTGATGCGGAAAAGGCGTGCGGGCAGCCATAGGGCACACCGGAAGTCCATTCGGGGCCCTAAGGCAGCTGAGCTGATCCTTCAGCCCGCGCCACTCACCTGGCCTCTCTGCGTCTGGCCGGCTGCCTATTCGGGTCAGGAGTCGGGCAGGCTGCGGAAACTATCCAGCTGAGCTGCTCTATGACTGTCTCTGCCTGTGAAGGGGAAGAAGGAGCTCTGGTGGATGGATCGCATCCCAGCGCTTGCTGCAGCCTGGCCGACCGCCCAGAGAGAAAGTGAGTGCCCAGGTGTTGTGCCGAGGCTGGCCGTGCAGCCCTCCTGTGTGCCTGGATAGGAGGAGCGGCAGGGACAGCTGCATATGGAGGAATTAATCTTCCATATTCCTTCTGCAGCCGCTGAATGCCCGATTCTTCTGCGGGCATTCATTGGCTGCAGAAAGAATATGGAAGATCAATTCTTCCATATGCAGCTGTCCCTGCCGCTCCTCCTATCCAACTTCTTTTACTGCCCCCATGCTCCCTGGTTCCTCCCAGTTCTCCCTGCCCACCCTACCCCCCAATGCTCCCTGGCTCCCCCATGCTCCCCCACTGTGCTGTCCAGCCCCCTCTCTCTCTCTCTCTCACCCCTCTCTTTCTCACCTCCACCTCCCTCTCTCCCCCCTCTCTCTCTCCCCTCCCTCTCTCTCCCTCTCTATCCCCTCTCCCTCACTCTCTCCCCCTCCCTCTCCCCCTCTCCCCCCTCTCTCCCTCTCCCCCCTCCCTCACTCTCTCCCCCCCTCTCTATCCCCCCTCCCTCACTCTCTCCTCCTCCCTCTCCCCCCCCTCACTCTCTCCTCCTCCCTCTCCCCCCCTCTCTATCCCCCCTCCCTCACTCTCTCCTCCTCCCTCTCCCCCCATCTCCCCCCCTCTCTCTCTCTCTCTCTCTCTCCCTCCCCTCTCCCTCTCTCTCTCTCTCTCCCTTCCTCTCTCCCTCTCTCTCTCTCTCCCCCTTCCTCTCTCTCTCTCTCTCTCTCTCTCTCCCTTCCTCTCTCTCTCCCTCCCTCTCTCTCCCTCGCTCTTCCCCTCCCTCCCCTCCCCTCTTCTCTCCCTCTCCCTCTTCACTGGGATTCCCCCACTCTCCTTCCTCTAGGGATGTGGAATAATTCAGTGACACCCCCTTCCCATTCTCCCAAGGCACAGTGGAAAATCCTAGAGGGGTTGTCACCTCGCTGGGTCCCAGATGTTGTATTGGCTGCATATGTCTGATGGGTGAGGAGGGTGCCCTGGAAGTGGTGCTGATCGCCTGTGTGCTAGATCCATGCATCTTTCTGCAGCCATTTTTACTTGCTTGAATTTTTTTATCCATTATGGACGTGAGTGGGGCCTCGTGTCTAAATTTTGCCTAAGGCCTCACAAAGCCTAGAACCACCTCTGCTTCCGCAGCTACCCGGACATCCAATGCCACTCATGTAGTGGAAAAGAAAGAATGAGTATCGTCCAAAGAAGCCTCGGAGACAGCAGGGCCAAGACCTCAGTCTCCCGCATGGCCACGCATTACACGGACTTAACCAACAAGGCACAGAGTGTCAGCTCTCCTCCAGCAGTGCCCCTGTCTCCTGTCTGCATAGCCCAGAGTCTTGTCCTGCCAAAGCCCGCATGAGAATGGAGCTATCGACATCTAATGCTACTGAGGTGACCCAGGGGATTAACCCCTTATACGCTGACAATGCTACACAATCCACTATAGCTGATTTTCCCACCACAGGGCAACCAGTATTGGACAACACTATGAAGGAGATGTTACTCTCATTACAATCATCCCTGTTTGCTAATTTCTCATCCTTGATGCACAAATTTTCATCAGACCTGCATGAAATGGGGGACAGAGAAATATATGTGGAGTCTAAACTGGGGGATGCACTGACACCATAAATGACCTAGTAGATGTATACGACGAAACTAAGGAAGAACACAACTGGATTAAAGCTAAATTCGTAGACCTCGAAGATAGGTCCCGATGTAACAACATGAAATTGCAAGGGATTCCAGAATCTGTTGCGCAAAACAAGCTCCAAAATTTTGCACGCACTCTAATGTCCGCCATTCTCCCAGATATCCATCCCATAGAACTCACCATAGATTTCATCCACCGCATTCCTAAATCGGCCCACCTAGCCAAATCAGTACCCAGAGATGTGCTCATGAGGATAGTTTTTTCAGACCCTGGAACAGCTTCTACCAGCGTCCAGATCCCTGCAACCCTTTCCGGCGCCATTTGAAAATAATTAAAATTTTTGCAGACCTCTCTAAATACACCCTGCAACTTTGACGTAAGCTCAATTCAGTCACCAGGGCTCTGCAAAATCATCATCATCCCCTACAAATGGCACCACCCAGCTACAATTGTCATCACCTGCAATGGCACCTCTCATGTCGTCAATACTCTAAATTATGAAATGAAGCTACTCCACACCTGGGGGATCATTCCAGAAATACCGCTGGAGAACACTATGCAGGATGCATCACCTATGCCAGTGGTTCTCAACCTGGGTGTCGGGACCCCCTCGGGGGTCGAATGACGATTTGCCAGGGGTCACCGAATCCTGGGCTGTTCCTAAAGCCCACACCGTTCTCCCAGCCTTTTTGCAGCTGCCTGTTTAG
The DNA here is from genome assembly GCA_037952835.1 of Lithobates septentrionalis. Classification (NCBI taxonomy): domain Eukaryota; kingdom Metazoa; phylum Chordata; class Amphibia; order Anura; family Ranidae; genus Lithobates; species Lithobates septentrionalis. The sequence goes on along the minus strand of JBBDGP010000525.1, from coordinate 1,892,174 downwards.
TTCACGGTATGGCTGGGGGGTAGACACTAGAGGTCAGCTGACTGGTGAGGAATGTGAAGTGGGGGGGCTGGAGGAGACCCTATCTCCTGATTTCGGCATAGGTGTCACTGCTACGAGACACCACAAAGTCAAAGACACAGTGAGTAACATTACCTGTAATTTGAGTTGCCATTAAAAGTTCCCACTACAGTTCTCAGATCAGCAGATGTCCTTGATCAAGAACACCTAAGTTGGCTGATTAGAGCTCCCCCCAGCATTGCCACTCATCCCAACTCCCCCCACCAAGGAGTAAGAGAAGAAATAAAAATAGAGAATACATGTAAGGGAGAGGAAAAGAGGGGGAGGAGAAAGAAAAAGGGAGAGAAAGAATAAGAGAAAGAACAAGAAAGACGGCTGGAGAGAGGAATGGGGGAAAAAAACAAGAAATTAGGATAGAGAGAGATATAAGAGAAAGAAGGAAAGGAGAACAAAGAGCGAGAGTGGTACATCCTAAAATGTACCATAAGGGGTTTTAATATTGTATGAGTGGAAGGGACTCGGGGAGCGCTAAACGTCTGTGGATTAGAGGTGCAAATTACTTGTCTTGCCTTGGGTGCTGACAACCCACGCTACAAAAATAATTTTACTGTTGGGGGCTCCACAACTTGGGAAATTTTATCAAGGGGTCACGCCACAAGTAAGGTTGAGAACCACTGACCTATACCATTGTACTCTCGACGATCCAACCCTGGAGGATATAAATAAGATACTTGAAAATGGGTAGGACTGAGGACCTCCATGTCGCTGTAATAGACTTCTCTCTGGCCACACACCGGCACTTCCTATTTGTCAGAAACCATGAAATCAGACCAAGACAGAAGTACAGTTAAATCACACTTTTTTAATAATAAAAGTAAAAAGAACAAACATAGTCAAAACATAGCCAAAGTTCAGTTACCGGAATGGATAGTCAGCCAAGCCAGAAGTCAGGGATCAACGTAGTGAAACAGCAAGCAGGATCTGGAGCCAGACGGATGTCAGCAAAGCAAGTCTTTAAACAGGAATGCAAGAGATTGTCTCTCTGATGTTGACCAAGGCGAAGGCAGAGATCCGCTGGACTGGACGGCTTAAGTAGGCAGGACTGATGAGCAGGATATCATCAACAGCTGAGTAACTGTGGAGAGAGATGGGAGCTGGCAATTAACCAAGAGCTGAGCGGCCAGCTCAGAAAAGGAAGGGCCGAGCCCACCCCTGACACTATTTAAGTGAACTTATCCCCCACTTTACTGAAGCAGTACCACCTTGTTGGTCTGAACCACTGCTATTCTCTCCCTTTCTATCAATGCCAGGTGACTGAACCACCCCGCAAAGTGCAGTTCCTTATGGAAAACTGATCAGACCCACTGCTGCAATATTATTTGCATTCAAGAGACACACTTTTCCGAGTCGGCTATGCCATATTGCCAAAACAAGCATTTCCCACATATTTTTCAAGCTTGCTTCACAGCAAAGAAAAGAGGAGTTATGATCGCTGTGAAAGACTCAGTTACTTTCCAACTACACCAACAGATCATGGATCCCAATGGTCGTTACATCATTCTCATCTCCACCATCAACAATGTTTGTTTCTTACACTCTGTTGAACATCTACACACCCAATAAGCGACAGATCGCCTTTCTTACCAAAACCATCCGCAAAGCCAAAAAGCTCCAGCAAGGACACCTACTCCTTTGTGGAGACTTCAACATCATTCCAGACTTCCAACTAGACTTTTAACTAACACCAGGTGTTACACCTTTCACTTGCATGATCTGCATGATGCTTGGCGTTGTTACCACGCCAACGAACGTGACTATACATTTTTCTCTCCCTCTCACAATTCTTATTCTGGAATTGATCGTTTTCTCCTGTACAAATGGCTATTACAAAATGTTCAATCCTCAGAGATCCATGCCATAACTTGGTCGGACCATGCGCCAATTAACATGATTCTTTCAAACTCACCTTCCCAACCAAATAGCTACACTTGGTGAACTAATAATTACTCGATTTAGCATCCTCAATATGCTGAAACAATATCCAAACAACTCTCAGAATTCTTCGACAATAATAAAAAGTGTGATAGCTGACCCTTTTGTGGTGTGGAACTCGCACAAAGCATTCATCAGAGGTCTAATGAGCTAACTGGAGTCTCGCGAGAAGAGGAGGAGGATGCAGTGTTTAGATTCCCTTATGACCTCTATAAGGGATCTTGGTGCTCAAAACAAATTAAGTCCTGATCATACGCTTAAAACAAAGATAGTGACACTCTCATAAGAACTTAGATCCCTTTTATTGGAAAACGTCAGACAAATGCAACGCATACTAAAAGCCACATCTTACTCGACTTCTAACAAAGCCGGGAAAGCTATGGCACGACAAATCAAAGGGCACAGTGTGTCGCAGTTAACTTTTTAGGTTTTAAATGGAATATCACAAATCTTGCTGCCCTCCTAAGAACAATGGGTATCCCTGAAGCTGAAACATATAGTAAAATGGCTATGGCTCTGATGAAGAGGGTCCTCCCTCGTAATGCGTAAGCCGCTTTGCGATGCCATCTGGTCCTCCGTAACATCCAGTCCAGGTTGCAGAGACATGGTTCTACTTGTTGTACTGACAAGCGTTTTTTCATGATTGTATGCGAGTATGGTCATTGCTGTTACCCTTTAATACATTTTATCTTTGGTAATGCACAAGGTTGGTGCATCCTCCTTTCTTTTCTATATATTACACTACCAACCTTGTTTGAAGCTCAGCTAGCTTCCCTTTAATGCCCCTTTCACAATACAAGAAATATCCTCTACAATTTTAACCGTTCCCTCCATTAAATCTCTGATAGTTTTACAGGCGAATACTTCAAGCAATTTCATTCCATTCATTCCATCCCTCATTTGTGCTCAGTCTATAACAACGCTGCCTCCTCCTCAACCTTTCCTCCTGAGATGCTACAGGCCCTTATAATAATGCTACCAAAACCAGGAAAAGTTCCCACCTCACCACAAAATTTTAGGCTGATTTCTAAATCTCTTCTTCTTCTCTTCTAAATCTTGACCTAAAAATATATGCTAAACTAATAGCCAAGAGGCTGACTGACATCCTACCTAATTGAATCCGCCAGGACCAGTCTGGTTTCACAAAATACGGCCAGACGTCAGATGCAACTAGACATTTTAATTAACACTAAGCGGGGATATCTGGAACGCCTTCTCTGCTCATTTCTCTAGATGCCGATAAGGCATTCGATAGAATGCACTGGAGCTATCTCCATAAAGTATTACTCAAATTTGGCTTCCAGGGAACGATTCTCACGGCGATTCTCATCCTTTACACTTCACCCTCAGCCAGAGAGTATAGCTCCAACATGTTGTCACATCCTTCTCAAATAACTAACGGCAGTAGGCAAGGGTGCCCCTTCTCCCCACTGATTTTTAATCTCCTCATATAGCCTCTAGCAGAACACATCCAATCCCCTCATTTCAGGTTTCCCATCGGTGATGGGTACCATAAGATCAGTTTATTTGCTGACGATGTTGTCTTCATGATAGCCAACCCTACCTTCTCGCTAGGTGAAGTATACAAAATGCTACAATGGTTCAGCAAAGTATTTTACTATAGAGTAAATGAGACTAAGTCTAACATTCTTGATCTAACCATAGATGGCATCACTAGGTCCCTATTAACACAGCAATTCCCCTTCGCATGGGCAGATGCTAGTATCTCATACCTGGGTATCCAACTGACTAAATCAGTGAAAAGTCTATTCCAGGCCAACTACACCCCCCTTTATACCAAAGTGCAACAGGATTTAACACAAAAACATGAATTCTCCTGGGCAGGTAGACTTGCTGCTTTTTTTTTTGCCCACTCTTCTAACCTACCAAAAAAACTGTTAGCGATCGCAGGGATCAGGCCTGACTCTGCGAACGCTGCAGTTATGCGTTTAGTGTTTTGTAAGTGACAGTGATCGATCGATACTGCACTTGGGTGGGCTGGGCTGGGCCGGGCGGAGGGGCAAAACTCAGGTGCTAGTGGGATCAGCCCAGATACCTGCTAACACTGCGTTTTTGGGAACCCTAAACTGCAGGGGACGCTAGTATAGATCTGATCGGATCAGATATTTATCCGTTCAGATACTATACCACTAAGGGAGGTGTACGGTGCGTGCGTGGATGTTAGCGCTACTGGCGCTAACCTGACGCTGCTTGGGGCTGGTGCTTACCAGTTCGCCAAAATGCTACCAAAAAAACTTTTAGCGATCGCAGGGATCAGGCCTGACTCTGCGAATGCTGCAGTTATGCGTTTAGTTTTTTTGTAAGTGACAGTGATCGATCGATACTGCACTAGAGTGGGCTGGGCTGGGTGGAGGGGGCAAAACGCAGGTGCTAGCAGGTATCTGGGCTGATCCCGCTAACACTGCATTTTTGGGAACCCTAAACTGCTGGGGACGCTAGTATAGATCTGATCAGATCAGATATTGATGCGTTCAGATACTATACCACTAAGGGAGGCGTATGCTGCGTGCATGGGTGTTAGCGGTACTGGCGCTAATCTGACGCTGCCTGGGGCGATGCATATCACCGCCAGGCGATCAGGGGGCTAAACCTTTATTCGGTAATAAACGGCGGGGCCCTGACACTATAAAAAATAAATGAACTAACCAGCGTCACCCGTAATGGTTATACGGTGATCAGTGGTAAAAGGGTTAACTAGGGGGCAATCAAGGGGTTAAAACATTTATAAGATAGTATATGGGGGTCCCTGTCGCTATAAAATGCTGACAGCGAACCTAAATATTTACGTCCCTAACTAGCGTCACCAGCGACACTAATACAGCGATCAGAAAAATGATCGCTTAGTGACACTGGCGACAGGGGGTGATCTAGGGGTTAAAACTTTATTAGGGGGGTTAGGGGGGTACCCTAGACCTACAGGGGGCTAATACTAACTGCCCTACCACAGTAACTGTCACAAACTGACACCATGCAGTAATCAGAAAAAAAAAAACTGCTTGGTGTCAGTGTGACGGGGGGGAGGGGTGATTAGGGGGTGATCGGGGGGTAAAGGGGGGTGTTATGTGTGCCTGGCATGGAGAGATGACATCACATCCCCTGCCTCTGTGTTCTACACAGAGGCAGGGGAAGAATCTCATTGGCTGGGAGCGATCGCGAGGGGGGGGGCCACGATTGGATGGCCTCTCCCTCATCTCTGATCGCTGCCAGACCAAAGGCGACCGCCTCAGGCACCGGGGGGGTCCGATCGGACCCCCCGCCCGTGGGAAGGCAATCACGTACCAGGTACGTGATTTTGCCTGCCCGTGCCATTCTGCTGACGTATATCAGCGTGAGGCGGTCGTTAAGTGGTTAAAACTGTAATTTTGTAACTTTTGGAAATGTCAGTAAAAACTTGGCTGTGCCAGTAAATTTTGGGTGTTGAGTCAGTAAATTTCAATCTGGTAGGTTGGCAACACTGACAGCACCATATCTCTCTCTCTCTATATAGATATAGATATATATATATATCTATATCTATATAGAGAGATCTATCTATAGATAGAGAGATGGAGATATAGATATATCTATAGATATCTATAGATATCTAGATATAGATATATATATCTATATATCTATATATCAATATATATATATCTATATCTCTATATATCTATATTTTATTAATAATAATAATATAATTATCATCCTATGACTAATTTATTACACTTGAACTCTCTCTGGCATACCTCCCAACTTTTGAACTTCAGAATGAGGGACACTTAAGGGAGGAAGCGACTGGCAGAGCGCTATGTGAATCATGTCAAAAGTGAATGTAACCAAACTCTTAACAGTGGGAGGGGCTTAATGGGTACAGAGTTTAGGAGAGTGCTAGATACAGAGTGTGGGGTTCTGGAATGCGTTACGTACAGGGAGGTGGGTTCTGGAGTGTGCCATGTACAAAGTGCAGGGCTCTGGAGTATGTTATGCACAGGGTGCAGGGTTTTGTAATGCATTATGTGAAGAGTACAGGAGAGTGCTAGGCACAGAGTTCAGGGTTCTGGAGTGTGTTACGTACAGAAAGGTGGGTTCTGGAGTAAGTTATACAAAGGGTGCAGGGTTCAAGGAACGCTAGGTACATGGTCCATTCATCTATTCACATCTCCCTATTGCACTTCTCCTCAGCTATAACCTCTACACTCATACAAACCACACCTCCTCTGTCCTCCCCTTCCTCAAAGCTCTACCATCTTCCACATTGTTACCTATGTAAAAGTACCTTTCTGTAACTGGCTCTGTCACAGTTTCATTTTCTTTTTCAGTGCACACTCTTCTCATTTTCGGCTCCCAAGCTCCCCTCACCCAGCAGGAAGGAGATAAGAATTATGGTGCAGCTCACCCCCCCTCTATCATTGTGCAGTCAGCCAGACCAGCACTTGTTCTGGCTCTCAGTGCAGGGCAGGGAGGCTGCTATAGTGAGGGAGAATTGTTACTTTTAACTTTTTAACTGCAGAATCCATGCTGCAAGTGCAGGGCTACCACATAGCTGCAAAAAACCCTGGTCAGCAATGCATGGGCTGTTTCCCTATACACTGATTGCTTGACGAAGGGGCAGGTATGAGTACCAGTCCCTCCCATACCCAAGATCAGTACTTGAATCTGGCAGCTGCACAGAACACACCCAGCAGGTTTTCTGGTCAATCCCTGGCTGTGCTTGATGTTAGCACTGGAAGTTACAATATAATCAACTGATGCAGTGAGCCCTTGTACAGCGTGTCAGAAGTATAAATGCGGGAAAGTCCTGCCCAATCCAGGACTGTTGGGAGGTATGTCTCTGGGCAGGGGGCTGTTTATGTGTGGATGGAGAACTTCTATCTCGGGGATATGGGGGGGGGGGGGGGTTAGTAATACTTAACGAAATACTGTATCAGGTGTGCACTGAATGCCTGTAGGATTGTATTTGCAAATCAGCCATCCTCTTGCACACTGATTTGAACATCAAAGAATGTGATCATCTTTTAGTCACATACCATTGTGAATTTAAGGTTAAAATAATTCCTGCCTACATTGCTTTTAATACTTTCCATGTTTTAGAAATTAGAGATGAGGTGCTAGATATACCCACTTATTAAATTGCTAAGCTAATCGACAAGCTGACCTACTCAGCTTATCGGTTAGCTTAGCAATTTATCTGTGCTCAGACCAACACCCATACAAGGCCGGAGCGGCCTTGTATGTGCTTTATTAACCAGAAGGTGAAATCCAGTGATGACTACTCCTCCCAGAGATATGTAGAGAACCACAGCTAGTTTCTGTCAAAGCACTGTTCTGAGTTTGCGCATTCTTGTGCCTGGATGTTGTGAATTTATATTGAGAAAAAAGGGGTTTCCCCTAGGGATTTTGTGGGCAAGGAAAAATACCAGATACAGAGTAGAAAAAAGTATAGTAAAGTACGAATTTATTGGGTACAAAATGATATATACACAAAAATAAATGACATAAATGTAGTATAGAATAGCTTAAAAACACAAAAAGATAATCATATGGAATAATAAACACAGCTGAATTCTAGACCATGTGGTGATCTCACAGTTTGGAGGTCAAAACAGTGTCGATGGACGCCAAAGATCCCAACATGTTTCGGAATATATATACTTGGATATTTATTTCCTGCTTCAGGGGATGGTTTAGAATGGGCTGCATTTTCTATTAAAACAATAACAAAGTATCAAAAGAAATATACAGTGAATATACAGTTGTGCTCATAAGTTTACATACCCTGGCAGAATTTAATTACTTGGCCATTTTTCATAGAATATGAATAACAAAAAAATATTCTTTCACTCATGGTTAGTGTTTGGCTGAATACATTTATTATCAATAAACCGTGTTTACTCTTTTTAAATAATAATCATAACAGAAACTACCCAAATGACCCTGATCAAAAGTTTACCAACCCTGGTGATTTTGGCCTGATAACATGCACACAAGTTGACACAAAGGGGTTTGAATGGCTATTAAAGGTAACCACCCTCATCTGTAATCTGTTTTCTTGTAATTAGTGTATGTGTATAAAAGGTCAATGAGTTTCTGGACTCCTGACAGACCCCTGCATCATCATCCAGTGCTTCACTGACATTTCTGGATTCTGAGTCATGGGGAAAGCAAATAATTGTCAATGGATCTTCGGGAAAAAAGTAGTTGAACTGTATAAAACAGGAAAGGGATATAAAAAGATATCCAAGGCAATGAGAATGCCAATCAGCAGTATTCAAACTGTAATCAAGTGGAAAATTAGGGGTTCTGTTGAAACCAAACCACGGTCAGGTAGACCAACTGAGATTTCAGCCACAACTGCCAGGTAAATTGTTCAGGGTGCAAAGAAAAACCCACAAAAAATTTCAGGTGAAATACAGGACTCTCTGAAAACATGTGATGTGGCTGTTTCAAGATGAACAGTAAGGAGGCACTTGAAGAAAGATGGGCTGCATGGTCGAGTCACCAGAAGAAAGCCATTACTACGCAAATGCCACAAAGTATCCAGCTTACAATACGCCAAAAAGCACAGAGACCAACCTCTAGTCTTCTGGCAAGTCATTTGGAGTAACGAGACCAAAATTGAGCTTTTTGGCCACAACCATAAACGCTACATTTGGAGAGGAGTCAACAAGGCCTATGGTGAAAGGTACATAATTCCTACTGTGAAATGTGGAGGTGGATTGCTGATGTTTTGGGGATGTGTGAGCTACAAAGGCACAGGAAATTTGGTCAAAATTGATGGCAAGATGAATGCAGTATGTTATCAAATACTGGAGGAACAATTGCATTCATTAGCCAGGAAGCTGCGCACAAGATGTACTTGGACATTCCAACACGGCAATGATCCAAAACGCAAAGACAAATTGACCTGTCATTGGCTACAGCAGAATAAAGTGAAGTTTCTGGAGTGGCCATCTCAGTCTCCTGACCTCAATATCATTGAGCCACTCTGGGGAGATCTCAAACGTGCAGTTCATGCAAAACAGCCAAAGAATTTCCAGGGACTGGAGGCTTTTTGCCAAGAGGAATGGGCAGCTTTAACATCTGAGAAGATAAAGAGCCTCATCCACAAATACCACAAAAGACTTCATTGATGTTAAAGGGGGCAATACATGGTATTAAGAACTGGGGTATGTAGATTTTTGATCAGGGTCATTTGGGTAGTTTCTGTTGTGATTATGATTTAAAAAGAGTAAACACAGTGGATTGATAATAAATGGCTTCAGCCAAAAACTAAACGAGTGAAAGAATAGTTTTTTTGTTATCATTCATATTCTATGAAAATTGGCCAAGTAATCAAATTCTCCCAGGGTATGTAAACTTATAAGCACAACTGTGGATAATATATGATCAGTGGATACAGGCATGGCAATGAAAACAGGGTAGGCATGGAAATCTGTGAATACTCACATAATGAATATCTTGAGTAAACAATGCTACAAAAACTGTTTCACAGACCTGGCATCTACAAGGCATCCCATCTCATAGATATTTAATACAAAGAAAAAGGGAATATGTCAAATAAATGGAAGGACACGCGCCCCAACAATCACAGAGCACACGCAGTATGGGTTTTCTTTCCATCTTGCCAGGACATATTGCCCACTTTAGCGTGTCGGTGGCCTTGCAATGTCGGTCATTGCGCCCTAGGTGCGGGGTGATACCGGATGCTGTTTGTGTCATGCCCTGTACACACGGTCGGATTTTCCGACGGAAAATGTGTGATAGGACCTTGTTGTCGGAAATTCCGACCGTGTGTAGGCTCCATCACACATTTTCCATCGGATTTTCCGACCCACAAAGTTTGAGAGCAGGATATAAAATTTTCCAACAACAAAATCTGTTGTCGGAAATTCCGATCGTGTGTACACAAATCCGACAGACAAAGTGCCACGCATGCTCAGAATAAATAAAGGGATGAAAGCTATTGGCCACTGCCCTGTTTATAGTCCCGATGTACGTGTTTTACGTCACCGCGTTTAGAACGATTGGATTTTCCGACAACTTTGTGTGACCGTGTGTATGCAAGACAAGTTTGAGCCAACATCCGTTGGAAAAAATCCTAGGATTTTGTTGTCGGAATGTCCGAACAAAGTCCGACCGTGTTTACGGGGCATCAGAGGTTCGTCTGGTTGACGTTTTTCCTATGCACATTTTGAGCACAGGTGCTGAAATGATTTACCCCCTGATGGGGCTTCCAGTCACCTGCAGGCATTGGATGTTATTCACGCCATTGGGCGTGTACCTCCAGTGCCTTTCTCCCATATAAAGTGTATTTTAAAACACGACCTGCACTTACTGGGATAGCACAGCATCATGGAATGAGGAGAGAAGCTCTGCTTTTGCTTTACAAGTAAGATCTATCCACTTACACTTCCATCCCTCCTTGTTTAATACATGTATGATTTGCTGCTCATTTGTTTCATGTGTGGTTTTACTTGGCATGATCCATTTATTTGAATCTTGCCTTACCTCTGAAACTTTGTCAGTTCATGTATTACATTTGATACATTAATTTTGCTGTTGCACTGTTCATCTGTGCCTCCCATGAAGTTTATTTTCATTTTATGCCTGTGCAATAAATATACACACACAGATGCATATACATTTATACTTTTTTGTGATAGGAGTGCGTGTTGACACCAGACGCCCTTTGTGCTAGGAGATCATCTGGTTGATTTTTTCCCTAAGCACAATTTGAACACAGGTGCTGGAATGATTCACTCCTTGATGGGGCCTCCAGTCACCTGGTGTCCACTAACTGCAGACATTGGATGTAATTCACACCACTGGGCTTGTACCTCCCGTGCTTTTGCTTTCATATAAAGTGTACTTCATACATAGACTGCGCACTCCGGAATAGCACAGCACCATGGAATGGGGAGAGAAGCTTTGTGTATGCTTTACAAATAAGATTTATTTACACTTTCTTCCCTCCCTGTTCAATATCTGCATGATTCGCTGCTTATTTGTTTCATGGGAGGTTTTACTTGGTATGATTCATGTATTTGAATCTTGCTTTACCTCTGAAACTTTGTCAGTACATGCATCATTTTGTACATTCACTTTGCTGCTGCACTGTTTATCTGTGCCTCCCATGCTACCTATTTGCTTCGCTTATGAAGTTTATTTTTACTTTATGCCTGTGCAATAAATAAACATACACAGATGTGTGTATATATATATATATATATATATTCTTTTTTTGTGATAGGACCATCTCCGACACTTGTGTGTCCCTGCATACCTGCGTCAATATTGTACCTCCTCTTCTTCCTCTTACATCCTATGTGGAATTTATCTGGAAGTGTCGGTCAGCACCCTATCTGTGATTGTTGGGGTGCGTATCCTTCCATTTCTTGACATATTCCCCTTTTCTTTGGATTAAATATCTGAGATGGGATGCCTTGGAGAAGCTGGATCTGTGAACCAGTTTTTGTAGCATTGTTTACTCAAGATATTCATTATTATGTAAATCTTCACAGATTTCCATGCCTGCCCTGTTTTCATTGCCATGTCTGTATCCACTGACCATATATTATCTATATTCACTGCATATTTGTTTTGATACTTTGTTATTGTTTTAATAGAGCATACAGCCCATTCTAAACCATCCCCTGAAGAAGGAATTAAATATCCAAGTATATATATTCCGAAACATGTTGGGAACTTTGGTGTCCATCGACATTGTTTTTACTTCCAAACTGTGAGGTCATCATATGGTCTAGAATTCAACTGTGTTTATAACTTCCATATGAATATCTTTTTGTGTTTTTAAGCTATTCTATGTGACGTTTATGTCATTTCTTTTGTGTATATATAATTTTTGTACTCAATAAATGTGTACTTTACTATACTTTTTCTACTCTGTATCTGGTATTTGTCCTTGCCCACAAAATCCCTAGGGGCACCCCCTTTTTTCTCTTTCTCTGCATTTTGGGAAGAGGCATAGGATTCCAGTACATGACTTACAGATGGTCTCTTTTCACTGATATTCTCCTTGTGAATTTATTTAGTTTTTTTACAGGTTTAGCCAGGGGCCTACGGATTTATAGCATCATCTGCAATAGGAGGAGGCTAAATGTAATAAAACATAACTAAATAGGCCTACACCTCCTAGTAGCTAAACCACCACTGCTAAAAAAACCTCAGTAGGAAGCAGTATAAAGAGAACAAACTGCAACATGCGCAACAGGCTAAAACTGCAACGGGCAGATGCTGTATTTTTTGTTGAACTCATAAAAATATTATTTGCTCTACGGTTCTTAGAAGTACACAGCTTCAATCTTGAACCAGCTTCAATCTTGAAAATGTATCAGTTGATTACAGGGTCTGTATCATACACTGGACCTGTGGCTTCAACTGGCCCAATCTTGTGCCTTCCCACCAGCATCCTTTTTGAGAACATTTAAGTGTGACAGGTGACCACCTCAAACAACAAATGCAGTTTGTCTCCCATATTTTTTTACCCAAACTGGTTTTTCTAAAAATACATCACCATTGTATAAGTAAAGAGTTTAAGCCAGTGGCCATCAACCCTGTCCTCAGAGCCCACTAACAGCCCAGGTTTGCAAGATAACTGAAATACATCACAGGTGATATCATTTGCTGTTCAGTGATTGCAGTATTCTAGTTTGCATCTCCCCAAGGTAATACTTAAAATCTGGCCTGTTAGTGGGCCCTGAGGACAGGGTTGATGGCCACTGGTTTAAGCCACCTATCCCTGATACCAATGGGTACAATTACCATTGTTACTGCTATCACCACCACTGACTGCTCTATTTACTTATTGACACATTTTCCACATTCCACAAGTCCCAAGTGCATGGCCCATTATTCTAATATTTTTATATTATTATGTCACCACATCAGCTGCCCAAAAAAGTTTATTTGGCCACAGGTATAGTAAAGGTTGGTTAGCAATGTGCTATTAGCAAAACAGTTATTTACTCATCAATTATAACATATGATGTTGTAAAGATGATTCTGGAACAGAGTATTCTAGAGATGCTAGATAGAATGAGGTAATCAAAGGATGCCTCAAAACACAACTCCACCACTCACATAGACACTTTTTACTCCATGAGTTTAACTTTTTTGGATTTTGAAAGGTTTCCCTTTTATAAATTGTGAAAAGGCATAGTTGTGTTGGGTATTCTACCTAAAGCTCATGTTTAAAAGAGAGAAAAAACTGGAGGAGTTTCCAGGATACACCTCTCTCATCTATTATCTGGTATGCTGTGCCAAACAGTGTTGCATCTTAATTTCCTTGGATGTTTGTACTGCAGTGGGCAATCATGACTACAAGAGCTATAGAAATTAAATAAAGAATTGAGATTGCAATACACTATGCAATGTCCTTGGCTTTTTTCCTGTCTACTTATGGCTGAGTTATGTTAAAAAAATATGAGTGTTTTATGTGCCACTTTTAGATTCCTCATGTGGACGGCCACCAAAAATTACTAATGGAGTACTCAAAGAAGAACAAAAGAAGGCCACATATTTGTCGGGTGAAAGAGCAACTTATGAGTGTTCTAAAGGCTATACGATGGGACAAAACACAAAATATATCACCTGCGAGAACTCCGTTTGGACAGAGCTACCAGTATGCAGAGGTAGGTGCTTTTTGTTTCCAGTTTAATAACTGTATGACCTAATAACTTTGGAATTTTGCCTTGGACAACATAAGACCTTTAATACCCACTGGTACTTTACTGATACATACAGCCTATAAATTATGTATTACAAAGTCTAAGCTATGCAAATCTTCAGTGAAATTTTGAAAAAACAAGAGTGGTCTGGCATGGTGTAGCATTCCAGTTCAATGTGTAAATGATAAATGTAATTCACTGATAATTAAAATCCTTGCACTAAGTATATCATGGGTTAGTGTCCCTATAAATTGTCCTTGAGAAAAGAAATTTCCCTTTGGGATTGGGACTATATAGGCACTATCCAAAAATAATCAAGTAATATAAAAAAGTAATATTTATTGGTACAAGAAGAGTAAAAACATTAAAACATTCAACAAAGAGTAAAGTGTTGCGGCATAATGAATATACCGTAGTTAATATAGATATTACAGTATCAGGAAATGACACATGAGGCGGACTCTTCTTCAGACGTGTCATAAGGTGGTAGAGGGGCTATGTCCCACCACACCCTTAATTGCTTCTCCATAGTGTGTCTTAATTGCTTCATAAGGCCTTGCATGTCTTGTGTGTTTGTAACCAGCTCTTGGTTAAAAATACCTCCCAAGTCAATATTCCTATTATCCATGTATCCAAATATATCCATAGCCGCAGCCTGCAGTCACACCCTAGGGTGCTAATAGAGTTATACAAAAATAAGGAAAAAGTCATGCAAGGCCTTATGAAGCAATTAAGACACACTATGGAGAAGCAATTAAGGGTGTGGTGGGACATAGCCACTCTAGAATTGTATATTACTGCAAAAAAGACCCCCATCAGACTTAGGTGGGACATCAACCCTAATGATGGTATTGATGACCCGGAACTAATGGAGGAATGGTACATCCATCGTGGACATCAGGGAGCAGTGACCTCCATAATAAGCACTACAGGCCCACTACCCCTGTAGGGGTATCTGGATCCGGTGAGTAGGAATTCTGAAGGGGGAGCACAGAAGTCACCTGGAATAATATTTAAGCACCAAAGTCACCTTGATGTTGTCCAGATTTGATGCAGATACCATTATGCATATGGAACTTTTATATTTTTTTTCGTCTGCATACTAGAGACTTTGTGTTTTCTCTGCTTATAGCCATAATTACCTAGGGACCACTGCACTAATTATTGCATTTGTCTTGGAGGATCTCATCAAGGGGGTTTTTTGATTCCCACTGATGTGACAATCTGTAATTCCTATATATATATGTGATAGTGGTATATGTGAATTGGAGGTGCTTTACATGTACATTTTTAACTTATTCTCCTTGGATTATCTCCTGTACATAGTCTTTTTTCATCTCCACTGCACTGCACACCTATATACCACCCAGAGCTATAGGCTGGGTATTTAGGTTTATATGATATACCTCCTCCTTTTCACTTATTGAGGCAGGAAATCTTCTATATCATTTAGCTCACTTAATAGTATAATTTAATATCTCTATTTGATTTTTTGCTTGACACAGCAGTTTTTTAGGTAGCACCATACACCCCTTTTTTCCCCATTTATATTCTAATCTGGGGCACTCCTTGTGAGTGTTTCTGTTTTTAGGGGAGGCAGCAACCTTTCCTGTTACTGTGTAGGCTTATCCTAAGCGCAGTGTTTTTCCTTATTTTTGTGTGTATGTATATATATATATATATATATATATATATATATATATATATATATATATATATATACATACATATACACTATATATTTATATGTAAGGATTTCTTACATACTCTGGCCGGAATCTAAATCAAGGGCATCTGTGAATAGTAAGCTAATAGAATTTCCCCTGGATACAAGAAAGGTGCTTCTACATAGAAGTCCTGGGTCTTTTAGAAGAAAATCTGCAGGCTAAACATAAATATTTACATACCATGTCCATAGCGAGGCTTGGTTGTTTTTCAGCCTCTCTATGGGTAAAGAGGAGCAAGATGGATGCTCCACCCATCAGGGCGAGGCTGATAACCAATCAACTAATGGGAACGGACAAGCCTGGCTGCGGGACAATAGAGCAAACTATCCAGGAATGTAGAATCATAGCTGTATGGGAAGGATGGGACAAATCTAAAAGGCCACCCTGATGTAACGAGGTGGCCTTTGTGCGCCCGGTGGACCAAACACCTGCAAATGGATCCACCACCGACCGCAAGGCAAAAGGGGAGAGAGGCAGAGGCATATGTCTGAAAGCTTAAAAAAAGTTTTTCCTCTTTCCCTGCATCCCTTCATTCTACTCATTACCCAAATTGCACAAAAATGCCACATGCCCACCTCTGAGACCTATAGTCTCAGATAATGGATCTCTAATTGAGAATCTAAGTCATCTAGTGGATGAACATCTGTGATCACACGTGTTCAGTTGGGATGAGCTTTCTGTTTGGGTTGGACATGAGTTTGACTCGAACATTGGCTGTTTGCCCGTTCGTCGAAAACCAAACATTATGGGCCATTTGTGCCAAATTCGAGCGGCGCGTAGCGGCCCATAATGCACTGCGGGAGCGCAGTGCATTGCTGTATGATGATTGGCAAGAGCATGCACCTTGACCTGCATGCTTTGGCCAATTACAGCACCCTCAGCTAAGAGAGCTAAGAGAGCCATAACTGGCCAAAGGCAGGGTGCCTTTTGCCAATCATGGCTCGGGGGGACTAAGACCACGCCCCACACTATATAAGGCTGCCTGCATGTCAGCCTTGTGTAGTGTGTCGTTGGCATGAATGGAGAGAGAGTATCACTTAGATTGAGCAGCCAGATTATACAGTTAGCTGCAATGTAATATATATATATATATATATATATATATATATATATATATATATATATATATATATATGGTTTCTAATATACTTCAGGCAGGTGATTCAGTTAGCTGCAGTGTATTTAATATATTTACACAGATAATCTCGTGTGTGTGTGTGTGTGTATATATATATCTCCACTGCATACAGTTTAGCTATATCTCACCCGTTCCTGGTGTACTGTTTCTAATATACTTCTGGCAGGCAGGTGATTCAGTTAGCTGCAGTGTATTTAATATATATATATATATATATATATATATATATATATATATATATATATATATATATATATATATATATATACAGATAGTCTCCTATATAGATATACTAAATTCACTGCATACAGTTTAGCTATATCTCACTGCAGGTCATTGTTTCTAATATACTTCTGGCAGGCCGGTTACTTAGTTAGCTGCAGTGTATTTAATATATATATATATATATATATATATATATATATATATATATATATACACACAACTATTGTATATATATCCACTGTATCCAGTTTAGCTATACCTGACTGCAGCCCGTTCCTGGTGTACTGTTTCTAATATACTTCAGGCGGTGTACACAGTATACAGTGCTTTGCACCCATAGTGCAGTTGCTCATACTTTTCTGGTGGTCAATACAGTACACCCATAGTTATTACACTTCTGTTGGTGTATACAGTACCGTGCACCCCTAATGCGATTGCTACTACTTTCCTGGTGGTGTACACAATACATACAGTGCTCCCATAGTTATTACACTTCTGTTGGTGTACACAGTACCGTGCACCCCTAGTGCAGTTGCTACTACTTTCCTGGTGGTGTACACAATACATACAGTGCACCCATAGTTTTTATTAAACTTCTGTTGGTGTACATAGTACCGTGCACCCCTAGTGCAGTTACTACTACTTTCCTTGTGGTGTACACAGTACACAATACAGTGTAGTGGTGTTTCTGCTAAACAAAATTTACAGCATGTCTGGAAGGCCACCAAGGAGAGGCAGACGCTCACAGGCCACTAAAAGAGGGCAAGCAGGCTCTGTGTCTACAGTCAACAGTGCTGGTCGTGGACATGGTGCATCCTCAGCACGTGGCCGTGGGACACGCTTGTTTTTTTTTCCTGCAGCGGGTCGTGTTATTGAGCCACAACATGCAGAAGAGTTGGTGGAATGGATAACAAAGCTGCCCTCATCCTCTGTCACCCAGGCTCAGAGTAGTTTGCCTGCCAATGCAGCTGCCAAAGCAGCCTGTTCCATTGGCTCCATGTCAGCAGTCACTCCTTCCCTAGCCACACCATCATGCACGGAGGAGTCCCCCAAACTATTCGATCACAGTGTCGGGTACATGCTGCAGGAGGATGCGCAACGATTTGAAGGCTCTGATGATGGTATCCAGGTTGAGGAAGGGAGTAACATCAGCCTAGAGAGAGGGGGGGGTGCCCAAGAAGGTCAAGCAACTGGCAGTCGTGTCCCCCCAGCTGCAGCATACTGCCAAGTTTGCTACAGTGACGAGGAGGGAGTGGATGATGAGATCACTGACTCAATTTGGGTGCCTGATAGAAGAGAGGAGGAGGAGGAGGCACATCTCCAATGAGGTAGGATGCCCTCCAGGGGGCAGCTTAAGGGCAGCCACCCTATTGCATCACACCGCAGAGCTAAGCAGGTGCAGGGCACTGCTGACTCCCCACATATTTTGAAAAGTTCTTTGGTGTGGGCCTTTTTTGACACGTGTGCAGCAGACTGCACCGTTGCTGTTTGCAACATATGTCTGAAGCGTATCAAGCATGGCCAAAACAGCAGCTGCTTGGGCACCACATGCTTGACCAGACATATGATGACCTCCCATGCAGTCCATTGGCAACAGCACTTAAAAGACCCACATCAAAGAACAAGGCAGACCTCTCCTTGCTCCTCATCAGCTGGGTTCTCCAACCCCACTATACCTCCAGTCCTCTTAGAAACCTGCACTGAGAGGAATGAAGGTATAGCAATAGTACTTGCAGCCAATCTGCTATCAGTACACCTCCATCTGATTTTAGCAGGCATTTCCCTACCCCAGTTGCTAAACCATGAAAAGAAATTCAGTCCCAGCCATCCACATGCTCAGCGTCTGAATGCTAGCTTGGCCAAATTGCTAGCACTGCAACTGCTGCCTTTTCAGCTGGTAGACTCTGCCCCCTTTCGTGAATTTGTGGAATGTGCAATACCTCAGTGGCAGGTTCCCAAACACCATTTCTTTTCACGTAAGGCCATTCCGGCTCTCTACCAGCATGTGGAAGGCAATGTCTTGGCCTCGTTGGACAGGGCGGTCAGCAGTAAGGTGCATATTACTGCTGACTCATGGTGCAGCAGGCATGGACAGGGACATTGGCTTTCTTTCAGGGAGCACTGGGTAACTCCTGGGTTCAGTATTGTTGGAGCTTGTTCTGCCACAAAGCCTCCAAAATGCTAGTGGTGATTCTGCCACAGCTCTCTCCTCCTCCATCCCCTCCTCTTCTTTTTCATCTATGGCCTCTTCCTCTGCAGATTTCTTCTCTGAACCAGCGGTGCTCCATAGGCGTTCAAGGGGCTAAGCAAGCACTCAGGCAAAAGGATGCCATGCGGTGCTTGAGTTGGTCTGCTTAGGGAACAGGAGCCACACTGGGGCAGAGATTCTGTCAGCTCTGCAGGGGCAGGCTCAGAGGTGGTTGACGCCACGCCAGCTTCAGCCAGGAATGGTTGTATGCGACAATGGCACCAACCTCCCCTCCACCCTCCGACAGGGACACTTGACCCATGTTCCCTGTTTGGCTCACATCCTGAATTTGGTGGTGCAGCGGTTCTTGAGCAGGTACTCGGGCTTACAGGATCTCCTGAGGCAGGCCAGGAAAGTCTGTGGTCATTTCCACCGGTCATATAATGCCAGTGCTCGGCTAGCTGACCTCCAAAAGGAATTTAACTTTCCCAGCTCGGCTGGCTGACATTCAAAGAGAATGCAACTTGCCCAAGAACTGCCTCATTTGTGACATGCCCACCAGGTTGAACTCAAGGCTCCCTTTATCCAGATACTAGTATTCCGGCAGGCCCGCCGATCACACAGAAAGAAGAAGAAGAGGAGGAGGATTGTGTCAGCATGCGGGTGGAGGATAACACTCAGCATCAGCAGCAGTCTTCAAGGGATCGTTTGCAGTCCCCAGAAACCCATGGATTTGTACGTGGCTGGGAGGAGGTGGTTGAGGATCATGTGATCCTTAGTGACCCAGAGGACTTAGGATCAAATGCCTCTGCAAACCTATGCTGCATGACCTCCCTGATCCTGAAAAGCCTGCGAAAGGACCCTAGGATTCGAGGTATCGAGGAGAGGGATCATTACTGGCTGGCAACCCTTCTTGATCCACGTTACAAGGGTAAGGTTGCAGAACATGTGCTGCCTTCGCAGAGGGAGCAGAGGATGAAACATCTTCAGGAGGCCTTGCAGAAAGGTTTGTGCAATGCATTTCCAGAGCCTGGGAGGTTACAATTTCCTGGTGCTGGACAACGTGTTGCTGAGGCTTTGTTCACTCACAGAAAGAGCTGTGGAGAAGGTGGCCGGCTGACCGATGTCTTCAGGTAATTCTTCAGTCCTCAGCGCCCAGGTCTGATCGAGAATCACTATTGATTGACTATATATATATATATAGAATCACTATTGATTGACTATATATATATATATATATATATATATATATATATATATATATATATATATATATATATAAATAAAATGAACAATAAGATGGAGGCACATGTGATAAGAGTGCTGAAAAGGATATGAATTATCTGCGAACACATATGATATATGTGTGCAATGACATATGGACGTACCAATAGAACCTCTGGAGATGGAGATGAAAACTATATGAGGTTTAAAGGATAGAACTAATTTCAAAATCCTCATTTAACCCTCCAGGGGCCAAAACTTTCAACGAGAAGATCCAGTACATTTCTTTATGACAAAGCCTCCTGAAACGCTCAGCTGGAGGGAGGTCCCTAGGCATTGCCTCGATGACCCAGACCCTAAGGCCATCAGTGGATTTATCGTGATATTCAAGGTAAAGCCTGGGGAACACTATGATTATCCAGTCCACCAGTGATGAAACGGCGATGTAAGCCAAAACGTTTCAGTAGTGGCCGGATGGTTCGCCCAACGTAGAAAAGGCCACAAGGGCATGTCGGGCAGTAGACAACATGGTCAGAGGAGCAAGTGTGAAAGCCCTTAATAGGGTATGTTTTACCTTTCACACAAAAATCCTTCTGGCCATGCGTCACAAACCAACAGGTTTTGCATAAAGGCTTGCGGCATTGGTACATACCGGAGATGGCTAAAAAGGTAGGGATAGAATGACCGGGAGGAGAAGGCTTCTCTTTTAGTTTGCTAGGCGCTACCTTGCTTTTGATATTGGGAACGGGAAGAAGATGCTCATCCTGGAGCAACATCGGCCAATGTCTCTGCACAATCCTCTCCATATGTCTATGACGAACATGAAACTGAGTGACAAAACGTAAATCATTCTTATTGGTATCACCATGGGAAGAGGGAAGTATTGCAGGGGGTGCGTTTTTATAATGAAAATGAGCCATTTCCACAAGGTCAACAGGAAAACTTTTCTCAAGGAATTTATCTTTCAAGGCCTGACTCTAGATGTCATAGTCCTCACTTCTAGTGCAATTCTTTTTTAGTCTGCAGAACTGGCTCTTAGGTATGTTATTTAACCATCTAGGATGGTGACAACTATTGTAATGGAGGAACAAATTTCCTGCTGTAGGCTTGGTGAAAATCCTTAGCGTAAATTTTGTTACCAGGAATAGTTCTAGATCAAGAAAGGCTAGCCTTTCTCCATCCATAAAAGAAGTGAATTTTAAACCCATGTTGTTGTTGTTACAATATGCAACAAACTCTGAGACTGTGGATGTATTGCCATCTCAGATGATGATCACATCATCTATGTATGGTCCATAAAGCACGATGTGGGAGGAAGAAGGGTTGTTATGCCATATGTGCAAAAATTCACAATACCCCATGGTGAGATTAGCATATAAAGGTGCAAAATGTGCCCCCATAGCTGTCCCTTTTACCTGTAGAAAAAAATTATCAAATTTAAAATGATTATGGGTCAGGCAAAAGGAAGTGGCCTCAACTATGAAGGATGCTTGTCTAGGGTTCAACAGGTATCCTTGAATAAAAAGAATTGTAAGGCATTCAAACCCACATCATGTGGTATGGAAGTATACAAAGATTGCACATTTAGGGAAACCCAAAGATATCTGGGTTCCCAAGAATAGGGGGAGAGCAGTTCCAACAAATGGGTGCCGTCTCTGATGTAGGACTGGAGGGATTGGGTAAGTGGCTGGAGGAACTGATCAACATATTGTGACAGATGATAAAAATATGGGATAAAATGGACCTCCTTTACCAAAAAAGGCGCTTCTTGTGGGGTGATAATGTGATCACTAAGTGCATCCTTGACGAGGGAAGTGGCCTCTGAAGCGAAACGGGGCAGCGGATCTGTCTTGAGTCTAATATAGGTATTGACATCGGAAAGGAGTCTAATAGCTTCAGCAACATAGTCAGCTCTATTTTGTACAACTATGCCTCCTCCTTTATCTGCACTTTTGATAACCAAGTCAAAATTATTGGTTAAGGTATCCAGGGCTTTCCTTTCGGAATGTGTGAGGTTGAAACTACCCTTTTTTAATGTCCAACTGGGTTACACATTTTCTGTATTTCGGCATATACAATGCGGGAAAAAGAATTGATACAAGAGCCCTTGGAATGAGTGGGATAGAACACAGATGTAGGTCTGAAGTTCGTATTTTTAATGGGTGGAGAAGTCATAAGGTGCTGTGTATACAAAATATGGTCCGTGTCAGAATCATCAATAAGAAGGGAAGAAATGGAGTGGTGGTTGCTCAGTTCTGTATTATGAGCATATAATTCCTCCAAAAGGGCCAAACAGTCTGAATCAACGTCAGTGACAGTATCATCAGATGGAGTATCAACAGAATTAATGGTAACCTTAATTCTACACACATCATTTTGTATATGGTTATTATAGATAGCCGTCTAATTCACAATTCATTATAAATATTTTAAATATTCTTTATCTGTATATCCCATATGGAATAATTTATTTTGAATCATATATCGCTATTTGCGCGAAATCACTTCATTCACTTAGATTGTTTAGTGTTATGTGTTACACTTATAGATTTTGCTGCGCTTTGATTTATACCACTTATTGATTTAGTTCACTGCTTTAACCACTTCGGCCCGGAAGGATTTACCCCCTTCCTGACCAGAGCACTTTTTACAATTTGGCACTGCGTCGCTTTAACTGCTAATTGCGCAGTCATGCAATGCTGTACCCAAACGAAATTTGCGCCCTTTTCTTCCCACAAATAGAGCTTTCTTTTGATGGTATTTGATGACCTCTGCGGTTTTTATTTTTTGCGCTATAAACGGAAAAAGACCGAAAATTTTGAAAAAAAATGATATTTTCTACTTTTTGTTATAAAAAAAATCCAATAAACTCAATTTTAGTCATACATTTAGGCCAAAATGTATTCGGCCACATGTATTTGGTAAAAAAAAGTCAATAAGCGTATATTGGTTTGCGCAAAAGTTATAGCGTCTACAAACTAGGCTACATTTTCAGGAATTTACACAGCTTTTAGTTTATGACTGCCTATGTCATTTCTTGAGGTGCTAAAATGGCAGGGCAGTACAAACCCCCCCAAATGACCTAATTTTGGAAATAGACACCCCAAGGAAATTGCTGAGAGGCATGTTGAGCCCACTGAATATTATTTTTTTTTGTCCCAAGTGATTGAATAATGACAAAAAAAAAAAATTACAAAAAGTTGTCACTAAATGATATATTACTCACACAGGCCATGGGCAGTATGTGGAATTGCACCCCAAAATACATTCAGCTGCTTCTCCTGAGTACGGGGATACCATATGTGTGAGACTTTTTGGGAGCCTAGCCACGTACGGGGCCCCGAAAACCAATCACTGCCTTCAGGATTTCTAAGGGTGTAAATTTTTGATTTAACTCCTCACTACCTATCTCAGTTTTGAAGGCCATAAAATGCCCAGATGGCACACCCCCCCCCCCCCAAATGACCCCATTTTGGAAAGTAGACACCCCAAGCTATTTGCTGAGAGGCATGTTGAGTCCATGGAATATTTTATCTTTTGACACAAGGTGCGGGAAAGTGACAATTCTTTTTTTTTTTTTTTTTACCACATGTGTGGGACTTTTTGGGAGCCTAGCCGCATACGGGGCCCCAAAAACCAATCACCGCCTTCAGGATTTCTAAGGGCGTAAATTTTTTATTTCACTCTTCACTGCCTATCACAATTTTGGAGGCCATGGAATGCCCAGGTGGCACCCCCCCCCCAATGACCCCATTTTGGAAAGTAGACACCCCAAGCTATTTGCTGAGAGGCATGGTGAGTATTTTACAGCTCTCATTTGTTTTTGAAAATGAAGAAAGACAAGAAAATAATTTTTTTTTTTTCAATTTTCAAAACTTTGTGACAAAAAGTGAGGTCTGCAAAATACTCAGTATACCTCTCAGCAAATAGCTTGGGGTGTCTACTTTCCAAAATAGGGTCGTTTGGGGGGGGTTGTGCCACCTGGGCATTTCATGGCCTCCGAAACTGTGATAGGCAGTGAAGCGTGAAATCAAAAATTTACGCCCTTAGAAAGCCTGAAGGCGGTGCTTGGTTTTCGTGGTCCCGTACGCGGCTAGGCTCCCAAAGAGTCTCACACATGTGGTATCCCCGTACTCAGGAGAAGCAACAGAATGTATTTTGGGGTGTAATTTCACATATGCCCATGACATGTTTGAGCAATAAATCATTTAGTGACAACTTTGTGCAAAGAAAAAATTTGTCTTTTTCCCGCAACTTGTGTCACAATATAAAATATTCCATATTATTCGTGACTGGCGTACCTGAAGACAAAAAAATGGTTAACAATAAAACACAGTAAACAGTAAAGTATAAAAAATTGCATACCTGAAAAGCAAACATGATAAAACATAATAACAATAAAACATTGCAGAATAGAATACAGTAAAAAAGAGCAGAATAGAGAGAGAGAACAACAGAACAACCACTATTTTTTTTTTTTTATATATATATATTTTTTTTTTACACTTTTTTTTGTAACTGTAACTTTTATAACTGTAACCGGTTCCAGGTTCGGGTCTCTCAAAATGCGATGGCATCTTGGGAGACCCTGTGAAAGTGTGCCTAGTCTGTACCCTACGCTAATACTCAACTAGTGAATGGTAGCGTTCAAAACATTCACCAATGCAAAGACCAGGATTGTCAGGACAGGAGGGAAAATAATAGCGGGTGTCACGCCTATATCCGCGCTTTCTACAGACACTTTTTTGGGGGGTTCGTTGGGTAGGGGTACTCGGGAAGACATAAAGAAAATGCCTCTCGTGCAGCTGACTGCATTTGGTTGGGGATGTGAATGGGGGAAGTACGGGTGCTGCAGAAGTGGTGGGTTCCAATTAGGATTGGCGAATGCAGCAGGAAGGGCATTATGGGCATGACGGGCCTGTGTTTGTCTTCTTGGTGGCAGCGGGACACTACTTGTGCTTGCCACCTCACCAGCTTGAACTGCACTTATGGGACTCGTCACATCACCAAGTGTTACTGCAGTGCTGGTTTGACTACGACCGGGGTGTACTAGGCTGCTAGTGCTTGCCAGTTCAATAAAAACGCTACCAAAAAGACTGTTAGCAATCGCAGGGATCAGGCCTGACTCTGCGAACGCTGCAGTTATGCGTTTAGTGTTTTGTAAGTGACAGTGATCGATTGATACTGCACTTGGCTGGGCCGGGCGGAGGGGCAAAAAGCAGGTGCTAGCAGGTATCTGGGCTGATCCCGCTAACACTGCGTTTTTGGGAACCCTAAACTGCTGGGGACACTAGTATAGATCTGATCGGATCAGATATTGATCCGTTCAGATACTATACCACTAAGGGAGGTGTACGGTGCGTGCGTGGGTGTTATCGCTACTGGCACTAACCTGACGCTGCCTGGGACTTGTGCTTGCCAGTTCACCAAAACGCTACCGAAAAAACTGTTAGCGATCGCAGGGATCACGCCTGACTCTGCGAACGCTGCAGTTATGTGTGTTTAGTGTTCTGTAAGTGACAGTGATCGATCGATACTGCACTTGGGTGGGCTCGGCTGGGCTGGGCGGAGGGGCAAAACGCAGGTGCTAGCAGGTATCTGGGCTGATCCCACTAACACTGCGTTTTTGGGAACCCTAAACTGCTGGGGACGCTAGTATAGATCTGATCGGATCAGATATTGAGTATCCGTTCAGATACTATATCACTAAGGTAGGCGTATGCTGCGTGCGTGGGTGTTAGCGGTACTGGCGCTAACCTGACGCTGCCTGGGGCGACACAGACCCTATCTGACCCTAAAACCTAAGTTATATCACCGTTGGGTGATCAGGGGGGCTAAACCTTTATTCGGTAATAAACAGCGGGTGCCCTGACACTATAAAAAATAAACAAACTAACCAGCTTCACCCGTAACAGTTATACTGGTGATAGTGATCACTGGTGAAAGGGTTAACCAGGGGGCAATCAAGGGGTTAAAACCTTTATTAGGTAGTATATGGGGGTCCCTGATGCTATAAAACGCTGACAGCGAACCTAAATATTTACCTCCCTAACTAGCGTCACCAGTGACACTAATACAGCGATCAGAAAAACGATCGCTTAGTGACACTGGCGACGGGGGGGGGTGATCAAGGGGTTAAAACTTTATTAGGGGGGTTAGGGGGGTACCCTATACCTAAAGGGGGCTAATACTAACTGCCCTACCACACTGTCACAAACTGACACCAATGCAGTAATCAAAAAAAAAAACTGCTTGGTGTCAGTGTGAGGGGGGGGGGTGATTGGGGGGTGATCGGGGGGGTGATCGGGGTGTAATGTATGCCTGGCGTGTTCTACTGTGTGTGTAGTGTTTGTGCACTCACATCGATGTCTTCTCTCCTCGGTGCCGGAACGGAAAATACCGAGGCGGGGAGAGATGACATCATTTCCTCTGCTGCTGTTTACTATACAGCAGCAGAGGAAGAATCTGATTGGCTGGGAGCGATCGCGAGGAGGGGGCCATGAATGGATGGTCTCCCCCTCGCCTCTCATCACTCCCAGACACAAGCCAACCGCCTCCGGCACTGGGGGGGTCCGCTTGGACCCCCCGCCTGCAGGAGGCAGATCACCTACCAGGTACATGATTTTGCCTGCCCGTGCCATTCTGCCGCAGTATATCTGCGTTAGGCGGTCGGCAACTGGTTAAAGTAGCGTGAGAGGCTTTTTCAAAACGAACTTTGAAGTTGTGTTTAGTGGACTGGATATGGTAAAACCTTTTTAAAGTGAGACGTACAAATTTATTCAAATCCTTGAAAAGGAGAGCAGAAGGGGCAAAATTAGGGCCTCGGCTAAGTAATGATGTCTCTTCATAAGTTAGAAGGTGGGTAGAGAGGTTAAAGATATTTACAGTACTCTTTTTTCCTGGGGTCTGGCCTTGGATCTACCTCCTCTGCCTCGGCAACCTCTGTGTCGTGCTTTCTTTTTTTTGAGGTTTGGTCCGAGGGAGGTCGGGTACTAAAAAAGAGACCGCAGTGGGGTCAGAGGACTGAACAGTAACACTAGGTGTCACCAGGAGAGAATTTGGGCCGAAGTGGACTGGTAAAATGGATGATACTTTATCAGCAGAGTTAGTAGGTGTACTGGTAGAGCTATTGGGATCTAAATTGATTTTAATGGAAGTGGGTAGGCAAGGTGCCAAAGAATTGACACCAGAGCTCACACAAGATCTAGTGTGTATCGGTGGAACAGGGACTGCAAGAGTCTCCTGTAGTGATTGGGGATGAAGATCTGCCTTGGGTGTGGATAACAAAGCTGGTGATGGAGGTGGAGGGGTAGTGGTTATACCTTTTTTATTTGATGTGGCATGCTTGTGTGGCATGGTGGGTGGTATGATATGTGTCAGAACTTTTGGCTGGTGAATCTTAAAAGCATATGGATTAATATCCATAAGGGATGGGGGTCATTGGTGGATTTACGTTTCCAGGAAAAAATTCTGTTATTACTATAATCTTTCAAATCTCGACTGAATTTTCACAACTTGTGTTTAATAAGGAAATCTTCCTTCCTATTAGTTTTCTTGATGATAATAGACAACCAAAGGGAAGGTGAGTGTGGGGTCAATTCTGAAATTTGAGAGAAAATAATCTGTACCTGATGTACTAGTTGTTCATATTTAGTATGTCTTTGTGTGGCAATATTCTTTATCCACTTATTAGTACAGAATTCAGAGATTGAGGACCATTCCTTTTGTTGTGTGGGGTCTAAGAAGGAACAGGTCTTTAAAATCCTCAAACCCCTCGGAGTTATATGGACAGATAAATATTTGTGGAGAAATAATTTATCCCACCACTGTTGATTGGCAGAGATGATCTATTTCTCCAATCTCTGAAACAATGAACATAAGGACCCGTATTTGGAATGGGAAAAAAAGGTGAAGTGGTTTAAAAAAGTTATTGCGAAAAATGGCAAGAAGTTCATTGGTTTTAGAATATTTAAGGGAGTCTATTTCTAACAGGAAATCCATATTGTGAAGGGTAAAAAACAATATGAAACAAACACAACAAGACAACGAAGACACACGCCTATAATAAAGGCACACAAGCAAGGAGAGTAAGGCAATGTATGACTGAAGGAATGCTGGCAATGTGAGTGAAACAAGGGGGGGAGGGGGAAGGGTGGAAACAGGGAGAGGGTAAAATCAGTGAAAATCAATCAATCTCAAAAACAATCTGCTAGAAAATGTCCAAAAAGTCCATGCAGCATCCTATAGTGCTTCAAAAATGAATCCAGGTACAATGTAAAATTGAGGGCGCTCTTGACAACAGGACTAAGCAGGCAATGTTTATATAAGACCAGGGGTCCGGTGGTGGTAATGGTGATTGTTCAACACTCAGGGCAGCAGCTTTGAAAGTGGAAGCAAACTCTAAAAAAAAAAGCAGAAAAAAAAAATTAAAATATTTAATATCCCCAGCGGGATTAAAAACACTTACAAGATCAGAAAGTAAAATAAGCATAACGTCATTGATGGTAAGTGCGATCCAGCATCAGGAGGGTCCGCAGCTTGTTGTAAGACTCCCAGGACTGTGGGTAAGTAGCGGCAGGGACTCCAATGAAGTTGCCAGCAGATGTTGGAAGATCCTGGAGATGCCAGTGGAGGTCACACGATCCGAGTCTAGGGAAAACGAAGATCCCGGAAGTAATGTCGGCAGTGAGGGACAGCAACCAGCTGGGAACGGATGTAGTCATCAAAAAGGGACGTGTTTCGGAACTCCTATTGGTTCCTTTTTCAACCTATGGCTACAGGTATACCCATGCATAATTTATACTCTCTGGGCCAGCTGTGAGTGTGGACAAGGGCAGGAGGAAGTAGGAAATGGTGTATGACATTGTCACAAGGACATGAATCATCAGAATAATGCTAAATACACTATTGGTGAAAACAATATTGATAAAAGAGTAGGTAAACAAGTGGAGGAAGAAATATAAGAAAATATGTATAAATAAATAATTAAAAAATATATATATACATATATATAAAAAATAGTATAGAAATATATTGTAAGAAACACTAGAATAGTATGTATATATCCTCACAAATGGAGATGTTAATTAACCAGCAGCGATCAGTCAAGTAATAGAAAAACTAAAAAGGAAAAAAAAAAAGAAAAAGGAATAAAAAATGAACAAATAAACGCAGGTGATATGCGTGCTCGAGAGGAAATATATGGTAAGAGACACTGGAATACTATGTATATATCCTCACAAATGGAGATATTAAATAACCAGCAGCGATCAGTCAAGTAATAGATAAACTAAAAAGAAATAAAATAAAAAGGAATAAGAAATGAACAAATAAACGCAGGTGATATGCATGCTTGAGAGGATATAAATTATTATCTATGAGCAAGGGAGAAACCGATATATTGGAGGGCACTAAGAATAAATCCACACAGATGGAAATGTTAGTTCACCAACAACAATCAATCAGGAAATAAAAAAAACTATATATATATATATATATATATATATATATATATATATAACAATAAGATGGAGGCACATGTGATAAGAGTGCTGAAAAGGATATGAATTATCATCTGCGAACACATATGATATATGTGCGCAATGACATATGGACATACCAATAGAACCTCTGGAAATGGAGATTGTGCCCCGGATAAGGCCATAGAAGATGCTCACTCAGAGCAAAGGCCTCATCCCCCACAAAAACACTGGATAGGAGGGCCATTTGTGCCCAGGAGTGGACTGTTTTCCAGAAGGTCCAGACTATTGGTATGCAGCATGTGTCCAAAAGAAGAATTCTCAAAAATACTAGAGTCAGCGCTGCTGCAATATGACCCAATATCTATATAACGGAAGCCATAATTGGCATCAGCCACTTCCATTAAAACAAACAAAAAATATTTCTTGTAGTTAAAATACTGGCTTCCGCTACCCATGGGCTTTATTATCCGAATATGTTTTCCATCAATCGCTCCAACGCAATTGGGGAAGTTGCAGCATTGCCAGAAAACTTCAGAGATCTGTGACTATTCTTCTGTTGTAGGTTTGTTAAACACAATATCCATCAACACATCCCAAATAGCAGGCAGGTGTCACAGACTATGTAACTTGCTGTCAATTTTTCAACCCGAAAGGCATAGTGTAGACTTGCTAATGATTGTCCGGTTGCTAGGTACCTACAAAGAAATAAATATATATATTTTAACCGGTTCAATACAGGGCATTTTCACCCCCTTCCTTCCCAGACCAATTTTTAGTTTTCAGCACTGTCGCACTTTAAACGACAATTGCGCGGTCGTGCAACGTTGTACCCAAAAAAAATTGACGTCCTTTTTTCTCCACAAATAGAGCTTTCTTTTGGTGGTATTTGATCGCCTCTGCGGTTTTTATTTTTTGCGCTATAAACAAAAGAAGAGCGACAATTTTGAAAAAAACACAATATTTTTTACTTTTTGCTATAATAAATATCCCAATTTTTTTTTTTTTTTTTTTTAAATTTTTTCCTCAGTTTCGGCCGATACGTATTCTTCTACATATTTTTGGTAAAAAAAAAATCGCAATAAGCGTATATTGATTGGTTTGCGCAAAAGTTATAGCGTCTACAAAATACGGGATAGATTTATGGCATTTTTTAAAAAAAATATTTATTTTTTTAGCGGCGATCGCGATTTTTTTTCGTGACTGCGACATTATGGCGGACACATCGGACACTTTTGACACATTTTTGGGACCATTCACATTTATACAGCGATCAATGCTATTGTGTAAATGTGACAGGCAGTGAAGGGGTTAACCACTAGGGGGCGGGGAGGGGTTAATATGTTTCCTAGGGAATGCTTCTAACTGTAGGGGGAGGGGACGTACAAGGGGAGGAGACCGATCAGTGTTCCTCCGTTCTGGGAACACAGATCGCTCTCCTCTCACCTGACAGGCTGTGGATCTGTGTGTTTACACACACAGATCCACGGTCCGGCCTGGTTAACGGGCAATCGCGTGTGCCCGGCGGACATCGCGGCCGCGGGGCACACGCACCGGGTCCCGAGCAACACCGTGGGCGCGCGCCCCCTAGGCAGCCGGGAATCCCAGGACGTCATATGACGTCCACCCAGGATGGGAGATCCCATCCCAGGACGTCATATGTCTATGGCTGGGTAGGGAAGTGGTTAATTTGTTTTTTTAACAGGCAAGTGGAAGAGCATACGGGACGCCTACACTCAACATCTAACACTGCTAAGAGAATTTAGGAGTGGATCTGCGGCATGTGCTCCTGGAGATTATGTGCATGCCAAAGAATTGGAGTTCCTTCCGCCATTGCTGGCTCATGTGCAGGTTTCTGCAAGGTGTCTGGAAGATCTGATAGTGAAGGTACCATCAGAACTCCAAGCAGACATGTGGGCAGGTACCATTCGATACATAGCCACATTTATTCTGCCAACCACCACATATAGGTCCTCAGAACCTCCACCACTTTATGGTCCCTATGCAAGCCTCCCCCCCGCCCCATCTGCCAGCACCACATTCTTTACCCCTTTCTCAGTTGTCATCACCACATTCTGCCACCCACCTTCCTCTGCCAACACCACCACCTTCTAATTGGCAGAATGTTAATCAGAATCCCTCTACCTTCACCTGGTCACATTATGGCCATGCCATGAATGTGGTGATGTCATCTAATGAGGCAGTCAACTCCTCCCAAACCTTCCATCACCTCTAAAGTTTTTTGTTTTTTTAAGAGCTACGTTAGCTCTATTTCTTTTTTTATATTGTTGAGCTTGTTGTTTTGTCTTATTTATCTATAAGTTATCTTATCTAGATGTATATGTAAAGAACAAAAAAAGTTATATTTCAAAAATATATTTTATATTTGTAAAAAGTAAAGTTTTTTTTCTTTAAAAAAGTGTGTTTGGTGTTTATTTTATGCATATAAATATTTTTTTTTTTTAAATATTGGGTTCTTCATGCATCAGTCTTTAAAAAAATACAAAAATAAGAAAAAATTACCTCAGTGTGATGATTAATCGTTCAACAGGGGGTATACTGTTATGGAAATCTGTGTCCATTTGTTGCAACCGACTGACTAACCCAAGAACTCATCAAAGCTGTGAGCAAAAATAACAAATGTGGGGTTTATTAGTGGACATAAGAAAGGAACAATGTCAAACATCATGAATCCAAATAAGTTTGACTAACCTTTTTTTTTGGACATCCTAGTGTAGTCCAAAAATGTATCCTCATGATCACGTAGGTCACTGTACATGACCCAAAATTGGCCTCTCTCTTCTCGATCAGCAATTACGGGGTGGATCCAGTATCTGCGTGCCCTCTTCTTCCTCCTTCCTTTCATGCAGAAAATATGACGTAACCATGGCTGCTGCCACAAAACACGCCATCTCATCATCACTCATCTTTGCAGAGGACAATACAAACACATGGAGCAGGAAGCACAACGATGAACCGGTAGAAGAATATTCACCCAGGAAGCAGATGAAAAAATCTAAAAACATAGCAGCAAATGATGAAACAGATGATCATTTTTCCTATTGGCTAATAGGGATGAGCCGAACACCCCCCGGTTCGGTTCGCACCAGAACCTGCGAACGGACCGAAAGTTCGCACGAACGTTAGAACCCCATTGACGTCTATGGGACTCGAACGTTCGAAATCAAAAGTGCTCATTTTAAAGGCTAATTTGCACGGTATTGTCCTAAAAAGGGTTTGGGGAGCCGGGTCCTACCCCAGGGGACATGTATCAATGCAAAAAAAACTTTTAAAAACGGCCGTTTTTTCGGGAGCAGTGCCATATCCAATATGTTGGCAGAACTAAGAGGGCATTATGGATTAGATTGAAAGAACATGTACAAAATATTAAAAAAAGATTTGACAAGCCTAGCCTATCCAGACACTATTTAGAGCATCATAATAGTGATCCCTCATCATTGAGAATATGTGGGATTGAGAAATATAAACCCCATTGGAGGGGTGACAACAAAATTATTAAAATTAGTCAGGCCGAATCCAGATGGATTCATGAACTACAGACTTTATCGCCTCTAGGACACAATGTGGAATTCGATTTAAATTGTTTTATCTCCAATTTTTAATAGTTTTATCCATTACCTACATCAATATGCGATTTCTCCTTATGTGGGTATTTCATCTGTTATACCCGTTGGGTTCATGGCCATTAACATCTTTTAACAATTTTTACTTCTGTATTAGATCTATGTTTTACTCTGATTGCAGGCACTGGGTGTGATGTTTCTTGAGTAGCCTATGAGTAGGGGTTACTATGGATATTCTATAGATTATATTTACCATTAAGTATTTTAACCTATTTTAATTATCCCTCTAGATGGTTTTAAAATAATTTTGGGCATTTGGTTTTAACCATATCCATTGATCAGTGAGTTAGGGGTGACCCATCTATTTTTAATAACAGATTTTAATAATCAATTCCTCATTGTATAGATTTTATCTGTAAGTGGGTTCCTGTATTGTGGGTGATATCTTCAGTTACCACAAGATGGCGATGTTAGCACTGTTGGTACAGGAATCAATAATACATATTGCAGGAACTTGTAAAGTTAAAGGTTTTAAAGATTATGTTTTAGATTTGGTTTTTAATATTTACTTATGAAGAAGAGCTAATGAATACTGATCATGTGTTTAAAAGTTTGGCTGTATGCACCCTTTATACCTTCCTATGGATGATGACTATGGACGTATGCTGGGATTGTAATTGGTTGTTTTGCCGTTGCTATGGCAACGGCGCGCACATAAACTGAATGGCTGGCACCGGACTCCTCATCCCTTTGATAAAGTCACGTGGTGTGACGCAACGCGTCAGGGTAGGAGGAGTCAGGTGCCGACGCTTCCAGGGGACGGCCGAACCCGGAAGCACACTACATCCATTGTTCGTTCGCATTTTAGATGTAAGTTACTACGTTTTCAATAAAATTTTATGCTAAACTACTACACTATGAGACCTTTCCTTTGTCCCTAATCATTACTACTGGGATTACTGGGAACGGCGGGAGGAGATCCAGAGAGCCAGACCCACTCCAGGGAATCCATCCGTTCTGGGATCATACATCTGCTCTACCTGGCCCACGGGGGGGCCGCTGTTGGAGTGAGCGGCGGGAGGAGACCAAAAGAGCCAGACCCACTGACAACATTCCAGGGAATCCATCTCCTCCAGGATCACCTATCTGTTCTACTAGGCCCACTGGGGGCCGCTGTTGGAGGTGAGAGGCTGGGGGAAACGCTTGATGGGTGCACCAGAATTTATATGAAGATTATCACCAGCTACTGCACATTGGGCACCTTATTCACAGCTCATTCCCTGTGGACATTACCCATCACTGTTGCACAGTTATACACTTTTTGGACTGTTTTGCACTATCAGCACTTTGGGACAGCATCTCTGTTGTGGGATTGTTTGTCCATATATCATTACAGTTTGCGCTATCCACTGTAGTACATCAGTGCATGCATTATAGCTTTGACTGCACTGCTATCACCATTATCACTTTTTTGATTTTACTTTAAAAATGTTTATGTGATACTTTCATGCATGGTATATCTTATTTTAATCACTTTATTGCACATCCATTTGTGGTATACAAATAGTATATATGGTATACTTTACAAGTATTAGCACTAGGGATTTATTTGAATTTATTTGCGATTTGATGCGTTTTTATGGCATGCAATATTGTTACTTTGGTGTGCACCAGGGAGTATGTGCTTTTAGAATTAGCATCATTATTTTTAGTTTGTAATATTGTCACGTTCATTTTAAACAGAGTGGCTTTCATACTATTCACTTCACTTGACACTTTGGTGATTTTGATTTGTATTCCATCTTATTTATGTCCTGCTGTGGCACTTATGTTGGGATGCATTCCTACATGGAGATATGAAGATTAGAGTGTTTGGCAGTCTGATCGTTGTTCTTATTGATCCGGGTCAGTTTATTATAATTTTATGCTAGTTTGGTGCTGTTTGTTAGAGTAGCGCTACATATTTTATACTTAGTGATTTTAATGATGCTTAAAGTAAAAAAAAAAAAGTGAAATATTCCTTTAAATATCGTACCTGGGGGGTGTCTATAGTATGCCTGTAAAGTGACGCGTGTTTCCCATGTTTAGAACAGTCCCTGCACCAAATGTCATTTTTAAAGGAAAAAATCTCATTTAAAACTGCTTGCGGGTTTAATGTAATGTCGGGTCATGGCAATATGGATGAAAATCAGTGAGACAAACGGCATGGGTACCCCCCAGTCCATTACCAGGCCCTTTGGGTCTTGTATGGATATTAAGGGGAACCCCGCACCCAAATTAAAATAAGGAAAGGTGTGGGGCCACCAGGCCCTATATACTCTGAACAGCAGTATACAGGCGGTGCAAACAAGACAGGGACTGTAGGTTTGTTGTTAAGTAGAATCTCTTTGTAATTTTGAACGGGTACATTTTTAACGTGTTTAGCTCCAGCCAAAAAATCTTTTTTAAGCTTTTTGGAAAACATAGGGAAGGGTTATCACCCCTGTGACATTTGTTTTGCTGTCTTTCCTCCTCTTCAGAAGATTTCACCTCACTTTTTGTCCCAATGAAAAATGTTTTTTGAAAATTTGGGTTTTTTTGTGGAACAAGGATTGGAAAGCATCAGTGGAAAGGAGAATTTTTTTTCCCATATTAACTCTTACAGGAGAGAATTTCCCTTCCTAGGGGTAGATTTCATCTCACTTCCTGTTGTCTCCTTCCGTTTGCAAGTAGGAGTCGTTTGTAAGTTAGATGTTTGAAAGTAGGGTCCTGCCCTATATACTCAGCAGAAATTTGGGCCTTAGGTGTTGCTGTGGCCACAACACTGTAAGCCCTCGCAGGGCCCTGCTGTGAAATATTAGATCAAGAATTGTAATTACATGCCCCTGTTGAACAGGAGCTGAAAAATTAGGCCTTAGGCACTGGTGCTGGTGCCACAACACTGCAACCCCTTACAGACACTCTAGTTGGAATGCAGGAACGAGCCCTGCTGCAAAGTATTGCATCAAAAATTGTAATTACATGCCCCTGTTAGACAGGAGCAGAAAAATTGGGCCTTAGGCACTGGTGCTGGTGCCACAACACTGCAACCCGTCACAGATACTCTAGTTGTAACGCAGAAACGAGCCCTGCTGCAAAGTATTGCATCAAAAATTGTAATTACATGCCCCTGTTAAACAGGGGCTGAAAAATTGTGCCTTAGGCACTGGTGGTGGCGCCCAGAACCAAAAATGTTCTTACAAGCTATCAGCGTGATGATTGAGGAGGAAGAGGATAATTTCTCAGGGATAGTCACTCAGCATCAGCATAGGCAGTCTTTGAAGGGATCTGAGATTTCAAAAAAAATTATTCGGTTACATCAGCATCAGGTGCTTGGTAGCTGGTGGTGATCCAAGACTGATTCATTTTTATGAAGGTCAGTCGATCGACCGAGTCGGTGGACAGACGCACCCTGTGATCGGTTACCACGCCTCCAGCAGCACTGAATGTGCGTTCCGAAAGAACGCTGGATGCAGGACAGGCCAGTAGCTCAATTGCATACTGTGCAAGCTCTGGCCAGTGATCCATCCTCAAGACCCAGTAACCCAGAGGATTTTCGGTGGGAAAGGTGTCCAAGTCTGATCTTGCCCCTAGGTATTCCTGCACCATGTAAAACAGACGCTGGCGATGGTTGCTGGAACCGATCATACCTTGGGGCTGCGGACCAAAAAATTGTCTGAACGCATCGGTCAGACGGCCACCTTCTCCACTGCTCCTTCTTTGACTGACCGAAGCCTCAGCAACACGTTGTCCAGAAACAGGAGTTTGTAACCTCCCAGTCTCTGGGAACGCATTGCACAGACCTTTCTGCAAGGCCTCCCGAAGATGTTTCATCCTCTGCTCCCTCTGCGATGGCAAGATAAGGTCCGCAACCTTACCCTTGTAATGTGGATCAAGGAGGGTTGCCAGCCAGTATTGGTCCTTCTCCTTGATACCACGAATACGAGGATCCTTACGCAGGCTTTGCAGGATCAGGGAGGCCATGCAGCGTAGGTTTGCTGAGGCATTCGGTCCGGAGTCCTCTGAGTCACTAAGGACGACATGGTCCGCAGCCACCTCCTCCCAGCCACGTACAAGTCCATGTGTTTCTTGGGACTGATCCCTTAAAGACTGCTGCTGATGCTGAGTGCCAGGCTCCACCTCCATACTGACACAATCTTCCTCCTCCTCCTCCTCCTCCTCGTCCTCTTCCTGTGTGATCGGCGGGCACGCAGGAACACTGTCTGGATAAAGGGGGCCTTGAGAGCTAAGGAAGTCCTCCTCTTCCTGCCTCTGTTCTGCCTCAAGTGCCCTGTCCATTATTCCACGCAGCGTGTGCTCCAACAGGTGGACAAGGGGGGCAGTGTCACTGATGCATGCACTGTCAGTGCTCACCATCCTCGTGGCCTCCTCAAATGGTGACAGGACAGTGCATGCATCCCTGATCATGGCCCACTGGCGTGGGGAAAAAAAACCAAGCTCCCCTGATCCTGTCCTGGTGCCATAGTCGCACAGGTACTCATTGATGGCCCTCTGCTGCGTGTGCAGCCGCTGCAGCATGGCCAACGTTGAGTTCCACCTGGTGGGCATGTCACAGATTAGGCGGTTCTTGGGCAGGTTAAACTCCTTTTGGAGGTCCGTCAGCCGAGCACTGGCATTATATGACCGGCGGAAATGCACACAGACTTTCCTGGCCTGCCTCAGGACATCCTGTAAGCCCGGGTACCTGCCCAAGAACCACTGCACCACCAAGTTAAGGACGTGAGCCAAACAGGGCACATGGGTCATTTGTCCCTGTCGGAGGGCAGAGAGGAGGTTGGTGCCATTGTCGCAAACCACCATTCCTGCCTTAAGTTGGCGTGGCGTCAACCACCTCTGAACCTGCCCCTGCAGAGCTGACAGAACCTCTGCCCCAGTATGGCTCCTGTCCCCCAAGCACACCAGCTCAAGCACCGCATGGCATCTTTTGGCCTGCGGCATGTGGATGGCTGGGAGCAAACTTCTTTCGGCGGTGCAGCAGCTGGGGCAGGAAAATTTGCCTGGTACAATCTGACGTCGGTGTACCAAAAGCAGATTGCCCACAAGTACTTGGCTGTGACACACCTAATTCTACACCTTCATTCCTCTCAGTGCAGGTCTCAGAGAGGACTGAAGGTCTAGTGGGGTTGGAAATCTCAGCTGATGAGGAGCAAGGAGAGGTCCTCTTTGTTCTTTGGTGTGGGTCTTTTAGATGCGCTTGCCAATGAACTGCATGGCAGGTCAACATATGTCTGGTCAAGCATGTGGTACCCAAGCGGGAGATGTTTTGGCCACGTGAGATACGCTTGAGACATATGTTGCAAATAGCAGCGGTGCGATCTGATGCACTCGTCTCAAAAAAGGCCCACACCAAAGAACTTTTTGAATAACGCGCAGAGACTGCAGCGCCCTGCACATGTGATGCAGTCAATGTGCTGGCCTTAGGCTGGCCCCTGGAGGGCATCCTGCCTTGTTGGTGATGTGCCGCCTCCTCCTCCTCCTCCTCCTCCTCTCTCCTATCAGGCACCCACGTTGAGTCAGTGACCTCATCATCCCCTCCCTCCTCATCACTGGAGCAAACCCGGCAGTATGCTGCAGCAGGGGGAGCATGACTGCCAGATTGCTGTCCTTCTTGGGCACCCCCTCTGTCCGTGCTCATGTTACTGCCTTCATCGAGCTCAGTATCATCATCAGAGCCTTCCAAAAGCTGGGCATCCTCCTGGAGCATGTACCCAACACTGTGGTCAAACAGTTCGAGGGACTCCTCAGGAGGACATGGTGGAGCTAGGGAAGGAGTCACTGATGACATTGAGCCGAGGGAAGAGGCCGCTGCTTTGCCAGACAAAGCACCCTGGGCATGGGTGAGAGAGGATGAGGAGGATGAGGACGGCTTGGTCATCCACTCGACCAAGTCTTCCGCATGTTGCGGCTCAACACGGCCAGCTGCCGAAAAAAAGGCCAAGAGTGTCCCATGGCCACGTGCTGATGAGGATGCACCGTCTCCACGACCAGCACTAGACACAGAGCCTGCTTGCCCTCTCTTATTGGCTTGTGACTGTCTGCCTCTCCTTCTTGGCCTTCCAGACTAGGGATGAGCTTCGAGTTCGAGTCGAACTCATGTTCTACTCGAACATTGGCTGTTCGCAAGTTCGCCGAACAGCGAACAATTTGGGGTGTTCGCGGCAAATTCGAATGCCGCGGAACACCCTTTAAAAGTCTATGGGAGAAATCAAAAGTGCTAATTTTAAAGGCTTATATGCAAGTTATTGTCATAAAAAGTGTTTGGGGACCTGGGTCCTGCCCCAGGGGACATGGATCAATGCAAAAAAAAGTTTTAAAAACGGACGTTTTTTCAGGAGCAGTGATTTTATTAATGCTTAAAGTCAAACAATAAAAGTGTAATATCCCTTTAAATTTCGTACCTGGGGGGTGTCTATAGTATGCCTGTAAAGGGGCGCATGTTTCCTGTGTTTAGAACAGTCTGACAGCAAAATGACATTTGGAAGGAAAAAACTCATTTAAAACTACCCGCGGCTATTGCATTGCCGACAATACACATAGAAGTTCATTGATAAAAACGGCATGGGAATTCCCCACAGGGGAACCCCGAACCAAAATAAAAAAAAAAAAAATGATGTGGGGGTCCCCCTAAATTCCATACAAGGCCCTTCAGGTCTGGTATGGATATTAAGGGGAACCCCAGCCAAAATTTAAAAAAAAAATTGACGTGGGGTTCCCCCTAAATTCCATACCAGACCCTTCAGGTCTGGTATGGATTTTAAGGGGAACCCCGCGCCAAAAAAAA
The DNA here is from genome assembly GCA_037952835.1 of Lithobates septentrionalis. Classification (NCBI taxonomy): domain Eukaryota; kingdom Metazoa; phylum Chordata; class Amphibia; order Anura; family Ranidae; genus Lithobates; species Lithobates septentrionalis. The sequence continues at coordinate 1,852,092 of JBBDGP010000525.1, read as the reverse complement.
AAAAAAAACGGCGTGGGGTCCCCCTAAAAATCCATACCAGACCCTTATCCGAGCACGCAACCTGGCAGGCCGCAGGAAAAGAGGGGGGACGAGAGTGCGGCCCCCCCCCCCTCCTGAACCGTACCAGGCCACATGCCCTCAACATTGGGAGGGTGCTTTGGGGTAGCCCCCCAAAACACCTTGTCCCCATGTTGATGAGGACAAGGGCCTCATCCTCACAACCGTGGCCGGTGGTTGTGGGGGTCTGCGGGCGGGGGGCTTATCGGAATCTGGAAGCCCCCTTTAACAAGGGGACCCCCAGATCCCGGCCCCCCCCTGTGTGAAATGGTAAGGGGGTACTTACCCCTACCATTTCACTAAAAAACTGTCAAAAATGTTAAAAATGACAAGAGACAGTTTTTGACAATTCCTTTATTTAAATGCTTCTTCTTTCTTCCTTCATCTTCTTCTTCTTCTGGTTCTTCTGGCTCTTCTGGTTCTTCCTCCGGCGTTCTCGTCCAGCATCTTCTCCGCGGCGTCTTCTATCTTCTTCTCCTCGGGCCGCTCCGCACCCATGGCATTGGGGGGGGGAGGCTCCCGCTCTTCTCTTCATCTTCTTCTCTTCTTCATCTTCTTCTTCATCTCTTCTTCCTTCTTCTCTTCTTCATGTCTTCTGCGGGCCGCTCCGCAGCCATGCTGGCATGGAGGGAGGCTCCCGCTGTGTGACGGCGTCTCTTCGTCTGACGGTTCTTAAATAACGGGGGGCGGGGCCACCCGGTGACCCCGCCCCCCTCTGACGCACGGTGACATGACGGGACTTCCCTGTGACGTCACGGGGAATGCCACAGGGAAGTCCCGTCATGTCACCGTGCGTCAGAGGGGGGCGGGGTCACCGGGTGGCCCCGCCCCCCGTTATTTAAGAACCGTCAGACGAAGAGACGCCGTCACACAGCGGGAGCCTCCCTCCATGCCAGCATGGCTGCGGAGCGGCCCGCAGAAGACATGAAGAAGAGAAGAAGGAAGAAGAGATGAAGAAGAAGATGAAGAAGAAGATGAAGAAGAAGATGAAGAAGAAGATGAAGAAGAGAAGAAGATGAAGAGAAGAGCGGGAGCCTCCCCCCCCCAATGCCATGGGTGCGGAGCGGCCCGAGGAGAAGAAGATAGAAGACGCCGCGGAGAAGATGCTGGACGAGAACGCCGGAGGAAGAACCAGAAGAGCCAGAAGAACCAGAAGAAGAAGAAGATGAAGGAAGAAAGAAGAAGCATTTAAATAAAGGAATTGTCAAAAACTGTCTCTTGTCATTTTTAACATTTTTGACAGTTTTTTAGTGAAATGGTAGGGGTAAGTACCCCCTTACCATTTCACACAGGGGGGGGCCGGGATCTGGGGGTCCCCTTGTTAAAGGGGGCTTCCAGATTCCGATAAGCCCCCCGCCCGCAGACCCCCACAACCACCGGCCACGGTTGTGAGGATGAGGCCCTTGTCCTCATCAACATGGGGACAAGGTGTTTTGGGGGGCTACCCCAAAGCACCCTCCCAATGTTGAGGGCATGTGGCCTGGTACGGTTCAGGAGGGGGGGGGGGCCGCACTCTCGTCCCCCCCTCTTTTCCTGCGGCCTGCCAGGTTGCGTGCTCGGATAAGGGTCTGGTATGGATTTTTAGGGGGACCCCACGCCGTTTTTTTTTTTTTTTTTGGCGCGGGGTTCCCCTTAAAATCCATACCAGACCTGAAGGGTCTGGTATGGAATTTAGGGGGAACCCCACGTCAATTTTTTTTTTAAATTTTGGCTGGGGTTCCCCTTAATATCCATACCAGACCTGAAGGGCCTTGTATGGAATTTAGGGGGACCCCCACATCATTTTTTTTTTTTTTTTTTTTTGGTTCGGGGTTCCCCTGTGGGGAATTCCCATGCCGTTTTTATCAATGAACTTCTATGTGTATTGTCGGCAATGCAATAGCCGCGGTAGTTTTAAATGTGTTTTTTCCTTCAAAATGTCATTTTGCTGTCAGACTGTTCTAAACACGGGAAACATGCGCCCCTTTACAGGCATACTATAGACACCCCCCAGGTATGAAATTTAAAGGGATATTACACTTTTATTGTTTGACTTTAAGCATTATTAAAATCACTGCTCCTGAAAAAACGGCCGTTTTTAAAACTTTTTTTTGCATTGATTCATGTCCCCTGGGGCAGGACCCAGGTCCCCAAACACTTTTATTGACAATAACTTGCATATTAGCCTTTAAAATTAGCACTTTTGATTATTCATGTTCGTGTCCCATAGACTTTAACGGTGTTCGAACGAATTTTTTTCCTGTTCGCATGTTCTGGTGCGAACTGAACAGGGGGGTGTTCGGCTCATCCCTATTCCAGACATACTAATGGCCTGTAGCTGCACTAAGCTGGGATATATATATATATATATATACTGCAGCTAGCAAAATCAACTACCTGCCTGTAGTATGAGAACACCACCAACCTTGGCTTGTGACTGTCTGCCTCTCCTTCTTGGCCTTCCAGACATACTAATGGCCTGTAGCTGCACTAAGCTGGGATAGAACACCTGTAATTTTCTTCAGGTAGCTTTATATACTGTAACAAGACAAGCCTGCCTGTCAGAAGGAAGATAACAGGAACGGATCTAGCTGAACACTGTGAGCAGGACGCACTGTACTAAATGTAAATAGTCTAGCTGCCTGACCGTGGTACTAATAGGATCAAAAGAACACCAGTAATTTTCTTTAGGTAGCTGTAAATACTGTAACAAGACAAGCCTGCCTGTCAGTAGGAAGATAACAGGAACGGATCTAGCTGAACACTGTGAGCAGGACGCACTGCACTAAATGTAAATAGTCTAGAAGATAACAGGAATGGATCTAGCTGAACACTGTGAGCAGGACGCACTGCACTAAATGTAAATAGTCTAGAATTTAACAGGAACGGATCTAGCTGAACACTGTGAGCAGGACGCACTGCACTAAATGTAAATAGTCTAGAAGATAACAGGAACGGATCTAGCTGAACACTGTGAGCAGGACGCACTGCACTAAATGTAAATAGTCTAGAAGATAACAGGAACGGATCTAGCTGAACACTGTGAGCAGGACGCACTGTACTAAATGTAAATAGTCTAGCTGCCTGACCGTGGTACTAATAGGATCAAAAGAACACCAGTAATTTTCTTTAGGTAGCTGTAAATACTGTAACAAGACAAGCCTGCCTGTCAGTAGGAAGATAACAGGAACGGATCTAGCTGAACACTGTGAGCAGGACGCACTTTACTAAATGTAAATAGTCTAGCTGCCTGACCGTGGTACTAATAGGATCAAAAGAACACCAGTAATTTTCTTTAGGTAGCTGTTAATACTGTAACAAGACAAGCCTGCCTGTCAGTAGGAAGATAACAGGAACGGATCTAGCTGAACACTGTGAGCAGGACGCACTGCACTAAATGTAAATAGTCTAGAAGATAACAGGAATGGATCTAGCTGAACACTGTGAGCAGGACGCACTGCACTAAATGTAAATAGTCTAGAATTTAACAGGAACGGATCTAGCTGAACACTGTGAGCAGGACGCACTGCACTAAATGTAAATAGTCTAGAAGATAACAGGAACGGATCTAGCTGAACACTGTGAGCAGGACGCACTTTACTAAATGTAAATAGTCTAGCTGCCTGACCGTGGTACTAATAGGATCAAAAGAACACCAGTAATTTTCTTTAGGTAGCTGTTAATACTGTAACAAGACAAGCCTGCCTGTCAGTAGGAAGATAACAGGAACGGATCTAGCTGAACACTGTGAGCAGGACGCACTGCACTAAATGTAAATAGTCTAGAAGATAACAGGAACGGATCTAGCTGAACACTGTGAGCAGGACGCACTGCACTAAATGTAAATAGTCTAGAAGATAACAGGAACGGATCTAGCTGAACACTGTGAGCAGGACGCACTGCACTAAATGTAAATAGTCTAGAATTTAACAGGAACGGATCTAGCTGAACACTGTGAGCAGGACGCACTGCACTAAATGTAAATAGTCTAGAAGATAACAGGAACGGATCTAGCTAAACTGAGTACAGTGTATATATATATATATATATATATATATATATATATATATATATATATGCAACACCTGGGATGCATATATATACACAATACACTGTAAGTGCAGCTAACTGACTGACTGTTCTGCCTAATCTATCTAACTCAAATCAAACACTGTCTCTCTGTCTATCTCTTTCAACGCCGGAACACACACTACACAGGGCCGCCGTGCAGGCGGCCTTATATAGTGTGGGGCGTGTACTAAATCCCCTGAGCCATAATTGGCCAAAGCCTCCTTGGCTTTGGCCAATTACGGCTCTCTGTTCAGGCGGCGCTGTGATTGGCCAAGCATGCGGGTCATAGTGCATGCTTGGCCAATCATCAGCAAGCAATGCACTGCGATGCCGCAGTGAATTATGGGCCGTAAAGCGCCACACGAATTTGGCGCGAACGGCCCATATCGTTCGCAATTCAGCGAACGACCGAACAGCCGATGTTCGAGTCGAACATGGGTTCGACTCGAACACGAAGCTCATCCCTATTGGCTAATAAAAAAAATGCCAAAGCTCCAAAACGCCGGAAAACGCTGCATAGAAACGCGCAAATGCGCACGACAAAATGCCTCAAAAAACACTCAAATGCTACGCTCAGGTGTGAATGGGGCCTAACTCTGATGCCCCTAACTAAAATCTAGTGGAACCAATTGTCTTCAGTAGTACCCTAATTGGTAAATAGTGGACTCTATTTTCTGTGTGATTTAATCTCAGTATAAATACAGCTGCTCTGTGAAGCCCTCAGAAGTTTGTAAGAGAACCTTAGTGAAAAAAACAGCATCACAAAGGACAAGGAACACCCCAGACAGGTCAGGGATAAAGTTGTGGAGAAGGTTAAAGCAGGGTTAGGTTATAAAAGAATATCCCAAGCTTTGAACATCTCACGGAGCACTGTTCAATCCATCATCCAAGAATAGAAAAAGTATGGCACAACTTCAAACCTACCACGACATGGCCATCCGCCTAAACTGACAGGCTAGGCAAGGAGAGCATTAATCAGAGAAGCAGCCAAGAGGCCCATGGTAACTCTGGAGGAGCTTCTGAGTTCCACAGCTCAGGTGGGAGAATCTGTCCACAGGACAACTATTAGTTGTGCACGCCACAAATTTGGCCTTTATGGAAGAGTTGCAAGAAGAAAGCCATTGTTGAAAGAAAGCCATAAGAAGTCCCATTTGCAGTTTTCGAGAAGCCCTGTGGGAAACACAGCAAACATGTGGAAGAAGGTGCTCTGGTCAGATGAGACCAAAATTGAACTTTTTTGGCCTAAAAGCAAAACGCTGTGTGGTGGAAAACTAACACTGCACATAACCCTGAACACACCATCCCCACCGTGATACATGGTGGTGGCAGCATCATGTTGTGGGGATGCTTTTCTTCAGCAGGGACAGGGAAGCTTGTCAGAGATGATGGGAATCTGGATGGCAAATACAGGGCAATCTTAGAAGTAAACCTATTAGATTCTGCAAAAAGAGTTGAGACCGGGGAAAAAGTTCACCTTCCAGCAGGACAACGACCCTAAACATGGTTTAGATCAAATTATTTTCATGTGTTAGAATGGCCCAGTCAAAATCCAGACCTAAATCCAATTGAAAATCTGTTGCAAGTCTTCAAAAGTGTTGCTCACAAATGCTCTACATCCGATCTGACAGAGTTTGAGCTATTTTGTAAAGAGAAATGGGCAAAAATGTCACTCTCTAGATGTGCAAAGCTGGTTGAGACATCCCCAAAAAGACTTGCAGCTGTAATTGCAGCAAAAGGTAGTTCTACAAAGTATTGACCAATGGGTGCTTAATACAAATCCACGCCACACTTTAAACATATTTTTTTTTTTTTTTTTCTTTTTTTTTTTCTTCGTTTTTCAGCCACTTCAGTTAACTTGATATGGAGACAGCTTTCAGTTTGGTACTCATGTGTGTCTCTTACTTAGTCACATCATTGTGGCCTTGCAAACTTTCCTTCTTTTACATTGTGCATTCCATATTTAAATAATTACAATAATACAAATGTGTAACTTATAAAACACCCGGTTTGTGCATCGAGGCCGACCGGCCGCATAGTCTCTTATTATTATCATACGTGCTTATATATTATTACTGTTCTGTCTAATACACCATTCCCCCCCCCCAATCCCCCCCCCCCCCCTATCGGGCCCACATGGTACCAAGGTACGCCCTATATTTGACTACTGTTCTTTTTCGTTGTTCTCTCTTGGTTTCGGAACCCCAAGCCACGCCCAGCTCGACACCTCTATCCGGGTGGAGAGAGGATTGCTCTCGGCACTAAAATAGCACTGGTAAAGAGCGCGGCATTGCTTGGGCCCACAAGTTCCATAATTTCACAAATGTGTTATAGTTGCCTGATCTAGTATAGAATGTCCTTTCGCTCCATACTGTAGCGTTAATGGTTTCAATCCAAGCTTCAGGGGTTGGGGGTGTCCTCGATTGCCAGGATTGTGCTATTAGCTTTCTGGCTTGGAACAAACATCTTGCTATCGCTAAATCTGTATTCCTACCCCTCGGCCCGTTGTTCACATAGCCCAACACACAGGTCTTGGGGTCAAGTTCTAGGTTAACTCTGAAGGTGGTGTTGATTTTCTTTAGAATCTCGGACCAGTATCTAACTAGTTTTGGGCACCTCCAGACCATATGAATTAGATCACCTGTTCCTCTGCATCTAGGGCACTCATCATTGGCTCTAAGACCAAACATGAATAACTTTTTTGGTGTATGATACGACCTATGCAGCAACATCAGGTGGGAGGCTTTTTGTGAGGGAGAGACCGACACCTCCGATCCAAATTCAAGAATCCTTCTCCACTGTTCGTCCGTTATCTCCCCCACATCTGCCTCCCACTTGTCCCTTCCCCCTGTTGGACCTGCCTGCGTGTTTGTTCTCTTTGTAAGCTGGGTATATATCATTGAAATCAAGCCCTTAGTGGTCTCTGACTTAACTATTGTTTGCAATAACGGGATCCTACACCATACTAGGGGTTGTCTATTGAACTGTTTGCTCAATGCATGCCTAATCTGTAGATAGCTATAGAATACTTGGCTTGGTAATCTATACTCGTGTCTCAATTCCTCGAAAGATTTCAGAGTGTCCCCTTCATATAGTTGAATCAGTTGATTTATCCCACACCTTTCCCACATCTTATTCTTATCGACGGTTAGTAATTCGTGCAGTTGCTTATTATTCCACATTGGCGAGAGTTCTGAAATCCCTTTGTACCCCATTATTCTCTTGGTTGCCTGCCAGACCCTAGTGATCATTTTAAATGTCGGAATCTCCCCTTGTAGTGAATCTGCCTCCAGTGCTCCCACTAGTGAGCTGTGTGGGTTCCCCTGCAGAGTAATTTTGACATTGTTACTTCCACCTCCCTCGGAGTCGCATCCCCCTAGTTATTGTAGCTGGGCTGCCAAGAAATAGATAAACGGTTGGGGAACCCCCAGACCCCCCTCCGTGGCAGGGCGCTGCAGTTTTTGTAGGCCAATCCTGGCCTGACCTTTCTTCCATATTAACTCCCTGAAGAGGGATTGGATTTTTTGGAACCACTTCTCCCCGATCCAAACCGGGGAGTTGTGGAGTAGGTATAACAACTGCGGCATCCATACCATTTTTATCAAGTTGACTCTACCCGCCACAGACAGAGGGAGTCTACTCCAGGTGTCACATTTTCTCTTAAATTTTGATAAGAGGGGGACCAGGTTGTCTTCAATAAACGCACTGGGGTCCTTAGACAGGACAACACCAAGGTACTTCATCTTCCCCGTAACCTTCAGTTGGGGCAAACACGTCGAAATAGGATTGGCCAATGAGTCGACTGGCAGGAGCGATGATTTCTCCCAATTAATGGCTAGTCCGGAGAACTTTCCGAAGTCCTCCACTAGATACATCGCTTTCTCCAATGAGGTAGTCGTGTCCCCCAGGAAAAATAGGACATCGTCTGCGAAAAGCGCTATTTTCTCTTCCCCCCCTTTTCGCTGAAATCCCTGTATTTCGAGCGATGATCTCACTGCTCCCGCCAATGGCTCCATGGCCAGGACGAACAGTAAAGGAGATAGGGGGCACCCCTGCCTTGTCCCTCTTTCAAGGGGAAAATTTTCTGAATATTCGCCGTTTATCTTGAGCCTTGCCCTTGGATGGTTATATAGGATTTTTAACCAGCTGATGAATACGGGGCCAAATCCAAACCTCTCTAGCACCCTCCATAGATATTCCCACTCCAGGCTGTCAAAAGCCTTGGCGGTGTCCAGAGACAGTATGGCTCTGGATCCTTCATTTTCTGTCGGTACCTGGAGGTTCAAATAAGCCCTTCTGATATTTGTGCTAGTGGACCGGCCGGGGATAAATCCCGATTGGTCCAGGTGCACAAGTTTTGTAATACACTTATTTAATCTGGATGCCAGCACCCTTGCAATGATCTTAACATCTGTGCATAACAATGATATCGGTCTGTACGAGGAGACTTCCAGTTGGTCTTTGCCCTCCTTTGGTATAACTACTATGTCAGCCTCCAACATTGATGGGGGCAACCTTCCGTCCTTGACCGTTTGCTCCAGCACTTTTAGAAGCTCCGGAAGCAGGACCTCCCCATATCTCCTATAGATCTCCAATGGCAGCCCGTCCGGGCCCGGAGATTTCTGGCCTGACAACTCCGATACTGCCTTTTGCAGCTCCTCCAAGGTCAGAGGGGACTCCATCTCGTCCCTATCCCTCTCCGAGAGTACGGGCAGGTTCACCCTTTCCAAGAACCCATCCATCTCACTCTGATTCAAACCCCGACGTGACCTATACAGGTCTCTGTAGAATGTAGAGAAGGCCTCTAAGACCTCGGCGGGATCGGATGTAATCTTTCCAGCCGATGTCTTAATTGAGGAAATGGCCGGTGAGGACAGTTTGGACTTAATTAAGAGGGCAAGCGTCCGACCTACTTTCTCCCCTTCGCCGAAGTAATTTTGTTTCTGAAAAAGTCTCTTGTTCTCTACTCTTCTATTAATTACTTCTTTATATTCTTGTTGCTTATTGAGCCAAATCTCCTGTTTTTCCGGGGTTGGGTCTAGTACATATTGTGCTTCTGATTCCATGGCCTCCCTCCTAGCCCTCACCTCCCATTCCCTTGACGTTTTCTTTGCTATAACAACCTGCTGATGTAATAATCCCCTAAGGTATGCTTTTAAGGTGTCCCATATTACCCCTGCTGGTGCTGTACCTGAATTAAATGTTATAAACTCTTTTAGTTTGAAGGCTACTTCTGCTGGGCTACGTATCAGGTCCAACCATAGTGGATTTAATGTCCACCTTTTTTGGCTAGATCTAGTGTTTAGGTTTAGGGTCAAAGTCAGGGGTGAGTGGTCTGATATTCCCCTTGGTCCATACTCTATGTTTCCTGTTATTCGCAAAGCTTCGCTATTACCCACTGCCATATCTATACGCGAAAGAGTGGAGTATGAGCCTGAGTAACAAGAATACTGCCGAGTGTTAGGATTATAAGATCTCCACAGGTCACACCATCCAATCTCTTCGAGGAGTTGACCTAGGCGCCCCTCTGAAATCCCTTCCACCCGTAGGGCGGGCGGGAACCGATCCATTTTGTTATCCAGAACTGCGTTAAAGTCCCCTACCACTATTATAGGAGTATCCACCCTACTATCTATAAACTCTAACAGATCCAAGATAATCTCTGTTCTAAACGGAGGAGGGATATAGATATTTGCTATCACCATAGGTTTATTTTCCACAACGCAGCTCAGGAAGACATAACGTCCCAAAGTGTCTACCTTGGCTTCCCTGCAGGAAAATAGAATACCTCTCTTCACCAGTATACTCACCCCTCTTGAGTAAGAGGTATGGACTGAGTGGTACTGTTCTTGGAATTTATTACTCTGAATTTGTAGTTTAGTTTCATTAGTAAGGTGAGTTTCCTGCAACCAAGCCAATTCAACACCATAAGCTTCCATCACCGAGAACACCGCTGCCTTTTTGGCAGGGTCACCCATACCCCTGATGTTCCATGAGCCTATTTTTAGGGTTTTAGTAGGCATCTAACAAAATTAGGAAAAAAAAAAAAAAATGAAAAAAACAACAACAAAAAAGAAAAAGAAAAAAAGGAAAATGCAATTCACTCGTGCATTTGTGTCTACAAATCTTGGCGTCATCTCTGTGATTGTAACAAACAAGAAAGTGAAAAGGGGGAGGGGTCCCCGCGTCCAGGGACCGCCCCGCCCCTTGTATTGTTTAACTGCAAAAGCAAACACCATGTGCTAATGTGCTTTATTTTTATCGGCCCCCTCCTCCTAAGTGTGTGTACCTTTCGTTCGCCCCATTGTCTAACCCTGTATCTCACTGTGAGCCCCCCCCAGCCTTAACAAAATATACCCCCCTTCTCCCCGCCCTTGTATGTGACCCCCTCTCTTGCCTAACTAGGCTAGCCCTAGGGACTTTACTTGTGACCTTTTCCTTCCCTCCCAACCATTCAAAAAAAAAACTCCCGGCTCATGCTCTGAGCAAATACTTTGTGACACACTTCCAAACTCCTCCCCCCTCCCCAACCCTATTACCAAGCTTCATGGCACCACCTTGCAAACCCCTCCCCCCCTCCCCCCCTCCCACAACCCAGTTCCAAAACATCAAAACAATACTTAAAACATACATAACTAGTGCAACCGCATCCCTCATCCGTGCTTCCGTCTGTTGCACCCCTCCCCCCCCTTCCCCCATGCCATCCGCTTTTATGCTCCAAAAAGCAAAAAAAAAGAAAAAAAAAAAAAAAAAAAAAAAAAAAAAATAAAAGAACCCCTAACCAGCCTTATTCCACCCATAGCTCTACAGGTCCATTTTGTTATCTTCAAACCATTTTGTTGCCCCTGTCACTGTATCAAAAAAATGGGTAGCCCCCAGGGCAGTAACACGCAGGCGTGCCGGGTACAGCAGGGCATATTCAATCTTATAATTCCGTAGGTTACGCTTGATGTCCCTAAATTCGGCCCTTCGTTTCTGTAGATCGGGAGAGTAGTCGGGAAAAAATAGGATTTTAGCACCGTTGTGCAGAATATCCCCCATCTCTCTGGCCCTGCGCATCAAGATAGCCTTGTCTTTGTAATTAAAGAGTTTCATGATTATTGGCCTAGGATACCCCCCTGACGATGGAGCTTTAGTTGGCACTCTGTGGGCTCTTTCAATAGAAAATAGGTGAGAAAAAGATTCCGTTCCAAATATTCCCCTAAGCCACTTTTCCAAGAACTCTTCGGGGTGAGGGCCCTCACACCTCTCCGGTAAGCCCACCACCCTCACATTGTTCCTGCGAGACCTATTTTCCATTTCCTTCATTTTGGTTTTATATAGGCCCATCTGCGTTTTCATTGCTTTGAGCTCTAGCTTTATTGGGGCTAAATCGTCCTCCACCTGGCTCAACCTCTCTTCCAGTGTGCTTGTTCTAGCAATAGTCCTTTGCAGGTCTTGATTTACTGTTATTAGCTCTTCCTTTAGTCCCTTCAGTTGGTCGCACAGGTCGCTTAGGGAGGCCTTGCAGGAGTTGACGGCGCACAGAACATCTTTCAGTGTGGGCTCGACTGTTACTGGTGCGTTTTGCTCAGCGACATTGTTGGTTGCTGTCCCCGAGGACTCGCCCACCGGGCTTCTGCTGCTTGCAGTTTTTGCGGTATGCATTACAGCCGGTCCTTTTCCTAGGCTCTTCCTATCCCCGGGGCCCCCCACGCAAGGTTTCTCCTGCTGTTGCTGGGTATTTTTAAGTGGCGAAGAGGTAGAGGGATGCGCAAATTTTTCCAGTTTGGCCGCTGCTGCTACCTGATTCCCCTTCTCTTTAGATGTGCGGGTTATTTGGGAGCTGATATTCTCCTGCTGCTGCAACTCCTCACCCTTTTTTCTGGTCATAGTTTATTATGTAGGCCAGGGGATTATATAAGAAGATTTAATTGACCGACAAGTTTACCTTGCCTTCAATATGATCGCAGTCCCGATAGTGTCCTTATGTTTAATTATTGTTGGGGTTATCACTCGGCCTAATACGATAAATATTTCAATACTGTTTAGGATTTCACTTTATTACCATAGAGCTGCGTGCACTTTGTTTGTATAACTCCACAGATCAGTCGGATCCTCTCTCCCTCACAGGGGGCAAGCCACCTTGTTACTGTATGTCCAGTCACCTGAATCTCCCCCTCACTGCTTCAAACTACAGCAATTCACCTCCTAAGGGGAGAGGACAGGCAATCTACTTTCTAAGCAGCAGAGAGGGGGGGGGGGGGGGGGAGAAAAAAAAAACACAAAAAAAAAAAAAAAAAGACACAGGTTGTACCTTGATGCTGCCAGATTACCTGGGCAGCGCAGGGACTCTTCTGGTGATCGCTCGTTTGGTGCTGACAGGCTCGGTTTCCGCTGCCTCTCTCCACGGATGCCGGAGCCGTTGCCCCAGCAACCTCTCCTAGCGCGGCGAGTGTCCCGCTCACCGCTCCAAAGGGGGAGCCCCCGGCGTCTTCCTCCTCGCTATCTGAGCGGCAGCGCCGGTGTTCCGGCGTCCAGCGCAAGCACGGGCTAGATGAGAGGGAGCCAGATAAGAGGGAGCCAGGCAGCTGAGCAAGCGCCAGACCTTACGGGGGGACAAAGTGTGGCTATCCGGGCCGGGTCCTTCAGGCTGGTTCAAGTGGTCACACTTTAAACATATTTACTTGTAAAAAAATTTGAAAACCATTCATCATTTTCCTTCCACGTCACAATTACAGTATGTGCAACTTTGTGTTGATCTATCACATGAAAAAAAATTGTTTTTGGTTGTAACATGACAAAATATGGAACATTTCAAGGGGTATGAATTTGTCACGAATGTCACATCTACCTCAATGCAGGTGGCCAGACACTATAGCTAGCTACTGTGTGCTTCACCTATAGTAGCCCCTTAAGGCAGGCAGGCCTATCGGTACTTGGTTGCCCCCCAGGACTTATACACAATGCTATAGTGCCTGACCACCACACCAGGGCAGACACGAACAGAGCAAACAGCACACTACTTGCAGTTTAGCAGACAGATAATGTGGTTCTAAGTCGGTCCAGGTAATAAGGCAGGCTGAGTTCAGGGAATACTCCAATATCTGATCCAATGACAGTCTAGGTGAAAGACAGACTGAGTTCAGGGAATAGTCCAATATCCGATCCGTGTCATACACAGGGAAATCCAACAGCAAAGCAAGGCAGACAAATAGGAGGCTTGATCAGGAACAATGCAAGGGATAGAGTGTTCGGTTTTCTTATATCCGGTGACTGATCAGATCAATCATCTTGCAGGTGAACACAGATAGGGGAAAAGCAACAGCCAACACCCGGGTGCTGGAATGAAGAACAGGGGCACTAAGTGATCATGACAGAATACTTTTTAAAGGCACTGTATCCAATACTTTGTACAGCTATTTGTGTTCGCTGTTTGGGCAAATTTTTTTCAATTCTATATGTTTTTAATGACGTGGTTTCTCTACAGATGTGTTTATCAACTTAGATTTTGTCATCTCCTGAAGATGTGAACATTGTTTCACAAAACTCATTGAGAGGTTTATACCAGTGCCTGGTCATCTTTGTATGTCTTTGCTGTTGTGAAAACGACATGGCGTTATATGGCAACATACACCAATGTATACTTTTTAATGCTTGGTTAAATATAGTTTGTATTCTGCTTCTTAAATTTTAATATGAAACATAAATAAAAAGATGTAACATTTTTAAATAATCGTATCATTTTATGGCGTGACTCTTTAAAAGTCTCAAGGGCATTCTTTTTACTTTAAGAAATTAATTGTTTCAGGGACTGAATTCTGCCTACATCTGTGCACCCGAGCCATCATTATCTATGTGGCAAAATATCCACCATGCTCTGCTCTGGAGCTCTGGAGTTTGTCCTACATGTTCAAGTGTATGGGCTGCCCTATGCCCGACGAGTGAAAATACTTTAAATTGCCCCCCCATAAAAAATGCATGCGTGAACTCAAGATATGTAAATGGGGTCTGACAGCTGAGAGTCTCTGTTCACTCGATCTTATGTACTTGCATATAGATGGTTATACTATGCAACCTGATTGTACAATCTCTGTACAAATGTATTAAATTTGTATCAAATCAGGCAGGCCCTTGCACTACATAGTAGATGGTAGATCTTAAGTAGATTGTACAATAAGATTGTACAGTGTATGGCCCCCTTAACGGAAGAAGTAGGAAAGTTGGTGGAAATAAAACAAGAGGTAGTAGAGTAATGAGGAAGGTGTGGTCCAGTCAGGTAAACGCACCCTATTCCGTGATGCAGTAAGGCAGTGCTTGAAGGGATATGAAGCTTCCTGGAATGTCACATGATCTACAGGAAGTGATGGAATCAGAAAGCATTTTGTTTATTTATGAGCAGAGGTGAGCACATTGAGATGACTTGATGGCTTGAAAGACATTACAAAAGGCTTCTATTTATTATGAAAAGGTGAAAACCAAAAAGATTTTTGACTTTATATATTTTAAAATACAAAATTGTAACAATAGTAGTAACATGGCAAAAAAATGTTTTTCCTTAAATATGTGGTTACGTGACTTAAGTTTAAAAAATTTTAATTTTTTATTTCTTTTTGCAGAAATTGGACAGACCTGTGGTGCACCACCAGTAGTGCAATTTGGAGACATCACAGAAATAAAACAAAAGACCTATCAATCAGGCTCTTCTGTAATATATAAGTGTGCAAATTATTATAAGCTTGAAGGAAAACAGGTCATTACATGTAGAGATGGAGAATGGGAAAAGGAGCCAGTCTGTCGAGGTATGGTGATTTTAGTATTTATGGAAAGTTTCTTTGGTTTTTAAGCTAGGTGCAGGTACTGTATAAATTAGTCTACTAATAATTTAGGTCTGAAGTCGCTCAGTATATGATAACATACATAACAAAAATTTTGTATGCAAATGCTGAAGTTTTGGTAAGCAATAGTTCACAGTACATTTTCAGCTGCCTTGCATATCAAAATGATTTGTTGTTAGAAATACCCTAACTATATATTTTTTTATAAAATGGAAAAAATCAACAAAAATGCATCTCTACTTTGTTTAATGTATAATGTATTTAGTATATTTAACCCAAATCCAAATATTGTCACTATTTTATTCTCTCCTATTTATCCCGAGTGCAGGGACTCTAGATATGTTTAGTTTTTGATCCATAAGTCTGCTCTGTAAGGTCCAAAACAAGGGCATATTTTTTGTAGATATTAGGCATTATTCTTACCTGCTCTGTGCAATGGTTTTGCACAGAGCAGCCCCAAGCCTCTTCTTTTCGGGCTACCCTGGCTCCTCCCCCCTGCCGAGTGCCCCCAATAGCAAGCCTCTTGCTATGGGGGCACTCGAGCAGGCTCACTCCTATGCAGCGCTGTGTGTGGATTCACACATAGTATGGCTCTGCCCCCCATTCTCTTTTCATTGGCTGTGATTGACAGCAACAGGAGCCAATAGCTTCCACTACTGTGTGAGCCAAGCAGGAGAGAGAGACCCGGGAGAACTGCTGCTCTCATGCACATTGGTGAATCAAGAGGTTATAGCCCATCAATTCAGACTTAAAAAGAAAATGACAGTTCTAAAAAAATAAAAAATAAAAAAAAAATCTACTTCTAGCATGAGCATGAATGTCTAATATGTAATAGACATTTATACATGTACACTTATCCTCACTGTCTATGAGTGTGTACACATGTGGGGAGTGATGGTGTTTTTATTTCTTATTTGTTCATTATTTTCTTACACTTTAATGTTTTTTTACACATTTTTACCTTTACTTTGCTGCTAGTAGATCGTTTGACAGTTTGCTTGTACACCTGAGTGCTTAGAGGTGAATACTTCTGGGTTCATACTCAATGGAAATTAGTGATTGGATGTTTCCTTATCTCCTTTACTGACTTGGCCAACCTGAAGAGTACAGGTGCAACCTCACAGCCACGTGCAAAAGTAATTGGTGGGGTGTACAGTCACAGGGATAACTTTAAGGGCCAGTTCACACCAAAGAAATGCAGTATGGATGCGTTCCAGATGCTTTTCTGCATGCGCGTTTTTGATGCATTCCAGTGCATTTTTGGTCCAGTTAATTTTTCCCCCTCATTCTTCTTCATCTTAAGTAAACACATGTGGGTTCCAGTTCGTTTTTGGACCGTTCCCGTGCATTCCAGTTCGGTTTTGATGTGCTTTACAGCGTTCCAGTGCAGTCCAGTGCAGGAAAAATGCAGCATGTTCTACTTTTTTTTCTGAACTTGCAAGCACTGGTGTGAACGATGCCATTGGAAACCATATAACCTACTTTTCATGCTTTTTTGATGCAGAAATAAAATGCACTGCATGTGGTGTGAACTGCCCGTCGGTTATCTGGCATGCTCAGATAAGGTCCTGATATGTATTCTGGGGGGGCCCTTACACCATTTATTTATTTTATTATGGTGTGGGGTTTCCCTCAAAATCTATACCAGGCCTAGAGGGCCTTAAGCATTCTCTTGCTAGTTAGCTAGGGTTTTTAAATAACAAATATACAGTGTCTTTTGTAAAATCCTATACATTTTTAATGATCTAATCAATTTACAATATATATAAAGTATGTCACAAAAGTGAGTACACCCCTCACATTTTTGAAAATATTTTATTATATCTTTTCATGTGACAACACTGAAGAAATTACACTTTTCTACAATGTAAAGTAGTGAGTGTACAGCTTGTATAACAGTGTAAATTTGCTGTCCCCTCAAAATCACAACACACAACCTTCAATGTCTAAACCGATGGCAACAAAAGTGGGTACACCCCTAAGTGAAAATGTCCAAATTGGGCCCAAAGTGTCAATATTTTGTGTGGCCACCATTATTTTCCAGCACTGCCTTAACCCTCTTGGGCATGGAGTTCACCAGAGCTTCACAGGTTGCCACTGGAGTCCTCTTCCACTCCTCAATGACAACATCATGAAGCTGGTGGATGTTAGAGACCTTGCTCTCCTCCACCTTCCATTTGAGGATGCCCCACAGATGCTCAATAAGGTTTAGGTCTGGAGACATGCTTGGCCAGTCCATCACCTTTACCCTCAGCTTCTTTAGCAAGGCAGTAGTCATCTTGGAGGTGTGTTTGGGGTCGTTATTTTGGTATACTGCCCTGTGGCTCAGTCTCCAGTGGGAGGGGATCAAGCTCTGCTTCAGTATGTCACAGTACACGTTGGCATTCATGGTTCCCTCGATGAACTGTAGCTCCCCAATGCCAGCAGTATGCAGCCCCAGACCATGACACTCTCACCACCACGCTTGACTGTAGGCAAGACACACTTGTCTTTGTACTCTTCACCTGGTTGCCTCCCCACACACTTGATACCATCTGAACAAAGTAAGTTTATCTTGGTCTCATTGGACCACAGGACATGGTTCCAGTAATCCATGTCCTTGGTGTGCTTGTCTTCAGCAAACTGTTTGCAGGCTTTCTTGTGCATCATCTTTATAAGAGGCTTCCTTCTGGAACAACAGCCATGCACACCAATTTGATGTAGTGTGCAGCGTACGGTCTGAGCACTGACAGGATGAGCCCCCACCCCTTCAACCTCTGCAGCAATGCTGGCAGCACTTATACATCTATTTCTCAAAGAAAACCTCTGGATATGACACTGAGCACAAGCACTAAACTTCTTTGGTCGACCATGGCAAGGCCTGTTCTGAGTGGAACTTGTCCTGTTAAACTGTATGCTGTATAGTCTTGGCCACCATGCTGCAGCTCAGTTTCAGGGTCTTGGCAATCTTCTTATATTTTCGACCATCTTTATGTAGAGCAACAATTTATTTTCTTCAGATCCCCAGAGTTCTTTGCCATGATGTGCCATGTTGAACATCCAGTGACCAGTATGAGAGAGTGATAACACCAAATTTAACACACCTGCTTCCCATTCACACCTAAGACCTTGTAACACTAATGAGTCACATGACACCGGGGAGGGAAAATGGCTAATTGGGCCCAATTTGGACATCTTCACTTAGGGGTGTACTCACTTTTGTTGCCAACAGTTTAGACATTAATGGCTGTGTTGAGTTATTTTGAGGGGACAGAAAATTTACACTGTTATACAAGCTGTACACTCACTACTTAAAATTGTAGCAAAGTGTCATTTCTTTGTCATTTCTTCAGTGTTGTCACATGAAAAGATATAATAAAATATTTACAATACAAATATATATACAAATATTTTATATATATATATATATATATAGTAATTTATTATACCTTAATTTCTCAAGGGTAGCCAATGCAGCATTGTTTTTAGTGTTAACGTTTCAATGAAGCTCAGTCCATCTTTCTCAAGCCTTGTATATGGAAGGTGCTATGTACATGTAAATAGGCAAATTCCAAAGTGACATAACACCATGTGTCTCTCATACACAGTCCAATTTCAAACGTGAAAAACCAGCAACAGATCATCTGTATCAATTTTCAGACACCAGTGTGTTGATGTGAAACAATCTCTTCCCAGTGCCTCAAGCCAACTCCAAAAAGTGTAGATACATGTTCACCCTTTGAGATGAACCTCTAAATCATAGGTCTAACCCAGCTTTAAAAACGATTTCCCAGTTTGGTGGTGCTCAACTCTTTACTCCTTCCAAATAACACATTTGCTGGTATAGATCAAACAGATGTTTAAAGCAAACAAAGAAACTTAGTGCTCTCTGTTTTGATTTTTTTTTATTGGAAGCAAGTACTGTAGATGAAAAACACTTAAATAAAAAGGACAGGGATCGCATGCAGTTCTCTTGCCCACTCTGGGCTACCCAACGGATACTATAAACAATTTAGAGATATATTGACTCCCAAATTAGTTTTATATTTTAATTATCTGAGGAAGGGCACTTTTACCTTAAAAGATGAAAACAGAGGACCCCGCCGAGGTATCGAACTATCAACCAATTTCCCTTATTACCTGTGACCTTAAAATACTTAAACACTAGCGCTATTACTTTTTTTTTTTTGGAACACTATACCCAAAAGACCAATGGGGATTTATCAGATACCGACAAACATCATGCAAGATACATCATTCAGTGAACCTTATCTCAGCAGTGTATTCACATGATCTGATGTGCGATGTTGCTGTCGCTAGACCTCCACAAAACCATTTGATAGCCTTTCTTGTCACTACTACTTGTTTTCGGTATTAGAAACTATATGGTTTGGCCCCTCCTTTGGCCCCTTGTGCCACACACCCACATCAGATATTTCCTCTAGGGGTTATAAATCGGACTAATATATATACACAACGGGGCACGTGACAGGTCTGTCGTGAACATAGATGCACACTATTTGAAGACAATGTTTTAATGTACATAACTTCCCCTTATACCACTGTAACACCCTTTAGCTTAGTGTGCTAGGTATAGTGTACATAGCTGTAGTGTAGGTAAATTTAATCTGGGTCAGGGATGAGTGACTCAGGGAGGTTGGATGAATCATCAAGCAGCACCTCTGGTTACCCCCCCCCCATTTGCTGGAACCTTGGAGAAGTTTTCAAAAGAATGGGTGGGAGGTTAGGAGGAGCTGTTTGGAGTATTGAGGAGGGCCCCAGCTAATCCCCAGCAAGTGGCTGACAGGGGGCAGGCACCTCTTAAATACTCTTGGGTCATGCCAGCAGGGGCAGTCGGGGGAAAGATGGAGTGCTGAGGAGGCTGTCGGTGGTGGCCCTTAAGGGTAACCCCTAGTCTGGGGGGTGACCTCGGGTCTGGGCCTTGGGTGCTGGAGGGACCCTCTACAAAACAGAGGATATCTTTCCTGGAAGCACGGGAGCAATTGTGAGGACAGCAGGAACAGGTAAGCACGTTCAGAAGAAGTCAGTTCTCATCCAGGAGTCCAGGAAACGGCCAGGTGGGCTGGTGAGTGTACAGTCTGGTAGGACTGTGGGAAGTAGCCAGCAGGGCTAGTGAGAGGCAGCTGCAGTCAGGCGGCTGGCAGTGCCTGAAGAGGTGGTGCTGGGATCAGTAGCCACAAGAATGTAAGCTGGACATTAAACTTTGCTACACAACCAAAGAGTCCTGCGGTCCCTGCCTATAAAGACTTTTGCTTCAAAATCTGACTGTTTCGAGGAGCGCATGCGTGGCAGTCTCCAAGAGGGCTGCTTAAGCCAGGAGCCCCACACTTCTGCGGCCATACGGTGCACCTAGCGGGGGACACAGGGTCCAAGGACCCACCACACCTGCACAATCCGATGGAGGAAAGCCCCGGGAATGGACACATGTCATCGGGCTCGGCCCAGAGAGACTTGAAGCTGCAATTCAACACCGCAGCCGATCGGGCTAAATCCAAGATGGCGGGTGCCACGCAGCCACACACTCCAGGCTCAGAGGAGCTCTCCAGACTCAGCTACCCTAATCTTCACCCGGGACCTACGTGAGTAACCACCAGACCGTGGCCCCCTCCCCAGTCTCCACAGAATCCCTCATTGAACACTCTATGGAGGATCTCCAAGTCTCCCCTCTGGGGCCCCCCTTTCCGATCAACAGATGTGCCTTCTCCATCTGACCTGTCCCCCAACTCCATCCTCACAGCTCCTGACCTTTTCATTAAATTTTCAGATCTGCTGGACAGGGAACTAGCACAGACTGCAGCCAAAATCACAGATGATATCCGGGAGGACTTCCAGAACCTGGGATCCAGGATGGAAGCTATATAAAATAAGCTGGACATAACTGTCTCTAAAACTAAACAGAACTCTGACCATATTCAGGTTCTCCAAGACCAAATGGACACGCCCTTATCCAGGATTGACGACCTGGAAAATAGATCCAGGAAAAAGAATCAGAGGCCTCCCGGAATCAATCACTGACACCATGTCTGTCGTGCAAGATTTCATCAAACAAATGATTCCCAACAACACTCCACAAAAAATGGAGTTAGACCAGGCTCACATGACCTTGAGCCCTCCAAGAAAAGATGGCTCCCCCAGAGACATAGTGGTGAAACCCCATTTTTTTTCTCCAAGGAGGAAGTGATATAGCTGTGTCACTTCCAATCTCCCCTATCTTACCGAGGGCATGCCATACAGGTCTTTGCTGACATTTCGCCAACCACTATTCAAAAAAGGAGATCCTTGAAAGCCCTCCTAACAGTGTTATCTCAATGTGACATCAAGTACAGATGGGCTTTCCCCTTTGCTTTAAAGTTTGACTTCAAAGGCAAAAAGCATTCCTTCCACAGCCTCCAGGACGGTGAACGTCTCCTCCTAGACCTGAGACTCATCTCGCAAGAAGCGGAAATGGACTTTGCTAACTCTAGCTCCGGATCTGCCAAGCGTCCCTCTCCCATGAGCCTGACGACTGTCTGGAACAAGCCTACACCTAAACGCTCCAAAGGGCGCTAGGCCCCCCTAATATCCCAGGCCCTAAACCCTGACATCAGTGTCATTTTTTTTCCAAGACCAGGAGGTCGCAGGGCGGGTAGCCCTGAGTTCCCTATTTTACAACTCCCTAGTTCCTAGCTTATCTCATGTGTTTTGTTTTTGACATTTCACAGGCTAGAACTTTGTTGCCCGAACACTTCATTTTTGTCACATTGGGTCAACCCGTTGATCCACTCTGTGATCCTGAATTTCCGGGGCGTCTCCCCAGGGATTCAGATCCTTCCCCCATATGGGGAGGAGGCAAGCCCCCCACGACCACGTGCCTAGGCCAATCTTTTGCAGTTGTTATTTCAGTGCGCTGAGGCCGATGCAGTTTTGTCATGGCTCCCCCTACCCCATGGATTTGGTTTCACATTCTCCAGGGTTAGGTGTCCACCCCTCCTGGAGGGAGTGGACATTTTTGTTTCCCAGGCAGCAGGACCAGCTGTCTTCTCAGGTTTCCTGGAGGCCTGAGTACCTTATCCTATCTTCTCATCCTTTTCTTCTTTCTTTCTTCTCTTCTGCCATCCTAAATGACCCCATGAGAAAAATCAAGTTAGAATACTTCACCCTCAATGATGTTGAAGGTGTTTCAGCAGAAACTTTATGGGTGGCGCATAAAGCCACCATAAGGGGCAAGATCATACAAATTGCTACCCAACTGAAAAGAGCAAAACGCGCAGACATCAAGAAATTGGAGAACTTCTCCTCTCTCCGAGTAGATCACAAGAAAGACCCATTTTGAGTCCCCACCTCCCTTCTAGACGCAGCCCATCTGGAACTGAACTTAGCACTGACAGCCAATGCAGAGAAAAGCATTAGATGGAGTGGGATGAGATATTGCCATCAAAGAGACCAGACAGGTTACCTTCTGGCTTCCAGGCTTACTGTCACGTACCTAGTGGATGAGACCGATCTGCAGGGGATGACCTCTCTTGTGGCTCCTACTCGAGCCCCCTGGTAGGGTAAACAGGAGGCACAGGAGTCAAGAGTGGCATGAGTGCCTGGCAGGATCAACAGAATGAGGTTGGTCTGGAGTTCAGGAAGCACTGTACAGAAGGACCGCAGACTGTGCTGAGAGGTCGGCAGGAACCTGGAGCAAGCTGGATCAGCAGGCAGGTGCAGCAGACTGGTACCGGACAGCAGACTGTAACCTGGAAGCAGGAGACTGGAGCTGGACAGCAGACTGGAAGCTGGAACCAGTTGACTTGAACTGCACCACAGACTGGAGCTGGGCAGCAGACTGGAGCTGGGCAGCAGACTGGAGCTGGGCAGCAGACAGGAAGCTGGGACCAGGATACTGAAGCTGGAGGGTCGGAAGAAAGCCGGGTAAAGTACCAGAACAGGTTTTCAGGAATCAAGACACGTAATGCTGTAGAGCAGACAGCAAAGTCCCAGTGTGATAGTCTGGTTTAAATAGCCCGCCTGGTGTCAATGGGCGTGCGCGCACTCCCGTGCACTTTGGCGTGCACGATCACGCAACAGCAAGTTTAGGACGCCAGTTACCAGCAGGATTTTCCTGACATTGCCCCCCCCAAGAGGCAGCCTCCGGATGCCCAACCGGGCCCACTTTTCAGGATGAGATCTCTTAAAGGGTTGAATTAAGTTTTTAGCATGAATGTTCTCTTCAGGCTCCCACGAGTTCTCTTCAGGCCCATATCCTTTACATTTAATCAGAAATTGGATTTGATTATTCCTCTTCCTGCAATCCAAGATGGCTTCTATTTCAAATTCTTCCTCCCCGTCCACTATTACAGGATCGAGAGGATCCAAATTCTGGTCAGAAAAAGGGTTGCAGACAGAAGGTTTCAACAGGGAAACATGAAAGACAGGATAAATCCTGAGTGAATCCGGGAGTTCCAGCTCATAAGCTACCTCGTTGATCTTCCTCTTTACGGGGAAAGGACCCATGAACTTAGGACCCAACTTCCTAGAGGGACAAGCCAATTTTAGATTTACAGTGGATAACCATACTAGTTTTTGTCATGGTTTCCTGTAATAATTGGTTATTGGAGACAAAAAAATGTATAGTTTCTTGGACTGCTGGTACAGAGTATTCAGACATGAAATTGGGCAAAAAAGATGGGTGAAAACCGTAGTTGGCAAAAAACAGACTTTGTTTCGTGGCAGAGTAGATGAAATTATTGTAGGTGAATTCGGCAAAAGGAAGCAGGGCGAACCATTCATCCTGAGAAAGAAAGAAAAGCAGCATAGATATTGCTTGAGGGTCTGATTAGTCCTCTCGGTTTGACCGTTTGTCTGGGGATGATAGGCGGTGGAGAATGACAACTCAATTCCCAGGGCTTTACACAGAGCTCTCCAGAATCTGGAAGTAAATTGTACTCCCCGATCAGTAACGATATTAGCTGGAATTCCATGAAGTTTAATTACTTCTCTGATGAACATTTGTGCCATTTCGGGAGCAGAGGGGAGTACTTTTCATCAGGATGAAGTGAACCATTTTGGATAACTGGTCCACCACCACAAAGATGGCAGTGTGACCCTCTGCCGGAGGCAACTCTACAATAAAGTCTATGAATAACATTTTCCATGGCCTGTCTGGAATGGGCAAGGGTTTCAACAGTCCCCGGGCCTTGGTTCTACTGGTCTTGTTCCAACCACAGGTGGTGCAAGACTCCACAAATCTTTTGCAGTCTCTAAGTACTTGAGGCCACCAGAAGGTGCATTGGACAAGATCAGCAGTTTTGGTGACACCAAAATGTCCCGCCAGTGCATGGTCATGGCAAAGTCCCAGAATCGTGACCCGTAGGCTTTCAGGTACGAAAATCTTGCTCCTGTACCAGAGCAGTCTGTCTTTTGCTTGTAATTCTGTTCCTATGGCAGGTGCCGACCCTACCGAGGCTTGCTTGATCCGCAAAAGCAGGTCTTCTTGTATCGGAAGGAAATTTTCTAGGAAAGAATAGTGTCTGGAGGAGAGGTTTCTTTAGACTTATAGAACATCCTAGACAGAGCGTCAGGTTTTATGTTCTTAGAGCCTGGCCAATAGGTGACATGGAAAGAAAATCTGGAAAAGAAAAGGGCCCACCTGGCTTGTCGTGGTCTCAACCTCTTTGCAGACTTCAGGTATTCCAGGTTTTTGTGATCTGTGTAGATCAGGATTGGATGAGCAGCTCCCTCCAAAATGTTACATAGTTAGGAAGGTTGAATAAAGACACCAGTCCATCCTGAGTGAGTGTGGGTGCATGTCTACAATTGTCCCTATCCCTGTGATTCATTAAGATACCCCTCTATTATATATTATTTATATAAGGTACCCATATTGCGCTGTCAATTTACACAGCACTCCACACATACATCGCACACTCACATTGGTCCCTACCCTCAAGGAGCCCACAATCCAAGGTCTCCAACTCACATTCATATACTAGGGCCAATTTTGGACAGAAGCCAATTAACCTACCAGCATGTCTTTGGAGTGTGGGAGGAAACCGGAGAACCGGAGGAAACCCACACAGGCACAGGCAGAACATGCAAACTCCAGGCAGGTAGTGTCGTGGTTGGGATTCGAACCAGCGACCCTTTTTATTGCTAGGTGAGAGTGCTACCCGCTACACCACTGTGCTGCCCTAAGGTATTGCTGTTCTTCTAGAGCAGATTTTATGGCCAGTAGTTCCTTTGCGAGAAAAGAAAGCTACTGGGTGTAACAAGGCTTTGGTCCCTTTACGTTGGGAGAGAATTGCTCCAACAGCGATTTCGGTGGCGTCTACTTCCAGGACAAACGGTAGGGTGGAGTCAGGACGTTTCAGAACAGAAGCGGAGGTAAACAGCCTTTATAAGGACTCAAAGGTGGTTTGGGCCTCTGGGGACCAATGAAAGCCGACTCCTTGTTTGATTAACTGAGTGATAGGGCAAATGATGGCTGAGAACCCTTTAATACATTTTCTATAGAAATTGGCGGAACCAACAAAACGTTGGGTTCCTTTCTTGTCAGTGGGGGCTGGCCAGTCTAGGATTGCAGCAATCTTCTGGGGATCCATCTTGATTCCCTCTGCGGAAATAATTAGTCCAAGAAATGTAATACTATCTTGCTCGAACTCGCACTTTTCAGACTTAGCGTACAGGCCATGTTGCCGGAGCCGGGCTAACACACATCTGACGTGTTTGCAGTGAGAATCCAGAGAGGAAGAGAAGATGAGGATGTCGTCTAAAAAAATGATGACAAACAAATCCAAGTAATCCCGGAAGACATCATTTATGAAGTACTGAAAAGTAGTGGGGACATTACACAGCCCCAAAGGGCATTACCATGTACTTGCAGTGTCCAAAACGAGTGTGAAAGGCTGTTTTCCACTCATCCCCTTTTCTGATATGGACCACGTTGTAAGCCCACTCAGAGATCTAACTTGATGAAAATGGTAGAACTCCAGTCTCTGGAATAATTCTGGTACCGAGGGGAGAGGGTAGCGATTTTAAACGGTAATTTTGTTAAGCTCCCGGTAGTCTATGCAGGGGCGAAGGGAATGGTCTTTTTTTTTTTCACAAAAAAGATACCTGCACCTGCTGGGGATGTGGATGGCCGAATGAACCCTTTTTTCAGATTCTCATCAATATATACTTTCAGTGTCCCTTGCTTCAGCTCAGTCAATGGAAAGATCCTACCAAAGGGAACTTCGGCTCCAGGAAGGAGCTCAATGGGGCAGTCATAGGCCCGATGAGGTGGAAGGGTTTCTGCCCCCTTTTTTACTAAATATGTCTAAGAAGTCATGGTAGGCCTCGGGAACAGACTGGTGTAGCTCAGAGTCGGTGTTACATAACATAACAGGGCAGGAGGTTCACAGGGGCCCTTAGGAATGCAGAACTGCTGGCAGTACAGAGGGGAACGTGACTTCACCGGTGACCCAGTTGATGGAAGGGTTATGGGCTTGTAGCCACGGCATACCGAGGATAACTGGGAACAATGGTGAAGAAATAATGTCCAAGTGAAGCAGTTCTTGGTGCAGATTGGCGATGGTGACTGGAAGAGGAGAAGTCTCCTGTATGACTGGCCCAGATTTTATCGCAGACCCATCAGCCAGGTGAATAGAAAGTCCTTGGGCCTTGTATAACAGAGGCATCTGGTGTTTGGCTGCGAAGGATGAGTCCATAAAGCAACTACAGGCCCCAGAGTCAATAATAGCGGGAATTTGTAGAGTACTTCCTGGGAGCTGCAACAAGATAGAGCAAGGTAAGAGGTAGTCTTGAGCCAAGTATCACATGATCAGAAGAGACAGACAGGCACTTACTGAACTTGGTAGGACAGTTCCTGAAATAGTGCCCAGGTTCCCCACAGTACAGGCACAGGTTATTTACCCGCCGATGTTGGCGTTCCTCCATCGTAAGAGGACGAAGGACTCCAAGCTGCATGGGTTCGGAATTATCAGATGTATAGGCTGGTCTAGCGGTAGGTGCTGGGTGAGAGTAGGGAAGTGAGGTTGACTAGGACATCCAGGGTCTGGGGAATTCCTACTCAAGCCAGTTCATCTTTTAAGGGGTCGGAGAGTCTCATGCAGAATTGGTAACGGAGGGCAGCATCATTCCAGTCAGTATACGCACTCCATTGCCGGAATTCCGCAAAATAGTCCTCTACTGCTCTACGCCCTTGTTGAAGGGTATGCAGGGCAGCCTCTGTGGTTGTGGAGAGCTACGGCTCCTCATAGAGTTGGGCCATGGTATCAAAAAAGGTAGTCAAATTGGTTAATACCTCGGCTTTCTGTTCCAGAAGGTGGTGGGCCCACGTTTGGGGTTCACCCAGGAGTAAAGAAACCACAAAACCCACTTAAGTGGCTTCTAGGGAAAAGGTGCAGGGTTGCAGGGCAAAGTATAGTTCACATGAGTTCTGGAATGCCCTGAATTTGCTTCGTTCCCCTGAGAACCTTTCAGGAGTGGGAACTCTTGGTTCGGGAGGCAGCATAACCACTGTGGGAAAGGCAGTGCCGGCTGAAGGAGTAGACAGGTGAGAAGGCCCCTGGATAGCAGTAGGGGAAGAAAGTACTTGGACCCGTTCCAGACGTGTATATCCTTCCTGTATACTTTTAATGGCCTGGGTAAGAACTGCAAGGTGCGTACAAAGTTCCTCCATAGGAGAGGCTCCCTGCTCGGACATGCTACTGTCACGTACCTAGTGGACAAGCCCGATCTGCAGGGGATGGCCTCCCTTGCGGCTCCGACTTGAGGCCCCTGGTAGGGTGAACAAGAGGCACAGGAGTCAAGAGTGACACGAGTGCCTGGCAGGATCAACAGCAGGAGCTTGGTCTGGAGTGCAGGAAGCACTGTACAGAAGGACCGCAGACTGTGCTGAGAGGTTGGCAGGAACCTGGAGCAAGCTGGATCGGCCAACAGGTGCAGCAGACTGGAACCTGGAACCAGCAGACTGGAGCTGGACAGCAGACTGGAAGCTATAACCAGGAGACTGGAGCTGGACCGCAGACTGGAGCTGGACCACAGACTGGAAGCTGGGACCAGGATACTGGAGCTGGGCAACAGACTGGAGCTGGGCAGCAAACTGGAAGCTGGAACCAGGATACTGGAAGCTAGAACCAGGATACTGGAACTGGGCAGCAGACTGGAGCTGGCACCTGGATACTGAAGCTGGACGGTTGACAAGCCGGTTTGGTAATCAGGTGGACGGTAAAGGTGCCAGAGGAGCAGGCAGAAGAGAACTCAGACAAGCTGGGGTCGGATGCAGGCGGATGACAGGGATGGTCGGGAGCAAGCCGGGTAGTGCACTGGAACAGGTTTTTTGGAATCAAGACACACTAAATGCCGTCGAGCAGACAGCAGAGTCCCAATGTGATAGTCTGGTTTAAATAGCTCGCCTGGTGTCAATGGGCGCGTGCGTGCACTGGCGCGCGCGATCGTGCAACAGCAAGTTCAGGATGCCAGTTACTGGCAGGATCTTCCTGACACTTACTCCTCGTGCCCACACTTACTCCTTCCCAAAACTTAAGATTGCAGGTAGAGCCTCGACGATGAACCCCTTGAGCATTATGCAGGTCTTTCACAAGTTTTTTAAGAATCTATACAGCGTACAGCAAACAAAGTCTATCGGATCTATCTAGCTTTCTTGATAATCTCCCAATCCCCACTTTGGCGGCAGAACATAGAGACAGACTCGACGCCCCCTTCTCTACAGAGGAGGTGTTAGAGGTGATTAAAAATTCAAAGAAAAACTCAGCCCCGGGACCAGACGGGTTTTCAGTTCCCTACTAAAAAGCCTTTGCGACCACGGTAGTGCCCTACATGGCTAAATTTTTTAACGTCAAAACCAAAGGCGACCCTAATGACACACAGTTAAACTCTGCGTTTATAACCATCATCCCAAAACCAGATAAAGACCTGGGTGAGGTGAGCAATTACAGGCCAATATCCCTGATCAATAATGATTTAAAGATTATGTCTAAAGTCATAGCCGATAGCCTTGCTTCCTTTATAGGAGCATACATTCATAAAGATCAAGTGGGGTTTATCCCAGGAAGACAGGGCCCGGACCAAATTAGGAGAGCAGTAGACATTGTCTCCCTCCTATAATCAGGTTTAGGATGGCAGTTTTAAACAGGCCAGTATGTTGCTGTCATTGGATCTCCAAAAGGCAATCGATTCTGTCTCTTGGTCTTACCTGTTTGCCCTCATGGACCACTGGGGATTTGGCCCTCAGTTTACATGCCTTCTCAGGGCATTATATTCTAAGCCTGAAGCTAGGATTCGCCTGCAGGGATTCTACTCAGATCACCTAAAAATAGCTAAAGGCACTCGCCGAGGCTAACCCATTATTGCCATTAATCTTTGCCATTGCAATAGAATCCTTGGTAATTACCATTTGCACAAATCCAAACATAGCGAGGGGTCAATTGTGGCTCCAACACACATAAATAAATGTGGTCTCTTTGCAGATGACCTTTTTCTCTTCATCACCTGGGGGTCACCTCCCTTCCTGTCATATGCAATCTCTTATGCCACGTACACACGATCGGAAATGCTGCCAGCAAAAGACCGATGAGAGCTTTTTGTCGGAAAATGCAACTGTGTATATGCTCCATCGGTCTTTTGCTGGTGGAATGCCAGCCAGCAAAAGATTGAGAGCATGTTCTCCATTTTTCGGTTGGGAAAAGTTCCTATCCGAAAATGCGATCGTCTGTATGCAATTCCGACGTGCCAAAAAATCACGCATGCTCAGAATCAAGTACGAGACGGAAGCGCTCGGTATGGTAAATAATAATAAATAACAGCGCTAAATAAACTAAAAAATAAATAAATATCAATATTACTGTATGTTAAGAAACAATAACATTGTATATAACATAATTAGTACATAAATGTGATAAACTAGCCCAAAAACCCCATTAACGTGAGTTTTAAATATAGAAACGACAACTCTAAAAGTGAGCATTAATCAAGTCCATCTAAATGCAGGGGAAAAAAAGTCCAAAAATTTAAAACCTATTCTTTTTAGTGATGTTGATAAATAGCTAATTGGTTCCTCCACCGCACCACTGTGGTAACACCAGTATAATAATGTGCTTACCACAAGGCAAGCTTAAATAAGCTTGTGACCTTAACCCGGTCGAGGCCTTTAACCAGAGGGGATGATTGGAAGGCGATAATCCACCAAACCACCTAGAAAGATCAGCCGCAGCAAGGAACCCTTCATGCGCACCTCCAAGGCACCGGAACAGTTAACACTCGGAGGTTCCCCAAAAGAAAGGAGGGAATCGACATAGTGTAATCCTCACAGAACCGGCGGCAGTATCCCCGGCAGTGGTGCTCGCCCACTTCTATCCCCCTCAGCTCCTCTTCTAATATGGCTTCCAGCTCAGTATGGAAGGGGACATTCACAGCATATTACAATCATGGTAATTAGGGAATGGTGAAAGAAATACAATACATTAGCAAACATTAAATACATAGAATGTGATGTTAAAGGAGAAAACTTACCCTAATATAGTCCTTCTGCAGGACCTGAATGATGGCAGAACAGGTCTCCCCAGAGCCTGGGGGGAGATGCCTGTCGAACTTGAGGTCCTGCAGGCTTCTCCCAGTCGCCAAGTACCGCAATGTGACGACTAGCCTCTGTTCAGGTGTGATGGCTTGTCTCATGCAGGTATCCTGCTTGCCAATATAAGGGGTCAGCAAAGCCAACAAATGGTGAAAAATGGGGTCCGTCATCCGGAGATAATTCCTGAAATCATCAGGGTTATTCTCTTGGATCTCCCTCAACAAAGGAATATGAGAAAATTGGTCACACTGGAGCAACCAATTCTTGGTCCATGAACTCCTCCCCACCCTGTTCATGGACTGGGCTTGGGTCAAAGTAACAACGCCAACACCAAGCTCCCACACAGCACGAACTCTATGACGAGGACGTACCCGCAACATGACTTCAAAACGGTCGGCTGGTCAGAACGAACTAAACAGAAAGCACTAAAAAACAGCAAGGCCTGAAAGAACAAGCTGAAAATCAGAAACGAGCGGATAAGAACGCACTGAAGATCAAATACGGTACTATAAATAGCACACACTGACAAACAAATGCGAACTTACTACACGCACTGAAGAAAAGATACAAACCCACAAGCACAAACTGAAGAGCAGCAACGATCTGAAAAGCACGAGGCTGAAAAGCACAAGGCTGAAAAGCGCAAATCGTTTCTCACCAAACTTCTACTAACACGAGATAAACACGAGATTAGCAGAAGGAGCCCAAAGGGTGGCACACTTGGTATTGAACTCCCCTCTTATAGTCCCGTCGTATGTGTTGTACGTCACCGCGTTCTTGGCGGTCGGAATTTGGTGTGACCGTGTGTATGCAAGACGAGCTTGAGCGGAATACTATCGGAAAAACCATCCAAGGCTTTTCCGACGAGAATTCCGATCGTGTGTACGCGGCATAAGAAGAATTTTCCAAGTTCTCAGGACTGCGGGTTAACTACGCCAAATCACAAGCACTCAATGTCTTTTTCCAGCTGTCATTGGTGGCTCAACTGAAGGAAACCTTTCAATTTGAATGGAGCGAATCTACCATTGGGTACCTAGGGATAAACCTTTTTTTTTTTTTTTTCTTTTTTTTTTTTTTAATCAGAGACATCTTTCAGATTGATAGTCATGGTTGT
Source organism: Lithobates septentrionalis (assembly GCA_037952835.1). Taxonomy (NCBI): domain Eukaryota; kingdom Metazoa; phylum Chordata; class Amphibia; order Anura; family Ranidae; genus Lithobates; species Lithobates septentrionalis. Next base: position 1,820,498 of record JBBDGP010000525.1, on the reverse strand, counting down.
CTCTTGCCGAGTCACATCATTGTGGCCGTTAAATCTTTTCTCTTGGTTTAGTTTGTGCGTTCAATATATAAGGTTACAGTTATACAAAAGTGTAACAGAAAAGAAAGAGAGAGAAAAAAAAAGAAAAAACACCTACGCTACACGCTATACGTCTCGGCCACACAAACTCTTGCTGTTTACATGCATGGCTATATTTATTGCTTTTAGAACTAGTGATCCCCCCCCCACCCCCTCCCCCCAGTGACCCACCCCAGTTGTTCCAGTGCACACCTTATTTTAAGCTAATATCTATGTTTTCCCTCCTTTCCTCTCTCTTCCTCCTCTCACATTCTCTCTTGACTTCGTGTCTCTAGGCTATGGGACAGCATCTCTGCCCTGGTAGAGAGGCTATTGCCCTCGGCACTAAGGTAGTGTTAATAGAGGGCGTGGCATTGCTTGGACCCATGGGTTCCATAGTTTCATGAACAAGTTGTAATTGCCTAACCTGGTGTAGAATGTCCTTTCGCTCCGTATTGTGGAGTTGACCGTTCCAGCCCAGGCTTCCGGGGTTGGAGGTGTGCTTGATTGCCATGCTTGAGCAATTAATTTTCTGGCCTGAAACAGGCATCTTACTATCGCTATGGCCGTGCTCCTATCCCTCAGTTCACTACTGACATAACCCAGCACACAGATTTTGGGATCAGGTTCTAAATCCACTCTGAACGTAGCATTTATTTTCTTTATAATCTCGGTCCAATACCTAACTAATTTTGGGCACCTCCAAACCATGTGAATTAGGTCACCTGTTCCTCTACATCTAGGGCATTCGTCGTTGGTTCTACGGCCAAACATAAACAGCTTTTTTGGTGTGTAGTAGGATCTGTGTAGCAACATCAAGTGAGAGGCTTTTTGTGAAGGAGAAACTGACACCTCTGATCCAAGCTCAAGAATCCTCTCCCATTGCTCGTCTGTTATCACCCCCACATCTACCGCCCATCTGCCCCTTCCCCCTGATAGACCTGCCTTCGTATTACCTCTCTTTGTTAGTTGGGTGTATGCCACTGTGATTAAGCCCTTGGTGGTCTCTGATTTGATTATTGTCTGTAGTAGTGGGATCCCGCACCATGTTGGGGGTTGTCTACCAAACTGCTTGCTCAAAGCATGCCTGATCTGCAGGTAGCTGTAGAATGCCTGGCTTGACATCCCGTACTCGCGTCTTAGGTCCTCAAAGGATTTCAAAGTGTCCCCTTCGTATAGTTGTATCAGCCGGCTTACCCCACAGTTTTCCCACAGTCTGTTCCTTTCTACTGTTGATAGTTCATGCAGTCGCTTATTGTTCCATAATGGCGCGTATTCTGATATACCTTTGTACCCCATTATTTTTTTAGTAGCCTGCCAGACCTTGGTGATCATTTTAAATGTTGGGATTTCTCCTTGTAGCGAGTCTGCCTCCAGTGCTCCCACTAATGAGGTGTGTGGATTCCCCTGCAGAATGATTTTAATATTGCTGTTTCCCCCACTCTCGGTAGCACAACCGCCCAGTTGTTGTAGCTGGGCTGCCAGGAAGTAGATAAATGGTTGAGGGACCCCCAGTCCCCCCTCCGTGTCGGGGCGCTGCAGTTTTTGTAGGCCAATCCTAGCCTGCCCTTTTTTCCATATTAGTTCCCTAAAGAGGGATTGGATTTTTTGAAACCACTTTTCTCCAATCCAAGTTGGGGAGTTGTGAAGTAAGTATAACAGCTGGGGCATCCAAACCATTTTTATCAAATTGGCTCGGCCTGCCACCGACAAAGGGAGTCTACTCCAAATATCGCATTTCCTCTTGAATTTCGATAGGAGGGAGATCAAATTGTCCTTAATAAACATACCGGGGTCCTTGGCCAGCACAAGACCCAGGTATTTCATTTTCTCTGTGATCTTCAAGTGGGGCAAACACATCGGGATGGAGTTGGCCAGTGGATCTACCGGTAGAAGCGATGACTTCTCCCAGTTGATAACTAGTCCTGAAAACTTACCAAAGTCTTCTACTAAGTGCACCACTTTCTCCAACGAAGAGGTCGTGTCCCCCAGGAAAAATATAACATCATCTGCAAAAAGCGCTATTCTCTCTTCTCCCTTCACTGCTCCCGCCAATGGCTCCATGGCCAGAACAAACAGCAAAGGGGACAGGGGGCATCCCTGCCTTGTCCCTCTTTCGAGGGAAAAGCATTCCGAATATTCGCCGTTTATCTTGAGCCTTGCCCTTGGATGGTTATATAAGGTTTTTAGCCAACTGATAAATACGGGGCCGAATCCAAACTTCTCTAGCACCCTCCAAAGGTATTCCCACTCCAGGCTGTCAAAGGCCTTGGCGGCGTCCAAAGACAGTATGGCTCTGGATTCCGCATTCTCTGTTGGTACCTGTAGATTCAGGTAAGTTCTTCTAATGTTTATACTAGTGGACCGACCGGGGATAAACCCCGATTGGTCCGGATGCACCAGTTTGTTGATACATTTATTTAGCCTAGATGCGAGCGCCCTTGCAATAATCTTGGCATCTGTGCACAACAGTGATATCGGTCTGTATGAGGCAACTTCCGATTGATCTTTCCCCTCCTTTGGGATTACTACTATATCGGCCTCTGACATTGATAGGGGCAGCCTACCATCCCTGGTCGCCTGCTCTAGCACTTTTAGAAGTTCCGGGAGCAGAGTCTCCCCATATTTCCTATAGATCTCCAATGGTAGCCCATCCGGGCCCGGAGATTTCTGCCCTGACATCTCCGCGACTGCCTTTTGTAGCTCCTCCAGGGTCAAAGGGGAATCTACCTCTCTTCTATCTGTCTCCGAGAGTGTGGGCAGGTCTACTCCCTCCAAGAACCTGTCCATCTCACGCTGGTTCAAGCCCTGGCGGGACCTGTACAGGTCTCTATAGAATGTGGAGAAGGTTTCTAAGACCTCAGCCGGATCAGATGTAATATTTCCAGCTGACGTTTTAATTGAAGAGATGGCCGGTGAGAATAGATTAGACCTGGTTAGGAGGGCAAGCATCCGGCCTACTTTCTCTCCCTCCCCAAAGTAATTTTGTTTCTGGAAAAGTCTCTTATTCTCTACTCTTCTATTAATTACCTCTTTATACTCTTGTTGTTTATTGAGCCAAATCTCCTGTTTTTCTCGGGTTGGGTCTGCCACATATTGTGCTTCTGCTTCCATGACTTCCCTGCTAGCCTTTACCTCCCGGTCCCTTGATATTTTTTTTACCATGGCGACCTGCTGGTGTAGCAGTCCCCTAAGATATGCTTTCAAGGTATCCCACATCACCCCTACTGATGCTGTACCTGAATTGAATGTTATAAACTCTTTTAACTTAGAAGAGATTTCTGTTGGACTGCTAATCAGGTCCAGCCATAGCGGGTTTATTGTCCACCTCTTCTGACTAGTTCTAGTGCTTAAATTTAGAGTCAAAGTCAGGGGAGAGTGGTCCGATATTCCCCTCGGTCTATACTCTATGTTTCCTATTATTCGCATGGCTTCACTATTACCCACTGCCATGTCTATACGCGAGAGAGTGGAATGTGACCCTGAGTGGCAGGAGTACTGCCGAGTATTTGGATTATAAGATCTCCAGAAATCGCACCATCCGATCTCTGCGAGCAGTTGGGCCAATCGCCCCTCTGGTACTCTTTCCACGCGGGTCACGGACGGGAATCGGTCCATGCTACTATCTAAAACTGCATTAAAATCGCCCACCGCACGCCACTCTTTATCCCTGATCTACCTCTCTCTGATCGCCCCGGCTGAAGGTTTTGTGCCCCCCTTCCTTGCTAAATGGGAGACGGAACTAGGAGCGCACTTTGATGAAACACAAAGGGAAAAGATCTTACACTTCGCCCAAAAATCTTCTCTAGCCACAAGGGTCCAGGAGACATGCTACAAGATTGTGACCAGATGGTACAGGGTACCATCCACTCTTCACAGGTTCCTCCCGCAGGTGCCGAGTCTATGTTGGCGTTGTGGAGCAGGAGAGGGAACAATGTTGCACATTTTCTGGGACTGTCCCAAGATTAAACCGTTCTGGAAAGAGGTGACAGATACGATCGAGCGTTTGACGGGTGTCGCACTGGGGGGAGACCCCGGGGCCTGTTTACTGCACCTATCTAGAAGTTCAATGAAGAAGTATAAAGCTTCACTCACCATACAACTACTTAATGCGGCTAAGGCCTGCATCCCTCTATTTTGGAGATCGGAAATCCCACCAACGAAGATCCAGTGGTATGCCAGGGTCAACGAACTGCGGGACATGGAAGATCTTACGGCCACCCTGCATGACAGGGAGGAAGCCTTTCGGGAGACCTGGCGCCCCTGGCAACACTTCATCTACTCCGAGGCCTACCTCCGAGAGATGACTTAATGCGGACACTCCTTGATACGAGGACCCTGCCTGGCTGGAGGGTGACACCATCACCCTCTTCTCTTTACCTCTCTCTCCCCCCCCCCTTTCTTTTTTTTTTTTTTTTTTTTTCTCTCTACTACTTTCCCTCCCTCTCCACTTCCCCTCTCTATCTCTCTTGCCCCTCCCCCCCAATGTCTTCCGCTTTTTTCCCTCCTCCCTCCCCCCCCCCTCCCCCACTCTCCCTAGGTTCTCACATAACCCCCTATACTTTTCCGGCTAAGGGAAGATCAGATCAGATATATTGAATATCATGGTATACAGTTCTCTACGTTAGTTGCCCCTTGCCGGACTCTCCTGATCGGCAAGGAATATCTCCACCCCCGGTCAGTGGAGAGCTTCTCTCTTTTGTTATTTTGGTTTACCCTTATACCTGTTGATAAAGGATATATACACGAGTCATCAGCTTAAACAAGGCATATCTCAGGGAACTGCTTGCAAATGGACATTATGATAATCATTACATCAGACTCTCCCATGCACCCAGGCTCCGCCCTCATTATACCGATCGTGTAAACAAGAGGAATGTATATGTGTTGCATTTTTAGTAGACGGTAGTTTCTGTTAAAGTCTTTCCCCTACTTCTGTTTTTTTTTTATTACCCACTAAATGTTATAGATCTTGAAAACATGTACATCACACTGTAACATGCATTATTGAAAATAAAATAAAGGAATTTAAAAAAAAAAAAAAAAAAAAAAATCGCCCACCGCTATTATAGGAATGTCCACCATACCATCCACAAACTCTAACAATTCCAGGATGCTCTCTGTTTTAAACGGAGGAGGGATATAAATATTTGCTATCACCAAAGGTTTATTTTCTGCCACACAGCTCAGAAAAACATACCTTCCCAACGGGTCTATCCTGGCTTTCCTGCAGGAAAATGAGATACCTCTCCTCACCAAAATGCTCACCCCTCTTGAGTAGGAGGTATGGACCGAGTGGTACTGTTCTTGGAATTTCTTACTCCGAACATGTACTTTAGTCTCATTAGTGAGGTGAGTTTCCTGCAGGCAAGCCAGTCCAACACCATAGTTTTCCATCATCGAAAAGACAGCTGCTCTCTTAGCAGGATCGCTCATGCCCCTAATGTTCCATGAGCCTATTTTTAAAGTTTTAGAGGGCATCTGCTAAAAAAGAAACAAATAAATAAGAAGAGAAATAAAAAAGAAAAAAAGGGGGAGTGGCTGACCCCCCAGAGAATAAAAACGATTCATTTGTGCGTTTGTGTCTACAAGACTTGCCATGATATCTGTGGTTGTGTTAAAAATAAGTAAGAAATATAGGGTGAGGGGGTAAGGGCCCCCGCGTCCAGGGACCGCTCCCTCCCCTCCTCCCGTGTTATTTAATTGCAAGCGTGACCAACCTGTGCAAATGTGCTTAATTTTTGCAGACTCTCTCCTCTTAAGTGCGTGTGCCTTTCGTTCACCACAATATCTGACCCCATTATTTATTGTGAGCCCCCCTCCCCTCCCTCTATTTAACCTGCCCCCCTCCCCCCCCCCAACTTTTACCTGGCCTAACCCCCATTCCCCCACTCCCCTTCGTGTTCCCCCCTCCTGCCTAACTAGGCTAGCCCTAGGGGCTATACGTGTGACCTTTTTACTCCCTTCCAACCATTCAAAAAAAACCTCTTCACTCACATATTGACCAAGTGCTTCGTAACACGCTTCCAAACTCCTCCCCCCCTCTCCCCCTCCCCCCACCCAATTCCAAAACACCAGAACACTACACAAGAAATATAAACCTGGTGAGATCACATCCTTCATCCGTGCTTCCATCCAACACACCCCCCTCTTGCCCTCCCCTCCCCGTGCCATCCGCTATATGATGCAAACAAAACCCGAAAAAAAAAAAAAAAAAGAAAAAAGAAAAAAAAGCAAAATAAAACATAATGATTCAGCCAGTCCTATGTGACCCCTAGCTCTGCAGGGTCATTTTGTTATCTTCAAGCCATTTTGTTGCCCCTGTTGTTGTATCAAAGAAATGAGTAGCCCCTAGGGCAGTGATGCGCAGGCGTGCCGGATATAGCAGGGCATATTCAATTTTATAGTCCCGTAATTTGTGCTTAATATCCCTAAATTCGGCCCTACGTTTCTGCAGGTCTGGGGAGTAATCGGGGAAGAATGAGATTTTCGCCCCGTTGTATAGAATATCCCCTTTCTCTCTAGCCCTGCGCATCAATGTAACCTTGTCTCTGTAATTCAGAAGTTTCATGATTATTGGTCTGGGATGTCCTCCTGATGGTGGGGGCCTAGTTGGCACTCTGTGGGCTCTTTCGATAGAAAAAAGGTGAGAAAAGGTTTCGGTACCAAATATTCCCCTGAGCCACTTCTCTATAAACTCTTCGGGGTGGGGACCCTCGCACCTCTCCGGTAGGCCCACCACCCGCACATTGCCCCTGCGAGACCTATTTTCCATTTCCTCCATCTTAGCTTTATGCAGGTCGATCTGCGTTTTCATTGCCTTAAGCTCTTGCTTCAATGGGAACAGATCGTCTTCAGCCTGGCTCATCCTCTCCTCTAGTGTGGTTGTTCTAGCAGCAGTCCTTTGTAATTCTTGGCTTACTGTACTTAACTCTTCCTTTAACCCCTTCAACTGATCACATAATTCACTTAGAGAGGCTTTACAGGAATTGACGGCACATAAAACATCTTTCAATGTCGGCTCCGCTGTTAAGGGTATATTTAGCTCGGCGGCATTACTAGTAGCCATTCCTGAGGGTTCACCCGCTAAGCCTTTATTACTCGCAGCTTTTATCGTGTGTGATACCGACAACCCTTTTCCTAAACTCTTCCTGTCCCCAGAGCCCCCCGCGTAGGATTTCTCCTGCTGTTGGAGGGTGCTTTTGGATGGAGATGAGGCAGAGGGGTGCGCAAATTTTTCCAGCTTGGCCGCTGCTGCTGCTGCAGCCTGATTTCCCTTTTCTTTTGATGCACGGGTAATTTGAGAGCTATTGTTCTCCTGTTGCTGCAGCTCCTCTCCCTTTTTTCTAGTCATGGCTTAATGTATAGTCCAAAGGGGGATGCTTGTGGGGTTTTAGTGGCTTATCAGACTAACCTTTCCCTTCCCTTTCCCAGGTCAAAGATATTAATACAGTCCCAGTTGTATCTTTCAAGTACTCGGTTGCAAGCAGGGCTAGCACCTAGCCTAGCACAACGCCTAGTACAGCGGTTGACGGGTGATTTGATATTATCGGACCTTTATTTTCTCTGCCATGAATATACGTTATACTTATGTTTCCCAGCTCCAGCCAGCATCCCCCTCCCTCACAGGGGCAAGCCGCTTTTTCATCACCAGATAGACCCCCTCTGCTTCAAGCAGCTATTCAAGAAAAGGGAGAGAAGAAGACCAAACAAGAGAAACAGTCTGTCTCAAAAGCACTCGGTACCTTAATACTGCCAGGCTGTCTGGGCAGTGCAGGGACGTTCCCCACTGATTACTCCCTCCGCTGTTAGTAGGCGCCGTCACAGCCACTAGCGTCGGATCCGTCGCCCCGGCAACCCTCCGATCCCGGCCGGCGTTGCACACTCTCCTCGCCGCTCCAGGGAGGGGGGTCACTGGGGGATCGCTGGCGGCACTTGTCTTGTGGGCTCCGGTGGCATATACAGCCTAAGCTGGAATGAGAGGAGCCAGGCGGCTAAACGGTCTTTGCAGCCGGCGAGAGAGCTTCTGGCTGGGCTTGAGCCATAGGGCTGGTGCGGATAGTCACGGAGGCTTCAGGCCAGAGGGAGGCCGCTAACACCGCCTCTCACTCCGGCATCCGGTCACGCCCCCCACCTAGGGATAAACCTTACTCCCGGGTTTGAACAATTGTATTCTGCTAACTATCCCCCCATGTACCAGAAGCTAGAAACAGACTTTAAAGCCTGGGCCCAATGCGAACATTCTTGGTTGGGCAAAATTAACTCCATAAAAATGACTCTCTTCCCGAGACCCTTATATCTTTTCCGCTCTCTCCCAATTCCAGTCAGGAAGGACCAACTGAGCTCGTTCCAAAGCAAAATCATTAAATTTGTCTGGGGTAAGTCGGGACACCGATTCTCGCGACACACGCTTTTCAGACTAAGGACTAGAATTGGACTGGGTCTCACAAACCTGATCTGGTATTACCAGGCCGTGAGACCTGCCCAGCTTTCCACAGTATACTCTAAGATGGCCAAACCGGACTGGGTAGCCATTGAGAGAAGGGCGGTTCCCTCTCACACCTTAGATTTTCTTCTATGGTGCCCTCCCATTCTTTCCCCCTCCCTGTCCCAGGCTATAGCCCTTTGGGATAAGCTCAAGAGGTCCACATATCTGGTATCAGATAGCACACCCTTGGCTCATATATTCCACAATCCGGACTTTAGCCCGGGAATGGAAATTAGGGCCTTCAAGTGGTGACTGGATAAGGGGATGTATCTCGCTCGCCTACTGTGTTAATAAACTGGATCTACCTGACTCGGAACGGTTCAGGTTCTGGCAAATATCTTATTACATTCACTCTATTTGGTCGACAAAACCTAACCCCCTCAGTTCTCACTCTACGAACAATGGTGTGGACAAGACATGGAGCAGAGGGGAGGCATTTCCATAATTTACTCATCACTTGCTCAAACTATTTCAAAACCCCCTTACATGCTAGCTTGGGAAGCTGACCTTTAGGAACAATGGGATCTGGACATATGGCACAGGGCCTTCATGAACTCCCATAAGGGTATCCTCAACACCTCCCTAATGGAAGCCAGTCTGAAAGTCATCACTAGATGACTCAGTCAAAACTCTCCACTATCTTCCCTTCGGTGTCCCCCCTCTGCTTTCAAGGGTGTCAGAAGAGAACCATGCTACACGTATGGTGGGACTGTCCCAAAATCAGAAGCTTTTGGAACAAAATCTTCCAAATAATTTCCAAGGTAACAGGATTCTCGATTCCCAAGTCTCCAGCAACAGCCCTCCTGAACTTCAATAATCCTAATGCCCCGTACACACGATCGGAAATTCCGCCAGCAAAAGTCCGATGTGAGCTTTTGGTTGGAAAATCCGACCATTTGTATACTCCATCTGACTTTTGCTGGCGGAATTTCTGCCAGCAAAAGATTGAGAGTAGGTTGTCTATTTTTCCGACAGAAAAAGTTCTGATCGGAAATTCTGATCGCCTGTAGCAATTCCGTCGCGCAATATTCCTACGCATGCTCAAACAATTCGATGCATGCTCAGAAGCATTGAACTTCATTTCCTCAGCTCATTGTAGTGTTGTACATCACCGCGTTCTTGAGGGTCGACAGTTCAGAGAACTTTTGTGTGACTGTGTGTATGCAAGCCAAGCTTGAGTGGGATTCCGTCAGAAAAACAATCCAAGACTTTTCCAACGGAAATTCTGCTTGTGTGTACGGGGCATTAGATTCCAAAATAATCCCAAAAACGTATCTTCTTTATCCTCCTAGGCACCAAACTCTCCATAGCCAAAGCTTGGAAATTCCCCAAGGTCTCCATTCAGACAGCCAAACGTAAGATCTCCTGGATCATTTCACAAGAGAAATTGGTGAGCTCCTTATTGCACACCTCCCACCAGTTCCAGAAGACTAGGAAACCCTGGGCAAACTATGTAGGAATCCACAAACCCTCTAGTTTCTCCCAATCTTAAGTGTTATCAACAGCGCTCTGGTGGCTGAGCCTCTTCTTTCCTGACCTCCTCTTTCCTTCCTTCCTTCCTTCCTTCCTCTTTCGGACCTGGTCTTTTATTCCTTCCTATCCTCACTCTACTAGATCCTCTTCCCTGTATTGCAGTTCTGCTCTTGATACACGATGATATTACTTTCTCCACGAGACGCCTCCATTACTATGTTCCTCAAATCCTTTAGCAGACTGGGGGCATAGTACAATCTCTTGTTTCTCATTTTGTTTGTTTTGTTTGAGCCATTTTCTAGAGGATCTTTAAGGGGTGGAACCAAGAGGGCGAGACCCTGACGTTCCCCTCCTGCACAGCTAGCTACCTCTCGGTGCAGTTGGTGGGACTGGTCTTGGTCACACCCTTGGTCCCCTCCATCCTAAGTTAACGCTATGTTACACATGTTGGCTCCTTAACTCTCTAGTCACTAACCTATTGCTCCGGTTAAAGTCTTTTAGTCAGTCTCTTTGGATATTATCTTGATGTTCTTTGTCATCGTTTTGTGTATTGTTGTACAAAAATCAATAAAAATCTTTGTAAAATCTGACTGTTTCCTTTGTCGGAATAACTATCAGTGTGCCAGCTGGGATAATTGCAAGCAAGTGTGCTGGAGGAAGCAGATGAGTGTATATAGACGATGTATAGGCAAGTTGTCCCTGAAGAAGAGTTCTAAATCAAGTGGGCATCTCATAATACTCCTTTTTTTCAGCAGGTATACAGACAACAGCAAGCGTTTGACATGTTCTATCCCTTTTTCACTAATGTGTTTTTTATTATAGTATGTGTTCCAATTGCTGTAACACTTGAGTGCATTACATGCTCCATGTGACAAGGCACAGGACAAGATGTATTGTATTCCCATAAATATTTTATATCAAGAATCGTGGACTATCAGACATATTTGTTCTATAATTCTTTATTTACAGTATGCACAAACTTAATTTAAGTGTGTTCTTTAAGTTATTCTGTGTGTAAAATAATTATATCTTTTACTTGTTTTCAGTACCTTGTACAGTAAAAGAAACCGACATGCAACAAAACAATATACAACTTAAATATAAACCGGAAGACGAAAAAAACAAAAAAATATACAGTGAACATCTTGATTGGATGTCATTTGAATGCAAATCTGGATATCAGATATTTGATGAAAAACTTATGAGAAGTCAGTGCTTGGATGGTGTGCTAAAATACCCAAGATGCCTAAAGGAAGGTAAACCCTAGAATTTGCAGTCAATGTTACTCACATGTACACTCTTTCCACCTACAATATTGCTGTTAAATTTGTGTGAACTGTTTAATAAACAAGAGAAAAAAAAAGCATAAATAATACTTAACCTACACATTTGTCAGTATGTCTATTTGCAATACTGCTATACAATTTGGTACTTTAGGGGTTTAAGCATGTGCGATTGAACTTAATGAGCAATTACATTATTTTAAGCAGAATTAAAACACAATTTAGGTTAGAAAGTTTACAAGTTTGCTGAGTATTTTTTATAAGTGTTGCACACAATAAAATTAAATAGTTGAAAATAAAAGCACTTTACATACAAACTGTTAAATACTGTAGCTTAGTGAAGAGGGAGAGAAAGGGGTTAACAAGAACTAATAAGAGACTATTATTATTTATAAAACACATTTATTTCAGATTTACAGCCTTCCTTCACACTCAGTGCCCTTAATAATCAGAGCTGGACCTGACTGCCAAATTGAGAGGAAGCTTAAAGCGAAGTTCCACCCAAAAGTGGAACTTCCACTTCAAGCACTTCTCGGCTCCTTACATGCCACATTTGGCATGTCATTTTTTTTTTTTTTTGGGGGGGGGGGAGTGGGTAGCTGGTTTTGACAGGTACTTCCTGTCTCACTTCCTCCTAACGTCTTCTCGCCGCCTAGGCGAGTCTTCCGCTCCCCCAAGGTGGCCCCTTCTTCTCTGCAATCTTCTGGGACACGTCACAGGTCCCCGAAGGTTGTCTGGCCACAAGGAGACCGTGCACCAAGCTGTCACGGCCGGGTGCCCACAGTAGCAATGACGGTGCTGCGGAGAGAAGGGGAAGAGGAGCGAGGCTTCTGGCGGCTGCATCGCCGGACCGTGGGACAGGTGAGTGTCTATTAAAAATCAGCAGCTACACTTTTTGTAGCTGCTTACTTTTAATAAACTGAAAAATGACTGGAACTCTGCTTTAAAGTGGTTGTAAAGGCACAAGGTTTTTTACCATCATGCATAGTATGCATGAAGGCAAAAAAACCTTCTGTGTGCAGCAGACCCCCCTTATGGATCTGGATCCAGCGATGTACATGGGAGTCTTGTCTCTCCAAGGACTCGCACTCCTGATTGGCTTTTTGCAGCAGCGAGTCAATTACAGCTAGTGAGCCAATCAGGAGACGGGGGGCGTGGCCGCGCCGCAGTTCCATTTGTAAATGGACACACATTGATTTTGCCGCAGGGTGCTATACATGTCAAGGGCAGTGGTCCATCACTATGGAACCAAGTCCCTAAAGACCCCTCCAGGGGTATGGCCCCATGAGGGGTGAAACCTACACTTTATATCCAGTCCAGCATTATGAACAGGTAAGAAAGAGTGAAAGGGAACCAACTCCAAATGGCAGGTTTACATTCGCTCTGCTGAAGGACCACACAACACTCAAACTTGATGAGTCCTTGCATCGGAGCAGGAACCAGCCTCAGCACCATTCCTCATGTCCAATTATAGCCCTATTTCTGCATCTACAGTATATCCCAATTTCTTGGACAGATTATGGCCTTTATTCAGCTATCTTTGTCCAGAGATTAAACATGGCCAACTTCTGCTCCTACTCCAGTTTCTTTACCAGAGTTGGACCCTGATATGCCAGTTCTAGAGGATGCTGAATCAGAGGGGAATGAATAGAACATAGAGGCAGTGTTGGAGGAAGCTGCAGAGGATTTTTCTCACCACCACTCTACAAGACTCTGGTCCAGCCGCACCTGGTGTATGCTGTCCAGTTCTGGGCACCAGTTCTCAGAAAGGATGTACTGGAAATGGAGCGAGTACAAAGAAGGGAAACAAAGCTAATAAAGGGTCTGGAGGACATTAGATATAAAGAAAGGTTGCGAGCACTGAACTTACTCTCTGGAGAAGAGATGCTTGAGAGGGATATGATTTCAAATTTTACAAATACCATACTGGTGACCCCAGTGTGGTGTAAGTACCAGCCGTGAACCAAAGGCGACCACCAACATCATGCAGCGTAATGAAGGAGGCGGCGCCACCGCCTGAGCAACAATTCACGCTCAGCGTTTGGCGCTCAAACCTCCCTCGTGGTATACGCAGATGGACAAACATGTCGGCGCGCAGCGTCATTAATGATGTCACCCGCTCAGCATGTAGGCGTTGGGGAGGGGCAGGCACTCGTTGCGGGTCAATGCCATGCCTACATGCCGAGCAGGTGACGTCATTCATGACACTGCGCACCAACATGTGAGTCCATCTGCGTATACCACGAGGGAGGTTTGAGCGGCAAACACCGAACGCGAATTGTTGCTCAGGTGGTGGCGCCGCCTCCCTTTTCATTACGCTGCGTGACATTGGTGGTCGCCTTTGGTTCACGGCTGGTACTTTTTCCACACTTGCACTGCGCTAAAAGCTTGGTTTGCTTCACTTTACGTACTCTATGGTTTATCATACTTACTCACCTATCTTTACACTGCTACCTCACTCAATGTCTCTTGATGCTAAACACTATTTCTTTTTCATCCACTTGGTTTACCTGCTATCATTACATGATTTTGGGAACTTTTAAAAGCCTGGACAGCATATACTGCCTGCAAGAGACGTATCGCACACATGCCTTTTTAAGATGTCTATTTCATGAGGCACTGGAAGGAAAGATGGTCTAAGCGTAATACAACCTTGTTGTGAAAAATTTGCAGGCAAGAGATGTGTTTGAGATGTCTCAGGCAGCTTCTGCTCTTTATGCTTTTAGCCAGAGAATCCTGTAAGTAGCTCAGACACCAGGTGTTGAACTGTTGAATGATATTGGGGCAGCATGCTTCGTCTCCACTATCAGGAAGTGGAAAAACTGCAGGGGCTTCCAGGCCACCCTGAAGTGAAAGTTTCTACAACAGCTGACAGGTCCTGACAGATTATGTTGTCAGCTAACTGCTTCTATTGTTGGCTTTGGTACTTTGTTTAAAAAAATGTTATGGTACCCTCTAAATATCAGGACTTTTATGCAGCAATATGTCCATGTAGCCCTATTAAGTATAGTAAAATAATTATTTAATTATTTAATGTGGGTGCACAACTTTATCTTCAAAAGTTTCCTGATGGTCTCCTTCTGCACACGTGTACCACAAGCTCAATTATATTTATGGAAAATCAGCCCTTACCAACAGTGAATGGGGTGGAATGCAGGAAGCAATAGTGTGAAGAAAGGATGAAAAAGATTGCAGATTCCTGAACTGAAACTCAGAAGGGGTTGTCTACTAAATAGGAACCCAAATATTCTATTTATTGTTATTAACAGTGGTTGTTGTGAAAAAGATTCAAGTGTGCCCAAATATGAGTTTGCAGCAAATTTCTGCTGCTGAAGTTCACCAAGAATTCAGTGTGGAAATTTTGGTGCACATCCGTAATACCCTGTGCAGCCATTGACCTTTGTAAGCAGCCCCACAGCTACCAGGAATGGGAGGTGAAAGGGTTGGCTACTGTAGAAAAACTCAGCCTTTCACTATAAAAAGGTGATGTGAGAGCAGCCCAGGTGTCAGTGTGTTGGAGCTGCTTTATGGAGAGGACAAGGAGAGCTGACTGACAGCATAGGGAAAGATGAATTGCATATCACCCAACCTTTTGAGATGGGAACGAGGGACGATTAGTCAAACCCACAAGTACTTTCTATTTTACCACTACTATTCGTTTATACTGGCTTTTGACATTTACAAATGCAGCAATTTAGAGATTGGATGAAAGGTTTAGCACTGGGAAACACTTTTTGAAAGATAAGTAGTGCATTTTTTATACAACTATCAGACCAAAATGAGGGACAAAGGAGGAGGAAAGGGGGGCAGAGGGACTTTGTTCCAAATCAGGGACAGTCCCTCGTAATCATGGACAGTTGGGAGCTCTGGAATTGGGTGGATCAGTTAAACTGTGCTTCAATGAATTGCAGAGATGGGGTACATTCTCTTTTGCACCCCCCCCCCCCTTCCACAGCTCACTTAACCCAAGACCTCAGATCTGTAGCTATCCCTTAAGGCCCATTTTGGACCACTCTGTGTCGCCACACTTTTAATTCAAGTTTAATTTCACTTGTTTTCATTGCTTTTAAAAGAAAAATAAAATGCAAAAACAGTATGCACTCAAACCTTGCACTATCACCCACATTTCCCGCACACCCTCTCTGATACTAAAAATAAAGGTTTTGAAAATACACCAAAATGCCCAACTGGCCTAGATGCAGTCAGTGGTTTTGTAAATATATGTAGTATAGGGCTATCATCTCCACATGCAGGTTCTGTACAAAAAAAGTAGTGGTAGGGTCACACACAGCTGAGGGCAGGCTTGTCTGCAATTCTTTGTCCAGAGTGTCTGACCAACCTAGTCTCAGCATTCAAATTAGTTAATTAGCTGACTAGATCATGAAGCCAGCATCATCATCCTTTTCCCACACAGAACGGCATATGTAGTATACTGTATATATTATATTATTATACATCATGTCCATGGGCCATGAAGACCCCTTTCACACTGAGGTGGTTCTCAGGCATTTTAGCGCTAGAAATAGCGCCTGTAAAGTGCCTGAAAACTGCCTCCTATTCATTGCAATTGGTATTTTCACATCCGGGCGGTGTGCTTGCGGGGCGTTAGAAAAAGTCCTGCAAGCAGCAAGCATATCTGGGGCAATTTGTATACAGCACTCCCAAAACGCCCCTGCCCATTGCAATGAATAGGCAGAGCTTCGGCAAGCGCCGCAACATGGGAGTTTTTAACCCCGCTAGCGGCCCGAAAAGCACAGTGGTAAAGCGCAGCTAGAACGCACGGCCAGCCCCGCTGTGAAAGGGCTCTTGGTTTTCATTCATGTAATTCATTATGACAGTTTTTCTTGTAGCTTTTGTTATCAACATTGGGCTCAGGCAGTAGATGAAAACGAGTTACAGGATAACATATGTGCTCTAACAGAGAGGAAATAAAAAATAAAGAAAACTCAAGCAATCCATTAATTGTAAGGCTACATTATTATAACAAGTCAAGAGTTAGGAATTAGATTAATACAGATCTGCATTGGTAATGGGTTGATTTATTGTGCCAATTTTTCAGTCTGACTGTACCCTTCCCAGGAATCAGCAAGGACATGTACTGGGCTTCGAATAACTATCTTTATAATAATCAAATTACCAAATGATTGGCTAATGCGTTGATTTAAAAAATTATTTTGCTTTCCAGATTGTTGAACATATATACATTTTGCACTGAATTTCTCTAGGCTCCTGTGTTCTACAACAAACTGAAATGGCTTTGAATAATATTCATTACAACAAAAGCACTGAGATTGAAAATGGACAAACTATTCAATTTGAATGTGTGGAAGGAATGGTATCAGAAAATGACCTGCGAGCAACATGTGGAAATACACAGATAAATTACCCGAAATGTTCTTCTGGACGTAAGTTTCTTATACATTCATATTCTCTTTTCACCAGACAATCACTTTTTTCTTCATTTATTGATATATTGTTTCAATGCCCTTACATATCTAGTATGGTATAAAGTATATTTTAAGTTTTAAATATAGAAGAAATATATTATCAGAGAGATTTTTAAAGGTACCCACACTACATTATACAATTTTTATAGTAAATTAAAGTCAAAATAAAAACTAAACACATAATTACACATATCCAATTATCGTAGTGTACTTATCTTAATATTTAGCATTTTTCAAATTAATTTTTTTGTTTACAAACTTTTGTTGGGTTGTACAAAAAATAACATCAGTACAAAAGTACAGTATATAAAACAGTACAAAAGTAAACAAAGTGCAGTATATAAAATAACAATGAGTCATGTATCAAAGCCTGTTAATAAGACTTATGCCCTGTACACACAATCGCACATTCCGACAACAAAATCCATCGGATTTTTTCCGAAGAATGTTGGCTCAAACTTGTCTTGCATACACACAGTCACACAAAGTTGGTCGGAAATTCCGAACGTCAAGAATGCGTGACGTACAACACTTAAGACGAGCCGAGAAAAATGAAGATCTATAGCCAGTGCTGCTCTTCTGCTTAAATCTGAGCATGTGTGGCACTTTGTGCGTCGGAATTGTGTACACACGATCGGAATTTATGCGAACGGATTTTGTTGTCGGTAAAGTTTAGACCCAGCTCTCAAACTTTGTGTGTCGGAAATTCCGATGGAAAAAGTCCGATGGAGCCGACACAAGGTCGGAATTTCCGACAACAAGCTCCGATCGAACATTTTCTGTCGGAAAGTCCGACCGTGTGTACGGGGCATAATGCATAATGCCCTGTACACATGAGCGGATTTTCCATCGGAAAAAACTTGGATGGTTTTTCCGACAAAATTTCTGGTCAAGCTTACCTTGCATGCACACGGTCACACAAAAGTTCTCTGAACTTTCGACTGTCAAGAACACTGTGACGTACAACATTATGACAAGCCGAGAAAATGAAGTTCAATGCTTCCGAGCATGCGTCGAATTGTTTCCGAGCATGCGTAGGAATTTTGCGCGTCGGAATTTGTACAGACGATCGCATTTTCGGATAGAAACTTTTCCAGACCGAAAAATTGAGAACATGCTCTCAATCTTTTGCTTAGTGAAATTCCGCCAGCAAAAGTCCGATGGAGCATACACACGGTCTCATTTTTTAACCAAAAGCTCTCATAGGTCTTTTGCTGGCTGAATTTCCTATCGTGTGTACGGGGCATTGGACCCCTTTCACACTGAGGCATTTTTCAGGTGCTTTTGAGCTAAAAATAGCACCTGTAAAGCGCCTGAAAAACTCCTCCCCTGCAGTCCCAGTGAGAAAGCCCAAGTGCTTTCACAATGGGGCGCTGCGCTGGCAGGACATTAATGATTGGATCCTCAACATATAGGTATTCCTCTGTCTTTTGGGATAATACACCCATTTCTTTCCCCCTCTGCAAGACAGGGCGGATTAAAAAATGACAGTGGGATTAGAAGACAGGATAGAATAGGTGGTGGATTCACTTAATGGCTTCACAGCGATATCGCTCTCTAGTAAGCACTACCACTACTCCTCCTTAGTCAGCCTCTTTAATGATTAACTGTTTAGAATCCCTTAGATGCTGTAAGGCTATACTTTCTTGTTCGGAAATGTTGGAGGCTTGAGAAGTTAGGGATTTTTTCTTCAGATCTAATAATTATTTTTCAACAATGGCCTGAAAAGCATCCACAATAGAATTCCTAGTCTGTATAGGATAAAAAAATGTATCGCCTTTAGATAATGCGCTATGTGGAATGCCAAAGGACCAGTTTGTGACTCTGATTCCACTTGTTTTAAACACAGTTCAGCTCTTAAATCTAGAAAATTGAAAGGGTTAAAAGTAGTATCAGAATCAACAAAAGAATCATTGCTTACAGTGACAAGTGTCTGCGGGTTTTCTTCCTGTTCACCTTCATCCTTATCAAAGTGTTTCCGTAAGAAAAGATTTCTAACAAGTGTAAGGCTGACCACAGGTCAGCCTGTGTTTGTAGGAGGAGTCAGGCTGCATAAAGCCTGCCCTCCGTTCCTCCTCTCCTGTCGACGTTTGCTCACGTGCACGATCGATAGGTGTCATTTCCGGGCGACTTTCTGACGTCACTTCCGGGTTTCGGATCAACAGGTCGTGTGGAGGCTTCGCTTTTCCCCACTCTCGTTCAGGGCTACAGCATCCTTGTTGCCTTGCGGCGGTATTGTGGGAGGTCTTGTGCACTAGGGGCGCAGATAAGGGGGAAATGCTTCTCCCCACTGATTCTCACTTCACTCAGGAGGTTTTGTAAACAAGCTATGCTATTGCTAGTGTTACTGCCCCTGACTAACATTAGTCTTAGTGACGCTGTTGTGCAGGTATTTCGGGGTTAGCTCAGGGGTCTAGCATTAGGGCTTGTGTTCAGGGTCTGAAGTTGTGGGGGGAGTGTTTTTTTGGGGGACTATGCGGGGTGTCAGCGGCATGTTGTGTGGTGCGGAGGTCCCGACCCCCGCATCTCGGCAGGTGTTTTAACACAGGTGAGGTTTTCTGAAGTAAGAAAAAAAATTGATTGCGTTTCCAAAAAAAAAGAAAAGAAAAGAAAAACATACGTTGTGGCCTATCATTAGGTCATAGGATAGCTACCGGCGGGGGAAAGGCTCAGGAGCAGCCCACAGTCTGCACCCCATCATGTTCATTCCATGAGTGGCTCAAGTCGGGGGCCGCCCAGTGCTCAGCTCTGGAGCACCCCACACTAGCTCAAGGGGGTTACTGTGCATGCATGGTTATATGAACCATCCTCACCTAGCACGGCTGACTCCCACTTCTCCGTGACCAGGGTATGTTTAAAAAAAAAAAAAACAAATATAATAATAAAAGATATAAAATAGGTATAGAGGAATCTTTTTCTAGCCTAAACTTCACGTTCTTTACGTGTTTATCATGAGTGGTAGCTTTTGTATGCTTATGTTCCTTTTCTGTAGTTGGAATTCTACACACCTACAGGAGTCTTCTGTCCATTTCAGATTTTTGTTTTCCTCAAACCTGATTTTCATGGGTGGTTTTACAGCATTACACCACTGATCAACAGATTGAGGTGATCATTTCTAATTGGCTTGTACGGTGGCAAGTCTCCTCATCTGTTTCTTACACAGCCTACGTTATCAACTTTCTTACGCAGATGCATAAGGAGGGAAGAGCTGGACCTTTACCTTTATACAGTGGTAGAGTTAGGTCAGAAGTATGGGGGATCTAATTTTTACAACTATCATCGTTCATTTTCCGCTAAGGCCGCAGCCTGTTTTGCTCAATACCAAGTGGTGACGGTCTGGAGTAATATAGACACGGAATTGTTTTGCCGGCATTTCGCTGGGCTTAGGTCACCAGTTTGCACGACTTGCCAATCATGCACTCACACCGCTTACTGGTGCCCCAATTCAGAACTTCCCATGCTACCAGGTACGTCCAGGGCTTCAGGTATTTCACTCCCGACCCCAGTCCATCCTGCACCTTTTGACAAATTAGGCCGGCCCATTAATTTTTTAGGTAAATTTCAGATTTGTAACAATTTCAACCTTGGTACGTGCAACTATAGCCAGTGCCGTCTTTTACATATCTGTACCGGTTGTTTCAGGGCTCACCCTAAGTCGGCCTGTTCACTGAGACAGAACAAGACTATGTGACTAAGCCACATTAAAATGCCTTTGTTACAGGCTTGTTTAGCCACCCATCCATCACAATGGTTGAGCAGATTTTTGGTAGGTTTCACAGAGGGGTTCCACACTGGGTTTGTTTCTTTGCCACTAGGGACTTTTGAGTGTCAGAATCTGAGGTCATCTTCCACAGACATGGAGGCGGTGGATTTGTTGCTTCAGTTTGAACTCGAGAAGGGCTTTGTCATCGGTCCTTTTTCAAAACTGCCCTTACGGATTTGGAGGGTCAACCCCCTGGGTCTTGTCAAAGGGAAGTTCTCTAATAAATTACGGTTAATTTACGACTTGTCAGCCCCTCATTGTTCACATGTACCTAGCCTTAACTCTTTGATTCCATTGGAGGAGTTCTCACTTAAGTATGCGTCAGTGGATCAGGCGATATAACGTATCATCGGGATGGGCAAGGACGCTTGGCTGTCCAAAGCTGACATAATGGATGCTTTTAAACTTCTTCCGATTCTGCCATCACTCTGGCAGTGGCATGGAGTTAAGTGGAAGAGGTTTTATTATTTTGCCACCAAACTTACCTTTGGCTCTAAAAATAGCCATTGGCTGTTTGATTCTTTCGCACAAGCACTCAGCTGGATCCTTACACATAGAGAAAATTGTCAGGAAGTTATCCACTATTTAGATGATTTTCTCCTCATTGATAGTTGTAAACAGGCCCCTGCTGACCTACAGAAACTGACGTCAGTTTTCTCGGCACTCGACATCCCACTGGCAGTTAAGAAGATGGAAGGTCCGGTTACTAAACTTACGTTCCTGGGGAAAATTGATACTCAGTCCATGCAGGCCAGTCTTCCTACAGACAAGTTAGTAAGGATCAGAGATTGTATACATGCATTTACGATCTCCCAAGTCCTGTACCAGGGTTGAGTTAGTGTCTGCTGGGTATGCTGAATTTTGTGATGAGGGTCATTCCCCAGGGGAGGGCTTTCATTTCTAGGTTATTGGCTTTGTTACCTTCAGTTCCTGCAGAGTCAGGGTTTTCCCCTCAAGTCTCAACAGATGCAGCGGACACAGGAGGCTATGCGGCTATTTTTGACTCGCACTGGCTGGTGGGGCCTTGGCCCGGATGAGGTTTTGGCTATTCCAGGGTTTACAGAGATATCAGCTTATTTGGCTGTCCCTCCAATTTAACTTCCACATACTCCGCAAGTTCATCAATGGTGTAGAGAAAATAGCGTGGCATGCCCTGTCCCGTTTTAACTACCCACTGTTTTTCCGGCAGGTCCAAGATGCAGACACTTGTGCCACGCCATCCCCACATTTACTTCAACTAATGATGGACTAGATACCCATTGGGCCGACGCGGCAGCCTTGATCGACAAATCATTGTCTGTGAACACCAGGAAGGCTTATGTCACAGCCTGGAATGTTTTCTGGGCCTTCCAGTCACGGTATCCTAGGGTTGATAGCTACAGCATTCAGTATCTTCTGGCTTTCACTGCCTTTTGCCACTCTCAGCTTAAAATGGCCCACAGCACCATCAGAACTTATCTGGCGGGTATACAGCACTTTTTGTCTTTACAGGACCCCAATAGGTCATCTATATTTTCAGCACACCCCATTAAGGCTATCCTTAAAGGGATTTAGAAGAGTAGCCCCCCTATTGTGGTTAGCAGACTTCCCATCATGGGACACATATTTGGGAACATGTCCGATATACTCACCAGGTCTCCTTTCGAGTTGCTACCTAGCTTGGTGCTTAAGGCAGTCATGGCCTTTTATGGTTTCCTGAGGCCCAGGGAGTTTACGCGTACTAGGACAGGGTCCTGTATACTTTTAACCAATCAACTTGTCAGGTTCCCCCGACCACTATCGGTTGCGTCTGCACTCTTGCAAGACACAGCAAATGGGAGTCGGCAATCACATCAGATTCTTCGAGACCAGTAATGCTTGGTGCCCAGTATTGATCTAAAACCAGCTTGTGAGGGCAACAACAGACAAGGGATAGTCCACTGTTGCCTTTCCCTAGTGCTCCCCTCTCTACAGCTCAGTTCATGCAACATTGCCGCACCCTACTGTCTAATTTGGGTTTGGACCCCAAAGCATATTCTGGCCATTCTTTCAGAATAGGAGCAGCTTCCGCTGCTTCTCGCCAAGAAATCCCTGTTCATTAGGGATGAGCTTCGTGTTCGAGTCGAACCGATGTTCGACTCGAACATCGTCTGTTCGATCGTTCGCCAAATAGTGAACGATATGGGCCGTTCGCGACAAATTCAAGTGGCGCGTCACAGCCCATAATTCACTGCGGCATCGCAGTGCATTGCTGGCTGATGATTGGCCAAGCATGCACCATGACCCGCATGCTTGGCCAGTCACAGCGCCATCTGTACAGAGAGCTGGAATTGGCCAAAGCCAGGGTGGCTTTGGCCAATTATGGCTCAGGTGGTTTAGTACACGCCCCACACTATATAAGGCCACCTGCACGGCGGCCCTGTGTAGTGTGTTCCGGCGTTGAGAGACAGAGACAGTGTAATTTGATTTAAGTTAGTGTGTGTATGTGTGTGTGTGTATGTGTATATATATATATATATATATATATATATATATATATATATATATATACACACACTGTATTCAGTTTAGCTAGATCTGTTCTTGTTCTCTTCCTACTGGCAGGCAGGTGTTGTTACAGTATATACAGCTACCTGAAGAAAATTGCTGGTGTTCTTCTGATCCTATTAGTACCACAGTCAGGCAGCTACAGTATTTACAGTTAGTGTAGTGCGTCCTCTGCACAGTGTTCAGCTAAAGCTACCTGTAGAAGATTGGTGGTGTTTTTCTGATCCTATCACTACTGCAGGCAGCTACATTATTTACAAGTTAATGTAGTGCGACCTCTGCACAGTGTTCAGCTAAA
Source organism: Lithobates septentrionalis (assembly GCA_037952835.1). Taxonomy (NCBI): domain Eukaryota; kingdom Metazoa; phylum Chordata; class Amphibia; order Anura; family Ranidae; genus Lithobates; species Lithobates septentrionalis. The sequence goes on along the minus strand of JBBDGP010000525.1, from coordinate 1,797,163 downwards.
GCTACAAGTTAGTGTAGTGCGACCTCTGCACAGTGTTCAGCTAAAGCTACAAGTTAGTGTAGTGCGACCTCTGCACAGTGTTCAGCTAAAGCTACAAGTTAGTGTAGTGCGACCTCTGCACAGTGTTCAGCTAAAGCTACAAGTTAGTGTAGTGTGACCTCTGCACAGTGTTCAGCTAAAGCTACGAGTTAGTGTAGTGCTACCTCTGCACAGTGTTCAGCTAAAGCTACAAGTTAGTGTAGTGCGACCTCTGCACAGTGTTCAGCTAAAGCTTTTTTGTTGTAGAAGTTTTTATTGAAGGCTTAAACGATACAACAGAAAATAAGCAATTGCGGATGCAGCTGCTATAAAGTTCAAAAATGTAAGACAGTGCAATAGTTAGCGAGTCATATGAATCATACAACAGTAAACATATCTTATTAAATTTTGTTAAGTAAGAGCAGGAATCATGAACATATAGGTAAATGTTTTACGGTTAGTATGTGTGAGATATATGTAGGTTTATAATGCTAGTGTAATCAGTCCTCAATGGACTGTATAGGTGTTTTGTATCGGTAGGTATCGCGCGGTGAGGGTTGAGTAGCCTGTGAGTAGTGGGAAGGGGGATCAAACGTTGCCATTGGTGTCATTTGTGAATTTAGATATCATTCTGCATTGTGTTCATTATAAAGAGAGCAGTGGAGGCTTGAACATGTCAAGGGGCGAGGAAGGAATGCGGCTGTTTGTGTGTCATATGATCTGCCACTGCTCTCGAGTATGTTTTAAGTGAGGATCCGTTTGTATTCTTCCGTGGTAGTGAAATGTAACCAACAAGACCATATCAGGCTGAATTTGGATGGCGCGTCTTTCGCTTGACATGTTAGGTCTAACATTTCAGCTGTTTTATGAATACGGCGGAACCAGTCCGCTATAGATGGTGGCTCTGGAGAGCGCCATTTGGTTGGGATACACATTTTTGCAGTTACCATATGCATGCCAAAGAACGGTAGTATGTATTTTTCGGTGTCGAGGGGTGGTGTAGCAGAAATTGTGCTGGAGTGAAATCTAGTTCGTATGTGATTATGTGGTGGATGAGTCTGTGGACTTCCGTCCAAAATGTTCGGAGTTTAGGACATGACCACCAGATGTGTAGCAGTGTCCCAGTCTGTTTCACATCTCCAACATTGCAGAGAGATTGTTTGGTATATGTGGTGAAGTTTGAGGGGCGTTCTATACCATCTTGAAAGAAGTTTGAATGCGTTTTCTTGTGCGTTAATATTTACGGTTCCCTTATAGATATGTTTGTAGATAGTTTCCCAATCAGATTCTGAGAAGTCAATGGAGTGATCTTGTTCCCATTTACTGTTGGCCCAATTGTTTTTGGGGTTCTGATAAGAAAATAGTAGAGCATATGTGTAAGATATGAGATGTTTTTGGGGTTCCTTTTGTAAACACGTCTTCGAAGGGGGTGGGTTGTCTCAACCATTCCGGTTTGAGTGCGAGGGCCCTGAAAAAATGTCTAATTTGAACATTCGTCCAAAAGGGGAAAGTACCATTTGTCGCTTTGGCCGTTAGGTTGGCGTATGAAATTAAGTGGTCTCCCTCGAGGAAGTGTCTCGCTCTTACGTTTGGGTGTGGCCATATGTCTTTCAGGAAGGATTCTTGTAATCCCGGGGTAAAGTCAGGGTTGAGTCTAAGTGGGGGTCATTGGGCCTATCATCGATGAGATCTTATGTTTATCACAAGTGCTTCGTAGGGATGAGCCGAACACCCCCCTGGTTTGGTTCGCACCAGAACCTGCGAACGGACCTTAAATTCGCACGAGCATTAGAACCCCATTGATGTCTATGGGACTCGAACGTTCGAAATCAAAAGTGCTAATTTTAGGCCAGTAACTCAATTGCATACTGTGCAAGCTCTGGTCAGTGATCCATCCAAGACCCAGTAACCCAGAGGATTTTCAGTGGGAAAGGTGTCCAAGTCAGATCTTGCCCCTAGGTATTCCTGCACCATGTAAAACAAACGGTGGCTATGGTTGCTGGAACCGATCATACCTTAGGGCTGCGGACTAACAGACTAAAAAATTGTCTGAACGCATCGGTCAGACGGCCACCTTCTCCACCGCTCCTTTGACTGACCGAAGCCTCAGCAACACGTTGTCCAGGAACAGTAGTTTGTAACCTCCCAGTCTCTGGGAACGCGTTGCACAGACCTTTCTGCAAGGCCACCCGAAGATGTTTCATCCTCTGCTCCCTCTGCAACAGCAAGATAAGGTCCGCTACCCTTGTAACGTAGATCAAGGAGGGTTGCCAGCCAGTATTGATCCCTCTCCTTAATACCACAAATACGAGGATGCTTCCGCAGGTTCTGCAGGATCAGGGAGGCCATGCAGCGTAGGTTTGCTGAGGCATTCGGTCCGGAGTCCTCTGGGTCACTAAGGACGACATGATCCGCAGCTCCCCTGACCCTGTCCTGGTGCCATAGTCGCACAGGTACTCATTGATGGCCCTCTGCTGCGTGTGCAGCCACTGCAGCATGGCCAACGTTGAGTTCCACCTGGTGGGCGTGTCACAGATTAGGCGGTTCTTGGGCAGGTTAAATTCCTTTTGGAGGTCTGCCAGCCGAGCACTGGCATTATTTGACCAGTAAGCCTGGATACCTGCCCAAGAACCGCTGCACCACCAAGTTAAGGACGTGAGCCAAACAGGGCACATGGGTCAGTTGTCCCTGTCGGAGGGCGGAGAGAAGGTTGGTGCCATTGTCGCAAACCACCATTCCTGCCTTAAGTTGGCGCGGCGTCAACCACCTCTGAACCTGCCCCTGCAGAGCTGACAGAATCTCTGCCCAGTGTGGCTTCTGTCCCCCCAAGCACACCAGCTCAAGCACCGCATGGCATCTTTTGGCCTTGGTACTTGCGTAGCCCCTTGAACGCCTACGGAGCACCGCTGGTTCCAAGAACAAAGCACAGGAAGAGGCCATGGAGGAAGAAGAGGAGGTGGGGGTGGAGGAGAGAGGTGTGTCAGAATCACCAGTACTGGCATTTTGGAGGCGTGGTGGCGGAACAACCTCCAACACTACTGCACCTTGTCCTGCATCCTTCCCAGCTGCCAGCGGAGTCACCCAATGCGTCATGACACTTGGGTAACGTCCCTGTCCATGCCTGCTGGACCATGAGTCAGCGGTAATATGCTCCTTACCGCTGACCGCCCTGTCCAGCGAGGCCAAGACATTGCCTTCCACATGCCGGTAGAGAGCCGGAATCGATTTCCATGAGAAAAAGTGGCGTTTGGGAACCTGCCACTGAGGAACCGCACATTCCACAAACTCATGGAAGGGGGCAGAGTCTACCAACTGAAAAGATAGCAGTTGAAGTACTAGCAATTTTGCCAAGCTAGCATTCAACCGCTGGGCATGTGGATGGCTGGGAGCAAACTTCTTTCTGTGGTGCAGCAGCTGGGGCAGGGAAATTTGCCTGGTACAATCTGACGTCGGTGTACTGATAGCAGATTGCCCGCAAGTACTTGGCTGTGACACACCTAATTCTACACCTTCGTTCCTCTCAGTGCAGGTCTCAGAGAACTGAAGGTATAGTGGGGTTGGAGATCCCAGCTAATGAGGAGCAAGGAGAGGTTCTCTTTGTTCTTTGGTGTGGGTCTTTTAGGTACACTTGCCAACGCATGGCAGGTCAACATATGTCTGGTCAAGCATGTGGTGCTCAAGCGGGAGATGTTTTGGCCACGCGAGATACGCTTGAGACATATGTTGCAAATAGCAGCGGTGCGATCTGATGCACTCGTCAAAAAAGGCCCACACCAAAGAACTTTTGGAATAACGCACAGAGACAGCAGCGCCCTGCACATGCGGAGCTCTGCGGTGTGATACAGTCAGTGTGCTGCCCTTAGGCTGTCCCCTCCTCCTCCTCTCTCCTATCAGGCACCCACGTTGAGTCAGTGACCTCATAATCCCCTCCCTCCTAATCACTGTATGCAGTATGCTGCAGCAGGGGGAACATGACTGCCAGATTGCTGTCCTTCTTGGGCACCCCCTCTGTCCGGGCTCACGTTACTGCCTTCTTCTAGCTCAGTACCATCATCAGAGCCTTCAAAACGCTGGGCATCCTCCTGGAGCATGTACCCAACACTGTGGTCAAACAGTTCGAGGGACTCCTCAGGAGGACATGGTGGGGTTAGGGAAGGAGTCACTGATGCCATTGAGCCGAAGGAAGAGGCCGCATTGGCAGCTGCTTTGCCAGACAAAGTACCCTGAGCCTGGGTGAGAGAGGATGAGGAGGATGAGGACGGTTTGGTCATCCACTCGACCAAGTCTTCCGCATGTTGCGGCTCAAAACGGACAGCTGCCGAAAAAAGGCCAAGCGTGTCCCACGGTCACATGCTGATGAGGATGCACCGTGTCCACGACCAACACTGTTGCCTCTCCTTGTTGGCCTTCCAGACATACTATTGGTCTGCAGTGAGCTGCACAAAACTGGGATGTATATATACCGTATTTATCGGCGTATAACATGCACTTTTTTCCCCTTAAAATCAGGGGAAAATCGTGCGTGCGTGTTATACGCCGATCCCCGCGGACGTTCTCGGCAGCTTTTGGATGCTCTCGGCGGCTTTCGGCCATTCTTTGCGGCTCTCAGCCATTCTCAGCAGCTTTCGGCCATTCTCAGCGGCTCTTGCAGTCCCGCGTGAGCCGCCGGAAGCCGAGTGCGTCCGAAAGCCGCCGAGAACGACTGAGAGCCGCCAAGAATGGCCGAAAGCCGCCGAGAGAGCGGCTGAGAACGGCGGCGCCATTTTTAAACACCAAATGTACTGCAAACGACACAGGGCAAGGATGTAATGGGCTGCAAACTACTGATGGACACTGACAAGGCTGCAATGGGGGACAATGCTGCAATGGGGGACAAGGCTGCAATGGGGGACAATGCTACAGATGGACACTGACAAGGCTGCAATGAGGGACAATGCTACAGATGGACACTGACAAGGCTGCAGATGGACACTGATGAGGCTGCATTGATGGGCATTTAAATGTAAGTTTTTTTCCTTAAACTTCCCTCTTAAACTTGGGGTGCGTGTTATACGCCGGTGCGTGTTATACGCCGATAAATACGGTATATATATATATATATATATATATATATATATATATATATATATATACCGATTATTCTGCAGCTAGAAGAATCAACTGCCTGCCTGTAGAATTATTAGTATGATAACACCTGCACTTGTCTACAGGTAGCTATACTGTAGGTGCAACTGTGCAGGGTACACAATACAGTAAATGGAAATACATCAAGAGCCTACACAAGCACCTGGCTGCAGGTAGCTATACTGTAGGTGCAACTGTGCAGTAACTGGAAATACATCAAGAGCCTACACAAGCACCTGGCTGCAGGTAGCTATACTGTAGGTGCAACTGTGCGGGGTACACAGTACAGTAACTGGAAATACATCAAGAGCCTACACAAGCACCTGGCTGCAGGTAGCTATACTGTAGGTGAGACTGTGCAGGGTACACAATACAGTAACTGGAAATACTGTAAAAACGCCTGCCTGTCAGTATATTAGGAAGAGAAGAACAGCATCTAGCTAAACTTAATACAGTGTGTATGTGTATATATATATATATATATATATATATATATATATATATATATATATATATATACACACCTGGGATGTATATGTATATATATATATATATATACACAATACACTGTAACTGCAGCTAACTGACTCAACCTGCCTACTCTATCTAACTTAAATCAAGTAACACTGTCTCTCTCTCACTCTATCTCTGTCTCAACGCCGGAACACACTACACAGGACCAACGTGCAGGCGGTCTTATATAGTGTGGGGTGTGTACTAAACCCCCTGAGCCATAATTGGCCAAAGCCTCCTTGGCTTTGGCCAATTACGGCTCTCTGTACACACAGTGCTGTGATTGACCAAGCATGCGGGTCATAGTGCATGCTTGGCCAATCATCAGCCAGCAATGCACTGCGATGCCACAGTGAATTATGGGCCGTGACGCCCCACTTGAATTTGGCGCGAACGGCCCATATATTTCGTAATTTCGTAACATGGGTTCGACTCGAACACGAAGCTCATCCCTAGTGCTTCGAAAGGAGGCAAGCATGGGGTGGATTAACGGGTGAAAGTTAAATGTTGGGGGCATATGTTTTGAAGCTAACAATGGGGCTTGGTTCAGCAGAAAAGGTGATATGGATTTTTCCAATTGTACCCAGTCTTTAATTTTGGAGTGAATATTCCAGTCGATGATTCTAGTTAAGTGACAGGCTTGCTGATACTTTCTTAAATCAGGTAGGCCTAAGCCTCCCTTGAGTTTGGGGATAGTACGTTTCGAAAAGCTCAATCTGGGTCACAATGTATTGCAGATAATCTCCGTACATGCTCTTTGATACGTTTTGAAGAAAGCAGGTGGGAGTTTGATCAGGACCGTCTGGAGTAGCTACAACACTCTAGGTAGGATGTTCATCTTAACGATCACGGCTCTTCCAAACCATGAAAAAAGTCCTACAGACCATTTCTTTAAGTCATGTAATATGTTTTGTAATAAAGACAGATAATTTGCAGCATATAGGTCCTATAGGGAGGTAGTGAGGTGGATGCCTAGATATAAAATTTTGTGACTGTTCCATTTAAACGGGAAGTTATGTTGGCACTGTTTACATAACTCGGTGGGTAGGGTAACGTTTAAGGCATTGGACTTTGAAAAGTTTATTTGGAGGTTCGATACGAGTTTAAAGTGGTCGAGATCTTGAAGTAGGTTTTGGATAGTCGTCAGTGGTTCACAGTCAGGAAAAGGAGTATATCGTCAGCGAAAGCTGCTACCTCGTAAGTGTTCTGAGTTACTTTTATTCCTTTTATGTCTGGATTAGCTCTGATACATCTAAGGAGCGGTTCCAGCATGAGAACGAAGATTAAAGGGGATAATGGGACATCCCTGGTGAGTACCATTTGATATAGAGAAGGCATCCGATAGGTGCCCGTTGACTCGTACTCTTGCAGTTGGATTGGAGTACAACTTGAGTATAAGATTTAGCATTCGGAGAGGGGGGCCGATGTGTTTTAGGGTTGCTGTCATGTAGTACCAGGCCACTCTTTCGGATGCCTTCTCCACATCCAGAGATAGAAGAAACCCCTGGCGTTGATTGGACGTAAGCCAATGATGGATATTAATAGCTTTGAGAGTGTTGTCCCTCGCTTCTCTGGCAGGGATGAATCCAACTTGGTCAAGGTGGACCAAGTTGGGGAGTAGGGGAAGAAACCGATTTGCTAGTATTTTTGCGTGCCATTTAAGGTCTACGTTCAATACCGAGATAGGCCTGTAGTTAGTTACTAGTGAGGAATCTTTTCCGGGTTTAGGAATAACAGTGATGTGAGCTGCCAATAGGTCACGTGGGGGTGTGATGGGTGATGCATATGTTTCAAAGGTCGATGTAAAAATAGGGGTTAGAGTGTCTGCGTAAGTTTTATAATAACCTACAGTCAGTCCGTCAGATCCTGGGCTTATACCTGTCTTCATTTGCTTCAGAGCTAAGTTGGCCTCTTCTTTAGTCAGGGGTTTGTCTAAGTCTTGAGACGAGGATTCCGGAATAGGGGTAGGGCTATATTGATTTAGGAAGTCAGTGATCATTTGTTTTCTTGCCATTCCGCCGTTATTGGTGCCCGATGGGGGGGTAGGTTGTATAATGCAGTACAATACTTTACAAATTGTTTAGCTATGTCAGGGGTGGAATTCAATTTGTGACCCGATGTATCTGAGAGTGAGTGTATTGTTGTGTTAGCCTTTTTGACTTGTAGGGCTCTAGCCAGTAATTTACTGGCCTTGTTGCCATATTCATAAAAGTTCTTTTGGGAAAGGATGTATTTACATTGAGTTTGTTTGCCGATTAATTCCAGCATCTCCTTTCTGGATTGTATTAGCCTGTTTAGATTGTCTAGGCCTTGTGTGTACTTGTGTGCTTTTTCCAGCCGACGTATCTGGGTGGCTAGGTCATTGTCTTTCTTTTTTACATTTAGCAGCTGCTGCGATAAGTACACACCGTATGACACATTTATGGGCTTCCCAATTAATAAGCGGGGAAGTATCATCAGAGTTGTTTTCCATAAAGTATTTGTGACAGACCTAGCCGGGACAGAGGCTGTTGGAGAGGACTGAATGCAAGCCTCTTGCCTTTTGATTATGGGCCCTGAATTTTCAATGGAACAATACTCTTTGTGAGGTGAATGAGAAATCCAGTCTGAACTGTACTAATCGGACTTAGTCATGTATATGTGTATATATTGTATGTTGTTTAATTCTGTTGGGGACTCCTTGCTGTGGATTTGTGTCCCTGAAGAGGGAGGGGGGATTCCTCCAGCAGCTCCCTGCTGATAATACTGATTCATACTGTTGGGACACATCCTGTGAGAAGATGCTGGTGTCATCAACTCAAACTACCTGTGTTTATGTTAATTGCATGAGCTGATCACATTGTCCTCTATACAATGTAGGAGACAGAACGACTCCTATTGGAGCTGCTGCATGTCTCAGTCACCTAGGCTGTATAAAGGATTAGATAATTAGCTCATGTTAATTAGGTTACAGTTGTATTGTTAGAGGAGATTCCAACGGCATATAAAGTCTTGTAATTTTGATTCTAAATAAAACAGTTCATTTTAGCAACAAGCAAGTGTCGCCTTGTTTTGTGCTCAGAGAGGTTAGTCCTGATGTACTCCAAGACTGGTGTTGTCTAGTTCTTGGGGGTTCCTATAGTTAGATCCATTGGACTCGTGTTCCAGAACTTAGGAAGCAGTATACTGACGGAAGCACTCAAGCGGAGTGAGGGACGTTCCGTGACAGTATTGTTTGATGTGGTGGTCTACTTCTGCAGCGATACAAGGATTAGTAAGTAGAGAGGGGTCTAGTCTCCAGGACTGTGAGCAAGTGTGCGTGTCAGGGAATGCTACAGTCATAGAGATTGGGTGATGATCTGAGAGAAACATTGGGTCAATAGATGTGCGTTGGAGGATGGGAAGATCGGTTTGCGAAATAATCGATTCTCGAGTATTTGTTGTGTGGGGCTGAAAAAAATGTAAAGTCTTTGCCGTTAGGGTTTAAAGGGCGCGACGTGTCATGAAGTAATAGTGTTTGTAGTTTGTTTTTAATACATCGCAGAGCAGAATAGGGGAGAGATGATGTGTCATTGGAGGTATTAAGAAGAGGGTTTAGGGGGATGTTGAAGTCTCCTCCCAGTACTAGGATGCCTTCTTGAAAGACTGTCAGTGTCTGAACGATTTCACGGAAGAATGTTACCTGTTTAGTGTTCGGGGCATAAATGTTTGCTAAAGTGAGTCGTTTACCCTTATAGGATCCTTTCAGGAAAAGAAATCCACCTCTTTCATCTCTCATCGTATCGGTCAGTTGGAAAGGAAAGTGTTTTGCCATTAATATGGAGATCCCTTTGGATTTTGACTCTAAGTTCGTTGAGTGATAAGCTGTAGGGAAGTAATGATTTTGTAATTTCGGTGTAGAGTCGGTATGAAAATGAGTTTCTTGGAGAAACAGTATATCAGCTTTGCTGCGTTGCATGGTTAGGAGTAGCTGGGATCTGAACATTTAGTCCCTTTACATTTAGAGAGATGATTTTGAGTGAAAGTGTACCAACTTTAGGGGATGTCGAGGCCATTGATAATGTAATGTTGTGGAGCTATTAGATCTTGGAGGAGGAAGGGTTATGAGAGCTGTGGTAGATAGGAGAGGTATCCTTTAATAGGTAATACCGTTTGAATGGTATAATTGAGGCGAAGAAAAGGGATGGAAGTGTTTATTAGTAAAGTGGGGTGGTATCGCGATACTCGGGTATCTTGAGTAAGATTTAGGGTTAGAGGGAGAGGTTCCGGCGACAGTTGAGAGCCTGCTCAGCTGTCCAAATATGGGGATGTATAAGCCGGAAGAAATCAGTGGAGTTTGGATTTTCCGTTGATGTAAGTAATTAAGTCTCGTTAGAGTGCCACTGTATGGGAGGTGGTTTGAGTGAAAGGAAGTGGTAATCTAGATGTGCCATCAGACCATTGGCCTCAGTGTGTCAGTTATTGGGTGGGGAGCGGAGATGGAGTGTGAGTTATTGAGTTTAGTATCTTGTGTTATTAGGGTAGGGACGGCGTTGTCAACGTGTATAATATTGTCCCGTGATTGTGGTGTTGTTACTCAGGGCATTTAGAACTGATATATTATATGAGCTTCACGACAAGGGAACATTTCTGGAAGTGTCGCTTTTAGTGTGGACAGCTGAACTATGTGTGATAACATTTAACTGAACAGATTACCTGCTGTGTATGACCACTTGTGCGCAACCTAGTAAGACAAGTTCCGGCTGAAGATATAACTCTTAAATTTGTCAACGTGACGTCATGTAAACCTACTAGAATGAGAGAGTAGAGCTTACCCTGAAAAGACCTACAAAACATATGTTCCGTGGTAACCGAGTATGTCCGTGTGGCCGCAACATAAATGTCGTTAATTAGAATGTCATTGCATTAACTTGGTTTTATTGTATCTTATAAAGGTACATAACTGATGCAAAACCACTAGGGGCCAACATATTGCTTAAAGTGGAGGGCCACCCTAAAAAAAAAAAATTACATTAACATTCTTAAAAAAAATATTAAAAAAGAATTTGAAAAAATATATTTTTTTTACTCACCAGAAACCCCTGTTGCTAGGCAGACTTCCTAATCTGCCTCTTCCTATTTCGCGGCACTGTTTCCTCAATTCCTCCTCCTTGGCGAGCAGCCCTGTTGTCTTCTGGGACATGTGTGTGTCCCAGAAAAGAATGGGGCCATTCACAAAGCACTGCGCGGCTCGCGCATGCGCAGTAGGAAACGAGCAGTGAAGCCGCAAGGCTCCACTGCCTGTTTCCCTTAGGATGGCGGCGCCAGCAGCCGATCTGATGGACGAATCGGCCTCGGGGGGCCGACATTGCGGGCTCGCTGGACAGGCAAGTGTCCTTATTAAAAGTCAGCAGCTACAGTGTTTGTAGCTGCTGACTTTAAAAAAAAAAAAATGGCCGGAACACATCTTTAAGCATATTTTCTTCTTTGTAGTAAATGTATTGCCTAGTGTCCTTATAGAATTGCTTCTAAAACCTGTATGTGTTCAAAAATTTAATAAAACTGTGGCTGGTGGCGAATATTGGTGCTCCAATTGTTCAACAAAGGTGCATTGTGCCCTTTAAATTAAGTAATAAAGTAGTTATGGATATGGATACAATATCATCTAGGTGGAAAGTGTTAAAAAGAAAAAAAGAAAAAAAGGAAAAAAAGGAAAACAGGAATAATATGGCGCTGCCCTTATGGAGACAAAAAAAACAAAACTCTCTTTATAATGACTTTATAATTCCTAAAGTGTGTGTGCCAAAAGTGAATAAATATGTGATTGGTGCCAAGTCCTCACTGTTAAAAGTACAATTGCAACCTAAGGTGCTTCAGTTATTCAACAAAAGTGCATAGTGCAGCATCACTAAAGTGACCAGTGTTAAATCATACAAATCCATACAACGTTGTGCAAATTATCCATCATAAATAGTGACACTTGTGCTGTGACCAGTATTAGTTGGATAGGAAAAGTTCCGTTTATGAAAAAACAAGTTCTTTTTGGAGTATTTTGTAGTGTTCAATCTTTGAGGGTCAAATATCTGTAGGAAAGCTTCTTATCCAGGTGCTGGTTTCTTTAATTAGTGCCTTGTCTGCATGCTCTGACAATGCTTGCACTCACCAGATTCTCCTTTCCCCTGCCCTGCAGGGGTATGGATGGTCACAGTGTCTGCCACTGTGTAGCAATCAAGGATATCCCCCAAACTTTACTTGCGTATTGTGGTGTAGTAATTACATGTAAAGGAAAGAAGGTATGCCCATCGCGTAAAACCATAGGAGAACTTTTATTAAAACTTAATAGACAAATGTACTCACCCCAGTAGAAGTCTGACGACGAAACGTGCGTAGGGCGGGTTACGAACGTCTTGCAGCACCTCTAACAAAGGGAATTCGCTAACTTTTGCCATGCTTGATTTGTTCATTTGAAATGTGAGTACATTTGTCTATTAAGTTTTAATAAAAGTTCTCCTATGGTTTTACGCGATGGGCATACCTTCTTTCCTTTACATGTAATTACTACACCACAATACGCAAGTAAAGTTTGGGGGATATCCTTGATTGCTACACAGTGGCAGACACTGACCATCCATACCCCTGCAGGGGAAAGGAGAATCCGGTGAGTGCAAGCATTGTCAGAGCATGCAGACAAGGCACTAATTAAAGAAACCAGCACCTGGATAAGAAGCTTTCCTACAGATATTTGACCCTCAAAGATTGAACACTACAAAATACTCCAAAAAGAACTTGTTTTTTCATAAACTGAACTTTTCCTATCCAACTAATACTGGTCACAGCACAAGAGTCACTATTTATGATGGATAATTTGCACAATGTTGTATGGATTTGTATGATTTAACACTGGTCACTTTTGTTGAATAATTGAAGCAATTGTACTTTTAACAGTAAGGACTTGGCACCAATCACATATTTATTCATTTTTGGCACACACACTTTAGGAATTATAAAGTCATTATAAAGAGAGGTTTTTTTTTTGTCTCCATAAGGGCAGCACCATATTATTCCTGTTTTCCTTTTTTCATTTTTTTCCTTTTTCCTTTTTTTCTTTTTTCTTTTTTTCTTTCTAACACTTTCCACCTAGATGATATTGTATCCATATCCATAACTACTTTATTACTTAATTTAAAGGGCACAATGCACCTTTGTTGAACAATTGGAGCACCAATATTCACCACCAGCCACAGTTTTATTCAATTTTTGAACACATACAGGTTTTAGAAGCAATTCTATAAGGACACTAGGCAATACATTCACTACAAAGAAGAAAATATCTTTTTGTCTCCATAAGGGCAGCGCCATACTACTCCTGCTTTTTTACCATTTTCTAATACTTTCCACTTAGGTGGTATTGTATTGTTTTTAACACTTTCCACCTAGATGATATTGTATCCATATCCACAACTACTTTATTACCTAATTTAAAGGGCACTATGCATCTTTGTTAAACAATTGGAGCACCAGTTGTTGTATTTTCATTTTTAATAGAAATATTCACCACCAGTCACAGTTTTATTCAACTTTTGAACACATACAGGTTTTAGAAGCAATTCTATAAGGACACTAGGCAATACATTCACTACAAAGAAGAAAAATAATTTTTGTCTCCATAAGGGCAGCGCCATACTACTCCTGCTTTTTTGCCATTTTCTAATACTTTCCACTTAGGTGGTATTGTATGTGTAGAGGCAGCAGCCATATCCATAACTAAAACATTCAATTCATTGCGCGGATTTACCCCATACACCTACTTAATCTGTAGTACCACATGTAGGGATGTGTTATCAGGTGGCTGGTGTATCGTCGGGCTCCCTGTAGGGGGGGAGCCAGTACAGAGTGATCGAGGTATCCGGAAGTGCTGAGAGACTAGTTCTTGGTGAAGACAGGTCAGAGGACTATGAAAGAATCACCGCCTGTAGGTGACGTGGTCCCCTTGTAAGTCCGGACGGTGTCAGAGGTCCAAAACCGTCTCTTCTGGTGGGGGGCACAACTGCTTCATACAATCAGGCCAATGTGAGGATATTAAAGATGACAAAATGATAGGTGTGTCGGGCATCAGGTGAATTGCCAGTAAAGCGTGTGAACAGGACTGGGAAGTTCTGTGGCAGTCATAGGGCTTATTAGAGGCTCTGCATATCTTACAGGGAAAGTGGTAGTGTTGAATGTGATGTTCGGGAAGCAGTTCTGTACATTTAGATTGTTGCCTGCAAGGTAGAGGTGAATGCCAACTGCTTAAGGGGCCTGGGGTTGTATCCTTGTCTCGGGTGTAGCTTGCAGGTGTATCAGGGTATCAACCAGGTAAGGTGGGAAAGAAAACAGAAAATTGGAAACTTAACTGAACTGATCGAAGCAGCCTCCAGGAGTCGGCTTAACGATCTCGGCGTGCTCTGCAAGGTAAGGGCGCTGCCGTGGGGCTGTGTACCTGATGTTGAGACATCAAAGCTGTGATGGTTCTTGAAGCCAAAGGAGAGCGGTGCCTTCTGAAGTGTACGTTCTGCGCTTCCATCGTTTCCTCTCTGGGTGTTCGAGCGGTTGGGTCGAATATGTTGAAGTCTGCATAACAATTAGGTACTTCCACATACGGTATGTCAAGGGTGTGACAAAAGGCTTCCAGCTTTTTAGGAATCCTGAGTAGTGCGGAGCATCCCTGATATGTAGCTGACAGCCCAAACGGGACAACGGTATTGGATCCCCTTGTTATTGAGAACTTCCAGTAAAGGGCGCAGGTCCCTGCGGTGTCTAAGAGTAATAGCCGAGAGATCCTGGTAGATGTGGACGATATGCCCTTCATGTTCTAGCTGTGTCTTGTTCCGGGCCTTCCTGAGGATTTCTTCCTTGATTTTGGAGTCCGTCAGGCAACATATAATATCTCTCGGGGGGTCAGTCTCTCTTCCTCGCGGTCTGAGGGCTCTATGTATTCGCTCCATGTTTATGGGCGTTTGGCGGGGTTTGTCAAGGATTTGATTGAACAGGGCTGTCACTGTCGGGATTATCTGTAGGGATGAGCTTCGTGTTCGAGTCGAACCCATGTTCGACTCGAACATCGGCTGTTCGGTCGTTCGCCGAATTGCGAACGATATGGGCCGTTCGCGCCAAATTCGTGTGGCGCGTCACGGCCCATAATTCACTGCGGCATCGCAGTGCATTGCTTGCTGATGATTGGCCAAGCATGCACTATGACCCGCATGCTTGGCCAATCACAGCGCCGCCTGAACAGAGAGCCGTAATTGGCCAAAGCCAAGGAGGCTTTGGCCAATTATGGCTCAGGGGATTTAGTACACGCCCCACACTATATAAGGCCGCCTGCACGGCGGCCCTGTGTAGTGTGTGTTCCGGCGTTGAAAGAGATAGACAGACAGTGTTTGGTTTGAGTTAGATAGATTAGGCAGAACAGTCAGTCAGTTAGCTGCACTTACAGTGTATTGTGTATATATATGCATCCCAGGTGTTGCATATATATATATATATACACTGTACTCAGTTTAGCTAGATCCGTTCCTGTTATCTTCTAGACTATTTACATTTAGTGCAGTGCGTCCTGCTCACAGTGTTCAGCTAGATCCGTTCCTGTTATCTTCTAGACTATTTACATTTAGTGCAGTGCGTCCTGCTCACAGTGTTCAGCTAGATCCGTTCCTGTTAAATTCTAGACTATTTACATTTAGTGCAGTGCGTCCTGCTCACAGTGTTCAGCTAGATCCGTTCCTGTTATCTTCTAGACTATTTACATTTAGTGCAGTGCGTCCTGCTCACAGTGTTCAGCTAGATCCGTTCCTGTTATCTTCTAGACTATTTACATTTAGTGCAGTGCGTCCTGCTCACAGTGTTCAGCTAGATCCGTTCCTGTTATCTTCCTACTGACAGGCAGGCTTGTCTTGTTACAGTATTAACAGCTACCTAAAGAAAATTACTGGTGTTCTTTTGATCCTATTAGTACCACGGTCAGGCAGCTAGACTATTTACATTTAGTAAAGTGCGTCCAGCACCAGTGCCTAAGGCCTAATTTTTCAGCTCCTGTTCAACAGGGGCATGTAATTACAATTCTTGATCTAATATTTCACAGCAGGGCCCTGCGAGGGCTTACAGTGTTGTGGCCACAGCAACACCTAAGGCCCAAATTTCTGCTGAGTATATAGGGCAGGACCCTACTTTCAAACATCTAACTTACAAACTACTTGCAAACGGAAGGAGACAACAGGAAGTGAGATGAAATCTACCCCTAGGAAGGGAAATTCTCTCCTGTAAGAGTTAATATGGGAAAAAAAATTCTCCTTTCCACGGATGCTTTCCAATCCTTGTTCCACAAAAAAACCCAAATTTTCAAAAAACATTTTTCATTGGGACAAAAAGTGAGGTGAAATCTTCTGAAGAGGAGGAAAGACAGCAAAACAAATGTCACAGGGGTGATAACCCTTCCCTATGTTTTCCAAAAAGCTTAAAAAAGATTTTTTGGCTGGAGCTAAACACGTTAAAAATGTACCCGTTCAAAATTACAAAGAGATTCTACTTAACAACAAACCTACAGTCCCTGTCTTGTTTGCACCGCCTGTATACTGCTGTTCAGAGTATATAGGGCCTGGTGGCCCCACACCTTTCCTTATTTTAATTTGGGTGCGGGGTTCCCCTTAATATCCATACAAGACCCAAAGGGCCTGGTAAATGGACTGGGGGGTACCCATGCCGTTTGTCTCACTGATTTTCATCCATATTGCCATGACCCGACATTACATTAAACCCGCAAGCAGTTTTAAATGAGATTTTTTTCCTTTAAAAATGACATTTGGTGCAGGGACTGTTCTAAACACGGGAAACACGCGTCACTTTACAGGCATACTATAGACACCCCCCAGGTACGATATTTAAAGGAATATTTCACTTTTTTTTTTTTTTTACTTTAAGCATCATTAAAATCACTGCTCCCGAAAAAACGGCCGTTTTTAAAAGTTTTTTTTGCATTGATACATGTCCCTTGGGGTAGGACCCGGGTCCCAAAACCCTTTTTAGGACAATACCGTGCAAATTAGCCTTTAAAATGAGCACTTTTGATTTCGAACGTTCGAGTCCCATAGACGTCAATGGGGTTCTAACGTTCGTGCGAACTTTCGGTCCGTTCGCAGGTTCTGGTGCGAACCGAACCGGGGGGTGTTCGGCTCATCCCTAATTATCTGGTCAGTGCTGACTCTTTCAGGGAGCCTCTTACCCTCAGGTTATGTCGTCTCCCTCGATTGTCCAGATCTTCCACGTGCCTCTGGAGATCACGGAGCTGTAAAGTATGTGTGTCCACCGTGTGGTGGATCTTAGTTATTCCGGTCTGCTGGTGTGCGGCCTTCTTCTCCACAGCCTGTACTCTTTCTGCGATTGCCTGGATCTTATGACGGAGATTCATGATAGCAGCAAAGAGTGAATCCTTTATATCTGTCTCCACTGTGCAGAGATCATTAAGGCTCGGCTGCTGGTGCGATGTTTGGCTGGCCGCCATAGGAGGTGGAGGAGATTTAGCGGGAGACAATATGATGCCGTCATGTTCCTGTGAGGTAGCGGAGGAGGACACCACCATGTTAGCTCTCTGAGAGTGGAACAACTCCGGGATATTCTGAGCTCCACGGCCGCTGTGTCCCCTCGGGGAGCGCGATCTGGATGCCAAAGTCCCACGGGAAGATGTTCTTATATTTCAGGGGTTGAATAGCGGTGTTGGTCCCCAAGTAAAGCAGAGTTGAGGCTGTGGGCTGACGGAGCTTGAGAATTAAACATCCATCGCCTCACAAGGCAAACAACGCCCCCCACAATTTTTTTTATTCTATCAAGTACCCCCTTAAAATCTAGAACAGACTCAAAGGGTCTATGCATTTTGGGACTCTATGCATTTTCATTCTTGTTGGATCATGTGTAAAACTTTTACAAAGACAAAAAAAAATCAGTTTAAATTGCCGGCAGATGATATTCATTGACAGCTTCTTTAAATAAAAAAAGCAGCACGCAAACCTCTCCATAGAGACTGTTGGAGGGGTCTGTGGGCTTGTGACAAACAGCACAGAGAAAGTGTACACAGAGGCAGATCATGCAAAACCCAACTTGCGGGCCTTTTTTGGGGAACATAGGGGCAACAAGACACAGAACAAATAAATAGTGCACTGGGCAGCAGTGTAGTACAACACAGATAGTCTGTGTAGTAGCAATATGGGCTGGGGTTAGGGCACAGCAATAGGGAGTCCATAACCATAAAGCAGTAATCCAAATACAGCGGTGTACACCACAATATGGCACCACAGGGGTTAAGTGCTTAGCACAGGGTAGCAATCCAGGTACACATAATGTACTGGGCCTTTCAGGTGGTAGTATGGCACAGCAAATGGTAAGCATCCAGGGGGAAGAAATATGGTACAGCAAATTGGGAAACAGTCCATAGGGCCACAGGAAGGCACGGCAAGGGGGAAATAGATTCTCAGAGTGGTAGTATGGCACAGCAAGGGTTAAGTGTTCAGCTCACAGGGCAGAAATCTGGGCAGAGCAGGGTTTGGCACAGCAGGACTTAAGTCCAGCACACAGGGCAGGGCTTGGCACCACAGGGGTTAGAGTTTGTAAACCTCCCTTTGCAAGTTGTACCTATAGGTAAGCCTAGAATAAGGCTTACCTATAGGTACTGTAAACATCTCCTAAACGTGTGCTGTTTACGTTTACTGTATACTGAGCCGATGAGGTCATCAAGGCATGCGCTTTGAAGAAGCTTGCCATTTCTTCAGGTGAGTGTGCCGTGACTGGCGGCTCCTGCGCGCATGTGCGGGAGTGATGTCCAGCGGCTCCAGCCAGTTACAGAGCCGGAGTCCGCGGCCCCGGAAGGAAGAGGGGCGAAGATGGATGCGGACTGCAGCAGGGACGGCATGGGCTTCATTTGCAGGTAAGTGTCACATAATGTGCTAGTATGCGGTGCATACTAGCACATTATGCTTTTAATTTGCAGGGTAAAGGAAAGGAAGTGAAACTCATCAGGGTTTACTGTTGCTCCTGACCTACGGCTGTGTGCGCCCATTCCCACATGAAGCCGCGGCTTGGCCCCACCCCCTTCATTTCCTGATTGGCCAATAGCTCCCGCTGCTGCCAAAAGCCAGTCAGGAGTGCGAGTCCTCAGAGAGGCAAGGCTGTCGTGGACATCGCTGGATAGAGAGGGGGCTCAGGTAAGCCTTAGGGGGGCTGGGGGGTGGGGGGGTTGCTACCCAGAGAAGGTTTTTTACCTTCATGCATAGAATGTAAGTATTTGATTACTTGGGACTGTTCAGAGTCTCACAGACTGCCTTTCTGCTACTTCCCCAGTCTTCTGGAGAATTTTTTTTTAAAGGGTACATTTTATTGGTATTGGCTTGCAAAACTATAATAACTGCATCCAAAGTGTCTACAGCCATATAACAATGTGCTTTTCAAGACAATCCATTACATACAAGTAATTTTGTCTGAATATACAAAAAATGGTACAATGCTATTGTCTGGTTAATAAATGCATGTATGAAAAACAAAAAGGTGTGCCTATTGTATTCAAAGCAAAACCAACCAATAAAAAAAACATAAACCCAAAACAGTAGGGATGAGCTTCGTGTTCGAGTCGAACCCATGTTCGACTCGAACATCGGCTGTTCGACCGTCCGTCGAATTGCGAACGATATGGGCCGTTCGCGCCAAATTCGTGTGGCGCGTCACGGCCCATAATTCACTGCGGCATCGCAGTGCATTGCTGGCTGATGATTGGCCAAGCATGCACTATGACCCGCATGCTTGGCCAATCACAGCGCCGTCAGTAGAGAGAGCTGTAATTGGCCAAAGCCATGGTGGCTTTGGCCAATTATGGCTCAGGGGATTTAGTACACACCCCACACTATATAAGGCCGCCTGCACGGCGGCCCTGTGTAGTGTGTGTTCCGGTGTGCTGAGAGATAGAGAGAGAGAGAGACAGTGTCATTTGATTTGAGTTAGATAGATTAGGCAGAACAGTCAGTCAGTTAGCTGCACTTACAGTGTATTGTGTATATATATGCATCCCAGGTGTTGCATATATATATATACACTGTATTCAGTTTAGCTAGATCCGTTCCTGTTATCTTCTATCTAGACTATTTAGTGCAGTGTGTCCTGCTCACAGTGTTCAGCTAGATCCGTTCCTGCTATTTACATTCAGTGCAGTGCGTCCTGCTCACAGTGTTCAGCTAGATCCGTTCCTGCTATTTACATTCAGTGCAGTGCGTCCTGCTCACAGTGTTCAGCTAGATCCGTTCCTGCTATTTACATTCAGTGCAGTGCGTCCTGCTCACAGTGTTCAGCTAGATCCGTTCCTGCTATTTACATTCAGTGCAGTGCGTCCTGCTCACAGTGTTCAGCTAGATCCGTTCCTGCTATTTACATTCAGTGCAGTGCGTCCTGCTCACAGTGTTCAGCTAGATCCGTTCCTGGTATTTACATTTAGTGCAGTGCGTCCTGCTCACAGTGTTCAGCTAGATCCGTTCCTGCTATTTACATTCAGTGCAGTGCGTCCTGCTCACAGTGTTCAGCTAGATCCGTTCCTGCTATATACATTTAGTGCAGTACGTCCTGCTCACAGTGTTCAGCTAGATCCGTTCCTGCTATTTACATTCAGTGCAGTGCGTCCTGCTCACAGTGTTCAGCTAGATCCGTTCCTGCTATTTACATTCAGTGCAGTGCGTCCTGCTCACAGTGTTCAGCTAGATCCGTTCCTGCTATTTACATTCAGTGCAGTGCGTCCTGCTCACAGTGTTCAGCTAGATCCGTTCCTGCTATTTACATTCAGTGCAGTGCGTCCTGCTCACAGTGTTCAGCTAGATCCGTTCCTGGTATTTACATTTAGTGCAGTGCGTCCTGCTCACAGTGTTCAGCTAGATCCGTTCCTGCTATTTACATTCAGTGCAGTGCGTCCTGCTCACAGTGTTCAGCTAGATCCGTTCCTTCTATATACATTTAGTGCAGTACGTCCTGCTCACAGTGTTCAGCTAGATCCGTTCCTGCTATTTACATTCAGTGCAGTGCGTCCTGCTCACAGTGTTCAGCTAGATCCGTTCCTGCTATTTACATTCAGTGCAGTGCGTCCTGCTCACAGTGTTCAGCTAGATCCGTTCCTGCTATTTACATTCAGTGCAGTGCGTCCTGCTCACAGTGTTCAGCTAGATCCGTTCCTGGTATTTACATTTAGTGCAGTGCGTCCTGCTCACAGTGTTCAGCTAGATCCGTTCCTGTTATCTTCCTACTGACAGGCAGGCTTGTCTGGTTACAGTATATAAAGCTACCTGAAGAAAATTACAGGTGTTCTTTTTGATCCTATTAGTACCACGGTCAGGCAGCTAGACTATTTACATTTAGTACAGTGTGTCCTGCTCACAGTGTTCAGCTAGATCCGTTCCTGTTATCTTCCTACTGACAGGCAGGCTTGTCTGGTTACAGTATATAAAGCTACCTGAAGAAAATTACAGGTGTTCTTTTTGATCCTATTAGTACCACGGTCAGGCAGCTAGACTATTTACATTTAGTACAGTGTGTCCTGCTCACAGTGTTCAGCTAGATCCGTTCCTGTTATCTTCCTACTGACAGGCAGGCTTGTCTGGTTACAGTATATAAAGCTACCTGAAGAAAATTACAGGTGTTCTTTTTGATCCTATTAGTACCACGGTCAGGCAGCTAGACTATTTACATTTAGTACAGTGCGTCCTGCTCACAGTGTTCAGCTAGATCCGTTCCTGCTATATACATTTAGTGCAGTACGTCCTGCTCACAGTGTTCAGCTAGATCCGTTCCTGTTATCTTCCTACTGACAGGCAGGCTTGTCTGGTTACAGTATATAAAGCTACCTGAAGAAAATTACAGGTGTTCTATCCCAGCTTAGTGCAGCTACAGGCCATTAGTATGTCTGGAAGGCCAAGAAGGAGAGGCAGACAGTCACAAGCCAATAAGAGAGGGCAAGCAGGCTCTGTGTCTAGTGCTGGTCGTGGAGACGGTGCATCCTCATCAGCACGTGGCCATGGGACACGCTTGGCCTTTTTTTCGGCAGCTGGCCGTGTTGAGCCGCAACATGCGGAAGACTTGGTCGAGTGGATGACCAAGCCGTCCTCATCCTCCTCATCCTCTCTCACCCATGCCCAGGGTGCTTTGTCTGGCAAAGCAGCGGCCTCTTCCCTCAGCTCAATGTCATCAGTGACTCCTTCCCTAGCTCCACCATGTCCTCATGAGGATTCCCTCGAACTGTTTGACCACAGTGTTGGGTACATGCTCCAGGAGGATGCCCAGCGTTTGGAAGGCTCTGATGATGATACTGAGCTCAATGAAGGCAGTAACATGAGCACGGACAGAGGGGGTGCCCAAGAAGGACAGCAATCTGGCAGTCATGCTCCCCCTGCTGCAGCATACTGCCAGGTTTGCTCCAGTGATGAGGAGGGAGGGGATGATGAGGTCACTGACTCAACGTGGGTGCCTGATAGGAGAGAGGAGGAGGAGGAGGAGGAGGAGGTGGCACATCACCAACTAGGCAGGATGCCCTCCAGGGGCCAGCCTAAGGGCAGCACATTGACTGCATCACACCCCAAAGCTCCACATGTGCAGGGCGCTGCAGTCTCTGCGCGTTATTCAAAAAGTTCTTTGGTGTGGGCCTTTTTTGAGACGAGTGCATCAGATCGCACCGCTGCTATTTGCAACATATGTCTCAAGCGTATCTCGCGTGGCCAAAACATCTCCCGCTTGGGTACCACATGCTTGACCAGACATATGTTGACCTGCCATGCAGTTCGTTGGCAAGCGTATCTGAAAGACCCACACCAAAGAACAAAGAGGATCTCTCCTTGCTCCTCATCAGCTGAGATTTCCAACCCCACTAGACCTTCAGTCCTCTCTGAGACCTGCAGTGAGAGGAATGAAGGTGTAGAATTAGGTGTGTCACAGCCAAGTACTTGTGGGCAATCTGCTTTTGGTACACCGACGTCAGATTGT
Organism: Lithobates septentrionalis; assembly: GCA_037952835.1. Taxonomy (NCBI): domain Eukaryota; kingdom Metazoa; phylum Chordata; class Amphibia; order Anura; family Ranidae; genus Lithobates; species Lithobates septentrionalis. Next base: position 1,774,519 of record JBBDGP010000525.1, on the reverse strand, counting down.
ACCAGGCAAATTTCCCTGCCCCAGCTGCTGCACCGCCGAAAGAAGTTTGCTCCCAGCCATCCACATGCCCAGCGGTTGAATGCTAGCTTGGCAAAATTGCTAGCACTTCAACTGCTGCCTTTTCAGTTGGTAGACTCTGCCCCCTTCCGTGAGTTTGTGGAATGTGCGGTTCCTCAGTGGCAGGTACCCAAACGCCACTTTTTCTCACGGAAGGCGATTCCGGCTCTCTACCGGCATGTGGAAGGCAATGTCCATGCCTCGCTGGACAGGGCGGTCAGCGGTAAGGTGCATATTACCGCTGACTCATGGTCCAGCAGGCATGGACAGGGACGTTACTTAAGTTTCACGGCGCATTGGGTGACTCTGCTGGCAGCTGGGAAGGATGCAGGACAAGGTGCAGTAGTGTTGGAGGTTGTTCCGCCACCACGCCTCCAAAATGCTGATTGTGACACACCTCTCTCCTCCACCCCCTCCTCTTCTTCTTCCTCCATGGCCTCTTCCTCGGAACCAGCGGTGCTCCGTAGGCGTTCAAGGGGCTACGCAAGTACGCAGGCCAAAAGATGCCATGCGGTGCTTGAGCTGGTGTGCTTGGGGGACAGGAGCCACACTGGGGCAGAGGTTCTGTCAGCTCTGCAGGGGCAGGTTCAGAGGTGGTTGACGCCACGCCAACTTAAGGCAGGAATGGTGGTTTGCGACAATGGCACCAACCTCCTCTCTGCCCTCCGACAGGGACAACTGACCCATGTGCCCTGTTTGGCTCACGTCCTTAACTTGGTGGTGCAGCGGTTCTTGGGCAGGTACCCGGGCTTACAGGATGTCCTGAGGCAGGCCAGGAAAGTCTCTGTGCATTTCCGCCGGTCATATAATGCCAGTGCTCGGCTGACGGACCTCCAAAAGGAGTTTAACCTGCCCAAGAACCGCCTAATCTGTGACATGCCCACCAGGTGGAACTCGACGTTGGCCATGCTGCAGCGGCTGCACACGCAGCAGAGGGCCATCAATGAGTACCTGTGCGACTATGGCACCAGGACAGGGTCAGGGGACCTTGGTTTTTTTTCCCCACGCCAGTGGGCCATGATCAGGGATGCATGCACTGTCCTGTCACCATTCGAGGAGGCCACGAGGATGGTGAGCACTGACAGTGCATGCATCAGTGACACTGTCCCCCTTGTCCACCTGTTGGAGCACACGCTGCGTGGAATAATGGACAGGGCACTTGAGGCAGAACAGAGGCAGGAAGAGGAGGACTTCCTTAGCTCTCAAGGCCCCCTTTATCCAGACAGTGTTCCTGCGTGCCCGCCGATCACACAGGAAGAGGACGAGGAGGAGGAGGAGGAGGAGGAGGAAGATTGTGTCAGTATGGAGGTGGAGCCTGGCACTCAGCATCAGCAGTCTTTAAGGGATCAGTCCCAAGGAACACATGGACTTGTACGTGGCTGGGAGGAGGTGGCTGCGGACGTTGTTGTCCTTAGTGACCCAGAGGACTCCGGACCGAATGCCTCAGCAAACCTACGCTGCATGGCCTCCCTGATCCTGCAAAGCCTGCGTAAGGATCCTCGTATTCGTGGTATCAAGGAGAAGGACCAATACTGGCTGGCAACCCTCCTTGATCCACGTTACAAGGGTAAGGTTGCGGACCTTATCTTGCCATCGCAGAGGGAGCAGAGGATGAAACATCTTCGGGAGGCCTTGCAGAAAGGTCTGTGCAACGCGTTCCCAGAGACTGGGAGGTTACAAACTCCTGTTTCTGGACAACGTGTTGCTGAGGCTTCGGTCAGTCAAAGAAGGAGCGGTGGAGAAGGTGGCCGTCTGACCGATGCGTTCAGACAATTTTTTGGTCCGCAGCCCCAAGGTATGATCGGTTCCAGCAACCATCGCCAGCGTCTGTTTTACATGGTGCAGGAATACCTAGGGGCAAGATCAGACTTGGACACCTTTCCCACCGAAAATCCTCTGGGTTACTGGGTCTTGAGGATGGATCACTGGCCAGAGCTTGCACAGTATGCAATTGAGCTACTGGCCTGTCCTGCATCCAGCGTTCTTTCGGAACGTACATTCAGTGCTGCTGGAGGCGTGGTAACCGATCACAGGGTGCGTCTGTCCACTGACTCGGTCGATCGGCTGACCTTCATAAAAATGAATCAGTCTTGGATCACCACCAGCTACCAAGCACCTGATGCTGATGTAACTGAATAATTTTTTTCAGATCCCTTCAAAGACTGCCTATGCTGATGCTGAGTGATTATCCCTGAGTAATTATCCTCTTCCTCCTCAATCATCACGCTGATAGCTTGTAAGAACATTTTTGGTTCTGGGCGCCACCACCAGTGCCTAAGGCACAATTTTTCAGCCCCTGTATAACAGGGGCGTGTAATTACAATTTTTGATGTAATACTTTGCAGCACGGCTCGTTCCTGCATTCCAACTAGAGTGTCTGTGAGGGGTTGCAGTGTTGTGGCACCAGCACCAGTGCCTAAGGCCCAATTTTTCTGCCCCTGTCTAACAGGGGCGTGTAATTACAATTTTTGATGCAATACTTTGCAGCAGGGCTCGTTCCTGCATTCCAACTAGAGTGTCTGTGAGGGGTTGCAGTGTTGTGGCACCAGCACCAGTGCCTAAGGCCCAATTTTTCTGCCCCTGTCTAACAGGGGCGTGTAATTACAATTTTTGATGCAATACTTTGCAGCAGGGCTCGTTCCTGCATTCCAACTAGAGTGTCTGTGAGGGGTTGCAGTGTTGTGGCACCAGCACCAGTGCCTAAGGCCCAATTTTTCTGCCCCTGTCTAACAGGGGCGTGTAATTACAATTTTTGATGCAATACTTTGCAGCAGGGCTCGTTCCTGCATTCCAACTAGAGTGTCTGTGAGGGGTTGCAGTGTTGTGGCACCAGCACCAGTGCCTAAGGCCCAATTTTTCTGCCCCTGTCTAACAGGGGCGTGTAATTACAATTTTTGATGCAATACTTTGCAGCAGTGCTCGTTCCTGCGTTCCAACTAGAGTGTCTGTGAGGGGTTGCAGTGTTGTGGCACCAGCACCAGTGCCTAAGGCCCAATTTTTCTGCCCCTGTCTAACAGGGGCGTGTAATTACAATTTTTGATGCAATACTTTGCAGCAGGGCTCGTTCCTGCGTTCCAACTAGAGTGTCTGTGAGGGGTTGCAGTGTTGTGGCACCAGCACCAGTGCCTAAGGCCTAATTTTTCAGCTCCTGTTCAACAGGGGCATGTAATTACAATTCTTGATCTAATATTTCACAGCAGGGCCCTGTGAGGGCTTACAGTGTTTTGGCCACAGCAACACCTAAGGCCCAAATTTCTGCTGAGTATATAGGGCAGGACCCTACTTTCAAACATCTAACTTACAAACGACTCCTACTTGCAAACGGAAGGAGACAACAGGAAGTGAGATGAAATCTACCCCTAGGAAGGGAAATTCTCTCATGTAAGAGTTAATATGGGAAAACAATTTCTCCTTTCCACTGATGCTTTCCAATCCTTGTTCCACAAAAAAACCCAAATTTTCAAAAAACATTTTTCATTGGGACAAAAAAGTGAGGTGAAATCTTCTGAAGAGGAGGAAAGACGCAAAACAAATGTCACAGGGGTGATAACCCTTCCCTATGTTTTCCAAAAAGCTTAGAAAAGATTTTTTGGCTGGAGCTAAACACATTAAAAATGTTCAAAATTACAAACAGATTCTACTTAACAACAAACCTACAGTCCCTGTCTTGTTTGCACCGCCTGTATACTGCTGTTCAGAGTATATAGGGACCTTTCCTTATTTTAATTTGGGTGCGGGGTTCCCCTTAATATCCATACAAGACCCAAAGGGCCTGGTAATGGACTGGGGGGTACCCATGCCGTTTGTCTCACTGATTTTCATCCATATTGCCAGGACCCGACATGACATTAAACCCGCAAGCAGTTTTAAATGAGATTTTTTCCTTTAAAAATGACATTTGGTGCAGGGACTGTTCTAAACATGGGAAACACGCGTCACTTTACAGGCATACTATAGACACCCCCCAGGTACGATATTTAAAGGAATATTTCACTTTTTTTTTTTTACTTTAAGCATCATTAAAATCACTGCTCCCGAAAAAACGGCCGTTTTTAAAAGTTTTTTTTGCATTGATACATGTCCCCTGGGGTAGGACCCGGGTCCCCACACCCTTTTTAGGACAATACCATGCAAATTAGCCTTTAAAATGAGCACTTTTGATTTCGAACGTTCGAGTCCCATAGACGTCAATGGGGTTCTAACGTTCGTGCGAACTTGCGGTCCGTTCGCGGGTTCTGGTGCGAACCGAACCGGGGGGTGTTCGGCTCATCCCTACAAAACAGTAACCAATGTCTTGCTGATAGTGTTGGAATGTAGACTGTATTGGGCATACCTATTAATATCATGTATGCTCCACCTGCAGAGTACATTTAGATTACAAACAGTTATACATCAATATTCCCAGAGACTGCAGAAAGACATCAACCCTAAATTATTTCAAACTTTTTGGGACAACCTTTTGCAGGATATGTTAGCTTATATAATGGTAATGCTTTATTTAGCTCAACCCAGAATGGAAGAGAAGAGGGTGAAGGGTCTTTCCACTTGAGTGCCACAGCTTTTTTTGCTTAAAAGAATACTATCCGTAGGAACGTTTTGTTAGAATTGCTCTGGTCCTCGTCAGTGAAATCTCCCAAAAGACATCTCTCTGGTGGGCAGATGATTGGAAAAGCTAGTTTTTCCTCTAAAAACCTAAGAACAGTAGACCAGAAGAATTTAATGCTAGGGCAGTCCCAAATCATATGGAAGTAATCGCCTGTTGTGGCGTGACAACGTGGACATTCTGGAGATTCCATTTTACCCATTATATAAAGACTTGAGGGGGTATCATAAATCCTATGATGGTAGTGGAGTTGTATTCATTTATCCCTAGCTGATATGACCATGGAGAGCTGTGAGTCAAGAAGATCCTGCTATGTCTCCTCAGACTGTCTAGAAACCCTGTCCATCCTAGGTAAGGTGAAGGTTAGCAACAGTAGATAATATCTGGAGATTAATTTGGAATGAGCATCATCAAAAAGTGTCTCTTCTAATTTGGATGGATGAAGTAAAACCTCCACCAACCCAAACTGTGCAGCCACAGCATGATGTAGTTGGAGATAGAAAAAGAAAAGCGTATTGGAGATCCTAGATTCCATCTGTAAGGCTCGGAATGTTTTAAAGGTATGGTCACAGAACAACTGATGTGCATATTTAATTCCATAATTTGCCCAACGGGTCCCCCTTTCAATCTTATAGCGTTTGGACAACTTCTCATTGCACCATAAGGGAGCATTAGAGTTCTCTAGAGGGGCTCCACCCATTCTACTATTAATAATATGGAAAATGTTATGAGAGTTTAAGGATGTCCTCCTCCCCCATTTCTGTATAGCACATTAATATGCGCTTCATATGAGTGCACAAAGACTGTCTGAGTAACCACAGAGGCAATGGGGTTGATTTACTAGAATTGGAGAGTGCAAAATCTGGTGCAGCTGTACATGGTAGCAAATCAGCTTCTAACTTCAGCTTGTTCAATTAGGCTTTGACAATAAAACCTGGAAGCTGATTGGTTTCTATGCATGGCTGCACCAGTGTATGTGTTATTTGGGCTGCTAAGTAATAGCATTGGAGGTTCTGTAGAGCTAGACCTCCACCCTGGTTGGACAAGTGTAAGGTGTCAAGTGAAATCCTGGGGGGGACTAGGTCCCCAGAGGAAGGAGAGTAACACATTCATTTTCGTTAATACTTTTTTAGGAGTATAGATTGAAGCATGCCAGAATATATAAAGGAACCTGGGAAGATATATATTTTTAAACAGATTAATGCATCACAGAAAGTTCAAGGGCAACCAAGACCATATTTGTAAGTTAGTTGTAGTCTGTCAATTAGTAGGAAGAGATTTTTGGCCATATGTCTTCAATGGTAGCTGGATTTCTACCCCCCAAGTACCTAAATCTGGGGACCACTTGTAACAAAACACTTGGGGGCAACACAGGGGTATACAGAGGGTCAAAAGGAAAATTTTTTTTTTACAATTCACCCTCAATCCTGAGTAGTTACCAAATAGCGATATAACATGCAGAGCTACCTTCACAGATCCATCCACATCTGCTAAGTATAAAAGCATATTGTCAGCATAGAGAGAAGTTTTCTCTTCCAAAGTTTTTTTCCAACATCCCTTAACATCAACATCCACCCTCAGCAATACCGCCAGCGGCTCAATAGTAAGGGTAAATGGGGGACAAAGGGCACCCCCTGTCGAGTGCCCCAGCTGATCTCAAAAGTGGCAGTATATATATTGTTGACTAATATGCAAGCCATAGGTTTGTAGTATAATAACCTGACCAATGCAATAAAGTTAGGACCGAATCCCAAGCGCCCAAGGACCTCCAATAGATAAGGCCACGCAATAGAATCAAAGGCTTTGTGCATATCTAAAGATTCCACAACTCATGTATCAGGATTAGGTCCTATAGTTTGCAGAATTGTAAACAAATGACAGAGATTAATAGCCGTCGATCGTCCTGTTATAAAACCAGTCTGATCCGAGTAATAATAGAAGCTATCACTTCAACTGTCTCAAAAGAAACTTAGCCAAAAGTTTTGCGTCTATATTAATTAAGAAGATTGGCCGATATCATTCACAATAATTGTGGTCCTTGTGAGGCTTTGAAATTAGAACATTCAACGCTTCCCGAATTGAATCCAGGAGCTCACCTCTATGAAAACCATCTGTATACACTTCAAACTATTTCTGAGCAAGGAATGCTTTGTATGTAGAGTACCACTCCACCGGGTAACCATCTAACCCCAGTGTTTTGTTAGGATGGAAATATTGCATTGCGACCTCTTCATATGGGGAGGTCCAGATCTTCCACTGCCTCTCTAGTCAGTACAGATAGAGGAACCAGATCCAAATATTGGTGCACCTCCTCCATCTCAAACCGGGATGAGTAAAGATGTGACAAAAACATTGTAAAGGAATGAGCAATGTCCTCCGAAGCAGTGCATAAAGTCCAATTTTCAACATAGATACAGGGAATAGAGGCAGAAGTATATTGAGAATGTGCTAAATAGGCTAGCAGCTTACTGTTTTTATCCCCGAATTCGAAACACTCATTGGGAATGGTAATTTTATCTGGGTTTGCTCAACTAACAAGAGATCTAGTTGGTGGGCATGATCCCTCCAAATGTTATAGTTGGATGATGATGGGTTTCTAATATATTCCACATCAGTAGCTGCTCGCTGATATTCACAGATCTCCCACTCTCTATCAGACCTCAGCTGTTTAATCACCCCCTTGATAGAGCCCCTGAGGGTAACCTTGAAAGCGTCCCATTTAACACCCAGCGGAACCTCTGCCTTATTTTCAGACTAGATATTACTAATAGATGAGGCGGTGGATCTTTCAAAGTATTCCTCTTTTAGCCACAAGGGACTCAGCTGCCACAGCCTATAGCCCGAAAATTGACCCACAGTAAAGGTTTGTAGCAAGGGGGAGTAGTCCAAAATTGCTCTTGGAAGGTACTGTACATCAACCACCCTTGATAGAATGTCCTGAGTCAAAAGGCACAAGTCTATGCATGAAAGCATATTATATGTGGATGAGTTGCACAGGCTGGTAATGGAGAGCCACACTTGGATTTAGCTTTAAATCAGTATCAAGGTCAGAGGAAAGCACCACATTTAAATGGCCCACCAAAATAATAGGTCCTTCTGCCAGCTGGAGCACCCTCGATATTAATGCATCCCAAAAAGCAATTGTGAATGGTGATGGAATATAGGTAGCAACAAAAGTGTAGGCCGTATTGTTAATTAGATGAACCACCACCACAAACCTCCCAAACGGGTCCGTTAGAATAGTTTTTAAAGACCAGGAGAGAGATTTAGCTACTGATACTCCTCTGGCATAATTGGAATATGTGGAATGTAAGGCATGAGCTATAAATACATATTTAAGAGCCAGGGTTTTAGAGCCAAAAAGATGAGTTTCCTGGAGAAATAATTATGAGGTTTATATTTTTGTAAATGAACACCAGGGAACATTTGAATTTGGAATTAAGGCCACTCACATTCCACGAAGTGAGATTATAATTTTGCTCAGTGTATGTCTACCATTATGCAAATGCAAAATATTAAACGCAACACTTTTGTGTTTGCCCCTATTTATCATGAGCTGAACGCAAGGATCTACGACTTTTTCTATGTACACAAAAGGCCTATTTCTCTCAATTATTGTTCACAAATCTGTCTAAATCTGTGTTAGTGAGCACTTCTGCTTTACCAAGATAATTCATCCACTTCACAGGTGTGGCATATCAAGATGCTGATTAGACAGCATGATTAACGTACAGGTGTGCCTTAGGCTGGCCACAGTAAAAAGCCACTCCAAAATGTGCAGTTTTATCATACAACACAATGCCACAGATGTCGCAAGTTTTGAGGGAGTGTGCAATTGGCATGCTGACTGCTCTGGTGGACTGCAATGTCCACCAGAGCTGTTGCCCTTGAATTGAATGTTCATTTCTCTAACCTAAGACTTCTCCAAAGGCGTTTCAGAGAATTTGGCAGTACATCCAACCAGCCTCACAACCGCAGACCACATGTAACCACACCAGCACAGGACCTTTACATCCAGTATCTTCACCTCCAAGATCGTCTGAGACCAGCCACTTGGACAGCTGCTGCAACAATCGGTTCGCATAACCAAAGAATTTCTGCACAAACTATCACAAACTGTCTCAGGGAAGCATGCTTGTCGTCCTCATCAGGGTCTTCATCAGTTTGTCGTCATAATCGACTTGAGTGGCTAAATGCTCACATTCGATGTTGTCTGGCACTTTGGAGAGGTATTCTCTTCACAGATGAATCCTGGTTTTCACTGTACAGGGCAAATGGCAGACAGCGTGTATGGCGTTGTGGGGGTGAGCGGTTTACTGATGTCAATCTTGTGGATCGAGTGGCCCACGGTGGCAGTGGGGTTATGGTATGGGCAGGCATATGCTATGGGCAACAAACACAGGTGCATTTTATTGATCACGCTTTGAATGCACAGAGATACCATGACAAGATCCTGAGGCCCATTGTTGTGCCATTCATCCACGACCATCACTAGGGATGAGCTTCGAGTTCCAGTCGAACCCATGTTCGACTCGAACATCGCATGTTCGCCCGTTCATCGAATTTCGAATGTTATGGGCCATTGACGCCAAATTAGAGTGGCGCGTCGCGGCCCATAATTCACTGCGGCATCGCAGTGCATTGCTAGCTGATGATTGGCCAAGCATGCATTATAACCCGCATGCTTGGCCAATCACAGCGCCGTCTGAACAAAGAGCCGTAATTAGCCAAAGCCAGGGTGGCTTTGGCCAATTATGGCTCGGGGTTTAGTACACGCCCCACACTATATAAGAGAAGTACATCTTCGCCAGCACACCATGGATCAGCAAACAAGGTTGTCCAAAGAAGGTTTTTTAATCGAAAATAGTCACATCACAAGGGCGTGGTGGCCTTGTGTAGTGTGTTGCGGCGGAGAGAGATAGACAGAGAGGCAGTGTCATTTGATTTAAGTTAGATAGATTAGGCAGGCGAGTCAGTTAGCTGCACTTAGTGTATTGTGTATATATATATATGCATCCTAGGTGTTTTGTGTGTATGTGTGTGTGTATGTATATGTATGTATTTTTATATATATATATATATATATATATATATATATATATATATATATATATATATAAACTTTATTTAGTTTAGCTAGATCCGTTCCTGTTATTCTCTTCCTACTGACAGGCAGGCAGGTGTTTTTACAGTATTTACAGCTACCTGAAGAAATTGCTGGTGTTCTTCTGATCCTATTAGTCCTATTAGCTACAGTATTTACAGTTAGTGTAGTGCGTCCTCTGCACAGTGTGCACCTAAAGCTACCTGAAGAAAATTGGTGGTTTTCTGATCCTTTTAGTACCGCAGGCAGCTGCAGTATTTACACTTAGTGTAGTGCGTCCTCTGCACAGTGTTCACCTAAAGCTACCTGAAGAAAATTGGTGGTGTTCTTCTGATCGTATTAGTACCGCAGGCAGCTGCAATATTTACAGTTAGTGTACTGTGTCCTCTGCACAGTGTGCACATAACGCTACCTGAAGAAAATTGGTGGTGATCTTCTGATCCTATTAGTACCACAGGCAGGCAGCTACAGTATTTACAGTTAGTGAACTGTGTCCTCTGCACAGTGTGCACCTAAAGCTACCTGAAGACAATTGCTGGTGTTCTCATACTAATAATACTACAGGCAGGCAGTTGATTCTGCTAGCTGCAGAGCTGCAGTATCAATATATAAATACATCCCAGCTTTGTGCAGCTACATCTCACTGCAGGCCATTAGTATGTCTGGAAGGCCAACAAGGAGAGGCAGACAGTCATACGCCAATAAAAGAGGGCAAGCAGGCTCTGTGTCTAGAGGCAACAGTGCTGGTCGTGGAGACGGTGAATCCTCATCAGCACATAGCCGTGGGACACGCTTGGCCTTTTTTTCGGCAGCTGGCCGTGTTGAGCCGCAACATGCGGAAGACTTGGTAGAGTGGATGACCAAGCCGTCCTCATCCTCCTCATCCTCTCTCACCCAGGCTCAGGGTACTTTGTCTGGCAAAGCAGCTACCAATGCGGCCTATTCCCTCAGCTCATTGGCATCAGTCACTCCTTCCCTAGCCCCATGTCCTCCTGAGGAGTCCCCCAAACTGTTTGACCACAGTGTTGGGTACATGCTCCAGGAGGATGCCCAGTGTTTTGAAGGCTCCGATGATGGTACCCAGCTAGAGGAAGGCAGTAACGTGAGCCCAGAGAGAGGGGGTGCCCAAGAATGACAGCAATCTGGCAGTCATGTTGCCCCAGCTGCAGCATACTGCCAGCGTTGCTCCAGTGATGAGGAGGGAGGGGATGATGAGGTCACTGACTCCCCGTGGGTGCCTGATAGGAGGAGGAGGCACATGACCAACGAGGCAGGATGCCCTCCAGGGGCCAGCTTAAGGGCAGCACACCGACTGCATCACACCGCAGAGCTCCGCATGTGCAGGGCGCTGCTGTCTCTGCGCATTATTCCAAAAGTTCTTTGGTGTGGGCCTTTTTTGAGACGAGTGCATCAGATCCCACCGCTGCTATTTGCAACATATGTCTCAAGCATATCTCTCATGGCCAAAACATCTCCCGCTTGGGCACCACATGCTTGACCAGACATATGTTGACCTGAAATGAGGTTCATTGGCAAGCGTACCTAAAAGACCCACACCAAAGAACAAAGAGGACCTCTCCTTGCTCCTCATCAGCTGGGATCTCCAACCCCACTATACCTTCAGTCCTCTCTGAGACCTACACTGAGAGGAATGAAGGTGTAGAATTAGGTGTGTCAATGTCAAGTACTTGGGGGCAATCTGTTATCGGTACAGACGTCAGATTATACCAGGCAAATTTCCCTGCCCCAGCTGCTGCACCGCCGAAAGAAGTTCGCTCCCAGCCATCCACATGCCCAGCGGTTGAATGCTAGCTTGGTTAAATTGCTAGCACTTCAACTGTTGCCTTTTCAGTTGGTAGACTCTGCCCCCTTCCGTGAGTTTGTGGAATGTGCGGTTCCTCAGTGGCAGGTTCCCAAACGCCACTTTTTCTCACGGAAGGAGATTCCGGCTCTCTACCGGCATGTGGAAGGCAATGTCTTGGCCTCGCTGGACAGGGCGGTCAGTGGTAAGGTGCATATTACCGCTGACTCATGGTCCAGCAGGCATGGACAGGGACGTTACCTATCTTTCACCGCGCACTGGATGACTCTTCTGGCAGCTGGAATGCATGCAGGACAGGGTGCAGTAGTGTTGGAGGTTGTTCCGCCACCATGCCTCCAAAATTCTGCTAGTGGTGTTTCTGCCAAACCTCTCTCCACCCCCTCCTCTTCTTCTTCCTCCATGGCCTCTTCCTGTGCTGATTTGTCCTCAGAACCAGCTCTGTAGCCATTCAAGGAGCTACGCAAGCATGCAGGCAAAAAGATGCCATGCAGTGCTTGAGCTGGTGTGCTTGGGGGACAGGAGCCATACTGGGGCAGAGATTCTGTCAGCTCTGCAGGGGCAGCTTCAGAGGTGGTTGACGCCACACCAGCTTAAGCCAGGTATGGTGGTTTGGTGGTTTGCGACAATGGCACCAACCTCCTCTCCGCCTTCCGACAGGGACAATTGACCCATGTGCCCTGTTTGACTCATGTCCTTAACTTGGTGGTGCAGCGGTTCTTGAACAGGTACCCGGGCTTACAGGATGTCCTGAGGCAGGCCAGGAAAGTCTGTGTGCATTTCCGCCCAGTCATATAATGCCAGTGCTCAGCTGGCTGACCTCCAAAAGGAATTTAACCTGCCCAAGAACCGCCTAATCTGTGACATGCCCACCAGGTGGAACTCAATGTTGGCCATGCTGCAGCAGCTGCACATGCAGCAGAGGGCCATCAATGAGTACCTATGTGACTATGGCACCAGGACAGGGTCAGGGGACCTTGGTTTTTTTCCCCACGCCAGTGGGCTATGATCAGGGATGCATGCACTGTCCTGTCACCATTTGAGGAGGCCACGAGGATGGTGAGCAGTGACAGTGCATGCATCAGTGACACTGTCCCTCTTGTCCACCTGTTGGAGCACACGCTGCGTGGAATAATGGACAGGGCACTTGAAGCAGAACAGAGGGAGGAAGAGGAGGACTTCCTTACCTCTCGAAGGCCCCCTTTATCCAGACAGTGTTCCTGCGTGCCCGCCGATCACACAGGAGGAGGACAAGGAGGATTATGTCAGCATGGAGGTGGAGCCTGGCAATCAGCATCAGCAGCAGTCTTCAAGGGATCATTTACAGTCCGAAGAAACCCATGGACTTGTACGTGGCTGGGAGGAGGTGGCTGCAGATCATGTCGTCCTTAGTGACCCAGAGGACTCTGGACCAAATGCCTCAGCAAACCTACGCTGCATGGCCTCCCTGATCATGCAAAGCCTGCGGAAGGATCCTCGTATTTGTGGTATCAAGGGGAGGGATATTTACTGGCTGGCAACCCTCCTTGATCCACGTTACAAGGGTAAGGTTGCAGGCCTTATCTTGCTGTCACAGAGGGAGCAGAGGATGAAACATCTTCGGGAGACCTTGCAGAAAGGTTTGTGCAACGCGTTTCCAGAGCCTAGGATGTTACAATTTCCTGGTCCTCCTGAACAACGTGTTGCTGAGGCTTCGGTCAGTCACAGAAGGAGCAGTGGAGAAGGTGGCCGTCTGACCGATGCGTTCAGACAATTTTTTAGTCTGCAGCCCCAAGGTCTGATCGGTTCTAGCAACCATTGCCAGCGTCTGATTCACATGGTGCAGGATTACCTAGGGGCAAGATCAGACTTGGACACCTTTCCCACCGAAAATCCTCTGGGTTACTGGGTCTTGAGGATGGATCACTGGCCAGAGCTTGCACAGTATGCAAATGAGCTACTGGCCTGTCCTGCATCCAGCGTTCTTTCGGAACGCACATTCAGTGCTACTGGAGGCTTTGTAAACGATCACAGGGTGTGCCTGTCCACCGAATCGGTTGATAGGCTGACCTTCATAAAAATGAATCAGTCTTGGATCACCAGCTTCCAAGCACCTGATGCTGATGTAACCGATTGATTTTTTGTGAGATCCCTTCAAGAATGCCTATGCTGATGCTGAGTGACTATCCGGTTCTGCTGAGTCACAATCCTCTTCCTCCTCAATTTTCATGCTGATAGCTTGTAAGAACCTTTTTGGTTCTGGGCCCACCACAAGTGGCCAAGGCCCAATTTTTCTGCCCCTGTTTAACAGGGGCGTGTAATTACAATTTTTAATGCAATACTTTGCAGCAGGGCTCGTTCCACTTTACATGCATACTATAGACACCCCCCAGGTAAAACTTTTTTTGCATTGATACATCTCCCCTGGGGCAGGATCCGGGTCCCCAAACCCTTTTTAGGACAATAACTTGCATATTAGCCTTTAAAATTAGCACTTTTGATTTTGAACGTTCGAGTCCCATAGACTTTTTAATGGGGTTCTAAAGTTTGCGCAAACTTTCGGTCCGTTCGCAGGTTCTGGTGCGAACCGAACCGGGATGCTCATCCCTAACCATCACCTCATGTTGCAGCATGATAATGCACGGCCCCATGTTGCAAGGATCTGTACACAATTCCTGGAAGCTGAAATCATCCCAGTTCTTGCATGGCCAGCATACTCACTGGACATGTCCCCATTGAGCATGTTTGGGATGCTCTGGATCTGCGTATACAACAGCGTGTTCCAGTTCCTGCCAATATCCAGCAACTTCGCACAGCCATTGAAGAGGAATGGACCAACATTCCACAGGCCACAATCAACAACCTGATCAACTCTATGCGAAGAGATGTGATGCACTGCATGAGGCAAATGGTGGTCACAACAGATGCTGACTGGTTTTCGGACCCCCCCCCCCCAATACAGTAAAACTGCACATTTTACAGTGGCCTTTAATTGTGGCCAGCCTGTGCAATAATCATGCTGTCCAATCAGCATCTTGATATGCCACACCTGTGAAGTGTATGGATTATCTTTGCAAAGGAGAAGTGCTCACCAACACAGATTTAGGCAGATTTGTGAACAATATTTAAAAGAAAAAGGCCTTTTGTGTACATATAATAAAAGCCGTAGATCTTTCCGTTCAGCTCATGATAAATAGGGGTAAACAAAAAAGTGTTGCGTTTATAATTTTGCTCAGTGTAATAATCAAAATCAACATAATGGGAGGGGCCTGTAGGATGCAAGCGAGGATAGCTACAGGGGAAGTCGGAGTATAGTATTCTAGAATCGGTATTGAATAGTGCAATCTTAATCCTGATATACCCAGCAGAGTGACATATCAGCAATATAGGTATGAAAAGAGCAAAAAACAAAACAAAAACTGCAACATAAGAGATAAGTTTCAAAATAATTATTCTATTCTGACTCCAACTGTTGTAATAGTGACTTATCCCTTGCTGAGACCTCTATGCCTGGCTTGTATAAGCAGAGGTAATCACAGCGGACAGTCTTTATCAGATAGCTTGAACTCACCAGACACTGTTTTTTCCATAAGCATGGGTTTTATTGCAAGCAGCAGGTATAGCAGACCACAAAATGCGGCAGATGATTGAAAGACAGTGTCTGCAGGTCAAAACATTTATTTGATTTACTTAAGGTACTTGTATAGCGCCATCAATTTATGCAGTGCTTTACATATACATTGTACATTCACATCAGTCCCTACCCTCAAGGAGCTTACAATCTAAGGTCCCTAACTCACATTCATACATACTAGTGACAATTTAGACAGGATCCAATTAACCTACCAGCATGTCTTTGGAGTGTGGGAGGAAACCAGAGTACCCGGAGGAAACCCACGCAGGCACAGGGAGAACATGCAAACTCCAGTCAGATAGTGTCCTGGTTGGGATTTGAACCAGCGACCCTTCTTACTGCTAGGCGAAGGTGTTATCCACTACACCACTGTGCCGCCCTAAACATGGTATTGTGTTCCAGTATGTGAGCAGATTGCATGCGGCCTGTACAGAAGTGGCCATCTCTGTTCTCCCAAGACAGTGTAGGAACAGGAAAAAGGAAGTACATCATGTCGTGAATTTTCAGTCAGAATAAGTTGTGCCTTTTTAAGGACAGGTTTCCCGCACAATAATTATCCTTGAGTAATTTTTAACGAAGATATTTTTAAGATACAAAATCAATCAATATGACACAATCTATGCTTGTGAAACTTATTCACGGAGACGTGTGGTCATACGAAAAAGTTATTTATTGGTAAACAAACACAAATAATCACATGAAATTAAGATACAGATTGCGTTACATGAACGTCTTGAAAATCAATAAAAACACTTGCAAAATGGGGCGTACCGTCCCTTTGACCTAATACCACCATGATAACTTCTCGGTAGAATCAATAACCTTGTGAACTTGACACTTAAACAGAACATCTGTATTTCACATGTGCAACCGTTACTATACTGCAGGTAAGTAAGTGGTTAAAATTGTGAAATAAATTAGACGTTTGTTTTGTCAATAAATGTGGCAAGTATGCAAAAAGAAAAATATAATGAAAAATCTGAATCTTTAGAGAAAAATCTACAAGGCGGTTATTGATTCGGGAGAATGATTATCAACTGTATAATATTCAATACATCAATATCTGTGAGAACATATCAATATTTGAGAGAACATACAAGATAAAATCAACATGACATAATTACCCATTCCAGGATGGCTGCAGTTCCTATGGGCTTGTTACCAGAGTTAAAATGGCTGCCATAGTTTCAAAATGGATACTCCTAAAGAGGATTTACTTCTTGTGACCTCCGAGTTCTAAGTATTATGTGTTGAGGAATCTTCATGAATGTAAAGATATGTATTCATGCATGGTGCATGAGTGTCAGTCTGGGAGTGTATGTCTCCCAGTGTCCCCCCTTTAGGGTGGATCCCTGAGCTCTCCCCCTGAGCTCTCCTCTCCTCCTTCCGTTCTCCTTTCGTTCTCCCTTTCTCTCATCTTCCTTACCTCTAAATACCATTTCAGATAATAAGACCATAAAAATTATAATGGCTCTGCCCAAAAGGAGGTGGCTCACTTCCCATTGGGTTAGGAGACGTAATGATTAACTTCCTCTGGAATTTTAGTGAGTTCAAATAATACCACCCTCAACCACCAGGTGTCTCACACGTGTTTTGAGTCCATCCTTTTAAATTCATACATTCTATTTTCATAAGGTGTATAATGGTAAGGATAAGTATATACCTTTAAATAGTCTGGTACTCGGTCTAATGTAAAATACACTCAGTATAAGTTTGATTAGTCACCATTACATAACTTGGTTATATAACTGTATCTCTATAAATGTATATCTGTAAAACTGGTCTATCTAGGAAATACACACATTGTTCTATATTTCATCAATACTACATAAAACTGATTATCTATATGGATACCTGTATAACTTCTGGTATCTCCACTGAACATTTGTTTATCTTAAGTGTAGGCTACAATCTTATATGATTATAATCATGACTATATGTTTTTCCTAATACTAATTCGTTACTTAAAACACTTCTACTTATAAAATCACACTTTCATATACATTTTCTTCATAGCAAAGTTGTTGGGTCCGCAGACGCCAACATTATAATGTCTCTGTGACCTACAATGTCAGAGATAGTTTAAAATGACTTATAATAACCTTATTGATACCTTAAAATATTTTTGACTAGCACAATATTCAACTTTCTCTAACGTGTTGAGATGGACTTTGAACATTCTCACTGGGTGTTTAGAAATGACTTGTTTGTTTAAACCAGGGATCTTCAAACTACGGCCCTCCAGCTGTTACAGAACTACACATCCCATAAGGCATTGTAAAACTTTGACATTCACAGACATGACTAGGCATGATGGGAATTGTAGTTCCTGAACAACTGGAGGGCCATAGTTTGAAGACCCCTGGTTTAAACCATCCTAAAAGTTCATACAATGAGTTTTGTTAGCCAAGGTGTTAGCTACTTAAACAGTCCTTCCTTGAACACAATAGGTTAGCCAAGTGAGGCTATCTCTAGGCGATAATTATCTGCATAACCTTGGGTCTTGTGGCAGTTTTTGTTTATTCACAATACCATGTAAATATCTCCTTGTTTTGTGACAAGAGCAGTCTTTGTTCCAACAGCTTCCTTTACAATACATGCTTGTAAAAGTCTTCAATATTTAAAGAAGTAGAGAAAGGCTTGGTCAAACATGAGAATGTCCATTTTATCCTAAAAGTCCCCAAGAGGGCAACAGTTCAAATATTTAACATCACAGTTCATCTACTTGGTGAGGCCTAAGCATCTCTCATGTTTCTGCCAGTAAATATAAAATATATTTCTTCATGAATTCACAACAATCATAATGTGGGAGGGGACACGGATAATAAACAGAAAAGGATAGTGCTACAACCACAATAACCACAAGATGGCAGTGTAATAAACATTAACATAACTATGCCTAGCATTACATTTTACACAACTAGTGTAGCAGCACACTCCCCGTCTAGTATTGTAAATACCACCATGCTACATTTTAACTGTAGTTATGCAATGCACATAAACAACTGTCCAATTTGCAGTTGTCTTGAAGACCTGAAAGACAAAAAATAACATGCATATATATGCAACAATAATACCTGCAATAAGGCATCAAGAAGTGTCACTTAAAGTTTGAGGCACATTCTTCTTGTGATAAAAACCAGATCCAAAAAAACCCAGGTAAGCAAGTTCAGTCTCCAAAAGGCAAGAGTAAAACAAGTTCTGTAATGGGACTGAGGAAAGTCTTTACAGTTCCTTGTCTGGCAACTTTCACCTCCACCTTGCGTATCATACCATCATCACTAGGTATGGTCTTTACGATGAGTCCCATGGGCCACTCAATTCCTTTGGCTTGCTGGTCTTTGAGCAGAACAAGGTCTACAATTTGGAGGTCAGGGTTCAGATCAGGGGCAAAAGTCTTGACTTCAGACCGAATCTCTGGATTGTTATCAGGATCTAGAAGACTGAAAACCTCAGGTGTAGTTTCTTCTGCATGATCCAGCAGGAATTCAGGACCTGTTAACCAAGAAGAAGTTGCAAAGACACTTGCAGATATAGGTCTGGTGGCATGATCTGCAGGATTAAGTTCAGACGGAACATGATGCCATTGTTCAAGCCTTGAGGATTTTCTGTTTCTTCCTACATGGTTGCTAACATAGACGTAGAAGCGTTTTGTCCGATTATATATGTAGCCCAAAACAACTTTGCTGTCTGTGTAGAATTTGATGTCATCCATTTGAATGTCTAGCTCACGCAATATAAAATCTGCAATTTCTATGGCTAGCAGAGTCCCACAAAGTTCAAGTCTGGGAATAGTGTGCTCAGGTGCTAACTTAGCTTTGCCAAACAGAAACTCTACATGGGCTTGAGGTAGGCAATGGCTGCTATGGCCTCAGTGAATGCATCTGAGATGTGAATCTCTTTTCTCTGACTTGCAGCAAGGGAAGCTGAAGTGTAGCAGCATGGTATGTCAATTCCATCTAAGGTATGTAGAGATTCTTTCCAGGACTCCCATCTTGAATGTTTGTCTGATGGTAGCGGAGCATCCCAATCCTGAATAGTCTCTGATAGCTGTCTTAATAAGGATTTACAGTACCTTGTATGGTGATGGGAGGCACAAATCCCAGTGGATCGTATAGACTGTTCACCACTGGCAGAACACCACGTTTGGTGAATGGCTTGTCTGCAGAGCTAACTTGAAAGCCAAAGGTGTCTTTAACCGCTTGCCGACCAGCCACCGTCATTTTACTGTGGCGGGTCAGCACGATCCTGCAAACCGTCGTAGCTATGCGTCGGCTCGCGGGATCGGGATATCAGGTGCGCGTGCCCATTGCACTGCGGGGATTGCTGATGCTCATGGCCACAAGCGATCGCGAGCACGAGGGACAGAACACGGAAGTGTGTGTGTAAACACACAAATCCCTGTTCTGTTCTGAGAGGAGTGACAGATCGTGCGTTCCTATTAGCTAGGAACCACGATCCTTCACTTCCTTTAATCAGTCCCCTCCCCCTTCAGTTACAATCTCCTCCCTGGGACCACAGTTAACCCCTTGATCGACCCCTAGTGTTAACCCCTTCACTGCCAGTGACATTTTTACAGTAATCAATGCATTTTTATAGCACTTATCGCTGTATAAATGCCAATGGTCCCAAAAATGTGTCAAAATTGTCCAATGTGTCCACCATAATGTTGTAGTCACGATAAAAATTGCACATCGCCACAATTTCTAGTAAAAAAAAATAATAATACTAATAAAAATGCTATAAATCTATCCCGCAAACCAATAATTATACGCTTATTGTGATTTTTTTTTTTACCAAAAATATGTAGAAGAATACATATCAGCCTAAACTGAGAAAAAATTTGCTTTTTTTCAAAAAATGGGGATATTTATTATAGCAAAAAGTACAAAATATTGTTTTTTCAAAATGGCCGCTGTTTTTTTGTTTATAGCGCAAAAAATAAAAAACGCAGAGGCGGTCAAATACCACCAAAAGAAAGCGCTATTTGTGGGGAAAAAAAGGACGTCAATTTTGTTTGGGTGCAGCGTTACACGACCGCGCAATTGTCAGTTAAAGTGACACAGTGCTGAATCGCAAAAAATGGCCCGGTCATTCAGCAGCCAGATCTTCCGGGGCTGAAGTGGTTAAATAAGTTCCACCGTAAGCCCAGACTTCTCTGAACAGGAGGCATGTCCATTACCAGTTTTAAGTCTTTAAATCCTGTGGCATGATCGCCAGGCTGAAAGGCTTTCATCACAGTAGCACAGTTTGAGGCAATCTTATGAAGTCTGAGGTTGGCCTCAGAAAGCATACCTTGAGTCCTTTGGAGCAGGCCTATGGCTTCTTCATCTGTGGGTAAGGATTTGAGTCCATCATTCACATAGAAGTCTCTCTCAACGAAGTGTGGAGCATCTGCACGATACTCCTTTTCGCCATCAAGCGCAGTCCTTCGTAAACCATATGTTGCAACAGCAGGTGAGGGACTGTTTCTGAATACATGTACTTTCATGCGGTATGCAATCACTTCATTGTTTGTCGTTGTCACGGTGCCACAGAAACCTTAGGAAGTTCCTATGGTCTTCTCTTACTATAAAGCAATGGAACATTTGTTTAATGTCAGAAGTTATGGCAACTGGCTCTCTTCTGAACCTCATAAGTACTCCTACAAGTTTGTTTTTCAGGTAAGAACCAGTGAGAAGAACATCATTCAGGGATACGCCTTGATGCTTGGCACTGGAGTCAAACGCTACCCTTATTTCCTTTGGTTTACGTGGATGATAAACTCAGAAGAAAAGTAGATACCAGCACTGGTCATGTTCAAAAAGAGGTGGAGCTGGCTCGGCGTGATCATTGTCAAAGATCCTTTTCATAAAGGCAATGAAATGTTCCTTCATTTCAGGCCTGTTCTTTAGTGTTCGCTGAAGTGAGTTGAATCTGGATAAAGATTGTTCACGATTATTATTTGGAAGTCTGACTCTTGTAGCACAAAGAGGTATTGGTGCAACACAGCTGTAAGATTCATCTTTGAAGAATTTACTGTCCATTATTGCGATGAACTCTCTATCTTCAACTGACAAGGCTATTCTGTTGTCGTCACGTGTAGTACAAAACACTGTGCTGCCTAAGTTGTCATCACAGGGAATGGGAGTAACATCAGATACCTGGATGATGTCGAGAAGCTGCTCCTTTACTTCATAATGATGAGGGCATTGTCTAAAGTGAGAGGCACGCCCATTTCTTAGCACCTGCGTCTTGAAGGAGTTAATCTCAGATGGTGTTCTATTCAGGCATACATCGCCCACTATTTTTTTTTTTTTTTGCCACTTCAGGGAGGTGTTTCAGGGAGGTGTTCCAGGGGGTGTTACTTCAACTTTACAGTTCAGTATCTTCCCTTATATTATCACATCATTGTGACTTTATCATCATCTTCAAAAACCAAACAATTACATTACATTCAACAATGATTCAACCCCCCTTATTTATCTATCCCCGATTTTTTTTTTTTTTACTCGCCCTCGCCCCACTAATCCACTACCTCCCCTAATCCCTCCCCCCTTTTTAAGTCTCCCTCCTTCTTGTTCATACTTCCTACTATACTTTCGCTCCTAATCTCCCTTGACTCCTATCCAATCCTCTTCCGTGAATTTTCTGTGGTCTACCTGTCTAGTTTCTCTAATTACTATGGGGCCTCTAACTAAATACCGCACACCTCCGCTGCTCTTATTGAGTACCTATATTTTACCCACTTTCTCCATGTCATTTCGAAAGCTTCCAGTTCCGTCCCTTCACTAAACCTCAAATAATCTAAATAATATATTTCATTGACTTTATTAAGCCACTCCCATATTGAGGATCTTCTCTTATCCTGCCAATGTCTAGGGATAAGGCTTTTGGCCGCTTTTATAAGGTGTGGTAATAGCGACTTCAAATATGTTTTCATGGGCATTTCATTCCCATGAACTAAACATATCCGTGGGTCATCTGGGATGACGATGTTAGTAATCTCCCCTATAATGCTCCTTATCTCGTCTCAGTATTTCTTAATTTCCAGACAGTGCCACCAAATATGCGCCATTGTCCCAATTTCATTACATCCCCTCCAGCATAGTTGTGAGGTTTCCCTCCGAATCCTGTGTGCTCTGTCAGGTGTAATGTACATTCTCGCCAGTAGTTTGTAATTCATCTTCGCTATCCTACAATCCACCGAAGTGATGTTCACTCTTTTCAATATCTGCCCTGACTCGTTCATTAAGCTTGAAATCAAATTCTTTCTCCCACTTCACCATAAATGGAGGCGTTTCCAGACTCCCTAAACATCGCCCACTATTACCCAGCCTAGATCAAGTCTTTGTGCCTATGGGGCGTTGTCAGATCCATTGCACTGCTGGCGTACTTTATGTACTCTGAGAATATCTCTTCCCAGCAAGACTAAGATTTCAGCATCCATGTCCATTGGAGGAATCTCGGAAACCAGGTGTCTTAAGTGGGGATGGTGATATGCAGCTTCTGGAGTAGGAATTTCTCCCTCATTGTCTGGTATTTGGTCATACTCAACTAATGTTGGCAGGGGCATGCCCTTCTTTGCCTTTATATGAGAGACCATGAACCCTTCGGCCCTTCTGTCAGAGGTTTCTACATGACCAGAACAGGTGTTGATGTTGCATGTCCCATTATGCCAAAGATCTCAAAGAATTCAGGCTTGACCAGGGATCTGTTGCTCTGCTCATCTATTATGGCATACATCCTGGTAGCTTTCTCAGGTTGATCCTTTGGATATATTTTGACTAGACATACCTTGGCATAACATTTGTGGCTTGATCCTTCTCCACAGATTTAAGTACATGAAGAAGAGATGTTTGTAGTGGCTAAAGCATGGCTTTGTTGCTCCCCGCCATGATTTGATTCAGGGTTCAATGTAGATGGCTGCTGTGGATTGTCTGGTAGTGGACCAGTATGCATGGCTGTAACATGTTTGTCACTACTGCATTCTGTGCACTTTATGGCAACTTTACAGTTTTTAGCAAAATGGTCATAGGAAGTACAGAACCTATTGCATATTCTACGTTTCTGGAGAATATCCCTGCATTCTTAGATAGTCTTTGCTCTAAGCCCACAACATTTCTTTAGAGGGTGAGGTTTTTTGTGAATAGGGCACTGATGATTTGGATCTTTATCTCTATCACCCGAATCACTCTGGTGAGTGGGAGAGGATACGGGAGGTGAGATGTCTGTCTTTTTAGCAGATACAGCTCTATTTAAGTCTCTCTATATTTAGCTGCTTTGTTATCATACCTTGATGATGATAATGATGAAGCAGGCAAGCTAGACTCACTGAAGCCGAAGCTGGGATCATTTCTCATGCAGGCTTGTTCACTGGATGAGTTCAACCTGCAAAAATATGAGAATGGAGGGAAAGATACATTATAGTCTCTTTTATAGCTTGAGCCCTGTTGTGCCCATTTCTCTTGTAAGTGGTAAGGCAGTTTAGACACCACTGGATTCACACCATGGGCGGTGTCCAGGTAGCTCAGCCCAGGTAGACGAGGATCTGCCTTTGCCAACTCTAACTCCATGAGGAGGTTGCTTAGTTCTTGAAGCTTGCGATGACCCTTGCTACCTATTTTTGGAAAGTTTTTAAATCTCTTGAATAGTTGAATAGAGCACTTTCTATGGCTTCAGAACTACCATAGGTTTGCTCAAGTCTTGCCCATGCAGCAGCAAGACATGCATCTGGATAGTCAACATATACTGCTCTGTCTTTTAACACGATATGCAGATTCTGACCCTAGCCACAATCAAGTTCCTCCTTGGTTGTAAGGTTGAGATCAGCAATAGAAGCTTTGAAGGTTGATCTCCAAGCTCTATAGTTCTCTGGACAGTCGTTGAACCTTGAGAGGCTAATGTTAATGAGCTTGAGGTAGATCATATAACTGGTGAAGTCAGATAGGTCTGATCTCTCACTCTTTGGTGCCAAAGTAACTTGTGGGACCGCTTGGGTGTGAAAGTTCTCTGGTGAATAAGGGTGTGGTTTAACAGGATAAAATGTTGCAAAAGCATTTAGCTTATTCTCAAAGGCTTCTGCTGGCTTTTACTTGAACTGTGGCTTGTTGCTGGGAGCCACCTTGTCATTGGCAGGAGGTGATGTGGTTTTCTGTATAAATGCACTTGCTTTGTGGACTTGAAGAGGCTCAGGCTTGTGCAGATTGGAGGTCTCTGTGTTGAGAGTCCAAACAGTAATGTTAGGCAGTAAAGGAGATGATTCTGTATCATTGCAAATACTATGCCTAAGCACATATTCACTTCGTTCAATTGGATCTTCCATTTCTGCTGGAATAGAACAGTCCAAGTTAGTACTTTCACCCATTACTTGTTCAAGGACCTTTTAGCCTTGGGGCGTGGCCGGCATGTGAGCTGAAGAGGACGTGTGCCTGAAGAGCTCCGTGCTAATCCTGTCTATACGCCCGTTTTCCATCCTCGTTTCTTCGCTGGAAGGCCACCCCTCAACTCCCCTGCTCACCCTGAACTCCTCGGTGCAAAAATTATGGCGGCAAAGGGCCGGGGGAAAGCACAAGCCGCCACAAAGACACTGTCGGGTAAGGGGCGGGTCGCCGGCTCTCCGGGGTGCCATCTTAGGCTCTAACTCCGGAGCACAACGTAGGGGGAGGAAGGAGCAGAGCCCTGTACAGTCTCCTGTGGTGATGGCGTCCACTGCGGAGGAGATAGAAGCCCCCCTGTCGCCTGCACTACTAGAAGCAACACCGGAGGCGATCACAAAACCCATCCTGGCAGCAATAGAGGGGTCTAAAACCATGCTTATGGTGAAGGTGGAACACCTGGCATCTGAATGCACCCTCATATGAAATGACTTGGATAAAATCAGGGGAAGACTTTCTGAAGCTGAGGGTCGCATAAGCACTGTGGAAGACCAGCAGAGTTCTCATTCCTTAGAGATAACTGAATTGCAGTCCCTGGTACACACGCTGGTCAATAAAGTAGATGACGCTGAGAACAGACAACAACGCAATAACATCCGCGTTGTGGGTCTACCGGAAGGTGAGGAGGGTTCCCACAAAGCAATATTTGCGGAATCGCTGTTTAAAAATGTATTGAAGCTGCCTGACATGCCACCCACCTATGTGGTAGAAAGAGCCCACAGAGTGCCAACGGGTCACCGTCCTGAAGGGGCCCCACCGCGACCGTTCCTAGTCCGGTTCCTTAATTATCGCGACAGGGACATGATTTTGGCTGAAGCTCGGAAGCATGCGGAATTGCCTTATGAAAATACGAAATGAATGTTTTTTTCCGGATTTCTCGGCTGAGGTGCAGAAACGACGTAGATCGGTTAATGAGGTGAGACGCCGTTTGCGGGAGAAAGAAATCAAGTACAGTATGCTATACCCTAGCAGACTGAGGATTCCATACAAAGGCACCGTGCGCTTCTTTGATACTCCTCTGGAAGCCAGTGACTGGATCGACAGTTTGTGAGTGAAGGGCCACAGGCCGCTGGCTGAAGGTGCTGTTAACTTTGCTCGGAGGGGTACGTTTTTTTTTTCCTGTGTCAGGTTGGGGGGGGGGGGGGGTTTGGGGATTTTTGCCATGCGCTCTGTCACGCATACACGTTTATATCCTCAGACTCCTCGCTAAGAGATGATTGTGCCCGATGGTCCCTCAAACAAATGCCTTATACGGGAGCTGCGAACCTTATAAAAGGAAGAAGGGGGGACACATATTTGTTGTGGAGGAATGGAGGAGTATCCGTAGCAGAGGCATGGAGCTTAAAAGGCACGGACACTATGTCTTCGAACTAAGAGACCTTAGGAGAGCTCTCTTGCTCTCTCTTTTTACATTTTTTTTTTTTTTTCAATTTTTCTATGGCCACGTTTTCCAGGACTTTTTTTGGACGGTTTTGGGGAAAAAGCTGCGTGTACTGTCTATTGGTTTATTACACAGCAGCAGGGAGTTATGGGGGTTTTGGGAGTTTTTTCTTTGATTAATGCAGCTTTTCACTTTCAACCCATAAATAGCCAAGTACTTCGGTGTATATATATGAGTCACGTAGACTACAGGTTTATTCTCTAAGTAACATGATGGTACTATGTGTAATGTATAATGAATTGCAACATGTTGTATGGCGGGGTCAACAGTTAATCTAGTCTCTTGGAACATAAGAGGCCTAAATGACAAATTCCGTCGAGCCTTGATGTTCCAATACCTAAAGGCGGTCACCCCGCACGTGGTGTTTTTACAAGAGACCCACCTGGATGGGAGCAGGGTGCTGTCCTTACATAGAGCCTGGATACAACGGGCACTGCACGCAACGTACTCTACCTATTCCAGGGGGGTCTCAGTTCTGATTAGTAAGGCAGTTCCCTGCGCCATACATCATGTGATTTCAGATCCGGGAGGCCGGTTCCTAATTGTCATAGCTGATATCAGCACGTGTAAGATGGTTTTAGTCAATGTCTATATACCTCCACCTTTTCAGGTCCAGATCCTATATGATCTCTTGGGCAAATTAGCCTCGTACATGTATCTGCCTCTTATTATAGCAGGGGATTTTAATGCCATTCTCTCTACTACTCTAGATTTGTCTAATGTACACAGGGTGGCGTCCACCGATCTTTCTACCTAGGCAGCTACGGTCTCCCTGACAGAACTGTGGCGGTAGAAGAACCCTGACACTGTAAGCGACTCACATTTATCCAAAACACATAGGTCATCCTTACGAATAGATATGGCCTTTGCCAACACACCTATGTTAGTTAGTGGGAGGAGCTAATTATTTATCAGGTGGCCTTTCAGATCATACGCCATTATCGGTGCACATTGGTATTCTCTCGGCCTGCAGGAAAGGGGCTTGGAGGTTGAACCCAGGCTGGTTGGAGGTGGAGGGGGTGACATCCCAGGTAGCACCACATTTCACGGGTTACTGGAAGGATAATGAAGGGTCAGCCAACCCAGTTACAGTATGGGATGCGTTTAAAGCCTGTATGCGGGGACATTATATTTCAGCTATTAAACAGGTGCGTAGGACTTATAATAAAAAGGAACAAGAACTGCAGGAAAGGGAAAGGACATGCGAACTTGCACATGCAAATGATAAGTCTGATACAACCTACAACGACTTGTTAGAGGCACGACGCATATTGGCTCTGCACTTCACTGAACTAACACACACGTCTAGGACAAAGAGCGCTGAATCCATTTTTGAGCAGGGTGATAAGAATGGTAAGTTACTGGCTATGCTAGTGGCTGATCAGAGAATACAGACGAATATACCGTGTAGCAAAATCTGTAGGGGAGACATTCTCACAAACCCAGTTGACATTATGGACACCTTCGTGGAGTATTACAAGGCCTTGTTTACTCCTAATCCAGTGTACAACAAGCAACATCTAGACGCATTATTGTCTTTCTTGAACATCCCGGTCCTGTCTGCTTCGGATAGGGATGTTCTGGAAGCGGACATAACGGAAAAAGAAATAGAAAAGGCTATCAGGGCTTTCCCCCCGCACAAGTCACCTGGACCAGACGGTTTCTGTATAGAATGGTATAGGTTACATATTGAGGACTTAGTTCCCAGACTGAAAGCTTTATTTCACTACTGTTTGAAGCACAACTGCATGCCAAACTCCATGTTAGAGGCACAAGTAATTCTCTTACCGAAACCAGGCAAGGACCCACTGTCTTGTTCTTCATACAGACCTATAGCACTTTTAAATCGGGACCTTAAAATTCTAACAAAAATTTTAGCTACAAGACTGTCACAGGTTATCACCACCCTAGTGGACATAGATCAGACAGGTTTCATACCTCAAAAATCTACTGACACTAACTTACGCAGATTGTTCGCTCATTTGCAGATTGACCATGACAATGCGGGGACTAGGGCGGTAGTGTCTCTGGAAATGTCCAAAGCCTTTGACTCAGTTGAATGGAACTATATGTTAGCAGTACTGCGTCATATGGGATTAGGGGAAGTATTCATGACCTGGATCTCACTTTTATATAGTGCCCCTCAAGCCGCCAAAAAATTGGGTACCTCAGTCTCCCATCAGTTCTCAGTGGGTAGAGGCACACGTCAGGGATGCCGGCTATCACCTTCCTTATTTGCGCTGGTTATAGAACCCCTGGCTATAGCTCTAAGAAGGTCATCTGAGGTGAGAGCACTGGAAGTGGGAGGTATACGAGAGTTTATGGCTCTTTATGCTGATGATATGCTCTGTTTTTACAGGATGCAGGATCATCCCTAGAAGCAGTGTTTCAAATACTTGACAAATTTGCCACATTCTCGGGACTGCGGGTGAATTGGGAAAAATCCAATGTGATGGCCATTGACAGTGACGCACAGACTTTGGCAACCAAAAGGGTTCCCATTCTCTGGGTGTCGGAGATCAAATATTTAGGCATACGTATATCACCTAGGGTGGGGGAATTCATGTCCCTTAACTTGTTGCCCCTGCTGAATAAGGTTAAGCTACAGCTTGAGACATGGAGACCCCTCCTGTTGTCCTTGATTGGCAGGGTTAATTTGATAAAAATGAAGATTCTTCCAGTTTTTTTGTATTTTTTAAGGAACTCTCCAATCTGGATCCCTTGCTCTTTTTTCAGAAGGGTGAATAGCTTATTCAGTACTTTTCTTTGGTCCGATGCACATCCTAGAATCAGACTTCGTACTTTGCAGGAGCCCTTGGGGCAGGGTGCACTGGCGCTGCCTGATTTATTTAAATATTTCATAGCTGGACAAATGGTGTTTGCTAGACGTTGGCTGACTAGAGATGACGGGGACTCAGCGACAGTACTGGAGGCAGCCCTTATGGGCTCGTATGAGAGTCTGTTTTACTTGGTACACAGAGGACCGATGGCTTCTCCGTCTCTGACTGCATCGATGCGCGTCACTGTTCGCGCATGGGACAGGGCACAGAAGCTGATGAATATGCGGGGTACAGAAGACTTACCAAAAATGCGATCAGCAGTGTACAAGGAATTGTTTGTAGTAAGGCCCAAAATGCTTGCCAAATGTAAAGACACCTGGAGTGCACTTGTAACAGACTTTGGGGGGGAAGATTGGGATGATATGTTGGATCACCCCTTCCAGACCCTGGAGTCGGCCAGAGATAGGCTTATTCAATTTAAAATTCTATTATACCCCTGCAAGGATAGCTGGGACATATGGTACCGGTGCAGCTGAGTACTGGCGTTGCACAACTGATAATGCTGATTTTGACCATATATTCTGGCAGTGCCAGCTGATACGGGAATTCTGGAAAGGGGTGACACACACTATACAGAAAGTGCTTTTGGTACATGTACCTGTAACAGTAGCAGTTTGTTTGCTGGGCCTGGTGGAGGAGTTAACACCGCGTAGGGCGCAAAGAACCATGATTTCACTCGCCCTTTTCTATGCATGCAAAGCTATTTTATTGTGCTGGAAAAAACCTAGCCCACCTACTGTATCTTTCCGGAAAGATATAATCAATAAAGCCCTCCCTTTCTATAAAGCAACATACCTGAGAAGGGGATGTCCCAAAAAATTTGAGAAAGTTTGGCAAAACTGGCTTGATGCCAAGTTCACTGTGAATTGATCTGTTGAAGAAGAGAGGCGCATACTAGAGCATACTTTCTGCACATAGGTAGCCAGTTTTTACAATCCTAACTAGTGGAATTGCTTAGTGTGAAATGACTATGTATACCATTGACTCCTTGGGAACCAAATGTTGTTATTGGAAGTATGAGTATAAAGTATGACATGTAACTAGTGGAAGCTGCACAAGGGTGAAGAAGGGGGGGGGGGGGGGGTTGATGCATGTTGTACTGTTGTTGTTGTAATTTTATTGAAAATGCCAATAAATAAAAATTAAAAAAAAAGGACCTTTAGCCTTGCTAGGGCAGCTGCTTTCTCCCTTTCAAATTTGCAGAATCTTTATTTGGGATTCTGCCTCTGCTTGGTGAGCTGCTATCTCAGCTTCCTTTCTGGCAAATGAGCTTTGCACTTTATTTGCTTCTAGACTTGCACGGGCCTCTATTAGCTTGTCACTTAATGTTGAGCTTCTGGAGTGAGAGAATATGGAAGAACGTGCTGTGAGCTTAGTAGATGTGGATTTATGAGATCTGGTCTCCTGAAGTTGAGCAATGCGGAGTTCCGCCTTATCCTTGGCCTCTTGCACTAAGAGATCTCTTTGTTGGTTTAGTTCATCAGTCTTAGTCAGTTCTGCTAAAGAACCTTCTATATTGGAGTCCTTTAAGAAAACTGTGTATTTTGCAGACAACCGCTGGTAATGTTCGTACGCTACGGATAGGCGATCTGTAGAGTTTCTTAATTCAGCTTGTTGATTGAAGCGTGGCAAGACTGACATGCAGTATGTAGTTTTGTCCCACAGTTCTGACAGATTGCTGGAAAACTTATCTCAAGTGGTTTCGTAGTTTTCTGTGTTGGTATTATTGTACGTTTGGGTCTTACACTTTGCTCTGCAATATCTGCAGAATCTTCTCCCTGTACATTTGTGCGGTCAGAGGCATGATGTATCTGTGTAGATTCAACGATAAAGGAGTGCTTGGAGGCTTGTCTAGACATTTTTTTCAAGTTTTGCAAAAAATGGTTACTGTCTCCTTAAGAAGATGAACACCAGCTTAGACAGGTGGGATAACACCGTTTATTGACTTACTCTTACTACTACTACTACTTACTCAAGCTGTTGTAATAGTGACTTATCCCTTGCTGAGACCTCAATGCCTGGCCTGTATATGCAGATGTAATCACAGCGGATAGTCTTTATCAAATAGCTTGAACTCACCAGACACCGTTTCTTCTATAAGCGTGGGTTTAATTGTAAGCAGTGGGTATAGCAGACAACAAAATGTGGCAGATGATTAAAAGAAGGTAGCTGCAGGTCAAAACATGGTAAGGTGTTTCAGGATGTGAGCAGATTGAATGCAGCCTATAGAGAAGTGGCCATCTCTGTTCTCCCAAGACAGTGAAGGAACAGGAAAAAGGAGTACATCATAATGTGGGAGGGGACACAAATAATAAACAGAATAGGATAGTGCTACAACCAAAATAACCACAAGATTGCAGTATAATAACCAATTATATAAACATTAATATAACTCTGCATAGCGTTACGTTTTACACAACTAGTGTAACAGCACAGATCCTAAACTAGGACCGTGTTCCCAAACCCCCTCACCCTGCCTGTAGTCCCAAACCTACTACAAGCTTTGCCCCCAAATAAACTGCACAACAATATCACCCTAGGGGGGATTTTCTTCTTGTCCATCCGGAGATGAAGAAAAGGGTGTAATGTTAGTCAGGCAACAGTGCAACAATGAACCGCATCTGATTTTGAAGGAGAGCCAGCCTATCAACCTATGGCTGAACCAGTAGATCCTGCCATCTGCTAGGATCATAGCCATATGGCTAAAAGCTATTAAAAGGTTTAAAGAGGTACCCTAACAGCCAGGGGTACATGCAGCATTACACAGCACTAAAGTACATCGGGTGCCTCCCAAGGATTCCAGCCAGCGGTTAGCCTCTTTTGGTGAAGTGAAGAATTGTGTTTTCCCCTTGTGCACAACCCAAAATCTTGCAGGATTTAGCATACTATACAGAAGATTATGATCTTTTAATCTTTGCTTCACACTCTGAAAAGCAGCATGTTGCTTCTGGGTAGCCGCCAAAAAGTCTAGAAAAATAGTAATAGGATTATTGTTGTAAAGTAAGCAAGGCATATCTTGTGCACATTGTAGGATGACTTCTTTATTTCTGAAGTACAGCAATCGAGCCAATAAAGGCTGGGGATACTGGTCAGGCAGTGGGGCCCTCAATGGGACTCTGTGGGCCCGTTCCATAGCAAATAGTTGAGAAAAACCTATCTTCCCCAAATGTTTGCTTCAACCACAGGAGTAGGAATTCTAAAAGGCGTTTGCCCTCTGAGCCCTCTGAGAAGCCAAAAAAGCGTAGATTGTTCCAGCAGAGCCAGTCTTAAATAATTCCCAGTATGGCTTCCTGGGACTGGTGGTCCTACGCAACCTCATGGACAGACACCATCAGGGGGTTCACGTCTTCCCCTGTACAAATACGCTGTTCTGTGATAGTAACGCAATGGCGGATTTTATGCACATTATCCTTCAGTAGTGAAAAGTATTTGTGTGGAGAGTGAGGCCTGGCACGACTTTATGGCTGGCATGATCTGTGACGGGGTCGGCTCTCCTGCTTGTGTCCTCGAGTCTTCCTCCACAAACTCAGCAGATGGGGAGATGGTCAGGTTCGCCAGGGGATCAGTGGTATCCAGCCAGCCCACCTCTCTCTCAGCCCAGGCAGGTGCAGCATCGACCAGAGGAGCGTGGAGCTCCCTGTGTGTTCTGGGTGCCATCTTGGACTGCCGCATGGGCATAGTAAGCAAATCATTTAGTAGGTTGTTTGTAGGTGGATTTGGGCCGATTCTCACCATAATCGGGGTCTCGCATCTCCCCAGCAGCTTCGGCAGCAGTTACAGGGCAAAAAAGGATTCCCAAGGCTGGACAGGATACTGCAAAAATCTCTGTGCGGTCCAGAGCAGCGAGGAGAAGTTGCTTACACACTGGGAGTCAGACACGCCCCCTTCTGGAGATTTATAGAAGTATAGTGGGAGGGAGCACAGAACAGGCAGTCTGAATATTTATGGATCTCCGGCCAATCTCTGGAGATGTGTGTCCAGTAAGTGGCTGAGGCATGGCAGCAGTGTGCAGAGTTCCAGGGTCAAGCCTTCTGGAGTAGAACACTTTGCTGAGGGCTGGCCCCTGGAGCAGAGAGACAGAGAAGAAGCCTGAGGAGTCCCTTTTTGAAGAAATTAAGGTCCCAACTAGGCTTAGCTGGGGGGCAGCTACATAAGAGAGAGACCAGAGAGAGAGCCTGGGACAGAGCCTTGATAGAGCCAGGAGAACAGGTGTGAGGAAGTTCCATTACTCTGGGACTGAGTGAATACTTAATCCTGCTACACCGAGGAGAAGTAACTGTGCTTTTCCTTAAAAGCCAGTGCAGTGCAGCCAGGAGCTGTACAATACAACCAGCAGTTGTTTTTTAACCACTTAAAAGCGGGGTTCCACACAAATTTTTAACTTAATCTTACCCCTTTCAGTTAATTGCATAGATGTTCAAATGCCGCACGAAAATTTTTTTTATCGCTGTAATTACCTTTATATTGTACTTTATTGTGGCACTTCCTGTCTCTCCTCCCATGGGAGTAGGCGTGTTTATTGCCTTTCCCCGGCGCCACACTGTCTCCTGGGAGCTTAGTGTCAGGCTTCCCAAGATTCAGTGCGGGAACAAATCATGCGTGTGAACAAGCTGTGAATGAACAGCATTCACCGCATCCAGGAAATCAATGCTTGTGGGCTTCACATGCCCACAAGCAAGATGGAAACAGCCAGCATCACATTTTTAAAGTTATTCTTCAGTACAAAAACAGACAGAGGCGGAAATATTACACCCAAACTGTGAATATTATTTTGGGATTAGCAAAGTGTCTCAATGACCTAAAAAAAAAAAAAATAATGGTCGCCGGACTCCCACTTTAAGTGTGCCCAGTGCAACCAGGAGCCATTCAAATCAGCAATGAGACAGTACAGTGCAGCCTAAGGTTGTGCAATGCAGCCTTTATTTTTGTACAGAGAAGCCAAAAGCCTAGCAAGTCTTCAAGTTCTACAGTTCGGGGTATGCCATGCTCCTCATCCCTATCCAACTTCCTGTTTAATAAAAACCCTAAAAAGAAACCTCTAGACTGATTCTTGAGCCAACGAAAGAGTCCAGAAAATGCAGTTCTGCATTAAACCACCTTAAAAACTCCAATCATTTCACTCTCCCTATGCATTTCGTCTATTGGCACAATGTGCCAGAAAGTAGGCCAGTTTCACTCATGCACATTGACACTGAAGCTGGCTATGAGGGTAGACAATCTGCTAAACTTGCGGTGTACTTTTGCTATGAAAATGCCTGTATGCCTTTGCAATCACCAAGAGCATAACTTAAATGAGTAATATTCCCAAAGTTTCCCAATGATTCCTGGGATTGTTCTGGCTTCTGTTTTTGCTCGTTTATTAAAACCATTACAAGTTCACATTGATTTTTGGTTATAATCTATATAATGTTCAATAATCATTTTCTAGGGTCGTGTCGTCCTCCGGTCATTTCAAATGCAATACTTTCCTCTGAAAAACAAGATGGTTATGAATCTGGGTCTTCAGTGAATATTAAATGTAAAGACACATTTGTGCTCAGTGGACCTATAAATGTAAAATGTGAAAAAGGTGAATGGGATGAACTTCCACAATGCCTCCGTAAGTGCCATAAATTACTTCTGTAGTCAACACCATAATGCTAACACCACAAATTTATTATAATAAGATTTGATTGATATTTTTCAGAGCCTTGCACAATTGATCCCAGCAGTTTAAAGAGAAATAACATTGAACTTTTGCCAAAAGAAAGCGCTCCTGAAAAACTTGTACATGGTGCAGAACTAAATGTAAAATGCAAAGCAAATTTTAAACGCCAAGGATCCCTAATAGCTTTATGTTATGATGGAGTAATGAAATATCAAAGGTGTTTCTCTGGTGGTGAGTACCACTAATCTTTTTAGAATGATATTTCTACTTGTACAGTTTTGTGAGTTCCTGTAAATATCTTCAGTATGTAGCACTTCCCTCGTAGGGACTGCTCTGTGTGAACTTCCCTGGGCCTTCCCCGCTATTATCTTGCAGCCAGTTGGGGTCTTTACAGGATCACCCATACTCTCATCTGCTCGTTATTCAATAATCAATCCAGGGGTTTGTTTTTTTTTGTATTTATTGTTGGAACTTGGGTGGGAGAAGGGAATAGTGGGATACTCCAACTGGAATTACACATGAGGACAACTCTCGCTTGGCCTGACCAGGCTGAATGTGGTAGCAGACTCCCTGCTATACCATACTGCACTTGTATGGGAGAGATAAGTCCTTTGCTTGCTCTGGCAGCAGACTTGATGAAACTGTTTTATCTTCAGGACACTCACTAGCATCCACTTTGACTAAAACCTGTTCACTGGCTCTACTAGCTGAAGGGATGGCCCTCACAGGACAGACTCCATGACACAGATCTGTACTCACAGTAGGCACCTTCCTGGTGTGTCTCCCTTCCAGTCAGCTCTGCAGGACATCTGGGTCGCAGCTTTACTCAGATTCAGGCTTTCAGGTCGACCACCTGAAGCCGCATGGCAGCCTTGGCAGAGGAGGGGCAGCCACCTCCTCCCCTCGGAACCCCGCTCTCCAGCCGAAGACCCCGAGCACATGTGCCCTTGGCATATATATGGTCACCCAGCATGCATTGAGGGACTTTCCTCTGCCAATGGCCAGGGCTGTAACTAGGTCTATGCTCTCACTTGTCATGTTTTCTCCCACTGTCTAATATGCCCCATCCTTTTGGACAAGTGTGAAACATTCAAACAACATGAGCAGCATCTGAGCACCATGAGCAGACCCTATTAATAGATCCCTGCTCCCTGGTAGGCAGAGAGCATCTAAATTTACCTGGCAGCCTTCCTGGTAAGTAGAAAGACCCAAAAACTATACTCTCTTCTAGCACCTACAAGTATAAGAAGTTGCAAAAGATATTTATGTATTTAGAAAAGTTTTTTATTCTTATTACACCTATAAATTTAATTGGATGCAACCATTACATAGATATTGTTGCTAAAGCTGCCAAATTACTTACTTGGTCACTAATATAGTCTTCAGAAAGTCCCATTGCTTTGTTCTGGAATCTGGATGGTGCTGAATGCTGTGCAATGGCATTGTTCTGGTTTATACACTACATGGACTTTCAAGGATAGGATATCATTCTCAGTGAAGTGAAGGGCTTTAACAAATCCCACATCTGTGCAGTTACTTGTGTTGATAGTCTTTGAAAAAGCGGGAGGTTGTGGGACTTTAAATGAGGCACATGGCAATCTATGGCTCTGTGCCTCCATCCCTATTATTGTTAAAGAGGAACTGCAGTCTGCTCACATGATTTGTGATAAAAACATCTTTGTCATCCTGAAGCTTCCCTCCAACCACTTTGCATATTATCATATATACTGTTATTCTGTACTTGCCAAATATACTGCAGAAATCTCCCTCCACTAAGTCTGGCTAGACAATTGAAGAAAACGGCTGAAGGGCCGTACTCCAAATAACACCTTTTACTCATGGCAAAACAGCGTTGAAGATCAAAAATCTCTTACATCATGGTGATGAAAAGTACAGACAGGCTAACGCGTTTCAAATCAATATAGTTGCTTAATCATAGCTGGTAACCATAATCAGACTGAAAATATTTCTAGTGAAATAAAACCAATTGGGGGTTAGACAACCCCCAGAAACTCCTCCTATATCTAACCAGACTAAAGTGGAAACCAAATGTGCACAGGAAAATGGGCAGTACGAAAAAACAGAGAGCCAAAAGGATTAAGACCTCTGAAAGAATAACACAGCATTAATATATACTTATATACTTAAAATACTTTTAAATTGTCAGTCTTTTTTTGTTTATAGGCAAAAAATAAAAACTGCAGAGGTGATCAAATACCACCAAAAGAAAGCTATTTGTGGGGAAAAAAGGACATAAATAATTTTATTTGCACAATTGTCAGTTAAAGTAACGCAAAAAATGAGCTGGTCATGAACGGGAGTAAACCTTTTGGAGCTGAAGTGGTTAAAGAAAAAGTTAAAATCACACTCGCATGCAATGAGAAAAGATCCGTATGTAAATCCTATGAAGCAACGCTGCTGCACTCAGTAGGGGTTGCGTGGCTCGATGGATGGATGAGAACCAACAGCCTGTAGACAGACTCCTCTTCCTCACGACTATGCCGGGCAGAGAGAGGAAGCTGTCTGCAGGCTTTTGGTTCTCATCCATCCTGTGAGCAAGTAACAATTTTTTGTGCTGTGGCTGAGAACAGTTTTTGCCTTTAAAACCACAGTTCCATTATTTGTGTTATTTCAAAGTTCAAATGACATACTTGTTCCTTGCACTGTATATTTTAAAATAAATACATTTGTTTTTACCATTTTTCTGAACGCATTTGTTTATTTTTTTTTTAGGTACGTGTCGCATAATCCAAAAGGACCTTGATGAAAACTTCTTAGAACTGGATGAAAGTCATGAAAATGAGGTGTTTTTTGAAGAAGGAGAAACTATCAGCTTTAAATGTAAAACTGGATATAGAAAGTCGAGTGGACTGACTGGAACATGTACTAAATCTGAAAAACAACCAGCTGAATATACACTGACTTATCCTACTTGTAGAGGTGAGTAGCAATTTATTAAACATTACATTTTGTAATAATTTCAAAAATATATTGCATGTAGTGTGTCTGTAGATGATGACAGCCATATTCACTCTAATGCCGTGTACACACGATCGGAAATTTGGCCAGCCAAAGACCGATGAGAGCTTTTGATCGGAAAATGCGACCGTGTGTATGCTCCATCTGACTTTTACTGGCCGAATTCCAGCCAGCAAAAGATTGAGAGCATGTTCTCAATTTTTTGGTCGGAAAAAGTTCCTATCCGAAAATGCGATTGTCTGTAGCAATTCCGACGCGCAAAATTCCTACGCATGCTCGGAAACAATTCGACGCATGCTCGAAAGCATTGAACTTCATTTTCTCGGCTCGTCGTAGTAATCCCTTTGGAAAAGCCATCATATCTTTTTCCAACCAAAATCCCGATCGTGTGTACACGGCATTAGAACCAAATATATACAAAAACACATTACACATACCTACCGACTTTTGAACTTCAGAATGAGGGACACTTGAGAGAGGAAGCGACTGACAGCGCTACATGTACTGTGGCAAAAGTGGGTGTGGTCAAACTCTTAACAGTGGGAGGGGCTTAATTGGCGTGGTTAAACAAAATCCAGGTTTCCTTGTACTTCTAAAATATGCTCTGATTGCTGTGCCACAAGATAGTCTCACGGACACATACAAACCCCAGCACTATTATTTAAATAGCAAGACAGATAGATGGCAGGAGAGTGCACGGATGGTATCAGCAATGGAGGCGCTCAGCTGTAGTACTTACCTTCTACTTTGATCTGAATGGACGATGACAGGTTCTCTTTACTGCCAGACACCCCTAGGTGCCTAAACCTCCTCTCAGATCTCCTGTAGGGGGCCCCAGAGAGCACACACTGGACAGATCCAATCTGCAGAGAGATAGAATATCTGCAATGAGAGATCCCACTAATACAGAGAACTGGGGGGGGGGGGGGGCAGCCTGACACATCATTCCCCCCCACCAGCACAGTGAGTAGATGGAACCTCACACAGCATGTAATACCCAGGAAGTGATGTCCTCAGCACTGTACATAGCACCTGTATTCCCTCCTGTGAATGGCTCAGATACCCCACCAACCAATCAGAGCTCAGCCTCCTCTCACTACACACTCACCTCACATTCACCTCCAGTGTTCTCCCTCTGCATAGTACTAACAGAAGCTGCTCATGCCGAAAAGGATGTAGAGGGAGGGGTTGGGCTTAGATACAATGTGCTAGAGGGGAGGGGCTGCTGTGTTCTGTGTAAGAGAGGAATGGGGAAGTGTGATGTGTGGGATGTGATAGGGAGGGGGAGGAGCACTCCATGTAATGAAGTACAATGGAAGCTGCTCTTTCATTACACTGGTTGTTTGACATAGGGGGCGGGTCTGATTAGCAGTCCTGCCCATACCCCACAACACAGCTTGGATTTAACAGGTGAAGTTTGTCATTGGAGCTGCACAGTGCACATCTAGCTGGCTTGCCAATCCTTGGCTGTTTACACTGCTGCAGGTCCTATCTAGCCAAAAGTTGATATACAGTATAAGCAACATAATTATGCAATTATGCGGGACAAAGAACCTGTACAGTGGGATAGCGGGACAAACATCTGAATGCGGGAAAGTCTCGCCCAATCCGGGACGGTTGGGAGGTATGCATTGCATTGTGTTTTGCCCATGAAGATCATGGTAATCAAATGCATTTTTTAATAGAAAAAAAGAACAGTTACATAGTAAGGCCTCATGCACACAAGCTGTACAAAATGAAAACTGGGTCTATTTCCTCATCCCAGAGCCACAGGTGCTGTATATGCCCCTGGTCACAGACAGTCTGCATGAGTTGAAGGTCAGTACAGACACGTGTGTTTATGCAAGTACCTGTGTATACCCGCAAACAGCCGCTCACACCTATTGATTTCTATGGATGACTGTACCTAGCACCTGTGGCTCCATGGCAGGGAAATATACCCAAAGTTTATGTTGTACACCCCAGGTGCCTATGTACATGAGGCCTAAGGCTGATTTGATAAAGTATTTGGGAATTTTCATAGTATTAAATGTTTGAAGATTCACTTCAATCATCCAGTCATGTGAAAAGCAAATCTGTTTACTGGCTGATCGAAAAAACAAATCAATATATGGCCAGCCTTATTTATTGTGCACATGATTTAATAATTGAATTAAATCTTCAGACATTTTATTTTGTGAACAATCTCAAATACTTTAGTAAATTAGCCTCACTGAGTCTAGGTCAGGGGCCTGTCATCTGTGTCTGTTGTTGGTCTTAGTATAATGCCAACAAGATTATGGGGTTGATTTAATAAAGGTAAATATACTGTGCACTTGCTCCAGAGCTTAGTAAATGCGGTAAAACGCTGCTTTGCAAAGAATAAATCACATGCAAGGAAAATAAAAAACTGCATTTGTGTTTATACATGATGTGATGATAAAAACCAGCAGAGCTTCCCTCATTTCAGAGCTTCCACTCAGATCTAGAGCAAATGCACCTAAAGTGCACGGTATTTTTGCCTTTAGTAAATCAACCTCCCTTTCATTTATATTACTTTTTTTCTCAAGGTTTGTATTTAAAAAGTAATATTTTCAAGGTCAATAGCTTGGGAAGATTTGTTTTGTATAGTAGCCTTATTTACAGAGTTATAATTCACAATACACCTTCATCATGTTTTGGGATTTTCAACTTAATCTTTGTTGTTGTTTTTTAATAGAAGAATCTGCGGTGTGAAGATAATATGATGTCACTCACATACATTTAGAAAATGTTACCATTTGAACAAAGCATTTGTTGGAAAAGAGTCTTGGAGTTTTTCAGCTGAAGGAAGGACTTTCATATGATATGTACAATGATGGATGAAGAAATTACTACACAAATTAGTTATGGCATTAAACAGATTTGTTCACATGTTTTGGTTTCACTGTGTGGATTAAGTTTGAGTGGAAACATGAATAAAGCATTGTGCAGTGACCTATATTTCCAGTCCTGCAAAAATTGCATTTAACACAAGTCATTGAAGTCTGGTATTGTTTTTATAAAGTCGTGCAGATAAATAACATTTTAACCAATGGAAACCCCACTCCTTGCACATTTATTAAAGCTATTCCTTACTATTTATTTCTATTGGGTGAGTCGATTTTTTGATAAGGTTAAACTTAAATGATTTCTGTATTATACATAGGTCCTCTGGTGTACAGTACATGCTGTATACAACTTATAAGACTGCTATCAGATTCTTTACAAGACAGCCAAACCTACTATACATGGCCTTTGGTGTTTGGCAGTCTTGATGCTCTAAAACAAAAAAAGTATTCCTGTAGAAGAATTCTAGCTTGAATTTTTTCTTTCCATATTTTTTTAAACCCATCATTTTGGTTCCAATAATGTTTGAGCTGTGGTGTGCACCAGATCCATATACAGTGCCTAGGTGGTATTCATACCCCTTGAAATTTTCCACATTTTGTCATTTTACAACCAAAAACGTAAATCTATTTTATTGGGATGTTATGTAATAAGACCAACACAAAGTGGCACATAATTGTGAAGTGGAAGAAAAAGGATAAATGGTTTTCAAAATTTTTTACAAATAAATATGTGAAACATGTGGCGTGCATTTATATTCAGCCCTCCCTGAGTCAATACTTTGTAGAACCACCTTTCCCTACAATTACAGCTGCAAGTCTTTTGGGGTAGGTCTCTACCAGCTTTGCACATCTGGAGAGCGAAATGTTTGCCCATTCTTCTTTGCAAAATAGCTCAAGCTCTGTCAGATTGGATGGAGAGCATTTGTGAACAGCAATTTTCAAGTCTTGCCACAGATTCTTAATTGGATTTAGGTCTGGAGTATGACTGGGCCATTCTAGCACATGAATATGCTTTGATTTAAACCATTCCTCTATAGCTCAGGCTGTATGTTTAGGGTTGTTGTCCTGCTGGAAGGTGAACCTCCGCCCCAGTCTCAAGTCTTTTGCATCTTCCCATCAACTCTGACCAGCTTCCCTGTCCCTGCTGAAGAAAAGCATCCCCACAACATGATGCTGCCACCACCATATTTCACAGTGGGGATGGTGTTTTTTAGGGTGATGTGAAGTGTTAGTTTTCCACCACACATAGCATTTTGCTTTTAGGCCAAAAGGTTCAATTTTGGTCTCATCTGACCATAGCACATTCTTCCACATGTTTGCTGTGTCCCCCACATGGCTTCTTGCAAATGGGACTTTTTATGGATTTCTTTCAATAATGGCTTTCTTCTTGCCACTCTTCCATAAAGGCCAGATTTGTGGAGTGCATGCCTAATAGTTGTGGACTGATTCTTCCACTTGAGCTTGCCCGGCCTGTCAGTTTAGGTGGACTGCCATGTCTTAGTAGGTTTGCAGTTGGCCATACTCTTCATTTTCAGATGATGGATTGTGCTCTGTGAGATATTCAAAGCTTGGGATATTTTTTTAAAACCTAACTCTGCTTTAAACTTCTCCACAACTTTATTCCTGACATTTATCCTGATCTTGTATCATCTTTGGCCTTTATGATGCTGTTTGTTCACTAAGTTTCTCTAACAAACCTCTGAGGGCTTCACAGAACAGCCGTATTTATACTGAGATTAGTTGTATCAGAGTAAAGGGGCTGAATACAAATGCAACCCACACTTTTTAGATATTCATTTGTGAAAGATTTTGAAAACATTTATCATTTTCCTTCCACTTCACAATTATGTGCCACTTTGTGTTGTTCTATCACAGGGGTAGGCAACCCCCGCCACTTGTGCCGCAAGCGGCACACACAGCCTCTTTTCCGGCACTTGACTCCCTCCCCATTAGCAGAGCAGCGCAGGGAAGTGTCAGTGAGAGACTAATGCATTCCAATTTCAGAGTTCCCCACACCGCACCTGCACTGAGGGGGAGGCACTGTCCCCTCACACATTGTAAAATATGGGAAACATTGTTTGGTTCTCTAACTTTGTTGTAGCTGCAATTGTCAGCTCTTGTGATGGGGACGAGATTGGAAGAGATTGGGTGCAGTTCTGGTGGGGGGCAATCCCGTTTTCCAGGAGGAGGAGGACTGTCATCGGCCACTGCTAAAGCCAATTACAGTCCTGCTAGCCCCGTCCACCATCTGGAGGAAGATGACTCACTTGGCTGCCACTACCAGTCTCAGAAAGAAGGGATTTCACTGATTGAGAAAACCACAATCAGGTGACATTTTGTGGAATTACTGTTGCGCTTCTGGGCACTTTGTTGAAATTATTCCTGAACCTTTGTGTCACTACTGAACCCCTGCACTCTGTGTCCCTTTAAGCCACAGCCAGTATTCAGCGCAATGAAAATCACACCCAACTTTTCCTGTGGCACAGAGCGCTGCACTTTTTCTCAGCTGCGGGGGGCCCAACTTATGATCCTGCACATAGGCCCACTGCTTTCAGAAAATATCCCTGACCTGAGCTCATCATTGCGCATCCATTCCAGATGCTTGTTTGTGACCTCACATACAAGCATGTGGGCAGGATGCGAAAGTTGGATCAGCAGGATGAGTGTGCCAGGACAGGGTAGATGTGTCTCATCTCTGCTTCCTTTCACCACTCTGCATATTGCACATATAGATGAGAAGAGGTTACAGCGGTGGAGCAGATGAGCAGGAGGGTACAGTGGTGGGGAAAATGAGCAGGAGGGGTTCAGAGGTGGGACAGACTAGCAGGAGGGTACAGCGGTGGGGCAGATGTGCAGGGAGGTACAGTGGTGGAAGAGATGAGAAAGGGGTTCAGCAGTGGGACAGAAGAGTGGGTGGGGGGTTTACAGTGGTGGGACAGATGAGCAGTGGGGTTCAGTTTTGGGGCAAATGAGAAGGGGGTTCAGTGGTGGGACAGAAAAGCAGGGGGGTAGAGCAGTGGGGCAGATGTGAAAGGAGGTGTATTGGTGGGGCAGATGAGAAAGCGTGTTACAGTGGTGGGACAAATGAGCAGAATGGGTTCAGTGTTAGGACAGATGAGAAGTAGTGAGACAGCAGAGCATGGGGATACGGCGGTGGAGCAGATGTGCAGGAAGGTACAGTTGGTGGGGCAGATGAGAAAAGGGGTACATTGATGGGGCAGATGAGCAGGGGGTTACAGTGGTGGGACAGGAGAGCAAGGGGGTACAGTGGTGGGTAGGATGTGCAGGAGGTACAGTGGTGGAAGGGATAAGAAGGGGGTTAAGCGGTGAGACAGAAAAGCAGGGGGGTATAGTGATGGGGCAGATAAGCAGGGGGTTACAGTGGTGGGACAGAAGATCAGGGGGGGTTCAGTGTTGGGCCAGATGAGAAGGGGGTTACAGTGGTGGGAAAGATGAACAGGGGGGTTCAGTGTTGGGGCACATGAGAAGGGGGTTCAGCGGTGGGACAGAAGAGCAGGGGGGTACAGCGGTGGGACAGATTAGCAGGGGGTTACAGTGGTTGGGCAGAAGAGCAGTGGGTTACATTGGTTGGGCAGAAGAGCAGGGGGTACAGAGATGGGGCAGATGTACAGGGGGGCACAGTGGCGGGGCAGAGGAGAAAGGAAGTACATAGGTGGAACACATGAGCAGGGGGTTACAGTGGTGGAGCAGGGAGAACAGAGATGGAATAGATGTGCAGGAGGTACAGTGGTGGGGCAGATGAGCAGATAAGTTCAGTGTTAGGACAGATAAGAAGATGGTTCAGCTGTGAGACAGAAGAGCATGGGGGTACAGCGGTGGAGCAGATGTGCAGAGGGAGGTACAGTGGTGGGGCAGATGAGAAAGGGGGGAACATTGGTGGGGCAGATGGGAAAGGGGGTACATTGGTGGGGCAGATGAGCAGGGAGGTACAGAGGTAGGGCAGATGAGCAGGGGGTTACAGTGGTTGGGCAGAAGAGCAGGGGGTACAGAGATGGGGCAGAAGTACAGGGGGTACAGTGGTGGGACA
Source organism: Lithobates septentrionalis (assembly GCA_037952835.1). Taxonomy (NCBI): domain Eukaryota; kingdom Metazoa; phylum Chordata; class Amphibia; order Anura; family Ranidae; genus Lithobates; species Lithobates septentrionalis. The sequence goes on along the minus strand of JBBDGP010000525.1, from coordinate 1,730,103 downwards.
GATGAGCAGGGGGTTACAGCGGTGGGGCAGGGGGGTGCAGAGAAGAAAGGAGGTACATAGGTGGAACACATGAGCAGGGGGTTACAGTGGTGGAGCAGGGAGAACAGAGATGGGATAGATGTGCAGGAGGTACAGTGGTGGGGCAGATGAGCAGATAAGTTCAGTGTTAAGACAGATGAGAAGATGGTTCAGCGGTGAGACAGAAGAGCATGGGGGTACAGCGGTGGAGCAGATGTGCAGGGAGGTACAGTGGTGGGGCAGATGAGAAAGGGGGAACATTGGTGGGGCAGATGAGAAAGGGGGTACATTGGTGGGGCAGATGAGCAGGGAGGTACAGAGGTAGGGCAGATGAGCAGGGGGTTACAGTGGTTGGGCAGAAGAGCAGGGGGTACAGAGGTGGGGCAGAAGTACAGGGGGTACAGTGGTGGGGCAGATGTACAGGGGGGGGTACAGTGGCAGGGCAGAATAGAAAGGAGGTACATTGGTGGGACAGATGAGCAGGGGGTTACAGCAGTTGGGGAGGAGGGTGCAGAGGAGAAAGGAGGTACATCGGTGGAACACATGAGCAGGGGGTTACAGTGGTGGAGCAGGGAGAACAGAGATGGGATAGATGTGCAGGAGGTACAGTGGTGGGGCAGATAAGCAGGGGGTTACAGTGGTGGGGCAGATGAGCAGGGGGTTACAGTGGTGGGGCAGATGAGCAAAGGGTTACAGTGGTGGGGCAGATGTACAGGGAGTTAAAGTGGTGGGACAGATGAGCAGGGGGTACAGAGGTGGGGCAGATGTGCAGAGGGTACAGAGGTGGGGCAGATGTGCAGGGGGTTACAGTGGTGTGAGCAGGGGGGTACAGAGGTGCAGGGGGTTACAGTGGTGGGGCAGATGAGAAAGGGGGTACAGTGGTGGGGCAGATGAGCAGGGGGTTACAGTGGTGGGACAGAAGAGCAGGGTGATACAGTGGTGGGGCAGATGTACAGGGGGTTCAGTGGTGGGACAGAAAAGCAGGGGGTAGAGCAGTGGGGCAGATATGAAAGGAGGTGTATTGTGGGACAGATGAACAGGGGGTTACAGTGGTGGGACAGATGAGCAGGGGGTTACAGAGGTGGGGTGGATGTGCAGAGGGTATAGTGGTGGGGCAGATGTGCAGGGGTTACAGTGGTGGGACAGATGAGCAGGGGGGTGCAGGGGGTTACAGTGGTGGGACAGATGAGAAAGGGGGTACAGTGGTGGGACAGAAAAGCAGGGTGATACAGTGGTGGGACAGATGTACAGGGGGTTCAGTGGTGGGACAGAAAAGTGGGGGGGGGGGGGCAGATGTACAGGGGGTTCAGTGGTGGGACAGAAAAGTGGGGGGTAGAGCAGTGGGGCAGATATGAAAGGAGGTGTATTGCGGGAAAGATGTGCAGGGGGTTACAGTGGTGGGACAGGTGAGCAGGGGGATACAGAGGTGAGAGAGATGTGCAGGAGGTACATTGGTGGGGCAGATGAGAAAGCGGGTTACAGTGGTGGGGCAGATGAGTAGATAAGTTCAGTGTTGGGACAGATGAGAAGATGGTTCAGCGGTGAGACAGAAGAGCATGGGGGTACGGCGGTGGAGCAGATGTGCAAGGAGGTACAGTGGTGGGGCAGATGTGCAAGGGGTTACAGTGGTTAGATTGTAACATGACAAAATGTGGAAAATTTCAGCGGGTATTAATACTTTTTCAAGGCAATGTAAATGTGGTGTTAGTTACTTAATTTCTCACACCTGTACACCCCTTATGGACCAGCACAATCTTTACATTTTCCGCTGTGGGCCTATTTATTCGACAATAACTTTGTCATTGCTGAAAAAAACAAAGTAATACTGTACATGAACAATTCTAAGGGGCAAACCAAATTTTCTTTTGGTGATATTGGATTCCATTCACAAAGTGGTAATGGCTGGATTTAAGATTGGCGGTAAACTATCTCTTATGCCGCGTACACACAATCTGATTTTCCGACAGGAAATGTTGGATGTGAGCTTGTTGGCGGTAAGTCAGAACGGGTGTATGCTCCATCGAACATTTGTTGGCGGACTTTCCACCAACAAATGTTGGCTAGCATGCTCTCAAATTTTCTGCCAACAAATGTGTGTTGTCGGACTTTCCGATCGTGTGTCCAACAGTCCGTCGGACAAAAATACAAAGTACAAACACGCATGCTTGGAAGCAGAAGCGGTCGGTCTTGTAAACTAGCGTTTGTAATGGAGAATTAACATTTGTGACGTGGCAAATTATGAAATCTCCAAATGCAGCGCACAATTCTCTTCTTTAATGGGATAATAATGAAGCTGCTTTGCTGGTGATACTGATGGAGTTATTGCAAACTAATTTTCAAAGGCTTTTTTTTCTAGTGACATCAAGAATAATATTATTATGCTTGTTTTTTTTTTATTTGTGCATTAAAAAAAAAAAAAATTAGACATGCTATCTGCCAATATAACTTAACCAAAATGTGCATTCTATGCATCCAAAAATATAGAAAATATACCAAATCAAATCATTATTCACCCCAAAAAATAATGTCAAAGCAAAAACTCCAAGGCCAATAATAAAGAGTTATCTTCTACGATTCGGCAACATGTCTGGTTGACGAACGGCCGCTCTGAAACTAACTGAAAAGCACTAAATGAAAAACGCAAAAAGAAAAGCGCGAATCAACACTCACCAAACTTCTACTAACATGAAATTGGCAGAAGGAGCCCAAAGGTAGGCGCTAAAGAGCTGAAAAACCACGTGGTACGTCTAGTACGTCACTACGTTCGTAATTGTTGGCCAACATTTGTGTGAGCGTGTGTATGCAAGACAAGTTTGAGCCAAAACCCTTCAAACAAAATTCCACGGTTTAGTTGTCGGAAAGTCCGATCGTGTGTACGAGGCTTTAGAGTTTTTCAAAAATGTTCTTGCAATTCACTAAAAAAAAATGCTGCTAAAATACGGCATAAACTATTTTATGAAGCGATGCAGTATTTTATTAGTGAAAGCTAGCCGTATTTTAATGCCAGCAGTAGCCAGCATCCTTAACAACCAGCTTTACCCCAAACAGCCCTAATTCATTTTTTCATTTTGTTTGTTAACTTTTTAGTGTCCAATTAAAGAAGTGAAAAACAAAAATTAAACAAATATAGCATATATTCCAGTGAGAACTATATGTTTGTCTGCTGTGGTGGCAGACAGGACTTGCAGTGCATTCATTTGCAAATCTTTGTGAATAAATGAAATGGAAATGTGGGCAGAGACAATGACAGCTGCACCACTTTGAATGGCAGCTGCTGCAGGGGAAAAGAACCCCCACAATTTGTCACTAGGGACTTTGTGGGAGTTGGTGTCACATATCTGGCTAGTGAGCCTGAGGTGAAGAGGAAGGCCTCTCGTATAGCCCCAGCTCGAGGGCTACTGGTGGTGAGACAGAGGAACATGGCGAGTAGGGATGAGCTTCGTGTTCGAGTCGAACCCATGTTCGACTCGAACATCATGTGTTCGGTCGTTCGCCGAATTACGAATGATATTGGCTGTTCGCGCCAAATTCGAGTGGCGCGTCACGGCCCATAATTCACTGCGGCATCGCAGTGCATTGCTGGCTGATGATTGGCCAAGCATGCACTATGACCCGCATGCTTGGCCAATCACAGCGCTGTGTGTACAGAGAGCCGTAATTGGCCAAAGCCAACTTTCTGCTCTGAAACCTATCCAATACATTTTTTTTTAAAAATCCAATTTTTTCATAAATTTAGGCCAAAATGCTACATATTTTTGGTAAAAAAATCCCAATAAATGTATATTAATTTGTTCAATACGTTTTTATTTGAAGGTATAGAGCATTTTACAGAAACAGAAAAAAAATATAAACAACCTGAAAAGGGTATAATATCCCCGCACGACACATACAATGGTATCACATTTTATCGTGTGGCCGGGGCCACTCCTGAGAACATCTGACCTACACTTGATTAACATCTTAGTTAAGGTCCAGGTCATTACTTCTGGGCTACTTAAAGTCTATGGCTTAGGAGTGGAGCCATTAAACAATATAAATGTTACATCTGGGGGATACATACCTCAAAACAGTAAAACCTCCAGTTAACGAACAAGAACTGTACATCAATAAAAATACATAGTAAAGAAAAGCAGGAAAGGAGGAGAAGGAGAGAGAGAAATAAGGAGCGGGGGGATTGTCCAGCCTCTACAGTATACCGTCTTAAGTGTTTGTCTACTTTTCTCAATTATCCCTATTGGATCATAATATCTGCATATGATGTTGAAAACTTAAAGGCGAACCAACAGGACCATATCTTGTTTTGTAAATCAGATATAGAGTGTGCTCTTTTCCATATGGTAGATAAGATCCACCTCCACAAGCCATTGGCGTAACGTGGGGATTGTCTGTTGTTTCCAAAATTTTGGTATAAGCGCCTTAGTAAGTGAGGTGTGATAGATTTTTTATATGATCCTGTTGGTTTACCCGTATAGTGAAACAATACCACCCAAGGGTCATTGGGAACCACACTTCCTTGAATTTCTTTGATCCAATGTAATACAGCAGTCCAGTATGGTCTAATAAAAGGGCAAGACCACCAGATATGGGCATGAGTGCCCTGGCCCCCACAACCCCTCCAGAAAAGATCCAAAATGGATGGGAAAGTTTTATGGAGCACTACCGGGGTGTAGTGCCATCTTGTTAGCATTTTGTAGTTTACTTCTGCTGCTTTCGAGAATATGGAGGAGATGTGGGATAATTTAAGTATTGTAGAGCGTTGAATGTCTAATAGTGGGCTTTAGAGCTCCTGTTCCCATTTGGCTAGGAACGAGTGCTGGGCTATAGGAGGTAGAGTCAATAGAGCTTGATAAAAATAGGAAATGGGTTTATCCGGTGGTTGGTGCCCAAAAAGTAGTCCCTCTACTGGGATCAGATCTGTCTCAGACGGCAATGGCTGTGGAAGAGATTTAACAAATTTAGAAAGTTGGCGTTACTTCCATTGGTTCATGAATGAGAATGGAATGAGTGTGGACATAGGTAGGATACCCGCGTCCGTAGCTACTTGATGCAACAGGACAGGTGTCTCTAAGATCCAATCGCTGAATCTAGGGTCGATGTTCCCAGGTGGGAAGTAATCATGTCCTGTTAGGTGCATGAGTGGGGAGTTGTAGGGCCATTTCTTCATTTTGCATAGCGAGCCCCACATTGCCAAAGTTGATTTGGTAACCGGTGAGACGGTTGAGGCCAGCTTGCGAGATTTGCTAGGTATCCAGATTAAACTATGGGTGCAGCTGGAAGTGGACTTGTGCCATGTGGACCCATACCCTTTATGCCGCGTACACACGGTCGGACTTTTCGTCTACAAAAGTCCGACAGCCTGTCCGACAGACTTCCGGCGGATTTTCGGCGGACTTGCGGCAGACTTTCTAAGGAACGGACTTGCCTACACACGACCACACAAAAGTTCGACAGCCTAGTATGCGGTGACGTACACCAAGACTATAAAATGGAAGTTCAATAGCCCGTACGACACCCTTTGGGCTCCTTCTGCTAATCTCGTGTTTATCTCGTGTTAGTAGAAGTTTGGTGAGAGACGATTCGCGCTTGTGAGACTCGTATTTTTCAGTTCGTTTTAACTGTTGTTCAGTCTGTGCTTGTGAGGTTTGTATCTGCTTTTCAGTGCGTTTGGTCAGTTGGCATTGAGAAATCTTTGTTTTATTGTCCGCTCGTTCCTGATTTTCAGATCGCTCTTCACAGGCCTTGCTGTTCTTCAGTGCGTTCTGTTAAGTGCGTTCTGACCAGCCGACCGTTTTGAAGCCATGTTACCTGTACGTACTCGTCGTCAAGCTCGTGCATTGTATGTGCTTGGTGCTGTAGTTTATTCTTCAGACCAAGACCAGTCCATGAACAGGGCGAGGAGGAGTTCATGGACCAAGAATTGGTTGCTCCAGCGTGACCAGTTCTGTCACATGCCATTGCTCCGTGAGAATAATCATGAGGATTTCAGGAACTTTCTCCGGATGACGGACCCCGTTTTTGACCGTTTGGTGGCTTTGCTGACCCCCTATATCAGCAGACAGGATACCTGCATGAGGCAAGCCATCACTCCGGAGCAGAGGCTAGTTGCCACGTTGCGGTACTTGGCGACAGGGAGAAGCCTGCAAAACCTCAAGTTCTCGACAGGCATCTCCCCCCAGGCTCTGGGGATCATTATCCCAGAGACCTGTTCTGCCATCATACAAGTCCTGCAGAAGGACTATATTAAGGTAAGAATTTTTTCTTTTATTAGCATCACATGTTCTTTTATTTAATCTTTGATAATGTAATGTATTTCTTAACTCAAACACTACTTACCATCATTGCAATATAGTGTGAATGTCCCCTTTTTCTCCTCACGCATGCTGGAATTTTTTCCTGTTCTTTTTGGTCATGCATGTATATTTGCCAACCCCCCCCCCCCCCACCTAAACTCTATCCAAATAGTGTGCATGTAATTAGCTTGATTTCCCAACCCCCCACCTAAACTCTATCCAAATAGTGTGCATGTAATTAGCTTGATTTCCCAACCCCCCACCTAAACTCTATCCAAATAGTGTGCATGTAATTAGCTTGATTTCCCAACCCCCCACCTAAACTCTATCCGAATAGTGTGCATGTAATTAGCTTGATTTCCCAACTCCCCACCTAAACTCTATCCAAATAGTGTGCCTGTAATTAACTAGATTTCCAATCGCCCCCCTAATAATTTTCTAGAATGTTCTGTGGTGTTGATTTTTACAAAGCAAATATATGTTGCAGTTTGCAAAATACATTTGCACTCTACAAGTGCATTTGCTCCAGTGCTTTAGTAAATGAGCAGAAGCTCTGCTGATTTCCATCATCAAATCATATGCAAGCCACAAAGTGTTTTGATTAATTGCCCTTGCATGTGATTGTGTACTCCTTGCAACATGAAAGACTTTTTACCTTACCTCATTTACTTTAAGCTGGGGAGCAACTGCACTTGCAGAGTGCGACAACTGCACAGTCTTGTAGCCTTTTTAGTCCATAAATCCCTGCGTGTCCTTAAACTTTTTTTTTTTTTAGAATTTCACCACCCCCTAAAGTGTAATCAATGTTCCATCAGAGGGGGTGAGCAATCTGATAAGTGTGCCTTACATATTATTTCTTCAAGAAGATTTCAATTATTTCAATTATTCAATTATTCAATTATTATTTAATGTTATACTGATGCTGGGCAATAATGTTTTTAATTGTATAATTTTCTTGCAATGTTATATTCAAAATTACTGAGTTTTGTTTTCTTGTTTGATTCCCCAGTTTCCTTCAACGCCACAGGAATGGCAGACTGTGGCATCCCATTTTGCCACCCGTTGGGACTTTCCCAATTGTGGAGGGGCTATAGATGGGAAACATGTTCACATCGTGCCACCACCCCATTCGGGGTCATACTATTTTAATTATAAGGGGTTCCATAGTATTGTTTTAATGGCGGTGGTGTCGGCACACTATGAATTTCTATATGTGGACGTGGGGAAGAATGGCCGGATGTCGGATGGAGGAGTATTTGCCCAGACGGAGTTCTGCCAGCGTCTCCAGAGTGGTGGCCTGGGATTGCCACCTGATGCGGATAACGTAGAAGGACTCCCCTTTGTCTTCATTGCCGATGAAGCCTTCGCTCTGAGCAAGCACCTCATGAGGCCATTCCCCCAAAGAACCCTCACCCTGGAGAGGAGGGTTTTTAATTTCCTGCGTTTGGGATTCTGGCCAGCCGGTTCCGCCTGTTTCAAACCTCAATTAATTTGGCGGAATACAAAATGAATTTTATCATTTTATCGTGCTGCATCCTGCACAACTTTTTGCACAAACATTCACAAAACTATATTGTGCCAGTTGGGCCTGAGGCCGGACTTATTAACAGTGACAATCTTACGGGCCTGGATACTGTCCGTACTGGCTTGGCCCCCCAAAGTGCCCGTCAAGTTAGACAGCAATATGTTAATTATTTTATGGGTAGGGGGGCCATTGCAATGGGCCAGGATATCTAAAGAATCAAAATAAAACAAATCTTGATGAAATCTTGAATTATATTTATTGCTTGCCTTTCTTTTGGGCTTTCTCCTAGGTTATGGTCGAGCAGTTGTAGTGCCAACTGTATTTTCCTTGTAAACTTCTAAATAAGCTCCATTGTCACTGTAAACAACTTTTTAAAATTTAAACAAACTGATACTGAGCATTGAAATAACAAACCACACATTTATTTAATTCCTAAACAGAGGTTTTTAATCTTTGGTATACATTCACTTTATGCATTTAGTATAAAATGTTCCTAGCCAAAAATATGTTGATATGTTTATAAATTTCGAATAATATAATTATAGTTAGATTTTTAGATAATAAAAAATATAAATTTTTTGTCATTTTGATTTTACCAAACAGGCCTTTTTTTTTTTGTTTTTATTTTTTTTTTTTTTTTTTAAACCAAAACAGGCCTCATTTGTCTAAAATTTTTTGATGTTCGTTTGAAAAACAGGCTTTTTTGTTTTTTTGCTTTTTTAAAAACAGCCTTTTTTTAATTTTTGTTTTTTAAAAACCGTTTTTATTAATTTTTTTTTTTTTTTTTTTAAACATTTTTTTTTTGGGGTTTTTAGAAAAACATTTTTTTTATTTTTTTGTGTTTTTTAAAAACAGGCCTCCTTTTTAAAAAAAAATGTGGTTTGTTGATGTTGTTAAACAGGCATATAATTTTCAGAAAATAATAAAGAGAAGGCCCAGAATGGGGTCAGCAAACCAGGAAATGAAGGACATGATCGATGTTTTTGGGTTTCAAAAAGGGCATTTAGATTCGACCCAAAACATCAATCATGTCCTTCATTTCCTGCTGCATACGATCCAGCCGATTACGCATTTGATCTATCTCCCCATTCCAGGCCATTATTTGAGCAATTAGCCGTTGGACACTGTGTGTGGTGAAATAGTCACTTGGACCTAAAATAGAATGAAAAAAAGATGTGTTTAGAAATATGCACACATACATAGTTTACCTTACCATAAAGCTGGTGTCTCAGACACTGACCTGGTGGGGTGCCCATGTCGCATACTTCATGAACATCCTCGGGGGTGGCGCTGTTGCTTGACTCAAGCACAACCAGATCACCTAAAATAGAGTAGCAAAATTACATAAAATAAAAGGCAGCCATGCATAGATTACCGTAAGCTGGTGTGTCAGACACTCACCTGGTGGGGTGCCCATGTCGCCCACCTCTCCTTCCTCCACATCCTCAGTGGGGCTTGGGCTGATTTCCCAAGTATGTTCTTTTGGTTGGGGGGGACTGGGTATATATATCTATAGATATGTAACGAGGTTTATTAAAAGATTGTTTCAAACGATGCAAAAATCGTATAGGAAAGAAAAGCACATGGAGCAGTATACGAGGTAATCAACACAAGATGAAAACACGACAAGTACTTACTTTTTTTCAGCACTTTACGGATCCGTCTGTACTGATCCGGCTCACGGAGTTTGAGGCATACATACGTTCTGTGCGTAGAATTAAGGGGTGGAGAACATGAGTTAAAATTGAACGTCAGGGGCGGGCGACGCAGGCGGAGTTTCACACATGCGTAGTGTATAAAGAGGGGCCTTGTGCACATGTCGTACGTATGTACGTTCTGTGCGTAGAATTAAGGGGCGGAGAACATGAGTTAAAACTGAACGTCAGGGGCGGGCGACGCAGGCGGAGTTTCACACATGCGTAGTGTATAAAGAGGGCTCTTGCGCACGTGTCGTACGTACGTATGTTCTGTGCGTAGAGTCAAGGGCGGGTTATATGCGTAAACAAAAAGAATGTCAGGGGCGGGCCAAGTAGGCGTAGTATTACGCATGTGCAGTGTATAAAGCGCTGTTACGTATTGTGTCGTACGTACGTTCTGTGCGTAGGTGATAGTGGACCGGGACGCTACTAAACGAAGGTAATTTTTTTTTTTTTTTCTTCCACATCAGTGAGCACCACCGACTGGCCTAATCAGCGTAATAATCATTTATTGTCGCCGACTTAGATTCACATCATTGTGGTTTTCTTTGTTTATTTTTTCTTTTTTTTTTCCTTCTTGCTTTTAACAAATCTAAAACAAGAAATTATACACAGCTTTATTAAGTACCCTATTAAGGGATTTCTTACTCCGCTTATTCTCAACTACTTAAATAACCAGGTTATATAAATCTTATTTCTCCCTGGATAACATCTACCCTCGCGACCCAGCGCAGAGCAAAGCAGACGACAAAAAATAAATATAGAAAAAAAAAAAACACGCTACCCATCAATGAGATCTAGGAGAATCACATGTATGAAGCTGGGCTAATGGGGTCCCCACACCCGTAGCCCCCTATTCAGACCACTAGTGAACTGTTACGTATTACCCCTTCCCCTGCTCCCACCCCCCTCTACCCCCATACCCCTCTACCCCCATACCCCTTCTATACAAAATCCAACCCAAACACAGAGTTTACTGTTTACTATTGTTACCTAAGTTTCCTACTTAAATCAAAACACCAATAACCCTACATTGCTTTGTGTAATACACCGGTTCTGTACTTCTCTAATGCATATATATCTTGGCTATTAACCTAATCCCTTACACACCAAACTTTCCCCTTATGCAGGCCGCCTTATCCATCCATGGCTTCTATATTTTGTCGAATTCCTGGAGATTCCCCCTTTTTATATACTCCAATCTCTCCCTGTCAATGGAGGCACCGAGTGTATCTATCCAATCATACACTGTCGGGGGCTCCCTTGATTGCCACCTTAGCATTATCATTTTTCGTGCCTGAAATAACCCTTTCAGGATTGCCAGAGTAGCACCCCTCCTCAAGCAGCATCAGATGAGAAATCTTCTGCGAAGGGGTTACTGACACCTGGGGCGCCATCTCTAAAATTCTCCTCCATTGTTCCTCAGAAATTGCCCCTAGTTCCTCTTCCCATTTAACTCTTACCTTCTGAAGTATTTCCCATCTGTTCTCTGAGTTACTTAGTTGGTCATAGATTTTAGTTATTAGACCCCTAGTGGGTTCTACTTGAAGTAACTGACGAGTAAAGGGCATTTCTACCCACCTTGGAGGCTGGTCACCAAATTGAGCCCTGAGAGCACGTTCTATCTGCCGGTATAGGAACGAGGAGCTCTGAGGGATCTTAAATTCCCTGATCAGCTCAGGAAATTTTTTAAGGGTGTTACCTGAGTAGAGCTGTCTTAGCTTTTTAATACCACCAGCCTCCCACCCCCTACTCTTTCCAATTTTTAGAATTTCCTGTAGATTCCGGTTGTTCCAAATAGGGGTGTGATCTGTAAATCCCTCATACCCCATGAATTTCTTAACAGACTTCCATATCTTAATTAGCAACCTAATTGTCGGAAATTCATGGTAAAACATATCTGCCTCTAATGCCTCGATAAGCGTATTATGCCGAGCGCTTAACAAGATTAGCCTGCCATTCGGAGTGCCCCCTTCTGGGATTCCACAACCCGTTAAGTGCTGTAGTTGTGATGCAAGGAAATAACGCTCCGGGTGGGGAAGAGCAAACCCCCCCTCCTTAATAGGAAGCTGGAGGACTTGCAACCGTAACCTAGCTTGCCCATCTTTCCATATCAAATCCCTAAATAGAGCCTCTATTTTCCTAAACCAGCTCTTGTTGATCCATACTGGGGAGTTATGCAAGATGTAAAGCAATTGAGGCATCCAGATCATTTTTATCAGGCTACATCTTCCTGCTACTGATAGGGGGAGGCGTCTCCAAATACTTGTTTTTTGTTTAAATTTAGCCAGGAGAGGTACTAAGTTCTTACCAATGTATTGGTTGGGGTCTTTAGTTAGAACAATTCCCAAGTATTTTAGTGCTTCCACGATTGCCACCTGGGGGAGCCCGGGTACAGTTGGTACTCCTAGGGGGTCAAGCGGTAAGAGTTCGGATTTCTCCCAGTTTATTTCCAGACCGGAGAATTTACCGAATTCCTCCACTATTCTCATTGCACCTACCATTGATCCCTTACAATCATCTAAAAATAACAGGATGTCGTCTGCGTATAGGGCAATTCTTTCCTCAATTGGCCCCTCTGGAACCCTTTAATCTCATGGCTCGCTCTAATAGCCATAGCCAGTGGCTCCATAACCAGAGCAAAAAGCAAAGGAGATAATGGACACCCCTGTCTTGTCCCCCTCTCAAGCACGAACCAGTCTGAAAAATCGTTATTTATTTTGACTCTTGCCTTAGGATTATTATAAAGCATCTTAATCCATCCAATAAATGATGGACCAAAGCCAAACTTTCCCAGCACATACCACATGTAGTCCCACTCCACACTATCAAAAGCTTTGGAAATATCTAGGGTCAACAGGGCTCTTGAGCTCTCGTTTTCCATAGGAGACTGTAGGTTCAGGAAAGCCCTTCTGATGTTTAGGCTTGTAGATCTATTAGCCATAAAGCCCGCCTGGTCCTCATGAATTAGTTTATGTATGACTCTGCTCAATCTGGCAGCCAAAACCTTAGCTAGGATCTTAGCATCAGTACAGATTAGAGAAATTGGCCTATAGGCAGCCATATCGAAGGGATCTTTCCCCTCTTTCTGCAGGACTATGACTGTTGCTTCTAGCATTGATGCAGGGAGACGCCCCCCCTCCTTCGTTTCCCCCAGAGCCTTCATTAGTTCAGGGATTAGCACCTCCCCTAGATGCCTATAGGCTTCGATTGGTATTCCATCGGGGCCAGGCGATTTAAGACACGCCATGCTTCTAATCGCTTGGTGTAGTTCTGTAGTTGTTATTGGGGATTCCAACAGATCAAGCTCCTCTTGTGATAAGAGCGGGACTGACAGCTTCCCCAAGAAGTCCTCCATCACCCTTTCTTTATTTTTTTTCTGAGAAGTATACAGCTTTTTATAATAGTCTCTAAAGGTTTGCACTATTTTTGGGGAGCTTGAAAGGATTTCTCCATTCTGTGCTCTAATAGCAAGGACCGTTGATGGAGCCTTATTAGATTTCACCAACTGTGCTAACACTCTTCCCACTCTCTCACCCTCGACCAAAGATACCTGGCGCTGGAGAAGCCGTCTGGTCTCAGCCTTCTGTAGAGTAGTCTGTTTATACCCCCGTTGTTTCTCTTGCCAGATCTTTTCCTTTTCAGGGGTTGGGTCTCTAATGAAGTTACTTTCAGCCTCTATTACGTCCTTCCATTGGTTCTCTACCTCTCGCCTATCTTCTTTATTAGGGATGAGCCGAACACCCCCCGGTTCGGTTCGCACCAGAACCCGCGAACGGACTGAAAGTTCGCGCGAACGTTAGAACCCCATTGACGTCTATGGGACTCGAACGTTCGAAATCAAAAGTGCTCATTTTAAAGGCTAATTTGCATGGTATTGTCCTAAAAAGGGTTTGGGGACCTGGGTCCTACCCCAGGGGACATGTATCAATGCAAAAAAAACTTTTAAAAACGGCCGTTTTTTCGGGAGCAGTGATTTTAATGATGCTTAAAGTAAAAAAAAAAAAGTGAAATATTCCTTTAAATATCGTACCTGGGGGGTGTCTATAGTATGCCTGTAAAGTGATGCGTGTTTCCCATGTTTAGAACAGTCCCTGCACCAAATGTCATTTTTAAAGGAAAAAATCTCATTTAAAACTGCTTGCGGGTTTAATGTCATGTCGGGTCATGGCAATATGGATGAAAATCAGTGAGACAAACGGCATGGGTACCCCCCAGTCCATTACCAGGCCCTTTGGGTCTTGTATGGATATTAAGGGGAACCCCGCACCCAAATTAAAATAAGGAAGGGCCCTATATACTCTGAACAGCAGTATACAGGCGGTGCAAACAAGACAGGGACTGTAGGTTTGTTGTTAAGTAGAATCTGTTTGTAATTTTGAACATTTTTAACGTGTTTAGCTCCAGCCAAAAAATCTTTTCTAAGCTTTTTGGAAAACATAGGGAAGGGTTATCACCCCTGTGACATTTGTTTTGCTGTCTTTCCTCCTCTTCAGAAGATTTCACCTCACTTTTTTGTCCCAATGAAAAATGTTTTTTGAAAATTTGGGTTTTTTTGTGGAACAAGGATTGGAAAGCATCAGTGGAAAGGAGAAATTGTTTTCCCATATTAACTCTTACAGGAGAGAATTTCCCTTCCTAGGGGTAGATTTCATCTCACTTCCTGTTGTCTCCTTCCGTTTGCAAGTAGGAGTCGTTTGTAAGTTAGATGTTTGAAAGTAGGGTCCTGCCCTATATACTCAGCAGAAATTTGGGCCTTAGGTGTTGCTGTGGCCACAACACTGTAAGCCCTCACAGGGCCCTGCTGTGAAATATTAGATCAAGAATTGTAATTACATGCCCCTGTTGAACAGGAGCTGAAAAATTAGGCCTTAGGCACTGGTGCTGGTGCCACAACACTGCAACCCCTCACAGACACTCTAGTTGGAACGCAGGAACGAGCCCTGCTGCAAAGTATTGCATCAAAAATTGTAATTACACGCCCCTGTTAGACAGGGGCTGAAAAATTGGGCCTTAGGCACTGGTGCTGGTGCCACAACACTGCAACCCCTCACAGACACTCTAGTTGGAACGCAGGAACGAGCCCTGCTGCAAAGTATTGCATCAAAAATTGTAATTACACGCCCCTGTTAGACAGGGGCAGAAAAATTGGGCCTTAGGCACTGGTGCTGGTGCCACAACACTGCAACCCCTCACAGACACTCTAGTTGGAATGCAGGAACGAGCCCTGCTGCAAAGTATTGCATCAAAAATTGTAATTACACGCCCCTGTTAGACAGGGGCAGAAAAATTGGGCCTTAGGCACTGGTGCTGGTGCCACAACACTGCAACCCCTCACAGACACTCTAGTTGGAATGCAGGAATGAGCCCTGCTGCAAAGTATTACATCAAAAATTGTAATTACACGCCCCTGTTAAACAGGGGCTGAAAAATTGTGCCTTAGGCAGTCTTTGAAGGGATCTGAGATTTCAAAAAAAATTATTCGGTTACATCAGCATCAGGTGCTTGGTAGCTGGTGGTGATCCAAGACTGATTAATTTTTATGAAGGTCAGCCGATCGACCGAGTCGGTGGACAGACGCACCCTGTGATCGGTTACCACGCCTCCAGCAGCACTGAATGTGCATTCCGAAAGAACGCTGGATGCAGGACAGGCCAGTAGCTCAATTGCATACTGTGCAAGCTCTGGCCAGTGATCCATCCTCAAGACCCAGTAACCCAGAGGATTTTCGGTGGGAAAGGTGTCCAAGTCTGATCTTGCCCCTAGGTATTCCTGCACCATGTAAAACAGACGCTGGCGATGGTTGCTGGAACCGATCATACCTTGGGGCTGCGGACCAAAAAATTGTCTGAACGCATCGGTCAGACGGCCACCTTCTCCACCGCTCCTTCTTTGACTGACCGAAGCCTCAGCAACACGTTGTCCAGAAACAGGAGTTTGTAACCTCCCAGTCTCTGGGAACGCGTTGCACAGACCTTTCTGCAAGGCCTCCCGAAGATGTTTCATCCTCTGCTCCCTCTGCGATGGCAAGATAAGGTCCGCAACCTTACCCTTGTAACGTGGATCAAGGAGGGTTGCCAGCCAGTATTGGTCCTTCTCCTTGATACCACGAATACGAGGATCCTTACGCAGGCTTTGCAGGATCAGGGAGGCCATGCAGCGTAGGTTTGCTGAGGCATTCGGTCCGGAGTCCTCTGGGTCACTAAGGACAACAACGTCCGCAGCCACCTCCTCCCAGCCACGTACAAGTCCATGTGTTCCTTGGGACTGATCCCTTAAAGACTGCTGCTGATGCTGAGTGCCAGGCTCCACCTCCATACTGACACAATCTTCCTCCTCCTCCTCCTCTTCCTGTGTGATCGGCGGGCACGCAGGAACACTGTCTGGATAAAGGGGGCCTTGAGAGCTAAGGAAGTCCTCCTCTTCTTGCCTCTGTTCTGCCTCAAGTGCCCTGTCCATTATTCCACGCAGCGTGTGCTCCAACAGGTGGACAAGGGGGACAGTGTCACTGATGCATGCACTGTCAGTGCTCACCATCCTCGTGGCCTCCTCGAATGGTGACAGGACAGTGCATGCATCCCTGATCATGGCCCACTGGCGTGGGGAAAAAAACCAAGCTCCCCTGACCCTGTCCTGGTGCCATAGTCGCACAGGTACTCATTGATGGCCCTCTGCTGCGTGTGCAGCCGCTGCAGCATGGCCAACGTTGAGTTCCACCTGGTGGGCATGTCACAGATTAGGCGGTTCTTGGGCAGGTTAAACTCCTTTTGGAGGTCCGTCAGCCGAGCACTGGCATTATATGACCGGCGGAAATGCACACAGACTTTCCTGGCCTGCCTCAGGACATCCTGTAAGCCCGGGTACCTGCCCAAGAACCGCTGCACCACCAAGTTAAGGACGTGAGCCAAACAGGGCACATGGGTCATTTGTCCCTGTCGGAGGGCAGAGAGGAGGTTGGTGCCATTGTCGCAAACCACCATTCCTGCCTTAAGTTGGCGTGGCGTCAACCACCTCTGAACCTGCCCCTGCAGAGCTGACAGAACCTCTGCCCCAGTGTGGCTCCTGTCCCCCAAGCACACCAGCTCAAGCACCGCATGGCATCTTTTGGACTGCGTACTTGCGTAGCCCCTTGAACGCCTACAGAGCACCGCTGGTTCCGAGGAAGAGGCCATGGAGGAAGAAGAAGAGGAGGGGGTGGAGGAGAGAGGTGTGTCACAATCAGCATTTTGGAGGCGTGGTGGCGGAACAACCTCCAACACTACTGCACCTTGTCCTGCATCCTTCCCAGCTGCCAGCAGAGTCACCCAATGCGCCGTGAAACTTAGGTAACGTCCCTGTCCATGCCTGCTGGACCATGAGTCAGCGGTAATATGCACCTTACCGCTGACCGCCCTGTCCAGCGAGGCATGGACATTGCCTTCCACATGCCGGTAGAGAGCCGGAATCGCCTTCCGTGAGAAAAAGTGGCGTTTGGGTACCTGCCACTGAGGAACCGCACATTCCACAAACTCACGGAAGGGGGCAGAGTCTACCAACTGAAAAGGCAGCAGTTGAAGTGCTAGCAATTTTGCCAAGCTAGCATTCAACCGCTGGGCATGTGGATGGCTGGGAGCAAACTTCTTTCGGCGGTGCAGCAGCTGGGGCAGGGAAATTTGCCTGGTACAATCTGACGTCGGTGTACCAAAAGCAGATTGCCCACAAGTACTTGGCTGTGACACACCTAATTCTACACCTTCATTCCTCTCACTGCAGGTCTCAGAGAGGACTGAAGGTCTAGTGGGGTTGGAAATCTCAGCTGATGAGGAGCAAGGAGAGATCCTCTTTGTTCTTTGGTGTGGGTCTTTTAGATACGCTTGCCAACGAACTGCATGGCAGGTCAACATATGTCTGGTCAAGCATGTGGTACCCAAGCGGGAGATGTTTTGGCCACGCGAGATACGCTTGAGACATATGTTGCAAATAGCAGCGGTGCGATCTGATGCACTCGTCTCAAAAAAGGCCCACACCAAAGAACTTTTTGAATAACGCGCAGAGACTGCAGCGCCCTGCACATGTGGAGCTTTGGGGTGTGATGCAGTCAATGTCCTGCCCTTAGGCTGGCCCCTGGAGGGCATCCTGCCTCGTTGGTGATGTGCCGCCTCCTCCTCCTCCTCCTCCTCCTCCTCCTCTCTCCTATCAGGCACCCACGTTGAGTCAGTGACCTCATCATCCCCTCCCTCCTCATCACTGGAGCAAACCTGGCAGTATGCTGCAGCAGGGGGAGCATGACTGCCGGATTGCTGTCCTTCTTGGGCACCCCCTCTGTCCGTGCTCATGTTACTGCCTTCATCGAGCTCAGTATCATCATCAGAGCCTTCCAAACGCTGGGCATCCTCCTGGAGCATGTACCCAACACTGTGGTCAAACAGTTCGAGGGAATCCTCAGGAGGACATGGTGGAGCTAGGGAAGGAGTCACTGATGACATTGAGCTGAGGGAAGAGGCCGCTGCTTTGCCAGACAAAGCACCCTGGGCATGGGTGAGAGAGGATGAGGAGGATGAGGACGGCTTGGTCATCCACTCGACCAAGTCTTCCGCATGTTGCGGCTCAACACGGCCAGCTGCAGAAAAAAAGGCCAAGCGTGTCCCATGGCCACGTGCTGATTAGGGATGAGCTTCGTGTTCGAGTCGAACCCATGTTCGACTCGAACATCGGCTGTTCGACCGTCCGTCGAATTGCGAACGATATGGGCCGTTCGCGCCAAATTCGTGTGGCGCGTCACGGCCCATAATTCACTGCGGCATCGCAGTGCATTGCTGGCTGATGATTGGCCAAGCATGCACTATGACCCGCATGCTTGGCCAATCACAGCGCCGTCAGTAGAGAGAGCTGTAATTGGCCAAAGCCAGGGTGGCTTTGGCCAATTATGGCTCAGGGGATTTAGTACACACCCCACACTATATAAGGCCGCCTGCACGGCGGCCCTGTGTAGTGTGTGTTCCGGTGTGCTGAGAGATAGAGAGAGAGAGAGACAGTGTCATTTGATTTGAGTTAGATAGATTAGGCAGAACAGTCAGTCAGTTAGCTGCACTTACAGTGTATTGTGTATATATATGCATCCCAGGTGTTGCATATATATATATACACTGTATTCAGTTTAGCTAGATCCGTTCCTGTTATCTTCTATCTAGACTATTTAGTGCAGTGTGTCCTGCTCACAGTGTTCAGCTAGATCCGTTCCTGCTATTTACATTCAGTGCAGTGCGTCCTGCTCACAGTGTTCAGCTAGATCCGTTCCTGCTATTTACATTCAGTGCAGTGCGTCCTGCTCACAGTGTTCAGCTAGATCCGTTCCTGCTATTTACATTCAGTGCAGTGCGTCCTGCTCACAGTGTTCAGCTAGATCCGTTCCTTGTATTTACATTTAGTGCAGTGCGTCCTGCTCACAGTGTTCAGCTAGATCCGTTCCTGCTATTTACATTCAGTGCAGTGCGTCCTGCTCACAGTGTTCAGCTAGATCCGTTCCTGCTATTTACATTCAGTGCAGTGCGTCCTGCTCACAGTGTTCAGCTAGATCCGTTCCTGCTATTTACATTCAGTGCAGTGCGTCCTGCTCACAGTGTTCAGCTAGATCCGTTCCTGCTATTTACATTCAGTGCAGTGCGTCCTGCTCACAGTGTTCAGCTAGATCCGTTCCTGCTATTTACATTCAGTGCAGTGCGTCCTGCTCACAGTGTTCAGCTAGATCCGTTCCTGCTATTTACATTCAGTGCAGTGCGTCCTGCTCACAGTGTTCAGCTAGATCCGTTCCTGCTATTTACATTCAGTGCAGTGCGTCCTGCTCACAGTGTTCAGCTAGATCCGTTCCTGCTATTTACATTCAGTGCAGTGCGTCCTGCTCACAGTGTTCAGCTAGATCCGTTCCTGCTATTTACATTCAGTGCAGTGCGTCCTGCTCACAGTGTTCAGCTAGATCCGTTCCTGCTATTTACATTCAGTGCAGTGCGTCCTGCTCACAGTGTTCAGCTAGATCCGTTCCTGGTATTTACATTCAGTGCAGTGCGTCCTGCTCACAGTGTTCAGCTAGATCCGTTCATGCTATTTACATTCAGTGCAGTGCGTCCTGCTCACAGTGTTCAGCTAGATCCGTTCCTGCTATATACATTCAGTGCAGTACGTCCTGCTCACAGTGTTCAGCTAGATCCGTTCCTGCTATTTACATTCAGTGCAGTGCGTCCTGCTCACAGTGTTCAGCTAGATCCGTTCCTGCTATCTACATTCAGTGCAGTGCGTCCTGCTCACAGTGTTCAGCTAGATCCGTTCCTGCTATTTACATTCAGTGCAGTGCGTCCTGCTCACAGTGTTCAGCTAGATCCGTTCCTGGTATTTACATTCAGTGCAGTGCGTCCTGCTCACAGTGTTCAGCTAGATCCGTTCCTGCTATTTACATTCAGTGCAGTGCGTCCTGCTCACAGTGTTCAGCTAGATCCGTTCCTGCTATATACATTCAGTGCAGTACGTCCTGCTCACAGTGTTCAGCTAGATCCGTTCCTGCTATTTACATTCAGTGCAGTGCGTCCTGCTCACAGTGTTCAGCTAGATCCGTTCCTGCTATTTACATTCAGTGCAGTGCGTCCTGCTCACAGTGTTCAGCTAGATCCGTTCCTGCTATTTACATTCAGTGCAGTGCGTCCTGCTCACAGTGTTCAGCTAGATCCGTTCCTGCTATTTACATTCAGTGCAGTGCGTCCTGCTCACAGTGTTCAGCTAGATCCGTTCCTGCTATTTACATTCAGTGCAGTGCGTCCTGCTCACAGTGTTCAGCTAGATCCGTTCCTGGTATTTACATTCAGTGCAGTGCGTCCTGCTCACAGTGTTCAGCTAGATCCGTTCCTGCTATTTACATTCAGTGCAGTGCGTCCTGCTCACAGTGTTCAGCTAGATCCGTTCCTGCTATATACATTTAGTGCAGTACGTCCTGCTCACAGTGTTCAGCTAGATCCGTTCCTGCTATTTACATTCAGTGCAGTGCGTCCTGCTCACAGTGTTCAGCTAGATCCGTTCCTGCTATTTACATTCAGTGCAGTGCGTCCTGCTCACAGTGTTCAGCTAGATCCGTTCCTGCTATTTACATTCAGTGCAGTGCGTCCTGCTCACAGTGTTCAGCTAGATCCGTTCCTGGTATTTACATTCAGTGCAGTGCGTCCTGCTCACAGTGTTCAGCTAGATCCGTTCCTGTTATCTTCCTACTGACAGGCAGGCTTGTCTGGTTACAGTATAAAAGCTACCTGAAGAAAATTACAGGTGTTCTATCCCAGCTTAGTGCAGCTACTGGCCATTAGTATGTCTGGAAGGCCAAGAAGGAGAGGCAGACAGTCACAAGCCAATAAGAGAGGGCAAGCAGGCTCTGTGTCTAGTGCTGGTCGTGGAGACGGTGCATCCTCATCAGCACGTGGCCATGGGACACGCTTGGCCTTTTTTTCGGCAGCTGGCCGTGTTGAGCCGCAACATGCGGAAGACTTGGTCGAGTGGATGACCAAGCCGTCCTCATCCTCCTCATCCTCTCTCACCCATGCCCAGGGTGCTTTGTCTGGCAAAGCAGCGGCCTCTTCCCTCAGCTCAATGTCATCAGTGACTCCTTCCCTAGCTCCACCATGTCCTCATGAGGATTCCCTCGAACTGTTTGACCACAGTGTTGGGTACATGCTCCAGGAGGATGCCCAGCGTTTGGAAGGCTCTGATGATGATACTGAGCTCAATGAAGGCAGTAACATGAGCACGGACAGAGGGGGTGCCCAAGAAGGACAGCAATCTGGCAGTCATGCTCCCCCTGCTGCAGCATACTGCCAGGTTTGCTCCAGTGATGAGAGGGAGGGGATGATGAGGTCACTGACTCAACGTGGGTGCCTGATAGGAGAGAGGAGGAGGAGGAGGAGGAGGAGGTGGCACATCACCAACTAGGCAGGATGCCCTCCAGGGGCCAGCCTAAGGGCAGCACATTGACTGCATCACACCCCAAAGCTCCACATGTGCAGGGCGCTGCAGTCTCTGCGCGTTATTCAAAAAGTTCTTTGGTGTGGGCCTTTTTGAGACGAGTGCATCAGATCGCACCGCTGCTATTTGCAACATATGTCTCAAGCGTATCTCGCGGTGGCCAAAACATCTCCCGCTTGGGTACCACATGCTTGACCAGACATATGTTGACCTGCCATGCAGTTCGTTGGCAAGCGTATCTGAAAGACCCACACCAAAGAACAAAGAGGATCTCTCCTTGCTCCTCATCAGCTGAGATTTCCAACCCCACTAGACCTTCAGTCCTCTCTGAGACCTGCAGTGAGAGGAATGAAGGTGTAGAATTAGGTGTGTCACAGCCAAGTACTTGTGGGCAATCTGCTTTGGGTACACCGACGTCAGATTGTACCAGGCAAATTTCCCTGCCCCAGCTGCTGCACCGCCGAAAGAAGTTTGCTCCCAGCCATCCACATGCCCAGCGGTTGAATGCTAGCTTGGCAAAATTGCTAGCACTTCAACTGCTGCCTTTTCAGTTGGTAGACTCTGCCCCCTTCCGTGAGTTTGTGGAATGTGCGGTTCCTCAGTGGCAGGTACCCAAACGCCACTTTTTCTCACGGAAGGCGATTCCGGCTCTCTACCGCATGTGGAAGGCAATGTCCATGCCTCGCTGGACAGGGCGGTCAGCGGTAAGGTGCATATTACCGCTGACTCATGGTCCAGCAGGCATGGACAGGGACGTTACTTAAGTTCACGGCGCATTGGGTGACTCTGCTGGCAGCTGGGAAGGATGCAGGACAAGGTGCAGTAGTGTTGGAGTTGTTCCGCCACCACGCCTCCAAAATGCTGATTGTGACACACCTCTCTCCTCCACCCCCTCCTCTTCTTCTTCCTCCATGGCCTCTTCCTCGGAACCAGCGGTGCTCCGTAGGCGTTCAAGGGGCTACGCAAGTACGCAGGCCAAAGATGCCATGCGGTGCTTGAGCTGGTGTGCTTGGGGGACAGGAGCCACACTGGGGCAGAGGTTTGTCAGCTCTGCAGGGGCAGGTTCAGAGGTGGTTGACGCCACGCCAACTTAAGGCAGGAATGGTGGTTTGCGACAATGGCACCAACCTCCTCTCTGCCCTCCGACAGGGACAACTGACCCATGTGCCCTGTTTGGCTCACGTCCTTAACTTGGTGGTGCAGCGGTTCTTGGGCAGGTACCCGGGCTTACAGGATGTCCTGAGGCAGGCCAGGAAAGTCTCTGTGCATTTCCGCCGGTCATATAATGCCAGTGCTCGGCTGACGGACCTCCAAAAGGAGTTTAACACCTGCCCAAGAACCCGCCTAATCTGTGACATGCCCACCAGGTGGAACTCGACGTTGGCCATGCTGCAGCGGCTGCACACGCAGCAGAGGGCCATCAATGAGTACCTGTGCGACTATGGCACCAGGACAGGGTCAGGGGAGCTTGGTTTTTTTTCCCCACGCCAGTGGGCCATGATCAGGGATGCATGCACTGTCCTGTCACCATTCGAGGAGGCCACGAGGATGGTGAGCACTGACAGTGCATGCATCAGTGACACTGTCCCCCTTGTCCACCTGTTGGAGCACACGCTGCGTGGAATAATGGACAGGGCACTTGAGGCAGAACAGAGGCAGGAAGAGGAGGACTTCCTTAGCTCTCAAGGCCCCCTTTATCCAGACAGTGTTCCTGCGTGCCCGCCGATCACACAGGAAGAGGAGGAGGAGGAGGAGGAGGAGGAGGAGGAAGATTGTGTCAGTATGGAGGTGGAGCCTGGCACTCAGCATCAGCAGTCTTTAAGGGATCAGTCCCAAGGAACACATGGACTTGTACGTGGCTGGGAGGAGGTGGCTGCGGACGTTGTTGTCCTTAGTGACCCAGAGGACTCCGGACCGAATGCCTCAGCAAACCTACGCTGCATGGCCTCCCTGATCCTGCAAAGCCTGCGTAAGGATCCTCGTATTCGTGGTATCAAGGAGAAGGACCAATACTGGCTGGCAACCCTCCTTGATCCACGTTACAAGGGTAAGGTTGCGGACCTTATCTTGCCATCGCAGAGGGAGCAGAGGATGAAACATCTTCGGGAGGCCTTGCAGAAAGGTCTGTGCAACGCGTTCCCAGAGACTGGGAGGTTACAAACTCCTGTTTCTGGACAACGTGTTGCTGAGGCTTCGGTCAGTCAAAGAAGGAGCGGTGGAGAAGGTGGCCGTCTGACCGATGCGTTCAGACAATTTTTTGGTCCGCAGCCCCAAGGTATGATCGGTTCCAGCAACCATCGCCAGCGTCTGTTTTACATGGTGCAGGAATACCTAGGGGCAAGATCAGACTTGGATACCTTTCCCACCGAAAATCCTCTGGGTTACTGGGTCTTGAGGATGGATCACTGGCCAGAGCTTGCACAGTATGCAATTGAGCTACTGGCCTGTCCTGCATCCAGCGTTCTTTCGGAACGTACATTCAGTGCTGCTGGAGGCGTGGTAACCGATCACAGGGTGCGTCTGTCCACTGACTCGGTCGATCGGCTGACCTTCATAAAAATGAATCAGTCTTGGATCACCACCAGCTACCAAGCACCTGATGCTGATGTAACTGAATAATTTTTTTCAGATCCCTTCAAAGACTGCC
This sequence comes from Lithobates septentrionalis, assembly GCA_037952835.1. Lineage (NCBI taxonomy): Eukaryota > Metazoa > Chordata > Amphibia > Anura > Ranidae > Lithobates > Lithobates septentrionalis. The sequence continues at coordinate 1,705,953 of JBBDGP010000525.1, read as the reverse complement.
TATGCTGATGCTGAGTGATTATTCCTGAGTAATTATCCTCTTCCTCCTCAATCATCACGCTGATAGCTTGTAAGAACATTTTTGGTTCTGGGCGCCACCACCAGTGCCTAAGGCACAATTTTTCAGCCCCTGTATAACAGGGGCCTTTTTATTACAATTTTTGATGTAATACTTTGCAGCACGGCTCGTTCCTGCATTCCAACTAGAGTGTCTGTGAGGGGTTGCAGTGTTGTGGCACCAGCACCAGTGCCTAAGGCCCAATTTTTCTGCCCCTGTCTAACAGGGGCGTGTAATTACAATTTTTGATGCAATACTTTGCAGCAGTGCTCGTTCCTGCGTTCCAACTAGAGTGTCTGTGAGGGGTTGCAGTGTTGTGGCACCAGCACCAGTGCCTAAGGCCCAATTTTTCTGCCCCTGTCTAACAGGGGCGTGTAATTACAATTTTTGATGCAATACTTTGCAGCAGGGCTCGTTCCTGCGTTCCAACTAGAGTGTCTGTGAGGGGTTGCAGTGTTGTGGCACCAGCACCAGTGCCTAAGGCCTAATTTTTCAGCTCCTGTTCAACAGGGGCATGTAATTACAATTCTTGATCTAATATTTCACAGCAGGGCCCTGTGAGGGCTTACAGTGTTTTGGCCACAGCAACACCTAAGGCCCAAATTTCTGCTGAGTATATAGGGCAGGACCCTACTTTCAAACATCTAACTTACAAACGACTCCTACTTGCAAACGGAAGGAGACAACAGGAAGTGAGATGAAATCTACCCATAGGAAGGGAAATTCTCTCATGTAAGAGTTAATATGGGAAAACAATTTCTCCTTTCCACTGATGCTTTCCAATCCTTGTTCCACAAAAAAACCCAAATTTTCAAAAAACATTTTTCATTGGGACAAAAAAGTGAGGTGAAATCTTCTGAAGAGGAGGAAAGACGCAAAACAAATGTCACAGGGGTGATAACCCTTCCCTATGTTTTCCAAAAAGCTTAGAAAAGATTTTTTGGCTGGAGCTAAACACATTAAAAATGTTCAAAATTACAAACAGATTCTACTTAACAACAAACCTACAGTCCCTGTCTTGTTTGCACCGCCTGTATACTGCTGTTCAGAGTATATAGGGACCTTTCCTTATTTTAATTTGGGTGCGGGGTTCCCCTTAATATCCATACAAGACCCAAAGGGCCTGGTAATGGACTGGGGGGTACCCATGCCGTTTGTCTCACTGATTTTCATCCATATTGCCAGGACCCGACATGACATTAAACCCGCAAGCAGTTTTAAATGAGATTTTTTCCTTTAAAAATGACATTTGGTGCAGGGACTGTTCTAAACATGGGAAACACGCGTCACTTTACAGGCATACTATAGACACCCCCCAGGTACGATATTTAAAGGAATATTTCACTTTTTTTTTTTTACTTTAAGCATCATTAAAATCACTGCTCCCGAAAAAACGGCCGTTTTTAAAAGTTTTTTTTGCATTGATACATGTCCCCTGGGGTAGGACCCGGGTCCCCAAACCCTTTTTAGGACAATACCATGCAAATTAGCCTTTAAAATGAGCACTTTTGATTTCGAACGTTCGAGTCCCATAGACGTCAATGGGGTTCTAACGTTCGTGCGAACTTGCGGTCCGTTCGCGGGTTCTGGTGCGAACCGAACCGGGGGGTGTTCGGCTCATCCCTAGTGCTGATGAGGATGCACCGTCTCCACGACCAGCACTAGACACAGAGCCTGCTTGCCCTCTCTTATTGGCTTGTGACTGTCTGCCTCTCCTTCTTGGCCTTCCAGACATACTAATGGCCTGTAGCTGCACTAAGCTGGGATAGAACACCTGTAATTTTCTTCAGGTAGCTTTATATACTGTAACCAGACAAGCCTGCCTGTCAGTAGGAAGATAACAGGAACGGATCTAGCTGAACACTGTGAGCAGGACGCACTGTACTAAATGTAAATAGTCTAGCTGCCTGACCGTGGTACTAATAGGATCAAATAGAACACCTGTAATTTTCTTCAGGTAGCTTTATATACTGTAACCAGACAAGCCTGCCTGTCAGTAGGAAGATAACAGGAACGGATCTAGCTGAACACTGTGAGCAGGACGCACTGCACTAAATGTAAATAGCAGGAACGGATCTAGCTGAACACTGTGAGCAGGACGCACTGCACTAAATGTAAATAGCAGGAACGGATCTAGCTGAACACTGTGAGCAGGACGCACTGCACTAAATGTAAATAACAGGAACGGATCTAGCTGAACACTGTGAGCAGGACGCACTGCACTAAATGTAAATAGCAGGAACGGATCTAGCTGAACACTGTGAGCAGGACGCACTGCACTAAATGTAAATAACAGGAACGGATCTAGCTGAACACTGTGAGCAGGACGCACTGCACTAAATGTAAATAGCAGGAACGGATCTAGCTGAACACTGTGAGCAGGACGCACTGCACTAAATGTAAATAGCAGGAACGGATCTAGCTGAACACTGTGAGCAGGACGCACTGCACTAAATGTAAATAGCAGGAACGGATCTAGCTGAACACTGTGAGCAGGACGCACTGCACTAAATGTAAATAACAGGAACGGATCTAGCTGAACACTGTGAGCAGGACGCACTGCACTAAATGTAAATAGCAGGAACGGATCTAGCTGAACACTGTGAGCAGGACGCACTGCACTAAATGTAAATAGCAGGAACGGATCTAGCTGAACACTGTGAGCAGGACGCACTGCACTAAATGTAAATAGCAGGAACGGATCTAGCTGAACACTGTGAGCAGGACGCACTGCACTAAATGTAAATAGCAGGAACGGATCTAGCTGAACACTGTGAGCAGGACGCACTGCACTAAATGTAAATAGCAGGAACGGATCTAGCTGAACACTGTGAGCAGGACGCACTGCACTAAATGTAAATAGCAGAAACGGATCTAGCTGAACACTGTGAGCAGGACGCACTGCACTAAATGTAAATAGCAGGAACGGATCTAGCTGAACACTGTGAGCAGGACGCACTGCACTAAATGTAAATAGCAGGAACGGATCTAGCTGAACACTGTGAGCAGGACGCACTGCACTAAATGTAAATAACAGAAATGGATCTAGCTGAACACTGTGAGCAGGACGCACTGCACTAAATGTAAATAGCAGGAACGGATCTAGCTGAACACTGTGAGCAGGACGCACTGCACTAAATGTAAATAGCAGGAACGGATCTAGCTGAACACTGTGAGCAGGACGCACTGCACTAAATGTAAATAGCAGGAACGGATCTAGCTGAACACTGTGAGCAGGACGCACTGCACTAAATGTAAATAGCAGGAACGGATCTAGCTGAACACTGTGAGCAGGACGCACTGCACTAAATGTAAATAACAGGAATGGATCTAGCTGAACACTGTGAGCAGGACGCACTGCACTAAATGTAAATAGCAGGAACGGATCTAGCTGAACACTGTGAGCAGGACGCACTGCACTAAATGTAAATAGCAGGAACGGATCTAGCTGAACACTGTGAGCAGGACGCACTGCACTAAATGTAAATAGCAGGAACGGATCTAGCTGAACACTGTGAGCAGGACGCACTGCACTAAATGTAAATAACAGGAACGGATCTAGCTGAACACTGTGAGCAGGACGCACTGCACTAAATGTAAATAGCAGGAACGGATCTAGCTGAACACTGTGAGCAGGACGCACTGCACTAAATGTAAATAACAGGAACGGATCTAGCTGAACACTGTGAGCAGGACGCACTGCACTAAATGTAAATAGCAGGAACGGATCTAGCTGAACACTGTGAGCAGGACGCACTGCACTAAATGTAAATAGCAGGAACGGATCTAGCTGAACACTGTGAGCAGGGCGCACTGCACTAAATGTAAATAGTCTAGATAGAAGATAACAGGAACGGATCTAGCTAAACTGAATACAGCAAAAACTTTGATCGATCAATTATCTACTGGTTGTGCCACATCCTAAATATCAAACTTGAAACAAAAGAAATTCCCCTAGCGGACTTTAAAGGCACATTTAAGAAAAATGTTTAAAGAGGTATATAAAGTAGATAACAATTTATTAATGACAAAAAATAATCAAATACATCACATAGTCACATGATTAAAAATAAGGAATGCAGTTCCATAAATATACAGACAAATGATACCAATGCATTGCACCCGACGCGTTTCGGAGTTACTTATGCCTCCTTCTTCAGGGGTGATTGTGGGGTTCGCAACAAGAATTTTCTATATGGGAAATAGTATGTATAACATAAACATAGTAAATAAACAGTGCAGAGATCATAGGGAACAACCTCTATAGTTATAAAAATCTATATATACATACATTTTTCTATTTACACTTACATTGGTATCTATGGGTATAGATTATGCATTCCAAGACGAATTTAAAAGCAACAAAAAGGTATTGACATGCTGCCCATCGGACGCGTTCCCTGGTCGTAATGTGTGGAGCCTTAGTAAGGTGTGACAGCAGTATTCGCAAAGCCACTATCGAGGTGGAGGTGTAGCAGTGGTTTTATTCTTCCTACCAATGGGAAAGAGGGCCCAATGTAAACGGGCGTATAGTAGTTTTGACCTGAGGTCACACTGGGGCCAAATGTGTATCCTGTAAGTCATGAAAATATATACATATATATAAAGATGTATATGCATATGGATAACCAAAGTAATGCATGGAAAATCCAAAAAGAGGCCATGTTCCTAGGCGATGAAGGCTTGTCGATGTACACGGACCACATATTGTGTTGGTACCGGTACATCGACGACCTCTTCATCGTTTGGGACGGACCAACCGACCTCCTTAGGGAGTGCCTATTGAGGATGAACCGCAACGACTTCAACCTCAATTTCACTATGTCATTTGACAAACAATGCATCACGTTTCTTGATGTAGAGGTCTGTAGAGGTGAGAAGGGCAGTGTTATTAGCAAACTGTACAGGAAATCAACCGCAAGCAATGCCATACTGCATGCAAGCAGTTTTCATCCCAAACCCCTCCTCAACTCTATCCCATATAGCCAGTACTTGAGAGCAAAACGGAACTGCTCAGACAGCAACACCTTTAAACTAGAGGCGAACAAGCTGCGCGATAGGCTATCACTAAGGGGGTACTCCCATACATCTTTGAAACGCTCTTTTAAAAAAGCCCTCCTGCAGCCTAGAGAAGAACTGCTATACTCTCAAAAAACCAACAAATCTGACAAGAATGATACGGGTACCCTCAGAATCATTACTAAATTCAACAACCAACACAGACAGGTGAGGAACATTGTGACTAAATATTGGCACATGCTACAATGCGATCCAACTCTAGGACCCTTGGTCCCACAGAGACCTCTTTAAACATTTTTCTTAAATGTGCCTTTAAAGTCCGCTAGGGGAATTTCTTTTCTAAACTGAATACAGTGTATATATATATATATATGCAACACCTGGGATGCATATATATACACAATACACTGTAAGTGCAGCTAACTGACTGACTGTTCTGCCTAATCTATCTAACTCAAATCAAATGACACTGTCTCTCTCTCTCTCTATCTCTCAGCACACCGGAACACACACTACACAGGGCCGCCGTGCAGGCGGCCTTATATAGTGTGGGGCGTGTACTAAATCCCCTGAGCCATAATTGGCCAAAGCCACCCTGGCTTTGGCCAATTACAGCTCTCTCTACTGTCGGCGCTGTGATTGGCCAAGCATGCGGGTCATAGTGCATGCTTGGCCAATCATCAGCCAGCAATGCACTGCGATGCCGCAGTGAATTATGGGCCGTGACGCGCCACACGAATTTGGCGCGAACGGCCCATATCGTTCGCAATTCGGCGAACGACCGAACAGCCGATGTTCGAGTCGAACATGGGTTCGACTCGAACACGAAGCTCATCCCTATTCTTTATTATATTTGGCCATCTTCTGTATTAACACCCCTCTGAGGAACGCTTTGCAAGCATCCCAGAATACAACTGATGTCACTGTTCCCTGGTTGAAACTTACAAATTCCCTCAGTGCGGATAGAATTTCCTTCTCCTTCCTGATTACCTCAAACCAGTGCGGGCTTATTCTCCATTCCTTCCGGGGGCTATATTCCCCTACCTTCAGTGAAACTACCATAGGAGAATGGTCTGAAACCCCTCTTGGCTCATACACTATTTTGCCTACTAGCTGGAGAGTCCTATCATTCCCCAGGGCCATGTCTATCCTTGAAAGGGTCGAGTGTGACCCTGAGCTGCATGAATATTGAAGCACCCCCGGGTTCTGTACCCGCCATAGGTCTACCAGCCCCACCTCGTCCATAAACTGGCTTAGACGGCTTTTGGCGGTATACTCCAAAGAGGTTCTCCTCGGGAAACGGTCCAACTTTCTGTCTAAAACCTCATTAAAATCTCCCACTACTATGATAGGAACTCCTTTTTTGTCTATCAGGAATTCATTGAGTTTAAGCATGACATCTAGCTTAAAAGGGGGTGGAATATATACGTTTGCCAGTACATACATAGCATTATTAATAGAGCAAAGTAAAAAAATATATCGACCCATTTCATCAATCTTGGTTTGTCTGCAGGAGAATTTAACTCCCGTTCTCACCAGGATACTCACCCCCCTACTATAAGAAGAGTGAACCGCATGATATTGATGTTGGAATTTATGCATCTGTAAGGACTGTATTGTATCCCTGATGAGATGGGTTTCCTGCAGACAGACCAAGTCTACCCTGTAGTTCTCCAGCACAGAGAACACTGCCAACCTTTTGAGAGGAGTCTCCAGTCCTCTAACATTCCAGGATCCAACTTTCAACATTTCAGCCTGCATCCCACATTATTATTATTATTATTATTATTATTACATTAAGAAATACAGTGAAAAAGCAGCAAATAACCCCTACAATACCTCCAATCGGGACTTAATTTGATTCTATTGAATGTGTTTGCACTGTACTTATCACACGTGGAGACCAGAAAGCCAAAATAATACTAACTTAATATAGACGTGAACTTTAAACACGTGTCTTTTACCCAAATAATTTTAAGAGCCAGTTTCCTGTAATTGTGTCTATCTGTGTATCTAAATGTGAGTCCCTGGTTCCAGCCCAGGTATTTTCCGCAAATGTGTACATTTTCTGTGTTAAATTTTTCAATCAAACTACCCCTCCCATCCCCCCTACCTCCCCAACTCACTCCCATCCCCCCTCCACCCCTCCAATCCCCCCCTATCCCCCCACCCTCCTCCCCTCTCTCCTCCAACCCCCCTCCCACCTCCCCACCACCTACCTAGGTGAACCCCCTGGGGGTTAACCGTGACCATTTTCCATCTAGCTCCAACTACTACCCTCCACTTCTTCCCATGCACCTTCCCCATTCACTTCTTCACTCCACCGCCTGTGCGACTCTCCTCCCCCCCATTGCCCCCCCCCCCCCAAATACCAGAGAAATTTCCTAAACCATCTATGGCTCTCAAACCTCTTACACTGGATTTATAAATTTTTCTCTGTTCTCCTCCAGCCACTTCTCCACCCCTAGAGGGGAGTCAAAGAATAAAGTTCCCCCCAAAGCTGATACACGTAATTTTGCCGGTTACAAAAGGGCGTACGGGATATTGAATTTTTGTAAGGTACGTTTTGTTTGGATGAATTCTGCCCTTCTTTTCTGCAGGTCTGGTGAAAAATCAGCATAGAAAGAAACTCTGGCCTCCTTGAAAAAAACTGACCCTGCCTCTCTAATTTTTCTGAGCAGCACTACTTTGTCTCTATAATTAAGAAACCTTATGAGCAGGGGTCTGGGAAATCCCCCTGCTGGGGGAGCTCTAAAAGGCACCCTATGGGCCCTTATAACTGAAAAAGAGGCAGAAAATGATTCTCTTCCAAACAAATCCACCAGCCACCTTTCAACAAATTCAGGTGGGTCAGAGCCCTCGCTTTTTTCTGGAAGTCCCACTAATCTGACATTATCCCTCCGGCTCCTGTTCTCCATTTCATCTAATTTGAAAGCTTGTCTGGATAACTGCTCCTTCAGTAATTTCATTTCTTTAATCAGGGGGGATACATCGTCCTCCAGCAGGCCTACTCTTTCCTCCAGGGCTGTTGTTCTCTCGGCGGTTTTCTGAAGGTCTTGCCTGACCAATAATAGATCCAATTTTACTCCCCTCATCTGGTCACAGAGTTCCTTAAGCGAGGAGTTGCACACCCCCACTGCCATAAAAACATCCTTAATTGTTGGTTCTTTCTCTGAGGGTAGAGTTACATCAGAACAAGACTCCACATTTATATTTTGATCATTTGACCCCAATCCTTTTGGATTATGGGTTTTAGATGATTGGGTCACCTGCGCCCCACCTGTTGGCATAGCTGGTTGCTGACCCAAGCTTTTCCTATCGGGGTTCCCCCCTGGTGTATTTTTGCTTGTGTCCCCTTCTTTGGAGGGGTCACAGCTGAGGCATGAGCGTACTGCTCTAACTTTGCAGCTGCTGACGCTGCTGCTGACAGTTGCGGGTTTTTGTCTTTGGCAGATCGCAGATTCTGCATTGTGCGTTTCTTAACCGTTGTGCCAGGGCACCCACCTCACGTTTATTTAGAGCAGGAAATAAGACAGAAACACCCATGCTATCTGTATTGTATGTTATATGTTATATGTTGTTTCCTCAATATGCTCCGCTAAATACACCCGATGGGGGCACACACAATATGCCCTCTGCACAGTGAGACAGTGTCTCCAATGAAGGAACCGCCAAGCAGTTTGCTCCCCAGTTAACATGAATAGTAGGGGATTGCAAAGGTTTGAAAAGGTATCTTTTGCCTGCTAGATAAGGTACCCTGTTGATACCATTAGTACTAAGCCACTAAGCAGCACGCCATATCAGTCCACTGACCCACAAATTACCGACTCTTTATTAAGCTTTATAGATTCGATGTAGATTTGATGTAGATTTGATGTGAATAAGTCCCCTAAAGGGGGTCTATAGGGTCTATAGTGATACAGAGCTTCCCAATCAACTCAGGCTCAAGATATTAAAATGGGGGGTACTTTCACCCTGATAGACAGGGCCGACTTGCATACCAGTACTGCTGAACTCCCCTCCAATCGCCCTCCAAGAATATCCCCAACCTCACAGTCCGCCGTGCCCCTCACTGGGCCATATATCTTAGTGCAAAGTCCTTTTCCCCTCCTGAGAGCAAAGCAAAGTAATAATATCCTCTTAGATTAGCTTTTTATGGAGTATAGTGTGGAACATATAAATCAGTGCCGCTAGCATTCACTTCCGGGTTTCCCCTATTAGCCTAAAAGTTACCTGCCATGCATCATACAGCTTGTATTCATGTGTTCAGTCCACTTACTGTACCCCTCCACCTGCGATTCACGATGATCAGCTGGTGTAGCTTTGCGTGGCCCCGCAGCTCGGGTAGTCCGGGTGATCCAGAACTCCCCACTTGTGTCTGGAGGATAAACGTCCCCCCCCCCCCCCACTGCCCGTCGGCAGAGCGGAGGCTTAGGGAGAGTTGAGGAGAGAGAAGGAGACAGCCAGGTGCCCGAGGACTCCGCTGATCTTCATCCGAGCCTGGGCGCACTGACACGGCTAGCACAAAGCCATGCAGCTACACGGAGAAGCGAGGCAGGGGGTGGAGAGAGCAACACAGCGTCCCTGCTCACTCCATCACACAGCGCCACACCCGCACCCGCCCATCCATCCGGTCACGCCCCCGGCCGACAACGGTAACACCTTCAGATGAAACGAAGGTAATTTTAAATTTATACATTTGGTCAAGACTTTGTAGCAAGCGGCCTATATGGCTTGACAGATTGATGAGGCCTACATAGGGATAAGATGATGAGGGTTTAGCAGAAACCTAATAAGTGTTTTTTGGCTTGTGACTTTATCTTTTACAGACATTATGAATCCCCTATTTAAGGATCCAGATTTCATTACTGCTTTTATTTCAAAATATAGAGAGATGAGGAATTTGTGGGAGGTGAAACACCCTCAGTATTATTTAAAGCATGTGAGGAAGTCAACGCTGGAGAGACTTCTGTCCTTTGTCCAGGGGACCATCCCGGAAGCAACAATGGAGACATTGTTAAAGAAAATTGGGGTCTTGAGGAACATGTATAAGAGGGAGCATAATAAGATCCAGGAATCAATGAGATCAGGAGCATCAGCAGATGATGTTTATGTACCCAGGCTGTGGTACTACAATCAACTCAGTTTTCTTGATGACCAGACTGAAGCCAGGGCATCACTTTCAACCCTTCCCTCCACCCTTCCCTCCACTCCAGCAGAGGCTGATGAGGAGCAAGCTGGGTCTTCCATCCTGGATGAACCGGATATGACCATCTGGAGTCAGGTAAATAATTTTAACAAATATTTATTGTCCTAATATTAATGATGTTAACTGGATGTTATAATTGTATAAAAAAATTGTGTATACATATTAATTGACAGTAGTGGCTAAATATGTTTGGCACCTGCTTCAAAAAATTAGGGTGTCTGATTAGACTCTTTTATTAAAGAGATGTATTCACATTGAATTTGCTAGTCATGAGAAGCAAATTGTGTGTCATTGATGAATCCAAAAAAATATACTAAAACTATGTCCTTTTTTTATACACAGGATGAGTCCATCCAGGAGGAATGTGGGGAAAGTGGCAGGCAGGAGGAGACCGGGCCCATGGACAGCCTGGAGGAGGCCGGATTCACCATCATCCTGGAGGAGGCTGGGCCCAGTGTCAGGCAGGAGGTGGCTGGGCCCAGTGAGGTGGCTGGGCCCAGTAGGAGCCTGACCGAATCCCAAGTGCCTCCCCTCCGCCTTCCAAAAAAAAGGGCCAGGAAGGGGACGGTCACACAGGAGGCATCCCTGCGCCTCATGCAAGAGGCCACCCATTTTTTAAGGAGCCCCCCGAAGCGGAAGAGTCCTATGGCTGCTACTTAGCCAGCAGGCTTCTTAAAATGGATTGGGAGCAGCGCCTCATTTGCGAGCGACTATTTGGGGAAACAACCCAGAGGGGGCTGCAGGGAACGCTAACAAGAAACACCCAACTACATGAGGCAGCCCCCCCTCCTGCCACAACTGAAACACCAGAGCCACAGCCTCCAAAGAAGGCTACAGGGAAGGCTGCAGGGAAGGCTGCAGGGAAGGGTGCAGGCAGCGTGGAGGAAAGGCTGCAGGGAAGAGAAGAAAGTGATGACCTGGGTTCAGTCTGGTCTGACAGAAGACGCAGGCTGTTGTAGTACCACAGTCTGGGGACATCTATATCATCTGCTGGTGTTGTTGATCTCTGGGATTCCTGGACCAGATTGTGCTCCCTCTTATATGGACTCCTCAAGATCCCAATTTTCTTGTCCACAGACTTTTTCCAGCGTTGACTTCCTCTTTATTTTATTTAGACCATGAATAAATGGATATTTTTTGAGTTTATGAAAAGACTTTATGTGTTTTATTTTAAATCATTGATTTTAGACACAATGTCAAATTAACAAGGGACAACAATCTCATTGAGTTTGCAAAAACACACCAAAAATACATTATTAATGTTAATAAGGTTCTAGTGGTAAGTTTTCAACAAAAAAAAAATGATACATAACCAAAAACGGTTCTTTGGGTTAACTTTATATACAAAAAAGAAAAAAATCACTATAAAAAAAAAAAATAAAGGGTTCTTTGTGGTAACTTTACAAACACCAAAATAAATAAATAAATACATAAATAAAGGGTTCTTTGTGGTAACTTTACAAACACCAAAAATAAAGGGTTCTTTGTGGTAACTTTACAAACACCAAAATAAATAAATAAATACATAAATAAAGGGTTCTTTGTGGTAACTTTACAAACACCCAAAAAAAAAAACATAGATAAACATAAAAAAAAGTTCGACAACAATCATAAAATAAACATCTGGATAAAATTTACAATAAAAGATGACTCCACCAAAAAAAAACAAGTGTAAAAAGTACTATTAGTATGGAAACATTGTTTTTAAAAAGCATACTAAATCATTCATGAGATCAAAGAGAAAAAGAATCCAGAAATCAGTTTGGGAGAACTCTGTTTGAATATGAACAGCAAAACATCTTCGTTCTTTATAGGATTCGTAAAGAAGACATTAAATGCGCTGCATTCAACGATCACAGATTTTGCAGCGTGAGGAATGTGCTACCTACAATACGAACACTAGTTTTACTAGACCGAGTGCTTCCGTTTAGTTTTTGCTTATGAGCATGCGTCGTTTTTTTGTCCGTCGGACTAGCATACAGACGAGCGGATTTCGGGGTCCGTCGTAGTTACGACGTAAAGATTTGAAGCATGTTTCAAATCTAAAGTCCGTCGGATTTGAGGCTGAAAAAGTCCGCTGAAAGTCCGGGGAAGCCCACACACGATCGGATTGTCAGCCAGCTTTAGTCCGTCGGCGTCTGTCGGACTTTTGTAGACGAAAAGTCCGACCGTGTGTACGCGGCATTAGAGTCCTTGTGGTATTGCCAGTCTGATATCCTCTTTAGTGCAATGGCAAGAAAGTAGCGTTTAAAGTCCGGGAGCGCATGGCCTCCTCTATTTTTTGGTCTGATTAACCATTTATAGGCAATTCAGGGCCGTTTAAGATTCCATACCTATCTACATATTATAGATTGCACTATTTTAAAGAACCCCAGAGGAATTTTGTTAGGGATCATTTGGAACAGGAAGAGCAGCCTAGGCAGTATGTTCATTTTCACAACACTAATTCTTCCTAACCACGAGTGGGCCATCTGGGTCCACTTTTGTATGTCTGCTCTAATTGAATTCAGCAATGGAATATAATTTCTATGGAATAGGGAGGCTGGATTAGAAGTGAGGTATATTCCTAGGTATTTCAGTGCATGGGGTTGCCAGCTAAAGGGGAAAGAGGGCTTCAACATTGCCGCCGTCGTGTGGGGGATCAATATGTTTAAGATTTCCGATTTGGACAGATTAATTTTAAAATTAGAGATGGTTCCAAATTTAGTAAAGGCCAACATGAGGTTGGGGAGGGTAATAAGGGGTTGTTGAACGTAGAAGAGAATGTCATCCGCGTATGCCGCATATTTGTGCTCCGATGTTCCTATTTTAATCCCGTGTATGTTGGGGTCGTTGCGTACTGTCGCTAGGAAGGGTTCTAATGAAAGGGCAAAAAGGATAGGTGAGTTTGTAGATATTATAACTTTTGCGCAAACCATCGAATATTTTAATTTTTTTACATTTTTTTTAGTAATGGTGGCAATTAGGGATGGGCCAAACACCCCCCTGTTCGGTTCGCATCCAGAACATGCGAACAGGCAAAAAATTTGTTTGAACACTGTTAAAGTCTATGGGACACGAACATGAAAAATCAAAAGTGCTAATTTTAAAGGTTAATATGCAAGTTATTGTCATAAAAAGTGTTTGGGGGCCTGGGTCCTGCCCCAGGGGACATGTATCAATGCAAAAAAAAGTTTTTAAAAACGGACATTTTTTCGGGAGCAGTGATTTTAATAATGCTTAAAGTGAAACAAATAAATTATTCCTTTAAATTTCGTACCTGGGGGGTGTCTATAGTATGCCTGTAAAGTAGCACATGTTTCCCGTGTTTGTAACAGTCCGAGAGCAAAATGACATTTCTAAAGGAAAAAAAGTAATTTAAAAGTGCTAGTGCTGGCTATTAATGAATTGTCGGTCCCGACAATACACATAAAAGTCATTGAAAGTCATTGAAAAATAAAAAATAAAATGCGTGGGGGTCTCCCAAAATTCCATTACCAGGCACTTCAGGCCTGGTATGGATTTTAAGGGGAACTCCGCACCAAAGTTAAAAAAAAATGGAGTGGGGTTCCCCCAAAAATCCACACCAGACCCTTATCCGAGCACGCAACCTGGCAGGCCGCAGGAAAAGGGGGGGCGAGAGTGCACCCCCCCTCCTGAACCGTACCAGGCCACATGCCCTCGACACAGGGAGGATGTCCCCATGTTGATGGGGACAAGGGCCTCATCCCCACAACCCTTGCCTGGTGGTTGTGGGGTCGGTGGGCGGGGGGCTTATCAGAATTTGGATGCCCCCTTTAACAAAGGGGACACCCAGATCCCGCCCCCCTATGTGAATTGGTAAGGGGTACATTGTACCCCTACCATTTCACAAAAAGAAAGTGTCAAAATGTTAAAAAAGTAAACCACAGGAGAAGGCTTGGGACAAGTCCTTTATTAAAACTAAAAACTAAAAAAGAGATTCCAGCGATGTAATCCAATAAATCCATGCTCCTACTCCAGCGATGTAATCCAATTCTCGATCTCCAGCGATGGATGATCTCCAGCGATGGATGATCTCCAGCGAGGAACACGCACAGGATCCTGCCTCCACCGGAGGCACCCAGCAAATGACATGGCGCCAGCATGACAGCTCTTATGTAGCTGAGGGCAGAGCCACCTGTCACGTGACCCCGCCCCTTCTGACAAGGGGAAATGCCGGGGTTTCCCAGTGATGTGTACGGGTGACCCCACCCCCTCTGATGCAACACAGGATTCCCGTTGCAGCAGAGGGGGGCGGAGTCACCCATACACATCACTGAGAAACCCCGGAGTTTCCCCTTGTCAGAGAGAGGCGGGGTTACGTGACAGGTGGCCCTGCCCTCAGCTACATAAGAGCTGTCAAGCTGGCACCGTGTCACTGGCTGGGTGCCTCCAGTGGAGGCAGGATCCTGTGCGTGTTCCTCGCTGGAGATCATCCATCACTGGAGATCGAGAATTGGATTACATCGCTGGAGTAGGAGCATGGATTTATTGGATTACATCGCTGGAATCTCTTTTTTATTTTTAATAAAGGAATTGTCCCAAGCCGTCTCCTGTGGTTTTTTAACATTTTGACACTTTCTTTTTGTGAAATGGTAGGGATACAATGTACCCCTTACCAATTCACACGGGGGGTCCGGGATCTGGGTTTCCCCTTTGTTAAAAGGGGCTTCCAGATTCCGATAAGCCCCCCCACGTGCAGACCCCCTCAACCACCAGGCATGTGGCCTGGTACGGTTCAGGGGGGCGCTCTCTCGTCCCCTCCTCTTTTCCTGCGGCCTGCCAGGTTGCGTGCTCGGATAAGGGTCTGGTGTGGATTTTTGGGGGAACCCTACGTCATCTTTTTTTAAATTTTGGCACTGAGTTCCCCTTAAAATCCATACCAGACCTGACTGGCCTGGTAATGGAATTTTGGGGGACCCCCACGCATTTTATTTTATTTTATAATGACTTTCAATGACTTTTATGTGTATTGTCGGGACCGACAATTCATTAGTAGCTGTCTAGCACTTTTAAATGACTTTTTTTTCCTTTAGAAATGTCATTTTGCTCTCGGACTGTTATAAACACGGGAAACATGCGCTACTTTACAGGCATACTATAGACACCCCCCAGGTACGAATTTTAAAGGAATATTTAACTTTTATTGTTTCAATTTAAGCATTATTAAAATCACTGCTCCCGAAAAAACTGCAGTTTTTAAAACTTTTTTTGCATTTATACATGTCCCCTGGGGCAGGACCCAGGTCCCCAAACACTTTTTATGACATTAACTTGCATATTAACTTTTAAAATTAGCACTTTAGATTTCTCCCATAGAATTTTAAAGGGTGTTCTGGTGTTCTGGTGTTCTCTTTCGAATTGCCGCGAACACCCCAAATTGTTAGCTGTTCGGCGAACGGGCGAACAGCCAATGTTCGAGTCGAACAGATAGCCTATCCCTAGTGGCAATTAGCGACTTATAGCGGGACTGTAATATTGTGGTGAACATTTTGTCACTTTTTACACTTTAAGGACCTTTTGGGGAATACAGTGTACAGTGCTAAAAATATGCACTGTGTGAGCACTAACATCAAATGTAGAGCTTTAAGGACACCGCCACTTGCTTTTTCTTCTTTTTAAGGGGTTTGCTTGCCCATGTTTATTTAAAAGAAAGTTCACTGTTCCAGAGGGTCAAAACAGGTTTCCCTCACAGAGATATTCAGCATTTTGCTCTTGCAAAGCAATAGACATTCAGCCTCTTGGATTATACATAGAACATTCCTTCTTTGGCCTTGCCCTTTAAATCCTTTGTCTGCCTGTCATAGTCTTCATACACACTCTGTGCACATAATATGCAGCCCCTTTCTGCTTTGGCTCCCAGGTGGAGCCCTCCTGACTCCTGGGCCAGACCTCCTGTCTGCCGGGGTGGAGCCCAGAACCATGGCCAGGTGTCTACAAAAAGACCAGCAGACACCTGACCAATTAGTGCATTGGCTATTCTGAACACCTGGACCCAGGATTGGGTAAAGGATCACTTTGAAATCTCCAGGGTCCAGGTCCCAAAACAGACTTTAGAAAACAATTAGGGAACTGTCAGTTTCCTCTGCATTAACCACTTAAGGACCAGCCTCGTTTTGGATTTTAGGTGTTTATATGCTTAAAACAGTTTTTTTTGCTAGAAAATTACTTAGAACCCCTAAACATTATTGTTTTTTTTCTAACACACTAGAGAATAAAATGGTGGTCATTGCAATACTTTTTTTTATATTGTGAAAGATAATGTTACGCCGAGTAAATTGATACCCAACATGTCACGCTTCAAAATTGCGCCCGCTCGTGGAATGGCTTCAAACTTTTACCCTCAAAAATCTCCATAGGCGACGTTTAAACAATTCTACAGGTTGCATGTTTTACATTACAGAGGAGGTCTAGGGCTAGAATTATTTCTCTCGCTCTAACGATTGCGGCGATACCTCACATGTGTGGTTTGACCACCGTTTTCATATGCGGGCGCTACTCACGTATGCGTTCGCTTCTGCGTGCGAGCTCGTCGGGACGGGGGGTTTTAAAAAAAAAAATTTTTATCTTTAGCATTTATTTTACATTATTTTATTTATTTTTACACTGTTTTAATAAAAACATTGTCACTTTTATTCCTATTACAAGGAATGTAAACATCCCTTGTAATAGAAAAAAGCATGACAGGACCTCTTAAATATGAGATCTGTTTCTGCTGCTACCGACGGCTCCGGTAAGTGGCGGAGGGCACCGGATCGCGGCGGGAGGGGGGGCCCTCTCCCACCACCAATAAAAGTGATCTTGCGGCGAATCCGCCGCAGAGACTACTTTTATCTGAAAGCCGACCGCCGCACGAAAACGGGGATACCGGGGTTATGGCAGCTAGCTGCTGCCATAACAACGATATCCGCCTCCAAACTTTGGATGTACATTGGCGTGTGGTGGTCGGTAAGTGGTTAAGCAAACCCCCTGGAGCCCCTCAACCGCCTGGGTCAAAAGCTCTATCTAAACTCTGGCAGGGCAACGTTCTGCCACATATCCCCCCTGTTTTGACCCAGGAGGCGTCGGAACACACAAGCCTAAACTCAACTTTGCATTCCTTTTCCAACTATCACCCACATGGGCCCATTTCTGACTGACATTACTTTAAAGACAAACTCTGTTCTCTGTCTTATCAGGTGACTTTCCCTTTGTGCCCCTGCTACACTAACGTGTGCTCTATAAAGACACCCCCCATGTCTTTTTATGGGTGCACTTCCAAAAGCACCATCTGCCTATTTTCCTGGGGGCCACACTAGTCGTTTTGAGGATCAGGGAGTTTACAACTCTTGGTACCTTTTTAAACAAATGTTGAGCTTTGGGTGTTGAGTTCCTTTAAAGTTATAAAGTGCTTCCTTGATTTTCTCTGGACCAACCCTTTTCCCTTTATTTAATTTTGAAGAGACAAAAATAAAGAAAGAGATGATACTCTCTATGGAATGGTGGGATTTTTCAGGGAGATGGTGTATCTGTGGTGGTAAGCCAGTACCGCACAAGTTAATAAAAATAAATTTTATTACACAATGTTAAAATGTACCGTATATACTCGAGTATAAGTCGTTCCGAGTATAAGTCGAGGCCCTAATCTACCACAAAAAAATGGGAAAAACTTATTGACCCGAGTATAAGACGAGGGTGAGAAATGCACAGCTACTGTAAGTGGAAAAGAGGGTCAACAATGCCCATTTGCAGCATCACTGTGCCCATTTGCATGCCTCACTGTGCCCATTTGCAGCCATAGGTCCCCTGAACTTCAAACTCTGTAGTTAAGGATTCCTAGATGTCCCCTAACTGCAGCCAAAATTTGGGGTCTCTGAACCCAAAGGGTCCCGAAATGACATTGCTGCAGGTGGACACAGTTGACCAAATTTGGGGCCGCGTATCTCGGGGCCACTTAGTGCTAAGAACCCCAAATTTGGTGTGCAAACTCAGTGGAACTAGCACCATAAAATTTCCAAAGCTGGGGTTTCTAGCACCAAGAGGCCCCGAGATACAGTGCCCCGAACATCAGTTCAGAAAATGTCAAGCACTTTTCTGCAGCAGAGAATGACATTTTCCAAACCGGATTTGGGGCCCCGTATCTCAGGGCCACTTGGTGCTAGGAACTTCAGCTTTGGATATGTTATGGTACCAGTTCAACTGGGTTTTCACACCAAATTTGGGGTTCCTAACACCAAGTGGCCCTGAGATATGGGGCCCCAAAGTCGGTTCAGAAAATGTCAAGCACTTTTCTGCAGCAGATAATGACATTTTCCGAACCGATTTTGGGGCCCTGTATCTCGGGGCCACTTATTGCTAGGAACTTTAGCTTTGGATATGTTGTGGTACCAGTTCCACTGGGTTTGTATACCAAATTTGGAGTTCCTAGCTCCAAGTGGCCCTGAGATACGGAGCCCCAAAATCGGTACGGAAAATGAAATTTTTTGCTGCAGAAAAGTGCTTGACTCGAGTATAAGTCGAGGGGGGGCACTTTCAGCACAAAAAATGTGCTGAAAAACTCGACTTATACTCGAGTATATACGGTATATGCATTACAGACATACAAAAACATCAAATTGACCATAAAAATGTGCGGTCCCACCGGAAGCGAAAAGGTCGCTGACGACCTCCGGCATCACTTCCAGTCCGGACGTCCCTGTAGGAATGTGCGCGCACTCTCCGAGGGGGATGCGCGCGCACTCACCCAAAGAGATGCGCGTGCATTCCCCAAATCACGCTGGAGAGCATGAAGGGCATACAAGGGCGGATAGAAAAGGTTCCGCCTTCACACTAAAGGGACGTCCGAATCCCCCTGTCATAGGCTATACGCAATATCAGTAGGGCACATAGCGGCATCAGCAAGGAGGGGCCACTGAACAGTCCCGCACAGACTGCAAACAATAGTAAAAGCTACATATAAATATACAAAATTATACAGAAGCCTATACAGGGATCATTCCCTTAAAGCAAACAGGCATGTATAGGCAAACATCTTATACAATTGATAATCTCAGATGCATTATTGGTACCCCCAATCTCTATATATGTTGTTTGTAAGGACAAAAGGGGAAAACAGAGATAAAGGGAGACTGGTTGTAGAGGGTAAGCATGTCATCACAGAAAAGGTTTGTAGGAGAGTGCTGTATTGAGGCCAGGTGGGTGAGTAGCCTGTTGGCTAAAGATCCATCTGGCCTCTTTCTGAAGTATCCTTTTGTTGACATTGCCTCCCCTTTCGAAGTCCGGAATGACTTCTAAGGCGACAAAGGATACATAAGTGGGATCAAAGCTATGATTGAGGCCGATATGTTTGCAAATAGGAGTATATAATAGCCCTGCATCCAAATAATAAAGATGGTCCTGACACATGGCCAGATAGACAATGCCAGTGGTCGAGCAGTCTGCATAGCCCTTGAGTTTGTGAAAGCCTCCTCTTGGGAGGGCACATCCTGTACATTCTTTTATCCACGGGCAAAATTCACAGTTTCCACAGCGAAAAGTACCATTTCCACCCTCAGCCCCCACTAATGGAGTTGAGGGCTGTAGGTGGCTATGAACTAAGGTATCCCTGATGGACCGAGATCTTCTGTAGGTGATTTGTGGTACAGTAGCTACATATTTCGAAATAATGGGATCCTCAGAGAGGAAATGCCAATTGTTATTGATAAGTTTCCGGATTGAGTGTTGATGGGTGGTAAATGTAGTAATGAGTTTGGTGGTAGGATGTGAGTCACGAGTTTTTTGTTTGAAAATAAGAGCATCTCGTGTACTCTGATTTGCTCGTTGATATGCCCTTTTCAGGACTTTCTTACTGTAGCCTCTAATAGTCAATCTGTCATTAAGGGGCTTCGCTTCTCGTTCAAAGTCTTCGTTTCTTGCGCAATTTCGTCGCAGCCGAAGATATTGACTGAAGGGTATGCTCTGAACGAGCGTGCGTGGATGAGAGCTGGAATAATGCAGTATAGTATTACCAGCAGTCTCTTTTCTATAGAGGGTACTGAAGATAGACCCATCCTCATTCAGGAAGAGGCGTAGGTCCAGGAAAGGGATAGTAGTGGTGTCAGATTGTATAGTAAACTTTAAGTTGAAGTCATTGTGGGAGAGAAGCTGCATGAATTCAGAGAGTGAATCCGCTGAACCTGTCCATATGAGCAGGACGTCGTCGATGTACCTCCGCCGAAGGAGAATGTGGCGGAGGTACATCCAGGCCCCGTCACTGGAAAACAGGGTATGTTCCCACCCCCCCAGGTATAGGTTGGCATACGATGGGGCACAGGAAGTCCCCATCGCTACCCCCTGTACCTGGAGGTAGGTGGTACCGTTGAATAGAAACATATTGGTGGTTAAAATGTGTTCCAATAGGGTGGTAATAAATTGTCCCATCTCCCAACTGTTGGTATCCCGTTCTCTCAAAAATTCAGAAACCACTGCTATGCCATGGGCATGTGGGATGCTTGAATACAATGCTTCAATGTCAATTGCTGCCAAGATCGCTTCTGGGGGTATGGTGAGTCCTTCCAGGACTTTCAGTAAGTCCAAGGTATCCTTAAGATAAGAGGGCAGACTTGTGACATGAGGACGAAGGTGGCTGTCTACATATTGACTGGCAGTATGAGTATGACTACCTATCCCCGATATGATCGGGCGTCCAGGGGGATTACGGATGTTTTTGTGGACTTTCGATATTGAGTAGAAAGTTGGCATGACAGGCCATTTAACTTCAAGATAATCCCGAGTATCCCTATCGATGAGGCCTTGTTGAAATGCCCGATCGATGATGGACAGATACTCTGATCTAGCTTCAATAAGTTTTTGGGGGGGGAATTTGCTGATACCATTCCTGATTATTAGGTATATTGTAACACATGTTGATATATGCATCGTTGTTCATCACCACCACATTTCCTCCTTTGTCAGATGGTTTGATTACTAGGTCCTCTCTTTGCATCAGGTTGTTTAAAGCTATTTGTTGTGCTGGTGATAGATTGTTTATCGCATATTTGGGAAATTGCATGGTTTCAATCTGTTTGGTGGTTTGTTTCAGAAAGGCCCAGACTGCTGGGCATGTTTGAAGGTTGGGAAATTTTTGGGACTTAGCCTTGAATTTTGGTGGTATAGGGGGTGTTGTTCTGGGGGGTTCTTCCTCCTCAGATGAGGAGTCTTGCGAGTTGCCATACCCCTCATTTTCATCCAATAGTTGGATCAATGTCTTGAGGGCCCTGAAATCCTGAACTTTAAATCCCTTATAGAGGTCTTCATCTTTCTTTATGACCTTTCCCCTATCAGTGTCAAAGATATATTTGTATGTTAGATTCCTTGCAAAGATGTGTAGATCTTTAACAAGGGTAAACTTATCAATTTTCTGTGATGGACAGAAGCTGAGTCCCAGTCTTAATACTTCCAATTCTATAGATGAGAGTTGATATGAGGAATAACATAGTTGATAACATCTAGTCCCGGTTTGCTGTAGTCTGATGACAAATGGATCCATTTTCCCTGCCCTTTGTATCATTGGGGTGGCTTGGGGGTTGGGAGCGGGGCCTAAAGGGGCCGAACCTGCATTGGAACTACGTCCTTGGTTAGATTTTGGTACAGCACCCAAGTCTCGTGGAGGTAATAATTAGTTGTCCAGTACATCTCCAAACATAGGGAGGGAGGTAGTGGTTCCTAGAAGGGAGTCATTATAAGTTCCCTCCATTATATCAGGCTACTCGCCCACCTGGCCTCAATACAGCACTCTCCTACAAACCTTTTCTGTGATGACACACTTACCCTCTACAACCAGTCTCCCTTTATCTCTGTTTTCCCCTTTTGTCCTTACAAACAACATATATAGAGATTGGGGGTACCAATAATGCATCTGAGATTATCAATTGTATAAGATGTTTGCCTATACATGCCTGTTTGCTTTAAGGGAATGATCCCTGTATAGGCTTCTGTATAATTTTATATATTTATATGTAGCTTTTACTATTGTTTGCAGTCTGTGCGGGACTGTTCAGTGGCCCCTCCTTGCTGATGCCGCTATGTGCCCTACTGATATTGCGTATAGCCTATGACAGGGGGATTCAGACGTCCCTGTAGTGTGAGTGCGGAACCTTTTCTATCCGCCCTCGTATGCCCTTCACGCTCTCCAGCGTGATTTGGGCAATGCGCGCGCATCTCTTTGGGTGAGTGCGCGCGCATCCCCCTCAGAGAGTGCGCGCGCATTCCTACAGGGACGTCCAGGCCGGAAGTGATGCCGGAGGTCGTCAGCGACCTTTTCGCTTCCGGTGGGACCGCGCATTTTTAAGATGGTGAGCGCAGGTGTGCTGTCTGACAGACGCACCTTGCAACTACCCATCGCCATTGGCAGGCACTGGCTTTCCTCGATTGGAGTTTAACAGCATGACACCCCTTCTATAGGTAAGCTCTATGCCTACATACTCATGACACCGATGTTCCCACACTCAATGTTGATACCAGGCTGATCCGTGATTTATCAAGTCATGTTATCATGTATGGCAGTGCTGTTCCCCCCCCCTGCACGAAAAAAGCCCCCCTTCTGCCTCCCGAGTCAGTCCATTGCTTTGCTGGCTGAGCGTCTCTCACATGGAGCACAGCGTGTGCTCACAGTTCCCCCCTCCCCTTCCCCTCTGCATAGACAGGAGAGAGAACTTGTCAGCTCCTCCAGTGTTGTGATTCCAGGGTCGGGTTGTGTCTTCAGTAGGGATGAGCCGAACACCCCCCGGTTCAGTTCGCACCAGAACCAGCGAACGGACCGAAAGTTCGCACGAACGTTAGAACCCCATTGACGTCTATGGGACTCGAACGTTCGAAATCAAAAGTGCTCATTTTAAAGCCTAATTTGCATGGTATTGTCCTAAAAAGGGTTTGGGGACCCGGGTCCTACCCCAGGGGACATGTATCAATGCAAAAAAAACTTTTAAAAACGGCCGTTTTTTCGGGAGCAGTGATTTTAATGATGCTTAAAGTAAAAAAAAAAAAGTGAAATATTCCTTTAAATATCGTACCTGGGGGGTGTCTATAGTATGCCTGTAAAGTGACGCGTGTTTCCCGTGTTTAGAACAGTCCCTGCACCAAATGTCATTTTTAAAGGAAAAAATCTCATTTAAAACTGCTTGCGGGTTTAATGTCATGTCGGGTCATGGCAATATGGATGAAAATCAGTGAGACAAACGGCATGGGTACCCCCCAGTCCATTACCAGGCCCTTTGGGTCTTGTATGGATATTAAGGGGAACCCCGCACCCAAATTAAAATAAGGAAGGGCCCTATATACTCTGAACAGCAGTATACAGGCGGTGCAAACAAGACAGGGACTGTAGGTTTGTTGTTAAGTAGAATCTGTTTGTAATTTTGAACATTTTTAACGTGTTTAGCTCCAGCCAAAAAATCTTTTTTAAGCTTTTTGGAAAACATAGGGAAGGGTTATCACCCCTGTGACATTTGTTTTGCTGTCTTTCCTCCTCTTCAGAAGATTTCACCTCACTTTTTTGTCCCAATGAAAAATGTTTTTTGAAAATTTGGGTTTTTTTGTGGAACAAGGATTGGAAAGCATCAGTGGAAAGGAGAAATTGTTTTCCCATATTAACTCTTACAGGAGAGAATTTCCCTTCCTAGGGGTAGATTTCATCTCACTTCCTGTTGTCTCCTTCCGTTTGCAAGTAGGAGTCGTTTGTAAGTTAGATGTTTGAAAGTAGGGTCCTGCCCTATATACTCAGCAGAAATTTGGGCCTTAGGTGTTGCTGTGGCCACAACACTGTAAGCCCTCACAGGGCCCTGCTGTGAAATATTAGATCAAGAATTGTAATTACATGCCCCTGTTGAACAGGAGCTGAAAAATTAGGCCTTAGGCACTGGTGCTGGTGCCACAACACTGCAACCCCTCACAGACACTCTAGTTGGAACGCAGGAACGAGCCCTGCTGCAAAGTATTGCATCAAAAATTGTAATTACACGCCCCTGTTAGACAGGGGCAGAAAAATTGGGCCTTAGGCACTGGTGCTGGTGCCACAACACTGCAACCCCTCACAGACACTCTAGTTGGAACGCAGGAACGAGCCCTGCTGCAAAGTATTGCATCAAAAATTGTAATTACACGCCCCTGTTAGACAGGGGCAGAAAAATTGGGCCTTAGGCACTGGTGCTGGTGCCACAACACTGCAACCCCTCACAGACACTCTAGTTGGAACGCAGGAACGAGCCCTGCTGCAAAGTATTGCATCAAAAATTGTAATTACACACCCCTGTTAGACAGGGGCAGAAAAATTGGGCCTTAGGCACTGGTGCTGGTGCCACAACACTGCAACCCCTCACAGACACTCTAGTTGGAATGCAGGAACGAGCCCTGCTGCAAAGTATTACATCAAAAATTGTAATTACACGCCCCTGTTAAACAGGGGCTGAAAAATTGTGCCTTAGGCACTGGTGGTGGCGCCCAGAACCAAAAATGTTCTTACAAGCTATCAGCGTGATGATTGAGGAGGAAGAGGATAATTACTCAGGGATAGTCACTCAGCATCAGCATAGGCAGTCTTTGAAGGGATCTGAGATTTAAAAAAAAATTATTCGGTTACATCAGCATCAGGTGCTTGGTAGCTGGTGGTGATCCAAGACTGATTCATTTTTATGAAGGTCAGCCGATCGACCGAGTCGGTGGACAGACGCACCCTGTGATCGGTTACCACGCCTCCAGCAGCACTGAATGTGCGTTCCGAAAGAACGCTGGATGCAGGACAGGCCAGTAGCTCAATTGCATACTGTGCAAGCTCTGGCCAGTGATCCATCCTCAAGACCCAGTAACCCAGAGGATTTTCGGTGGGAAAGGTGTCCAAGTCTGATCTTGCCCCTAGGTATTCCTGCACCATGTAAAACAGACGCTGGCGATGGTTGCTGGAACCGATCATACCTTGGGGCTGCGGACCAAAAAATTGTCTGAACGCATCGGTCAGACGGCCACCTTCTCCACCGCTCCTTCTTTGACTGACCGAAGCCTCAGCAACACGTTGTCCAGAAACAGGAGTTTGTAACCTCCCAGTCTCTGGGAACGCGTTGCACAGACCTTTCTGCAAGGCCTCCCGAAGATGTTTCATCCTCTGCTCCCTCTGCGATGGCAAGATAAGGTCCGCAACCTTACCCTTGTAACGTGGATCAAGGAGGGTTGCCAGCCAGTATTGGTCCTTCTTGATACCACGAATACGAGGATCCTTACGCAGGCTTTGCAGGATCAGGGAGGCCATGCAGCGTAGGTTTGCTGAGGCATTCGGTCCGGAGTCCTCTGGGTCACTAAGGACGACAACGTCCGCAGCCACCTCCTCCCAGCCACGTACAAGTCCATGTGTTCCTTGGGACTGATCCCTTAAAGACTGCTGCTGATGCTGAGTGCCAGGCTCCACCTCCATACTGACACAATCTTCCTCCTCCTCCTCCTCCTCCTCCTCCTCCTCTTCCTGTGTGATCGGCGGGCACGCAGGAACACTGTCTGGATAAAGGGGGCCTTGAGAGCTAAGGAAGTCCTCCTCTTCCTGCCTCTGTTCTGCCTCAAGTGCCCTGTCCATTATTCCACGCAGCGTGTGCTCCAACAGGTGGACAAGGGGGACAGTGTCACTGATGCATGCACTGTCACTGCTCACCATCCTCGTGGCCTCCTCGAATGGTGACAGGACAGTGCATGCATCCCTGATCATGGCCCACTGGCGTGGGGAAAAAAAAACAAGCTCCCCTGACCCTGTCCTGGTGCCATAGTGGCACAGGTACTCATTGATGGCCCTCTGCTGCGTGTGCAGCCGCTGCAGCATGGCCAACGTTGAGTTCCACCTGGTGGGCATGTCACAGATTAGGCGGTTCTTGGGCAGGTTAAACTCCTTTTGGAGGTCCGTCAGCCGAGCACTGGCATTATATGACCGGCGGAAATGCACACAGACTTTCCTGGCCTGCCTCAGGACATCCTGTAAGCCCGGGTACCTGCCCAAGAACCACTGCACCACCAAGTTAAGGACGTGAGCCAAACAGGGCACATGGGTCAGTTGTCCCTGTCGGAGGGCAGAGAGGAGGTTGGTGCCATTGTCGCAAACCACCATTCCTGCCTTAAGTTGGCGTGGCGTCAACCACCTCTGAACCTGCCCCTGCAGAGCTGACAGAACCTCTGCCCCAGTGTGGCTCCTGTCCCCCAAGCACACCAGCTCAAGCACCGCATGGCATCTTTTGGCCTGCGTACTTGCGTAGCCCCTTGAATGCCTACGGAGCACCGCTGGTTCCGAGGAAGAGGCCATGGAGGAAGAAGAAGAGGAGGGGGTGGAGGAGAGAGGTGTGTCACAATCAGCATTTTGGAGGCGTGGTGGTGGAACAACCTCCAACACTACTGCACCTTGTCCTGCATCCTTCCCAGCTGCCAGCAGAGTCACCCAATGCGCCGTGAAACTTAGGTAACGTCCCTGTCCATGCCTGCTGGACCATGAGTCAGCGGTAATATGCACCTTACCACTGACCGCCCTGTCCAGCGAGGCATGGACATTGCCTTCCACATGCCGGTAGAGAGCCGGAATCGCCTTCCGTGAGAAAAAGTGGCGTTTGGGTACCTGCCACTGAGGAACCGCACATTCCACAAACTCACGGAAGGGGGCAGAGTCTACCAACTGAAAAGGCAGCAGTTGAAGTGCTAGCAATTTTGCCAAGCTAGCATTCAACCGCTGGGCATGTGGATGGCTGGGAGCAAACTTCTTTCGGCGGTGCAGCAGCTGGGGCAGGGAAATTTGACTGGTACAATCTGACGTCGGTGCACCAAAAGCAGATTGCCCACAAGTACTTGGCTGTGACACACCTAATTCTACACCTTCATTCCTCTCACTGCAGGTCTCAGAGAGGACTGGAGGTCTAGTGGGGTTGGAAATCTCAGCTGATGAGGAGCAAGGAGAGATCCTCTTTGTTCTTTGGTGTGGGTCTTTTAGATACGCTTGCCAACGAACTGCATGGCAGGTCAACATATGTCTGGTCAAGCATGTGGTACCCAAGCGGGAGATGTTTTGGCCACGCGATATACGCTTGAGACATATGTTGCAAATAGCAGCGGTGCGATCTGATGCACTCGTCTCAAAAAAGGCCCACACCAAAGAACTTTTTGAATAACGCGCAGAGACTGCAGCGCCCTGCACATGTGGAGCTTTGGGGTGTGATGCAGTCAATGTGCTGCCCTTATGCTGGCCCCTGGAGGGCATCCTGCCTCGTTGGTGATGTGCCGCCTCCTCCTCCTCCTCCTCCTCCTCTCTCCTATCAGGCACCCACGTTGAGTCAGTGACCTCATCATCCCCTCCCTCCTCATCACTGGAGCAAACCTGGCAGTATGCTGCAGCAGGGGGAGCATGACTGCCAGATTGCTGTCTTTCTTGGGCACCGCCTCTGTCCGTGCTCATGTTACTGCCTTCATCGAGCTCAGTATCATCATCAGAGCCTTCCAAACGCTGGGCATCCTCCTGGAGCATGTACCCAACACTGTGGTCAAACAGTTCGAGGGAATCCTCAGGAGGACATGGTGGAGCTAGGGAAGGAGTCACTGATGACATTGAGCTGAGGGAAGAGGCCGCTGCTTTGCCAGACAAAGCACCCTGGGTGAGAGAGGATGAGGAGGATGAGGACGGCTTGGTCATCCACTCGACCAAGTCTTCCGCATGTTGCGGCTCAACACGGCCAGCTGCCGAAAAAAAGGCCAAGCGTGTCCCATGGCCACGTGCTGATGAGGATGCACCGTCTCCACGACCAGCACTAGACACAGAGCCTGCTTGCCCTCTCTTATTGGCTTGTGACTGTCTGCCTCTCCTTCTTGGCCTTCCAGACATACTAATGGCCTGTAGCTGCACTAAGCTGGGATAGAACACCTGTAATTTTCTTCAGGTAGCTTTATATACTGTAACCAGACAAGCCTGCCTGTCAGTAGGAAGATAACAGGAACGGATCTAGCTGAACACTGTGAGCAGGACGCACTGTACTAAATGTAAATAGTCTAGCTGCCTGACCGTGGTACTAATAGGATCAAATAGAACACCTGTAATTTTCTTCAGGTAGCTTTATATACTGTAACCAGACAAGCCTGCCTGTCAGTAGGAAGATAACAGGAATGGATCTAGCTGAACACTGTGAGCAGGACGCACTGTACTAAATGTAAATAGTCTAGCTGCCTGACCGTGGTACTAATAGGATCAAATAGAACACCTGTAATTTTCTTCAGGTAGCTTTATATACTGTAACCAGACAAGCCTGCCTGTCAGTAGGAAGATAACAGGAACGGATCTAGCTGAACACTGTGAGCAGGACGCACTGTACTAAATGTAAATAGTCTAGCTGCCTGACCGTGGTACTAATAGGATCAAATAGAACACCTGTAATTTTCTTCAGGTAGCTTTATATACTGTAACCAGACAAGCCTGCCTGTCAGTAGGAAGATAACAGGAACGGATCTAGCTGAACACTGTGAGCAGGACGCACTGTACTAAATGTAAATAGTCTAGCTGCCTGACCGTGGTACTAATAGGATCAAATAGAACACCTGTAATTTTCTTCAGGTAGCTTTATATACTGTAACCAGACAAGCCTGCCTGTCAGTAGGAAGATAACAGGAACGGATCTAGCTGAACACTGTGAGCAGGACGCACTGTACTAAATGTAAATAGTCTAGCTGCCTGACCGTGGTACTAATAGGATCAAATAGAACACCTGTAATTTTCCTCAGGTAGCTTTATATACTGTAACCAGACAAGCCTGCCTGTCAGTAGGAAGATAACAGGAACGGATCTAGCTGAACACTGTGAGCAGGACGCACTGTACTAAATGTAAATAGTCTAGCTGCCTGACCGTGGTACTAATAGGATCAAATAGAACACCTGTAATTTTCTTCAGGTAGCTTTATATACTGTAACCAGACAAGCCTGCCTGTTAGTAGGAAGATAACAGGAACGGATCTAGCTGAACACTGTGAGCAGGACGCACTGCACTAAATGTAAATAGTCTAGAAGATAACAGGAACGGATCTAGCTGAACACTGTGAGCAGGACGCACTGCACTAAATGTAAATAGTCTAGAAGATAACAGGAACGGATCTAGCTGAACACTGTGAGCAGGACGCACTGCACTAAATGTAAATAGTCTAGAAGATAACAGGAACGGATCTAGCTGAACACTGTGAGCAGGACGCACTGTACTAAATGTAAATAGTGTAGCTGCCTGACCGTGGTACTAATAGGATCAAATAGAACACCTGTAATTTTCTTCAGGTAGCTTTATATACTGTAACCAGACAAGCCTGCCTGTCAGTAGGAAGATAACAGGAACGGATCTAGCTGAACACTGTGAGCAGGACGCACTGTACTAAATGTAAATAGTCTAGCTGCCTGACCGTGGTACTAATAGGATCAAATAGAACACCTGTAATTTTCTTCAGGTAGCTTTATATACTGTAACCAGACAAGCCTGCCTGTCAGTAGGAAGATAACAGGAACGGATCTAGCTGAACACTGTGAGCAGGACGCACTGTACTAAATGTAAATAGTCTAGCTGCCTGACCGTGGTACTAATAGGATCAAATAGAACACCTGTAATTTTCCTCAGGTAGCTTTATATACTGTAACCAGACAAGCCTGCCTGTCAGTAGGAAGATAACAGGAACGGATCTAGCTGAACACTGTGAGCAGGACGCACTGTACTAAATGTAAATAGTCTAGCTGCCTGACCGTGGTACTAATAGGATCAAATAGAACACCTGTAATTTTCTTCAGGTAGCTTTATATACTGTAACCAGACAAGCCTGCCTGTTAGTAGGAAGATAACAGGAACGGATCTAGCTGAACACTGTGAGCAGGACGCACTGCACTAAATGTAAATAGTCTAGAAGATAACAGGAACGGATCTAGCTGAACACTGTGAGCAGGACGCATTGCACTAAATGTAAATAGTCTAGAAGATAACAGGAACGGATCTAGCTGAACACTGTGAGCAGGACGCACTGCACTAAATGTAAATAGTCTAGAAGATAACAGGAACGGATCTAGCTGAACACTGTGAGCAGGACGCACTGCACTAAATGTAAATAGTCTAGAAGATAACAGGAACGGATCTAGCTGAACACTGTGAGCAGGACGCACTGCACTAAATGTAAATAGTCTAGAAGATAACAGGAACGGATCTAGCTGAACACTGTGAGCAGGACGCACTGCACTAAATGTAAATAGTCTAGAAGATAACAGGAACGGATCTAGCTGAACACTGTGAGCAGGACGCACTGCACTAAATGTAAATAGTCTAGAAGATAACAGGAACGGATCTAGCTGAACACTGTGAGCAGGACGCACTGCACTAAATGTAAATAGTCTAGAAGATAACAGGAACGGATCTAGC
Organism: Lithobates septentrionalis; assembly: GCA_037952835.1. NCBI lineage: Eukaryota > Metazoa > Chordata > Amphibia > Anura > Ranidae > Lithobates > Lithobates septentrionalis. Next base: position 1,675,269 of record JBBDGP010000525.1, on the reverse strand, counting down.
TAAACTGAATACAGTGTATATATATATATGCAACACCTGGGATGCATATATATACACAATACACTGTAAGTGCAGCTAAACTGACTGACTGTTCTGCCTAATCTATCTAACTCAAATCAAATGACACTGTCTCTCTCTCTCTCTATCTCTCAGCACACCGGAACACACACTACACAGGGCCGCCGTGCAGGCGGCCTTATATAGTGTGGGGCGTGTACTAAATCCCCTGAGCCATAATTGGCCAAAGCCACCCTGGCTTTGGCCAATTACAGCTCTCTCTACTGACGGCGCTGTGATTGGCCAAGCATGCGGGTCATAGTGCAGTGAATTATGGGCCGTGACGCGCCACACGAATTTGGCGCGAACGGCCCATATCGTTCGCAATTCGACGGACGGTCGAACACGGGTTCGACTCGAACGCGAAGCTCATCCCTAGTCTTCAGTGGACAGACTCAGCTACAGTCTGCATATCCTGGAGGGTGAGAATAAAATCCCTATCCTCTTCACTATCTCTCCTTAAACCTCACACAGGACTTATCTGTGCTCTGACTTTGTTTCTCTTATCATCTCCCTGTGATCTGAAATAAGACTCTCTGATAATTAACCCTTTGTGTCCTTGCTGTGCTTTACTACTCTGTTTCAATGGACACATGTACACTGCTGCTTACATATATGGTTAACTCTTTACAGCTCAATATCTGCAGGCTGGTGATTGTGGAATCAATGGCATTTAACACCTTAGTGTCTGCTTGTATATGTGGTTAACCTTTCATAGCTCCTTGTATCTCTAAGCCCCGGTTCACATTGATGCTACTTTGAAATCACGCTTTTTCACTTGAAGTAGTGCGATTTCAAACTAGTAAGGTCAGCGCGATTTCAGGTGCTACTTGATAGACATTTGTGTATCTTCATTCACAGAGGTCTATTGAAGTCGCACCTGAAATCGGCAAAAGTAGTACAGAAACTACTTTTGCAAATCAGTGCGACGCTGCAAAATCAGTGTCGCACCGATTGGAACAGTGCCATTGATCTCTCAAATCGCATGACAAATTGCTCCAATGTGAACCTAGGCTTAGGCTCAGTTCACACTGGCTTTGCTGGGCACTGACGAGGCTGCACTGATGAGCACTGATGAGGCTGCTTTGATGGGCACTGATGAGGCTGCATTGATGGGCACTGATGAAGCTGCACTGATGAGCATTAATGATACAGCTTTGATGGGCACTAATGAGACAGCTTTGATGGGCACTAATGAGACAGCTTTGATGGGCACTGATGAGGCTGCATTGCTGGGCACTGATAAGCCAGCTTTGATGGGCACTGATATGGCTGCATTGCTGGGCACTGATGAGGCAGCTTTGATGGGCACTGATGAGGCAGCTTTGATGGGCACTGATGAGGCAGCTTTGATGGGCACTGATGAGGCAGCTTTGATGGGCACCGATGAGGCTGCATTGATGGGCACCGATGAGGCTGCATTGATGGGCACTGATGAGGCTGCATTGATGGGCACTGATGAGGCTGCATTGATGGGCACTGACGAGGCTGCTTTGATGGGCACTGACGAGGCTGCTTTGATGGGCACTGATGAGGCTGCTTTGATGGGCACTGACGAGGCTGCTTTGATGGACACCAATGAGGCTGCTTTAATGGGCACCGATGAGGCTGCTTTGATGGGCACTGATGAGGCTGCACTTGGTACCCACTTTTAACCACTTCAATACCGGGCACTTTCACCCCCCTCCTTCCCAGACCAATTTTTAGCTTTCAGCGCTGTCACATTTTGAATGACAATTGTGCGGTCATGCAACACTGTACTCAAATTACATTTTTATGGGTTTTTTTCACACAAGTAGAGCTTTTCTTTGGTGGTATTTAATCACCGCTGGGATTTTTATTTTTTATGCTACAAATAAAAAAAGACTGAACATTTTTAAAAAAAAAAAAAAGCATTTTTCTTAGTTTCTGTTATAAAGTTTTGCAAATAATGATTTTCTTTTGATAATTTTTGACCAAAAATGATGCTGCTACATTTCTTTGGTAAAAATATCCCAAATCAGTGTTTATTTGGTGTTGGCAGTGATGGGGGACAGACAGATGTTTTATGGGGACACAGACATGTGTATGGGGACAGGGGTGCTTGGTGTACTGTTTGTGGGGTGATCTGTAACAGCTCTCTGTGTAAAATCATTCTCGCACAGAGAGCTGTCACAGATCTGCAGTCCCCCCCCCCCCTCACTGAGCTTGGTGGGGAGAACTGTCACAGAGACACGCGTCTCTGTTTACATTGTGACGGCTGTGATTGGACACAGCCGTCACGTGATCGGGAGGGCCGATCACAGCGCCCATATCCCAATCTCTGCTCAGCTGGATTCTGTGATCATAATGATCACAGGACCAAGCCGCAGTGCGCCTTGTGGCCGTGCTGCGAGAACCCGCTCTGAGGAACGTTCCTGAACGTCCACTCAGGACAAGGAAATGACCCCCTGGCCGTTTATGTGCAGTGGCCGGGTGGGAGGTGGTTAATGTACAGATAGAAAGAGGTGGAGCTCTAAAAAGAAAAGGTGGGGCCTAAAGAGGAAAGGGTGTGGTTTACAGATGACAGGGCGGGTCTTAAACAGGAAGGGGCTTGGCATTGACAGGAAAGGGTGGGTCGTATTTAAATTAGGGGGTGCACAAGTTTAGTCAGGCCTAGGGCAGCACAAAACCTAAATACACCTCTGATGTATGGGGATGTCTGTTCATATTGGTATGTTGCTGTCTTGCCTTACCATTGGGCTATTGCGGCTCCTTTATGCTACGCTATTTCAATTGGATTCTACATATAGACATCTGACACTCCAATATATGAACAATATGACTATATATGCCAAATTGTAGGTAGTATTGCCAACAATCAGTATGGCTTATGTTTCCGGGCCTATTAATAAATCTTTCAAGCCTCTACTACACACATTGATATATATTGATATATATTCATTACCACTTAATTATAAAGTACAAATGTTTTTTTTTTTGTTTTTTTTTACAAAATGCGGCTACATATGTAGATGTATACCATGTACAGCATATTGCTACACAAAAGATTAAACTTCCCAGCCCCTCCCTACAAATTTACTTTGTTTGAATTTACCTCTGCCTTATTACAATGTGGGACAATTTTTACAGTAGTATGTTTGCATATATACCTGCTGCCCATAGGGGGTATTAAGGAAACTTCCTTTGCTACGTTTTTTCTACCAGACTCTTGCCTTGCTATATGTGCGGTCCAGTTCCCTTGTTGGCGTTATCCTCTGGGATCTGGCACCCATGGATAGTATGCTTTAGTTGGTGTACTAGGTGATGTCCGGCAATGGTGTTGGCTGCTCTGCCTTGTAGATCTGTATCAGTAGGTGAGCATTACCAGGATTAACCTCTTACGAGACTATTTGTATGATGCTTTTTGATTTGTATTCATGTATGGCCATTATGTAATCAGATTTCTAATGATTACTTGTTCTCTATACAGTTTAGAATAAATCAGTGATGTCGCTTATGCCCTGATGAAGCGAAACTTCTCGCAAAACATGTCGGCTGACTAATCACGAATGATTTTTGAACTAACTACTATATGGTCAATTTGATGTTTTTGTATGTCTGTAATGCATATACATTTTAACATTTTGTAATAAAATTAATTTTTATTAACTTGTGCGGTACAGGCTTACCACCCCAGATACACCATCTCCCAGAAAAATCCCACCATTCCAGAGAGAGTATCATCTCTCTCTTTATTTTTGTCTCATAGTTAGGGATTGGGAGTTCTGTCTCTGTTACTTCCTGTCTACAGCCCAACCATCTATTTCTATTAACGTTAATTTTAAAGAGGTCACACTTTTAAACTCTTTAGTAATAGGCGTAGTCTCCTTCATTTGGGAAGCAAACTTTTTTAATGCCACCTTGTTAAGCTTTGGGCCATTTCCCTCCTGAACTTGTAAGGGGCCTCCGTCTATTGCACCCCTGCTGTGTCTGTCATACCATTACACATCTCATCACATTTTTCTGGGTTAGCAGCAACCATTTCAACTTGACCATCTGGTTTACCATTATTTTTGTTGTCACCCAAGGTAACAAAATCAACATTTACCAGTGCCTTGCTTTTTTCCTCATTGTCAGAAATATCAACACATTTCAGAACTCATTTCACCAGTGCTCTGCAAGGCAGTGTCTGGAGAGAAATCGCACAAAGTGGAGTGGTCGTCTCCCATGGCAACGCCACTATCCGCCAACTCCACTGGCATATGATCCTCTTCCAGCAACTGTACCGACATCAAACCATCATTACATAATTCCATATTTGGGTTGATGACCCCAACCACAGCACAAATACTTCCGCACACACCTTGGTGCTGTCCAACAGTATTCCGTAGTGCCGCTCATACAGAATACTAGGAGGCAACCTGGCAATGCACTGTGAGACAATTTTCAACATTACCAACCAGGACAGCATCACAGAATTCCCATATTGGCCATCTTTGTCCAGTACAGGCTGTAATACCCAGCTCCAATTAGCGGTTCTCCACTGTACCAGCTCTCCCGAGTGTAGAAGAGACAGCAAGGTATACTCTGGCTGTACCTTCCAGAAGTCTAGTATTTCTCTCAGCAGGTCTGTCATAAAAAGGCACAGTGATTCTATTCCTGGGGTCCTTCATGTTCCTGGGAATGGAGAGAGACTCATTTACTGATGCCTTAGATGTGGCGCTTCTTAAAAGGGCTTCCTCCCCACTGAAGGTATCCAATACAGTAATCTGGTGCTCTCCCAGAGTGCAGCCAGGTGCGAGATTCACCACAAAACTCTGTTAGTGATCTGTTCCAGGTCTTCTCTATGGATAACATTAGTTTGGTATACCACACTATTAACTTCTTTATGGGTTGTGGGCATGACCTCTGCTACTGTATGTGTTCAATCTCATTCCATCTCGTGAGGGATATCATCTGCAACAGCAGCAAGCAAGCCCTTGTCTATCAGCTGCTCTGCAGTCCCTCCATCCAGCACAGCAGAAATTGTATCTGCTCTAATGTTACAAACAGATCTCTTTTATTAAAGCCAACAGGCTTGTTGCCAATCTGCCCCCGTCTACTTTCTCTATGTTCCCATCAGAGGTTCTACGCAGTACCACTCCAACTGTCCAAGGAGACACAGGACAGAGTAGATCAGCAGCAGACACATTGCACATACTACTTTTGTTTAAACGAAACTGTGGTAATACATTTTTAATCAAAGCAAGTTGCAGTACCACACCCTCACCACTGTGAGCAGATGGTGCTTCATTCAGCACATCAACCTTTACATTTTCCTTCTCAGCATTGACGGACTGCATTAAAGTGGTTGTATAGTCATTTTTTTTACTTTTACCTACAGGTAAGCCTATAATAAGGCTTGCCTGTAGGTAAAAAAAAATTCTCCTAAACCTTTACGGTTTAGGAGATATTCCCCTTGCTATGAGCCGCTGACTGCAGCGGCGCATGCGCACAGGGGATTCTCGGCTAAAGGCCGGCAACTGCCGGACCTTGCCGAGTAAGAAATCTCCTGCGCGCTTGCGCAGGAGTGACGACATCGCGGTTTCAGCCACTCACTGCGCTGGAACCGCGATACCCGGAAAACACGCCGAGGCAACAAGACAGCTCCCTTGGCGTGGACCAGGTAAGATACCGACGCCTCGTTCTAAGGTAAGTATTTCATAATGAGCTAGTATGCGGTGCATACTAGCTCATTATGCCTTTTGCTTTACAGGGGTAGGAAAAAAAATATTTTTTTGCGGGTATACAACCGCTTTAACTCATTATCACCATGAGTATTTTCAAACATTTCAATTTGAGCATTTAACAAATTCTCATGACCAAGTTCAAGTACCCTCTTGTCCATCAGAATGGCACCAAATTTGTCCAGGGCAACCTCTGGTTCCAACACACACAGCTCTCTGCAGGTTTCCAGGGACAACTCTGCAGCCTTATATATTGTTGCTAACATACCCTGCTTAGAGGTCACCCCTACCTCATTCAACTCAGAACCTTGTTTATTTGACTCTGGTGTATACCGAGCAGCGATTTCACACTCAATAATAAGCATCACATTATCAGATTCACTTTTAACACTTGCCTCCCCATTGGACAGGGCAATGCAGTGTGCAAGCCCTTTTCCACACAGATAGTTGTTATAGATGATATGTTTCTTTAAATGCAACTCTATGGTGCATCTTCCTGTGTGGTGTTTTCTGTTCCTGCTGGGTCTTTTCAGTAAACATGGCTTCTGTACAGTAATGGCTTGTGCTGTCTCTTTAAATATATCACATCAAACATGATATCAGAAGATTTCTGGATCCATGCTCTTTCTACACACTTGATGCTGAGAGCCTGCTAGCCTTGATGTGAGTGTTCTTGGAACTGATTGTGCCTCCTAACAATTGCAGTTCTGTCCTGGATGCTGAGTATTTGCAGCAAGGAAAACAGCATCATGGCAGCTAACAGCATTCCACTGCCTGAGGCAATGAGGGTGAGTGGAGATGTCAGCAGTAACTGGGACAATTTCAGGGCAGAGTTTGAGGACTACTCCCTAGAGACAGGGTTTAATGAGAAGCCTGCAGCAGTATAAGCAGCCACACTGAGAAGGGTGATGGGCAGTGAATGCCTCCGTGTGTACAAGCATATTCTGAACCTCACAGAGGAGCAAAAGAGTGATACCAAAACCATTCTGGATGCATTAGAAGCTTTCTTCAGACCCTCTAAAAATGTCATATATGAAAGATATATATTTGGCTGCTGTAAGCAAGAAGACTGTGAATCAATAGACAGGTTTGTCACACGGCTAAGAGAAAAAGCTGCAAGTTGTGAGAATGGCTCTCTGAGAGATGAACTTACAGTAGGTGACCGCGATATTGTGTCAATCTTGCCGCTGTTATCTGCGAGATTTGACACCTGCGAGCCCCGTCGTGGGAGCCAGCGCCGAGCTGGCTTGCTCACCGGGATAGGAAAACTGTGTTTTTTTTCCTTTCCTGATGAGTGACAAGCATTGCTGACAGGTGTCTGGTATGAATCACGAGGGGAAACGCCGCGCTAAATTTTAAATAAAAAACTGGCATTAGTTCCCCTCCAGGGACAGACCAGGCCCTTAGGTCTGGTATGGCTTTTAAGGGGAACCCCCTACGTCAAAAAAACGGCACGGGGTCCCCCCAAAATCCATACCAGACCCTTATCCGAGCACACAGCCCTGCCGGTCAGGAAATTTCTAAATAAATGATACAAGAGGTATATGCCAAGATTGTAGTCTTTTGATTACTTTGAATCTATCCCATATAGCAATTGTATGTTTAGTAATCCTATTTTTTATTATTTTATGGTCAGAAGAGGTAGACCATATTAGATTTGGTATGGAGATCGGATCACAGTCGATTGATTCAATCGCTACCCAGAGGGGGATCTTGTGTTTCGTGTGATATTTAGGAATATGTGCTATTTGTGCTGCATGGAAATAATCAGTAAAATTAGGGAAACCTAATCCTCCTTTACGTTTAGAAAGATAAAGAGTGTGGGTAGGTAAGCGAGATTTTAAGGAGCTCCATATGAATGCTTGTGTTTTATGTTGTAGGTTTCTAAGGAAGTATGCCGGGATAGGAATGGGCAATACACGAAAAAGATATAACATTTTAGGTAATACAGTCATTTTTATTACATTTATTTTACCAATCCATGATATTGGCAAAGAGGACCATTGTTTAAGAAAATTAGTAATTTTTCGTAGTAGTGGAGGATAGTTAGCAGAGAAGATATCAGATAGATTGGGGGTAAGAGTAATACCTAGATATGTGAGGTGAGACGTTGACCATGTAAAAGGCAGAGATGTTTGAGCTTGTTGTAGTGTTTGCGGGGGTAAAGAGACATTTAATGCTGTTGATTTTTGTGAGTTTATAATTAGTCCAGAAATTTTGGCAAAGTGATCTAGTTTGCTTATAAGATTGGGAGCAGAAATATGAGGGGAAGACATAAAAATTAATATATATTGTCAGCAAATAGACATAATTTATGTTGATGGCCTGCTAAATCTATGCCCTTGATTGAGGGGTCTGTACGGATAGCCTGGGCAAGAGGTTCAATGAGTAAGGCAAATAAAAGTGGGGAGAGAGGACAACCCTGACGTGTTCCTCTATTTATGTCAAACATGTCTGGTTTGTATCCTGCATATTTAACATATGCCTTGGGATTATTGTAAAGTGAAGTGGCCCAGCTTAGAAAATGAGGGCCAAAGGCCCATTTTTGTAGAGTGAAATTTAAGTAGGGCCACGTCACTGTATCAAATGCTTTTTTGATATCTAATGACAGGAGACACAGAGGTATTCGCCTTGTTTTAGCTGCTTGAATCAATAATGATGCTCTACGGACATTATCTGCTGCTTGTCGTAAAGGGATAAAACCTACTTGATCTTTGCTTATTAATGAACCAATTATATTATTAAGACGAGACGCCATTACTTTTGCTAGTAGTTTTATATCTAGGTTTAATAAGGATATAGGTCTAAAGTTAGTACAAGATGAGTCATCAGACTGAGGTTTAGGGATCATTGAAACTATTGCTGTTAAAGTTTCCGGTCGGAAGGATTGTTTGTTAAGTAGGGTATTGTTGAGTTAAATGCTTTTGTCAGGATGGGAGTAAGAATATGGGAACATTTTTTATAGTAGAGGGCTGAGAATCCGTCAGGGCCTGGTCGTTTATTTAACTTGCTATTTCGATTTCTATAGGTTCAATAGGACTTTCAAGGTTATCGTATTGAACTTGAGAAATGGTTGGAAGTTTAACTTGTGAAAAAAATGATTCTGCTGAGGATTGGTCGAAGTATCCTTCTTTTCTGCATAAAGAAGTAAAATGTTTATGAAAGATGTGCAATATCTTTACTGGGTTACTAGTGTATTTATCATGGGGTATTTTTTAGGCGAATTGGCTTAAAGGGGTTACCGTATTTAATTTTTGAAGCGAACGTGCAAGAAGGGTGCCAGGTTTATTAGCTTTAAAGTAGAATTTATGTTTAGATTTACGTTATGTTTTGTCCAACGATTCTGATAGGAATAGGTCAAGATTTAAACTTGCCTTATCAAGTTTTGCTTTTGACACCGGAGTAGGGTTTGATTGGAAATTTGTGTGGCAGTCATTGAATTCTTTTTCTAGTTTTTGTTGTAGTTGTCGTTTTTCTTTTTTAAGGTATGATGCTTGCCGTAAACAGACCCCTCTAAGAACAGGTTTATGGGCTTCCCACAATGTCAGTGGGGATATATCAGGAGTATCATTGTTTCCCAGATATTCTTTTATTGCTGATTCTAAGTCAGGTGAATGTGATGGGTGTGTGAGAATTGAATCGTTTATGTGCCATGTGGGGTCTTGAGCTTTTGGGATTAAGGAAGTAAAGGTTGAAATTATAGCACAATGATCTGTCCAAGTATAAGGTTTAATATAGGAGTTGAGCAATTCTGGTGACATACTTATAGATATTAGGATATGGTCAATACAGGAAAAAGATTTATGTGGGTGGGAGTAAAAAGAGAATTGACGTTTTAAAGAATTTATTTCACGCCAGGAATCTAGCAGTGAATGTTGTTGAAGAAGTCTTTGAAACATACGAGATTGAGAGCTGGATACGGTTGGAGTAGGGGATTTATCTAGATAGGGGTATAGAACTTGATTTGAATCACCACATATCAAAAGTGTGCCCATTTTATGCAAATCTATTACTTGTAGCAAGTGAGAGAGAAATGATGTTGGCCTTTTATTAGGTGCATAATAGGAAACAATTGTGAGTGGGATATCACATAGGTGTCCCAAAAGTATGAGATAGTGGCCTTCTGGATCTTTGATCTCTGTTATGAGGGAAAAAGGTGTAGTTCGGTGAAATGCTATTAGTACTCCTCTGCGTTTTGATTTGGCTGAAGCAGTATAAACTTGGGGGTAGCATGTCCCAAAATTTTTAGGGGTTGAAAAATGATCTATCAATGGGTCCGCGCTTCAGACTATTAAGACACTGCTGCCCCCCAATGTAAGTAGGGAACACCTCAGTGATACCCCAAAAGGTTAAAAAACAGAATATAGGGGGTTGCACTGTGGGTTGACAACCAATTTATGTTTGCTAATTGCTAATTGCTAATTTGCTATTTGCTATTTTTTAATTTCACATTATTTCACATTTTTTAAGGATTGATTTTTTTTTATGCACAGCATTTTAATTACTTGCAATTCCACTAATGATATATCACCCCACCTTATTGGCCAATTCCTGATCAACTTATTATTATTATTATTATTATTTTTAAATTTATTTATTTTGATTATATCACTTGGCACTTTAAACACTTACACTTTACACAGCGCCATCCCCTATATTCTGTTTTTTAACCTTTTAGGGGTTGAAGTTTCAGTAAAATGCGTCTCTTGGAGGCACACTATATGGGCTTTTGAGGAGGATAAAGATCTGAATACTTTAGTTCGCTTATGAGGAATGTTTAGACCTTGGACATTTAAGGTAAGGACATTTAAAGGAGCCATATATAATTTTTACATAAGATATATCAATATATTTCTGTTATCAGGTGCGGAATCAAAGAAACCCCAAGGAAAGATTGGATAAAAGAAAGAAGGAGAAGTAGATTATGAGAGAAGAAAGAAATAATAAGAGTCATATATTTAAAATAAGTTATAATTACTAATATATGTATAAAAATAAAATGATGGTGTACTGAGCACGCAAATCTGCTAGCTCAGAGGCACAAAGTCTAAACGAGGAGGCCCCTCACACTGTAACCCAAGTGGAGAAGAGTCCTAGGACAGAAAAATGGGGGCAGCAGTGACCAATTCTCGGGTCCCCCGTGGCCAAATCTTATGAAAAAATAAAAAAATTCAAGTTAGACATCCGATTTTGGCAAAATCCCTAAAAAATAAGCAAACATAAGAGTCAGATTAAATAGTATTCCTTTTAACAAATCCTTAATTAATTATATATGAATATTTGAATGTAAAGTTATATACTTTAACTTATAACATATTAAGAACTTGAAATATATAAAATTAAAGATAAGGTAGGTGAACCATTAAGTTAAATGAGCTTCAGAGAGAAATGCAAAATGCGTTCAGTCCATTGTGTCTGGTGGGTCTAGGTCTGGGGAATTGAATCAACCCCTTTTTGATGCACTTTGTCTGCTTCTGTCAGTTCCAGGCTTAGATGAACTTTGTGGAGACTTAGATGTTGTACGTCGACGAGGGCTAGTAGAGGGCCCATTGTATAGAATGAAGGTTTTGCAAAGTGTTCTGTAATTGTTCGAAGGATCTGCTTGAATATTTGGTGCCTTGAAATGTAAAACGAATAGAAAATGGGAATCCCCATTGATGAGGGATATGTTGTTGTTGGAGACTTTGGAGTAAAGGTTTAATCGCGCGCCATTTAGCAACTGTTATTGGTGATAGGTCAGCAAAAATCTGGTATGAATGACCTTGAAAAGTAAGAGATTCTTTGTTCCTGGCAGCTGTCATAAGTTGCTCTTTTGTGCGAAAAAAGTGGAACTTTACAATTATGTCACGAGGGGGACCTTCAGCTTTGCGTGGCGCCAAAGCTCTATGGATTCTGTCCATTTCCAATCTTTCAATTGGGATTGATGGTGTTAATTCCTGAAAAGGAGCAGTCATAGTCGATTGAAGGTCAATGATTGACTCAGGCATACCTCGTATGCAGAGGTTTGAACGACATGCCCTATTCTCAAAATCTTCTAAACGCGCTTGCAGCATTAAATTTTCATCTTTAAGAGACTCTAATTCATTGTCTTGTGATAGTACATTAGTTTCAATGTCATCCATTCTGTTTTCCAATTCAGCTGTGCGTTGGCCTAAATCATGTATTTCTTTTGTCAGTTTCTCTGTAATTTGGTCAGAGGTCTGCTTTAAAGCTTTCTGTTGCATTTTCTCTATTTGTTTTAATATATTTGGGTGTAATGTATCTGTTTGTTGTGGCTGGGAGCTGGCACTGTATTCACTATCTGTGTCATACAGTTCCTGAGGTAAATGCAGCTGTTTCTTGTCAGCGCGGGCCTTAGCTGTGTGAGGAGAATTTGACTGAGCCATATTACAGGAGCCTCTGAGCGGTTTTTCCTTGTGGCTTTTCACTTTTGTTTTGCCTCGGGCAGCTCCCAAAACCATTCTATTTGGTTCACAGGGTACTAAGGAGGATATTAGTATGCTTTTTTGTTTAGTTACCCTGCCATTCGGGCGTCTGTGGTAGCCGCGAAGTCCCGGGAATAACAGAGCCTCAGCGGGACATGTCCATCGCTGTCTGCTCCGCGCATGCACCTTTCGATTTTGTGCTTTTTTGATCTTCTAACATGGAGTCTATTTTTATTATTATTTTAATAAACCAGTGTTAACGTTATCATGCTATGTGAGTTTTTTTCATTTCTCGCATGGCATATGAACATTCGTATGGCCTCTATTGGATTGTTTATGTTGTGTGGATAATTGTGGAAGTCGTATCGCCATCTCTATTTGCAAACTATTGAAGACATCTGAAGAGACGTATTATCCAGACCTGTTGGTCATTAAGCCTTTTTGACTTGTATGACGTATGTCCTTTCAAGTCAATACGTTCTGGTAAGCCTCTTGATGCCTTCGGTGACGGCTTCTGAATCACCAACAGTCCTTCTGCTCACCTTTGGTATTTTTACACTTCTACTTACCTGCCTGATCCAGTTGATCCCTTTTATTGTAATGTTTGGGTGGACTTTGGTCCTCTGCCTCTGGTAAGCCTTCATAGACCCCTGGTGGCGGTTTTTCTTCACTTTTTCATTTCTGCAATCAACATTTGTGGACTTTCTTGATAAAGAACTCTTAATGGTGTTAATCCCATTGGGCCTCCTTTTGGACTTTATCTTTGTTCTTTGCCAACCATTTTTTAAACGTATTAATTAATAATTTTTTTTTGGTACATAAAGTAATGGTTTTAGTTGACAGCACATCACTTTGTTCCACTTTGTACTCCTAAGGATACGACATAAGTTTGTGATATCAGTTTCATATACACTGTATATTGTTTTATTTACTTAATTTTTTGGGGGGTTTATAGCGCTACACTTTTTTGTATATCCTCTTTTCCCTGGGTCTATAGGTGTGTTGGCTGCTATTTACTTCCATCCTCTAGCGCAGCGTTGTATTTATATTTCTTTTACATCAGAAACTTTAGCTGCAACTGTATTTCCTTTTCCATTGAAACCAATTAAATTACATTTTGGAGAATCAATATTGGAAGTAATCCATCCCTCTCATTTTCATCATTGTTTTTCATATTGATTGAACTGTCATTAACAGTCAATGTACTGATCTGTTTGACAGGCAAATCAATCAAACTATTGTTTGAAAAAAAAAAGAATAAATGCTCAGGGATATGTTCGGTATTTTCTACTTTCAAAGTTTTCCTTTGTGTAGTATGTAGGGAAGTATTTCCTGTCTGCTCTGAAACTTTAGTTCCGCCTGTGACGTGTATCTCACCATTTCTGGGTGTGACCTTACACATGGCACTCTGAACGCCATTTTGCTTTCATCTGTCTAGACTGTGTCTGCATGCAGCAGCTTCATTCAATATTTTTGTTTTAAGCAAAACTTCATGTTCCTGGTCATCAACCTTGATAAACCGCATATCTTGTACAAAAGACTTCTGCATAGAATCTGCATTAACATTCATTGATTTCGGCATTAACATTGATCTCTAAACTCTTGCTTGACTCTGTTTTAAACTTTACATTATTCTGTAACTCAGACAACTGAATATCCTTTATTTGAATTGCACTCTGCAAATCATCTATCCTTTCAGTCAAAATCTGACAATTAGTACATAAACTATTGTTCTTTGTTTCCCCTTTTGTACCAACTACATTGCTTTCAAGAACTCCTGATATCATTGTATCATAAACTTTAATTAACTTAATCAAATTCCTAACCTGTTTGCTGAATTTCTTAAATGTAAATTTTGACTTTTGTATTTTCATATTAGCCTGTAAACATTCATTGAACATGTAACACCATAATTCATCATCTTTAACAAACTTTGACAGATTTTTAAATTCTAATTCACTCTCGCTAGACAATTCATGAATTAAATCCATAACTTACCAATGTAAGCCGGCTTCCTTCATGTAACATGCGTTCCCTCTCTTGGCGGGAAATTACGTCATCAAGAAACAGATTTTTCTCGCACGTGCTCAATTGTCTCACCAATTCTGATGCTTCCTTTCCTTCCAAGTTCAATTCAATGATGTCGAAAATTAGCTTTTTCAATTTCTCCTGAAAGCTTGTCTGAATAATCACTGTTTTTGCTGATATTCCCTCTCGACAAGCGTAAGGAGAAATTATTGAAAAAAAATCGATATTCGGACAAAAAGAATCTGGCAAAGGCTCGCCACTGTAAAATTCAAGTTATTACTGTATTAATAACTATTTTTCAATAATTCATATTGATGAGAATAGTTCCAAGAAAAATCTGTTAAGTTCTCATGTAAAAACTCCAAAACTGATTTAATAATAAAATAGCAAAATGTTACAAAAACAATGTCAAAATGTAAAATATAAAAATAGATTATTCTTAAAATGAAGTTTAAATCAGATATGTCTGTGTGTAAAAGTAGCTTCAATGTCTTGAGATTAGGGATGAGCCGAACACCCCCCGGTTCGGTTCGCACCAGAACCTGCGAACGGACCGAAAGTTCGCACGAACGTTAGAACCCCATTGACGTCTATGGGACTCGAACGTTCGAAATCAAAAGTGCTCATTTTAAAGGCTAATTTGCATGGTATTGTCCTAAAAAGGGTTTGGGGACCCGGGTCCTACCCCAGGGGACATGTATCAATGCAAAAAAAATTTTTAAAAACGGCCGTTTTTTCGGGAGCAGTGACTTTAATGATGCTTAAAGTTAAAAAAAAAAGTGAAATATTCCTTTAAATATCGTACCTGGGGGGTGTCTATAGTATGCCTGTAAAGTGGCGCGTGTTTCCCGTGTTTAGAACAGTCCCTGCACCAAATGTCATTTTTAAAGGAAAAAATCTAATTTAAAACTGCTTGCAGGTTTAATGTAATGTCGGGTCCCGGCAATATGGATGAAAATCAGTGAGACAAACGGCATGGGTACCCCCCAGTCTATTACCAGGCCCTTTGGGTCTTGTATGGATATTAAGGGGAACCCCGCATCCAAATTAAAATAAGGAAAGGTGTGGGGCCACCAGGCCCTATATACTCTGAACAGCAGTATACAGGCGGTGCAAACAAGACAGGGACTGTAGGTTTGTTGTTAAGTAGAATCTGTTTGTCATTTTGAACGGGTACATTTTTAACGTGTTTAGCTCCAGCCAAAAAATCTTTTTTAAGCTTTTTGGAAAACATAGGGAAGGGTTATCACCCCTGTGACATTTGTTTTGCTGTCTTTCCTCCTCTTTAGAAGATTTCACCTCACTTTTTGTCCCAATGACAAATGTTTTTTGAGAATTTGGGGTTTTTTTGTGGAACAAGGATTGGAAAGCATCAGTGGAAAGGAGAAATGTTTTTCCCATATTAACTCTTACAGGAGAGAATTTCCCTTCCTAGGGGTAGATTTCATCTCACTTCCTGTTGTCTCCTTCCGTTTGCAAGTAGGAGTCGTTTGTAAGTTAGATGTTTGAAAGTAGGGGCCTGCCCTATATACTCAGCAGAAATTTGGGGCTTAGGTGTTGTTGTGGCCACAACAACATAAGCCCTCACAGGGCCCTGCTGTGAAATATTAGATCAAGAATTGTAATTACATGCCCCTGTTGAACAGGGGCAGAAAAACTGGGCCTTTGGTGGTGGTGGTGGTGGTGCTGGTGCCACAACACTGTAAGTCCTCACTCGCTCTTGGTGGGTGCAGAAATGGGCCCTGCTGTGAAATATTAGATCAAGAATTGTAATTACATGCCCCTGTTGAACAGGGGCAGAAAAATTGGGTCTTTGGTGGTGGTGGTGCTGGTGCTACAACACTGCAACCCCTCACAGACACTCTAGTTGGAACGCAGGAACGAGCCCTGCTGCAAAGTATTGCATCAAAAATTGTAATTACACGCCCCTGTTAGACAGGGGCTGAAAAATTGTGCCTTAGGCACTGGTGGTGGCGCCCAGAACCAAAAATGTTCTTACAAGCTATCAGCGTGATGATTGAGGAGGAAGAGGATAATTACTCAGGGATAGTCACTCAGCATCAGCATAGGCAGTCTTTGAGATTTCAAAAAAAATTATTTGGTTACATCAGCATCAGGTGCTTGGTAGCTGGTGGTGATCCAAGACTGATTCATTTTTATGAAGGTCGGTCGATCGACTGAGTCGGTGGACAGACGCACCCTGTGATCGGTTACCACGCCTCCAGCAGCACTGAATGTGCGTTCCGAAAGAACGCTGGATGCAGGACAGGCCAGTAGCTCAATTGCATACTGTGCAAGCTCTGGCCAGTGATCCATCCTCAAGACCCAGTAACCCAGAGGATTTTCGGTGGGAAAGGTGTACAAGTCTGATCTTGCCCCTAGGTATTCCTGCACCATGTAAAACAGACGCTGGCGATGGTTGCTGGAACCGATCATACCTTGGGGCTGCGGACCAAAAAATTGTCTGAACGCATCGGTCAGACGGCCACCTTCTCCACCGCTCCTTCTTTGACTGACCGAAGCCTCAGCAACACGTTGTCCAGAAACAGGAGTTTGTAACCTCCCAGTCTCTGGGAACGCGTTGCACAGACCTTTCTGCAAGGCCTCCCGAAGATGTTTCATCCTCTGCTCCCTCTGCGATGGCAAGATAAGGTCCGCAACCTTACCCTTGTAACGTGGATCAAGGAGGGTTATCAGCCAGTATTGGTCCTTCTCCTTGATACCACGAATACGAGGATCCTTACGCAGACTTTGCAGGATCAGGGAGGCTATGCAGCGTAGGTTTGCTGAGGCATTCGGTCTGGAGTCCTCTGAGTCACTAAGGACGACATGGTCCGCAGCCACCTCCTCCCAGCCACGTACAAGTCCATGTGTTTCTTGGGACTGATCCCTTAAAGACTGCTGCTGATGCTGAGTGCCAGGCTCCACCTCCATACTGACACAATCTTCCTCCTCCTCCTCCTCGTCCTCTTCCTGTGTGATCGGCGGGCACGCAGGAACACTGTCTGGATAAAGGGGGCCTTGAGAGCTAAGGAAGTCCTCCTCTTCCTGCCTCTGTTCTGCCTCAAGTGTCCTGTCCATTATTCCACGCAGCGTGTGCTCCAACAGGTTGACAAGGGGGACAGTGTCACTGATGCATGCACTGTCACTGCTCACCATCCTCGTGGCCTCCTCAAATGGTGACAGGACAGTGCATGCATCCCTGATCATGGCCCACTGGCGTGGGGAAAAAAAACCAAGCTCCCCTGACCCTGTCCTGGTGCCATAGTCGCACAGGTACTCATTGATGGCCCTCTGCTGTGTGTGCAGCCGCTGCAGCATGGCCAAAGTTGAGTTCCACCTGGTGGGCATGTCACAGATTAGGCAGTTCTTGGGCAGGTTAAACTCCTTTTGGAGGTCCGTCAGCCGAGCACTGGCATTATATGACCGGCGGAAATGCACACAGACTTTCCTGGCCTGCCTCAGGACATCCTGTAAGCCCAGGCACCTGCCCAAGAACCGCTGCACCACCAAGTTAAGGACATGAGCCAAACAGGGCACATGGGTCATTTGTCCCTGTCGGAGGGCAGAGAGGAGGTTGGTGCCATTGTCGCAAACCACCATTCCTGCCTTAAGTTGGCGTGGCGTCAACCACCTCTGAACCTGCCCCTGCAGAGCTGACAGAACCTCTGCCCCAGTGTGGCTCCTGTCCCCCAAGCACACCAGCTCAAGCACTGCATGGCATCTTTTGGCCTGCGTACTTGCGTAGCCCCTTGAACGGCTACGGAGCTCCGCTGGTTCCGAGGACAAAGCACAGGGAGAGGCCATGGAGGAAGAAGAAGAGGAGGGGGTGGAGGAGAGAGGTGTGTCACAATCATTAGCATTTTGGAGGCATGGTGGCGGAACAACCTCCAACACTACTGCACCTTGTCTTACATCCTTCCCAGCTGCCAGCAGAGTCACCCAATGCGCCGTGAAACTTAGGTAACGTCCCTGTCCATGCCTGCTGGACCATGAGTCAGCGGTAATATGCACCTTACCGCTGACCGCCCTGTCCAGCGAGGCATGGACATTGCCTTCCACATGCCGGTAGAGAGCTGGAATCGCCTTCCGTGAGAAAAAGTGGTGTTTGGGTACCTGCCACTAAGGAACCGCACATCCCACAAACTCACGGAAGGGTGCAGAGTCTACCAACTGAAAAGGCAGCAGTTGAAGTGCTAGCAATTTTGCCAAGCTAGCATTCAACCGCTGGGCATGTGGATGGCTGGGAGCAAACTTCTTTCGGCGGTGCAGCAGCTGGGGCAGGGAAATTTGCCTGGTACAATCTGACGTCGGTGTACCAAAAGCAGATTGCCCACAAGTACTTGGCTGTGACACACCTAATTCTACACCTTCATTCCTCTCAGTGCAGGTCTCAGAGAGGACTGAAGGTATAGTGGGGTTGGAAATCTCAGCTGATGAGGAGCAAGGAGAGGTCCTCTTTGTTCTTTGGTGTGGGTCTTTTAGATACGCTTGCCAACGAACTGCATGGCAGGTCAACATATGTCTGGTCAAGCATGTGGTACCCAAGCGGGAGATGTTTTGGCCATGCGAGATACGCTTGAGACATATGTTGCAAATAGCAGCGGTGCGATCTGATGCACTCGTCTCAAAAAAGGCCCACACCAAAGAACTTTTTGAATAACGCGCAGAGACTGCAGCGCCCTGCACATGTGGAGCTTTGGGGTGTGATGCAGTCAATGTGCTGCCCTTAGGCTGGCCCCTGGAGGGCATCCTGCCTCGTTGGTGATTTGCCTCCTCCTCCTCCTCTCTCCTATCAGGCACCCACATTGAGTCAGTGACCTCATCATCCCCTCCCTCCTCATCACTGGAGCAAACCTGGCAGTATGCTGCAGCAGGGGGAGCATGACTGCCAGATTGCTGTCCTTCTTGGGCACCCCCTCTGTCCATGCTCATGTTACTGCCTTCATCGAGCTCAGTATCATCATCAGAGCCTTCCAAACGCTGGGCATCCTCCTGGAGCATGTACCCAACACTGTGGTCAAACAGTTCAAGGGACTCCTCAGGAGGACATGGTGGGGCTAGGGAAGGAGTCACTGATGACATTGAGCCGAGGGAAGAGGCCGCTGCTTTGTCAGACAAAGTACCCTGGGCATGGGTGAGAGAGGATGAGGACGCCTTGGTCATCCACTCGACCAAGTCTTCCGTATGTTGCGGCTCAACACGGCCAGCTGCCGAAAAAAAGGCCAAGCGTGTCCCACGGCCACGTGCTGATGAGGATGCACCGTCTCCACGACCAGCACTAGACACAGAGCCTGCTTGCCCTCTCTTATTGGCTTGTGACTGTCTGCCTCTCCTTCTTGGCCTTCCAGACATACTAATGGCCTGTAGCTGCACTAAGCTGGGATATATATATGTACTGATACTGCAGCTAGGAAAATCAACTGCCTGCCTGTAGTATGAGAACACCACCAACCTTCTACAGGTAGCTTTAGCTGAACACTGTGAGGTGGACGCACCCCACTAACTTGTAGGTTTAGCTGAACACTGTGAGCAGGAAGCACCCCACTAACTTGTAGGTTTAACTGAACACTGTGAGCAGGATGCACCCCACTAACTTGTAGGTTTAGCTGAACACTGTGAACAGGACGCACCCCACTAACTTGTAGGTTTAGCTGAACACTGTGAGCAGGACACACTGCACTAACTGTAAATAGTCTAGCTGCCTGACTGTGGTACTAATAGGATCAAAAGAACACCAGTAATTTTCTTCAGGTAGCTGTATATACTGGAACAAGACAAGCCTGCCTGTCAGTAAGAAGATAACAGGAACGGATCTAGCTGAACACTGTGAGCAGGACGCACCCCACTAACTTGTAGGTTTAGCTGAACACTGTGAGCAGGACGCACCCCACTAACTTGTAGGTTTAGCTGAACACTGTGAGGTGGACACACCACACTAACTTGTAGGTTTAGCTGAACACTGTGAGCAGGACGCACCCCACTAACTGTAAATAGTCTAGCTGCCTGACTGTGGTACTAATAGGATCAAAAAAACACCAGTAATTTTCTTCAGGTAGCTGTATATACTGTAACAAGACAAGCCTGCCTGTCAGTAAGAAGATAACAGGAACGGATCTAGCTGAACACTGTGAGCAGGACGCACCCCACTAACTTGTAGGTTTAGCTGAACACTGTGAGCAGGACGCACCCCACTAACTTGTAGGTTTAGCTGAACACTGTGAGGTGGACGCACCACACTAACTTGTAGGTTTAGCTGAACACTTTGAGCAGGACGCACCCCTCTAACTTGTAGGTTTAGCTGAACACTGTGATCAGGACGCACCCCACTAACTTGTAGGTTTAGCTGAACACTGTGAGCAGGATGCATCCCACTAACTTGTAGGTTTAGCTGAACACTGTGAACAGGACGCACCGCACTAACTTGTAGGTTTAGCTGAACACTGTGAGCAGGACGCACCCCACTAACTTGTAGGTTTAGCTGAACACTGTAAGCAGGAAGCACTGCACTAACTGTAAATAGTCTAGCTGCCTGACTGTGGTACTAAAAGGATCAAAAGAACACCAGTAATTTTCTTCAGGTAGCTGTATATACTGTAACAAGACAAGCCTGCCTGTCAGTAAGAAGATAACAGAAACGGATCTAGCTGAACACTGTGAGCAGGACGCACTGCACTAAACTTGTAGGTTTAGCTGAACACTGTGAGCAGGAAGCACCCCACTAACTTGTAGGTTTAACTGAACACTGTGAGCAGGACGCACCCCACTAACTTGTAGGTTTAGCTGAACACTGTGAACAGGACGCACCCCACTAACTTGTAGGTTTAGCTGAACACTGTGAGCAGGACGCACTGCACTAACTGTAAATAGTCTAGCTGCCTGACTGTGGTACTAATAGGATCAAAAGAACACCAGTAATTTTCTTCAGGTAGCTGTATATACTGTAACAAGACAAGCCTGCCTGTCAGTAAGAAGATAACAGGAACGGATCTAGCTGAACACTGTGAGCAGGACGCACCCCACTAACTTGTAGGTTTAGCTGAACACTGTGAGCAGGACGCACCCCACTAACTTGTAGGTTTAGCTGAACACTGTGAGGTGGACGCACCACACTAACTTGTAGGTTTAGCTGAACACTGTGAGCAGGATGCACCCCACTAACTGTAAATAGTCTAGCTGTCTGACTGTGGTACTAATAGGATCAAAAAAACACCAGTAATTTTCTTCAGGTAGCTGTATATACTGTAACAAGACAAGCCTGCCTGTCAGTAAGAAGATAACAGGAACGGATCTAGCTGAACACTGTGAGCAGGACGCACCCCACTAACTTGTAGGTTTAGCTGAACACTGTGAGCAGGACGCACCCCACTAACTTGTAGGTTTAGCTGAACACTGTGAGGTGGACGCACCACACTAACTTGTAGGTTTAGCTGAACACTTTGAGCAGGACGCACCCCACTAACTTGTAGGTTTAGCTGAACACTGTGATCAGGACGCACCCCACTAACTTGTAGGTTTAGCTGAACACTGTGAGCAGGACGCATCCCACTAACTTGTAGGTTTAGCTGAACACTGTGAGCAGGACGCACCGCACTAACTTGTAAGTTTAGCTGAACACTGTGAGCAGGACGCACCCCACTAACTTGTAGGTTTAGCTGAACACTGTGAGCAGGACGCATCCCACTAACTTGTAGGTTTAGATGAACACTGTGAGCAGGACGCACCGCACTAACTTGTAGGTTTAGCTGAACACTGAGCAGGACGCACCCCACTAACTTGTAGGTTTAGCTGAACACTGTGAGCAGGACGCACCCCACTAACTTGTAGTTTTAGCTGAACACTGTGAGCAGGACGCACTGCACTAACTGTAAATAGTCTAGCTGCCTGACTGTGGTACTAATAGGATCAAAAGAACACCAGCAATTTTCTTCAGGTAGCTGTATATACTGTAACAAGACAAGCCTGCCTGTCAGTAAGAAGATAACAGGAATGGATCTAGCTGAACACTGTGAGCAGGACGCACTGCACTAACTGTAAATAGTCTAGCTGCCTGACTGTGGTACTAATAGGATCAAAAGAACACAAGCAATTTTCTTCAGGTAGCTGTATATACTGTAACAAGACAAGCCTGCCTGTCAGTAAGAAGATAGCAGGAACGGATCTAGCTAAACTGAATACAGTGTATATATATATATATATATGCAACACCTGGGATGCATATATATACACAATACACTGTAAGTGCAGCTAACTGACTGACTGTTCTGCCTAATCTATCTAACTCAAATCAAATGTCACTGTCTGTCTCTTTCTCTCTCTCAATGAACGCCGGAACACACACTACACAGGGCCGCCGTGCAGGCGGCCTTATATAGTGTGGGGCGTGTACTAAATCCCCTGAGCCATAATTGGCCAAAGCCTCCTTGGCTTTGGCCAATTGCGGCTCTCTGTTCAGGCGGCGCTGTGATTGGCCAAGCATGCGGGTCATAGTGCATGCTTGGCCAATCATCAGCCAGCAATGCACTGCGATGCCGCAGTGAATTATGGGCCGTGACGCGCCACACGAATTTGGCGCGAACGGCCCATATCGTTCGCAATGCGACGAACGACCGAACAGCCGATGTTCGAGTCGGACATGGGTTCGACTCGAACATGAAGCTCATCCCTACTTGAGATGTGTGTGTGTCCTTGTGGGGAGCTGGAAAGCATGTGAGCCTTTCCCCCACAGCCTGTCTGTACTCCTACAATTAACCCCCACCTTTTTCCATAAAGGCTGGCTAGTTTTTCCTTATAGTCCCACAGAAAAGACCGGGAACTTTGAATTTCGCTCCCTCCAACATTCCTAAGGGTGGGGCTATGAACTATCTGAGAGTAGCTAAAATAAAAATCATTTAACTTACAATATACATTTCCTTTAAACATATATGAAATCCTACAACATATCAGTATATATAATATATATATATATATATATATATATATATATATATATATATATATATATATATATATATTCTAAATAATATCCTAATCAAGATATATAGTAATGTAAAGAAACAGCTTATATTCTTAACATACTGGAACTTTGTGTCTTTGGAAAAGACTGTAACCTTATCTCTTACGATGGGGAGGTGAATGGTCAACTTACTCTAAATTATATCCATATGTGAGATGAACATAGAACTGTTTATGAAGCTTATGACAAAATGTATACTTTCACAAGTATATATATATCTTATATAAAACTTCACTTTTTCTATACATAAAAGATTAATAAATTATATAAATGTATCCATGTCCATTGTTCTCAGAGATCCAAACATTCATAAATATTGATTTCTAACAGGGTCTGGAATGCCTGACCTTGGCAGGGACCACAACTCTGTCGTCAGAGCTATCTGTCATGGAGCCGCTGCTGTCTACAGGTTCGTATTCTGAGCCTGAATCTGACAGATGAGTGACTTCCTCTTCACTATCTGTCATGCTCAGAAACGTGTAGGCCTCTTCACTACTGTACCTTTGATTTGCCATTTTGGGCTCTAAATTTAGTGGTACAGTAATGAGACTCACAGGTAAAAAAGCTCCTGACTGTCAGCGACTGTATCAAAACAATATTAAAAAAAATGCTAGCGATCGCAGGGATCAGGCCTGACTCTGCGAACGCTGCAGTTATGTGTTTAGTGTTTTGTAAGTGACAGTGATCGATCGATACTGCACTTGGGGGGGCTGGGCTGGGGGGCAAAATGCAGGTGCTAGCAGGTATCTGGGCTGATCCCACTAACTGCATTTTTGGGAACCTTAAACTGCTGGGGACGCTAGTATAGATCTGATCAGATCAGATATTGATCCGTTCAGATACTATACACTAAGGGAGGTGTATGCTGCGTGCGTGGGTGTTAGCGGTGCTGGCACTAACCTGACACTGCCTTTGGCAACGCAGGCCCTATCTGACCCTAAAACCTAACTTATATCACCCGCCGGGCGATCAGGGGGTTAAACCTTTATTAGGTAATAAACGGCGGGTGCCCTGACACTTTAAAAAACAAACTAACCAGCGTCATCCATAACATTTATACGGTGATCACTGGTGAAAGGGTTAACTAGGGGGCAATCAGGGGGTTAAAACATTTAATAGGTAGTATATGGGGGTACCTGATGCTTTAAAAACCTGACGCTGAACCTAAATACTTACCTGGCTAACTAGCGTCACCTGTGACACTAATACGGCGATCAGAAAAAAGATTGCTTAGTGACACTGGCGACAGGGGTTAACTGAGGGGTGATCAAGGAGTTAAACCTTTATTAGGGGGGTTAAGGGGTACCCTAGACCTAAAGGGGCCTACCACTAACTGCCCTACCACTTAACAGTCACAAATTACACCAATGCAGTAATCAGTAAAAAAAAAAACTGCTATTGGTGTCACTGTGACAGGGGGTGCAGGGGGGGTGATCGGGGGGTGATTGGGGGGTGAATAGTGTGCCTGCGTGTTCTACTGTAATGTGTAGTGTTGGTGCACTTACTTGATGTCTTCTCACCTCGGAAGCCGGAACGAAAAGGATTCACGAGGAGCGATGACATCACTTCCTCCACTTCTGTTTACAGTTCAGAAGCAGAGGAAGCTTGTCATTTGCCAGGAGCGATCATGAGGGGGTGGCCATGAATCAGTGGCCTCCCCCTTAGCACGGATCGCTCCTGGAGCTAATCCGACCGCCGCAGGCAGGGACGTACGGGTAAGCCCTTATGCCTGCCCGTGCCATTGTGCGGCGCTCGGCAACTAGTTAAACCTTCCAAGACTTAGGAGGAGCCTTAAAGGAGAAGTCCAGCCTGAGCTCATTCGGCTGGGCTTCTCTTTTGGGTCACAGGAGTCAATTCGTTTTTCACTCCTGTGACCCGTTTTCAGCAGGGAGCGGTCTGAAGTCCACTCTCTGCTGACGTCACCAGGATAAATCCAGGAATCACATTATTTAGAATTAGGAAGTCTGGATCCACCAGGTGCCTGGACTGATAGGCGTCTCAGCCTCTCAGCAAGCCGCTGAGAGGCTGAGATGGCCACTCCCCGCCCCTCCACATCTCAGCGCTCCAATGAGCGTGGAGGAGCAGAGCAGGAGAGATGCTGACTGAAAGGCAGCAGCTCTCCGCTCGGGGAGCTGAGAGAACTGAGCCATTGGAGGTGTTCGGTGAAGAGGCGGCGGGGACAGATGCAGCATCGGTCCAATGCTGCATCCACTTAGGTAAGTATTAATATGGGATAAAAAAATCCCATACTTCTCTTTTAAAGCATTTGTTACTAGGGATGGGCTGAACGGACCCCTGTTTGGTTCGCACCAGAAATTTCGAACACTGCGAAAGTTTGGACCCAATTAACGAACCTCATTAAAGTCAATGGGACCTGAACGTCAAAAATCAAAAGTGCCTATTTTGAAGGCTTATATTCAAGTAATTGGGCATACAATGGTTATAGGGGTCCTGAGGGACATGTATCAAAAAAAAAGTTTGTGAAAAACGTCATTTTTAAATGAGCAGTGATTTTTTTATTTTTAAAGTGAAAGCATAAAAATGAAAAATTCCTTCCAATATAGAGCCTGGGGGGTCCCCTTAGTCTACCCGTGAAGTGGCAGATCTGTACCATGTCTAGAATCTGCTGCAGCAATAATTGCATTTATAAAGCCAAAAAAAACTAAATTTTCCCTGCAAGCTGCCTTTATTTTGCTCAGCAACAGCTGGGGAGCCAGTGAGTATGATGAAGCCACAATGTAGTGCAGTGATCATTTTTTATGTATTAACTTGGGGAGATGCAGACTAGACTACTGCAATCACTGAGCAGCAAATGATATCACCTGTGATGTATTTCAGTTATCTTGCAAACCTGGCCTGTTAGTGGGCACTGAGGACAGGGTTGATGACCACTGATATAGTGCACTGGGAACAAGATTACAGATTTTTTGGATACATTCTGGTGTCACTTTGACTTTGGATAGAAGTAACGGGTGCGTAAAAATTGGTATTTGGGTGTCGGTGGCGCTTTCCCACAGTAACCCTATAGAGGTACTCTTGATGAAAGCAAGAATTGGCCTTGCTATAAAAAATTGCAATTGTATGCACCTGTCAAACAGGTGCAGAAAAATTGGTCTTAGGGTGTTAATTGTGCCCATGAAACCTATACCAAAAACATTCTTCCAGGTGAAATGATTGAACACCCTCAAAGCTAGGCAGCCTCGAAGTCCTGCAGAGATTCCACATTCCAAAAAGACATAATCAGTGACATCGACATCCGGGGCTTCATAGCTGGTAATCCAGGACTGATCCAGTCAAATGGTCCACGGAGTCTGTGGACAGACGCATTCTATGATCAGTAACGTAACCTCCTGCAGCACTGAATGCCCGCTCTGAAAGCACGCTGGATGCAGGGCAGCCCATCAACTCAATAGCATACTGGGCAAGTTCTGGCCTATTCTCATGACCCAGTAAGTCAGTGGATCGCCAGCTGGAAAGCTCTCCATCTCTGTTTTGGCCCCAAGGTAATTGTCCACCATGTGATGCAGATGCTGCCGATGGGATGTGGAAGCTGACAGCCCTGGGCGGCAAGGACTAAAAAAATTCCGAAATGCCTCATTTAGGCAGATACCTTCTCCAATGCTCCTCTCTTGACCAACAGAAGACTCAAAACTAAGTTTTCCATGACACTGTAATCTACTGGAGTCAGGAAAAATGTTAAATAAAATCCTCTTTAACTGTTTGCCGACCAGCCGCCGCAGTTGTACTGTAGCAGAATGGCACGGCTTCGCGAATCGCCCTCATGTTACGTTGCTTCTTATTGTGGTCATTAGGGGTCCACACGCCGCCGGAGGTGTGCACATGCCCCCACTGCTCGCCCCCAGAGCCTATGCGAGTGCCCGATGGTCGCGATGACCGCCGGGCTCCCGCGAACGCTCGTGACATGGCGAGAACAGCGATCTCTGTGTGTAAACACAGAGATCGCGGTTCTCTGAGGGGAGAAGAGACTGATCGTGTGCTCATACAAAGTATGAACACCGATCTATCTCTTCCCCTAGTAAGTCCCATCCCCCCTTCAGACAGAACACGTAGCAGGGAACACAGTTGATTGCCCCCTAGTGTTAACCCCTTCACTGCCAGTGAAATTTTTACAGTAATCAATGCATTTTTATAGCACTGATCGCTGTATAAATGCCAATGGTCCCAAAAATGTGTCAAAATTGTCCGATGTGTCCACCATAATGTTGCAGTCATGATAAAAATTGCAGATCACTGCCATTACTAGTAAAAAAAGAAAAAAAATATATATATAATAAAAATGCTATAAATCTATCCCCTATTTTGTAGATGCTATAACTTTTCCGCAAACCAATCAATATACGCTTATTGTGATTTTTTTTACCAAAAGAGAAGAATACATATTGGCCTAAACTGAGAGCTAGTTAGCTTTTTTTTAAAAAAAATGGGGTTATTTATTATAGCAAAAAGTACAAAATATTGTGTTTTTTTCAAAATTGTCGCTCTTTTTTTGTTTATGGCACAAAAAATAAAAACCGCAGAGATGATCAAATACTACCAAAAGAAAGCTCTATTTGTGGGGAAAAAAAGGACGTCACTTTTGTTTGGGTGAAATGTCGCACGACCGCGCAATTGTCAGTTAAAGCGACGCAGTGGCGAATCACAAAAAATGGCCTGGTCATTCAGCAGCCAAATCTTCCGGGGCTGAAGCGGTTAACGTGTCCTCAAGAGATTTTATCTTCTGCACTCTCTGTGGGGATGGGATGAGTTCTGAGACCTTCCCCTTATAATGGTGGTCAAGGAGGGTTGCCAACCAGTAATCATCGTTCTCCTTTATGCCTCGTATTCTTGGGTCCTTTCGCAGGCTTTGAAGCATGAGGTTGCCCATGCGCCTCAAATTTGCTGAGGCTTGAGAAGCAGACTCCTCGGGTCACTCAGGATGACAGCATCTGGAACTTCCTCCTCCCAGCCATGTACTAATCCCAAGGGTCCTGAGGTTGAAAAGCCATTGCTTACAGATTGACGCATGTCTTCCTCTTCTTCGAAGCCTATGAAAGTGCCAAAATCCTCCTCCTCATCATCCTCCTCCCCTCTCTCCTCCTGTGTGTTCTGTGACATAGGAATGATGGTGTCTGGATAAAGTGGGCCTTGAGAGGAAAGGAAGTCCTCCTCTTCCTCCTGCTGCTCTGCCTCCAGTGCCCTGTCCATAATGCCACGCAGAGTCTGCTCCAGCAGGAACACAACAGGGATTGTGTCACTGATGAATGCACTGTCACTGCTCACCATCCTTGTGGCCCCCCTCAAATGGTGACAATACAGAGCATGCATCCTTAATGATCAGCCATTGGCGTGGGGAAAAAAAGCCGAGGCGGCCTGAGCCTGTCGTCGTGCTGTACTGGCACAGGTACTCGTTGACAGTCCTCTGCTGCATGTAAAGCATTCCCAAAGTTGAGTTCCACCTGGTGGGCATGTCACAAATCAGGCCGTTTACGGGCAGGTGGAATTCCCGCTGAATTTCAGCCAACCAAGCACTGGCTGTGTATGACCGCCTGAAATGGCTACAGACTCTGCCTGCTTTAGTACATCTTGCAACCCTGGGTACGTACTTAGGAAACGCTGCACCACCAAATTGAGGACATGTCCCAGGCATGGCACACGTGTCAACTTTCCCTGTCTAAGGGCAGACAGGAGGTTTGAGCCATTATCGGACACCACCATTCCTGGCTCCAGCTGGCGTGGTGTGAACCACCTCTGGGCCTGTCCCTGCAGAGCTGCAAGAATCTCTGCTCCGGTGTAATTCCTGTCCCCTAATCACACCAGCTGAAGCACTGCATGACACCTTTTAGCCTGACTCTGGGAGTAGCCCTTTGAACGCTTAGGGGATACCTGATGTTTATAGGACAATTCTGCAGAGGAGGGCATGGAGGTGGCGGAGAAGAAGGAGGAGGGGGTAGAGCTCACAGGTCTGGCATCATCACCACCAGCTGTATGGAGACGGGGCACAACAAGCTGCAGCACCAAGCCTTGTCCTGCATCCTTTAAAGTTGCAAGCAGCGTTACCCAGTGTGCTGTGAACAAAATATATAGTCCCTGCCCATGCTTGCTGGACCACGTGTCAGTAGTAAGGTGGATTTTACGGCTGACTGCCTTGCCCAACGTTGCCAGAACATTCATTCCACGTGATGGTAGAGAGATGGAACGGCCTTATGTGAACAGTAGTAGCGACTGGGAACCTGCTATTGTGGTACAACACATTGTGCAAATTCAAGGAAGGGGCAGAATCCACCAGGCTGAAAGGCAGAAGTTGCCAACAGCTTTGACAAGCTTGCATTCAGACGCTGGGCATGTGGGAGGCAGGGACTGTATTTTTTTTTCTGCTTCAGCAGATGGGGCAGAGAAATTGGCCAGCTACAGTTCACAGCTGGTGGTGTGCTGCTGGCAGATGTGCTGCTGGGACCTGGGACACCCTGTGTTATACCATCATCCCTGTCAGTGGATGTTGTTGAGAGGTAATGACTCGGTATAGCAGGGGCAGGCTGAAGTGGGTAAGAAGGAGGAGGAGGGACAGATTTGTGCCCCTTTTGTGTGGCTTTTAGGTGCTCTTTCCAATGGGCTGAGTGGTTGGACGTTAAATGCCATGTTAAGCATGTGGTACCCAAATGGTTGGTGTTTTTGCCACGTTTGATATGCCTGAGACACAGTTTGCAGATAGCAACAGTGTGATCTGCTGCAGATATGCTGAAATAGGCCCAGACAGCCGAGCTTTGGGAAGTTGGCTGGGAGATAACAGCTGCAGAATGTGATGGAATAGGGTGGCTGCCCTCTACTCTTTCTTGATGCCGGCCTCCTTGGGGTTGTGCCGCCTCACCTTCAGTTTCCTCCTTTGCTCTGTTCGGCACCCAAGTCGCATCAGTGACCTCATCCTCATCATCTCCATCTCCTCCATCTTCATCATAACCACTGGAGACCACTTGGCAATACACTGTGGCTTGGGGAACATGAATGCCAATTTGTCTACCAGTGTTCCTCCCTCTCTCTTGGATCATGTTCCTGTCATGCTCAACCTCATAACCAACATCTGAATCCAGTAATGGCTGGGCATCATCAAGGAGCAAGTGGCTGACACTGTGGTCAAATAACTCAGCTGACTCCTCAATGGCTGATGTTGGGGCTATGGCAGGAATAGATGTGGACAAGGAGGCAGGTTTATCCACTCTAGCAACTGCAGGGGACTGCACACTTGTCTCTGCTTGCGTGACAGAGGATGAGGAGGATGAGGAGGATGAGGAAGGTTTAGTGAGCCAGTCCACCACCTCCTCTGCATGCTGTGGCTGGATAGCACGGGCAAACTCGCCTGAGGACTGACCACCACGTCCACCTTTGCCTGTGAACACATTTGTTGCTGGCCCCCTTACAGTGCCAAGGGATGGTCTGCCTCTCCTTTTTGTCCTCCCAGACATTTTTGGGAGGGATGGGGTGGTGCTTATAAGCAAATGTAAAGAAGAAGTTGAAATCTGTATGTAGATGCACTTTAATCAATGTAAACAGGGGTGCACTTTAATTTGAGTACTCACACTGCACAGACACACTCTATGGATACACTATAATATACTGCAATATAATGTGCCAAACATATAGTGACGCACAGAACTATGTGGAGTTAAACTGGCAGTATTGCACACAGAACTATATGGCGTTAAACTGGCAGTAACGCACACAAAATGATATGGTGTTAAAGTGGCAGTAACGCACACATAACTATATGGCGTTAAACTGGCAGTAACGCACACAGAACTATATGACGTTAAACTGGCAGTGATGCACACAGAACTATATGGTGTTAAACTAGCAGTAGCGCATGCAAAACTATATGGTGTTAAACTGGCAGTAACACACACAAAACGATATGGCGTTAAACTGGCAGTAACATACACAGAACTAAATGGCGTTAAGCTGGCAGTAACGCACACAGAACTATATGGCGTTAAACTGACAGTAATGCACACAGAACTATTTGACTTTAAACTGGCAGTAATGCACGCAAAACTATATAGCGTTAAACTGGCAGTAATGCACACAGAAGTAAATGGCAGCAAACTGGCAGTAACGCACAAAACTATATGGCATTAAACTGGCAGTAATGCACACAGAAGTTAATGGCATTAAACTGGCAGTAACGCAATCAAATACAGTGTTCAACCGTCACTACACTGACGCTATCTGATCTGAACTGTCCCTACTCTAGCTATACACTAATGTAAACATTAGACACGGTCTCACTACACTACACTGAAACTATATGAGCTGTCCCTACTCTACACTAATATATGTATGAATGACACTGTCTCACTACACTACAGTGAAACTATATGGTGTTAAACGGGCAGTAAGGCACACAAAACGATATGGCGTTAAACTGGCAGTAACGCACACAGAAGTAAATGGCATTAAACTGGCAGTAATGCACGCAAAACTATATGGCGTTAAACTGGCAGTAATGCACACAGAAGTAAATGGCTTTTAACTGGCAGTAATGCACAAAACGATATGGCGTTAAACTGGCAGTAATGCACACAGAAGTAAATGGCGTTAAACTGGCAGTAACGCACACAGAACTATATGGCGTTAAACTGGCAGTAACGCACATAAAGCTATCTGGCGTTAAACTGGCAGTAACGCACACAG
Organism: Lithobates septentrionalis; assembly: GCA_037952835.1. Classification (NCBI taxonomy): domain Eukaryota; kingdom Metazoa; phylum Chordata; class Amphibia; order Anura; family Ranidae; genus Lithobates; species Lithobates septentrionalis. The sequence continues at coordinate 1,643,374 of JBBDGP010000525.1, read as the reverse complement.
AACTATTTGGCGTTAAACTGGCAGTAACGCGTGTAAAACTATATGGTGTTAAACTGGCAGTAACACACACAGAAGCTATATATTTAACCTGCTGCTACTATGTTCTTTTTAGACATACCAAGGATTCCGAAATGCGTCGAGCTACATGGGATGCAAATACTATACTTACACTACTAATCATTCAGAATATGACACATAATAATGTTGAATATGGTATACAATTATACAACTTGGTATTTTACAACAGAATAGAACAGTGGATGGGTGAATATGATGGTTTGCTTTAATGTTCATGCATGTATGCATATGTAATGTATTTATATTATGTATATATATGAAAATGATTTTTAATTTTTACTGTAATGTGCCATGTTTACCAATCCAAATAAATTATTTTTGTACTAGATTATCGATCACTTGCCTCATCTAAAGTCCCAATCGCCCCCCTTGTATCTTACTGAACCAGGGATGGAGGCTTGTGTATACACAGGCTTCATTCAAAGTCCCAAAACTTTTTCTTTTATGCTCAAATAGGGATGGAGGTATTTAATCAGCAGACTTTAGTTGCTGTACTAACACCGGTATTCTTCATGAGTCCGGTGTGTACAATCAGCAGACATTAGTTGATGCACCAACACCGGTACTCTTCATGAGTCCAGTGTGCACAAGGACCCACTGTTGGTCCATACATTCAGTACTCATATAGCTCCTACAGAAATTTGCCCCTGCATGAGCAGCAGTTCTCCATCCCTTGACATGCGGCTGTCCCGTGGGTCCGTTTTTGCTGTCTGTTGTCCGGGAGCTGTGATGCGCACTGACGCTCCTCCCCCTCTGCCTCTTCCCCTCGCCAGGCGGGTGGACCTCTGGGATCAGACGGGCCATACACTGCGCATCGGCGCCACGCATCACGCCACACCTGTGAAGTCCTTTACGGGCGTCATGGTGGGGCATGCCTTCCACTCTTAGCTGATCACAAGGGGAGTTATTTGGCGCCACTTGCGGGCGGCATCCACCAACCGTTTGCAGGCGCCTCCCCTCATTATCACTCTAGCTTGATGCTGGTGGCCACCCGTGTGCATGTATGTTGTGCACGCATATAAATACCCCTCACTGTCCTTCCCATCCTCACTTGCTGGTCAGGGCTTGTATACTTCTCACGCGGATCACATCACATTGCTAAGTCCAAGGTAAATATCCTGGTACCTGTTATGTTGGTGTTTGGATACACCTTTACTTTTTCAATGTATTACTTGTTTTCCTTGGCTACCATGCATCTGGTTTCCAGCACTTATTATTCTTTGGTGTTTGGGTCCCATACTTATCCCTGCTCACCTCCACATTTCCCACACTTCAAGTGGCTATTTTTCCTATTCTCCTTGGTATAATGGTTACCTTCAACATACTTCACCACCTATATAAGTTTTTCAATGTATTAACTTTATAGACATGTTTCAAGACACTTCTATTACCACTTCTTACTTATGGAGACCCCTTTCCCTTCAGGAAATATTGTGTGCGTGTTTGCCTCATGTGCTGGTTTTCGCCACCTCAGCTCCCGTGATGGACCAATCCGGCGCCCCCCCTTTCCATCACACCCCGCATATCTTTCCCACCCAATGTCATGTAAGTGTTTGGGACTGTTTATTCCTCTCCCTCTTATCCAATTTCTCCTTTATTTGTTTGAGCTATATATTTGATCTACTGCTACTATGTTCTTTTTAGACATACCAAGGCATCCGCTCATGATGAGTGGTTTCAACTACGAAACGCGTCGAGCTACATGGGATGCAGATACTATACTTATACTACTAATCATTCAGAATATGACACATAATAATGTTAAAAAGGGATGAGCCGAACACCCCCGGTTCGGTTTCGAACCAGAACCTGCGAACGGACCGAAAGTTTGCGCGAACTTTAGAACTTTAGAACCCTGTTAAAGTATATGGGACTCGAACGTTCAAAATCAAAAGTGCTCATTTTAAAGGCTATATGCAAGTTATTGTCCTAAAAAGGGTTTGGGGACCCAGGTCCTGCCCCTGGGACATGTATCAATGCAAAAAAGTTTTAAAAACTGCAGTTTTTTCGGGAGCAGTGATTTTAATGATGCTTAAAGTAAAAAAAGTGAAATATTCCTTTATCATACCTGGGGGGTGTCTATATTATGCCTGTAAAGTGGCACGTGTTTTCCGTGCTTAGAACAGTCCCTGCACAAAAGACATTTGTAAAGGAATAAAAGTCATTTAAAACTGCTGGCGACTTTAATGTAATGTCGGGTCCTGGCAATATGGATGAAAATCAGTGAGACACACAGCATGGGTCCCCCCCAGTCCATTACCAGGCCCTTTGGGTCTTGTATGGATATTAAGGGGAACCCCGCACCCAAATTAAAAAAAGGAAAGGCGTGGGACCCCCAGGCCCTATATACTCTGAACAGCAGTATACAGGCGGTGCAAACAAGACAGGGAGTATAGGTTTGTTGTTAAGTAGAATCTGTTTGCAATTTTGAACTGGTACATTTTTAAAGTGTAGCTGCAGCCAAAAAAATCTATTTTTAAGCTTTTTGGAAAACATAGGGAAGGGTTATCACCCCTGTAACATTTGTTTTGCTGGCTGTGCACCTCTTCAGAAAATTTCACCTCACTTTCTGTCCCAATGACAAATGTTTTTTGAAAATTTGGGGTTTTTATTGAAACAAGGATTGGTGATAAAGCATCAGTGGAGAGGAGAGACGTTTTCCCCATATTAACTCTTACAGGAGAGAATTTCCCTTCCTAGGGGTAGATTTCATCTCACTTCCTGTTGTCTCCTTCCGTTTGCAAGTAGGAGTAGTTTGTAAGTTTGATGTTTGAAAGTAGGGGCCTGCCCTATATACTCTGCATAAATTGGGGCCTTAGGTGTTGGTGTTGCCACAACACTGTAAGCCCTCACAATTACTCTTGGTGAGCGCAGGAATGGGCCCTGCTGTGAAATATTATATCAAGAAATGTAATTACATGCACCTGTTGAAAAGGGGCAGAAAAATTGGGCCTTTGGTGGTGGTGGTGGTGTTGCCACAACACTGTAAGCCCTCACAGTTACTCTTGGTGGGCGCAGGAATGGGCCCTGCTGTGAAATATTAGATCAAGAATTGTAATTACATGTCCCTGTTGAACAGGGGCAGAAAAATTGGGCCTTAGGCACTGGTGCCACAACACTGCAACCCTTCACAGATGCTATAGTTGGAGCGCAGGAATGAGCCCTGCTGCAAAGTATTGCATCAAAAATTGTAATTACATGCCCCTGTTAAACAGGGGCTGAAAAATTGGGCCTTGGGCACTGGTGCCACATCACTGCAACCCCTCACAGATACTATAGTTGGAGCGCAGGAATGAGCCCTGCTGCAAAGTATTGCATCAAATATTGTAATTACATGCCCCTGTTAAACAGGGGCAGAAAAATTGGGCCTTAGCCACTGGTGGCGTTGCCCAGAACCAAAAATGTTCTTACAAGCTATCAGCATGAAAATTGATGAGGAAGAGGATTGTCACTCAGCATAACAGGATAGTCTTTCAGCATCAGTATAGGCAGTCTTGAAAGGATCTCACATTAAAAAAAAACTACTCGGTTACATCAGCATCGGGTGCTTGGTAGCTGGTGATCCAAGACTGATTCATTTTTATGAAGGTCAGCTGATCGACCGATTCATTGGACAGGCGCACCTTGTGATCGGTTACAAAGTCTCCAGCAGCACTGAATGTGCGTTCCGAAAGAACGCTGGATGCAGGACAGGCCAGTAGCTCAATTGCATACTGCGCAAGCTCTTGCCAGTGATCCATCCTCAAGACCCAGTAACCCAGAGGTGGGAAAGGTGTCCAAGTCTGATCTTGCCCCTAGGTATTCTGGCGATGGTTTCTGGAACCGATCATACCTTGGGGCTGCGGACTAAAAAATTGTCTGAACGCATCGGTCAGATGGTCAGCTTCTCCACCGCTCCTTCTGTGACTGACTGAAGCCTTAGCAACACGTTGTCCAGGAGTACCAGGAAATTGTAACCTCCCAGACTCTGGAAATGCGTTGCACAGACCTTTCTGCAAGGCCTCCTAAAGATGTTTCATCCTCTGCTCCCTCTGCGATGGCAAGATAATGTCCGCAGCCTTACCCTTGTAATGTAGATCAAGGAGGGTTGCCAGCCAGTAATGAAGCCTCCCCTTGATACCACGAATACGAGGATCCTTCCGCAGGCTTTGCAGGATCAGGGAGGTCATGCAGCGTAGGTTTCCAGAGTCCTCTGGGGCACTAAGAACAACATGATCCGCAGCCACCTCCTCCCAGCCACGTACAAGTCCATGGGTTTCTTCAGACTGTAAATGATCCCTTGAAGACTGCTGCTGATGCTGAGTGCCAGGCTCCACCTCCATGCTGACACAATCCTCCTCCTCCTCGTACTCTTCCTGTGTTATCGACAGGCACGCAGGAACACTGTCTGGATAAAGGGGGCCTTGAGAGGTAAGGAAGTCCTCCTCTTCCTCCCTCTGTTCTGCCTCAAGTGCCCTGTCCATTATTCCACGCAGCATGTGCTCCAACAGGTGGACAAGAGAGACAGGGTCACTGATGCATGCACTGTCACTGCTCACTATCCTCGTGGCCTCCTCAAATGGTGACAGGACAGTGCATGCATCCCTGATCATAGCCCACTGGCGTGGGGAAAAAAACAAGCTCCCCTGACCCTATCCTGGTGCCATAGTCACATAGGTGCTCATTGATGACCCTCTGCTGCATGTGCAGCCGCTGCAGCATGGCCAAGATTAAGTTCCACCTGGTGGGCATGTCACAGATTAGGCGGTTCTTGGGCAGGTTAAATTCCTTTTTGAGGTCAGCCAGCCAAGCACTGGCATTATATGACCTGCAGAAATGCACACAGACTTTCCTGGCCTGCCTCAGGACATCCTGTAAGCCCGGGTACCTGCCCAAGAACCGCTGCACCACCAAGTTAAGGACGTGAGCCAAACAGGGCACATGGGTCAGTTGTCCCTGTCGGAGGGTGGAGAGGAGGTTGGTGCCATTGTCGCAAACCACCATACCTGGCTTAAGCTGGCGTAGCGTCAACCACCTCTGAACCTGTCCCTGCAGAGCTGACAGAATCTCTGCCCCAGTGTGGCTCCTGTCCCCCAAGCACACCAGCTCAAGCACCGCATGGCATCTTTTTGCCTGCGTGCTTGCATAGCCCCTTGAACGCCTACGGAGCACCGCTGGTTCCAAGGACAAATCAACACAGGAAGAGGCCATGGAGGAAGAAGAAGAGGAGGAGGAGGAGAGAGGTGTGGCAGAATCACCACTAGTAGAATTTTGGACGCGTGGTGGTGGAACAACCTCCAACACTACTGCACCCTGTCCTGCATCCTTTCTAGGTGCCAGAAGAGTCACCCACACCCGTAACATAACCCCGCCGCCTTCTGACATCACGGGGAATGCCACATGGAAGTCTCCGCCAAGTCCCCATGCGTCAGAGGGGGGTGGGGTCACTGGGTGGCCCCGCCCCCCCATTATTTAAGAACCGTCGGAAGAGGAGAAGCATCACACAGCGGGAGCCTCCCTCCATGCCATCATGGATGCAGAGCGGCCCGAAAAGAAGATGAAGACAAGAAGAAGCCGAGGAGGAGATGCCGGACGAGAACACCGGAGAAAGAACCAGAAGAACCAGAAGAAGAAGAAGATGGAGGAAGAAACCAAAGGAAGATAGAAGAAAGAAGATAGAAGACATAAGAAAGAAGAAGCATTTAAATAAAGGAATTGTCAAAAACTGTTTCTTGTCATTTTTAACAGTTTTGACAGTTTTTTTTGTGAAATGGTAGCTGTACTTTTGTACCTGGGAAAAAAATGCAGTGCTACCAAGGTGAAGTGGAGATGGGTAAGACTCAATTAAAGAAAAATGTGTTTGACAGTGAAAACATGTGTTCAAAATGACATATATAAAAAAAATATATAAATGGTGCAACCACTGTGTAAAAAGTCCACTTGTAGCAAAGGAATAGTTCCAAACCCAAATCAAAAGGGGAACTAACATCTACAAGTAAAAGTATTGTGAGTCCTGAAAAAACAAAGTCTATAGTACACCATGTGAGTCCGTGGCTATAAACCAACATCAAGGTACAGAACTTCCGTAGCTGCAAACCAACATCACAGTGTGGGACATCAAAGTGAAATCATAAAAAGGTAAGAAAAGGGTGGATACTCTTACCAGATGACGTGGACTCCCCTGTCTTATGACATGGAGTCAATAAGGCATAGAGCCCAACCAGGGCTAAGAGCGATATCCGGAACGATGGAACCTCTGTCTCACTCCTCGGCCTCCCTGATGGGATGAAAAGGTATCCGGAGAGGCGACCAGCTGGGCATCAACAAATGTCGTCCGTGAAGAAGACGAAGACAAACTTGGTCCAGGCCTCGTGATGTAATTGGGCTGCTGGAGGCAGTTTCTTTCATTGGGATGATATGCAAATAAAAAATAAAGGCTTCTGCATAGTGCAGGTAAACCAGGGATTTTTATTTCTAAAAACACCGTACACAAAGTGGATAAAAGTGATCACTGTTTAAAATAAACAAAGGCAGCGTAAGGAAGGGGAGATTGCCCGACGCATTTCGACCAAGAGGGTCTTCAACAGGGGCATGACCTTCCCCCTCCACGCTGCTCCTATATATAAATATCTTGTCTAACAAGGTAATGCCTACAACCAATCACAATCTGGCCAATAAGGTCAGATGATCCGGAACTAGATCATTTTAACATCTAGACCAATAGGGTTCCTTTATTAAATGGCATGTGAAGGAGGGATCCAATGGCGCAGTCTGACAGTGAGATTCCTGCCCAGAAACTGAACCGCCACATGTCAAACAATAGAGAACCGTTCGGCGGTAAAAAGCCCGCCGGATGTCACTTCCTGGTCATGTGATGTGAGAGGGGCGGTGTCACGGCTCCCTGTCCCAATCGGCAGAGGCCGTATGGTACATAGGGTGGAAGGAGGCAAGCTAGAGAACCGGATCTCACCAGCATGAGTCCCGATCATGTGATCGGATCAGATGCTGTCACATGACTGCACACATATATAGACCCTCAGTATATTAAGTGGCATTATCAACATCGGACACAAGATGTCAGCACCGAAATCAATTAGTGCATACAAAGATACAATAAATAATAAGTAAAAAAGGAACATGGCAAAGTAATAGTAAACAGCATTACTTAAATCAGACACTAGATGTCAGAGTTTGACCAGATAAATGCTTTCAAAATATACATTACAATAAACAAAAACAAATGTATAGACTAAAAAATTATTATGTGTAACCTGACTAGAAGGGCAGCACATTAGAAAACAAATATTGGATCCAAAAAATATTGGAACAATAAATTATAAAACTATATAAATTATATGAAGGAAAAGACAAATACATAAAAAAATAATGATATTAAAAAAATGAGACAATCCTGGGACAGTATGAAAAACTTTTGTACCCCCTTACCATTTCACACAGGGGGGGAGGGCCAGGATCTGGGGGTCCCCAATGTTGAGGGCATGTGGCCTGGTATGGTTCAGGAGGGGGGGGCGCTCTCTCGACCCCCCCTCTTTTCCTGCGGCCTGCCAGGTTGCGTGCTCGGATAAGGGTCTGGTATGGATTTTTGGGGGGGACCCCACGCCATTTTAAAAAAAAAAATTGGCGCGGGGTTCCCCTTAAAATCCATACCAGAGCTGAAGGGTCTGGTATAGATTTTAAGGGGGACCCCATGCCATTTTTTTATTTTTGGCTGGGGTTCCCCTTAATATCCATACCAGACCTGAAGGGCCTGGTATGGAATTTAGGGGGACCCTCCACCTCATTTTTTTTTAAATTTTGGTTCGGGGTTCCCCTGTGGAGAATTCCCATGCCGTTTTTATCAATGAACTTTTATGTGTATTGTCGGACCGGCAATTCATTAATAGCCGCGAGTAGTTTTAAATGACTTTTTTTCCTTTGAAATGTCATTTTGCTGTCAGACTGTTCTAAACACGGGAAACATGCGCCCCTTTACAGGCATACTATAGACACCCCCCAGGTACGAAATTTAAAGGGATATTACACTTTTATTGCTTCACTTTAAGCATTATTAAAATCACTGCTCCCGAAAAAATTACAGTTTTTAAAACTGTTTTTTGCATTGATCCATGTCCCCTGGGGCAGGACCCAGGTCCCCAAACACTTTCTATGACAATACTATGCATATAAGCCTTTAAAATTAGCACTTTTGATTTCTCCCATAGACTTTTAAAGAGTGTTCCGCGGCATTCGAATTTGCCGCGAACACCCCAAATTGTTCGCTGTTCGGCGAACTGGCGCACAGCCAATGTTTGAGTCGAGCATGAGTTCGACTCGAACTCGAAGCTCATCCCTAAACACCAGTCTACCAATTGTCTTCAGGTAGCTTTAGGTGCACACTGTGCAGAGGACACAGTACACTAACTGTAAATACTGCAGCTGCCTGCCTGTGGTATTAATAGGATCAGAACAACAGCAATTGTATTCAGGTAGCTTTAGGTGCACACTGTGCAGAGGACACAGTACACTAACTGTAAATACTGCAGCTGCCTGCCTGTGGTATTAATAGGATCAGAACAACAGCAATTGTCTTCAGGTAGCTTTAGGTGCACACTGTGCAGAGGACACAGTACACTAACTGTAAATACTGTAAAAACACCTGCCTGCCTGTCAGTATATTAGGAAAAGAATAACAGGAATGGATCTAGCTAAACTGAATACAGTGTATATATATACACACAACACCTAGGATGCATATATATACACGCAATACACTGTGCAGCTAACTGACTCGCCTGCCTACTCTATCTAACTTAAATCAAATGACACTGTCTCTCTGTCTCTCTCCGCCGCCACAACACACTACACAAGGCCGCCATGCAGGCGGCCTTATATAGTGTGGGGCATGTACTAAACCCCCTGAGCCATAATTGGCCAAAGCCACCCCGGCTTTGGCCAATTATGGCTCTCTGTACAGACTGCGCTGTGATTGGCCAAGCATGCGGGTCATAGTGTATGCTTGGCCAATCATCATCCAGCAATGCACTACGATGCCACAGTGAATTATGGGCCGTGACGCGCCAACTTGAATTTGGCGCAAAACGGCCCATAACGTTTGCAATTCGACGAACGGTCGAACAGGCGATGTTCGAGTCAAACATGGGTTAGACTCGAACTCAAAGCTCATCCCTAATGTTAAATATGGTATACAATTATACAACTTGGTATTTTAAGTGCAGCGCTAATAAAAAAACAACATGACAAATTTTCAAATGAAAAAAGGTATACAAAAGAAAACTAAAGCAGAGTCCCAATGAAAATTTTAGTCCATAAATAAAGCATGAAACAGACATCCATTCAGGTGAAATATCGTTGGCAAATTGCAAAGAAATCGTGAAAGATCCTTCAAAGAATGTGCATCCAACTCCACACCCAAGTGAGTAAGTAGCCTGCTTATCAGCTATCCGTGACCACTAAAACAATGGTCTCACCCAGCACAGGGAAATTGGTCTCCCCAAGACCCTTAAAGATGTCTGGAACCACAGCTAGGACAATATCACTCAAAAAATATAAAAGAAAATGCTTCAGTAGTGCAGTACATTATAGAATTGAATTTAATATAATAAGTGGGTTGCACTTACAGGATATAAAATGTTCAAAGGCAACACAAGGTACAGCAATGTGTCTCGTAATGGACACAGCGGTGTCTCCTCAGGCTTCCCTTCACTTCCTATTCCGTTTACCCATCAACCTCCTGAGAGGAAAAACGTGATGATGTCACCGTTGTAGGCTCCACCCTACGCGTTTCGTCACTTTCGGACATTGTCTGGGGATTGTCCAGGTGCGTATCTCATCACGCATATCGATGTTATAGCCCAGCAGTGCCATCTTAACTACTGGCCGCTGAGTTAGTATGATAGTAGAATCGGGGCAGTGCCGCCATTTGAACTGCTGGCCACCATCATAAACAAGGAAGTATAGAAGCCAAGAAATATATATATAGGAAGAATCATCGCCATCTAATGGCGAACGAGAAAAATGGGACTGGAAAAATACCGTATTTATCGGCGTATAACACACACTTTTTTCCCCTTTAAATCAGGGGAAAATCGTGGGTGCGTGTTATACGCCGATCCTCCCCGATCCCCCTCTGATTGTGAGCAGAAGAGCAACTGCCGCCGATATCTATACATAGCTGAGTGTACTCAGCTATCCTCGGCTAGTTCCGCTGAAGTCACGCCCAGTCCCGCCCTATGATGGACATAACACAGGGACTGGGCGTGACTGTGAGCGGAGCTATCCAAGCTTAGCCGAGTACATATGGGCGGCGCTCGGCTCCGCTCACAGTCATGCCCAGTCCCGCCATAGGACCTGTGTTATGTCCATCATAGGGCAGGACTACGAGAGGAGTCGAGAAGAGCAGAGATACACAGGACCGGCTCTGTGTATCTCGACGGTGCCATTTTCAAACTGCAGTGACACTGACATGTCACTGCAGTTTAACTGCAGCCTGGGCAAGGCTGCAAATGACACTGACAAGGCTCCAGATGGACACTGACAAGGCTGCAGATTGACACTGACAAGGCTACAAGGCTGCAGATGGACGCTGACAAGGCTGCAAGGCTGCAAATGACACTGACAAGGCTGCAAGGCTGCAAATGACACTGACAAGGCTGCAGGGCTGCAAATGACACTGACAAGGCTGCAAAGGCTGCAAATGGCACTGACAAGGCTGCAAATGACACTGGACAAGCATGCAGATGGACGCTGTGCAAGGCTGCAAATGGACACTGATAAGGCTGCATTGATGGGATTTAAATGTAAGTTTTTTTCCTTAAAATTCCCTCCTAAACTTGGGGTGCGTGTTATACGCGGGCGCGTGTTATACGCCGATAAATACGGTATGTGAATAACATTCACTAATATAAGGCAAGGAATCAGAATAGGAAGCTGGAAGCCGAGCTGACACTGCATACTTGGTATGAAGAGAGACAGTAGAGTATACTTGGAAGTACAATTTTAACAATGATGTCAGCAAATTATTAAAAAATATAAAAATGAAAATATTGATTATAAAAATAATGATAATTTAAAACAAATTAAAATATATGTATAAAAAATATATATACAGTCAGGTCCATAAATATTGGGACAGCGACACAATTCTAATCTTTTTGGCTCTATACACCACCACAATGGATTTGAAATGAAACGAGCAAGATGTGCTTTAACTGCAGACTTTCAGCTTTAGTTTGAGGGAATTTACATCCAAATCAGGTGAACGGTGAGTTACAACAGTTTGTGTATGTGCCTCCCACTTTTTAAGGGACCAAAAGTAATGGGACAATTGGCTGCTCAGCTGTTCCATGGCCAGGTGTGTGTTATTCCCTCATTATCCCATTTACAAGGAGCAGATAAAAGGTCCAGAGTTCATTTCAAGTGTGCTATTTGCATTTGGAATCTGTTGCTGTCAATTCTCAATATGAGATCCAAAGAGCTGTCACTGTCAGTGAAGCAAGCCATAATTAGGCTGAAAAAACAAAACAAACCCATCAGAGAGATAGCAAAAACATTAGGTGTGGCCAAATCAACTGTTTGGAACCTCCTTAAAAAGAAAGAACGCACCGGTGAGCTCAGCAACACCAAAAGACCCGGAAGACCACTGAAAACAACTGTGGTGGATGACCGAAGAATTCTTTCCCTGGTGAAGAAAACACCCTTCACAACAGTTGGCCAGATCAAGAACACTCTCCAGGAGTTAGGTGTATGTGTGTCAAAGTCAACAATCAAGAGAAGACTTCACCAGAGTGAATACAAAGGGTTCACCACAAGATGTAAAACATTGGTGAGCCTCAAAAGCAGGAAGGCCAGATTAGAGTTTGCCAAACAACATCTAAAAAAGCCTTCACAGTTCTGGAACAACATCCTATGGACAGATGAGACCAAGATCAACTTGTACCAGAGTGATGGGAAGAGAAGAGTATGGAGAAGGAAAGGAACTGCTCATGATCCAAAGCATACCACCTCATCAGTGAAGCATGGTGGTGGTAGTGTCATGGCATGGGCATGTATGGCTGCCAATGGAACTGGTTCTCTTGTATTTATTGATGATGTGACTGCTGACAAAAGCAGCAGGATGAATTCTGAAGTGTTTTGGGCAATATTATCTGCTCATATTCAGCAAAATGCTTCAGAAATCATAGGATGGCGCTTCACAGTGCAGATGGACAATGATCCGAAGCATGCTGCAAAAGCAACCAAAGAGTTTTTTAAGGGAAAGAAGTGGAATGTTATGCAATGGCCAAGTCAATCACCTGACCTGAATCCGATTGAGCATGCATTTCACTTGCTGAAGACAAAACTGAAGGGAAAATGCCCCAAGAACAAGCAGGAACTGAAAACAGTTGCAGTAGAGGCCTGGCAGACCATCACCAGGGATGAAACCCAGTGTCTGGTGATGTCTATGCGTTCCAGACTTCAGGCTGTAATTGACTGCAAAGGATTTGCAACCAAGTATTAAAAAGTGAAAGTTTGATGGATGATTGTTAATCTGTCCCATTACTTTTGGTCCCTTAAAAAGTGGGAGGCACATATACAAACTGTTCTAATTCCTACACCGTTCACCTGATTTGGATGTAAATACCCTCAAATTAAAGCTGAAGGTTTGCAGTTTAGAGCACATCTTGTTCGTTTCATTCCAAATCCATTGTGGTGGTGTATAGAGCCAAAAAGATTAGAATTGTGTTGATGTCCCAATATTTATGGACCTGACTGTATAATTAAAATAATGAAAACCAAAGATGAATTGTTAAGCATTATTAATAAAACAATTTATGTCCCAGTCGACATTGAAGCCGAAAGAGACATAAGATTCCATATCGAAAATCCATCTGGTTTCTAACCTGGAGATTGATCTGACCATGTTTGTACCTCTCCAGCGGGGACGGATTTTTATCAAAGGCCAGGAAGAGAGTCCCTTTAACTTTTTTATCATGATATTTAGAGTAGTGTCTAGATAAATTGTGCTTTCTAAAACCACGTTTGATATTCCCCACATGTTCAGATAGGCGTACATACAATGCCCTTTTGGTACGTCCAATATATTGTTTGGAACATGGACATTGCATCAAGTACACAACATATTCTGTAGAGTAAGTGATAAATGATTCTATATTGTACAACCTGTTAGTCTGGGTAGATTGAAAAGTTTCATATTTTCGTCCCCTGAAAGAATTTATCTGACATATACTACACTTTCTGCATTGGAAAAAACACTTCATAGAATGAAAAAATGAAATAGTTTTTGGAGGATCTACTACGTTAGGAGCAATACTATGATGTAAAGAAGGTGCTCCTCTATAAATCACTAAGGGATGATCTGGAATAACAGGACCGAGTATTTTATCATTTGTAAGTATACCTCAATGCCTAATGAGGATTTTTTTGACAGAGAAATGTTGATTAGAGTATCCAGTGATCATGGACCATCCAAATGTATTGTCTGGTGCACAGCAGTTACCTTCTCTTGTTCTGTTGAGCATGTGGTCCCAATCCATATTTCTAACTTTCACAATGGTCTCTTTAATCTCTTTCTCGAGATAACCCTTTGCTAGAAACCTCATTTTAAAAATTTGTGCCTGCTGTTGATAATTTATATATGATAATTTATTTATGTGCAATTACGCCTATTGCGTTGAAATTGGCCTTTCAGGACCGCATTAAGCCATGAAGAATGGTGGCAACTGGATAGAGGGATGTAGGCATTACGGTCAGTGTCCTTAAAGTATGTATTGGTAGTCAGACGCCCATCTTTGACCGTGATATTGAGGTCAAGAAAATGAATCTGGGAGTGACTTGCCTCATACTGTAGGGAAATACCTCTATCTATGGTTAAATCTCGAGAAGAACGCCTCAAAGGAAGGCAAGTCCCCATCCCATAGGAGAAGGACATCATCAATGTACCTTCTCCATGGGCGTAGCTCTTTAGGGGGGTCAGTATCAATCACCTATATTTCCCAACGTGCCATAAACATGTTAGCCTGGCTGGGCCCAAATTAAGCGCCCATTGCTATGCCACGAGTTTGTAGGAAAAATTCTCCCCCAAACCAATAATAGTTATGGCCTGTTGTGAAAACAAGAAGATCTAAAATGAAATCTCTCTGTACCTGTGACAAAGAATAATCTTGTTAAAGGTAAAACTTTACTACTTCTAGGCCATGCTGGTGCAATATGACTGTATAGAGAGAAGCCACATTGGCTGTTGCCAAAATGTAGCCCTCTCTCCACTCACACTCGCCCAGCAAGTTGATGACCTGTGTTGTATCCGTTATATAAGAAGGGGTTGCAACCACCAGAGGCTGTAGAAATTCATCAACATACCTGTCTATCCTAGCCATCACCAAGTCGATGCCACCAATTATAGGGCGACCCGGTGGCTTGGAAAGATTTTTGTGGACTTTAGGCAAGTAGTACATAACTGGTACTCTCGATGCAGAGGGCACCAGGTATGTCTTTTCTTTATTATTCAAAACTCCTTGCTGGAATCCATCATCAACTAGATTCAAAAGCTCTTTCTTAAACTTATCTGTAGGGTTTGAATCTAATTGTGTATAAGTCACACAATCAGATAAGAGCCTGTTCATCTCATCTAGATAATCGCATTTGTCAAGGATGACGATACCGCCACCCTTGTCCGCAGGACGTATGACGATGTCATTACGTGCGCAGATTTGTTTCAGATTATGATGAAAATCACTCTTGGTATTAGCTCTTAAGGTTTTGAGTGCTACCAAGTCGCTAAGTACCAATTCTTTAAAAACTTGTATGGATGGTGCAACAAAACAGTGAATAGTGAAGCGTTTGAAAAATCCGTATGCAGCATCTGAACGGTATCTCCACCTTCTACCCTATTCTAAGGTGAAGAATTATCTACTTCACCTATAGCAATCTGGGGTATAGTATTGGAAACAAATTGGCTTTGGTTCCCTATTGGGTTTAGAATAAAATGTCTCTTAATGTTCATTCTACAGATGAATTTGCGCACATCAATAAATGTTTCAAATTTTTTGAGTTTGTGGGGGGGGTGCAAATTTTAACCCTTGACTAAGGACTCTTTGTTCACCTAAGGATAGTTGGGCTAAACTCAAATTAAAGACACCATTAATATCTAGTGTTTTCTTTTCTTTGGACCTGACCCTCCTCCCACCTCTAATGCTCTCTTTTTTCGTGGGCTCTTTTGGCTCTGTTGTTGCCCATGGGAAAAGAACGAGAATGTTCCGCTTTTCAAAGTCAAAAGGGTAATTTTGATAATCCTCTCTCTGCCTTATTGGGTAATCCATATATTGGTTCGGGTGCCTAGTGATGTCCCTCTTCAAAATACTCATCCTGATAGTATGAGAGAGGGGCAAATCTATTCTGAAGAGGTACTTGGTTGCCTCTAGGGGTCTGTCCATTTAGAGCTTGCACATATTGAATCACTTAATCTCTAGGGTCTTCCCTATGATCCCGTTGTCCCTGATAATTATGATTCTCACTATAAGATACCCTTTTGGGGTGGGTAACCTCCTCTAGTAGTATCCTTACGGGCCAAATTATTTTGATTGGCCCGCTGGAACACACCAGGTTGACGTGGTTTTGTTTCATTATGTTTGTTGTTAATAGGTTTGATTTGGTGGAAATAAAAACCCTCTGGTTATGCCCAGGGACATAACCCCTCTGTACATTCATATTATTCCCTCTGACTTGCAATGAAGATGGCATAGTCATATTATGGAATGAAATGGTGGAGGGCTGGGGTAAGACAATGGGGGGTATGGCTAGTCCCCCACTCTCCATGGGCTCATCCACTTTAATCTGCCATTTGAACACAACTTTATTAGAATATTCAGAGATTGTATTTTTTCTTCTTTTTGATCTTTTGATTGTTATCTTCTTTTTCAAGAAATTGTCTCAAATGATCAGATTTTTGTTTGTAAGTTTCTTGATCTTTAAATGGATTCAATTTATCCTTAACCAAAGTAATTTCATTATTGAGTGACCTGAGTTTATTATGTTTCTTAGCCAATAAAAATTGGAGAAACTTAATACCAGTCTCATTGAAATACACAAAGCATCCTTCTAGGTCTGTTTCACCCTTTTGGGGATTCACTTCCCACCTGAGGCTGCGGGGTACTATTTTTTGTGCAATGTACTGTTCAAGGTATGCTACATCCCAACTGCTGTGCAACTCAGATACTAGAAGGTTTTTGAGTCTAAGGAACAGACCACTTATCTCAGTCTGCTCAACATTCCCATCAAGCACCCCTTCAGTACTGATATTATGTTGGGACCTATAATCAAAAATATCCATGATGATCTTTCAGCTGCAACATTCTAGTATTAAATAATACGTGTGAAAAAAGAAGCCCAAAGGTTAATGCTGCTCTAGAAAAAGGTTTTTGTGCTATATGTGAAATATAGTGAATAGGCTAAGCTGCCAGCACTAAAGTGTCTAATGGAAGAACTCAAAATTGATAAATATATTCAAAGTAAGTGCAGCGCTAATAAAAAAAACAACATGACAAATTTTCAAATTTTCAAGTGAAAAAAGGTATACGAAAGAAAACGAAAGCAGAGTCCCAGTGAAAATTTTAGTCCATAAAAATTGAATTCAATATAATAAGTGGGTTGCACTTACAGGATATAAAACGTTCAAAGCAGCTTTCACTGCTACAAAAAATCAGGGCTTGCAATGCACTGTTCAGCGCCGCAAGGCATTGTGGTTAGTTCGGGGGGGCCGAACAAACGGTCGAATGACCCATTTGTTCGGCTGTTCGCCGAATGACCGAACAACGAAAGTTCACTGGGAAGATCTGTGTGCTGCTGCTTCTCCTCCCCCCAGCTCTTACTCAGCTGAGAACAAAGGCAATGTGATCACTTATAAAAAAGGGGAAAAAGGGTATTTATAATGTTTTTTATATCTATACAAAAATGTTCTGCATTTAACTTCTATTTTAAACTGAATGAATTGTTTCACAAGGTGATCGTTTACAATCACTTTAGGAAGTCCTGGATGATTCTTGCTCACCAAGAAATCATTGGATCACCCCTAGTGGCAGGAACACCCAAGGCAACATTCCGACCAAAATGTTTCTTTAGCATTGGCCGCGCATGCGCAGCAGTGTCTCCTGCCACCAGACCATGATGTGGTGTCCATCCGCACGTCGGCGGCCCTGCAACGGCTCATGTCATCACGCAACGCATGCACGGTGACGCTGGACGCCGTGCAAGCCGGGGGATTGCCATGGAGATGAGTCCCCACTGATGCCAATTTCAAGTGTCAGAATTGTATGTGGGGGGGCGTGTCCGGGATGGCAGAGGGAGCAGGTGTGTGAGGCCTGAGCTCCCACAGATCGGGACTTAATCCTGCGATTTTGGGGTGCAGACACAGGACAAAAGACCCTCCTGTGCCCCCTCTCACCTCTGGGACACCTCTGGGGTACATATCAGTGGTAACCCCCATCAAAAAAGCTCCGGAATAGGCCGCGCCGCTGAGAACCGCGGACTAGGCCAAAGCCGCGGCCTCGCCTGAATTTCCGGCCCGCTCAGGGAGCCAGGCCGGCGCGGACGAAAAAAAACTCCCCTTCCCGGGGGTAAAAACGCCGGGAGAGTGACCATCCTGTCCCCCCATCATCCCTGGGGCACCTCTGGAGTACACATCAGCGGAATCCACCATAAAAAAAGCTCCGAAATAGGCCTAGCCGCCGAGAACCGCGGACTAGGCCGAAGCCGCGGCCTCGCCTGAATTTCCGGCCCGCTCAGGGAACCAGGCCGGCGCGGACTGAAAAAACTCCCCTTCCCTGGGGTATAAACGCCGGGAAAGTGACCATCCTGTCCCCCCATCATCCCTGAGGCACCTCTGGGGTATGTATAGGAGGAATTCCCAGCAAAAAGCCCGAAAAAAGGCCGCCCCGCTGAGCAACGTGGACAAGGCCGAAGCCGTGGTCTCGCCTAAACTTCCTGCCCACATGGAGAACCAGGCCGGCGGATCGACTGAACCGGAGCGGCTCCCAGACTCGGCGGCGGACTTTAAAGCTGTCATGCAGGCCATAACCTCCCTAACGGAAAAAGTGGATCATATACAGACTCATGT
This sequence comes from Lithobates septentrionalis, assembly GCA_037952835.1. Classification (NCBI taxonomy): domain Eukaryota; kingdom Metazoa; phylum Chordata; class Amphibia; order Anura; family Ranidae; genus Lithobates; species Lithobates septentrionalis. The sequence goes on along the minus strand of JBBDGP010000525.1, from coordinate 1,625,190 downwards.
GGAATTTATTAGGAAGGACTTTGACACTCTGAGAGGCCGCATGCACGAGGTGGAACAGAGGGTCTCACAAAATGAAGACACGGTACGTGACCATGGGGCTGATTTACATGAGTTAAAAACCAAAGTTAAAGTGCTGGAGGCAAGAGCGGAAGATGCCGAGAACCGCAACCGAAGGAACAACTTGCGAATTTTGGGGCTTCCGGAGGGAGCAGAGGGAACGGATCCCACCGCGTTTGCTGAACGTCTCTTGCAACAATTGCTCCCCTCGGCACGGTTTTCGCCATTCTTCACAGTGGAGAGAGCGCATCGCATACCCTTTACCAAGGGCCCACAAGGTGCGCCACCTCGCACCTTCATCTTTAAATTACTTCATTTTCGTGACCGTGACCTGGTGATGAAGGAGGCGAGGGCACAGGGTGAACTCCGCTTTGAAAATGCCAAACTCCTGATTTTTCCAGATTATTCGCTGGAAACACAGAAACAACGGAAATCCTTCGACGCAGTGAGAGCCAGACTTCGAGCCAAGCATATCAAGTACAGTATGCTGTTCCCAGGAAGATTGAGAGTCGAAGATGGCGAATCGGTGCGGTTCTTCAATTCTCCTGAGGATGCCTCCACGTGGATCGACACGCTACCTCGCAGATAAGTTTTACCACAAAAGAAAATCTGTTTATTTCTAGTTATGTGTGCCACGACCGACCGGTGATCTAGAGACGTGCCTCCTTTACTTATTGGCCTGATCATCATTCCTGCCCAAGTCAGTTCCCTGTGTGATCTGCACCAATGTGCCTTACGATAGAAGGGAACCCGGGGGACCACCGGTTTCCTAAATGTCTATTGATTCCCTGAGATGTTTTGATTGGAGGATTGGGAGTCATTGGTCTCTTTGCACATCCACCTTTCCCCCCCCCCTCCCTCATCCTCCCCGATAATGTCGGTCGTGGCCAAGAAAGCATAACTGTTCCTGCAATGTTGAGGTTTAAGTTCGTACCCCCGGCTGATGCCGGGAGACTGCACCCACCTATTATTATGATCCGATCTCCAGCAGAGGACTGGATGTTTTTCATCACCTGACTGCTGCTTGTGGTTGCTGTTCCGCTCACGGTACCCCGTTACAGGCGTGTTCGCCTTGGTTCTGAGTTGGGATCCTGAGCCTCCCCGAGGTTTGGGTCGGGGCTGGCGGGGTGGGGGGCTTGGTTGGGAATGTTTTGTTATACTTTGTTGATTTGCTGTTTTTTCACAGGCGATGCAAATTTTCTTGTCACAGGATGCTCCAGGTGCCATGTCCTGACCTTGTCAAGGGTCCGGGCCTTGCAACTGCTTATATATGGTGATATATGGATGATAAATGTGTTCTCGAGCGTAGATGGCTGATTGTACCATAATTTCATGGAACACCAGGGGCCTGAATTCCTCTGTTAAAAGATCGCTGGTGTTCCAGTTCCTTAAAGCACACCACCCCCATATCTGCATATTACAAGAGACCCATTTGATGGGAAGCAAACTTCTGAGTTTGAGACGACCCTGGGTGGGACACCAGTACCACTCCACATATACTAATTACTCCAGGGGGGTTAGCATTTTAGTGCACAAGTCCACGCCATTTAGACTGCTGGCGCTGGAGCTTGACCCTGCCGGTCGGTTTGTAATTTTACATGCCATTGTGGACATACTGGAGTTGGTAGTGGTGGGATTGTACCTACCCCCCTGGCCTCTATAAGGGTGCTTAACCAAATTATCTCTAAAATAGCTGCCTTTGGTACAGATAATGTGGTAATACTGGGAGACTTTAACTTGGTCCCGGACCCTGCAATGGACAGACTCACATCGGGGACAGGCTGGCATTCAGAGCTGTCCTCTTGGGCGGATGCGTCTAACTTGACTGACGTGTGGAGGTGGTGTCATCCTTCTCGGCGTGCCTACACTTGTCACTCAGCCTCCCATAAGACCCTGTCACGGATAGATCTTGCCTATGTGGGGGGTTCTGTCCTGCCCATGGTTCGGGACATCAATATACTCCCCCGTGGCATATCCGACCACGCTCCGCTCGCCTTAAAGCTTTCTGTATCTAACGCCCCAGGGGAAAATCTTTGGAGGTTATCCAGATTTTGGTTGACTGACAGTAGGGTGTCCGAACCCTATAGATCCGAGGCGATACAATATTGGAGAGACCTAGACCAATCAGAGGCCCTGACCACATCCTGGGATGCATTTAAGGCCTTCACTAGGGGCAGTTTTCAAACACATATCCGAAAGATCCGGAAGGATCTGAGGAGAGAAACACAGACAGCCGAGAGAGGGGTAGCAACATTGGAGGAGGCATATTCCACAACAGGATCCTCTGAGATTTACTTGAATTTCCAGGCAGCGTTGAGAGACGTTCTTTTACTACGCACAGCGGCCACAAAGACCAAATTTTTACACCAGCCACAAAGAATCTTTGAACATGGAGAAAAAACAGGCAGTATGCTGGCATGGATGGCGAGGGAAAGCTCCTCCCCGGTGACCATTTCATCTATTGGTGATTCGGACGGGACGATCTTGACTGATCCCGCGGACATCAATAATAAATTTGCTTCATTCTACCGGGACCTCTACGGTTCTCGGATGGGATGTTCGGATGAGGAACTGACCGGTTACCTTGACGGGGTGGAGCTCCCTTGCCTGACATCCACGTTTAGGGAGGCGTTAGAGGGTCCGATACAATTAGAAGAAATACAGCGAGCAGTAGCCTCCCTGCAAAACGGTAAGACACCAGGCCCAGACGGAATTCCAGCAGAATTCTATAAAACATATGCTGAAGAAATTCTCCCATCGTTTAGATTAATGCTCCAAAAAGCCACGGAAAGGGGCTCATTACCCCCGACTATGGCTGAAGCGGTCATAGTGGTCATTCTTAAGCCTGGCAAACCCCCTGATCAGTGTGCCTCGTATCGGCCAATATCACTCCTTAATGTCGATGCAAAGTTACTGGCCAAAGTACTGGCCAGACGGTTGAATACTGTGATCACGGCACTGGTCCACCCAGATCAGTCTGGATTCATGCCAGGAAGGGGAACCGATTTAAACATCAGGCGCCTCCTTACGCACCTCTCTAGGGCAGGTGAGGACGGCTCGGAGGTAGTGGCCTCTCTAGACGCCGAGAAAGCTTTTGACTCGGTGGAGTGGCGCTACCTCTGGGCTGTCCTGCGCAAATTTGGATTTGGCCCTCGCTTCATTGGCTGGGTGCGGATGCTATATAATAACCCATCAGCATGCATACGAACAAACAACTCATTGTCATCTTCCTTTCCTCTATCTAGGGGTACTAGGCAGGGTTGTCCGCTTTCTCCTGGGCTGTTTGCCCTAGCTATAGAACCCATGGCTGCCCGCATTAGAGCCTCCCCTCTGGTACAGGGCATCCAGGTGGGAGTAGTGGTAGACAAAATATCCCTTTATGCTGATGATACCCTACTTTTTCTCAAAGACATATCCTCCCTTTCACCAGCACTTCGAATAATTGATGAGTTTGGCATCTACTCGGGCTTTAGGGTAAATTGGGGAAAATCGATAATCTTCTCATTAAGTGCATCTGGTCAAAACCCACCGACAGGTACCCCCCTAAACTGCACACCTGAATTTAAATATTTGGGAGTACGGATTAGAGCTCCACTGTCCACATATTTTGAATTGAATCTTCAGCCACTTTTAAAAAATCTGTCGCAAAAATGTACAACATGGAAAACTCTCCCCCTTTCCCAGTGGGGAGAGTAAATTTAATTAAAATAATATATTTGCCCAAATTTTTGTACTTTTTTCGAAATTCACCTCTGATCCCCCCGCCTTCGTTTTTTACCAAATTAAAAGGTATATTGTCTTCCTTTATCTGGAATGGTAGGCCCCCGAGACTGGCCTTGGCTACCCTTCAGCTGCCCATTACCCAGGGGGGTTTGTCCCTACCGGATTTCCAGGTATACTTCTGGGCGGCCGTCCTGGTGACGGTTAGATGGTGGTTCTCTCAACCACGTGATAACCCGGCAGTGAGCCTGGAAGCCGCCATCATGGGGTCCTACTCCTCTCTCAGTAATGTGGTGTTCAGAGGAGTGAAATCCCACCCTGGTATTACAGATCTGATGAGCACTACTATCATAGTTTGGAACAAGGCTAGAAATAGTTTCAACAACCCAGAGAGGTTTTCCCCGCACATCCCTCTTTGGGGCAACCCTAGACTGCCGCATTTGAAATCTGTCCCAGACCCTCAAGTCTGGGCAAGAAAGGGAATTACTAAACTAAAGCACATTGTGCAGGGTGGCAAACTGAGAACATTTTCAGATCTCAAAAATGCTTACTCACTACCGGGCTGGATGCTGTTTAGATATTATCAACTCCGACACGCCTATAGGAAGCAGTTTCCATCTATTATCCAGTTAGAATCAGACCCTGTGGAGGGACTGCTTACATCAAAAATCATAGATAGACCACTGTCTACTCTATATTTTCATTTGTCCATACCCCCTGCAAAGAAACTTGAAAAAACTTTTGTCAAGTGGAAGGCAGACATTCCTGATTTATCAGAGGATGAATGGGAAACATGTGTATCCTCTTTTGTGATTAACACAATATCAGCCAGAGAGCGATTTATGCAGGTCAAGTTCCTCCACAGGGCCTATTATACCCCAAAACGTCTGACAATTATGACACCTAGCAGTCCGGTGGCCTGCGCCATATGTGGTCTAGAGTCCGCCTCCTTTATTCATATGGTATGGTCTTGTCCACGCCTCGGAGACTATTGGACGGAAATATCTAACATTCTCAACCGGGTTACCTCCTTAGATGTGGGTGCTCATCCCAAGGCAATGCTATTGAACATTTTCAGTCCAGACGTTAGAGGTAAATATACCAAACTATTTTTGGGTTATGCTACGTTCTATGCCCGAAAAGAAATATTTCTCCATTGGAAGGATGTGTTACCCCCTAGAGTATCTTCATGGCGCCTAGCAATGAACTCTGTACTCCCACTATACAAACTTACGTATCTTAATCGTAATTGCCCCAAGAAATTTGATAAGATATGGTCGGGCTGGATAGATGCATGGGGTGCTGAGGTGGTGAATGATGTTCAAGTTGACGCAGAGATGCCAGCTGTTATATGACAAGATTGAATTATCTTTAAATATCATTTAGTGTATGTGTTTAATTAAGCTATTGCGGTACTTATGGTTCCTTCCTTGCCTCCCCCCCCCTCTCGCCCCTCCCCCTCCCCCCCTCCTCTTTTAAGTATCCTTAAGCCGCCCCCCCCCCCTACCCCCTCCCTTTCCCTTTCCCTCCCCTCCCTATCCCCTTCCAGCAGACCCTCTTGATTGACTACTTTAATATACTACCTCTACACCACTGTTTTGCTGCAATGCCATATACTGCTCTCATGCTTCTTTATGTTGTCTATATGGAAAATTGATCATCCATCTTGTGACTATGTACATATACTGTTAATATATCTAAATGTGCCTATGCATCGCTTGTAATGTTTAAATCTTGAATAAAAAAAATTTTCTATTGTGAAAAAAAAGAATTGTCTGTGGGTTTTCATCGGCCCATCCCTCTCTACACGTCTGCCCACCAATTTCCAATCATTTTAGGGAGTGTGCACTGACCCCACCCCAAGCATATAAACAGAGGACTTTCTCACAGAAGGGCTGGACGAGTTGGTAATCCTACAGTCTACTAAGACCCAGTTACACCATGTGGATGCTTGCTGCTCATAAGTCTATCTGTTTATTACCTGTTTGAGAGGAAATTCTACTATCCCCTCTACTTTTTCTTTCTTTTCTGACACTCTGCTTGTTTTACCTCTCTAAGTTTTGCTGACCCAAACTTTCTTTACAAGCGCATACATATCTGGGCACCTATCGTTTGCCTTAACACACAAAACAAACCAAGTGTAGCGCTGTCTCCACTATTCCTATTCCAACAGTAACAGTCTGAATGTATATTCTTCACTCTAGGTGTTGCAGCTCTCCCACAAGTCCACTGGGTGGCGGACCTAAATTTGAAAGTATATAAGGCAAGAGAGAGCGCACGCCAGACCTAGTGTATTACCGTTTAATTGATAAAATTCAATATATAGAAACGAGGGTTGCACTCACAAACATCCGGTGTAAAAAAGCATTAACAGCTCCATAGAAGCCTCCTCTCCTGGTCTGTAAAGATCAGTTGGCTCACAGTGACTTGCGGCGTGGTGAAGGGTTGTATCTGTGTCACACGCCGCTCAAACACTCACACGGACCAGCCAGCGCTCGTGGCCGGGGAGGGGATGCACGGTGATACAGCTAACTCCTCTAGCACGCTTACATGCGGTTGCTATGACAACATGTTTCGGAGGCGCGGCCTCCTTCTTCAGGTAACGCCCTCATCTCCTTTGATGATCTTATATGCTGGAACCCCCCGCCCCTCCTCATAGTCAGCCAATGGCATTTCACAGACCAGGAGCATGGAGTACACAGCAAGAAGCATCTACAAAACGGAGGGGGTTATATAGCAACAGAATTCTAAACTAGTATTTGTACAACTGTATATAGATTAATTACACTAACTTTAATATGAAAACTAATAATGACAAGAATAATCTTATCATATATTACTAGAATCTGTTAAAACACTTATTTAAAATGTACTATATAAAATATAAAACAAAACATACCTTATCTATATTAATATCATCAACAACAGAGAAACACGCTGCGAGAGAATTCTCATACATTTCAATGAATTCATAGTGTATTATACAACATCATATCAATAAAGATGTAGAAAGTCATAGTTTATATCTATACACAATTCATACAAGATATTATATCCAATTAAGAATTAATTTATAGTATTTATTTTTTATATATAGTGTATTATTTTTTTTTTGGCTTTTTGGTTTTATATGTGAAGGAGATATAAATTATAATGTATATAGTGGGGTCTCATACTGAGACAGACCCCTATCAAATATCATAATTGTCTGATTATTTGTTATACATAACGATAGTGTGAAACTATAGTATATATTAATTATATATGAATATGTATATACAGTGGGGCAAAAAAGTACTTATTTTCCACCATAATTTGCAAATAAATTCTTTCAAAAATCAGACAATGTGATTGTCTGGATTTGTTTCCACATTTTGTCTCTCATAGTTGAGGTATACCTATGATGACAATTACAGGCCTCTCTCATCTTTTTAAGTGGGAGAACTTGCACAATTGGTTGCTGACTAAATACTTTTGTGCCCCACTGTACAATTAAATGGGGAAAAAAAAAATTATAAAGATAAATAAAAAGTGAATACAACATGAAAGGATAAAAACTTAATAATGACAATTAGATTTCATTATATTATAATTTACAATTAAAATGATTTAGAAATTATAAATTTAGATTTAAGTAGGGTATTATCATATACAGTGGGGACGGAAAGTATTCAGACCTCCTTAAATTTTTCACTCTTTGTTATATTGCAGCCATCTGCTAAAATCATTTAAGTTCATTTTTTTTCCCTCATTAATGTACACAAAGCACCCCATATTGACAGAAAAACACAGAATTGTTGACATTTTTGCAGATTTATTAAAAAAGAAAAACTGAAATATCACATGGTGCTAAGTATTCAGACCCTTTGCTCAGTATTTAGTAGAAGCACCCTTTTGATCTAATACAGCCATGAGTCTTTTTGGGAAAGATGCAACAAGTGTTTCACACCTGGATTTGGGGATCCTCTGCCATTCCACCTTGCAGATCCTCTCCAGTTCTGCCAGGTTGGATGGTAAACATTGGTGGACAGCCATTTTTAGAGATGCTCAATTGGGTTTAAGTCAGGGCTCTGGCTGGGCCATTCAAGAACAGTCACAGATTTGTTGTGAAGCCACTCCTTTGTTATTTTAGCTGTGTGCTTAGGGTCATTGTCTTGTTGGAAGGTAAACCTTCGGCCCAGTCTGAGGTCCTGAGCACTCTGGGGAAGGTTTTCATCCAGGATATCCCTGTACTTGGCCACATTCATCTTTCCCTCAATTGCAACCAGTCACCCTGTCCCTGCAGCTGAAAAACACCCCCACAGCTTGATGCTGCCACCACCATGCTTCACTGTTGGGACTGTATTGGACAGGTGATGAGCAGTGCCTGGTTTTCTCCACACATACCGCTTAGAATTAAGGCCAAAAAGTTCTATCTTGGTCTCATCAGACCAGAGAATCTTCTTTCTCACCATCTTGGAGTCCTTCAGGTGTTTCTTTAGCAAACTCCATGCGGGCTTTCATGTGTTTTGCACTGAGGAGAGGCTTCCGTTGGGCCACTTTGCCATAAAGCCCTGACTGGTGGGGGGCTGCAGTGATGGTTGACTTTCTACAACTTTCTCCCATCTCCCGACTGCATCTCTGGAGCTCAGCCACAGTGATCTTTGGGTTCTTCTTTACCTCTCTCACCAAGGCTCTTCTCCCCCGATAGCTCAGTTTGGCCAGATGGCCAGCTCTAGGAACGGTTCTGGTCGTCCCAAACGTCTTCCATTTAAGGATTATGGAGGCCACTGTGCTCTTAGGAACCTTAAGTGCAGCAGAAATTTTTTGTAACCTTGCCACAATTCTGTCTCTGAGCTCTTCAGGCAGTTCCTTTGACCTCATGATTCTCATTTGCTCTGACATGCACTGTGAGCTGTAAGGTCTTATATAGACAGGTGTGTGGCTTTCCTAATCAAGTCCAATCAGTATAATCAAACACAGCTGGACTCAAATGAAGGTGTAGAACCATCTCAAGGATGATCAGAAGGAATGGACAGCACCTGAGTTAAATATATGAGTGTCACAGCAAAGGGTCTGAATACTTAGGACCATGTGATATTTCAGTTTTTCTTTTTTTAATATATACAGAAAGAAGTGCAGCGCTGGATATATATATTGTGACAAACTTAACTGTAAATAATAACAAAAAGTGCAAAAGGAACCGTGATCAGAAATTAATAAAATGAGTTATCAAAAATTGTGAAAAATTAAATGAAGATCGAAAATTAGAAAACACAATTCTCGAAATCCTAGTGTCCATAAATATATAACAATAAAAATGATGAAAGAGACTTTGCTGCAAAGGTATATGCGTGACTTCCACCGCAATAAACGCCCATCACCTTAAGAAGATTAAAGGCTTACCAGACAGCCCTTAATAGAAGGCATGGTGACACCAACACTAAATCCTTGTGTGCTTCCTCTCAGCAGGTGAACCTCATCCATCATAGAAAGGATATCTTCCTCACAGATGTCTTGTAACAGATGTCTTGTAACACTCCAAGAGTAACGCATGATGCGCGGAATGTTTCTGATACAAAGTGGAGCTTTTTAAACATCCTTGCAAGGATTATTTTGTTCTTATGGATGCCTTCGGCAATTTTTAATAAAGGAAGGTTCAAATCACTCTGCACTATTATAGTCTTTTTCTCTTTTTGGACATCCACCACCGCTGCTAGCGGTCTCTTTTCATCGGACCGTCAGTGGAGGTATATGGTTCATATGAAGTGAACATTTGCTGATCCGTACTCACTATCCTGGGGGTGAGCATCTTGGAGCGTTACTCAGACATCTGCAGTCGGGAGATGGGAGAAAGTTGTAGTGTGAAGGAATGTGATGTAGATAATAATAATAATATTCTGAAAATGTCTATTTTCTTATATGTATACATATTTTTCTCCTTACTCATTATATAAGTATACAGATTAGCTCTGTTTCTATATCTTTTCAAAATGGCGGGTACCCCCTACATTCCACACATCAGAAGAACGCGGAACTGAAGATAAAACCAAGGACAGCCAAACCTCGTTATGAAGATTCTCCATCTTCTTTTCTATCTTAACCAATGAGATGTACCTATTAGACTAACATAGCAATGACGTATTTTTGGGTATAAAACATTAGCACCGCCTTGAATGAATCAGAAGTGTAAAAAGTAACGGTGCTGAGCGTGTCTCAGCGTGTTTACTTTTATATGCATGCATAGCCACACTTTCCAATTAGAGACAGCAGCAGATAACCTTGGGCTCGATTGGAGCTCTTAACCACTTGCCAACCGCCCCATAGCCAAATGACGGCTGCAGGGCGGCTGGATAACTCTGGGATCACGTCATATGACATGATTCCAGAAAACTGCTCCCGCGCGCCCCCTGGGGCGCGCACACGGGAACATCCGCTGATCGCGGCCGTTTACCATGTGATCCCTCCGTCAAATGACGGAGCGATCACATGTAAACAAACCGGCGTCATGTCATGACGCAGGATCCTCCCTCCCCTCTCTGTACCGATCGGTACAGAGGGGGAGAGATCGGATGGGAGCCGCGCTGTGGGCTGGATGTGTAGTGCCCACAGCGCAGCTCAGTGACATGTACAGTCACATCCATCCCTCCATGCTCAGCCATCCCCCCCATGCTCTGCAATGACCCTGTGCAATACTCTGCAATGATCCTGTGCAACCCTGTGCAATACTCTGCAATGATCCTGTGCAACCCTGTGCAATACTCTGCAATGATCCTGTGCAACTCTGTGCAATACTCTGCAATGATCCTGCAATACTCTGCAATGACACTGCAATACTCTGCAATGACCCTGTGCAATACTCTGCAATGACCCTGTGCAATACTCTGCAATGCTCCGCAATAGTCTGCAATACCCCGCCATACTCTGCCATACTCTGCCATACTCCGCCATACCCCGCCATACCCCGCCATACTCCGCCATACCACGCCATACTCTGCCATACCCCGCCATACCCCGCCATACTCCGCCATACTCCGCCATACTCCGCCATACCCCGCCATACTCCGCCATACTCCGCCATACCCCGCCATACTCCGCCATACTCCGCCATACCCCGCCATACTCCGCCATACTCCGCTATACTCCGCCATACTCTGCCATACTCTGCAATACTCGGTGATACCCAGCCATACTTTGCCATGCTCAGCCATACCCAGCCATGCTCGGCTGTACTCGGCCTCTGTATGTGGCCAGGCTGTGGAAGTCTCACACATGTGGTATCGCCGTACTCAGGAGGAGTAGGAGAATCTATTTTGGGGTGTCATTTTTGGTGTGTGCATGTTATGTGTTAGAAATATTGTATAAATGGACAACTTTGTGTTAAAAAAAATGTGTTTTAACCACTTGCCGCCCGCCGGCCGTCATACGACGTCCTTGACTTTGTGCAGGGATATCTGAATGATGGGTGCAGCTACAGGCATCATTCAGATATTATCTTTTTCAGCCGGCGATTCCCTACACCATAGGAATGATCATAGCGGCTGTTTCACTGCTTGATCATTCTTACAGGAGGCGAGAGCGCCCTCAGGTGCTTCTACCGACTCACTGCTACGATCGAAGCCAAAGCCAGGAACATTTTTTTTTTTTATTTTAGGCTTCCCAGCCTAGAGGTGAGATGTGGGGTCGTATTGACCCCATATCTCACTGTAAAGAGGACCTGTCATGCCATATTCCTATTACAGAGGATGTTTACATTCCTTGTAATAGAAATAAAAGTGATCAAAAAATTTATTTTTTGGAAAAAAGCCTCAAACTAAAATAAATAAAGTAAAATGAACAATAAAAAAAAAAAAAAAAAAAAATTTCCCTGTTTCCCCGTGTGCTCGCAGTCAGAAGCGAACGCATACGTAAGTTGCGCCCACATATGAAAATGGTGTTCAAACCACACATGTGAGGTATCGCTGCGATCGGTAGAGCAAGAGCAATAATGTTGGCCCTAGACCTCCTCTGTAACTCACAACATGTAACCAGTAAAAAATGTTAAAGCGTCTCCTATGGGGATTTTTAAGTAGCGAAGTTTGGCGCCATTCCACGAGCGTGTGCAATTTTGAAGGGTGACATGTTAGGTATCTATTTACTCGGCATAACTTCAGTATTCACATTATGTAAAAACATTGGGCTAACTTTACTGTTTTGTTTTTTTTAAAGCACAAAACAGTTTTTTTTTTTTAAAAAACGTGTTCGAAAAATTGCTGCGCAAATACCGTGCGATATAAAAAGTTGCAACGACCGCCATTGTATTCTCTAGGGTCTTTGCTAAAAAAACATATATAATGTTTTGGGGTTCTATGTAATTTTCTAGCAAATAAATTAGGATTTTTACATGTAGGAGAGAAATGTCAGAATTGGCCTGGGCACTCCAGAACGCCTGAAGGGGCTCCAATGCATGTTGGGCCTCTGTATGTGGCCACGCTGTGTAAAAGTCTCACACATGTGGTATCACCGTACTCGGGAGTAATAGCAGAATGTGTTTTGGGGTGTAATTTGTGGTATGCATATGCTGTGTGTGAGAAATAACCTGCTAATATGACAATTTTGTGAAAAAAAAAAAAAGAAAAAAAAAATCTTGATTTTGCAAAGAATTGTGGGAAAAAATGACAACTTCAAAAAACTCATCATGCATCTTTCTAAATACCTTGGAATGTCTTCTTTCCAAAAAGGGGTCATTTGGGGGGTATTTGTACTTTTCTGGCATGTTAGGGTCTCAAGAAATGAGATAGGCCGTCAGTATAAAGAACCCAGCGGTGATTAAATACCACCAAAAGAAAGCTCTATTTGTGTGAAAAAAAGGACAAAAAATTCATTTGGGTACAGTGTTGCATGACTGAGTAATTGTCATTCAAAGTGTGAGAGCACCAAAAGCTGAAAATTGGTCTGGTTATTAAGGGAGTTTAAGTGCCCAGTGGTCAAGTGGTTAATCATATCCTTAACAGCTGGTGCCGAAACCCGGGAGCTTCAGGCTACAGTCGAAGCCGTACCGCGATAACGTTTCGAGCGTTAACTGATAAGATAACAGAGGGGGTTTGCGCAGCCCTAACAGTATGGTAAGTTATTTATATTCTTACCACTGTACGACTTTCTTATCTTTTGGTTGACCGCTGGATTCTGTCGGTATGCTGAGACTGTTTTAGAGGCAGGTATTTCCTTGCCTGAGGCTGTTTTAACGAACCTGACGATGGGTTTCTGCTGTCTGTATTTGTTCACTGTCTGCCATTCTATGGGCTACGAAACTCAGCAGTCTAAAAGTGCTACATGTGTGTATGTGCGTTCTCATCTCCAGACGAGCTGTCGGCCTCTGGGATGAGGTGTTTCCTTGTAGCATATGGTTATAGACGGGTTACTCAAGGTTTGTCGGACCTCTGAGGGTTCTCAGGTGCTGGCTTTGCAGTCTGAGAGTGTTACAGATGTCTCACCCCCAGACGAGCTGTCGGCCTCTGGGGGTAGAGGTGTAACAGACGACTATAAACGGGGTTAAAGGGGAGTTGTCTGCCCCTGTGGTTTACCTTGTAGCCTGCTGAAATTTTGCAGTTCGAAGAGTGGCAGGTGTAATGTCCTGTCGTGAGTGTATTTGTGGTTTACTGTTTGCTATACACGAGAGGGGTTGGGGTGGGGACTGGTTAAGGTCGGAGGGGGGGCTGCCCGGGGGATCTGTTGGGTCGCGGGCCATTGCTCCCCATTACCCCTGACGTGTTTGTTCTTGTTCTGAGATTAACCGTACATTACAGGGTTATAGCAGACAGTAGCAGCTAGGAGCGCAGCCTTATGTGCCCCCACCCAAGGAATTTGTTGATAAGGAGCAGTGAGAAAGAATATTAACCCATTAGTTGTACGTATTCTCCTCTCAAGCCGTTAGCCGAGAAACAGAGAGAGAAAAGAATGTGATATTGTGAAGAATGTGATATTGTGAAGAATGTGATATTGTGAAGAGGAGAGAAGATGTTGAAATAGTTAACAAAGTTGAACGAAGTTGCGAAAGTTATGCTGCTAAAGAAACAGGGAGAAAAATCCTGTGTGATAAAGAAAATTGGATAAAGGAAGTTAAGAAAGCTGGCAATTGTATTATGTATGTGTATCACAGAGTTGATGATATGTGAACCACCATGCTATGTTGGAACTTGAAACAAAAGGAGGGGAGGGACAGCACTGCCCTCCGCCTAACAACCACTCTCTTTTCACCGCCCAAGCACAACCCACTGTGACAACTCAGCCCGGCGGCCATCTTAGTGCACCCATGCCTTCACTTTCTACCCAGCCCAGTGCACTTCCTGCCGGCGGCCATCTTGGTACACCCAGTAAGCTTAAGCACAGCCTGTACCCAGCCCCCCCTGTTTTAAACCAGGATGGTTCATACCACACACCTGTCTTCCCCAATACGGAAGCATCACATTCCCAGGCCGGATATGTTAATGATGAAGAAGCATAAAAAACAAGAAAAAATACTGCGCTACCACTAAATTGATAAACCCCCCAAAAAGCAGCAGTTAAACAGTGAGATGTGCACCAAAATAACAAAAGAAAAAGAAAAAACCGTGCTAAAATATATATGAATAAGATGAATAAGATCCACCACATATGGACATCACCTTTTGATTCACAGTTATATGCATGGACTTATATATATTTTTCTGATTATCGCAATGTTTCACATACATACATGAATTTTCCAACAGAGCTTTGGATAAGAATATTTCACATATCTTATTCCTATATATTTTAGCGTGGTTATTTCTTTTTCTAATGATGAAGAAGCATCTAAGTGGGAAGCCCAACAAAAGGCAGCAAGGCCACCCGCTGATTTAACCCGCAACCCGGCTCCGGACTCACAGTTCCGAGAGGATCTCAAACACATGCTGGCAACCGTAAAGAACAGTGCCCCTTGCCAGCCCCCGCCCCAACAACAGTCTCGGTTACCAGAAGGGGCACCAGTGATGTATGTCGCTTTTACTCCATCACAAGCAGCGGCCTTAGTGACAAGTCTGCCTGACCCAGAGAAGCAGCCAATTCCCTTCTACCACAGGATAGTGCAGATACAAGAAACTTACTCAGCTGCCTGGAGAGACTTGATCAGCCTATGCCAAATCAAAGCAGGACATGTCTTTTGGCCAGTCATGCAGACGGCCTTCAATGATGCCTGCCTGACAAGTGCCACTTCCTACATCTCAGGTGTGGAGTTCTGTGCACAACTCCACGACTGGGAAAAGGAGAAGTTGACGGATCAGACCACCACAATCCAAGATATTACCCAAGATAAAGGGGAGTCTGTGAAGAAGTATCATGCTAGACTCATAAAGGCACACACACACATGTTATCAACTGCTTTTGTTTCAGGGCTCAGAGAGGATATCCGAAAAGGCCTGATGGTGGCCCGCCCTGAATACCCTTTAATGAAAATGTCTGATTTATTGTTGGTGACCAGAGGTATAGAAAATCAAAAAGGTAAAAAACCATCGCCCCTCGTGGTAACCCATGATGAAGATCCCGCCTACACTAGTCCACCACCACTGCACAATACCAGGGAAAGGATCACCTGTTACAACTGTGGGAAACGGGGTCACTTTAGAAAAGAATGCAGAGCCCCAAGATGTCCCAGACGAAAAACCTACCACTTTCCTCATTGACAGGGGTGCAGCCAAAAGTGTGTTGAGGGCAGTGAACCTGCCTGATAATTCTTTCCTTTCCACTATTGATGTTTCCTGCGTGGGAATGGATGGGGTGCCCCGCTCCAGTCCGCTTACTGAGCCACTCCAAGTGGGGACATTTCCTGATTTGCTTGCCAGATTTGTGGTGTCCTCTACATGTCCCTTGAATCTACTAGGTGCTGATGTGTTGTCCAGACTACAGGCCTCAATCATGTACACGCCTGAAGGGGGAATGAAGTTACATACTCCCCTATCCTTAGAAGACTTATCTGCTTTGTGTTCTCTGCCTCTCCTGATGACACTTCATGAAGAAAAAACTTCAAGTTCAATACTGCAGGAAGTACTTGACAGAATCCCTGCGTGCCTATGGTCCACAGGACCGGAAGACAACGGTCACTTAAAGGTGCCACCAGTTTCAGTCAAGCTAAAAGAGGGCACATCATTGCCCCGGAAACCACAAGAACCCCTAAAGGAGAACCAGGTACCTGCGGTGGATGCCTTTGACCGCAAAGTACCTCACAGAGGTGGACCTTACAAACGCTTTCTTCAGTGTCCACCCACACCCCTCCTGATGGTACCTTTTTGCATTCATCCACGGAAAGAAACAGCAACATACCTAAACAGTTGTGCCACAAGGGGCACAGAACTTTCCAAGCCAGTTTGCAAAAGCTATGGCTATCATCCTTGACACATGACAAGAGGAACACCCGGAAGTGATTCTCTTCCAACATGTTGATGACCTTCTCCTTTGTGCAGCTGACTTACCCCCTGTTGAAGTCACCTCAGAAAGCCTGTTGTGCTATCTTGCCAACCAGGGGTGCAGAGCCTCAAAGCCCAAATTGCAGTGGTGCTCAACATCTGTCATTTTCCTTGGACACTGTCTGTCCCATGGGACAAGACACCCCACTGAAGACAGGGTGTAAGTAATCTCTGATATCCCACTGCCACAAGGCCAGAAATCCCTTCATGCCTTCCTTGGACTAATTTCCTAGTGTGGAGCATGGATTCCAGAAGCCTTCCTACTGATGCTCTGCAATCAGACCCCTTCCAGATGTCTCCTGAAGAAATATCTAAGTTTGAGGCTCTCAAGTGCGCCATCTAGGGCTAGGGCTCCCGGACTACGACAAAACGCTCAAGCTCTTTGTATCCAAACGTCTGGGACATGCTGCAGGTGTACTCACCCAATCACACAGCATCAGCCTACGCCCCATAGGATATTATTCCTGTCGGCTGGATGCGGTAGCAAGAGGAGGCCTATTGTGTCTGCGAGCTGGCTTTGCTGCACAAGCCTTGCTTGATAAAACTTTGAACTTGGTCCTCAGACACTGCATCGTTCTGCTTGCTCCCCATGACGTTGTTGCCATATTCAACCAAGATCCAGCCGAAACACTTGTCCACTACCAGACACTTGAGACTCCTGTGTTCCCTCCTACTGGACAGCATTACTCTATTAAGTTGTCAAACACTGAACCCTACCACCCTTCTTTCACTTCTCGAGGGGGGAAAGGAGGAGGAGGAGTAGAGTCTTGACTTGTCACCCCATGACTGCATCAAACTAATACGGTTGGAAACCATGCATCTTCCCCCTGTGAGTGAAATACCCCTGCAGGATTCAGAATTCAGACCTAACAATTTTTGTTTGCTGATGAAAGTGACAAATACCACACAGGATACGGGGTCACCACTGAAAACACTGTTCTACAAGCTGAAGCCTGACCACCTTTGATGTCTGCACAGGAGGCAGAGCTGTAAGCACTTACTACAGCATGTAAATGGGCAGAGGGAAAAAGAGCCAACATTCATATGGACTCAAGATATGCTTTCAGCATTGCCCATGATTATGATGTTATCTGGAAGGACAGAGGATTCCTGACGGCTGCAGGAACACCTGTGAAAACTTGATGGATGCCTTGCTTCTCCCAACCCAAGTGACTATTCTGAGTAAAAGCACACGACAAACTGAACTCAAAGGAAGCTCGAGGCAATCATCTAGCCAATTCAGCCGCCAAACAGACAGCTGGTGGTCCACGGGAAGTGGACAGCAGGGTGGTAGAAGAAGACCACCCCGTGCTTACCTTACAGACTCTCCCAGTGGACAGAGTTTATCTAAAAGAACTACAGGAAACAGCAAGTCTGGATGAGAAGGAAAGCTGGAAACGGAGAGGAGCAACTCTCATAAAAGGACTATTCGAGTACAACAAGAAGTCTTGTCTACCCAGGACTATGTACCCAGCCGTGGTGCAATGGGCACATGGAGTTGCCCACTTGACAAAGACTTTTATGAACTCTCTTATCAACAAGTGTTGCACCAAGAGTTACTCCACTGACCGACAACTTCTGCAGATCATGCATTATCAGCACCAAATGTAACCCAGGATGCACAGAAAAGGCACAGAAGAAGCCCTTGGCAAAAGCCCTATACCCCATTCCAGAGGATGCAAATTGATCATTCTCAAGTGCCAAGAAGTGGCAGATTCGAATACGCCCTAGTGGAAGTGATCATGACTGCCAGGACCACAGCTAAGAAACTACTGAGTGAGATAGTATGTAGATTTGGGGTCCCAGAGGTGATATTGAGAGATCAGGGACCAGCCTTAACAGCAACCCTTACAAAAGAGATTTAGGCAGCACTGGGGGTTCAGTTGGCACTGCACACCCCATACCACCCTCAAAGTAGCGAGAAGGTAGAAAGGATGAATGGGACACTAAAAAAAAAACAGGATGTTAAAGATGGCCCAAGAAACTAACATGAGTTGGCCAGACAGTTTGCCCATTGCCCTGTTCAGTGTCAGACACACCCCCGGGGGAAACATGCCCTATCCCCTTATGAAATTTTGTTTGGTTCAGCTCCCAGACTTGGTTGTTACTTTCCACAACAGTTACAGTCTGATGTGTTGACTAATTATGTAACCACTTTATCACGAGAATTAACCTAAATGCATGTCCAGGTGTTTTCTTCCATTCCAGATCCTGAATTAGATACAGGAACACACCAACTACTGTCTGGAGATCCTTGAGCCAAGATATGATGATCCATTCCAAGTTTTGCTGACCACAGCCACCTCAGTCAAGTTGGCCAGGAAGAACACCTGAATGCACGCTTACCACTGCAGGAGAGCGTGTTTTCGGGTGCTGCATATCCTTTTTCTGTTTGATCTGGGGGGGAGGGGCCCAGGAGGAGGCCATCACAAAAATGATAACATAATTATGTTTTGGTATAACTCTTCAGGTACACATGTGACCACCTTTACTTTAGATTACTGTGACATAGTACCTTGTCCGTTTGACCCTTCATGGTGATGCCATTGGTACAGTGATATCCCTGACGGTAAGGACATATGTATTCCGCACAGACAGTTAGTGGGGACAGAGTTGTGGTTCAAGTGGGGGCCAGTGGGTTGGAACAAAGGGCCAGGCTGGGCGACCACAGAGTGTATTAGACAAAAAAAGATGAAAATAGAAAGCCCCTGATAAGCAGAATGACTTTGCAGAAGACAGGTATTAAACCGGGTACAGTCCCTTGGTGTTGTGTATTGGATCTGTGGAAATTTGAAAATCAGGACCAGATTAGAGGGAATCTGGACCGGTGAATGTGCTTTTGCAAAGGTCATTATGCCCCACATATCCTAACCAAAGATACCCCTGATACATACACTGACCCAGCACACAGTCAGAGAAGAAAGCGAGCAGTTCTCTCCGGAAGCTTTGACCCTCTTGTATACATAGATGCCATAGGGGTTACAAGGGGGGTCCCTGATGAATTTAAAGCCAGGGACCAGGTAAAAGCTGGTTTTGAGTTATTGATCCCCATAACAACTGTCAACAAGAATGTAGATTGGATTAACTACACATACTATAGCCAAAGAGATTTGTAAATTACACTAAAGATGCCCTCCAGGGAATTGCTGACCAGTTAGCCCCCACTTCCTATATGACTTTCCAGGAACGGATGGCCTTAGACATGGTGCTAGCTGGGAAAGGAGGTGTTTTGTAAAATCATAGGAAAAAACGGGAACCTGCTGCACCTACATTCCTGATAATACTGGCCCAAATGGTAAGGTTACTTTAGCTATAAAGAAATTAGAAGATCTGTCATTGGAGTTGAAGAAGAACTCAGGTATCACAGACCCATGGGATCAATACTTTAGCTGGATGAGTGGGTGGCAGAAGGTGCTCGCCCAGATAGGGGTAATGGTATTAATAATCCTGGTTCTTTTAGCCCTGATTGTATACTGTATTCTACCTTTTGTAAAAAAGTTAATGAACAAGGCTGTAGACAATAGCACACCTACATTTCTCCACCAAGAAGAAGAGGACCTCCTTATGATGGAAGATGACAAACCCTTCACTCCTCTACAGTCACTCCCTGTACATAACCTCACAATCCCATAGGGTTTTAGGGATAGATAGCGCCTGACTGCACCTCTCCAGCTATATCGAGGAGGGAAGTGAACAAGTTGCTGCCCAATTCTATATACAGCCTAAAAGAGTTGCTGAGGAGAATGGGCCAGGCGAAAGTAGGACCTTTAGTATTAGGGACAGAAAAGAGAAAATAGCCATTTTAGGGGGGACTGTGAAGGAATGTGATGTAGATAATAATAATAATATTCTGAAAATGTCTATTTTCTTATATGTATACATATTTTTCTCCTTACTCATTATATAAGTATACAGGTTAGCTCTGTTTCTATATCTTCTCAAAATGGCGGGTACCCCCTACATCCCACACATCAGAAGAACGCGGAACTGAAGATAAAACCAAGGACAGCCAAACCTCGTTATGAAGATTCTCCATCTTCTTTTCTATCTTAACCAATGAAATGTACCTATTAGACTAACATAGCAATGACGTATTTTTGTGTATAAAACATTAGCACCGCCTTGAATAAATCAGAAGTGTAAAAAGTAACGGTGCTGAGCGTGTCTCAGAGTGTTTACTTTTATATGCATGCATAGCCACACTTTCCAATTAGAGACAGCAGCAGATAACCTTGGGCTCGATTGGAGCTCTTAATCATATCCTTAACAGCAGAAAGTCAACCATCACTGCAGCCCTCCACCAGTCGGGGCTTTATGGCAAAGTGGCCAGACGGAAGCCTCTCCTCAGTGCAAAACACATGAAAGCCCGCATGGAGTTTGCTAAAAAAAAACACCTGAAGGACTCCAAGATGGTGAGAAATAAGATTCTCTGGTCTGATGAGACCAAGATAGAACTTTTTGGCCTTAATTCTAAACTCATTTTATTAAAAACATATAAAAATTGATGCGCTCTAATAGTTGATCAATCAATGTGAAAAAACTGTATCAAATCCCAAAATAATAAATAAAATATCAATATAAAGTGCTCAAATTTATTTATTTATTTGGGATTTGATACAGTTTTTTCACATTGATTGATCAACTATTAGAGCGCATCAATTTTTATATGTTTTTATGCTTTGTGGGATTCTGATCACCTTGCATTGATAGCAGCTTAATTTTATTGATCAATTTGCCTTTACTCATTTTTATTTATTCTTATTCACCCATATTTATTCATATTCACTCAGATTTATTTATATCCATCTCAGCGCTCCTTTTGCACTTTTTGTTACTATTTACAGTTACGTTTGTCACAATATATATATCCAGCACGGCACTTCTTTCTGTATATATTTATTTGTGCCCCCTATCAGGGTTATAGTGTTCAGCTGCAGGATACCTTTCACAGGTTGTATCACTCATTCATCAATTAATATTTGTTCACCTAGCGCAAATTTTTTCTTTAGAACCTCTTTTTTTAAGAAATCGGCAAAAATGTCAACATTGCTGTGTTTTTTTCTGTCAATATGGGGTGCTGTGTGTACATTATTGAGGAAAAAAAAAACTTAAATGATTTTAGCAAATAGCTGCAATATAACAAAGAGTGAAAAATTTAAGGGGGTCTGAATACTTTCCGTCCCCACTGTAAGAGTACCTATTTCAAGTTCTTTGTTTAACCCTTCCGGTGTCCTGCTATTTAGAGTAAAAATCCAAAAAGATTCACGTTTGCATAAACAAGCAAAACGTTCACCTTCCGGGATGGACATAGGTATGGATTCTATACCAAATAGTTCTAAACCTACAGTACTACCATCATGTTTATGTTTGAAGTGACGTGGCACACTATGCTTCTCAACCTTTTTTTCTATGAACCTACGGTGTTCTCCAAAGCGTGTCCTCATCGCTCGCACCGTTCTACCTACATAGAGGTACCCACATGGGCACCTCAACCCATAGATAACAAACTGAGTATTGCAACATATAAATTGTTTAATGTAAAAGGTGCGGCCATCTTTACAGTTAAATTACTTTTGGCCGTGAGAAATTTATACGCTTTACATTTAGTGCCTATACATCTATAACATCCTGTAATATTGAAAAATTGAGGGATGTTTTGCATTTTCAAGTTTTGTTTATCTTTAAGGCGACTAGGGGCAATTAAACTTTTGACATTTTTCGCACGTCAAAACACTACCAGAGGTTTATTGGGGAGGATTTTCCCAAGCGCTTTGTCCTGCTCCAAAATTGTCCAATGCTTTTGGACGGCTCTTTTTATAGCCCAGTGATAGGGTTGTTCATTTCTTGGATCTAGAAATACAGATAGGCAATAGGCTCATTAGTACTAAAACTTTTTTCAAGCCTGTAGAAAGAAATAGCTACATACCAACTGACAGCTGCCATCGTGAGCCATGGCTCATAAATATTCCGAAAGGACAGATGATACGCTTGAGAAGAAATTGCTCTGACAATAAAGAATATCTTACACAGGCACATTGGATAGGAAAAAAATTTGAAGCTAAAGGGTACAACAAAGAATTCATTGAAGAAAAAATTCAAGAAGTTTATCAGATGTCAAGGAATCTACTGATCCAAGATAGGAATAAGGATGGCACATTAGATCACAATATTCCCTTAATAATGAATTATAGTGTCCAACGTAAACAGGTGGAGCATATCATTAACCACTTGCCGACCGGGCCATAGCCGAAAGACGGGTACAGTATGGTCGGCTTATTCTGGGTGGACGTCCGCAGGACGTCATTCCAGAATATTGCTCCCGCGCACCCCCTGGGGTGCGCACCTGGGAACATCCGTGACCGCCTTGGCCAGAGGACATCCGCATCACGGATCACGGTAAATAGCCGCTGATCGCAGCCGTTTACCACATGATCGTTCCATCAAATGATGGAGCAATCACTTGTAAACAAACCGGCGTCACGTCATGACGCCGGTTCCCCCTCCCCTCTGTGTACCGATTGGTACAGTGCAAGGGGAGAGGGGGAGAGATGGCAGCAGCGCTGTGGGCTGGATGTTTAGTGCCCACAGCACTGCTCAATGTCAATACTCTGCACCACTCTGCAAAACTGCAATACTCTGCAACATTGCAATACTCTGCAAAACTGCAATACTCTGCAAAACTGTGCAATACTCTGAAACACTGTGCAATACTCTGAAACACTGTGCAATACTCTGCAACACTGTGCAATACTCTGCAACACTGTGCAATACTCTGCAACACTGTGCAATACTCTGCAAGATTGTGCAATACTCTGCAACACTGTGCAATACTCTGCAACATTGTGCAATACTCTGCAGCACTGTGCAATAGTCTGCCAATACTCTGCAACACTGCAATACTCGACCAATACTCTGCAACACTGCAAAACTCTGCCATTGAAAAGGGGTGCCTCTGAGTATGTATCAATAAAACATTTATTATAAAAAACAATATCCACTCACATGGAAGATAGCATATCTGCATTCAAGCATGTCTCTGGATGAGAGTAGAGGAGAGGGACTGCAGGCTTCAGCATGTCCATAAACTGCTGGCGAATCCACATGAGATGATGTGAGGTGGTGAGGCACAGCGGTTTTTCTCCTTAGCACACAGAACAGAGATGTAATGGTTAGTAGAAAAACATCCAGGCATGTGTGGGTTCCGGGGGAGGGGGAAGGAGGACGCTGGGTCCTGTCACAAGCGGTGCCGTGATGTAGTCAGTCTCGTCTGGTAGCACGGCCGTGGAGAGGGAACCAGAGTGAGGCTTGGCACGCACAGCAAAGCGTGGCGCGGAGCCGTGATGTCATCAATGTGCGACGCATTTCCGAGTATACAGGCTATGGATGGTCGGCATAGCAGCACTCCTTTGTCAAGCATCATGCTTGACAAAGGAGTGCTGCTATGCCCACCATCCATAGCCTGTATACTCGGAAACGTGTCGCACATTGATGACGTCATGGCTCCGTGCCACGCTTCATGACCGTGCTACCAGACGAGACTGACTACACTAGCACTAGCACGAATAAAGAATACGAACTCAAGGATCAAAGAACAAAAAGGCCCATGTGGAAGCGTATTAGGGAGCACATACAAAATATCAGGAAAGCTTTCATTAAGCATAGTGTCTCTAGACACTTCGCAACACACCACAATAGAGACCCCACTTGTTTAAAATTTAGGACCATTGAGAAATACAAACCACACTGGAGGGGCTCCAACAAAATAAGAGAACTAAGTAAAAATGAATCCAGATGGATATTCGAGATGGGTACTCTCTCGCCTAGGGGTTTAAATATTGATTTCGATATTAATTGCTTTATATCAGATTATTAATCTGGATGTGGGGGGTCTTTTTGATTTGAATTTATTCGATCGAGTTCGTAATGGATTACAGTCATTTTCTCTATTTTAATATATATATTAATTTAATATATACATATATATATTTTTTTTTTTTATTCAATTTAGCTACGGTTATTTTAACACTCTGAAGGCATTGATGATTGTAGGCTGACAATCAGGCTGGAAATCAACTTTATAAAATGTAACCCTTACAATGCACATACAGATGATTGGTGGATTAATGGGTGAGTATTGTTTATATTAGAGGATCATTCGATCACATTTTTCTACAGCCACATTTTTTAGCCACAATTTTTTTAGCCACATTAATATAATTTTATTAATAATAATTTATTAATAATAATTCATTTATACTAATTTTTCACTATGCACTTCTCATCAAATTGGTCAGTTGATGAGTGCTGAAATTATCACGCTTTTATTAATCATTTATTATCTATGGAATCTTTTTTGATGTTTGGTGTTATTTACAGAATTTTAATTAAGTGAGTTGTGCACAAGCTGATAGTTTAAATTAGAGAGCATCAATATATTTTTATATTAGGAGTTGCCAGCAGTTTCCTTGAAGTGGATTTTGGATGTGATGTTACCATCTCCATCACTACCCAGTTCAAGGTCCAAGAAGACCATGGAATTAGCGTCTACTACATGGGTAAAATGAATACCAAACATATTGTTATTGCAATATAAGACAAATTTGTCAACAATATCAAGTGGTCCATCCCAAATAATGAGTATATCATCGATATACCTCCCATAGTATACCAGATGTTTGGTAAACAGATTATTGTGCCAAATATAAGATTTTTCCCAATACCCCATAAACAGATTTGCGTAGCATGGTGCAAAATGTGCACCCATAGCCGTACCAGCTATCTGTCTGTAGAACTTGCTCTGAAAGGAAAAATAATTCCTCTCCAAGGTGAACTGAGTGCATTGACAAAGTAATTTAGATTGGTTAGGGTTCATATAGTCTGCTTCGGATAAGAAGTATTCGACTGCCCTTAGACCACCCTCATGGGGAATTGACATGTAGAGTGAACTCACGTCCAAGGATAACAATAAGTATACTGGCTCCCATTTGTATTGCTGTAAGATGTCCAAGACATGTGTAGAATCCTTTATATATGCAGGAAGGGAAGTGACAAGAGGTTGGAGCAAAGCACCCACATCCATCCAACCAGGTGGACATACCGGGTCCTTATGGATCTTAGGAGTGTGGTAGAAGTAAGGCATCTTGAAGTAATTTGTTAAAAATAAATGTTTCTCTGACTTCTGTATTAGACCCTGGGTGAAGGCTTGATTCATCAATTCTGTTAATTCCACTTTATATTCTGGTAGAGGATCGTTTTGCAGTATTTTATCAATAGCATTATCAGATAGGAGACTATATGCTTCCTTTAGATATTCCACCCTATCCTAAATAACAATACCTCCTCCTTTGTCCGCTGTAAAAATTACTGGATCATGATTATCTTTAAATGCAAGTTGGAGCGTCCTTTTCTTGCTTTAAGAGGTTATGCATATTGACTTTTCCATGTGGTGACTCACAGAGTTTTCTAAAGTCTGCATACACCATAGCATAAAAGGTTTTGATGAATTCATTTTTAATATGGTGTGGGTAGAACGTAGACTTCGGACGGAATGTGGACTGTATGATCCCATTGGAGAATGGTGTAGATATAGAGATTTCCATCTCTAATCCTCCTTCCAGAAGTAGTTCTTCAAGAATATTAATTGCCTCTTCATCAATGTTGTTGATTATGCTTTGATCACAGCTTTCTTCTAACAGAGGTGTATGTTCTTTCTGGGCTACTTGATGATGTGATATCTATATTCTCACCATTTTTTTTCTTTTCAATATTTTTATTGGTTTTACAATATACAAGATTACATGTTACTTACAATTTCAGGTAAGGCATTTCCGGTGAGTTTACAGTACCCAAGCGGGTATACAACAACAATAAACATTTATAACTGACCACTAGGTAAATTAGGTTTACGTCCACCCAGCCCAAGGGGGGGTGAGATCTGGTGTTAACTCTGGAACAGGGTGACATGCGCACTCAAACATATTGTCCAGGTGTTGTGTAAAGTTGACCCTGTACAGCCAACCAAAAATGAAACAGGTGATAAACTAGGAGATTGATTCCTCATAATGGGCCGCCTCTCCACCCCAAGGGGAACTCACTGTGGAGAAGACGGTCCAGGGCAACCACTACTGTCAGTTAACCTGGTCTGTCAAAAGGGGGCAGTATGTCTACTAGGGATGAGCTTCGAGTTCGAGTCAAACTCATGTTCGACTCGAACATCGGCTGTTCGCCAGTTCTCCTAACAGCGAACAAATTCGAAAGCCGCGGAACATCCCTTTAAAAGTCTATGGGAGAAATCAAAAGTGCTAATTTTAAAGGCTTATATTCATGGTATTGTCATAAAAAGTGTTTGGGGACCCGGGTGCTGCCCCAGGGGACATGGATCAATGCAAAAAAAAGTTTTAAAAACGGCCGTTTTTTTCAGGAGCAGTGATTTTAATAATGCTTAAAGTGAAACAATAAAAGTGTAATATTCCTTTAAATTTTGTACCTGGGGGGTGTCTATAGTATGCCTGTAAAGGGGCGCTTGTTTCCCGTGTTTAGAACAGTCTGACAGCAAAATGACAGTTCAAAGGAAAAAAAGTCATTTAAAAGTACTCGCGGCTAATAATGAATTGTCGGTCCGACAATACACATAAAAGTTCATTGATAAAAACGGCATGGGAATTCCCCACAGGGGAACCCTGAACCAAAATTTTTAAAAAAATGATGTGAGGGTCCCCCCTAAATTCCATACCAGGCCTTCAGGTCTCCTCAGATTTTGAGGGGGCCCCTACGCCATATTTTTTTTTTAATTTTGGCCGGGGTTCCCCTTAATATCCATACCAGACTTGAAGGGCCTGGTATGGAATTTAGGGGGACCCCCACGTCATTTTTTTTTTAACTTTGGTTCAGGGTTCCCCTGTGGGGAATTCCCATGCTGTTTTTCTGAATGAACTTTTATGTGTATTGTCGGACCGGCAATTCATTAATAGCCGCAAGTAGTTTTAACCACCTCAATACTGGGCACTTTCACCCCCTTCCTTCCCAGACCAATTTTCAGCTTTCAGTGCTCTCTCAATTTGAATGACAATTACTCAGTCATGCTACACTGTACCCAAATGAAATTTTTATTATTTTGTTCACACAAATAGAGCTTTCTTTTTGTGGTATTTATTCACCACTTCATTTTTTATTTTTTGTGATATAAGCGAAAAAAGAGTGAATATTTTGAAAAAAAAACAAAATTTTCTACTTTCTCTTTTAAAAGAAACCAAAAAAATTAAATTTTGTCGAAAATTTAGGCAAAAATGTATTCTACCACATGTCTTTGGTAAAAAAAATCCTGATAATTGTATGATCATTGATTTGTGTGAAAGTTATAGAGTCTACAAGCCATGCTACGCATTATTGAAAATGTATCAATCCTAATGCACTGATGGTGTCACGTACCTGGTAGGTGGAGCCCGGAATGCAGAGAACGGCCTCTCGTATGCCTCTGACTTAAGAACCCCTGAAGGTGTGAACAGGGACTCGAAAGTACAGAGGGGCACAAGTGCCTGACTGGAACACTGAAGTAGAAGGCAGGATCCTGTAGTCAGCAGGGAGGTGCACTGTAGTCCTGTAGCAGGTTGCAGACAGCAGGGAGGTGCACTGTAGTACTGTAGCAGGATGCCGATAGCAGGGAGGTGCACTGTAGTCCTGTAGCAGGTTGCAGACAGCAGGGAGGTGCACTGTAGTCCTGTAGCAGGTTGCAGACAGCAGGGAGGTGCACTGTAGTCCTGTAGCAGGTTGCAGACAGCAGGGAGGTGCACTGTAGTACTGTAGCAGGATGCAGATAGCAGGGAGGTGCACTGTAGTCCTGTAGCAGGTTGCAGACAGCAGGGAGGTGCAGACAAGCCGGGTCAAGGTACTGGCGGGCAGATCAGGTACAGAAGGGCAAACCAAGAGAATAGTCAGAGTCCAAGCCAAGATCGGGGCGGGCAGCAAGCAGGTAAGTCAGGAACAAGCCAAGTAAGTACTGGATACAGGAAAACTGGTAACAAGGTAGCAGGGGTCTCAGGAAACGCTGTAGACCGGACAGCAAGGCAGCATTGAAACAGTCTTCTTTAAATAGCCTATCTTTGGCGCCAAGTGGCGCTATTGCGCATGCGCGTACACACATTAGCGCTATTGGCGCTATTGCGCATGCGCGTACGTTTGTTAGCACTATTAGCGCTATTGGCGCTATTGCGCGTGCGCGAGCACCGGATGGCGCTTCTATGCACAGGCATTCGTTTAACCCTCAATCTGCTGGGAAAACTGCAAGAGGGCTTTTCCTGACAGATGGCCTAATGCACTGATCTCATTTCTTGAGGCCCTAAAATGTCAGGACAGTACAATAACCCCCCAAAAGACCCCTTTTTGGAAAGAAGACAGTCTGAGGTATTTAGTAAGAGGCATAGTGAATTTTTTGAAGTTGAAATTTTTTCCCCACAATGCTTTGGAAAATTAAGAAATATAGATTTTTTTTTTCTTCACTAAATTGTCATATTTACAAGTTATTTCTCACACACGGTGCAGGCATAATTGCAATTACACCCCAAAATACATTCTGCTATTCGTCCTGAGTATGGCGATACCCCATGTGTGAGACTTTTCCACAGCCTGGCCACATACAGAGGCCCAACATCCATATAGCACCATCAGGCGTTCTAAAGGCATAAATTACACATTTCATTTTCTGAGTACCTATCACATTTTTGAAGGCCCTGGAGCACCAGGACAATGGAATTACCCACAAAATGACCCCATTTTGGAAAGAAAACAACCCAATGTATATTCTATGAGGCATACTGAGTCTTTTGAACATGTCATTTCTTTCCACAAGTTTTTGGAAAATGTGGAAAGAAAATGAAAACCTATTTTTTTCTCACAAAGTTGTCAATTTAGAAGATCTTTCTAACACATAGCATGTACATAGCCAAAATGACACCCCAAAATACATTCTGCTATTCGTCCTGAGTATGGCGATACCCCATGTGTGAGACTTTTCCACAGCCTGGCCACATACAGAGGCCCAACATCCATATAGCACCATCAGGCATTCTAAAGGCATAAATTACACATTTCATTTCCTGAGTACCTATCACATTTTTGAAGGCCCTGGAGCACCAGGACAATGGAATTACCCACAAAATGACCCCATTTTGGAAAGAAAACAACCCAATGTATATTCTATGAGGCATAATGAGTCTTTTGAACATGTCATTTCTTTCCACAAGTTTTTGGAAAATGTGGAAAGAAAATGAAAGCCTATTTTTTTTCTTACAAAGTTGTCAATTTAGAAGATCTTTCTTACACATAGCATGTACATAGCCAAAATGACACCCCAAAATACATTCTGCTACTCGTCGTGAGTATGGCGATACCCCATGTGTGAGACTTTTCCACTACCTGGCCACATACAGAGGCCCAACATGCAAGTAACACCTCCAGGCTTCTAACACATAGCATGTACACACCAAGAATTACACCCCAAAATACATTCTGCTGAGCAAAAGGTAAAAAAAAAAGCTCACCTGTGGTTTTAGCAGGCAGGAATACCATTCCAGAGCAGCCAAAGCATTTGTCCAGACAGCCAAAGGAAATGTCCAGGAATTGTCCAGGCAGCAGACAGATATGGAAAAGTATGAACATGGTTCAGTACAGTCCAAGGTTTAGCAGGCAGTTCAGGTAACAGGCATAGGCATGGCCAGTCCAGGTGGCAGGCAAAGGCATGGCAAGGTCATGTGGCAGGCAAATGTATGGCAAGGTCATGTGGCAGGCAAAGACATGGCCAGTTCAGGTGGCAGCAGGCAGCACTTTGTACATTGGGCCTTGGTCAGGTAAGACCTGAGGACAGGGGTAGAGACTTCTTCCCACCCAAATCTCTACGAAGCCTCCGAGTCTCCAGACCCTAATCCGAAAAAACTAAAAACCCGGAGAAAAATGTTTTCTCCACTCAGAAAACCTTTTCTGGAGCCCCTCACATATGTGAGACCCCTGTGCTGTACAGTGGCAGGGCAAATGATCAGTTCAGGAGGCAGGCAAAAATCATGGTCATTTAACAGTCCGGGTCAATTCACATGGAAGGCAGAAAGATGTTTGGCAGAGGCATAGTCGTTAACAGTCCGGGTCAATTTACGTTGAAGGCAGAAACATGTTTGGCAGAGGCATAGTCGTTACCAGTCCGGGTCATTCACAGAAATGGCAGATAGTGGAAAAAAATCATCTTCACTGTACTAATAGTGTAGTGAAGTATGATAGCTCCGATAGCACGTTCCAATACAGAGCCCTGGCTGGGAGGGACATTGGGGACAGTAGTATCGGGTGTCATGGCAAATTCCTCTACTTGCACATACACAACATTTTTTTGGGGGTTTGCGACCTGTTTGGGTAAGAGGGAGGATTTCGGGAAAGTGCCTTTCATGGAGTCTGGCTAACGCATCGGAGCAAATTAGTTCAGGGGCTTGGCCTTGGGGATAGAGAAGGGCTGTGAAAACTTCTTCTTGGAATTTTAGATAGGGTAGGGAACTTTGGGTGCACTTAGAAAAAATGATATAGGAATTAAATAGGGCAAGTTGCATCAAATAAATGGCGACTTTCTTGTACCAAAATAGTGATCTCCTGGTGGCCAAGTAGGGCTGCATCATCTGGTCGTTCATATCCACCCCCCCATGTATAAGTTGTACTCATGCACACATTTTGGCTTCTGTATGGGGCCTCCTCTTCTCTGAAGTTCCATCAAGGTGTCGTCATGTATTGTTGAAAGGATGTAGACATCTCTTTTTTTATCTCTCCACTTCACCGTTAGTACTTCTTCAGTTCGCATACTGGCCATTTCACCCTGCTTCAATTTCTTGGCGACCAATCTTTGTGGGAAGCCTTTGCGGTTGGTCCGTGCTGTCCCACAGGCCACAGTGTTCTTTAGGTACAAATGGCGGAAAAGTGGGAGACTAGTGTAGAAATTGTCTACGTAAAGATGGTAACCTTTCCCAAGTAATGGTTGGATCAGCTGCCAGACAATTTTGCCACTTGTTCCCATGTAGGTAGGGCATCCAGGGGGGTTTAGCTGTCTGTCTTTTCCCTCATAAATGAGAAAATCATATGTGTAACCCGTGGCCCTGTCACAAACCTTATAAAATTTTACCCCACGTCTGGCTCTTTTACTGGGGAGGTATTGTTTTATTCCCAGTCTTCCGGTGAAGTGCACCAGGGATTCATGCACACATATGTTTCTATCAGGGGTAAACATCTCCTTGAAGCTGGCGCAAAAAAAATTGATTAGGGGCCGAATTTTGAATAACTTGTCGTAACTGGGATAATTTTGAGGGAGGCATTGGGCATTGTTATTGAAGTGTAAAAATCTCATGATCATCTCATAACGGGTTCTGGGCATAAATGACGAATAGATCGGCATGTGGTGGATAGGTTGGGTAGACCAGTAGGAATGGAGTTAATTTTTTTTTTGTCAGCCCCATGTTGAGGGTTAGGCCAAGGAAAATTTTAAATTCTTCTACGGTGAGGGGTTTCCAAACAAAAGGACGGGCATATGAGGAACTGGGATTGTTGGCTATATGTTGGCTGGCGTAGAGATTACATTGCTCCACAATGTAGGTTAAGAGATCATTGGTAAAAAATAAATGAAAATAATAAAGTGGGGTTACATTTTCCGTCTGCATCTGAGGGCCTGGCTTGGCTGTGAAAAAGGGTATTACAGGTTCTACTGATGTATCGGGCAGCCATGTTGGATACAGTAGAACATCTGGGAGGCTAGTATGGGCACTGCCTCGTTGAAGGGATCCGTTGCTAGCATCTGGCCTATCTTCTAGGAAGGTTGCAGAACTGCTGGTGGATGCCCGCCTATCCCGGAGTGCTGCGCTGCTGGTGGATGCCTGCTGGTGGATGCCCTGGAGTGCTGCGCTACTGGTGGATGCCTGCATATCATCCTGGAGTGCTGGGCTGCTGGAGGATGCCTGCATATCATCCTGGAGTGCTGCGCTGCTGGTGGATGCCTGCTGGTGGATGCCCTGGAGTGCTGCGCTGCTGGTGAATGCCTCCTCCTGCTCATTTCTCCTGATTCTCCTTGTTAGGATTGTATCTTCTTCTGTTTCCAACTCGGAGCCACTGCTTTCCACTGGCTCATAGTCACTATCCGAGTCTGACGGAGAGAATTCCCCGCTACTCTCGTCCGACATACTCTGGAGTATTTGGAGAGCCTCCTCTGCGCTGTAAGACCTTTTTGTCATGTTGGCGGGCAGATGTGTCAGATGGCAGGCAGCAGATGTGCCAGATGGTGGGCGGCTGTGCCAGATGGTGGGTGGCTAGATGTGCCTGATGTTGGCGGGCAGATGTGCCTGATCGTGGGCAGATGGTGGCTGGCAGATGTGCCTGATGGCGGGCGGGCAGATGTGCCTGATGATGGTGGGCGGCTGATGTGTCAGCTGTTGACGGGCTGATGTGTCAGCTGATGACGGGCTGATGTGTCAGCTGATGACGGGCTGATGTGTCAGCTGATGACGGGCTGATGTGTTAGCTGTTGACGGTGTCAGATGGCGGGCGACAGATGTGCCTGATGGCAGGCGGCAGATGTGCCTGATGACTGGCGGGCAGATGTGCCTGATGACTGGCGGGCAGATGTGCTTGATTACTGGCGGGCAGATGTGCCTGATGACTGGCAGGCAGATGTGCCTGATGGCAGGCGGGCAGATGTGCCTGATGGCAGGCGGGCAGATGTGCCTGATGACTGGCGGGCAGATGTGCCTGATGACTGGCGGGCAGATGTGCTTGCTGATGATGGGCTGAAGTGTTAGCTGTTGACGGTGTCAGATGGCGGGCGACAGATGTGCCTGATGGCGGGCGGCAGATGTGCCTGATGACTGGCGGGCAGATGTGCCTGGTGACTGGCGGGCAGATGTGCTTGATGACTGGCGGGCAGATGTGCCTGATGACTGGCAGGCAGATGTGCCTGATGACTGGCGGGCAGATGTGCCTGATGGCAGGCGGGCAGATGTGCCTGATGGCGGGCAGATGTGCCTGATGGCAGGCGGGCAGATGTGCCTGATGATGACGGGCTGATGTGCCGGCTGTTGGCGGACAGATGTGCCCGCTGTTGGCGGACAGATGTGCCAGTTGTTGACGGGCAGATGTTCACTGACAGGTGTTTTCACTGTTTGGGGACACTGTGTTTTGGGGACACTAGCTGGGTGATCAGTGGGTAAACAGCAGACAAACAGCTTTATTACTCACTGATCTCCTGGCTTCAGCACAGATCTCTCTTCCTCTCCTCACTGACAGGCTCTGTGTGAGGAGAGGAAGAGATGAGAGCAGTTACTACGCTCTCTATTTACATTACATGACGACTGTGATTGGACACAGTCGTCATGTGATCAGGAGGGCCAATCACAGGGCCCTCCTGTGTTGTGCTGTCTCCGGGGGACACAGGCAGATCGGAATCGCGCCGCTGCGCGGGCACGTGGCGGCGCGATCTCCTGTCATCTGCCACCCCCTCCCTCTTGTTTACTATACGATGGCTGTGATTACACACAGCCATCGTGCGGATCAGGAGGGCAAATCACATTGCCCTCCTGCCGCTCTGAGATGCGGCGTGTCCGAGTGACACGCGCGCATCGGGATCGCGCGGCTACGCGGAAGCGCGCCCGCGTGATCCCGCTCCTTCTGAAGGACATTCGGGAACGTCCAGTCAGAAGGAGGGAGCTCCCACCCGGCCGTATATGTGCAGTGGCCGGGTGGGAAGTGGTTAAATGACTTTTTTTCCTTTGAAATGTCATTTTGCTGTCAGACTGTTCTAAACACGAGAAACATGCGCCCCTTTACAGGCCTACTATAGACACCCCCCAGGTACGAAATTTAAACGAATATTACACTTTTATTGTTTCACTTTAAGCATTAATAAAATCACTGCTCCCGAAAAAACGTCGGTTTTTAAAACTTTTTTTGCATTGATCCATGTCCCCTAGGGCAGGACCCAGGTCCCCAAACACTTTTTATGACAATAACTTGCATATAAGCCTTTAAAATTAGCACTTTTGATTATTCATGTTTGTGTCCCATAGACTTTAACGGTGTTCGCGTGTTCGAACAAATTTTTTGCCTGTTCGCATGTTCTGGTGCGAACCGAACAGGGGGGTGTTCGGCTCATCCCTAATGGCTACCCTGATTTGCCATTAGAGATATATTGTGGGGGATATGTTGAGTAGTGTGGTCATAAAAACCAAACATTCAGGTCTTTATGGTCTCGTTTATTTGACTCTGTGTACCTTAGGTTATGGCCAGAGGCACTTTAGTTAAGGGGGCTGACTGAGTGTCATCGGCCAAAATCCGCCTACAAGAGTGTCAGCCAAAGGGAGATGCTACGTCTCCAAGGGGAAAAAAAAGAGAAAAGGACAGAGAAGGGGGAAGAGAAAAGAGAGTGACAGTAAGGAGTAAGGAGTCAACATGAAGAAGGGTCACCTAGAGAGTAGAAAAGGAATCAAGGTCATCTACGAGCCTGGATAGAATGGTATACCTACGTAGTTTGCCCATGGCTCCCAGATTAATTTGAATTTGTGGGTTTTGTCTAGCAGCTTGCTGACAATCTTCTCCTGGGCCATGATCCAGGAGATTTTGCATATATTAAAGTGCTCCAGTGCATACACAATAAATATTTTCCTGAAGACGCGCACACAGCGTGAAATATATTGAAAGGGAGGCTCAACACACTATCACGAGTCCTCAGTTCCTGGATCAGCTGGGACGCATACCGAGACGCTATTCAAGTACTCATAGAAAACAAGGTATCGCTTGGTCTCTGCTTTCCTTCTCAGCTGTAGCCCAGTTTGGTTTTCGTCCTGTATCTGCACACTCGTTTGGAAGCTTAGCTTTTGTTTGGAATAAAGACGTTTTTACACTATCCAAGTTTTGTGGTTTTTATGGGGAGCCACTTTTTGCAGATTTGTTTGATGCATTGATGCACCGAGGCTCAGATGTAAAAGCCATATACAATTCCTGCTGACTGGTGATTGGAGTCCTTCTGCCAGGATATCTGAGACAAATACCTTTGAAGATACATGGTATTTCATGCATGAGGGTCACTCTGTGGCCATTACTGTCTGGTGAGCGCTTTGATATACCACTTCAGGTGAAGCACGAATAAGAAAGCATGTGCACTTTACTATGTGGTGATTGGATCTACTAAGAAGAATTTTGTGTGTTTTCTTCATAATTATTTGAGGGCATTTGAATTGTTGCACTAGATTCACTTTATTGCAAACACAGAATATTTGTTGTTTATGCACTGGAGCACTTTAATATATGCAAAATCAACAGGTTCACATTTAATATATTGCACTATTGATGCGCCCTATATTGTTTATTATATTGTTCATTAGTAAAATACTAATTTAGGAGCAGCATCAGGTTGTTAGAGTGCACATATATATATATATATATATACAAAAACATTTTTTTGGCGCCGTGCTCATTAATAATCCATTCAATATGATCCAGGAGATCTTGCGTTTCACTCCTGCGATCGGTACCGAGTAAACATAAATCAATAATCAAAAATAAGTGCGCTTACAGCTTGTATGCAAGAATTGGTGACAATAATTAATTGATAAATTGTGAATAATAGTGAAATCAAAAGTATATATCATAAAGAGTGATACAATGATAAGCTACTGTAAAAACACTGCAAATATACCATATACTAAATGAGTAATTACATCAAACTACTACAGGACAGAGTGAACTTCATTAGTAGTAAAAAACAAAAAACAAAAAACTAGTGATGCAAGTCCATAAATTAGAAAAAAGAGCGAAAAGACAAAAAAAAGGTTCATGAATGGGTATCAGCTTCATGCAGATAGGGAGACACATCCACGCTCCGTCCCGCCGTGACCCATGTAGGTGAAGGAAAAGGAAAAGAGTATAAAGATGTGACTCTCTGTTGAGGTGACTCCAAAAATAGTGCTAAAGATGGACCCTTACCACGAACGGTGGACCTCCCTTATAGCAAGGTCTATCGAGCAAGCAGATCTAGCCCTCTGCAGGGACCGTAACGTGAAGCCGTCCAACCCCCGTGCTGTGTCCAGCGTCTCCAGCCTAGCGCACTCCAAGTAATCTACTTGGCATGGGGGGGGGGAGCGCTCACTTGTCCTTTATCTCCAACAGAGAAGACCTGTTTCCTCTCCAGACTGCAGAGTACTGACAGTCAGTGCTCTGCAGTCTGGAGAGGAAACAGGTCTTCTCTGTTGGAGATAAAGGACAAGTGAGCGTCCCCCCCATATACCAGGTAGACTACTTGGACTGCGCCAGGCTGGAGACGCTGTACACAGCACGGGGGTTGGACGGCTTCACATTACGGTCCCTGCAGAGGGCTAGATCTGCTTGCTCGATAGACCTTGCTATAAGGGAGGTCCACTGTTCGTGGTAAGGGTCCATCTTTAGCACTATTTTTGGAGTCACCTCAACAGAGAGTCACATCTTTATACTCTTTTCCTTTTCCTTCACCTACATGGGTCACGGCGGGACGGAGCGTGGATGTGTCTCCCTATCTGCATGAAGCTGATACCCATTCATGAACCTTTTTTTTTGTCTTTTCGCTCTAATTTATGGACTTGCATCACTAGTTTTTTGTTTTTTGTTTTTTACTACTAATGAAGTTCACTCTGTCCTGTAGTAGTTTGATATAATTACTCATTTAGTATATGGTATATTTGCAGTGTTTTTACAGTAGCTTATCATTGTATCACTCTTTATGATATATACTTTTGATTTCACTATTATTCACAATTTATCAATTAATTATTGTCACCAATTCTTGCATACAAGCTGTAAGCGTACTTATTTTTGATCATTGATTTATGTTTACACGGATATTGGTGTTTGTTTGTGCAGCTACAGTTTTGTTTTTTTATGGTCATATTTTCTAGCGTGTTTTTTTCCTACGTTTATTAGTGATCGGTACCGGGTGCCTTTTCCAGTACCTGGCTATGATGAATTTGGCTCCTAAGAGCATATTAAAGATCAGTGATTGCGTGTGTTTGGGAATTTTCTCTACCTGGACGTTGAGGAGTGCTATGTCCAAAACCTGTGGAACTGCGACTCCTGTGATTTTCCACAATATATGTGGAAAAAGCTGTTCCAAAAGCTCCTTAGCCGAGGGCATGTCCACCATATATGGAGTAAAGAGCCAATATGGCCACATCCCCTGAAACACAAAGGGGACGATTCTGGAAATATTTTAGCGAGGGTGGCATGGACTCGGTACAATCACATGATGATTTTAACACTAGCTTCCATTAGAGAAATGTTTATGATGCCTTTGAAAGACCTGTGAAAGCATCGATAGCATTTATCCAAGTCCCACTCATCTGCCAGGTCTTGTTCCCAAAGTCGGGCATAAAGTGGTTTGTTTAATGCTCTGGCAAGTGAGTCATAGATAATGGAGATAGCCCCCACTCTGATCTTTTATGTTGGAGCACCATGTCTTGTATACAGTCAGTGTAGGGGGATCTGGTTTGGTAATCCATTTGGTTTGCAGGAAGTGAGTAATTTGTGTCAATCTATATCTTTCTGAGTCAGGCATTTCTAATTTACTCACACAGTACCAGACAGTAAGGGGTTCCATGGAGTTGAGGAAGTGTTCAATCCTATATAGGCCTTTGTCTAGCCACCATTTGAATGCTAGTATGTTTTGTCCAGGGGGAAAGTCTGGTTTGTGGAATAAGTGAGCAAGTGGGCGAATGGGATAAATTAGGGAGGAGTGTTTTTGAAATCTATCCCATAAGGCGATAGAGTGAGAGAGGGTTGGAGCTAATATCGCTGGTCTGAGGCGAGGAAGAGCCCACAATAGGTAGTCTATCATGTAATGCGGTGTCGCTTGTCTCTCCATCAGTAACCAATCTGGTTTAGGGCCCCTCGAGTAGGCTATGAAGATCTGAGCTATTTGCGCCGATTGGTAATACCACCAGATATTAGGGAGGGCTAGACCTCCCTGGGATTTAAGTCTGAAAAGTATTTCTTTGGAGCATCGTCTGCCCTTGGATCCCCAGATGAATTTCAGTATGGCGGATTGGAACAGGTGGAGTTGCGCTTTCTTAATCGGGATTGGAAGGGATCAGAAGAGGTAAAAGGGAAGGGGGGTCATTTTAATGGAGTTAACCCTACCCAGCCATGATAGATCATGCTTGGACCATGTGGACATGTCGGCTTCAAGTTTTTTGAAAAGAGGGGGGTGGTTGGCAAATGAAATGTCAAATTTGGGGGTTAAGTTGATACCTAAATAGGGAATTGAAGTAGAGCTCCAGGCGAATGGGATGTGTGCCTGCAGACGTCTAAGTAGGTCCGGCGAGATTGAAATGTTAAGTGCAGCGGTAAGTGCAGCGGATTTGGAAACATTGACACGTAGACCCGAGGTTACCCCAAACTGCTCAAATAGCTTAACCAGTTGCCGACCGCCGCACGACGATGTACGTCGACAGAGCGGCGCGGGCAGGCAAAAGGGCTTACCTGTACGTCCTTGCCTGCCCGCGGGTGGGGGTCCGATCGGACCCCCCCGGTGCCTGCGGCGGTCGGCAAATCTCCCCCGGCGATCGGTGGTGAGGGGGAGGCCATCCATTCGTGGCCCCCCCCTCGCGATCGCTCCCAGCCAATGGGATCATTTCCCTGCCTCTGTATTGTACACAGAGGCAGAGGAAATGATGTCATCTCTCCTTGGCTCGGTATTTTCCGTTCCGGGCCGAGGAGAGAAGACTGTAATGTGAGTGCACAACACACACACACACAGTAGAACATGCCAGGCACACAAACCACCCCGATCCCCCCCCCCCCCGATCGCCCCCCGATCCCCCCCCCCGATCGCCCCCCGATCCCCCCCCCCCATCACCCCCCCGTCACAAACTGACACCAAGCAGGTTTTTTTTTTTTTTCTGATTACTGTATTGGTGTCAGTTTGTGACAGTTACAGTGTTAGGGCAGTGAGTGTTAGGCCCCCTTTAGGTCTAGGATACCCCCCTAACCCCCCCTAATAAAGTTTTAACCCCTTGATCACCCCCCGTCACCAGTGTCGCTAAGCGATCATTTTTCTGATCGCTGTATTAGTGTCGCTGGTGACGCTAGTTAGGGACGTAAATATTTAGGTTCGCCGTCAGCGTTTTATAGTGACAGGGACCCCCATATACAGTGGCTTGCGAAAGTATTTGGCCCCCTTGAACTTTTCAACCTTTTGCCACATTTCAGGCTTAAAACATAAAGATATAAAATTTGAATTTTTTGTGAAAAATCACCAACAAGTGGGACACAATTGTGAAGTGGAACGAAATCTATTGGATATATTAAACTTTTTTAGCAATTAAAAAACTGAAAAGTGGTGCGTGCAAAATTATTCGGCCCCTTTACTTTCAGTGCAGCAAACTCACTCCAGAAATTCAGCGAGGATCTCTGAATGATCCAATGTTGTCCTAAATGACTGATGGTGATAAATAGAATCCACCTGTGTGTAATCAAGTCTCTGTATAAATGCACCTGCTCTGTGATAGTCTCAGGGTTGTGTTGAAAGCGCAGAGAGCATCATGAAGACCAAGGAACACACCAGGCAGGTCCGTAATACTGTTGTGGAGAAGTTTAAAGCCGGATTTGGATACAAAAAGATTTCCCAAGCTTTAAACATCCCAAGGAGCACTGTGTAAGCGATCATTTTGAAATGGAAGGAGTATCAGACCACTGCAAATCTACCAAGACCTGGTTGTCCCTCTAAACTTTTAGCTCAGACAAGGAGAAGACTCATCAGAGATGCAGCCAAGAGGCCGATGATCACTCTGGATGAACTGCAGCGAACTACAGCTGAGGTGGGAGAGTCTGTCCATAGGACAACAATCAGTCGTACACTGCACAAATCTGGCCTTTATGGAAGAGTGGCAAGAAGAAAGCCATTTCTCAAAGATATCCATAAAAAGTCTCGTCTAAAGTTTGCCACAAGCCACCTGGGAGACACACCAAACATGTGGAAGAAAGTGCTCTGGTCCGATTAAACCAAAATCAAACTTTTTGGCCACAATGCAAAACGATATGTTTGGCGTAAAAGCAACACAGCTCATCACACTCAACACACCATCCCCACTGTCAAACATGGTGGTGGCAGCATCATGGTTTGGGCCTGCTTTTCTTCAGCAGGGACAGGGAAGATGGTTAAAATTGAGAGGAAGATGGATGCAGCCAAATACAGGACCATTCTGGATGAAAACCTGTTGGAGTCTGCAAAAGACCTGAAACTGGGACGGAGATTTATCTTCCAACAAGACAATGATCCCAAACATACAGCAAAATCTACAAAGGAATGGTTCACAAATAAACGTATCCAGGTGTTAGAATGGCCAAGTCAAAGTCCAGACCTGAATCCAATCGAGAATCTGTGGAAAGAGCTGAAAACTGCTGTTCACAAACGCTCTCCATCCAACCTCACTGAGCTCAAGCTGTTTTGCAAGGAAGAATGGGCAAGAATTTCAGTCTCTCGATGTGCAAAACTGATAGAGACATACCCCAAGCAACTTGCAGCTGTAATCGCAGCAAAAGGTGGCTCTACAAAGTATTAACGCAAGGGGGCCGAATAATTTTGCACGCCCCACTTTTCATTTTTTTATTAGTTAAAAAAGTTTCAAAAATCCAAAAGATTTCGTTCCACTTCACAATTGTGTCCCACTTGTTGGTGATTCTTCACAAAAAAATAAAAATTTTATATCTTTATGTTTGAAGCCTGAAATGTGGCAAAAGGTTGAAAAGTTTAAGGGGGCCGAATACTTTCGCAAGCCACTGTACTATCTAATAAATGTTTTAACCCCTTGATTGCCCCCTAGTTAAACCTTTCACCATTGATCACCGTATAACTGTTACGGGTGACGCTGGTTAGTTTGTTTATTTTTTATAGTGTCAGGGCACCCGCCGTTTATTACCGAATAAAGGTTTAGCCCCCTGATCGCCCGGCGGTGATATGCGTCGCCCCAGGCAGCGTCAGATTAGCGCCAGTACCGCTAACACCCACGCACGCAGCATACGCCTCCCTTAGTGGTATAGTATCTGAACGGATCAATATCTGATCCGTTCAGATCTATACTAGCGTCCCCAGCAGTTTAGGGTTCCCAAAAACGCAGTGTTAGCGGGATCAGCCCAGATACCTGCTAGCACCTGCGTTTTGCCCCCTCCGCCCAGCCCAGCCCACCCAAGTGCAGTATCGATCGATCACTGTCACTTACAAAACACTAAACGCATAACTGCAGCGTTCGCAGAGTCAGGCCTGATCCCTGCGATCGCTAACAGTTTTTTTGGTAGCGTTTTGGTGAACTGGCAAGCACCAGCCCCAGGCAGCGTCAGGTTAGTGCCAGTAGCGCTAACACCCACGCACGCAGCATACGCCTCCCTTAGTGGTATAGTATCTGAACAGATCAATATCTGATCCGTTCAGATCTATACTGGCGTCCCCAGCAGTTTAGGGTTCCCAAAAACGCAGTGTTAGCGGGATCAGCCCAGATACCTGCTAGCACCTGCGTTTTGCCCCTCCACCCGGCCCAGCCCAGCCCACCCAAGTGCAGTATCGATCGATCACTGTCACTTACAAAACACTAAACGCATAACTGCAGCGTTCGCAGAGTCAGGCCTGATCCCTGCGATCGCTAACAGTTTTTTTGGTAGCGTTTTGGTGAACTGGCAAGCGCCAGCGGCCTAGTACACCCCGGTCGTAGTCAAACCAGCACTGCAGTAACACTTGGTGACGTGGCGAGTCCCATAAGTGCAGTTCAAGCTGGTGAGGTGGCAAGCACAAGTAGTGTCCCGCTGCCACCAAGAAGAAGACAAACACAGGCCCGTTGTGCCCATAGTGCCCTTCCTGCTGCATTCGCCAATCCTAATTGGGAACCCACCACTTCTGCAGCGCCCGTACTTCCCCCATTCACATCCCCAACCAAATGCAGTCGGCTGCATGAGAGGCATTTTCCTCATGTCCTCCCGAGTACCCCTACCCAACAAACCCCCCCAAAAAAGATGTTGTGTCTGCAGCAAGCGCGGATATAGGCGTGACACCCGCTATTATTGTCCCTCCTGTCAATCCTGGTCTTTGCATTGGTGAATGTTTTGAACTCTACCATTCACTAGTTGAGTATTAGCGTAGGGTACAGCATTGCACAGACTAGGCGCACTTTCACAGGGTCTCCCAAGATGCCATCGCATTAAGAGACCCGAACCTGGAACCGGTTACAGTTATAAAAGTTACAGTTACAAAAAAAGTGTAAAAAAAAAAAAAAAAAAACACAAACAAAAATATAAAATAAAAAATAATAGTTGTCGTTTTATTGTTCTCTCTCTCTCTATTCTCTCTCTATTGTTCTGCTCTTTTTACTGTATTCTATTCTGCAATGTTTTATTGTTATTATGTTTTATCATGTTTGCTTTTCAGGTATGCAATTTTTTATACTTTACCGTTCACTGTGTTTTATTGTTAACCATTTTTTTGTCTTCAGGTACACCATTCACGACTTTGAGTGGTTATACCAGAATGATGCTTGCAGGTTTAGGTATCATCTTGGTATCATTCTTTTCAGCCAGCGGTCGGCTTTCATGTAAACGCAATCCTAGCAGCTAATTAGCCTCTAGACTGCTTTTACAAGCAGTGGGAGAGAATGCCCCCCCCCACCGTCTTCCGTGTTTTTCTCTGGCTCTCCTGTCTCAACAGGGAACCTGAGAATGCAGCCGGTGATTCAGCCAGCTGACCATAGAGCTGATCAGAGACCAGAGTGGCTCCAAACATCTCTATGGCCTAAGAAACCAGAAGCTACGAGCAATTTATGACTTAGATTTCGCCGGATGTAAATAGCGCCATTGAGAAATTGGGGAAGCATTTTATCACACCGATCTTGATGTGGTCAGATGCTTTGAGGGCAGAGGAGAAATCTAGGGTCTAATAGACCCCAATTTTTTCAAAAAAGAGTACCTGTCACTACCTATTGCTATCATAGGGGATATTTACATTCCCTGAGATAACAATAAAAATTATTAAAAAAAAAAAAAATGAGAGGAACAGTTTAAAAATAAGATAAAAAAGCAAAAAAATAATAAAGAAAAAAAAAAAAAAAAAAAGCACCGCTGTCCCCCCTGCTCTCGCGCTAAGGCGAACGCAAGCGTCGGTCTGGCGTCAAATGTAAACAGCAATTGCACCATGCATGTGAGGTATCACCGCGACGGTCAGATCGAGGGCAGTGAGACCTCCTCTGTAAATCTAAAGTGGTAACCTGTAAAGGCTTTTAAATGCTTTTAAAAATGTATTTATTTTGTTGCCACTGCACGTTTGTGCGCAATTGTAAAGCATGTCATGTTTGGTATCCATGTACTCGGCCTAAGATCATCTTTTTTATTTCATCAAACATTTGGGCAATATAGTGTGTTTTAGTGCATTAAAATGTAAAAAAGTGTGTTTTTTCCCCAAAAAATGTGTTTGAAAAATCGCTGCGCAAATACTGTGTGAAAAAAAATGAAACACCCACCATTTTAATCTGTAGGGAATTTGCTTTAAAAAAATATATAATGTTTGGGGGTTCAAAGTAATTTTCTTGCAAAAAAAAATAATTTTTTCATGTAATCAAAAAGTGTCAGAAAGGGCTTTGTCTTCAAGTGGTTAGAAGAGTGGGTGATGTGTGACATAAGCTTCTAAATGTTGTGCATAAAATGCCAGGACAGTTCAACCCCCCCCCCAAATGACCCCATTTTGGAAAGTAGACACCCCAAGCTATTTTCTGAGAGGCATGTCGAGTCCATGGAATATTTTATATTGTGACACAAGTTGCGGGAAAGAGACAATTTTTTTTTTTTTTTTGCACAAAGTTGTCACTAAATGATATATTGCTCAAACATGCCATGGGAATATGGGAAATTACACCCCAAAATACATTCTGTTGCTTCTCCTGAGTACGGGGATACCACATGTGTGAGACTTTTTGGGAGCCTA
Organism: Lithobates septentrionalis; assembly: GCA_037952835.1. Classification (NCBI taxonomy): domain Eukaryota; kingdom Metazoa; phylum Chordata; class Amphibia; order Anura; family Ranidae; genus Lithobates; species Lithobates septentrionalis. The sequence goes on along the minus strand of JBBDGP010000525.1, from coordinate 1,580,988 downwards.
GCCGCGTACGGGACCCCGAAAACCAAGCACCGCCTTCAGGCTTTCTAAGGGCGTGAATTTTTGATTTCACTCTTCACTGCCTATCACAGTCTCGGAGGCCATGGAATGCCCAGGTGGCACAAACCCCCCCAAATGACCCCATTTTGGAAAGTAGACACCCCAAGCTATTTGCTGAGAGGTATAGTGAGTATTTTGCAGACCTCACTTTTTGTCACAAAGTTTTGAAAATTAAAAAAAGAAAAAAAACATTTTTTTTTTGTCTTTCTTAATTTTCAAAAACAAATGAGAGCTGCAAAATACTCACCATGCCTCTCAGCAAATAGCTTGGGGTGTCTACTTTCCAAAATGGGGTCATTTGGGGGGGGGTTGTGCCACCTGGGCATTCCATGACCTCCGAAACTGTGATAGGCAGTGAAGAGTGAAATCAAAAATTTACACCCTTAGAAATCCTGAAGGCGGTGATTGGTTGTCGGGGCCCCGTACGCGGCTAGGCTCCTAAAAAGTCCCACACATGTGGTATCCCCGTACTCAAGAGAAGCAGCAGAATGTATTTTGGGGTGCAATTCCACATATGCCCATGGCCTGTGTGAGCAATATATCATTTAGTGACAACTTTGTGCAAAAAAAAAAAAAAATTGTCACTTTCCCGCAACTTGTGTCAAAATATAAAATATTCCATGGACTCAACATGCCTCTCAGCAAATAGCTTGGGGTGTCTACTTTCCAAAATGGGGTCATTTGGGGGGGGGTTTGTGCCATCTGGACATTTTATGGCCTTCAAAACTGTGATAGGTAGTGAGGAGTAAAATCAAAAATGTACGCCCTTAGAAATCCTGAAGGCAGTGATTGGTTATCGGGGCCCCGTACGCAGCTAGGCTCCCAAAAAGTCCCACACATGTGGTATCCCCATACTCAGGAGAAGCAGCTAAATGTATTTTGGGGTGCAATTCCACATATGCCCATGGCCTGTGTGAGCAATATATCATTTAGTGACAACTTTTTGTAATTTTTTTTTTTTTGTCATTATTCAATCACTTGGGACAAAAAAAATGAATATTCAATGGGCTCAACATGCCTCTCAGCAATTTCCTTGGGGTGTCTACTTTCCAAAATGGGGTCATTTGTGGGGGTTTTGTACTGCCCTGCCATTTTAGCACCTCAAGAAACGACATAGGCAGTCATAAATTAAAGGCTGTGTAAATTCCAGAAAATGTACCCTAGTTTGTAGGCGCTATAACTTTTGCGCAAACCAATAAATATACACTTATTGACATTTTTTTTTACCAAAGACATGTGGCCGAATACATTTTGGCCTAAATGTATGACTAAAATTGAGTTTATTGGATTTTTTTTAGAACAAAAAGTAGAAAATATCATTTTTTTTCAAAATTTTTGGTCTTTTTCCGTGTATAGCGCAAAAAATAAAAACGGCAGAGGTGATCAAATACCATCAAAAGAAAGCTCTATTTGTGGGAAGAAAAGGACGCAAATTTCGTTTGGGTACAGCATTGCATGACCGCGCAATTAGCAGTTAAAGCGACGCAGTGCCAAATTGTAAAAAGTGCTCTGGTCAGGAAGGGGGTAAATCCTTCAGGGGCTGAAGTGGTTAATAATGTTAGGTTTGGAGATAAGGGGCGATGTAACAAAGAGGAGTAGGTCGTCCACAAAAAGGGCACATTTATGTTCTTGAGGGCCGCATGTGACTCCTTTAATGTCTGGGTGGCCACATATGGCGATTGCTAAGGATTCTATGGCGATGGCAAAAATCAGGGGCGATAATGGGCACCCCTGTCTGGTGCCTTTCTCTATATTTAACAGGTCTGAGTACCTGCCATGCATTTTCACTTGGGCACTTGGATTTGAATAGAGGGAGTGTAAAATGCCCAGGAAATTGAGGCCTAGTCCCCATCTTTTCAGGACCTTGAAGATATACGGCCAAGTGACCGTGTCAAAGGCTTTCTGAAAGTCAATGGACAGCAGAAATCCCTCCTGAGGGGGGCCAATGGGAGCCCAGAAGGGTAACCATGTCTATAGCCCTTCTTACCTGGTCTGGTCCCTGTCTCCCTGGGATAAATCCAGCCTGGTCTTTGTGGATATACTGGGCTATGAATGAGGAGAGACGGTTTGCCAGTATTTTTGTTAACAGCTTAAGATCATTGTTGATCAGGGAGATCGGGCGATAATTGCTAGTTACCGTGGGGTCTTTTCCTGGTTTAGGGATGACTGAAATGTATGCCAGGTTCAAGGATTTATCCAGGGGAGATCCCAAGTGTAAGGAGTTAAAGAATTTGACGAGGTAAGGCGTCAGGGTGTCGGAGAATTTTTTGTAATAACCCACCGAGAACCCATCTGGGCCAGGTGCGGAACCAAGTTTAAGAGTCTTGATGGTCTCACTGACCTCCATGGATGTAATGGGTTGTTCTAGGAGATCCGTGTGATCCGTTGAAAGTTTGGGGAGCGAAATGGAGTCGAGAAACTCCTCGAGGCAGGAGTGGGGGCATGATCTGTCGTCTTTATAAAGGGAGGCATAGAAGTCATGGAAGCATTCCATGATACGTTGTGGGTTCTGTGTGATTGTGCCATACGGCAAACAGATTTTGGGGAATTCCAACTGACGTGGTTTGGGGGATAGTTTGGTGGCTAGTTTTGAACCAATTTTATCCTTTTGAGAATAAAACCTTGCGCCTGACCAACGGAAGTGTTTTTCCGCCTCAGTAGTGAGGGCCAGGTTGAGATTCAATCTGGCTGCTTCCAGTTTTTGTAGTGATGACCGAGTGTGTTCTCGTTTGTTACGTTTACATGATTCCTGGTATTCTTTAGTAAGGTTATCTATCTCGGTTTGATGTTCTTTTTTTAGACGGGAGGAGAGTTGGATGATTTTGCCCCTTATCACTGTGTCAGAGAGCTTACCTGATTGGGCGTCGTCGCGTGCCAGGGCGCGTTGGTGCACGCTTTCCTGTGGGTGCTCGGCACCTGCTTCTATGGGCACTGGTGTTGGCATGCTGGCTGGCCGTGGTGGACGCGGTGGTGCACGGGCACGTATGCCTATGGGCGCTGCTATGCATTCGCCTGGTGGTGCTGGTGTGCATGCCGCTGTCCGGGGAGCGCGCTCGGGCGCGTGCGGGTGCGCGGGCGCCTGTGCGTAACGGTGCATGCACGAACGCGGCATTTGGCGCCAATCAGCCTATTTAGGCTTGCTTCTCCCTCTGATCAGTGCTGCCTGATCAACAGCTCCGTGCCTAGTTCCTGTTTCCTGTTCCTAGTTCCTGTGATTCCTGTGTTCCTGATCTGTTGACGACCCAGCTTGCCTTTTGGACTCTCCTGACCTCCGCCTGCATTTGACCCCGGCCTGTTTTGACTTTGCTTCTGCCTGCTCCTTCTGTACCTCTGCTGCCCGCCTGTTGCCAAACCCAGCTTGTGCACTAACCTGCCTCCAGCTCCTGTTCAGCATCTGTTGTCTGTGCCGCTGACTATCATCTGCTGTTTGAAGACTGCTAACCTCTGGAACACGGACTCCTGCACAGGCTCTCATACCACTCCGCACTCGTGGGCCTCCTGTCTGCTCTACCAGGGGCCGCGAGTCGGATACGTAAGGGAGCCTACCCTCTGCCCAAGTGGACTCTCCGGTCTGGTAAGTGAGAGACTTGACTGTATCAGGCAGCCATGACCGAGTCCGGGCAGGGGGCCTCCCCCATGGATGAACTTTGTAGGCACCTTGCGGGCCTTACCCAAGCAGTCAAGAGCCTACAAGAAGGCTACACCAGATTAGAGGGTCAGGTCCAAGCCCTCTCAGCTGCTCCTCCCCTCCAAGGGGCACCATCTTCCGGACTCTCCTCAGCACCCTCCGTAGTAATGCTCCCTTTCGGAACCCAGGGTACCCACACCTGAGAAATTTACTGGAGATCGTCGCAAATACCGGGCCTTCCGTAACGCCTGCGAGCTTTACTTTGCGCTACAGCCTCGCACGTTCTCTCTGGACGCCACTAAGGTGGGATTTGTCATTGCACTGCTGTCCGGCGAGCCCCAGACTTGGGCTCATCATTTACTGGAGCAGAAGTCCAGATCCTTAGATACCTGAACGCTTTCTTCCTGGCAATGTCCCAATTGTACGAGGACCCTCAACTTACTACTACTGCTGAGGCAGCCCTGCATTCCCTGCAGCAAGGCCGCAGAGCGGCCGATGACTGTGCAGTTGAGTTTCGTCGTTGGAGCTCTGATACAGAGTGGAACGACGCTGCCTTGCGTCATCAATTTCGGATGGGGTTATCTGATCCCCTTAAGGATGAACTGGCACGTGTTGGGATACCCCAGACTCTGGATGAACTTATTAACCTATCTTTTCAAATTGACTGACGTCTGAGAGAAAGACGCTCTGAGAGGTCCTCTGGTCACCCTCGTCCTATTTGGATGCTCCCCAGAGTTCCCAGTTCCCCCAACCAATTGCCTCTCTCCTCTACTTCAGCCACGGAAGCACCTGAACCCATGCAGCTTGGTCTGCTCCGGCCATCCCTTACCCCGGAAGAGAAGATGCGCAGACGTACGCACAACCTATGCCTGTATTGCGGGGAACAAGGACATTTTGTGAGGACCTGCCCTAACAAGATACGTAAGTGTCTGACGTCTTCTTCCGCTTGTGCATCTGTTTTGCCCAAACCTGGTAACCATTTGATTATCTCTGTTGTATTACAGCTTCCCGGAAAGAACATCCCGGTGTCGGTCATTATTGACTCTGGAGCATGCAGTGGCTTCATCAATGAAACCTTTGTCAATAATCACGGCATTCCTCTTCAACCTAAGACCCAGGGTCTTGCAGTATTCCTAGCTGATGGCTCTACCCTTAGTTCAGGTCCAGTCACCTGTGAAACTGTTCCGCTACTGGCCACCATAGGCCCGGAACATCAGGAACTCTTACGTTTGGATGTCATCTCCTCCCCTCTCTTCCCAATCATTCTCGGAATGCCCTGGCTACAGGCACATAACCCCAGCATTGACTGGTCCACAGGAAGAATCCAATTCTCATCTGACTACTGCAGGCAACATTGCTTACGTGGGACCCCCGTCTCACCGACTCAATGTCTTTGTTTGGATTCGGATTCCAAACTTTGCCCATCTCTTCCCGAGGCCTATCGGGACTTCCAGGATGTCTTCAGTAAGAAGGGGCAGAGACTTTTCCAGTTCACAGGCCTTATGACTGCCCAATAGAACTTTTACCTGGAACCGAAGTTCCCTTTGGAAGGATTTTTCCACTAACTGAGCAGGAGCTGGGCACCTTAAAAAACTACATTGACGAGAACTTAAAGAAAGGGTTTATCCGCCCTTCCACGTCTCCAGCTGGTGCAGGCATTTTCTTCGTGGAGAAGAAGGACCACACCCTACGTCCCTGTATCGACTACCGGGAATTAAACAAAATTACTGTAAAGAACAGATACCCGTTACCCTTAGTACCCGAGTTATTCCAGAGACTGGGAACAGCAAGAGTTTTCACCAAGCTGGATCTCCGCGGGGGCATACAACTTAATTCGAATAAGAGAAGGGGATGAGTGGAAAACAGCTTTTCGTACTCGATTCGGGCACTATGAGTACCTTGTCATGCCCTTTGGCCTGTGCAATGCACCAGCCACCTTCCAGCACTTTGTCAACGACGTATTCCGTGACTTCCTAGACCTCTATGTCATAGTCTATCTGGACGATATTTTGATTTTCTCTGCCTCTCTGACCGACCACCGCAGGCATGTGCGAAATGTTCTCACCCGACTTAGGCAACATGGGCTCTATGCAAAACTTGAGAAATGTAAGTTTGAGCTTCAATGCATTCAGTTTCTGGGCCTGATCATCTCCCCTGAGGGCATCAAGATGGATCCCAAAAAGGTATCTGCTATCCTGGACTGGCCTGCACCTATTGATAAGAAAGGGGTACAACGTTTTATTGGCTTTGCCAACTTCTATAGAAAATTCATAAAAGGGTTCTCTTTGATAATCGCTCCTATTGCTACACTTACCAAACAAGGAAGTCGGTTTTGCTGGACTCCTAAGGCGCAGTCGGCCTTCGAGGAACTCAAGGCTCTATTTACCTCAGCCACTATTTTAAAACACCCCAACCCAGCTCTACCATTTGTGTTGGAAGTTGACGCTTCCGAAATTGCAGTAGGGGCCGTACTCTCACAACGACAAGGCACCAAAGCTCTTCTGTACCCTGTGGGGTTTTTCTCAAGAAAACTCTCACCTTCCGAGAGAAACTACGATGTGGGTGATCGTGAACTCCTAGCTATTAAGGCGGCCTTGGAGGAATGGCGTTAACTTCTGGAGGGTGCTGCTTAACCCATACTGGTCTACACGGACCATAAAAACCTGGAATACCTGAGAACGGCTAAGAGGTTAAGACCCCGGCAGGCCAGATGGGCACTTTTTTTTTCTCGATTCCAGTTCCATGTCACCTTCAGACCCGGATCCAAAAATATTAAATCTGACGCACTCTCACGAATGTTCCATGATTCGGAAAAAAACGCACCTCCAGATACCATCCTTCCCCCTGGGAATTTCTTGCTTCTTCAGGAAGATCTAATCTTTCGAATCAGACGGGCTTCTATGGGGGCGACGCCGCCCGCTGGGGCCTGTACCAAGGATGGCCTATTTTGGCATGAAAACAAGATTGTGGTCCCCAAAGAACTAAGGGTACAGGTATTGGAACTGTGTCACGATCACAAATTAGCTGGACATTTCGGCTCACGAAAAACGAGTGATCTGGTACTATGTACCTTCTGGTGGCCTCATCTCATCAGGGATTGTAGAAGGTTCATTGATTCCTGCAATACTTGCGCTAGAAGCAAAACCAGCCGGGCCAGAGCTTGGGGACTGTTAAAACCTCTTCCAGTCCCAGAGAGACCATGGAGCATGATCCCAATGGATTTTGTCGTTGAACTCCCCCCATCAGAAGACTTCTCCTCCATCTTTGTCGTGGTAGACAGATTGTCTAAAATGGCTCATTTTCTCCCAATGAAGGGTACCCCATCGGCCACGGAGACGGCTGATATGTTTATTAAAGAAATTGTCAGGCTGCATGGAGTTCCGAAGAATATAGTTTCTGACCGGGGTGTCCAATTTACCTCCAGATTCTGGAAGGCCCTCTGTGGCTCCTTGGAAATTGAGTTGGCATTCTCCTCGGCCTACCATCCCCAGTCCAATGGGCAAACTGAGAGGATGAATCAGACGCTGGAGAAGTATCTCCGCTGCTTCTCCGCATTCTCCCAGGATGATTGGGCCCCCCTACTCCCTATTGCGGAGTTCTCTTATAATAATTCCTTGCATTCAGCCACCAACCAGACTCCATTCTATGCCAACTATGGCTTTCATCCAACCTTTTTACCTGGATCAATACCTGAATGTTGTGTTCCTGCAGTATCAGAGACCCTGAATTTCTTCTCGGTGAACAATAAGCTGTTACAAGATACCATGGCCAAGGCCCAAGAAGGTTATAAGAAGGTGTTTGACAAAAAGAGGCATGGAGAACTCGTGTTGGAACCTGGTAACCCAGTATGGTTATCTACCGCCAATCTGAAACTGGCATGTCCATCCAAAAAACTAGGCCCTAAGTTCCTGGGTCCCTTCCTGGTAAGGAGGAAAATTAATGATGTTGCCTACGAGCTTGATCTACCGAATTCCCTGAAGGTGCACCCGGTCTTCCATGTATCTCTCTTAAAGCCGGTTATCCCCAATTCTTTTGTTGGCCGTACTGTTGGTCCCCCCAAACCCATCCTTGTAGACAACGAGGAGGAATTTGAAGTAGAGGCAATATTAGACTGCAGAAAAAGACTAAATCAAACCCAATACCTCATAAAGTGGAAGGGATATGGCCCTGAAGACAATTCATGGGAACCAGAAGATAATTTGCATGCCGGGGAACTCCTGCAAGCTTTCAAGGACTCACATGCCTCCAAGTTGGCCCAAGTGGGCATCCGGTGTCTGCCCTTGAGGAGGGGGCACTGTCAGAGAGCTTACCTGATTGGGCGTCGTCGCGCGCCAGGGCGCGTTGGTGCACACTTTCCTGTGGGTGCTCGGGCGCCTGCTTCTATGGGCACTGGTGTTGGCATGCCGGCTGGCCGTGGTGGACGCGGTGGTGCACGGGCACGTATGCCTATGGGCGCTGCTATGCGTTCGCCTGGTGGCGCTGGTGTGCATGCCGCTGTCCGGGGGCGCGCTCGGGCGCGTGCGGGTGCGCGAGCGCCTGTGCGTAACGGTGCATGCACGAACGCGGCATTTGGCGCCAATCAGCCTATTTAGGCTTGCTTCTCCCTCTGATTAGTGCTGCCTGATCAACAGCTCCGTGCCTAGTTCCTGTTTCCTGTTTCCTGTTCCTAGTTCCTGTGATTCCTGTGTTCCTGATCTGTTGACGACCCAGCTTGCCTTTTGGACTCTCCTGACCTCCGCCTGCATTTGACCCCGGCCTGTTTTGACTTCGCTTCTGCCTGCTCCTTCTGTACCTCTGCTGCCCGCCTGTTGCCAAACCCAGCTTGTGCACTAACCTGTCTCCAGCTCCTGTTCAGCATCTGTTGTCTGTGCCGCTGACTATCATCTGCTGTTTGAAGACTGCTAACCTCTGGAACACGGACTCCTGCACAGGCTCTCATACCACTCCGCACTCGTGGGCCTCCTGTCTGCTCTACCAGGGGCCGCGAGTCGGATACGTAAGGGAGCCTACCCTCTGCCCAAGTAGACTCTCCGGTCTGGTAAGTGAGAGACTTGACACACTGCTTTGTGGGCCGTTCGTGTGAAAATAATCTTTGAGGTCTTTATCTAAAAGAGTACAGTGGACCGGATTACTCAGAAGCGCCTCATTTAGTCGCCATTTAAATTCCCTTTTTGTGTTGTTTGAGTGGCTGAGGGATAGAGTCACCATAGAGTGATCTGAGATGGGGAAGTCTCTGATAGTCGGCTTTACCGCCAGGGGTATGTGCGTCGCTTAAAGGAAAACATGATCTATCCTGGCATAGGTCCTGTGCGGGGCAGAGTAATGGGTGTGGTCTTTTGTACGGGGGTTGAGTTTCATTCAAATGTCTACTAATCCTGAGTCATAGAGTAGTTTGGCAATTTCTATGCTTTGTTTGGGGGGTCGTCTGGGGCGTGGCCTGCCTGAACCCGATTTGTTGAGAGCGAGATCAAATGCTATGTTCGAGTCTCCCCCTAGAATAATGATTCCCTCTAACGGAGGTGTAAGGGTGTGCATCATTGCGGCAAAAAATTTGTCTTGGGCCTTATTTGGGGTGTAGTATGATACGAAAGAATATAGTGTGGCATCTATGGTGCCTTTTACCAAAATGTATCTACCCGAGGGACCTCTGGTAGTGTGCAACATGGAGAAGTTTAAATGTTTGGAAAAACAGATAGCTACTCCTTTTGTTTTGTTCCCCGCGTTGGACAGGTAAAATTGGGGGAAGTGTTGGTGAATAAATGATGGGTTGTAAGACTTGGGGAAGTGGTTTCTTGAAGTAAAAGGATATCAGACTTTTGGGATTGATAGAGCTTAAACAATTTCCTCCGTTTGACTGGGGAGTTAAGGCCCTGCACATTATGTGAGACTATTTGTAGTTGTGGTGGTGGTGTGTCATTTACGTGCATGGATCAGAGGAGGGGTATCTACCATGATTGAGTGGGACTTACCTTGTGCGGAGCAGAGGGTACCTCCAATTTGGAAGGGAATGTATGACTAGGTGACCTTCGAGAAAGAGGAGAAGAAGAAGTGGATATTGTAGAAGGAAGAGGTAGACCTTCTAGAAGGAAGCATGGGAGACATAACATGTTAGTAACCATAACCAAGTGGAAATTATTTTCCCAAACCCCAATGGCGTGTGAGAACCCGTTCTCCAACACCATAAAGCCCTTCCCCAAAAATAATAAAGAACAAGTCAACCCCGTGATCCGGGGGAGGTAGCAATCTCTAACTGTGAATAGAGAAAAAAAATAAAAACAAAAAATGTTTTCCCCTTCCCAGACAGAGACAGGTGGAGGAGCAGGACATCCACTCCGGCCGCCTCCAGATACTATAACGTTTCTGTGTAGAGGGGAGAGGTCCTCTCCGACCCCCCGAGTCGGCCAGGGCCCCACATTGGGAGACCAAACTGGAATGGCTCAAGGGCCTGGGAGGAACCCGCCTCACCCAGGAAGTACAGTGCAGCAGACTAAGTACCAGATAAGGGGGAGTAACAACTCCCTTGAACTATCTTCCTTGGCCCAAGATTGAGCTGCTGTATTAAGAATAGCCAAAAAAAATAAATAAATAAAATAATAATAACTATATCATATACTGTACATAAGCAGGTGTCTATATGTAGGGCGACAAGGTAGCAAAAACCAGTTAAACTAAAAACTTCAAGATATCAACCAGAATAGGAACAGTTTCTTGGACCTAAAACTTTGTAAGAAAAAACCCATGGGTGCTATTGTTCAGCAATTCCCAACTATGGAGTCAGGACAAGGAGTGCTATGTCTGGTGTAGCCATCGGGTAGTGGTGTGAAAGTGTTCTTCGAAGGATCCGGATGGATCAGAGAAGGTCAGAATGGGTCCAGGTGGCACCCGAGCTTCAGGTTTCTATTAGGGGAGGCCTGGAATCCTTGTATTTTTTGGAGAAGCACTTCTGCCACATTGGAGCGATGGGGCTGGATGGTGGTGGCCTCTTGGAGGACGAGCTGGGTGCTCTGCCAGTCTGTGTCGACTCATGACCCTGGGAGATGAGACCCAGATGGAGCAGGAGCTTTTCTCTTTTCCAAAAACAATGAGAAGCCGCACGGTTTGTTGTTGAAGGAGAATGAAAGGTGAAAGGGGAAGGACCATCTGTAGGTGATCAGTTTCTGGGTCAGCGCAAAAAGGAGTGGTTTCAAAGATCTCCTTTTCCGTATAGTAAAGGGGAATAAGTTCGCAAAGATTTGTCTGGGATGACCCTGGAACATCAGGGGCCCTTCTGCTCAAGATTGTTGCATCACCTCCTCCTTGACCTTGTAGAAATGTGGTTTGACTATAATATCTCTAGGGAGGCCACCTTGGCGGGGAGGTTGGAGTGCTCTGTGGGCACGGTCCATCTCTAGGAGATGGTCTGGGATGTTGGGGATAAGTTCCTTAATAAATGATCTTTACAATGTGATCAGTGTCCTTGAAGGATTCAGGGACCCCCTCTAATGCTGAAATTGTATCTCCTCAAACGATTTTCGAGATCGTCAATTTTGGAGAATGCATTCTAAAGCTGGTCCTGCAAATCCTGGATACGGGCAGTATTCTGGTTTACTCTAGTTACTGTCTAGTCTGCTTTGATTTTGATCGATTCAATTTGTGTACCTAAATGGTGCAAGTCAGCCTGGATGGCAGTGGTAATTTGGTTGGCAGTTTGTGAGAGACCCCTAGATAACATTGTGGCAGACATAGTCATCATGGAGGAAAAGTCCTGGGGTGTGGAGGGTAAGCCCTGTGTATAGGCCTTACAAGCCTCTGGGCTGGCAGTGAAGTCTTCCATGGGGGAGAGGGGCATGTCCTCCAGGGTCCTGCTAATGAGGGATTCTGTGGAGGTGGGAGACATGCAGCCATGTGTGTGATTACTCACTATGGGGCCCGACAGCCCTGCTGAGCAGACATCCTGGTCTGCTATGGATTCCTCCATCTCCTGACCTCCTCCTTGTGTGGCGGCGGCCGGCACCATCTTGGCTGAGGCCGCAGGTCCCGGTCCAGTGTCAAGAGCACGGGAGAGGTCTCTCCTAGCGGTACCACTTGCCATCCTGGGGTTCTGTGGTGTGTCCCCTAGCTGCGGGGACTATTTGCGGCCGGGGCTCTGCTCTGTGTGCAGCGCTGGAGGGGCTAGATGGCCGGAGCGGAGCTCTCGGTTCAGGCGTCCATCCGACGAGCTGCCGTGCATGCGCTGATTCTCACCATTTTTTGTATTCTCACTGGCTTTTATACCATAAAATCGCTTCACTGTAATATCACGGATGTACTTATGTAAAACAGTTCAAATAAGTTGGCATTACTACTTGGGGCAAAATTCAAGCCTTTCTGCAAAAGACTGATCTCACTCTCTACCAATAAATGTGATGGTAAATTGAAAATTTTCACCGTGAATTTCATCTTTCCCCTCTTTGATACTATTGTTTCTTCTCCCTCCTGCCCCTCCTCTGTTTCCTCTTCTATTTTTCTTTTTTCGGGGAGAGGAGGGGGAAGCACTAAAAAATTATTAGTCATGTCACCAGTCGGTTCTGTCGTGCCATCTGTAACTCTTGATGGTACTTGGGTAGGATGACTACTACTAGCAGTACCCCCTATTGGTGTACTCATGCCAACTGGTTTGATGACCTCAGAACATCAATGAATTAGAGGTGGGAATGCTGATACTGTAAATGTCCTCCTTTGTTCCTTAATGTAAAGGGACCGGGAGGGCATTATGTACATATGGGGGCAGCTGGGGATTGTTCTCACCCTGTGCAGGTCTCACATTTCTCTTTTGATTATCCCGAGTACCCACAGGATTAGTTACTGTATTACTCATATTGCAGTTCTCCCCATTTCTATTTCTATTTTTATTTTTATTTTTATTAGCATACTCATATTTGCCTATCGGTGTATGTCTACCTCTTTTGTCATTGTGTTGAACCCAATTACCATTATTCTTATGCCCATACAATCGTGCCTTTGATGCAGAACCTAAAGAGCTACTACTATTTTGAGGTATGTGTTCTTGTGGCCCAGAGGAACTAGGTCTATTTGAGTTGCTGGTGTCATGAGGGTTATGGGTATTTTGATTAGACTTCTTGGGGTCTTGGGGTCTTACTATTATAATTTCCCTGCCTGTGAAGGGTGAGCCGGGGTCTTTTGTTTCGAATAGGTTTTAATAATTTCTTTCTGGGGCCCCCTCTATGGTGGGATTGTTGTCGAGGTCGGTTCTGATTATTTGTAGATGATGGAGCCTGCATATCGTCCATGTGTACCTGTGAGCCTCCATTCTAATGTGTCTTAAACCGGCCTTTACCCCACTGGAAAATTGTACCTTTCTCATAATCTGCTATATACCTGGCAAACTTGTTTCTTTTATTCGCAATAAGATTGTCCTCCTTATCATTTGCCTTGCAATTACATTTATTTACACCACTATGGCTGTCTACATTTCTGTGATCCTCATGAGCGCTTTACTGGCAGCAGCATTTTTTCCTCCCACATCCTGTCCTATATTTTTCTTGTGCCGGGGATACTACCTGACCTACACCTAGGATACACCATGTGCTTAAAATGTGATGGGGCACAGTGGAAGGATGAAAAGACCAATTTGTGCACCATAGGCTAAAAATGTGACGGGGCACACTGGAAGGATGAAAAGACCAATTTGTGCATATGATGTGATGTAGCCATACTTTCTGAGTATGCATTTTGTATTCTTTATATGTATTTTCTATTATTAACATCAGTTGCCATGTTTTTTGGACATTTCACCTGTCTTAACCCTAATGTGTATTTATTTGTATATGTTGATCTATACTGAAATGTTATCATTATACCATCAGAAAAACACAGTCTGTTTTGATCATCCCCCGAAGAAGAAATTTATTATATTCAGAAACATGTTGGGATCTTCTGTGTAATTGCTTGTGGCTGTAATTGCTTGTGGCTCCTACAATGAGACCAATAGAAGGTTATTTCACAATTATTCTCAGTAAGTGTTGCCTGTTGCCCATCCCCCCCTCTTCCCTCTCCTTGTATGGCTCTGACCATACAAGGTTCTACATATCTTGATATATAGAACAAGATAGCTAACCTTCAGTTTTTTCCTGTTTTTTGTCGATAGGAATATTTAGAGATTATCAATTAATTGTTAATAGTATCATATCAGTCGTGAGCTGCATTGTGCATGGCACACCATTACTCTGTCTAAGCTGGAGGGCATTAAGTGGTGATTTCCCTCTCTTCTCAAACTTTGAGAATGTTATACATGCAATGCTGTTCACCTAGTATGTTTGAACTTAATTCATTTAAGATATAATGGTACTGAGGAAGCAGATTGTGAAACGCGTCAACCTCTTGATAGAACAGTACAAGCCAACATAGCTTGGCCAACGGCTTATATTTACACATTAGATTTTTGGTCTTAATGATTTTATCTATGTTATTTTAACAAATGTTGTAACAACTAATTTTTGATATAATTTTGGCTGCTGTGTCTCTTTCTGATACCGTTAAAGTCAGTAGAATTGCTCCTTTTTTTTCTAAAATATAGATTCAAAAATCAATTTTGGTGTCACGAATATGAAACAAAGAATATTCCATCCGCACCCCTAAGTTTAAAAAAAATACAAATCCTTCACCCCAAAATTAAAAACAAGACAATGATGTCTTATATAATACCTAAGTCTGGAGAGGCGCATGTGTGGTAGCTCCCTGTATGGATGCTTAGTCAAGGAGCTCCATCCCGCTCCAGCCATCTCTCACCTGTAGCAGCTGCTGAACAGCGCAGCCCCACACAGCACCTACCAGGGTTGACTCCGGAGTCCCCAGGGAGTTCACTGATGTCAGGAGGAACGGCAAGGAAGGACCTATCCAGACAACTAGGCACCGCGCTGCAGACACCGGGTCCTCCAAGATGGTGGCCGCAGCACAGCATGGCACTGAAGCACGGAGGAAGGAGGACATCTCCGATCCAGATCACACAGCTCAGCAGGGAGCTGTACTAACCTCCCCAGCAGTGCCTCCAGCCCTATACTCCCCAGCCTCCACTGAATCCCTGCTGGAGAGGACCCTAGAGGAATTAATGCATTCCCCCATAGGAGATCTGACTGCCAGCCCAGGTCTAACAGAGGAGTTCTCACTGAACGGCCCCCTTAGCCCCATTAACTTCAATGCATTATTGTCTACCTTCTCTAAAATGTTGCCCAGGGGCCTTTCCCAGACTGCCACACAAATCGCATCCGCTATCCAGACTGATCTACAAAATCTGGGGTCCAGGATTTAAGCTATAGAACAGAAAGCCGATCATACTGTGGCCAGAATAAACCAAAATACGGCTAGAATACAGAACCTGCAGGACCAGTTGGACACCGCCCTCTTTAACCACTTCAGCCCCGGAAGGTTTTACCCCCTTCCTGACCAGAGCACTTTTTACAATTCGGCACTGCGTCGCTTTAACTGCTAGTTGCGCAGTCATGCAATGCTGTACCCAAACAAAATTTGCGTCTTTTTCTTCCCACAAATAGAGCTTTCTTTTGATGGTATTTGATCACCTCTGCCGTTTTTATTTTTTGCGCTATACACGGAAAAAGACCGAAAATTTTGAAAAAAAATGATATTTTCTACATTTTGTTCTAAAAAAAATCCAATAAACTCAATTTTAGTCATACATTTAGGCCAAAATGTATTCGGCCACATGTCTTTGGTAAAAAAAATGTCAATAAGTGTATATTTATTCTTTTGCGCAAAAGTTATAGCGTCTACAAACTAGGGTACATTTTCTGGAATTTACACAGCCTTTAATTTATGACTGCCTATGTCGTTTCTTGAGGTGCTAAAATGGCAGGGCAGTACAAAACCCCCCCAAATGACCCCATTTTGGAAAGTAGACACCCCAAGGAAATTGCTGAGAGGCATGTTGAGCCCATTGAATATTCATTTTTTTTGTCCCAAGTGATTGAATAATGACAAAAAAAAAAAAATTACAAAAAGTTGTCACTAAATGATATATTGCTCACACAGGCCATGGGCATATGTGGAATTGCACCCCAAAATACATTTAGCTGCTTCTCCTGAGTATGGGGATACCACATGTGTGGGACTTTTTGGGAGCCTAGCCGCGTACGGGGCCCCCCAAAAACCAATCACTGCCTTCAGGATTTCTAAGGGCGTACATTTTTGATTTTACTCCTCACTACCTATCACAGTTTTGAAGGCCATAAAATGCCCAGATGGCATAAACCCCCCCCAAATGACCCCATTTTGGAAAGTAGACACCCCAAGCTATTTGCTTTGAGGCATGTTGAGTCCATGGAAAGTTTTATATTTTGACACAAGTTGCGGGAAAAAGTGACAAATTTTTTTTATTTTTTTTTGCACAAAGTTGTCACTAAATGGTATATTGCTCACACAGGCCATGGGCATATGTGGAATTGCACCCCAAAATACATTTAGCTACTTCTCCTGAGTACGGGGATACCACAGGTGTGGGACTTTTTGGGAGCCTAGCCGCGTACGGGGCCCCGAAAACCAATCACCGCCTTCAGGATTTCTAAGGGTGTAAATTTTTGATTTCACTCTTCACTGCCTATCACAGTTTCGGAGGCCATGGAATGCCCAGGTGGCACAAACCCCCCCCAAATGACCCCATTTTGGAAAGTAGACACCCCAAGCTAATTGCTGAGAGGCATGGTGAGTATTTTGCAGCTCTCATTTGTTTTTGAAAATAAAGAAAGACGAGAAATTTTTTTTTTTTTCTTTTTTCAATTTTCAAAACTTTGTGACAAAAAGTGAGGTCTGCAAAATACTCACTATACCTCTCATCAAATAGCTTGGGGTGTCTACTTTCCAAAATGGGGTCATTTGGGGTTTTTTTTTGCCACCTGGGCATTCCATGGCCTCCGAAACTGTGATAGGCAGTGAAGAGTAAAATCAAAAATTTACGGCCTTAGAAAGCCTGAAGGCGGTGCTTGGTTTTCGGGGTCCCGTACACGGCTAGGCTCCCAAAAAGTCTCACACATGTGGTATCCCCATACTCAGGAGAAGCAACAGAATGTATTTTGGGGTGTAATTTCACATATCCCCATGGCATGTTTGAGCAATATATCATTTAGTGACAACTTTGCGCAAAAAAAAATAAAAAATTGTCTCTTTCCCGCAACTTGTGTCACAATATAAAATATTCCATGGACTCGACATGACTCTCAGCAAATAGCTTGGGGTGTCTACTTTCCAAAATGGGGTCATTTGGGGGGGTTTTGAACTGTCCTGGCATTTTATGCACAACATTTAGAAGCTTATGTCACACATCACCCACTCTTCTAACCACTTGAAGACAAAGCCCTTTCTGACACTTATTGTTTACATGAAAAATTTTTTTTTTTTTTGCAAGAAAATTACTTTGAACCCCTAAACATTATATATTTTTTTAAAGCAAATGCCCTACAGATTAAAATGGTGGGTGTTTCATTTTTTTTTTCACACAGTATTTGCGCAGCGATTTTTCAAACGCATTTTTTGGGGAAAAAACACACTTTTTTAAATTTTAATGCACTAAAACACACTATATTGCCCAAATGTTTGATGAAATAAAAAAGATGATCTTAGGCCGAGTACATGGATACCAAACATGACATGCTTTAAAATTGCGCACAAACGTGCAGTGGCGACAAACTAAATACATTTTTAAAGCCTTTAAAAGCCTTTACAGGTTACCACTTTAGATTTACAGAGGAGGTCTACTGCTAAAATTACTGCCCTCGATCTGACGTTCGTGGTGATACCTCACATGCATGGTGCATTTGCTGTTTACATTTGACGCCAGACCGACGCTTGCGTTCGCCTTAGCGCGAGAGCAGGGGGGGCAGCGGTGCTTTTTTTTTTTTTTTTTTCTTTATTATTTTTTTTTTTTATCTTATTTTTAAACTGTTGCTTTCATTTTTTTTTTTTTTAATCATTTTTATTGTTATCTCAGGGAATGTAAATATCCCCTATCATAGCAATAGGTAGTGACAGGTACTCTTTTTTGAAAAAATTGGGGTCTATTAGACCCTAGATTTCTCCTCTGCCCTCAAAGTATCTGACCACACCAAGATCGGTGTGATAAAATGCTTTCCCAATTTCCCAATGGCGCTGTTTACATCCGGCGAAAGTCATAAAATGCTCGTAGCTTCCGGTTTCTTAGGCCATAGAGATGTTTGGAGCCACTCTGGTCTCTGATCAGCTCTATGGTCAGCTGGCTGAATCACCGGCTGCATTTTCAGGTTCCCTGTTGAGACAGGAGAGCCAGAGAAAAACACGGAAGACGGTGGGGGGGGGGGCATTCCCTCCCACTGCTTGTAAAAGCAGTCTAGAGGCTAATTAGCCGCTAGGATTGCTTTTACATAAAAGCCGACCGCTGGCTGAAAAGAATGATACCAAGATGATACCTAAACCTGCAGGCATCATTCTGGTATAACCACTCAAAGTCGTGAATGGCGTACCTGAAGACAAAAAAATGGTTAACAATAAAGCACAGTAAACGGTAAAGTATAAAAAATTGCATACCTGAAAAACAAACATGATAAAACATAATAACAATAAAACATTGCAGAATAGAATACAGTAAAAAAGAGCAGAACAATAGAGACCCTTTTCCTGTGCCCTGTGGAATGCACGTTCTGTCTGCAACAAACTCACCGCCCTCCACGACCTCTTCATCACAAATTCCTTTAACCTTCTTGCCATTACTGAAACCTGGCTTCATGAATCGGACACTATTTCTCCTGCTTCCATCTCCCATGGGGGCCTTCTCTGGACTCACTCCCCCAGACCAAGTGGACGGAAGGGAGGTGGAGTGGGAATCCTTCTAGCCCCATGCAGCACCTATCAGGTTCTTCACCCACCTCCCTCTCTGACACTCTCCTCTTTTGAGGCACATTGCATTCGTCTTTTCTCTCCCATTTCTCTAAGAATTGCTGTCATCTACCGGCCCCCTGGACCGGTATCAGCCTTTCTTGATGACTTCTCTGCCTGGCTACCCTACTTTCTCTCTTCTGAAATCCCCACAATTATTCTTGGGGACTTCAACATCCCTGTCAACACTAACACTACTATTACTTCTAAACTTCTCAGTCTAACCTCATCGCTTGACCTGAAGCAATGGATACAGGCTCCTACCCACTCCAACGGCAACACCCTTGACCTTGCCTTCTCCTATCTGTGCACTCCGTGCAACCTTTCCAACAATCCACTCCCACTCTCTGATCACCACCTTATTAGTTTTGCTCTCTCCTTGTCTTCCACCTCTTCTCCCTCCAACCGCCCAACAGTTACACGCAGAAACCTTCGCCACCTCAACCCTTCTCTTCTCTACTCTGCTACTGATCACCTCTATGACAAAATCTCCCCCCTGTCCTGCCCCAACCTAGCTACTTTCATTTACAACAGCTCACTGTCCTCCTCCCTAGACAAGCTGGCCCCCCTCACTACACGCAGAATTAGGCCCCGACTGCTACAACCCTGGCAAACAGATGACACCAGAGGTCTCAGAAAACGTAGCCGCGCTCTTGAGCGCCTGTGGCATAAGACTAAGACCCAGGAAGACTTCACACAATATAAATCTGCCCTCCTAAAATACTACTCCTGCCTTCACACTGCCAAACAGACCTACTTTATCACACTCATCAACACCTTCTCATCCAGTCCACGTCAACTCTTCTCTACCTTCAACACTCTACTCTGTCCTCCACTGCCTCCACCCACCAACTCAATCACCGCCCAGGAGATTGCCAATCACTTCAAAACTAAGATTGATACAATTCATGAGGAGATCGCCAATGCGCAAAAACCTCCCCCATGCAACACCCCATGTCCACAGATACAGTCATTACTTCCCTCATTCAACCCTGCTACTACTACTGAGGTTGCTAAACTTTTATCTAGCACTCATCTAACCACTTGCCCCCTGGATCCTGTTCCCTCGCAAATGCTACGCTCACCCTCTGACTCAATTCTACGCTCTCTAACTCACATTTTCAACCTCTCCCTCTCTTGTGGCATCTTCCCAAACTCTCTAAAACATGCGCTAGTCACCCCCATACTAAAAAAGCCCTCACTGGATCCCACCAATCTCAACAACTTACGTCCCATCTCCTTACTCTCCTTCTCCTCCAAACTTCTTGAAAGACTGGTCTACAACCGATTAAGTGACCATCTGACCATGAATAAACTTCTTGATCCCCTTCAGTCCGGTTTTCGCCCTCAACACTCCACGGAAACTGCTCTCCTTAAACTCTCAAATGACCTACTAATGGCTAAAGCCAACGGACACTATTCTGTACTACTTCTCCTGGATCTCTCTGCTGCCTTTGACACAGTGGACCACCCCCTCCTCCTCGAAAAACTCCACTCCTTTGGTCTCCGTGACTGTACTCTTCGCTGGTTCTCATCCTAACTATCCCACCGCTCCTTCAGTGTCACTTACAACTCTTCTTCCTCCTCTCCTCTTCCTTTTTCCGTTGGGGTCCCCCAAGGTTCTGTTCTCGGACCTCTCCTTTTCTCAATCTACACCACCTCCTTGGGTCAGTTGATTGCCTCCCACGGCTTTAAATATCATCTCTACGCTGATGACACCCAAATCTATCTCTCCACCCCCCAGCTCTCTCCACTTGTCTCCTCACGCATTACCAACTTATTAGCAGACATATCAGCCTGGATGTCACATCACTTTCTCAAACTCAACCTATCCAAAACCGAGCTCATGATATTTCCTCCCTCAGGTGCCACTTCCCCTGATCTCCCTGTCAAGATCAACGGCTCAACTATCAACCCATCTCCCCACGCCAAGGTCCTAGGTGTAATCCTGGACTCTGAACTAACCTTTCGACCCCACATTCTATCACTATCCAAAGCTTGCCGCCTCTGTCTTCGCAACATTTCCAAGATACGCCCCTTCCTAACCATCGACACCACAAAGCTTCTAATCCACTCCCTGGTCATCTCCCGCCTTGACTACTGCAACTCCCTCCTCATTGGTTTACCTCTAAATAGGCTATCCCCACTTCAGTCCATCATGAACGCTGCGGCCAGGCTCATCCACCACACAAACCGCTCAGCGTCTGCTACACCCCTCTGCCAATCCCTCCATTGGCTGCCACTCAGTCACCGAATTAAATTCAAGATACTAACTATAACTTACAAAGCCATCCACAACTTGGCCCCTAGCTACATCTCTAACCTAGTCACAATATACCAACCTAATCGTTCTCTTCGCTCCTCCCAAGACCTCCTGCTCTCAAACTCCCTTGTCACCTCATCCCATGCTCGCCTTCAGGACTTCTCCAGAGCCTCCCCCATCCTCTGGAATGCTCTACCCCAATCCGTCCGTTTTTCTCTTACTTTATCCACTTTCAGACGATCCCTGAAAACTCATCTCTTCAGAGAAGCCTATCTGGCCCCCACCTAACAACTGTACATTTATCTTCTCAATCAGCACATCACCCACAGTTATTACCTCTTGTATCTCTTGACCTCCCCTCTTAGATTGTAAGCTCTAAGGAGCAGGGCCCTCTGATTCCTACTGTATCAAATTGTATTGTATTTGTACTGTCTACCCTCAAGTTGTAAAGCGCTACGTAAACTGTTGGCGCTATATAAATACTGTATAATAATAATAATAAAAAGAGAGAGAATAGAGAGAGAGAGAGCAATAAAATGACAACTATTTTTTTTTTATTTTATATTTTTGTATGTGTTTTTTTTTTTTTTTACACTTTTTTTTGTAACTAACTTTTATAACTGTACCCGGTTCGAGGTTCGGGTCTCTCAAAATGCGATGGCATCTTGGGAGACCCTGTGAAAGTGTGCCTAGTCTGTGCAATGCTGTACCCTACGCTAATACTCAACTAGTGAATGGTAGCGTTCAAAACATTCACCAATGCAAAGACCAGGATTGTCAGGACAGGAGGGACAATAATAGCTGGTGTCACGCCTATATCCGCGCTTGCTGCAGACACGACATCTTTTTTGGGGGGGGGTTCGCTGGGTAGGGGTACTCGGGAGGACATAAAAATGCCTCTCATGCAGCCGACTGCATTTGGTTGGGGATGTGAATGGGGGAAGTACGGGCGCTGCAGAAGTGGTGGGTTCCCAATTAGGATTGGCGAATGCAGCAGGAAGGGCACTATGGGCACGACGGGCCTGTGTTTGTCTTTTTGGTGGCAGCGGGACACTACTTGTGCTTGCCACCTCACCAGCTTGAACTGCACTTATGGGACTCGCCACGTCACCAAGTGTTACTGCAGTGCTGGTTTGACTACGACCGGGGTGTACTACGCCGCTGGTGCTTGCCAGTTCACCAAAACGCTACAAAAAAAACTGTTGGTGATCGCAGGGATCAGGCCTGACTCTGCGAACGCTGCAGTTATGTGTTTAGTGTTTTGTAAGTGACAGTGATCGATCGATACTGCACTTGGGTGGGCTGGGTTGGGCCGGGCAGAGGGGCAAAACGCAGGTGCTAGCAGGTATCTGGGCTGATCCCGTTAACACTGCGTTTGTGGGAACCCTAAACTGCTGGGGACGCTAGTATAGATCTGATCAGATCAGATATTGATCCGTTCAGATACTATACCACTAAGGGAGGTGTACGGTGCGTGCGTGGGTGTTAGCACTACTGGCGCTAACCTGACGCTGCCTGGGGCTGGTGCTTGCCAGTTCACCAAAACGCTACCAAAAAAACTGTTAGCGATCGCAGGGATCAGGCCTGACTCTGCGAACGCTGCAGTTATGCGTTTAGTGTTTTGTAAGTGACAGTGATCGATCGATACTGCACTTGGGTGGGCTGGGCTGGGCCGGGCGGAGGGGCAAAACGCAGGTGCTAGCAGGTATCTGGGCTGATCCCGCTAACACTGCGTGTTTGGGAACCCTAAACTGCTGGGAACGCTAGTATAAATCTGATCGGATCAGATATTGATCCGATCAGATACTATACCACTAAGGGAGGCGTATGCTGCGTGCGTGGGTGTTAGCAGTACTGGCGCTAACCTGACGCTGCCTGGGGCTGGTGCTTGCCAGTTCACCAAAACGCTACCAAGAAAACCGTTAGCGATCACAGGGATCAGGCCTGACTCTGCGAACGCTGCAGTTATGCGTTTAGTGTTTTGTAAGTGACAGTGATCAATCGATACTGCACTTGGGTGGGCTGGGTTGGGCCGGGCAGAGGGGCAAAACGCAGGTGCTAGCGGGTATCTGGGCTGATCCCGCTAACACTGCGTTTTTGGGAACCCTAAACTGCTGGGGACGCTAGTATAGATCTGATCGGATCAGATATTGATCCGTACAGATACTATACCACTAAGGGAGGCGTATGCTGCGTGCGTGGGTGTTAGCGGTACTGGCGCTAATCTGACGCTGCCTGGGGCGACGCATATCACCGCCGGGCGATCAGGGGGCTAAACCTTTATTCGGTAATAAACGGCGGGTGCCCTGACACTATAAAAAATAAACGAACTAACCAGCGTCACCCGTAACACTTATACGGTGATCAGTGGTGAAAGGGTTAACTAGGGGGCAACCAAGGGGTTAAAACATTTATTGGATAGTATATGGGGGTCCCTGACGCTATAAAACGCTGACAGCGAACCTAAATATTTACCTCCCTAACTAGCGTCACCAGCGACACTAATACAGCGATCAGAAAAATGATCGCTTAGTGACACTGGTGATAGGGGGTGATCAAGGGGTTAAAACTTTATTAGGGGTGGTTAGGGTGGTACCCTAGACCTAAAGGGGGGTAACACTCACTGCCCTAACACTGTAACTGTCACAAACTGACACTATGCAGTAATCAGAAAAAAAAAAAAAAATACTGCTGGTGTCAGTTTGTGACAGGGGGGGGTGATTGGGGGGGGGGTCGGGGGGCGATCGGGGGGGGGATCGGGGTGTTTTATGTGCCTGGCATGTTCTACTGTGTGTGTGTAGTGTTGTGCACTCACTTGTCTTCTCTCCTCGGCGCTGGAACGGAAACTGCCAAAGCCGAGGAGAGATGACATCACATCCTCTGCCTGTGTGAAACTACACACAGGCAGAGGAGGATTCCCATTGGCTGGACTCCACTGCCGCCATTTTATTTGCAAGCGCTTTTTTACTTTGAGATGTAAGTGTCTTTCCTTTTAATAAATTTTATATGGTTTACGGAATTACACTATCAGCCCCTTCTTCATTTCATGTGGGTAATGTCCGTTGATGTCCGAGCTTCCATATGGAGAAAACTGTTTCGGGATAGCCGCGTCACAACTCCACCATCTACCAGCCCTTGGTATCCTGCCTCCTTTGCCAGTGAGCAACCTAAGCCTGTTTGACCCATATAGCGTATGCTCGGTGGGTCCCAACTTTCTGGTAAGCCTCCAGTCATCTCGGGTGGTGGTTGTGCACAAGTGTTTATCAGCACACGTTGGAATATATCAGAAATTTTCACGAGTATATGTTTTTGGAATTCATCACCACTGCAACATTTATGTTCACTGCACCTGCATATTTTGTTTTGGACTTGATTGCTATCATTGCATCTTGCCGTCACGTTTGGTGACCCTAAGGTTTTATTATATGAGTGACTTTTATGTATGAACTTTCACAAAACATACAAAACATCATTTTTCATAATTTATTGTACATGTGGTACAGCATTAATTTTTCTCATTTTTTAGCGCTACACTTGGTTTTACATGATTTTTTGCAAATTTTCTGTTTGTCGTGTCAGCTGCTTATATTTATGATTTATCTGGAGTAAGCGCATGGTTTACAAGATTTTTACACCCCTGATATCTCACCAAAGACCCCCAACAGGGCTGATTAAAACAAAAACAAAAAAAAACACATATTGCAATAAAGAATAAAAAAAAATTTTTGTAAAAAATAAAAATTGTAAATAAAAAAAAAAAACACACACACATACACCGTTCACCCCCCTTCCCCCCTCCCCCCCAAAAAAGCACTGTTAAAAAAAAAAAAACTGTCACGTGACATTAAAAAAAAAGTATCGGTAATCGGTATCGGCGAGTACTTGAAAAAAAGTATCGGTACTTGTACTCGGTCCTAAAAAAGTGGTATCGGGACAACCCTACCTGTTACCAGACATTCCTAGCCACCGCCTGGAACTGGATAGAGCCCATAGGGCCCTTCAGCCCCCTCAATCGTATGGTCTCCCAAAGGATATTGTGGTCAAGCCCCGCTTTTATGGAGTCAACTATCCAGAAACATGGAGCAACTCACTATCCAAGGATACTGGGTACAGATTTTTGCAGACATTTCACCCACCACCATTCAAAAGAGACGGGCCCTTAAACACCTTCTACTAGCGCTTTCACAGAAGTCCATCAAATACTGGTGGGTAGGGATGAGCTTCGTGTTCGAGTCGAACCCATGTTCGACTCGAACATCGGCTGTTCGACCGTCCGTCGAATTGCGAACGTTATGGGCCGTTCGCGCCAAATTCGTGTGGCGCGTCACGGCCCATAATTCACTGCGGCATCGCAGTGCATTGCTGGCTGATGATTGGCCAAGCATGCACTATGACCCGCATGCTTGGCCAATCACAGCGCCGTCAGTAGAGAGAGCTGTAATTGGCCAAAGCCAGGGTGGCTTTGGCCAATTATGGCTCAGGGGATTTAGTACACGCCCCACACTATATAAGGCCGCCTGCACGGCGGCCCTGTGTAGTGTGTTCCGGTGTGCTGATAGAGAGAGAGACAGACAGTGTCATTTGATTTGAGAGCTAGATTAGGCTAGATCTGTTCCTGCTCTTTACATTTAGTGCAGTGCGTCCTGCTCACAGTGTTCAGCTAGATCTGTTCCTGCTCTTTACATTTAGTGCAGTGCGTCCTGCTCACAGTGTTCAGCTAGATCCGTTCCTGCTCTTTACATTTAGTGCAGTGCGTCCTGCTCACAGTGTTCAGCTAGATCTGTTCCTGCTATTTACATTTAGTGCAGTCAGTGCATCCTGCTCACAGTGTTCAGCTAGATCCGTTCCTGCTATTTACATTTAGTGCAGTCAGTGCGTCCTGCTCACAGTGTTCAGCTAGATCCGTTCCTGCTATTTACATTTAGTGCAGTGCGTCCTGCTCACAGTGTTCAGCTAGATCCGTTCCTGCTATTTACATTTAGTGCAGTGCGTCCTGCTCACAGTGTTCAGCTAGATCCGTTCCTGCTATTTACATTTAGTGCAGTCAGTGCGTCCTGCTCACAGTGTTCAGCTAGATCCGTTCCTGCTATTTACATTTAGTGCAGTGCGTCCTGCTCACAGTGTTCAGCTAGATCCGTTCCTGCTATTTACATTTAGTGCAGTGCGTCCTGCTCACAGTGTTCAGCTAGATCCGTTCCTGCTATTTACATTTAGTGCAGTGCGTCCTGCTCACAGTGTTCAGCTAGATCCATTCCTGCTATTTACATTTAGTGCAGTGCGTCCTGCTCACAGTGTTCAGCTAGATCCGTTCCTGCTATTTACATTTAGTGCAGTGCGTCCTGCTCACAGTGTTCAGCTAGATCCGTTCCTGCTATTTACATTTAGTGCAGTGCGTCCTGCTCACAGTGTTCAGCTAGATCCGTTCCTGCTATTTACATTTAGTGCAGTGCGTCCTGCTCACAGTGTTCAGCTAGATCCGTTCCTGCTATTTACATTTAGTGCAGTCAGTGCGTCCTGCTCACAGTGTTCAGCTAGATCCGTTCCTGCTATTTACATTTAGTGCAGTGCGTCCTGCTCACAGTGTTCAGCTAGATCCGTTCCTGCTATTTACATTTAGTGCAGTGCGTCCTGCTCACAGTGTTCAGCTAGATCCGTTCCTGCTATTTACATTTAGTGCAGTGCGTCCTGCTCACAGTGTTCAGCTAGATCCGTTCCTGCTATTTACATTTAGTGCAGTCAGTGCGTCCTGCTCACAGTGTTCAGCTAGATCCGTTCCTGCTATTTACATTTAGTGCAGTGCGTCCTGCTCACAGTGTTCAGCTAGATCTGTTCCTGCTATTTACATTTAGTGCAGTCAGTGCGTCCTGCTCACAGTGTTCAGCTAGATCCGTTCCTGCTATTTACATTTAGTGCAGTCAGTGCGTCCTGCTCACAGTGTTCAGCTAGATCCGTTCCTGCTATTTACATTTAGTGCAGTGCGTCCTGCTCACAGTGTTCAGCTAGATCCGTTCCTGTTATCTTCCTACTGACAGGCAGGCTTGTCTGGTTACAGTATATAAAGCTACCTGAAGAAAATTACAGGTGTTCTATCCCAGCTTAGTGCAGCTACAGGCCATTAGTATGTCTGGAAGGCCAAGAAGGAGAGGCAGACAGTCACAAGCCAATAAGAGAGGGCAAGCAGGCTCTGTGTCTAGTGCTGGTCGTGGAGACGGTGCATCCTCATCAGCACGTGGCCATGGGACACGCTTGGCCTTTTTTTCGGCAGCTGGCCGTGTTGAGCCGCAACATGCGGAAAACTTGGTCGAGTGGATGACCAAGCCGTCCTCATCCTCCTCATCCTCTCTCACCCATGCCCAGGGTGCTTTGTCTGGCAAAGCAGCGGCCTCTTCCCTCAGCTCAATGTCATCAGTGACTCCTTCCCTAGCTCCACCATGTCCTCATGAGGATTCCCTCGAACTGTTTGACCACAGTGTTGGGTACATGCTCCAGGAGGATGCCCAGCGTTTGGAAGGCTCTGATGATGATACTGAGCTCGATGAAGGCAGTAACATGAGCACGGACAGAGGGGGTGCCCAAGAAGGACAGCAATCTGGCAGTCATGCTCCCCCTGCTGCAGCATACTGCCAGGTTTGCTCCAGTGATGAGGAGGGAGGGGATGATGAGGTCACTGACTCAACGTGGGTGCCTGATAGGAGAGAGGAGGAGGAGGAGGAGGCGGCACATCACCAACGAGGCAGGATGCCCTCCAGGGGCCAGCCTAAGGGCAGCACATTGACTGCATCACACCCCAAAGCTCCACATGTGCAGGGCGCTGCAGTCTCTGCGCGTTATTCAAAAAGTTCTTTGGTGTGGGCCTTTTTTGAGACGAGTGCATCAGATCGCACCGCTGCTATTTGCAACATATGTCTCAAGCGTATCTCGCGTGGCCAAAACATCTCCCGCTTGGGTACCACATGCTTGACCAGACATATGTTGACCTGCCATGCAGTTCGTTGGCAAGCATATCTAAAAGACCCACACCAAAGAACAAAGAGGATCTCTCCTTGCTCCTCATCAGCTGAGATTTCCAACCCCACTAGACCTTCAGTCCTCTCTGAGACCTGCAGTGAGAGGAATGAAGGTGTAGAATTAGGTGTGTCACAGCCAAGTACTTGTGGGCAATCTGCTTTTGGTACACCGACGCCAGATTGTACCAGGCAAATTTCCCTGCCCCAGCTGCTGCACCGCCGAAAGAAGTTTGCTCCCAGCCATCCACATGCCCAGCGGTTGAATGCTAGCTTGGCAAAATTGCTAGCACTTCAACTGCTGCCTTTTCAGTTGGTAGACTCTGCCCCCTTCCGTGAGTTTGTGGAATGTGCGGTTCCTCAGTGGCAGGTACCCAAACGCCACTTTTTCTCACGGAAGGCGATTCCAGCTCTCTACCGGCATGTGGAAGGCAATGTCCATGCCTCGCTGGACAGGGCGGTCAGCGGTAAGGTGCATATTACCGCTGACTCATGGTCCAGCAGGCATGGACAGGGACGTTACTTAAGTTTCACGGCGCATTGGGTGACTCTGCTGGCAGCTGGGAAGGATGCAGGACAAGGTGCAGTAGTGTTGGAGGTTGTTCCGCCACCACGCCTCCAAAATGCTGATTGTGACACACCTCTCTCCTCCACCCCCTCCTCTTCTTCTTCCTCCATGGCCTCTTCCTCGGAACCAGCGGTGCTCCGTAGGCGTTCAAGGGGCTACGCAAGTACGCAGGCCAAAAGATGCCATGCGGTGCTTGAGCTGGTGTGCTTGGGGGACAGGAGCCACACTGGGGCAGAGGTTCTGTCAGCTCTGCAGGGGCAGGTTCAGAGGTGGTTGACGCCACGCCAACTTAAGGCAGGAATGGTGGTTTGCGACAATGGCACCAACCTCCTCTCTGCCCTCCGACAGGGACAACTGACCCATGTGCCCTGTTTGGCTCACGTCCTTAACTTGGTGGTGCAGCGGTTCTTGGGCAGGTACCCGGGCTTACAGGATGTCCTGAGGCAGGCCAGGAAAGTCTGTGTGCATTTCCGCCGGTCATATAATGCCAGTGCTCGGCTGACGGACCTCCAAAAGGAGTTTAACCTGCCCAAGAACCGCCTAATCTGTGACATGCCCACCAGGTGGAACTCGACATTGGCCATGCTGCAGCGGCTGCACACGCAGCAGAGGGCCATAAATGAGTACCTGTGCGACTATGGCACCAGGACAGGGTCAGGGGACCTTGGTTTTTTTTCCCCACGCCAGTGGGCCATGATCAGGGATGCATGCACTGTCCTGTCACCATTCGAGGAGGCCACGAGGATGGTGAGCACTGACAGTGCATGCATCAGTGACACTGTCCCCCTTGTCCACCTGTTGGAGCACACGCTGCGTGGAATAATGGACAGGGCACTTGAGGCAGAACAGAGGCAGGAAGAGGAGGACTTCCTTAGCTCTCAAGGCCCCCTTTATCCAGACAGTGTTCCTGCGTGCCCGCCGATCACACAGGAAGAGGACGAGGAGGAGGAGGAGGAGGAGGAGGAAGATTGTGTCAGTATGGAGGTGGAGCCTGGCACTCAGCATCAGCAGTCTTTAAGGGATCAGTCCCAAGGAACACATGGACTTGTACGTGGCTGGGAGGAGGTGGCTGCGGACGTTGTTGTCCTTAGTGACCCAGAGGACTCCGGACCGAATGCCTCAGCAAACCTACGCTGCATGGCCTCCCTGATCCTGCAAAGCCTGCGTAAGGATCCTCGTATTCGTGGTATCAAGGAGAAGGACCAATACTGGCTGGCAACCCTCCTTGATCCACGTTACAAGGGTAAGGTTGCGGACCTTATCTTGCCATCGCAGAGGGAGCAGAGGATGAAACATCTTCGGGAGGCCTTGCAGAAAGGTCTGTGCAACGCGTTCCCAGAGACTGGGAGGTTACAAACTCCTGTTTCTGGACAACGTGTTGCTGAGGCTTCGGTCAGTCAAAGAAGGAGCGGTGGAGAAGGTGGCCGTCTGACCGATGCGTTCAGACAATTTTTTGGTCCGCAGCCCCAAGGTATGATCGGTTCCAGCAACCATCGCCAGCGTCTGTTTTACATGGTGCAGGAATACCTAGGGGCAAGATCAGACTTGGACACCTTTCCCACCGAAAATCCTCTGGGTTACTGGGTCTTGAGGATGGATCACTGGCCAGAGCTTGCACAGTATGCAATTGAGCTACTGGCCTGTCCTGCATCCAGCGTTCTTTCGGAACGCACATTCAGTGCTGCTGGAGGCGTGGTAACCGATCACAGGGTGCGTCTGTCCACTGACTCGGTCGATCGGCTGACCTTCATAAAAATGAATCAGTCTTGGATCACCACCAGCTACCAAGCACCTGATGCTGATGTAACTGAATAATTTTTTTCAGATCCCTTCAAAGACTGCCTATGCTGATGCTGAGTGACTATCCCTGAGTAATTATCCTCTTCCTCCTCAATCATCACGCTGATAGCTTGTAAGAACATTTTTGGTTCTGGGCGCCACCACCAGTGCCTAAGGCACAATTTTTCAGCCCCTGTATAACAGGGGCGTGTAATTACAATTTTTGATGTAATACTTTGCAGCACGGCTCGTTCCTGCATTCCAACTAGAGTGTCTGTGAGGGGTTGCAGTGTTGTGGCACCAGCACCAGTGCCTAAGGCCCAATTTTTCTGCCCCTGTCTAACAGGGGCGTGTAATTACAATTTTTGATGCAATACTTTGCAGCAGGGCTCGTTCCTGCGTTCCAACTAGAGTGTCTGTGAGGGGTTGCAGTGTTGTGGCACCAGCACCAGTGCCTAAGGCCCAATTTTTCTGCCCCTGTCTAACAGGGGCGTGTAATTACAATTTTTGATGCAATACTTTGCAGCAGGGTTCGTTCCTGCGTTCCAACTAGAGTGTCTGTGAGGGGTTGCAGTGTTGTGGCACCAGCACCAGTGCCTAAGGCCCAATTTTTCTGCCCCTGTCTAACAGGGGCATGTAATTACAATTTTTGATGCAATACTTTGCAGCAGGGCTCGTTCCTGCGTTCCAACTAGAGTGTCTGTGAGGGGTTGCAGTGTTGTGGCACCAGCACCAGTGCCTAAGGCCTAATTTTTCAGCTCCTGTTCAACAGGGGCATGTAATTACAATTCTTGATCTAATATTTCACAGCAGGGCCCTGTGAGGGCTTACAGTGTTTTGGCCACAGCAACACCTAAGGCCCAAATTTCTGCTGAGTATATAGGGCAGGACCCTACTTTCAAACATCTAACTTACAAACGACTCCTACTTGCAAACGGAAGGAGACAACAGGAAGTGAGATGAAATCTACCCCTAGGAAGGGAAATTCTCTCATGTAAGAGTTAATATGGGAAAACAATTTCTCCTTTCCACTGATGCTTTCCAATCCTTGTTCCACAAAAAAACCCAAATTTTCAAAAAACATTTTTCATTGGGACAAAAAAGTGAGGTGAAATCTTCTGAAGAGGAGGAAAGACGCAAAACAAATGTCACAGGGGTGATAACCCTTCCCTATGTTTTCCAAAAAGCTTAGAAAAGATTTTTTGGCTGGAGCTAAACACGTTAAAAATGTTCAAAATTACAAACAGATTCTACTTAACAACAAACCTACAGTCCCTGTCTTGTTTGCACCGCCTGTATACTGCTGTTCAGAGTATATAGGGACCTTTCCTTATTTTAATTTGGGTGCGGGGTTCCCCTTAATATCCATACAAGACCCAAAGGGCCTGGTAATGGACTGGGGGGTACCCATGCCGTTTGTCTCACTGATTTTCATCCATATTGGCAGGACCCGACATGACATTAAACCCGCAAGCAGTTTTAAATGAGATTTTTTCCTTTAAAAATGACATTTGGTGCAGGGACTGTTCTAAACATGGGAAACACGCGTCACTTTACAGGCATACTATAGACACCCCCCAGGTACGATATTTAAAGGAATATTTCACTTTTTTTTTTTTACTTTAAGCATCATTAAAATCACTGCTCCCGAAAAAACGGCCGTTTTTAAAAGTTTTTTTTGCATTGATACATGTCCCCTGGGGTAGGACCCGGGTCCCCACACCCTTTTTAGGACAATACCATGCAAATTAGCCTTTAAAATGAGCACTTTTGATTTCGAACGTTCGAGTCCCATAGACGTCAATGGGGTTCTAACGTTCGTGCGAACTTGCGGTCCGTTCGCGGGTTCTGGTGCGAACCGAACCGGGGGGTGTTCGGCTCATCCCTACTGGTGGGCATTCCCATTCCGCCTAAGCTTTCTCTACCAGCAGAAAACATACGGATTCTCCACATTCCCCGATGGTGAACATCTCCTGCTTCACCTAGGCCTGGTTGTCAAAATCTACCGACAACTCCATCCCACCGAGGCTCTGGCTCTTCTAAGAGGCCCCACCTTCAAGCCCACTCACCCCAGCATGGCAGAAACAACAGCCAAAGAGATCGAAAGATGCACGACCTCCCTGATGTGGAGTGCCCTGACCTAGTGAGGTCATAGCCAAAGTCCTACGTCCCGCCTTAAAAAGGACATCTTCTTTCCCATGTTGATTCACGCTCAGCATTGAACCCATTTTTTTTTTAACTTCTTGTTAGGTTAGCTTTAATTGCTCCCACAAACGAGTGGCAATGCTGGGGCTGTTGCTCCTCTCTAGGGGGTATCTCAATGTTCTAAGTATAATTGCTCATTTATAATGTACTGTTATGACCTGGCTGTTTGGACCTCAGGGGAGACCAGGACCACCATCAGTGTGGTCAACTCCCTGAGGATACCATACCCTTGGGCTCCGGATCGACAGTGGTGCTTTCCTAAGTTGGGAGGTTCCATTGCCATTTAGGACCCTATTGAAAATCTAGCGGGGCGTGGCCTGGCTCAGGATGTGATCGGACGTGTTCCTGTGTAGCTCCGGTCTCTCCCTACACAATCCTGCTCCATCCTGATCGTCCATCGTCAGCAGTCCAATTCTTTTTTGCCTAATCCCTCCTGGTGTGTCTCCTGCATCATCGGGGGGCATTTTGGTCGATGGGAAAGTGGCGAGTGAAGAAACAACCCCCCGGTAAAGATTAGCATCGCCACCCGCTCCTGCCAAGATGGCCGCTGCAGCACCGTCCATGGGCCCAGCTCATCTCCAGCCTCCACTCTGGATCTCTTTGGAGACAGCCAGGACGGGTCACCACCACCCTCCCCTGAGATTCCGGACCCTGCAGCTGTCCCCTTGCTACTGACCCCAGGCTCGGCGGTCGCGGATGGCGACAAAGAACCCACCCTGGCGGATGTCCTTGCCATTCTCTAGGTAAACCATGCGGATCTAGTGGGGAAGGTGGATGGGCTTAAGATTGACTTAACCATTATGCGGCAGGATATGCACAAGTTACGTGGCCGGGTTACTGAAACTGAGCAACGTATCAGTGATTTGGAGGACACTGTCGCCCCCATTCTACCTAAACTCAACACATATGGGGGAAAGATTACATCTTTGGAGGATAAGGTCGATGACCTTGAAAACCGCAGAAATAACCTGCGCCTGGTTGGACTTCCGGAGCGGGTGGAGGGTTCTGACCCTGTAGCCTTCCTAGAGAGCTGGTTCGAGCAAGAATTTGGCCGAGAGCAGTTATTCCCCTGTTTTGTGATTGAGAGGGCCCACGACGGCCCCTTCCTGAAGGTCACCCCACACGTACGATGGTGATCCATCTCCTTAACTACAGGGACCGTCACTCCATCTTGGGGGCTGCCAGGCAGAAAGGAAGTCTCCGCATTAATAATGCTGTGGTGTCACTCTTTCCAGACTACTCTGTGACAGTCCGCAACCATAGAGCCAGCTACCAGCGTGTCAAGCAGAAGCTCCGGGAGTAAGATATCCAGTACTCCATGCTATTCCCTGCCACCCTTTGGATCACATACCAGGGGAAAGCTCATTTCTTTCAGTCCCCGCATGATGCCATGTCCTGGTGGGAAGCACTACCCCGCCCTCCTAAGCCTCCTGCCTGATGCGGATCCCCACATTTTGATGGCTCCACTGCTGTAACAGAAGGTTCCTCCCTCCTCTGGGTTCTCCTTGCCTGCATTATATTTTTTGCTTTTTTATTATTGCAAAGTTTTGTTTTGTTGCTGACTAGGGATGAGCTTCGAGTTCGAGTCGAACTCATGTTCTACTCGAACATTGGCTGTTCGCAAGTTCGCCGAACAGCGAACAATTTGGGGTGTTCGCGGCAAATTCGAATGCCGCGGAACACCCTTTAAAAGTCTATGGGAGAAATCAAAAGTGCAAATTTTAAAGGCTTATATGCAAGTTATTGTCATAAAAAGTGTTTGGGGACCTGGGTCCTGCCCCAGGGGACATGGATCAATGCAAAAAAAAGTTTTAAAAACTGACGTTTTTTCAGGAGCAGTGATTTTAATAATGCTTAAAGTCAAACAATAAAAGTGTAATATCCCTTTAAATTTCGTACCTGGGGGGTGTCTATAGTATGCCTGTAAAGGGGCGCATGTTTCCTGTGTTTAGAACAGTCTGAGAGCAAAATGACATTTTGAAGAAAAAAACACATTTAAAACTACCCGCGGCTATTGCATTGCCGACAATAAACATAGAAGTTCATTGATAAAAACGGCATGGGAATTCCCCACACGGCAACCCCGAACCAAAATAATAAAAAAAAAATGATGTGGGAGTCCCCCTAAATTCCATACAAGGCCCTTCAGGTCTGGTATGGATATTAAGGGGAACCCCAGCCAAAATTTTAAAAAAAAATGACGTGGGGTTCCCCCTAAATTCCATACCAGACCCTTCAGGTCTGGTATGGATTTTAAGGGGAACCCAGCGCCAAAAAAAAAAAAAAAAACGGCGCGGGGTCCCCCCAAAAATCCATACCAGACCCTTATCCGAGCACGCAACCTGGCAGGCGCAGGAAAAGAGGGGGGGACGAGAGTGCGCCCCCCCCCCTCCTGAACCATACCAGGCCACATGCCCTCAACATTGGGAGGGTGCTTTGGGGTAGCCCCCCAAAACACCTTGTCCCCATGTTGATGAAGACAAGGGCCTCATCCCCACAACCCTGGCCGGTGGTTGTGGGGGTCTGCGGGCGGGGGGCTTATCGGAATCTGGAAGCCCCCTTTAACAAGGGGGCCCCCAGATCCCGCCCCCCCCCGTGTGAAATGGTAAGGGGGTACTTACCCCTACCATTTCACTAAAAAACTGTCAAAATAGTTAAAAATGACAAGAGACAGTTTTTGACAATTCCTTTATTTAAATGCTTCTTCTTTCTTCCTTCATCTTCTTCTGGTTCTTCTGGCTCTTCTGGTTCTTCCTCCAGCGTTCTCGTCCAGCATCTCCTCCGCGGCGTCTTCTATCTTCTTCTCCTCGGGCCGCTCCGCACCCATGGCATTGGGGGGGAGGCTCCCGCTCTTCTCTTCATCTTCTTCTTCATCTCTTCTTCCTTCTTCATTTCTTCTCCGGGCCGCTCCGCAGCCATGCTGGCATGGAGGGAGGCTCCCGCTGTGTGACGGCGTCTCTTCGTCTGACGGTTCTTAAATAACGGGGGGCGGGGCCACCCGGTGACCCCGCCCCCCTCTGACGCACGGTGACTTGACGGGACTTCCCTGTGACGTCACGGGGAATGCCACAGGGAAGTCCCGTCATGTCCCATGCGTCAGAGGGGGGCGGGGTCACCGGGTGGCCCCGCCCCCCGTTATTTAAGAACCGTCAGACGAAGAGACGCCGTCACACAGCGGGAGCCTCCCTCCATGCCAGCATGGCTGTGGAGCGGCCCGGAGAAGAAGAGAAGAAGGAAGAAGAGATGAAGAAGAAGAAGAAGATGAAGAAGATGAAGAGAAGAGCGGGAGCCTCCCCTCCAATGCCATGGGTGCGGAGCGGCCCGAGGAGAAGAAGATAGAAGACGCCGCGGAGGAGATGCTGGACGAGAACGCCGGAGGAAGAACCAAAAGAGCCAGAAGAACCAGAAGAAGATGAAGGAAGAAAGAAGAAGCATTTAAATAAAGGAATTGTCAAAAACTGTCTCTTGTCATTTTTAACATTTTTGACAGTTTTTTAGTGAAATGGTAGGGGTAAGTAACCCCTTACCATTTCACACAGGGGGGGGGGGCGGGATCTGGGGGTCCCCTTGTTAAACCACAACCACCGGCCAGGGTTGTGGGGATGAGGCCCTTGTCTTCATCAACATGGGGACAAGGTGTTTTGGGGGGCTACCCCAAAGCACCCTCCCAATGTTGAGGGCATGTGGCCTGGTACGGTTCAGGAGGGGGGGGCCGCACTCTCGTCCCCCCCTCTTTTCCTGCGGCCTGCCAGGTTGCGTGCTCGGATAAGGGTCTGGTATGGATTTTTGGGGGGACCCCACGCCGTTTTTTTTTTTTTTTTGGCGCGGGGTTCCCCTTAAAATCCATACCAGACCTGAAGGGTCTGGTATGGAATTTAGGAGGAACCCCACGTCATTTTTTTAAAAAATTTTGGCTGGGGTTCCCCTTAATATCCATACCAGACCTGAAGGGCCTTGTATGGAATTTAGGGGGACTCCCACATCATTTTTTTTTTTAATTTTGGTTCGGGGTTGCCCTGTGGGGAATTCCCATGCCGTTTTTATCAATGAACTTCTATGTGTATTGTCGGCAATGCAATAGCCGCGGGTAGTTTTAAATGTGTTTTTTCCTTCAAAATGTCATTTTGCTGTCAGACTGTTCTAAACACGGGAAACATGCGCCCCTTTACAGGCATACTATAGACACCCCCCAGGTATGAAATTTAAAGGGATATTACACTTTTATTGTTTGACTTTAAGCATTATTAAAATCACTGCTCCTGAAAAAACGGCCGTTTTTAAAACTTTTTTTTGCATTGATTCATGTCCCCTGGGGCAGGACCCGGGTCCCCAAACACTTTTAATGTCAATAACTTGCATATAAGCCTTTAAAATTAGCACTTTTGATTATTCATGTTCGTGTCCCATAGACTTTAACGGTGTTCGCGTGTTCGAACAAACTTTTTTCCTGTTCGCATGTTCTGGTGCGAACCGAACAGGGGGGTGTTCGGCTCATCCCTATTGCTGACATGTGCTGACCATGGAGGATCATACTTGTCTCCGGAGGGAGAGTACCAAGTCTCGGTTTATAACTGGGCCCGAGCTGCCTTGGGGCTCAGTCCCCCTTATTCTCTTTTGGAAATATTGTTGTTGACCACTGACTTCTTTTTTTGTTGCTTTTGAACTTATTTTTTTCTTGCCTCTTGTTTCGGGCCATGTGCCCCAGGCATGGTACAAGTTCAGGGTATAGGCCCACTCCCCTTTTTTGGAGCTGGGCAGGGAATTGATTGCCCCTGTTGGGTAATGAACATGCTAATGTATGTAGTTGTGTGGTTGTATGCATGATGTATGTATGGATGGTTGGATGTCTAGCACTGCGGCCCTTAATTTCCTATGTGGCTGTGACTGAAGGTGGGAGGCCCTCTGGGTCCCCCCCTGACCCTTATGCATTTATAATACCAACTTCATGTCTGATGTAACCGCTTGCTTGTGGAATGTCCGCAGGATGAACTCTAAATTTAAAAGAGCATCTATCTTTGAGGCCCTGAAACATAGTAAGCCACATATCCTATGCCTCCAAGAGACTCACTTAACGGGGTCCAAAGTGATGGCACTTAAAAAACACTGGGTAGCCAATCACTATCAATCTACCTACTCAAATTATGCCCAGGGTGTTGCTATCCTAATTTGTAAGGGGTTGCCCTTCGTGTGTCATCAAGTTGTCCTAGATCCCAAGGGGCAGTATGTTATT
Source organism: Lithobates septentrionalis (assembly GCA_037952835.1). Taxonomy (NCBI): domain Eukaryota; kingdom Metazoa; phylum Chordata; class Amphibia; order Anura; family Ranidae; genus Lithobates; species Lithobates septentrionalis. The sequence goes on along the minus strand of JBBDGP010000525.1, from coordinate 1,543,359 downwards.
TTACATGTATTGATACATGGCACATCCCTTATTTTGGTCACGGTGTATCTCCCTCCCCCGGTCACGGCTGCAATGTTCTCTGATCTTAATATTCATTTTGCTAACCTGCCTAATTGTCCTATGATATGCTTATCCTTGGGGATCTCAACTCGGTCTTGCAACCTGATCTAGATAGACTAAAACCTCTAAAATCTGAGTCCGGGTTGTTTCGTGCATGGTGTAATACCTATGGATATGTGGATTTGTGGCACTGGAAATTTCCAGAGGCCAAAGTGTACTCCTGCCAGTCTAGGTCCTATGCAGCCCTTTCAAGAATTGATTATGCTCTGGCTACGAAGGATTTTTTACCTGCCGTTCGATCCATAGCGTATCTCCCCCAGACGGAATATGACAATTCTATGATACAGGTGGGTTTGACTGTGGGCCATAGACCGGCGTTCGAACCTGGAGACTCAGCCCTGTTTGGATCTCTACACCGGAGATAGCTGAGGGCATGACTACTTACTGGTCCCTTAACACTGACTCTGCTCCTGTGGGTCCTGTTTGGGATGCCTTTAAGGCTGTGGTCAGGGGTTCCTATATTTCTAGAATTAAGTGCTACAGATCCGCCGGAAGGAGGACACAGGAGGATCTTCGAAAAGTATTGGAGGAGGCCCGCGCCCGTCATACGGGTGCCCCCTCCTCTGAAACTAGAGGCATGTTGACAGAGGCCCACCGGGCTCTGCAACTGCACATGGTAGACTTGACCAGGAAACAACAGTTGTACCTCTCGGCCCGTATTCACGAGAATGGAGGGAAAAATGGCAGGCTCCTTGCATATCTTGCACACGCGGACTGTCAGGAAGCCGCGATTGCCACAATTCAATTGCCAGACGGGTCGACTACATCTGATGCATTGACTATTGATCAAACTTTCGTGGATTTCTATGCCACACTGTATAGGGGCACGGAAATCCCTTCAGAAACAGACTTTATGGGCTTCTTTGAATCTCTTGACCTCCCGGCGCTCAGTGACTCTCAACAATCCCTTCTAGATAAACCCATTACGCTGGAGGAGGTCACCAAGGCCATAAGCCTCATACCCTCTAATAAAACTCCGGGCCTGGATGGGCTTCCTTCGGAGTGGTACCAGGCACATATAGAGGTACTGGCTCCTAGGCTCCTCAAAATGTTTCAGAACTCCCTTAAATTAGGGAAACTTCCTGACTCTATGAACGAAGCACTCATTGTTGTTATACCCAAGCTCGGTAAGGATAGACAACAATGTGGATCCTATAGGCCTATCTCACTCCTGAATGGTGATGCAAAAATTTTAGCAAAAATACTTGCCCTCAGACTCCAGTCGGTCGTCCTGTCCCTCATACCGCCGGACCAATCCGGCTTCATGCCTGGCAGGAGTACATTTGATAATATCCGCAGGTTGTACCTACATGTTCATGAGGCAGCACATGCAAAGTGTTCTGGTTTAGTCCTGTCCCTGGACATATTAAAAGCTTTTGATACTGTGAGTTGGTCTTTCCTATGGGAAGCTATGGCTTGGATGGGTATTGGCCCAAATTTTATTCACTGGGTTCGATTACTATATGCTGACCCGAAGGCTAGGGTTCGCACAAACATGGACATCTCTGCACCATTTTCTTTAAGCCGGGGTACTCGGCAGGGATGCCCTCTCTCTCCTCTGCTGTTCGCAGTAGCCATTGAGCCATTAGCTCTGGCAGTGCGGCAGACGTCTGAGATTGAGGGTATCCGTTCTGGCCCGCTAGAAGAGAAAATCTCTTTATACGCAGACAATGCCCTGGTATATCTGGATGGAAGGGAGAGCTCTTTTACTAAATTACTGCAAGTGGTGGAGGAGTTTGGTGCGGTCTCGGGGAAAAATCCCAGGCCTTTGCTATCGGTCCCCCTTCTCCCTATGATTATCTGCAGAGGTCATGTATTCAACTAACACCCTCCTTTAAGTACCTTGGTATTCAGATGCATGCCGACCTCCCTAGGTATGAAGAACTTAATATCACCCCTATAGTCCAGCAGATGACGGATAAATTCCGTACCTGGTCGTCACTGCCCCTCAATCTAATTGGTCGTATCAATATATTTAAAATTATTTTTCTACCAAAATTTCTATATAGCTTTAGGGCTTCCCCGGTTTTCCTCACCAAAAAATTATTTGCAAAACTTGACTCTGCCCTGTTTACTTTTATTTGGAACGGTTGCCAACCTTGTATAGCCAAATCCTCTTTACAAGCGGCCAAGGCCGTAGGCAGCTTGGCTTGCCTGAACTTAAGGAATTATTTTCTCGCTTCCCAGCTCACCTATATCCATGATTGGCTGCACTCCGATCCCCAAACTCCTGCCACGGCTTTTCTTTTGTCCCTGTTTGCACCTCCTACCTCTTTGAAGGATGAATTGCATAGATCAAGGAAAACGGGTGGTTCCAGATTTTCTCCCATTGAGGTTTGTTTTATGGCTTTGAGGGAAGGGGGAAAGACACTGACACAATCCCAAGTGGATATTTCGCCACAGGCTCCCCTGTGGCGAAATCCGAATATTCCTGAGCTCTCTGGTCATCCGGATTCGACGTGGTGGGCCCGTTTTGGAATCACGCACCTCTTTCATATTTTTGAGGAGAATACCTTACTGCCCTTTGAATCCATTAGGCTTAAATATGGCCTCGACAACAAATTCTTCTTCAAATACCTTCTATTACGACATGCCCTTAAGACACAATTTGGCTCATTGACCATAGAGCTCAAGGAATCCTCTATTGAGGACCTTCTGTCATTCCCAGAAATAAACAAACTAGTGACCTTTTATGGGCGCCTTCAGGTGATGGGCGCGGATCCTTTTCAGAATTCTCAACGTAAATGGCAAATGGTTATGCCTGAGCTTTCTGAAGAGGATTGGGAGGAGGCAGTGGAAATATGTTTTCAGAATATCATCAGCATGGCTGATGTCCTCATACATTTCAAGTTTATACATCACTTACACTATATAATCGCTAGGTTGGTTACAATGGGGCTGGGTCGAGATATTGCATGTGCTAGATGTAACATGATTGCTGCCGACTTTTTTCATATGTTTTGGACATGTTCTGGACTTACAACCTTCTGGAAGGATTTGTTCTCTCTTTTCAATGATAAGCTGCATATGCCGTTGCCTCAGACTCCGGAGGTTGGACCTCTGGGGGTATTGAATGATCATGTTCCTCGCACTCATGCTAGAATGTTGATACATATACTGTTATTTTACGCACGTAAGACAATTTTGTTGCATTGGAAAGATACTGCCCCCCTCTCTTGCTTTCTTCACCGAGTTGGCCCCAACCATCACTGCAAATGCTGAAGATACTTTGGTACTGGGTGGCGATTCCAACATGGCCCTAAACGAAAGCCTTGACAAATCGGGGGGGAAGGGACCCTGTCTCAAACGGCCACCGAAACAAAGTAAACAAATAGCTAAGGTCCTGTACTCCCTGAGCTTAGTAGATATTTGGAGGGAACTAAACCCCAAAACTAATGACTACACTCACTTCTCAGCCCCCCATCAAATCTATACCAGGATAGACCACATCTTTATTCCCACTTCAGCTATTCCATTTGAAACTAGGGCCATCATTAGTGATACGGTCCTATCGGACAATGCTCTAGTGGTTCTCACGCTGACACGGCCCTCTGGACCAAACGGCCTCTTTCGATGGAGACTCAATGAGTCGCTCCTCAGTGACTCAGTCCAATGTACTCTTTTAGAGAAGTTCACCAAAATATGGCAGCCGTGGCTGGACGTCTCAGGAGACTTCTGGGGGGATGTCCTCTCCTCACAGTTATCTCAGTGATGTGATATGGTGATGTGATTCAGCAAACATTATTTAACATATGTATATACGTAGATGGAGATTCACATATGCTCTTAAGAGTCTACTCCCTATGGGTTTCTGGAAATGTACCGCATTAATGAGGTCGTGTGTACTAGGTGTGTGAATGAGTGTGTGTGTGACTGGGTGTCTCTTTTCTTGTTAGGGGTATTACTGTTTTATACAGATGTCCTGTTATATCCGAATTAATGTGCTGTCTATAACATACATGTATGTAGGTCAGTCTGTATTTGTTTTGTTTTTTTTTTTTTTATTTTGTCTTTCTTTTGTTGTGAAAAAATGAAAATAAACACCTTTAAAAAAAAAAAAAAAATCTAGTGGTATTAAGTTATTTACTGCGCTTATATGAAGATACCCACAAATATGTTTCCCTCCCTTTTTCTAGCGGTCTTTAGGCCGGAGCGGGTTTAATGCTCCTCCGTTTATCTTGGTAGGGTGAAGTTTTTCTTCCGTCGCTGTAAACTATTGTCCCCAGGATTGGAGGACAAGTCTTCAAAGTTGTTGTTAAGAGGGAGAGGGCCGGTCTCCTCCCTTCTAACAGGGTTTGGGTTTTTGATTTGTTTTATGTTTATGACTTCTGGTGTACTAATCTTTTAGTTTTCTACCTCTTCCCAGGGTTTCTGTGGCCTGGTTCTTTCTCTTTTCTCTCATTACAGTCATCTAGGAACTCCTTAACAAAGGAAGATACCTCTTCCCAGACTTTGCTACTCACCACCCGGAGCATGAACTCAGATCGATCGGATTCAGACTTCTGTATTCTACAGCAAATACCCCCCCTCTTGATCCATGACCTATTTCGTTCCAGAAACATCTTCACTTAAACACTTAAGATACCATCACATAACGTTCAAGGGTTGAATTCACCAATCAAGCGACGTAAGTTGTTCCAATTTTACCACTCACAAAAATTAGACATTCTATTGCTATGACGCATTTCCCCAACAACTTCAGTCCTTTATTTATCCACCAGAAATATCCACACTTCTATCTGACAAAAACTAAAGATAAAACTAGAGGGGTAGCCATTTTTTCTCTAAACAGCTAAACTTCACCTTGAGACGGGTAGTGAGGGACCCCAATGAACCATACATAATTTTAATGGGTTCTATAGACGGCACAGTTTACACCTTCATCTCGTATTATCCCCTAATCGGGGTCAGGCTGCTTTCTTCACCGAGTTGGCCCCAACCATCACTGCAAATGCTGAAGATACTTTGGTACTGGGTGGCGATTCCAACATGGCCCTAAACGAAAGCCTTCACAAATAGGGGGGGAAGGGACCCTGTCTCAAACGACCACCGAAACAAAGTAAACAAATAGCTAAGGTCCTATACTCCCTGGGCTTAGTAGACATTTGGAGGGAACTAAACCCCAACACTAATGACTACACTCACTTCTCAGCCCCCGATCAAATCTATACCAGGATAGACCACATCTTTATTCCCACTTCAGCTATTCCATTTGAAACTAGGGCCATTATTAGTGATACGGTCCTATCGGACAATGCTCTAGTGGTTCTCACGCTGACACGGCCCTCTGGACCAAACGGCCTCTTTCGATGGAGACTCAATGAGTCGCTCCTCAGTGACCCAGTCCAATGTACTCTTTTAGAGAAGGAACTGAAGGAATATTTCCAGACGAATGACACCACAGACATATCCCCAGAAACTTTATGGGCAGCCCATAAGGCTGTGATTAGGGGCAAAACTATACAGACAGGGGAGAAGATCTAAGAAAAATAATTAATAAAATATTTAACCCCCTATTGGATAAAGGGGTGAAGGACTGCCTCAAGATAGAAAGAGTCCAAAGGATTAGAAAACACCAAAATCTATCAGCAGACCTACCCTGAGATGTCATAGTGAGATTTCAACTATATGAAGAAAAAGCACAAATATGGGGGAAAATGAGAGGATGACCACCATTAAAATATGAAGGGAGTAGATCTTCAAGTTCTTTCAGATCTGGCGCCAGAAACGTTGGCTAGGCGAAAACTCCTCAAACCCCTACTAGAGCAAATGCGAACAAAGAACATCAAATATAGTTGGGGTTTCCCAGCATGCCTAATAGGCCAGAAAGACTGAAGATGATTGAGATTAAGGTCTCCAGAGGACCTACAAGAATTCTGTAATAAATTTGATATACAAGCTCCGGTTATTCCAGGATGGTCAGAAGAAGAAACATCAACACAGAAGGAAGACGAAAAATGGAAAAAGCCGCAAAGAGGGGGAGGGGAAAGGTATCTCTGGGGATATAATAAAGGAAGTTCGTAGGAGTCCCCGAGATCCCTATCTATGTGATCTACACCATTTGGATAATTTTTCTCCCAAACAGGTCAGAAATAGAGTGAAGGTTCAAGCGAATGGAGAGGATAGAAAGAGGAGAAAGGAGCTTGGTAATCATAGATGACATCAATAAAATGTATATCATATAATGTTCGCGGGCTTAATACGCCAGCAAAGAGACACAGAATCTTAAAAGAGGTTAAACAGTATAAAGCTGGGGTAGTGTTCCTTCAGGAGACGCATATCTCCCAGAAAAGCAATGTAAAGCTGTTTTTGAAAGATTACCCAATATGGTATTATGGGGATTCTACAACAAGAAGAGCAAAGGGGTAGCTATTGGGGTGGCCAGAGGAGTGCGGTTCATATTGGAGGAATGATCCAGAAGGTCGATACCTCTTCCTAAAAGGAAAATTATGTGAAATGGAATGTGGCAAACATTTATTGCCCCAAAAGGAACAAATTATTTGAGGCAGGTTATGAGGAAGCTAATGGATTTTAAAAGGGGAAGTGTGATTATGAAAGGAGATTTAAATTTCTGCTTGGAACCAAGAATGCATAGTACGTCACGGGTACAGAGGACTAGGAACGTACAGCTGAAAATAATAAAAAATAAATTATATTAGTTTCAAATGCTGGACGTATGGAGAGTGCAGCATCCTAAGACACAGGACTATACATTCTATTCCCCTGTGCATGGGACGTACTCAAGGATTGACTATATAATGGTCGAACACGGGTTATTAGATTTGGTGATTAAGGCGAATATTGAAATAACAACAATGTCAGATTATTCCCCGGTGAACATGGAAATGAAGATACCAGGAGCTCAAAAAAAAAATAAAATTCATGGAGATTAAATGAAGATTTAATACAGGGTAAAGAAGAGGAAGAGAAAATTAAAGAGGAACTAGAACAATATTTCAAAATAAGATAACGGAGGCTACCCTTTGGGAGGCCCATAAGGCCTATATTAGGGGCATCCTGATAGAGACAGGATCAAGGAAAAAAGGGAAAGAAAAAAAATATGGACGTATTAATAAAAGAAATCCATGAATTAGAACAAGGGCATAAAAAAAAGGGAGAAGAGGAGAAGTTCCACGCACTAGTGATAAAAAGGAATGAACTAAAAGACCTATTGGATCAGGAGACGAGAAGGGCCTTTAATAGAATTCCAAAAGAAAGATATTTATGGGGAAACAAAACAGGGAAACACCCAGCAAGAATTCTGAAGAAGAAAAAAATCAATAAATTATATAGAAAAAATACAGAATAGTACCAGGGAGATGGTGTTTTCAACAACAGAAATAGCAAAAGTGTTCCAGAATTATTATGGGACATTATATTCAATAAAACAAAAGGGAAAACAGGAAATAGAAAGAACTGAAAATATAAAAGAGTTCCTAAAATGTGCCAGTTTACCCCAAGTAATAGAGAACAAGCTATCTGCCTTAGAAAACCTATAACAGAAGAAGAGATTAATACAGCTTTAAAAGACTCGGCATCGGGAAAAAGTCCAGGCCCAGATGGGTTTACGAACTATTATTTTTAAAAATTTAAAGAAATGTTATTGCCAAAATTATGTTCATATATGAACAGAATTGGAACAAATTATGAGATGGGAGGAGAAGCCCTGTTGGCCTCAATTACAATTATTCCAAAGGAGGGAAAGATAGTACTTTATGCTCAAGTTGCAGACCAATATACCTGTTGAACGCAGACACAAAACTATTTGCAAAAGTACTAGCCACAAGAATGAAAGATCTGATGACTGATTTGGTGCATGCGGACCAAGTGGAGTTCATCCCCGGCAGAGAAGGAAGAGACAATAGAGTGAGAACATTGCTCTTGCTTCAGAAAATCAGAGAGGGAAATACCCCAGGTCTACACCTGTTGATAGATGCAGAAAAAGCATTCAACAGGGTGGACTGGGGATTTATGTTGAACACCCTGGAAACCATGGGATTAGGTGCAAGAATGGTCCAATGGATCAAAGTATTATATAAACATCCGACTGCAATTGTAAAGGTCAACGGGGGTTCATTTTCCCCTTCGAAATGTTCAACGGAACGAGACAGGGACGAGAGAGAGAGACTATTATCGCTATTATTTGTGCTATCACTAGAACCCCTTCTGGCAACAATTAGGAACAACCCAGACATAGTGGGGATCAAGGTAGGAGAGGAGGAGCATAAAATATCAGCTTACGCTGATGATGTACAATTTTACATTTCTAATCCAAGGATTACAATGCCTAATTTAATGAAGATGCTGAAATATTATGGAGAACTATCAAACCTAAAAATAAATCATTCTAAATCAGAGATCTTAAACATAAACATAAATAAACAGGAAGACTGGTGTCTACAACAAGAATTACAATTTACATGGAAGACAGAATTAAAATACTTAGGAATAAGCTTAACATCATCTCCAGGGAAAATATACCAGGTAAACTATATCCCACTACTAAATTAAATAAAATAGGAAATAAGAAAAATAGCAACAAGGTCCCTCTCATGGATAGGATGAATAAATACCATAAAGATGGTAATAGTACCGAAAGTTATGAACAAATTTCAAATGTTGCCTATCTCTCTACCTCAGACATATTTTAAAACATTAAAAAACATAATAACTAAGTTCATTTGGCAGAACAGGAAACCGAGAATTTCGTTCTCGGTACTGAGGAAAGGTAAAACGCAAGGCGGACTAAAGGTACCAGACTTTAAAAAATATTATAATGCTGTGTTGATATCATGAGTAATTGAGTGGGTAAGGGAGAAAAATGAAAAAAGATGGGTACAAATTGAGAATATAATGAGTGATACATGGTTGGGTAGAATTATACGGGTTCCACCTCAATTCAGATCACTGGCTGAGAATACACATGTAATGACACGAAATGTACTTAGAATTTAGGATCTAATACATAAACAAGGCAAATGGAAATATAACTCACCATTAATATCACTGAAAGAAACAAATTATTTCACACCGGGAAAAGGGAAATTTGGAGAATGTATAAAAAATGAAAACGCACAATTAAAGGACATAATAGAAAAGGGGAAAATATCACAATATCGCGGTCACCTACTGTATATTACGGATCTATAAAATCTTAATGGCAATGGAGGGGCTGGAGGTCCCATACTTAAAAAAATTGGAAAAAGAATTGGGAACACGAGGGAATAAACAAAAATTAGGAAAAATATTGAGACTGGTACATAGCTCTGCAGTAGATACTAATACAGCTGAGAAGAAATACAAATGCTTTACAGTGTCGTATATAACCCCAGACAAAGCATGCAAATATCAAATAGGGGAATTACCACATTTTTGGCGAGGATGTAAAGTAGTGGGAACGATGGCCCACATATGGTGGGACTGCCCAAAAATAAAAAGCTACTGGAAAGAGATTTTACAGTCAATAAAAGAGATTACTAACAGAGAAATATTAGAAGAACCTTGGACGTGCTTATTCCACAGGTTAGAAGGTTCAATAAAACAATACAAAGAATCCGTGATACCTCATCTGATGAATGCAGATAAAAGTCAGATCCCAAGACATTGGCAAAAATTACAAAAGTCCCACAATAAATGATTGGATTGGAAGGGTAGAAGAGACATACAACTTGGAATATTTGAGATACTGTGGAGAGTAGGGAATGGAAGGAATGGTAAATAGATGGAAAGCGTGGAAGGCGTTTAAGAAGACGGTGAGATATGCGGAGGTTATGGGAGGATAAGATAGGGCGAACCGGGAGAACTGGGAGAAATGGAGAAAACTAGATAAGGGGTTAGGTGGGAGGAGTGGGAGGGGAAGGGGATTGATTGAGGGGAGGGAGGGAGCGGGTAGGATTCATGGGGGGATTTAAATGTACTTATTAAATGTAATCATGTTTGAATATTGGCATTTTTTGTACTTTGAAATAATGAAAATAAATAATAATACAAAAAAATTATACAGACATCTTCCAAACTTAAATGGGGGAGGAGGGCAGAGATAGACAAACTGGAGAAGGAATTTATCAGCATAAGAAAATCCCACAAAAAGTTCCCTTCCAAAACCTCTCTAGCTAAATTGGACGAGGCTCGCCTTTTAGAGGAAATAAAAATGGAAATAAAAAAATAGCAATACGACCTCTCTCATGAATGGGTCGGATTAATGCCTTAAAGATGATACTGTTGCCTAAAATTATGTACAAGTTTCAGATGCTTCCCATATTCATACCCCGGCATTAGGGATGAGCTTCGTGTTCGAGTCGAACCCATGTTCGACTCGAACATCGGCTGTTCGACCGTCCGTCGAATTGCGAACGATATGGGCCGTTCGCGCCAAATTCGTGTGGCGCGTCACGGCCCATAATTCACTGCGGCATCGCAGTGCATTGCTGGCTGATGATTGGCCAAGCATGCACTATGACCCGCATGCTTGGCCAATCACAGCGCCGTCAGTAGAGAGAGCTGTAATTGGCCAAAGCCAGGGTGGCTTTGGCCAATTATGGCTCAGGGGATTTAGTACACACCCCACACTATATAAGGCCGCCTGCACGGCGGCCCTGTGTAGTGTGTGTTCCGGTGTGCTGAGAGATAGAGAGAGAGAGAGACAGTGTCATTTGATTTGAGTTAGATAGATTAGGCAGAACAGTCAGTCAGTTAGCTGCACTTACAGTGTATTGTGTATATATATGCATCCCAGGTGTTGCATATATATATATACACTGTATTCAGTTTAGCTAGATCCGTTCCTGTTATCTTCTATCTAGACTATTTAGTGCAGTGTGTCCTGCTCACAGTGTTCAGCTAGATCCGTTCCTGCTATTTACATTCAGTGCAGTGCGTCCTGCTCACAGTGTTCAGCTAGATCCGTTCCTGCTATTTACATTCAGTGCAGTGCGTCCTGCTCACAGTGTTCAGCTAGATCCGTTCCTGCTATTTACATTCAGTGCAGTGCGTCCTGCTCACAGTGTTCAGCTAGATCCGTTCCTGCTATTTACATTCAGTGCAGTGCGTCCTGCTCACAGTGTTCAGCTAGATCCGTTCCTGCTATTTACATTCAGTGCAGTGCGTCCTGCTCACAGTGTTCAGCTAGATCCGTTCCTGCTATTTACATTCAGTGCAGTGCGTCCTGCTCACAGTGTTCAGCTAGATCCGTTCCTGCTATTTACATTCAGTGCAGTGCGTCCTGCTCACAGTGTTCAGCTAGATCCGTTCCTGCTATTTACATTCAGTGCAGTGCGTCCTGCTCACAGTGTTCAGCTAGATCCGTTCCTGCTATTTACATTCAGTGCAGTGCGTCCTGCTCACAGTGTTCAGCTAGATCCGTTCCTGCTATTTACATTCAGTGCAGTGCGTCCTGCTCACAGTGTTCAGCTAGATCCGTTCCTGCTATTTACATTCAGTGCAGTGCGTCCTGCTCACAGTGTTCAGCTAGATCCGTTCCTGCTATTTACATTCAGTGCGTCCTGCTCACAGTGTTCAGCTAGATCCGTTCCTGCTATTTACATTCAGTGCAGTGCGTCCTGCTCACAGTGTTCAGCTAGATCCGTTCCTGCTATTTACATTCAGTGCAGTGCGTCCTGCTCACAGTGTTCAGCTAGATCCGTTCCTGCTATTTACATTCAGTGCAGTGCGTCCTGCTCACAGTGTTCAGCTAGATCCGTTCCTGCTATTTACATTCAGTGCAGTGCGTCCTGCTCACAGTGTTCAGCTAGATCCGTTCCTGCTATTTACATTCAGTGCAGTGCGTCCTGCTCACAGTGTTCAGCTAGATCCGTTCCTGCTATTTACATTCAGTGCAGTGCGTCCTGCTCACAGTGTTCAGCTAGATCCGTTCCTGCTATTTACATTCAGTGCAGTGCGTCCTGCTCACAGTGTTCAGCTAGATCCGTTCCTGTTATCTTCCTACTGACAGGCAGGCTTGTCTGGTTACAGTATATAAAGCTACCTGAAGAAAATTACAGGTGTTCTTTTTGATCCTATTAGTACCACGGTCAGGCAGCTAGACTATTTACATTTAGTACAGTGTGTCCTGCTCACAGTGTTCAGCTAGATCCGTTCCTGTTATCTTCCTACTGACAGGCAGGCTTGTCTGGTTACAGTATATAAAGCTACCTGAAGAAAATTACAGGTGTTCTATCCCAGCTTAGTGCAGCTACAGGCCATTAGTATGTCTGGAAGGCCAAGAAGGAGAGGCAGACAGTCACAAGCCAATAAGAGAGGGCAAGCAGGCTCTGTGTCTAGTGCTGGTCGTGGAGACGGTGCATCCTCATCAGCACGTGGCCATGGGACACGCTTGGCCTTTTTTTCGGCAGCTGGCCGTGTTGAGCCGCAACATGCGGAAGACTTGGTCGAGTGGATGACCAAGCCGTCCTCATCCTCCTCATCCTCTCTCACCCATGCCCAGGGTGCTTTGTCTGGCAAAGCAGCGGCCTCTTCCCTCAGCTCAATGTCATCAGTGACTCCTTCCCTAGCTCCACCATGTCCTCATGAGGATTCCCTCGAACTGTTTGACCACAGTGTTGGGTACATGCTCCAGGAGGATGCCCAGCGTTTGGAAGGCTCTGATGATGATACTGAGCTCGATGAAGGCAGTAACATGAGCACGGACAGAGGGGGTGCCCAAGAAGGACAGCAATCTGGCAGTCATGCTCCCCCTGCTGCAGCATACTGCCAGGTTTGCTCCAGTGATGAGGAGGGAGGGGATGATGAGGTCACTGACTCAACGTGGGTGCCTGATAGGAGAGAGGAGGAGGAGGAGGAGGAGGAGGCGGCACATCACCAACGAGGCAGGATGCCCTCCAGGGGCCAGCCTAAGGGCAGCACATTGACTGCATCACACCCCAAAGCTCCACATGTGCAGGGCGCTGCAGTCTCTGCGCGTTATTCAAAAAGTTCTTTGGTGTGGGCCTTTTTTGAGACGAGTGCATCAGATCGCACCGCTGCTATTTGCAACATATGTCTCAAGCGTATCTCGCGTGGCCAAAACATCTCCCGCTTGGGTACCACATGCTTGACCAGACATATGTTGACCTGCCATGCAGTTCGTTGGCAAGCGTATCTGAAAGACCCACACCAAAGAACAAAGAGGATCTCTCCTTGCTCCTCATCAGCTGAGATTTCCAACCCCACTAGACCTTCAGTCCTCTCTGAGACCTGCAGTGAGAGGAATGAAGGTGTAGAATTAGGTGTGTCACAGCCAAGTACTTGTGGGCAATCTGCTTTTGGTACACCGACGTCAGATTGTACCAGGCAAATTTCCCTGCCCCAGCTGCTGCACCGCCGAAAGAAGTTTGCTCCCAGCCATCCACATGCCCAGCGGTTGAATGCTAGCTTGGCAAAATTGCTAGCACTTCAACTGCTGCCTTTTCAGTTGGTAGACTCTGCCCCCTTCCGTGAGTTTGTGGAATGTGCGGTTCCTCAGTGGCAGGTACCCAAACGCCACTTTTTCTCACGGAAGGCGATTCCGGCTCTCTACCGGCATGTGGAAGGCAATGTCCATGCCTCGCTGGACAGGGCGGTCAGCGGTAAGGTGCATATTACCGCTGACTCATGGTCCAGCAGGCATGGACAGGGACGTTACTTAAGTTTCACGGCGCATTGGGTGACTCTGCTGGCAGCTGGGAAGGATGCAGGACAAGGTGCAGTAGTGTTGGAGGTTGTTCCGCCACCACGCCTCCAAAATGCTGATTGTGACACACCTCTCTCCTCCACCCCCTCCTCTTCTTCTTCCTCCATGGCCTCTTCCTCGGAACCAGCGGTGCTCCGTAGGCGTTCAAGGGGCTACGCAAGTACGCAGGCCAAAAGATGCCATGCGGTGCTTGAGCTGGTGTGCTTGGGGGACAGGAGCCACACTGGGGCAGAGGTTCTGTCAGCTCTGCAGGGGCAGGTTCAGAGGTGGTTGACGCCACGCCAACTTAAGGCAGGAATGGTGGTTTGCGACAATGGCACCAACCTCCTCTCTGCCCTCCGACAGGGACAACTGACCCATGTGCCCTGTTTGGCTCACGTCCTTAACTTGGTGGTGCAGCGGTTCTTGGGCAGGTACCCGGGCTTACAGGATGTCCTGAGGCAGGCCAGGAAAGTCTGTGTGCATTTCCGCCGGTCATATAATGCCAGTGCTCGGCTGACGGACCTCCAAAAGGAGTTTAACCTGCCCAAGAACCGCCTAATCTGTGACATGCCCACCAGGTGGAACTCGACGTTGGCCATGCTGCAGCGGCTGCACACGCAGCAGAGGGCCATCAATGAGTACCTGTGCGACTATGGCACCAGGACAGGGTCAGGGGACCTTGGTTTTTTTTCCCCACGCCAGTGGGCCATGATCAGGGATGCATGCACTGTCCTGTCACCATTCGAGGAGGCCACGAGGATGGTGAGCACTGACAGTGCATGCATCAGTGACACTGTCCCCCTTGTCCACCTGTTGGAGCACACGCTGCGTGGAATAATGGACAGGGCACTTGAGGCAGAACAGAGGCAGGAAGAGGAGGACTTCCTTAGCTCTCAAGGCCCCCTTTATCCAGACAGTGTTCCTGCGTGCCCGCCGATCACACAGGAAGAGGACGAGGAGGAGGAGGAGGAGGAGGAGGAAGATTGTGTCAGTATGGAGGTGGAGCCTGGCACTCAGCATCAGCAGTCTTTAAGGGATCAGTCCCAAGGAACACATGGACTTGTACGTGGCTGGGAGGAGGTGGCTGCGGACGTTGTTGTCCTTAGTGACCCAGAGGACTACGGACCGAATGCCTCAGCAAACCTACGCTGCATGGCCTCCCTGATCCTGCAAAGCCTGCGTAAGGATCCTCGTATTCGTGGTATCAAGGAGAAGGACCAATACTGGCTGGCAACCCTCCTTGATCCACGTTACAAGGGTAAGGTTGCGGACCTTATCTTGCCATCGCAGAGGGAGCAGAGGATGAAACATCTTCGGGAGGCCTTGCAGAAAGGTCTGTGCAACGCGTTCCCAGAGACTGGGAGGTTACAAACTCCTGTTTCTGGACAACGTGTTGCTGAGGCTTCGGTCAGTCAAAGAAGGAGCGGTGGAGAAGGTGGCCGTCTGACCGATGCGTTCAGACAATTTTTTGGTCCGCAGCCCCAAGGTATGATCGGTTCCAGCAACCATCGCCAGCGTCTGTTTTACATGGTGCAGGAATACCTAGGGGCAAGATCAGACTTGGACACCTTTCCCACCGAAAATCCTCTGGGTTACTGGGTCTTGAGGATGGATCACTGGCCAGAGCTTGCACAGTATGCAATTGAGCTACTGGCCTGTCCTGCATCCAGCGTTCTTTCGGAACGTACATTCAGTGCTGCTGGAGGCGTGGTAACCGATCACAGGGTGCGTCTGTCCACTGACTCGGTCGATCGGCTGACCTTCATAAAAATGAATCAGTCTTGGATCACCACCAGCTACCAAGCACCTGATGCTGATGTAACTGAATAATTTTTTTCAGATCCCTTCAAAGACTGCCTATGCTGATGCTGAGTGATTATCCCTGAGTAATTATCCTCTTCCTCCTCAATCATCACGCTGATAGCTTGTAAGAACATTTTTGGTTCTGGGCGCCACCACCAGTGCCTAAGGCACAATTTTTCAGCCCCTGTATAACAGGGGCGTGTAATTACAATTTTTGATGTAATACTTTGCAGCACGGCTCGTTCCTGCATTCCAACTAGAGTGTCTGTGAGGGGTTGCAGTGTTGTGGCACCAGCACCAGTGCCTAAGGCCCAATTTTTCTGCCCCTGTCTAACAGGGGCGTGTAATTACAATTTTTGATGCAATACTTTGCAGCAGTGCTCGTTCCTGCGTTCCAACTAGAGTGTCTGTGAGGGGTTGCAGTGTTGTGGCACCAGCACCAGTGCCTAAGGCCCAATTTTTCTGCCCCTGTCTAACAGGGGCGTGTAATTACAATTTTTGATGCAATACTTTGCAGCAGTGCTCGTTCCTGCGTTCCAACTAGAGTGTCTGTGAGGGGTTGCAGTGTTGTGGCACCAGCACCAGTGCCTAAGGCCCAATTTTTCTGCCCCTGTCTAACAGGGGCGTGTAATTACAATTTTTGATGCAATACTTTGCAGCAGTGCTCGTTCCTGCGTTCCAACTAGAGTGTCTGTGAGGGGTTGCAGTGTTGTGGCACCAGCACCAGTGCCTAAGGCCCAATTTTTCTGCCCCTGTCTAACAGGGGCGTGTAATTACAATTTTTGATGCAATACTTTGCAGCAGTGCTCGTTCCTGCGTTCCAACTAGAGTGTCTGTGAGGGGTTGCAGTGTTGTGGCACCAGCACCAGTGCCTAAGGCCCAATTTTTCTGCCCCTGTCTAACAGGGGCGTGTAATTACAATTTTTGATGCAATACTTTGCAGCAGTGCTCGTTCCTGCGTTCCAACTAGAGTGTCTGTGAGGGGTTGCAGTGTTGTGGCACCAGCACCAGTGCCTAAGGCCCAATTTTTCTGCCCCTGTCTAACAGGGGCGTGTAATTACAATTTTTGATGCAATACTTTGCAGCAGTGCTCGTTCCTGCGTTCCAACTAGAGTGTCTGTGAGGGGTTGCAGTGTTGTGGCACCAGCACCAGTGCCTAAGGCCTAATTTTTCAGCTCCTGTTCAACAGGGGCATGTAATTACAATTCTTGATCTAATATTTCACAGCAGGGCCCTGTGAGGGCTTACAGTGTTTTGGCCACAGCAACACCTAAGGCCCAAATTTCTGCTGAGTATATAGGGCAGGACCCTACTTTCAAACATCTAACTTACAAACGACTCCTACTTGCAAACGGAAGGAGACAACAGGAAGTGAGATGAAATCTACCCATAGGAAGGGAAATTCTCTCATGTAAGAGTTAATATGGGAAAACAATTTCTCCTTTCCACTGATGCTTTCCAATCCTTGTTCCACAAAAAAACCCAAATTTTCAAAAAACATTTTTCATTGGGACAAAAAAGTGAGGTGAAATCTTCTGAAGAGGAGGAAAGACGCAAAACAAATGTCACAGGGGTGATAACCCTTCCCTATGTTTTCCAAAAAGCTTAGAAAAGATTTTTTGGCTGGAGCTAAACACATTAAAAATGTTCAAAATTACAAAGAGATTCTACTTAACAACAAACCTACAGTCCCTGTCTTGTTTGCACCGCCTGTATACTGCTGTTCAGAGTATATAGGGACCTTTCCTTATTTTAATTTGGGTGCGGGGTTCCCCTTAATATCCATACAAGACCCAAAGGGCCTGGTAATGGACTGGGGGGTACCCATGCCGTTTGTCTCACTGATTTTCATCCATATTGCCAGGACCCGACATGACATTAAACCCGCAAGCAGTTTTAAATGAGATTTTTTCCTTTAAAAATGACATTTGGTGCAGGGACTGTTCTAAACATGGGAAACACGCGTCACTTTACAGGCATACTATAGACACCCCCCAGGTACGATATTTAAAGGAATATTTCACTTTTTTTTTTTTACTTTAAGCATCATTAAAATCACTGCTCCCGAAAAAACGGCCGTTTTTAAAAGTTTTTTTTGCATTGATACATGTCCCCTGGGGTAGGACCCGGGTCCCCAAACCCTTTTTAGGACAATACCATGCAAATTAGCCTTTAAAATGAGCACTTTTGATTTCGAACGTTCGAGTCCCATAGACGTCAATGGGGTTCTAACGTTCGTGCGAACTTGCGGTCCGTTCGCGGGTTCTGGTGCGAACCGAACCGGGGGGTGTTCGGCTCATCCCTACCCGGCATACTATAAAGTACTAAAATTTTTAATCACAAAATTGATTTGGCAGAATAAGAACCCTAGAATTGCATTTGCAACACTAAGAAAAGACAAACACCAAGGAGGATTAAATGTTCCAGATTTTAAAAAAATACCATGATGTGGTTCTATTATCATGAATGGTGGAATGGGCTAAACTCAAAAGTGAGAAGAGGTGGGTAAAGTTGGAGCACACACTGTTTAATACACAATTAGGTAAAAATATATGGACACCACCACAATATAGGGCATTAAGAGAAAATACACATACACTGACATGGAATGTATTTAGAATCTGGGATTTGATACACAAGCAAAGTAAGTGGAAATATAACTCACCGTTAATTGCTTTAAAGGAAAATAATTATTTCTCACCGTGGGAGGGAACTGGATGAAAAATGAAAATGCACAACTGCGTGATATAACACAAAAGGGGAAAATTTGTTCACTACGAGAAATAAAGCTTAACCACCTCAATACAGGGCACTTTCACCCCCTTCCTGCCCAAGCCATTTTTCAGCTTTCAGCGCTGTCACAATTTGAATGACAATTGCGTGCAACACTGTACCCAAATTAAATTTTAATCATTTTTTTCCCCACAAATAGAGCTTTCTTTTGGTGGTATTTGATCATCTCTGCGGTTTTTATTTCTTGCACTATAAACAAAAGAAGAGTGGCAAGTTTGAAAAAAGCACAATTTTTTTTTTTGCTATAATAAATATACAATTTTTTTTTTTAAACAAATTTTTTCCTCAGTTTAGGCCAATATGTATTCTTCTACATATTTTTGGTATAAAAAAAGCATATATTGATTGGTTTGCACAAAAATTATAGCGTCTACAAAATAGGGGATAGATTTATAGCATTTTTATTATTATTTTTTTTTTTACTAGTAATGGTGGCGTTCTGCGATTTTTCTCATGACTGCGATATTGCGGCAGACATATCGGACACTTTTGACACATTTTTGGGACCATTCACATTTATACAGCGATCCGTGTTATAAATATGCACTGATTATTGTTTAAATGTGACTGGCAGGGAAGGGGTTAACACTAGGGGGAATCAAGGGGTTAAATATGTTACCTAGGGAGTGATTCTAACTGTAGGGGGAGGGGACTCACAAGGGGAGGAGACTGATCAGTGTTCCTCTATACTGAGAACACACCATCGGTCTCCTCTCACCTGACAGGATGTGGATCTGTGCGTTTACACACACAGATCCACGGTCCTGCTCTGTTACTGGGCAATCACAGGTGCCCGGCAGACATCGCGGCCGCTGGGCACGTGCATCGAGTCCTTAGTTATGCGGCGGGCACACGCGCCCCCTGGTGGGCCGGGAAGGCGAGGACGTCATATGACGCCCGCCCAGAATGAGAGTCGCGCCGCCTGGCCGTCACATGACAGCCGGCAGGCGGCAAGCAGTTAAAAAAGATTTGATGGAGTTCGATGAATGGCGGTATTTCCAGCTTAAGCATTTTGTAGCAGCACTACCGCATCCAAAAAGAGATGGAGATGAACTTACACCATTTGAGCGGCTATGTATTACCGAAAAAACACGTGGGAGTATATCCCGGATTTATAAGATCTTGTTGGATGCGGAGGGGCTGGAAACCCGAACATACATAAAAAATTGAGAGAGAGAATTGGGGACATGAGATAAGAATCAGGAAATAGGAAAAATTCTGAAACTTGTACATAGTTCATCAGTCAATATTAGAATGGTGGAAACAAACTATAAATGTTTAACCAGGTGGTATAGAACCCCGGATAGAATAGGGAAATATCAAATAGGGCAAACGGTGGAGTGCTAGCGAGGGTGTAAACAAATAGGAACTATGGCTTGTATTTGGCGGGGATGCCCCAAGATCCAGGTATCCTGGAAGGAGACATTAAAATATATAAAAGAGATTACAAATGTAGTCATACCTGAAGAGCCATGGACATGTTTGCTCCATGGGGTTGATATTCCAATAAAACAATATAGAAATTCGATGATAGCCCATATAATGAATACCGCAAAAAGTTTGATACCAAAAAAGTGGAAAGAAATAGAGAGTCCCAAAGTCAGCGAGTGGTTCAAGAAAATTGAAGAGATATACAATATGGAATACTTAAGATATAGCGGAGAAGAAAGTAGGGAGGGATTTATAAATAGATGGAAAAAGTGGAAGAGATTTAAGCTGACGGGGAACTATATTGAGGCGATTAGTCCCTAGAGAATGAAGCACGAAGAGGGTGAAGGGAGGGGTGGGGGGGGGTTAGGGGATGTATTATTGGGGATAAAGATATACTAATAATGTATGATCCCAGAATGTAAGAGAATGTTTTTTTTGTATACAGAGATGTTTTGATAAAATAAAAAAAATAAATAAAATTAAAAAAAGATAAAAAAAACCTTCTGCCATTACAACCACTTTAGTGCATTACCAACAACATTTGTTGAATAGTAAAATCAGTAAAAAGTGGGTACTCACAAAGTAGTAACTATCAATGAGCCATAAAACCACACAATGTTGAGCAGTGTAGACACATGAGCTATGATGTGGTACAGCACATGTGTCCACACTGCTCAACATTGTGTAGTTTTATGGCTCATTGATAGTTGCTACTTTGTGAGTACCTACTTTTTACTGATTTTACTATTCAATAAATGTTGTTGGTAATGCACTAGGTGCTTGCGCCTTCCATTTTGTTTTGTTTTTGTAGTATCTGTCGGATTACCCCATCTGAGGAGGGCAGCATCCGCCTTGTCCTGGAATACCTTTGTCCGTGTTGCTTTGCACCACATCCTAGCGCTGAAAGTGATTGTTTGCGTTACTTTAAGTGCTCAGTCACATGCCATAGTTGCTTGTTTCAGAAGACCATGTTGCTTTTTATATCTGGGAGGTATATCTTTGGCACTTCTAGCTAAAATTAGGAGAGGGCCTGTAACTGAAATGTCAGAAAACCCTGAACCAGGGTAGGGATGTGAACACATTGGAGGTCATTTACTAAGACAAATGCGCTGCGCCGGTTCATACCTTAATTGGTGCGCCGGATAAATAATTAATTGAGAGTGTGAAATGGCGCACCCAGATGCGCAACGCGATAATAAATATGCAAACAGCAACTGCCAAACAGGAAGTGAGGGTAAAACCCTACCAATGTCTTTCCTAGGGGACACACAGGTCAATCTAAATAGCTTCCCCATTAGGTAAATTGCACTCTAGCATTTTGCTGTGTACACCCCAAATTATTAGGTATCTTGGACTTTGGGGTTTAGTTACTAAAGGCAAATCCACTTTGCACTACAAGTGCACTTGCTGGAGACCCGAGGGGGACATGCAAGGAAAAGAAAAAAAAAACACCATCTTTGCTTCTACATGATTGGATGTTAAAATCACCAGTGCTTCCTCTCAGATTCAGCGACTACACTTGTACTGCAGAGCGGATTTTCCTTTACTAAACCCCAAACTGCCTAATCATTTGGGGTGTACACAACAAAGTGCTAGAGTGCAATTTGCTTAATGGGGACACTAGTTAGATTGATCTGTGTGTACGCGAGAAAAGACATTGGTAGACATTGGACCCTCACTTCCTGTTTGGCTATGTGACAGGAAGTGAAGCCAATTTTAAGAAAAGGGACACAAAGCCCAACCTAAAAAAGCAGGAGTTCTAGCACTCACTTAGTTTCCCTCAAATGCCCACAATTAAAATAGGATTGCCTTGAGCTAGAGTTTAGCGCAGTGCTCTAAATCAGTGCTTATCATGTCTGTCCTCAAGTACCCCCAACAGGCCATGTTTGCAGGTTTTCCTTCATCTTGCACAGATGCTTTAAATCACAGTCAATGGCTTGGTATTTTGGACAGCTATTCTAGAGAAGATAAATTCACAAAACATGTCCTGTTAGGGGTACTTGAGGAATGAGGCAGAGAACGACTGCAGTAAAAAGGAAAATTGAATACTTACCGCTCTATAATTTTCCTTTCCTGGTGCCTATCCATGGAAGCATACACACAATCCATGCATATGCTACCATGAAGGCACCAGGAAAGTAACTTAGACAAATCACACCTGTTTTGTTTTGACATGCCAATCAGCCTAGTTAAGCTGCAGCTGTGAAATCTGTTGCATGAAAAACAAACATCTAAATTTGCATCAAATTTTATTGGTCAACAAAACAGGAAAAGAGCAAGCAAAGCAAAAAATAAATACTAAAAAAAACACATGTATGTTAATTTAGGACACTAACAGAAAATGGTTTTGGAGGGACGGACAGACAGCTCTTTTCAGGGCAAGGTAAAGAATGCTCTCTGAAAGCTTTATATAACATAGGTTTGTGTGCGAATGAGGCAATTGAAAACACATGGACAGTCCATGAAACCTACAAAATGCAAGTTCACCCAATGTAGAGACAGAACTTCAAAGTGGGTACACCTGTTAAGGATGTCCTTAAATTACTAACCCAAAAAACACACTCTTTGAGCATGCCCAGAAACATCCAAGAAACACACAAAAAGCACCCAAAAAAAACAAAGTCCCTGAGAATGCCCAGACCAACCCAAATGCATTTCACACACCAAAAGGCACAGGAAAAAAAATCAAAGTTCATGGGCATGCCCAGACCAACCCAAATGCAGCTAGCACAAAATAAGCCACCCCCTGTCCAAAATGAAGCACATCATCCAGCATGCTACAGAATTAGAGATGGGACAAACACCCCCCGGTCCGGGGGGGGCAAACAAAGAGCCTAACATGTACAAAAGTTATACAACAAATACCATTGCAGTCTAAGGGAACTGACTCTCACCCTGAGGGACATATATCAATTGTCAACAATTTGGAGAACCCCAAAAACATAACAAGGAGAAATGCCTTTAAATATGCAAAATTGCTTAAGGGCCAGTTCACACCACATGCAGTCCAGTGCATTTTTTTTGCATCAAAAACCCATGGAAAGTAGGTTATATGTTTTTCAATGGCATAGTTCACACCATTGCTTGCAGTTCCACTGCGTTCCAGTTCCAGAAAATAAAGTAGAACATGCTGCATTTTTATTGCACTGGACTGTACTGGAACGCTGTAAAAAGCAAAAAAAAAACGCATCAGAAACGCACAGGAACGCATCAAAAATGTGCATGCAGAAAAGCATCTGGACTGCGTTTCTATAGAGTGAACTTGCCCTAAAGCTATTAACTTGGGGGGGGGGGGGGGGAGTTACTCTGCCTGTAAAGTGGTGCATTTGTAGCATGTATCCAAAATGCTGCAATGCTGCTTCAAAGATGTACAGCTTTAGAGCAAACTTACAAATCGACATTGCAGCTGCAAGATTTTAACATTAAAAAAAAATAGCCTCCCCCCCCCCAATACATACAAGGCCATTTGGGTCTGGAAAGGCTTAAAATGAGAACCCCTATGTGAAAAATATCACCCCAAAATCAAAAAATATCATGCCCCTCCCACACACTAACAAACCCCTAGCCAAACACAGCAAGCCAGCTAATGAAAGGGGGTGGATGTTTGGGGGCAGGAGGGGCTCGATTGGTTTGGATTGGTGAATGCAGCTCACAGCCTTTGGAGTATGGAGTGAAGTGTACAGTTCCCCTTTAAAGGCAAAAGCTAGCCCAAATAAAACATATGCATTAGAAGTGGAGACAAGAGCATTGGAGTGTAGAGTTCCCCTTTAAAAGCAAAAGCTAGCCCAAAGAAATCATATATGCATTAGAGGGGGAAGGTTAAATGCCCTTTTAGGAGGAGAGTCTTTTTACATAATTTTAACAAGGGACATGTCACATGTTGGCAATGTAACACGATAACATGACCTGTGTGCAATATATATATATATATATATATCCTTAAAAAAAAAACATTCAAGTGAACCAGCGTAAAAAAAAAAAAAAAAGTTTAGAGGTGCGCCCGTTCAACTCACGCAAATGCATTTACGTTGCTTGACATTTAGTAAGATTTTGCCGGCGCACTGAACCAACGCATTTGAACGTGCGCAAATGCCGCTTGCGCATGCACAGTGCATACATTGACCTCATGCAGTTCTAAACGTACTTGCAGGCAAAGCAGGCTTGTTCAGAAAAAAGTTACTTTCTCATTCTATTTTGGGCATATTTGTTACTTGGGCAGTTATTACTATACTTCCTCACATCACCTCACATCACCCCCATAATATTGGCACTTCCAGCTTCTTTTAATTTTGAGGTGAAGATGCTGAGCGCCAGGTCCATAGTGGTGCACTGATCGCCTCCTCCCGTGCACTGAGATTACTTTAGTAAATGGGGAATAGCGCTGTATTACCGGCACAACTGTTTTGTAAATACCAAAATGTACGTTGCGCCTCGGCGAGCGCCTCAACTCATGGCGCAAACGGTTCGTAAATCAGCCCCATTGTCGCTTGACCCAGTGATGAAGATATGAGAGTTGAAAGGCTAGGTAATAAATGCTAGCACCTGGTAAAGCCAATTCTTTGTTATTTTAAGGGATTCATGACAATTACACTTTTTAAACTTATGTCAGCTACTTACCCAAACAAAAGGTTTTAATACAGATTCCACAAGTTTGAAATATTTAAGTGGGATATATGTTGGGGAATGTCAGAGGATACAAAGAATTTTAATCCTATCCTACCCATTACCCCTATAGGAAGCATAGTCCAGGCATGGCATCTAGTTTTGTTTAGTGGGATCAAGGGTTCTAGGTTCAGTTTTATACAATCTGCTGGGTCTTTAGACACTACAATTCCTAGATATTTAAATGAACTGAGTCGCTGTAGGGGGAGTGAAGTCTGTTCAGCAGTAAAAGGGAAGTGATAATTGGGTAATAGCGTAGGCTTAGACAAATTAAATCTTAACCCCAAAAAAGTTACACTAATTAGATGGAGTCCTCTGTAAATAAATTATCCTGGGTCAATAATATATATGTAGCACGGGGGCGCATGCGCGGAGCCTAACTGAGCGGACATGCAGGATTAGAGCTTCGCTCTAGGGGCAATCACACCAGAGACAAGCAGCAGCGGCTTCCTGAACAACGCCCATGGATGCCTACAGTCCCTTGGAGTCCTCCGCTACCGCAGCCATGGTCCTAGGGGTTCCAAAGCCAAGTACAAGGCTGGAAACATGAGGGACGCTCTGTCCCGGCCATCTGCCAAGATGGCGCCATCAGTTTGCTCACAGCCCAGCACACCGCGCTCTGCCAAGTCACAGACACACAGCCTGAAGACACAGGATATTGCCAGTGAGTCTGATTCTGACACTGGCGGCTCCCAGTCAGTAATACAGTCCAGGATGTTTAAACAATTTGAACGAATGTTACAGAAAGCACTTAAGCAGACATCAGACCACATTACTGGCAAACTGACACACGGGATCAGAGAGCTGGGCCAGAGAACTACAGAGCTGGAAGTGAGAGTGGATGAGCTAGAGAACCACACACAGATTTACACTACTGAAATTGAAAATCTCAAAGAGGAGAACCTAATGCTGCAGTCTTGTTTGGAAGACCAAGAGAATAGAAACCGCCGCTCTAACTTACGGATTAGGAGGATCCCTGAGACAATTCTTGATGTGCAGGCCAGCATGATAGCCCTGTTTCAGGAACTGCAACCTGCCATCCCAGTGGAGAGATTGGAAATGGATAGGGTACACAGAGCCCTAGCCCCATGCAAACCCAATGACCCACCCCGGGACATTATAGCTAAGTTCCACTACTATCGCACCAAGGAACAGCTACTTGCAGCAGCCAGGGGAAAGTACTCCCTATCCTTCCAAGGCCATACTTATCAGCTCTTTGCAGACCTATCCCCACTCACAGTGGCAAAGAGACCTGCTCTTAAATCTCACCTGCAGGTGCTCCAACGCAACCAAATCGCATACCACTGGGGATTTCCATTCTCGATCTGTTTCACTCATCTTGAAAATAAATATGTATGCCGCACAGCGAAGGAGTTACAGTCTGCCATAATGGACTTGGGCCTCGTGGATGACACCCCACACAGAGACTCATCTCGCAGGCGATCGGCCTCCCACTCCCTGCAAAAACCATTTGAATTCATGTCACGTCAAAATCTCTACAAGCATGGTCATTTTGATAAGCCTGCACCATTCAACGAGGACTCGATGGACTGACCTCACCCCATAGCTTTGATTTGCTTCTGTTAAGTCCCCCCTGCGACCCATATGAGTTGAAATTCTCTGGCAACAGTCTTGCAGAGCTCTTCCCACAGACCTGGGCTCCCATCAATCACCATTTCCCCGGAACTTTTCCTGCTCACGTCCCTATCGGACTGTCGCGCCTATCAACACGAGATCCTGCCCTTGTGTCTTCCCGGATCTTTTGGACTTTCTGGGACATACTTACCCATACTCTGATCTCGGTTTGTCCACATAGAAGCTCCCTGCGTCCTCAGTGTATGACTGGACTGCTGTTAAAGGTACTGCTGTTCTGGTACTCATGTTATCACCAACTGTCAGGTCCCACACTTACCAGACAGGTGAGTCCGCTTGGGCAGAGGGTAGGCTCCCTTACGTATCCGATTCGGGGCCCCTGGTAGAGTAGACAGGAGGCCCACGAATGCGGAGTGGTATGAGGGCCTGATGTTAGAGTCCTGGAGCAAGGTGGTCTGGCAAGCAACCGGTGGAGCTTCGAGACTGATGGAGCAGGTGCTGAGCAGGAGCGAATCAGGCTGGTCACACACAGGCAGAGGTCGGCAACGGGCTGGCAGCAACGGTACAAGGGAGTAAGCAGAAACAAGGTCAAACAAGCCGGGGTCGGGTTCAGGCAGCAATCAAGGGAGGTCCAAAGGCAAGCCGGGTCACAACGGGTAAACACTACGGAGATACGGGAACACAGGATGATCACGGAACAAGACACGGAGCTGTTTGATCAGGCAGCACAGAATCAGGGCAGAGGCAGGTTTAAGTAGGCTAATTGGCGCCAAAACGCCGCGCTCGTGCACGCGCCGATTCGCCAAGGCGCCCCGCGCCCCCGCACGCGCCCGAGCGCGCCCCCGACGCGGGCGTGCACGCCCACACCGCCGGGCACGCCAGCGGTAACGCCATAGGTGGACGCGTGCTAGCGCGGACGCGCGTTAGCGCGAACGCGCGTACGCACGCACGCCCGGACGCCACCCCGCACGCCACGGCCGGTCAGCCCAGGCACGCCAGCGCCCCCAGGAACATGCGCCCCAGCACGCACAGGGACACGAGCGCCAACGCATCCCGGCGCGCCCGGCGCCCAATCAGGTAACCTCTCTGACAGTGCCCCCTCCTCAAGGGCAGACTCCGGATGCCCAGCTGGGCCATCTTTGCGGCATGCGAGGTTTTAAAAGACTGCAGAAGTTCTCTGGCGTGTAGGTTACTTTCCGGCTCCCACAAATTATCTTCGGGCCCATAGCCCCTCCATTTTACAAGGTATTGCACCTGATTGCGCCTTCTCCTGCAATCTAGAATTGCTTCCACTTCGAACTCCTCTTCGCCATCTACCACAATAGGCTTGGGTGGGCCCATGTTATGACCAGAAAAGAAGTTGGGGGTGACCGGCTTCAGGAGCGACACGTGGAAGACTAGATGAATCCTCAGGGAGTTAGTAAGGTCCAGTTCGTATGCCACATTATTGATTTTTCTTTTGATCAAGAAAGGACCCAGGTATTTGGGGCCCAGTTTCCTGGACGGACAGGCCAACTTGAGGTTAGCGGTAGACAGCCAGACGGAATTGCCAGGTTCCAAAACAAGTTCTCCCCGTCTCTTCCTATCAAAGATTCTCTTGTAATCCTCCTGGGCTTTGGTCATGGTTTCTTGCAGCAATTTGTTATTGTTAGAAAAAAAATCCAAAGTTTCCGATACTGCGGGAACAGAGCACTCGGAGATAGGTCCAGGCAGGAAGGATGGGTGGAAACCATAGTTGGCATAGAACGGTGACTGGTTTGTAGCTGAGTGCAGTGAGTTGTTATAAGAGAACTCCGCGATGGGAAGCAGAGAGGCCCAATCGTCCTGAGAAAATGCCGAGAAACAGCGGAGGTATTGCTCCAAAGTTTGATTCGTCCTCTCGGTTTGACCATTTGACTGAGGGTGGTAGGCCGAAGAAAATGACAGTTCGATTTCAAGGGCGCCACAAAGGGCTCTCCAGAACCTGGAGGTAAACTGGACGCCTCTGTCTGAAACTATATTGGTCGGTACTCCATGCAGCCTGACAATCTCCTTAATAAAAATGGAAGCGGTCTCCATGGCCGAAGGGGTGCCCTTCATGGGGAGAAAATGGGCCATTTTAGACAGCCTGTCTATCACCACAAAAATGGACGAAAAGCCTTCTGATGGGGGGAGTTCAACAATAAAGTCCATTGAAATCATGGCCCATGGTCTCTCTGGAACTGGTAATGGTTTCAACAGACCCCATGCTCTAGTCCGGCTACTCTTGTTTCTGGCACACGTGTTACAGGACTCCACATATTCTTTGCAGTCTTTAGTAAGATGAGGCCACCAAAAGGTGCGTTGGACAAGATCAGTTGTCTTCCGTGTGCCGAAATGACCGTCAAGTTTGTGATCATGACACAAGCTTAACACCCGTACCTTTAGCTCCTCAGGGACCACAATTTTATTCTTGAACCAAAACAGACCATCCTTGGTACAGGCTTCAGCGGGTGGGGACATTCCCATAGAGGATCGTCTGATTTGGGAAATTAGGTCCTCCTGTAGGATCAGGAAATTCCCAGAGGGGAGGATGGTGTCTGGAGATAGGGCCTTCTCAGAATCCAGAAACATTCGGGAAAGGGCATCAGATTTGACATTCTTGGATCCGGGTCTGTAGGTTATGTGAAAAATAAATCTGGAAAAAAAAAGTGCCCATCTGGCCTGCCGGGGTTTCAATCTCTTGGCCGTCCTTAGGTATTCTAAGTTTTTGTGGTCTGTGTAGACCAAAATGGGGTGAGCTGCGCCTTCCAGGAGATAACGCCATTCCTCCAGGGCTGCTTTAATGGCTAGAAGTTCCCGATCTCCCACATCGTAATTTCTCTCGGAAGGGGAGAGTTTGCGTGAAAAGAATCCCACAGGGTACAAGAGTGCTTTGGCACCTTGTCGTTGAGAGAGCACGGCTCCAACCGCGACTTCGGAAGCATCTACTTCTAAGACGAAAGGCAAGGCAGGGTTGGGGTGCTTGAGAATAGTGGCTGACGTGAACAGCGCCTTGAGTCTTTCAAAAGCCTCTTGTGCCTTGGGAGTCCAGCAGAACCTGCTTCCGTGTTTAATGAGTTCCGTGATGGGAGTTATAATTGAAGAAAATCCCTTAATAAATTTCCTATAGAAATTGGCAAAGCCAATAAAACGCTGTACTCCCGTTTTGTCTATAGGTGCAGGCCAATCCAGGATAGCGGATACTTTTTGCGGATCCATTTTGATGCCGTCAGGGGAAATGATCAAGCCAAGGAACTGGATGGATTGGAGCTCAAATTCACATTTTTCCAGTTTGGCGTAAAGCCCATGTTGTCTAAGCCGCGTGAGTACATTTCGTACATGTTTGCGGTGCTCAGTCAGGGAAGCAGAGAAAACCAGGATGTCGTCCAGGTAGACGATGACATATAAGTCCAGGAAGTCACGAAAAACATCGTTGACGAAGTGCTGGAATGTAGCCGGTGCGTTGCACAGACCAAAGGGCATGACGAGGTACTCATAGTGCCCGAACCGAGTACGAAAGGCCGTCTTCCATTCGTCCCCCTCTCTTATGCGGATCAAATTATAGGCTCCACGAAGGTCCAGTTTAGTAAAGACGGTGGCAGATCCTAACCTCTGAAATAATTCGGGAACCAGAGGTAACGGGTATCTGTTCTTTATAGTGATTTTATTAAGTTCCCGGTAATCAATGCAGGGACGTAATGAGTGATCCTTCTTTTCTACAAAGAATATGCCTGCCCCCGCTGGAGATGTGGAGGGACGGATGAACCCTTTCTTCAGGTTTTCGTCTATATAGGTCTTCAGGGTGCCCAGCTCCTGCTCAGTTAGAGGGAAGATTCTCCTGAAAGGAACTTCAGTACCAGGTAGGAGTTCTATTGGGCAATCGTAGGGTCTATGTACTGGAAGAGTTTCTGCCCCCTTTTTACTGAATACGTCCCGGAAATCCCGGTAAGGTTCGGGAAGATTTTGGTAAGACTTCATCTCTGAATCTAGGCACAGGCATTGGGAGGATGTTAATGGGGACCTCTGTAAACAGTGTTGTTTGCAATATTCTGAAGAGAACTGGATCTTGCCCGTAGCCCAGTCGATACTAGGATTGTGGGCCTGCAGCCACGGTATTCCTAAGATAATTGAGAAGAGGGGAGAGGAGATGACATCTAGGCGTAAGAGTTCCTGATGTTCCGGGCCAATGGTGGCCAGTAGAGGAACTGTTTCCTGGGTAACAGGACCGGAGCGGAGGGTGGAGCCATCCGCTAAGAAAACTGCCAGTCCCTGGGCCTTAGTTTGAGTAGGGATATGATGGCCTTCAACGAAGGTCCGGTCGATGAATCCGCTTCATGCTCCAGAGTCAATAATGACCGGTACTGGGATGCTCCTTCCAGGTAACTGTAATATAATAGAAAATGTTAGATGGTTGCCGGAACTTGGTAGGACAGGTGCGCACAGCGAGGAGGATGGCAGGCACTTACGTTTTTTATTGGGGCATCCCCTTGCAAAGTGTCCAGGCTCTCCACAGTACAGACACAGGTTAAGTGTGCGCCTGCGTGTCTTTTCCTCTGGAGTCAGAGAGGGACGGAGCAGTCCCAATTGCATGGGTTCAGGAACTTCCTGGTTAGGCATAGGTGAGACAAGTGGAGCTTGGTTCGGGGCACTAGGGGCCCAGGTGAGGCGTGGGTGGCCAACAGACCTCTCAGAGCGTCTTTCTCTGAGGCGGCGGTCAATCTGAATTGACAAATTGATTAATTCCTCTAATGTCTGAGGTACCCCCACTCGTGCTAATTCGTCCTTCAAGGGGTCCGACAATCCCAGCCGATATTGGTGACGCAAGGCCGCGTCGTTCCACTCTGTATCTGAGCTCCAACGCCTGAACTCCACAGCGTAATCTTCGGCCGCTCTGCGGCCTTGCTGCAGGGTGTGCAAAGCGGCTTCTGCCGTGGCTGTTAATTGAGGGTCCTCATACAGCTGAGACATGGCTAAGAAAAAGTCATTCAGAGAGTCCAGGGATCCAGCCTTTTGCTCCAGCAGGTGGTGGGCCCAGGTCTGAGGCTCGCCAGTCAACAAAGAAATCACAAACCCCACTTTGGTAGCCTCCAAGGAGAACGTACGGGGTTGTAAGGCAAAAGAAAGTTCGCATGCATTGCGGAACGCCCGGAACTTGCAACGTTCTCCAGAAAACTTTTCGGGTGTAGGCACCCTGGGCTCCGGTGGGAGCATGACTACTGAGGGTGCTGAGGTAGGGCTGGCAGATGCAGCTCCCGAAGGGGAGGCTGAGAGGGCCTGGACCTGTCCTTCCAATCTGGTATAGCCCTCCTGTAGACTTTTGACGGCTTGAGTAAGGCCTGCTAGATGCCTGCAAAGTTCATCCATGGGGGAGGCCCCCTGCCCGGACTCAGTCATGGCTGCCTGATACTGTCAGGTCTCACACTTACCAGACAGGTGAGTCCGCTTGGGCAGAGGGTAGGCTCCCTTACGTATCCGATTCGGGGCCCCTGGTAGAGTAGACAGGAGGCCCACGAATGCGGAGTGGTATGAGGGCCTGATGTTAGAGTCCTGGAGCAAGGTGGTCTGGCAAGCAACCGGTGGAGCTTCGAGACTGATGGAGCAGGTGCTGAGCAGGAGCGAATCAGGCTGGTCACACACAGGCAGAGGTCAGCAACGGGCTGGCAGCAACGGTACAAGGGAGTAAGTAGAAACAAGGTCAAACAAGCCGGGGTCGGGTTCAGGCAGCAATCAAGGGAGGTCCAAAGGCAAGCCGGGTCACAACGGGTAAACACTACGGAGATACGGGAACACAGGATGATCACGGAACAAGACACGGAGCTGTTTGATCAGGCAGCACAGAATCAGGGCAGAGGCAGGTTTAAGTAGGCTAATTGGCGCCAAAACACCGCGCTCGTGCACGCGCCGATTCGCCAAGGCGCCCCGCGCCCACGCACGCGCCCCCGCACGCGCCCGAGCGCGCCCCCGACACCGGCGTGCACGCCCACACCGCCGGGCACGCCAGCGGTAACGCACGCATGCCCGGACGCCACCCCGCACGCCATGGCCGGTCAGCCCAGGCACGCCAGCGTCCCCAGGAACATGCGCCCCAGCACGCACAGGGACACGAGCGCCAACGCGTCCCGGCGCGCCCCGGCGCCCAATCAGGTAACCTCTCTGACACCAACCGATCCCACCACGGATGCCTCTATAGTCCTAATTGCCCCTAAGATCCAGGTTATCTCTGCAATGTACTGTCTTAATCACCAGTTCTATTTCCTTACAGGTTTGCAGTTCGTCGGCTACACATTATGAGCCAACCTGGATAAAAATGTGTTAGAGAAATTATACTTTAAATGTCAGTTATGAAAGACGCCATTTTGATTATCATGGCCTAGAAATAAGCTATAGTGATAATATGGAGTCAGCAATATATATATACTCAGCAATATAATATGCTTAGATGTGCAGTTTTGAATATATCCTGTATTTTTGTGTTGACTTGGGGAGTTTTCAAGTCAGTATCCTGTAAGCATTGTTATATGATGATAACAGTCTGTAACAGACACTTCCACCTTTCCTGTTCTGTCCAGAATAAAGTTGAAAATACATGAGACTGGGCATGTTTTAAGACAGGAAAGGGGGGTGTCCAGGGCTTATAAAAAAGACATGTACCACAGTATTTTCCTTAGAAATGATGAAGGCTGCATGAACGTGTAATTCATTTCTCTTGCATATGCAATAAATATTACTTTGATGCCCGAGGACGGTCTGAGATGGTGAAATTATTTCCCTAACAATTTGGTCCTTCGAAGAGCCGGGAGTCCCCTGAGAAGCACTGGCCAACAGTGACCGATGACCGTACGGCAAAACTGTAAGTCCTCCATCTCAAATTAGATGTTAAAAAGAGGCCGGTCCACTGAACTAGTGCCTCCCGGGCAGCGACTTACCGGATCAGCACAAGAGACCGCTCTCGGGACAAGGTAAGATTTTTATTTTTATTTTATTATCAACCTTTTGTGTTAGACTTGATTAGGAATTTGATGAATAAGGGATTTGAATATATACATACAATATAGAGATTGATTGAATGTTTATCTGTTTCTGTCCTATCTGCTTACTCTTGTTGAGGGGAAATAAGTGGTCACGTATTCCCCGTATAGATCCGTCTGTGGCCATCCTGGATGGGCAGACCTAGTGACTAGCCCGCGTTTTGGGAAGACGCGCTCAGGGCGACCTGGCGGCAGGTGAGCATTGCGGGTGTTCTCTCTTGTGTGTTTTGATCGAATGTTTATCTGTTTCTGTCCTATCTGCTTTCTCTTGTTGAGGGGAAATAAGTGGTCACGTATTCCCCGTATAGATCCGTCTGTGGCCATCCTGGATGGGCAGACCTAGTGACTAGCACGCGTTTTGGGAAGACGCGCTCAGGGCGACCTGGCGGCAGTCGAGCACTGCGGGTGTTCTCTCTTGTGTGTTTTTGTTCTCTTGTGTGTTTTTGTTTCTTCTGGTTAATTGTCATTTGATATAGGGGTATGGTCCCATACTAATATCCGGGTGCAGATAAAGGAAATTTGTCGATTGGATCTTAGATCCAGACAGCCTTGTAAACTGCAGAAAATCCCTTGGGGACACATAAATACTCCTAGATCAAAACCTAAAAGTACCCCCTGTTGATACAAGGGTGTGGCCTGATAGCTTTCCAGGCATATAAATACCCTTGGATCAAAAATACTTCCAGATAAAGAACCCCGTTGATACAAGGGTGTGGCCTGATAGATTTCTAGGCATATAAATACCCTTGGATCAAAAATACTTCCAGATAAAGAACCCCCCCCTCCGTTGATACAAGGGTGTGGCCTGATAGATTTCCAGGTAACAAATAGAGGACATTTGGCGGACCGCAGTGTTCATGCCAGCCTCATATGTTGTATTAATCCTGAGCAGGCACATAAATACCCTTGGATCAATGACTGAAATATTAAATGTTTTGATAGGATGAAAGAACAGTCGGGAGAATTCAGTTTCCTCGTAATTCTGTAAATGCTCTCTACAAGTTAGTGAAGTATTAAGTAATGATAAAAGAACAGTCGGGAGAATACAGTCTCCCCGTAATTCTGTAATTCTCTAAGACACCAGTGTTTTAGCAATACACAAGATCAGTAATCTAGAAGTGATATATCATGACTAGAAAGTCTGTGAGTGATTGCAAGTGATAAGATACTGTGTGCGTGTGTTGTGTCATTGTGAGAAGACATTAACAAAAAAAAGAGCTCCGTGTGCACGATAAACAAAGTAGGTATGATCCATGGAAAATCTGTTGGTGTGAATGAAGATGTTAAGTATATGTGTAGTCTAGACAAAGAGAATGTGACATTTCTTTAAATGTGGAAAACAAAGTATGATTTTGATGCGTTTTTAAATAAGGATTATTGTGTAATACTGCGTAGAAAGCTTAAAAATGATGCCGGCATGAAAATAAGAAAACAGAAGAAATTAGGCCTTCCCCAGGCAAAGAAATGGCGTGAGGAGGCTAACAATAGGTTAAATTCAGAAAACCATAAAAAGACTATGTTTTTGAACAAAGAGGAGGACAATAATATGACCGTCCTCTGAAGTTTAGTTCAGCAAGTATTGACTGAACAAAACGTAACAAACCAAATGCAACCTGACTCTCCACTGTTTGTTGTTCCCCCGTGGTCACCTGGGTCACCCGCAGATGCAACCAATTCTCCTATGGCTGCAGCTAAACCCCCTCTCAAAATGACTCTTGCTGTCCAGAGGAGTCCACAAGGGACCCCCTTTACAGCAACTGTTACAAAATTTTTGGGGGACCTGGTGAACCAATTGATATCCCCTCAGCTGGGGAACAAACAGAATGTGGAGAGGAAGAATTTCCACTAATTGAAGTTCCCAAACCTAGGGCAGGACAAAATGTAGGAGGTATAGTAGTCCCCAACACTATGATGGTCTATCGCCCCTGGACCCCTGAGGATGTTAAAAAAACTACTGAAGGGGTACCACATCCCAAGGTGAACATAGCTTAAATCAGGGATGGTATCATGGGAACGATTGCTAACCATCATCTTATTGGGAGGGAAATAGAGCAGGTCACCAGACAGATCCTGGGTCCCGACTGGCATCATGTAGTGGGAGATTGGAGTGGATTAAACAATCAGGGAGTTGTGTTGCCTCATGATGCAGCACTAGAAAACAGGAGAAATGCTCTTATAGCAAGGATAGAGAATAGATGGATACGTCGAGCCGACTGGTCCATTATAAATCAGTGTGTGCAGGGAGAAGAGGAAACAGTGGACAATTTCATTGTTAGGATGAGGGAGATTTTCAATAATCACTCAGGAATAGAAGTCCCAGTAAATCAAGTAAACGATAGCCCATATGAGCAACAGCTAAAGGATGCAATCTTGAAGGGGCTGTTTGCCCCTATATCAAGTTTGTTATCAAACACATGATCAACCATAGGATCTGCAGACTTCAGGGGCTGATAGAGTATGCGAGGCATGCTGAGCAGCACTTCCAATCAAAAAAGAGAGTAAAGAAAGGGAAAGTGTTTATGTAGATGAAGGTAATGATGTGTATGTCATTGAGAAGGAGAACAGAAGGATAGGAAACACCTGAACAAGGCCCCGCATTTAGGACTATGAAAAAAAAAAAAAAAAAAAGAGAAGGGAGTGTTTCCTGTGAGGTAAAAGAGGTCACTTGGCAAAAGAATGTAGGTCAAACAGAGAGGAAGATGCATGAAGATGTTGGTATGTCTGCAGAGAGAGAGATACAGAAGAAAATGATGAGAAAGAATCTGAAATTTTGGATGTGTGCACTGTTGAAACTTGTTTGCATGCTAAAGTCAAGTCAGAAATCATCTTGGTTGTGAAGGGTAGATGGCTAACATTTCTCTGTGATACTGGGGCTTGTAGGACCCTAATACACCCGCTGGATATGAAAAAGGTAAAGAAAAAGGTGTAGTATATGTAAAATCTGCAAAATGGGTTGATGCACCAGGAGGTCATGTCTGAAGGCCTTACTGTGGAAGATCCACAGACAGGTAAATAGGCTCAGTGTAAAATTGTCATTATGACTAAATGTCCTGTTAATTTGTTGGGTAGAGACATGTTGCACGCTCTTGATATTTCTGTCGTACCAGTGGAGGGAGGTCTCAGAGCCCATCGGCCGTGTGAAAAACAAATCACAGCCGTGGATAATGAGCCCTGATACTGGTACAGCCTGGAATTTGCAAACTGAGGGATTAAATATACCCAAAACCCTGGCAGAAATAATTGACAAAGAGTCTGTGAGGAAAAGGTATAAGGTCCAGACAAACCTCTATTGCACCATGTATTACAGAAAGATCTCTGGGCCTGATAAGTCCTATGAGAAACAGTTAATGAGTCTCACTAACACTGAAGTTCTCTTAAAATGTCTGTACTGTGATAAGAGGGGAAATAGCGTGGCTACTTGTCTCCTACCACAGCCTATTATGCAAATATACAGGCACCATACTGTACCTTGTGTTTCGGTCACCCAGAATTCCAAGGTATCATGGCATGAGCTAGGAGAACTTATCACGAACTGGGTCCAACTGACAGATGAGAAACTAAAATCCAGAGGGATTCAGAGGTATAGGAGGCATAAGGGAGAGAAAGATGGGTGGAGACTCGTGCAGGATTTACAGGCAGTCAATGGGGCCGTATTACCAAGGGCCCCGGTGGTCCCAGACATGCATGTCCTCCTGAACGAGCTCTACCCAGAGAACGAGGTATTTTATGTTATTGATAACAGTAATCCTCCTTTTCCATTCCCTTACACAAAGACAGTCAGTTCTGGGTTGCATTTATGTACACGGAAAAAAAAAGAGGTACACATACACTAGGTTATCCCAGGGATATTGTGAAAGTCCAACTACCTTCTCACAAAGAATGTCCAATAATTTGTCTCGGTTTGTACCTCCCAGTGTGTTAAATTCTCTTGTATTTGGATGACATTCTGGTAGTAATGTATGTAAAATTACCATGGTTCTGATGCATTTCCTCGCAGACCAAGGTCAAAAGGTCAGCAAAGACTAATTACAACTGTGGAAAGAAAAGGTGAAATATCTGGGTTACATTTTATCTCAAGAAGGTAGACTTTTGCATGAGATCCGAAAAGAGGCCGTCCTTCAAGTCCCCAAATCACATACCAAAAAAAGAAATGATGTCATTTCTTGGCATGGCAAATGTCTGTAGAGCATGGATAGCAAATTATGCTATGGAGGTGGAGCCTCTTTCTGATCTCATCTATGGTTCACTAATGTCTGCAAAAGATTCCATTCAGTGGAATGTGCAAGCAGAGGATGCATTTACGAAGGTAAAGCACCTCATTGTGGGTTATGCTTAGCCTTCCCAATTACAGTAAAACCTTTTATCAGACTGTAGATTGTAAGGAAGGATCTCACGGATGTTCCCTTTCTAGATGCTGACATTACCTTTTGTGTTGATGGGTCTTGTAAAAAGGACGATAAAGGGGTACATCAAACGGCATACGCTATAGTAACACATGACCAGGTCATTGAAGCCAGACCCCTTCCCAGTTCCTACTCTACACAACAAGCTGAAATTATTGCCCTATCCAGGGCCTGTAGTCTAGGGGAAGGGAAGAAAATAAATATTTATACAGACAGCCAATACGCTTTTTCTACTATACACATATTTGCCCAGCAATGGAAAAATAGGGGTATGATTACGTCCACAGGTAAACCAATCTCACATAGAGATCTTATCCTGGCCCTTCTAGAAAATGTACAGAAACCAACACAAGTGGCTATTTGTAAATGTACAGCACACAGAAAGGGAACAGATCCAATTACTCTAGGGAATGCACTAACAGACAAGACCGCAAGAGAAGCTACTACAGGACCGCAAAAAACACATATACTATACAGGTCCCCAAGAAAATGATGAGGTACGGAAAGCTATTGATAAAACATGGTTATCAGAAATGCAGAAAACATCACCGGCAGGTGAAAAACAAAAGTGGTTATCTAAAGGGACAATGCTGGTCAATGGTATATACACAAGTACAGAAGGTAAACCCATCTTACCTACATCACTATTTAGATATGCTGCGTTATTGAGCCATGGGCAAGCCCATATCTCAAAAGGAGGGATGGTGCAGGTGATCAATAAGGTGTTCACAACATATGGGTTTACGAATGACTCTAGAAACTTTTGCCTCACATTTCCGCTTTGTAGCAGATACCATGCTCAAGGTGCCCTAAGACCCTTAAGAGGTCATTTCCCACAACCCTCTTATCCCTTTCACACGATATGCATGGATTTTATGATTATTGTTGTTTATAAAGTGGGCGGAAGCTTTTCCTATGACACACCCAAATGGGCAGTCAGTAGCCAAAGTACTTATTAAAGAGGTGATTCCACTTCATGGGATTCCCTCTGTGATTTACAGTGACAATGGCTCCCATTTTGTAAACCGAACAATACAACAAATTGGTAAATGGTACAATATTGACCTAAAAAAACACTGTGTCTACCACCCACAATCTGTGGGCACAGTGGAGAGACACAATGGTACCTTAAAGAGTAAACTAAGAAAATTGTTGAAGGAAACAGGGAAAAATAAATGGGTTTAGTGTTTGCCAATGGCATTGTTGAGTATAAAATTACCCCTACTGCTAAAGGACTAACACCGTATGAAATGCTGTATGGTAAACCTTATTATATTCAATAACTAGCCACCGTTCCTCTCCCTAAAGAGGAAATAGACTTGACTTGTATAATAAGAATGTTCTCATAAAATATAACTGGGTCAGAATGTGTAAATGAGAAAAGAGCTACCCTAAGACTAAGATGCAAAGTATACCCCCATCAGTACAAGCATTACCAGGAAATTTTACTTGTTTTTCTAACAATGACAGTAATGGTACAAATGTTGGCACCCTGTCCCCTGAATACTGTGCAATTACAACCCTTACTACAGACATTAAGTACCAACTAAAATGGTTTCAGGAACAAAAACAGCAATTGGCTGATGTTTGGTGTCTGTGTGGAGATAAGAGACTAAGGCCCAGACTACCACCTAGATGGGAGGGTAGTTGTGCCCTTACCCGATTGCTGCTTCCCTTTTATATAGTTCCTATGAGTGATAAATCAATGAAACTACCAGGTAAATACCTTTTTTTTAAACGAATTAAGCGAGAAACACCACAAGGCTCATTTGACAACCGAGTGTATATAGGTGTTCCACGAGGAGTTCCAGATGAAATTAAAGCGCAGAATCAAATAACAGCAGGACTCACCTCACTCTTCATATGGGTCCAGCCCAACAAGAACGTCGACTGGATAAACTACATCTACTACAACCAGCAGAGGTTTGTGAATTACACCAGAGATGCTATCAAAGGTATAGCAGCACAATTGGATGCCACCTCTTTGACAGCGTGGCAGGACCGTATAGTGTTGGATATGTTGCTGGCAGAAAGGGCACCTTCTGCTGCACTTTTATTCCAAACAATACGGCACCTGATGGAAGTATCACCAAAGCCTTACAAGGCCTACAAATGCTATCCGAAGAATTAGCTGAGAACTCTGGTGTAGAAAACCCCCTGACGAGACTCTTTGAAAAATGGTTTGGTAAATGGGGTGATCTTGCAAAAAGTTTGCTTATCTCTATTGTCATGGCAGCCGCAGTTCTTACATTGTGTGGATGTTGCTGCATTCCCTGTATTAGGGGAATTCTTCAAAGACTGATTGACACATTTTTAACAAAAACTATGGAACTCCAGAGCGACACGGAACTATACTCGGAACCTGATGATGAATTTACAACTCTCGCTAAGGACTTATCTGTCTAAATGATAATACCTGGTAAAATAAAATTACCTGGATATTTGAAGTATTGACATTATTAGTATAAAAGGAGGGAGATGTTAGAGAAATTATACTTTAAATGTCAGTTATGAAAGACGCCATTTTGATTATCATGGCCTAGAAATAAGCTATAGTGATAATATGGAGTCAGCAATATATATATACTCAGCAATATAATATGCTTAGATGTGCAGTTTTGAATATATCCTGTATTTTTGTGTTGACTTGGGGAGTTTTCAAGTCAGTATCCTGTAAGCATTGTTATATGAAGATAACAGTCTGTAACAGACACTTCCACCTTTCCTGTTCTGTCCAGAATAAAGTTGAAAATACATGAGACTGGGCATGTTTTAAGACAGGAAAGGGGGGTGTCCGGGGCTTATAAAAAAGACATGTACCACAGTATTTTCCTTAGAAATGATGAAGGCTGCATGAACGTGTAATTCATTTCTCTTGCATATGCAATAAATATTACCTTGATGCCCGAGGACGGTCTGAGATGGTGAAATTATTTCCCTAACAAAATGTCATGCTGCTGTGTTCAAGTTTATATGTTAACTGTTGGTTTTTTATATTTTTTGTTCTCCTGTGTTGTTCCCCCTTTTGGAACTTCTTGCTGCCTCGCTTCCTGCCCCCAGACTCCTGCTCATATTGTGAGGTAGTCATGGAGCCTCTCGTGGACTGCTTGACGCTCCACGTGGATGTTCCCATACCCTACTGTCAAGCTAAACTTAAAAGGGTTGTTCGATTTTGCTATGTTCTCTCTTTCCCTGTCTTTTTCTCTGCTCTTCTTTCTCTCCCCTCTGTAGCTGCGGTTCTCTCCTTAGGTTATGTCTTCACCATGATAACGACTGTTCTGGACACACTATGGCCCCCACAAACATACTTTCCTTGAAAGTTCAAGGCTTTAACACCCCTCACAAATGCACCAAGGCGCTACGTTCTTTTGCAGCCGCTAAGGCTCATGTTATTTGCCTACAAGAAACTCACTTTCTCGATAAATCCTCCCCGAAATTTCTCAGTGCCTCTTATCCGCAATTCTATTCAGCCTCAGACACAATCAAGCAAAGGGGGACCCTTATCGGTTTCCATCGCTCCATACCATTCACTCTTACTTCACAATTAAATGATTCTGAGGGTAAGTACCTCATACTCACAGGCTATATCTTGGACACTGCGATCACAATTGTGTCCTATTATGCTCCCAATAAGCGCCCGACTGCCTTTATTTCCCATCTTTTCCAAGTGGTGGAAAAACACAAGTTTGGAACGGTCCTTCTCTGCGGAGATTCCAATCTAACTATTTTTCCTTTCCTCGATAAATCTCCACCGACCCGACTCTCTAGCCCCAGCAAATTGACTTTCCAATGCCTACTTTCCACTCACAACCAGGTCGACACTTGGCCTGAAGCTAATCCTAATAGTAGACGCTATACACACTATTTCCATTTGCTCTGACATTATGGGAAGCCCACAAAACTGTCATTCGTGGCAGACTGATCCAACAGGCAGCAGCCCTTAAGCGGGATCGTAAAAATTCAATTCAAACAATTAGAGGCCAACTTTAATGCGAGCCATGCAGCTTTTCAAGCCACCCCTAATGCTACCACTAATGCACGTCTAGATAAAGCCTGTCTTGACTTTGACTTGTTCCTGAATGACTCGGCAGATAAACTTATCCGCAAGCGTCAACATGTATCCTACCTTAAGGCTAACAAACCCGACACACCTATGGCATGCATTCTGCGGACGATCTGCCACCCACAGATGTCTATCCATTTAAAAACTAATCAAGATGCGTACACCAGCAATTCCATTAAAATACTCAAAGTGTTCTGATCTAATCTAGCCAAACTCTACTCCCCTACTCAGGACTTTGATGCGGCGAAGGCCGATACCTTATTTTCCAGCATTACCCTCCCTACCCTCGCACAGGAACAGCGAGCTCTACTTGAGCGCCCCATCACAGAACTGGAGGTCAAAGAAGCCATAAAAGCACTGAAACCCCATAAAAGGCCGGGCCCTGATGGGTTCCCGGTAACATACTACAAACATTTTGCGCCCATTCTGATGCCCTTTTTAACTAAAGCCTTCAATTCTCTACTAGCGGGGCACTCATTTAGAACTGAAACGCTGACCTCTATAATCTCTATGCTACCCAAACCTAGATCGGATTCCTCCACGTGGACCAAATACTGTACAAATCTCTCTCTTGACATTAAACTACTTGCCAAGATTCTAGACCTGACTGAATACCATTATAGGCCGACTGATACATCGTGTCCAAACAGGATTCATGCCAACCCGTCAGGCCGGTTACAATATTAGACGTGCTCTCCTACTCGCCCATGCAGCTAAGACCCGACGCATGCCAACCTTCCTCCTATCCCTCAACATTAGGAAAGCTTTTGACTCTGTCACCTGGCCCTACCTACAATACACTCTCCAAAGATGGGGTTTTGGGAACCATTTTCTAACCTGGGTCTCCTCCCTATACAATAACCCACGGGCATACAATAAGTATGCTGGCTACAAGTCAACGATGATAGATATTAGGAGAGGCACTAGGCAAGGATGTCCCCTGTCCCTGTTGCTTTTCTCTTTACTCATAGAGCCCTTGGCACAACTGATTAGGTCAGACCCTGATGTCAAAGGGATAGAACTGGGTGGCTTTCACCATAAAGTGTGCCTCTTCGCAGACAATATTCTAGTCTTATAAGATACAAAGAGAACTATTTGTTGGGACTTTAAATGAGGATTTATGGGGTCGTTCAACTCCCCTCCTCCAACCCGATTTTGGTACAAAAAAAGAGAGATAGAACATAGGGCGGGACTTTGAGTGAGGCACACGGAAGCAATAGATATGGGGCAAAAGACAAATTTAATTGTAAAAAAGTAATACATTCTCACATGGCATTACACAAGGTCAATATAAATACTTAGTATTGTATCACAATAAGTGGTCCAACATGGACTCGTTTGCAAGTATGTAATAAATGAGAAGCACAATAACATATAACAAATAATATACAAAGATATCAATGTTTACAGAGTATAGAGGAGAAAAACAAGAGAGCACAAATAAAATGGAACGTCTATACATAGTTAATGGTTAGGTACACCTATCGGTAGTTGTAAGCGCTACGCGTTTCGGGACCTTTATGTCACTCTTCAGGAGCAAGACCTCAAGGGTCACCTATGAATATGAAAAGACCACATTTTGAAAAAGTTCAGAGAAAGAGGTGGGCAAATGTAAAACATTTCCCATCACATATATACACCTGACCCACCAACTTACATGCATGTATACGCGATGGCGACACCGCCAAGAAAGCCAGGTCAGCCAGTAATACCACCCCCGAAGCCGAGGGAACCCTTCCTGGCCACACAAAACCAGCCCAAAGCAACGCCCCAGGTGGGTCACATATGGGGGTGATGGTGATGAAAGGGAGAAGAGGATGCAGATGGGACAGGCTGCCCCAATAACGAGGGAGGGTCTGTGAAATACAAGGTAAATCAAAAGGGGATAAATAGCAAAAGTGATATTAGTGAGCCAGGAAAGAAAAGATGTTAAAAGGTGAACAAAGAAATTTACCTGCTAAAAAGGTGAATGAGGCAAGGACGCCATAGGTGAGTATCAACCAAGAGAGGAAGAATGAGAAAAGGCAAAATGTGAAGCCCAAGATCAAGGGGAGGCCAAGGCAAGGAGTGCCACCGTTCATGAGCCCCCAACATCATGTACCAGCGAGCTATGGGAGGCAAGGGAGGCTCCATGGGGAGACCGCCGGTACGACCAAGCGGCTCACCCGGATGCGTCAAGCCCCTCGAGCGCTGGAGATGGAAAACAGGCATGCCGGGTTGGAGTGCGCCATGAGGACGCCAGATATCTGGCATGGAGGCATGGCGTCGACGAGCAGTGGAGAAAGCCCAACCCCCCGCGTCAGATCAAGGGGGAGGGGCCAACCCCAGTGCGCGTCGCGGCTCCGGGACGTGGCAGAGCGACACGGCCAAAGCAAATCACAGCCAGTGGCCCCAAAGCGTACACATACACGCATGGTCTATTTGAAAAAGATGTTAGAAAAACATGAAATGTGGACTAATATATCAGTATATAAATCAAAACATGGACGGATGTAAAATAAAGAAGAGGGGACAAAAATATATTTACATAATTTTGAGAGTTACCGATACATTGAAGTAAAGGAGTAAGAATATTTGATGCGACAGTGTGCCTCCATCCCTAATTTTTTAATAAGATACAAGGAGAACTGTTTGTTGGGACTTTAAATGAGGATTTATGGGGTCTTTTTTTGTACCAAAATCGGGATGGAGGAGGGAAGTTGAACGACCCTATAAATCCTCATTTAAAGTCCCAACAAACAGTTCTATGGCGGTGGCACTCCCTGCCTTGGCCTCCCCTTGATCTTGGGCTTCACATTTTGCCTTTTCTCATTCTTCCTCTCTTGGTTGATAAGCAAAAGATTGCCGCTCCAATCTCTCAAATCCGTATCAAGACACCCGCCCTAATGGAACTCACAGGGGCTGGCTCTGCACAAGCTTGAGGGTTGATATTCATTTCAAGGATACTTCCAGCTTGACCATTTAAGGCATTGAAAAAATTGTTAAACCTCCTAGATGTGGGGACAAATTTGGCATATTGTGAAAACAGATGTCCCACCGGCCTCAATTTTGAATGGGACGTGTCCCACTTTTATAGATACGCACCGTGTTATGCCCATGTGTATCCCCAATTTAATCCAAGTAACATATTGATTGATTTAGGTCACATTGACTCCCACAATATCTCACATACATGTGTGTCTATCTTGATACCTTAGCCTAAATTTATTTAGTATATGACGTAATGCTCCCTGGTTTATATTTGTCAGTGGCCATCTCTCACTTTGATTTTTTGTTTTTTGTTCTTCCGATTTGCTATCAATTTTGTGTATTTTTCCATGTTTTTTTCGATTTTTTTTATTTTTTGTGATTTTTTGCGATATTTTGTGATTCTGCGACTTTATGCGATTTGTGTGTTTTTTGTGATGTTTTTTG
Organism: Lithobates septentrionalis; assembly: GCA_037952835.1. NCBI lineage: Eukaryota > Metazoa > Chordata > Amphibia > Anura > Ranidae > Lithobates > Lithobates septentrionalis. The sequence continues at coordinate 1,498,401 of JBBDGP010000525.1, read as the reverse complement.
TGATTTTTTTGCGATTTTATATATATTTGGTGATCCATTGCTGTTTGTGATCTACTTAGAGCCTGGAAGTTTAAATTATCGCTTTTGTAACAAAATTATCATCTTAATCATGTTATTGCACCAAGTATAGAGAGATCATTGCTCTTTGTTTACTGTTCCTTGCATAGCCATCCAGGTAATATTTATTTATAGACCTCTATAAATTTTGGACCACCGTCTGAAGTTTACGTTATTTAGCACATATAGCTAGTCTATTAAAAAGATGTTCACGTAACTCCTTTAGGGTCCCTCTCTATTTACCCACCTTTTCCATGCATCATTTAAATGCTTCCCCATCAGATGACGATTTTCTGTCTTTTTCTTCTCTTTTTTACTTGGCCGTTTGTTGCAAATTTGAGATATATTTTTTGTTTATGAATCCAATATGAATGGATTCCAGACGTCGTCGAATGGGGCTTGCGTTCTTATTTACCTTATACCTTATTTTCCAGCATTACCCTCCCTACCCTCGCACAGGAACAGCGAGCTCTACTTGAGCGCCCCATCACAGAACTGGAGGTCAAAGAAGCCATAAAAGCACTGAAACCCCATAAAAGGCCGGGCCCTGATGGGTTCCCGGTAACATACTACAAACATTTTGCGCCCATTCTGATGCCCTTTTTAACTAAAGCCTTCAATTCTCTACTAGCGGGGCACTCATTTAGAACTGAAACGCTGACCTCTATAATCTCTATGCTACCCAAACCTAGATCGGATTCCTCCACGTGGACCAAATACTGTACAAATCTCTCTCTTGACATTAAACTACTAGCCAAGATTCTAGCGACCTGACTGAATACCATTATAGGCCGACTGATACATCGTGTCCAAACAGGATTCATGCCAACCCGTCAGGCCGGTTACAATATTAGACGTGCTCTCCTACTCGCCCATGCAGCTAAGACCCGACGCATGCCAACCTTCCTCCTATCCCTCAACATTAGGAAAGCTTTTGACTCTGTCACCTGGCCCTACCTACAATACACTCTCCAAAGATGGGGTTTTGGGAACCATTTTCTAACCTGGGTCTCCTCCCTATACAATAACCCACGGGCATACAATAAGTATGCTGGCTACAAGTCAACGATGATAGATATTAGGAGAGGCACTAGGCAAGGATGTCCCCTGTCCCTGTTGCTTTTCTCTTTACTCATAGAGCCCTTGGCACAACTGATTAGGTCAGACCCTGATGTCAAAGGGATAGAACTGGGTGGCTTTCACCATAAAGTGTGCCTCTTCGCAGACAATATTCTAGTCTTATAAGATACAAAGAGAACTATTTGTTGGGACTTTAAATGAGGATTTATGGGGTCGTTCAACTCCCCTCCTCCAACCCGATTTTGGTACAAAAAAAGAGAGATAGAACATAGGGCGGGACTTTGAGTGAGGCACACGGAAGCAATAGATATGGGGCAAAAGACAAATTTAATTGTAAAAAAGTAATACATTCTCACATGGCATTACACAAGGTCAATATAAATACTTAGTATTGTATCACAATAAGTGGTCCAACATGGACTCGTTTGCAAGTATGTAATAAATGAGAAGCACAATAACATATAACAAATAATATACAAAGATATCAATGTTTACAGAGTATAGAGGAGAAAAACAAGAGAGCACAAATAAAATGGAACGTCTATACATAGTTAATGGTTAGGTACACCTATCGGTAGTTGTAAGCGCTACGCGTTTCGGGACCTTTATGTCACTCTTCAGGAGCAAGACCTCAAGGGTCACCTATGAATATGAAAAGACCACATTTTGAAAAAGTTCAGAGAAAGAGGTGGGCAAATGTAAAACATTTCCCATCACATATATACACCTGACCCACCAACTTACATGCATGTATACGCGATGGCGACACCGCCAAGAAAGCCAGGTCAGCCAGTAATACCACCCCCGGAGCCGAGGGAACCCTTCCTGGCCACACAAAACCAGCCCAAAGCAACGCCCCAGGTGGGTCACATATGGGGGTGATGGTGATGAAAGGGAGAAGAGGATGCAGATGGGACAGGCTGCCCCAATAACGAGGGAGGGTCTGTGAAATACAAGGTAAATCAAAAGGGGACAAATAGCAAAAGTGATATTAGTGAGCCAGGAAAGAAAAGATGTTAAAAGGTGAACAAAGAAATTTACCTGCTAAAAAGGTGAATGAGGCAAGGACGCCATAGGTGAGTATCAACCAAGAGAGGAAGAATGAGAAAAGGCAAAATGTGAAGCCCAAGATCAAGGGGAGGCCAAGGCAAGGAGTGCCACCGTTCATGAGCCCCCAACATCATGTACCAGCGAGCTATGGGAGGCAAGGGAGGCTCCATGGGGAGACCGCCGGTACGACCAAGCGGCTCACCCGGATGCGTCAAGCCCCTCGAGCGCTGGAGATGGAAAACAGGCATGCCGGGTTGGAGTGCGCCATGAGGACGCCAGATATCTGGCATGGAGGCATGGCGTCGACGAGCAGTGGAGAAAGCCCAACCCCCCGCGTCAGATCAAGGGGGAGGGGCCAACCCCAGTGCGCGTCGCTGCTCCGGGACGTGGCAGAGCGACACGGCCAAAGCAAATCACAGCCAGTGGCCCCAAAGCGTACACATACACGCATGATCTATTTGAAAAAGATGTTAGAAAAACATGAAATGTGGACTAATATATCAGTATATAAATCAAAACATGGACGGATGTAAAATAAAGAAGAGGGGACAAAAATATATTTACATAATTTTGAGAGTTACCGATACATTGAAGTAAAGGAGTAAGAATATTTGATGCGACAGTGTGCCTCCATCCCTAATTTTTTAATAAGATACAAGGAGAACTGTTTGTTGGGACTTTAAATGAGGATTTATGGGGTCTTTTTTTGTACCAAAATCGGGATGGAGGAGGGAAGTTGAACGACCCTATAAATCCTCATTTAAAGTCCCAACAAACGGTTCTATGGCGGTGGCACTCCCTGCCTTGGCCTCCCCTTGATCTTGGGCTTCACATTTTGCCTTTTCTCATTCTTCCTCTCTTGGTTGATAAGCAAAAGATTGCCGCTCCAATCTCTCAAATCCGTATCAAGACACCCGCCCTAATGGAACTCACAGGGGCTGGCTCTGCACAAGCTTGAGGGTTGATATTCATTTCAAGGATACTTCCAGCTTGACCATTTAAGGCATTGAAAAAATTGTTAAACCTCCTAGATGTGGGGACAAATTTGGGATATTGTGAAAACAGATGTCCCACCGGCCTCAATTTTGAATGGGACGTGTCCCACTTTTATAGATACGCACCGTGTTATGCCCATGTGTATCCCCAATTTAATCCAAGTAACATATTGATTGATTTAGGTCACATTGACTCCCACAATATCTCACATACATGTGTGTCTATCTTGATACCTTAGCCTAAATTTATTTAGTATATGACGTAATGCTCCCTGGTTTATATTTGTCAGTGGCCATCTCTCACTTTGATTTTTTGTTTTTTGTTCTTCCGATTTGCTATCAATTTTGTGTATTTTTCCATGTTTTTTCGATTTTTTTTATTTTTTATGATTTTTTGCGATATTTTGTGATTCTGCGACTTTATGCGATTTGTGTGTTTTTTGTGATGTTTTTTGTGATTTTTTTGCGATTTTATATATATTTGGTGATCCATTGCTGTTTGTGATCTACTTAGAGCCTGGAAGTTTAAATTATCGCTTTTGTAACAAAATTATCATCTTAATCATGTTATTGCACCAAGTATAGAGAGATCATTGCTCTTTGTTTACTGTTCCTTGCATAGCCATCCAGGTAATATTTATTTATAGACCTCTATAAATTTTGGACCACCGTCTGAAGTTTACGTTATTTAGCACATATAGCTAGTCTATTAAAAAGATGTTCACGTAACTCCTTTAGGGTCCCTCTCTATTTTCCCACCTTTTCCATGCACCATTTAAATGCTTCCCCATCAGATGACGATTTTCTGTCTTTTTCTTCTCTTTTTTTCTTGGCCGTTTGTTGCAAATTTGAGATATATTTTTTGTTTATGAATCCAATATGAATGGATTCCAGACGTCGTCGAATGGGGCTTGCGTTCTTCTTGAGTGCATGGATTTATGTGGGAATAATGATTTATACATAATAATTTTTAAACGAAAATCAAGGTTTTATTTACACAATTTTCAAATGTAATTAGGTTTATATATTTCAGGATGATGTGTATATATGTATATATATGCAGTTACCAAGACATTATTGATAGTGCTGGGAATAGGATTATTGGTATTTTCACATCAATTTCTTGTATATGTTATTTTGCGATTTTGCGATTTTGTATGGTTTCAGCATGTTTTACATTTTTACGAATTTTGTTTATCATTATTTATACACAGGTTTTCCTTTGAGATTATTTATCATTTATGATTTGAAAATTAGTGTTGTTACTTTGTACTTTGCTATTGTTTAATATTGTTTTAGTATTTATCATGGTCTTCATCCCAAGGTTATGGATGTACACAATGGGAGAAGTTGAATAATGCGAACATTAACCGGTTCAATACCGGGCATTTTCACCCCCTTCCTTCCCAGACCAATTTTTAGTTTTCAGCACTGTCGCACTTGCGCGGTCGTGCGACGTTGTACCCAAACAAAATTGATGTCCTTTTTTCCCCACAAATAGAGCTTTCTTTTGGTGGTATTTGATCACCTCTGCGGTTTTTATTTTTTGTGCTATAAACAAAAGAAGAGCGACAATTTTGAAAAAAACACAATATTTTTAACTTTTTGCTATAATAAATATCCCAATTTTTTTTAAAAAAACTAATTTTTTCCTCAGTTTCAACCGATACGTATTCTTCTACATATTTTTGGTAAAAAAAATTGCAATAAGCGTATATTGATTGGTTTGCGCAAAAGTTATAGCGTCTATAAAATACGGGATAGATTTATGGCATTTTTAAAAAAAAATTATTATTTTTTTTTTTTTACTAGTAATAGCGGCGATCGCGATTTTTTTTTGTGACTGTGACATTATGGCGGACACATCAGACACTTTTGACACATTTTTGGGACCATTCACATTTATACAACGATCAATGCTATAAAATTGCATTGATTACTGTGTAAATGTGACAGGCAGTGAAGGGGTTAACCACTAGGGGGCGGGGAGGGGTTAAATGTGTTTCCTAGGGAATGCTTCTAACTGTAGGGGGAGGGGACGCACAAGGGGAGGAGACCGATCAGTGTTCCTCCGTTCTGGGAACACAGATCGGTCTCCTCTGAGCTGACAGGACGTGGATCTGTGTGTTTGCACACACAGATCCACGGTCCGGCCCGGTTAACGGGCAATCGCGGGTGCCCGGCGGACATCGCGGCAGCCGGGCACACGCACCGGGTCCCGAGCAACGGCCCGGGAACCCGAGGCCGTCATATGACGTCCACCCAGGATGGGAGATCCCATCTGTGGACGTCATTTGACAATAGGCCGGTATTGAAGTGGTTAAAAATAATCATGTGTCTAGCGCATGTATATACATATATATATGCGCATTGGTTCACTTAGTAAACTTTTTTAGTTTGGTGGACCTTTATAGGCATTATTACATTGTCATATTACTGTATCTTGTCTTCAATTTTTGATTTAAAATTCAACTTCACATCCCAGGTGTCTCCTATCTCTTGGGTGTCGTTCTAGAGTTTGATTATGTGGGCAGGTCTCTATTTGAGACCATCTCTGGATTGGCTATCAAAACCTGAAGTCCCTATATATATCCATGATCAAACTTTAATCATTCAGCTATGAATAAGCGCCATGATGGCGCGTGAAACATGTTAGCTATCTTTCGTGTTCCTCCCTGTACATGAGGTGACTGCATTTGGATTTTATTTCTGCATATCAATAAAGATGCCTTCTATGGTGTGCGGCCGTCCAGGATATTTTTCTCTTTTCTCTTGGTTGATACTCACCTATGGCGTCCTTGCCTCATTCACCTTTTTAGCAGGTAAATTTCTTTGTTCACCTTTTCACATAGTCCCTTTCTTTTCTTTCCTGGCTCACCAATATCACTTTTGCTATTTATCACCTTTTGATTTACCTTGTATTTCACAGACCCTCCCTCGTTATTGGGGTAGCCTGTCCCATCTGCATCCTCTTCTCCCTCTCATCACCATCACCCCCATATGTGACCCACCTGGGGCGTTGCTTTGGGCTGGTTTTGTGTGGCCAGGAAGGACCCCCTCGGCTCCGGGGGTGGTATTACTGGCCGACCTGGCTTTCTTGGCGGTGTCGCCATCGCGTATACATGCATGTAAGTTGGTGGGTCAGGTGTATATATGGGACATGATTTACATTTGCCCACCTCTTTCTCTGAACTTTTTCAAAATATGGTCTTTTCATATTCATGGATGACCCTTGAGGTCTTGCTCCTGAAGAGTGACATAAAGGTCCCGAAACGCGTAATGCTTACAACTACCGAAAGGTATACCTAACCATTAACTATGTATGGACGTTCCATTTTATTTGTGCTCTCTTGTTTTTCTCCTCTATACTCTGTAAACATTGATATCTTTGTATATTATATGCTATATGTTATTGTGCTTCTCATTTATTACATACTTGCAAACGAGTCCATGTTGGACCGCTTATTGTGATACAATACTAAGTATTTATATTGACCTTGTGTAATGCCATGTGAGAATGTATTACTTTTTTACAATTAAATTTGTCTTTTGCCCCATATCTATTGCTTCCGTGTGCCTCACTCAAAGTCCCGCCCTTCGCTCTATCTCTCTTTTTTTGATATTCTAGTCTTCTTAGCTCATCCCCACATTTCTGCCCCAAATCTGCTCACCATACTAGACACCTTTGCCCAAGTCTCTGGGCTCCATTTTAACCACAAAAAATTGAATGAGCTCAACATTTCCCTATCACAGTCTGAACTACAACAAGCCTGGGCCTCCCTGCCGTTTACTTGGGTGACACATCATCTCCCATATTTGGGGGTACAACTCACAGCCTCATTATCAGATCTTTTTGCGGCTAATTACTTACCACTACTGAGACAAGTCACCAATCTCATGAAACATCCTCTCTTCCCTTATCCTGGCTTGGTCGGATCAATGCCACGAAAATGTCGATATTGCCTAAACTTTTGTACCTATTCAGAGTACTCCCCATTTCAGTACCATTATATTTCCTACGGCTTACGCAGAGCAAAGTAATGTCCTACATATGGGGAACCACTAAACCCTGTATACCTAAATCAACCCTTTATCTTACTAAATTATGCGGCGGGTTAGGCATACCAAATTACTCATCTTACTACTATGCAGCGCAACACGCACAACTGCCCAAGTACCACGCAGCAGTGGAAACACCGCTGTGGGTTACCATCGAATCAATCAACTGCGACCCTATTTCTGTGGCTAATATCCTGTGGCTCCAACCGAAAGACAGAGCTCACCTCTCAAACCCCATTACTAAACACTCCCTAATCGTTTGGGACAAATTTAGGGGCACTCGCAATCTCTAATCCCCTTACAGTCCCCTACTCTACTTCCTCAGAAATCCTGCCTTTTACCCAGCTTGGGAATCCTCTTCGGCATTCACGGCCTGGTCCAACGCAAACGTATTCAGACTCCATATGCTATCCATGCGTTCCCTACCTTATGCGAAACTTTTGCACTCCCTAGAACTGAACTCTTTCGCTACCTGCAAGTAAAAAATGTCTATATGCCCTTCCCCTAGACGGCATCACCACTGAACCAAATGCCACAATTTGAACGCATCTGTAAGAGTAACCCACACACCAGAGGACTGATTTGACTCCTATATCAACATCTTAATGCAATCCCAAATGCTGCACTACCATCTTACACCACCAAATGGACGCAGGACATGGAGCGCACATTTGAGATCGCAGATTGGTCCAGCATATGGCTAGCCACCAAATCCTCCTCCCCCCGATAGCTCGGCACTTGAAACAAATTATAAAGTTCTAGCACGATGGTATCTAGTACCAGTGAGAATTGCAAAATTTGTCCCATCATACCCAGGGACTTGCTTTTGGGGCTGCTCTGATCCAGGCACTCACATTCACATAAGGTGGCAATGCCCAGTCACCCAAAAATTCTGGAAAACATTTTTTGCTATGGCCTCTACAGCCCTGGAAACCGATATTCTTCCTGACCCAGCCACAGCCCTTTTGAACCTTAAACCAGCTGAACTTACTCATACTCAATTCTGATTACTCATCCACCTTACCACCGTAGCCAAACAAACCATAGCCAAGGCATGAAAATCCCAAACCTTGGTTGTGGCTGAAGCCAAACACAGGATGAATAGAGCCCTTGTCTTCGCCAAAATGACAGCTATTGAAAACGATAAAATAAAGAAATTTGACAAAATATGGCAACCATGGGTCAAGCACTGCTTACCTCCTGACTTTGACAAGTCTTTGTTATTGCCTTGTTAATACATTCACCCTACCACCTGTTAGAAACATTTCCTGACCATGAACCGCACTACCGCTGTGGGAGACTGTCTCCCTGTCTTTCTCTTCCCCTCTCCTTCTCTTTCTCTTTCTTGTTGATCTATTAGGAGTGGGCATTGTGTGGTGACACTTGCCATTCACAAACGCCCAAGGAATTTTGACCCACCACATGCCTGCCCCTGGGCCTTTCACCCCTTTACTTTCCTAAATCTACCCTCAACCATATGGCCCATCTATATGGGATATCCTTTCACCGTCTATTCTATAGCTTGTTATTGAAGTTGAACCCATACCAATCTACCCCAAGTTATGTTCTTTAAAACTCTCTTATCAGACTAATTTTTCACGTGATGGTAGGTAGCGAGATGAAGTACACACTACTTGCATACTCCCTATACCACACCTCTAGCTACAGTCAAAGATGAAATGTTATCTGTCAGATGTGCCCCCACCCGTTCAATAAAAACATTGCACAAAGAAAATAAAAATCTGGTCTGGAAAAATAAAAAATATACATAGCACAAATCTGGGACTGGTCTGGCTGTTTGGTCCCAGGTTCTATTCCCTGATAGGCACATGACAGCCAGGTACACAGTAGTTCACAGTCATTTGAGTCAGGGAACAGGCTGTACATATCTTCTTGTAGTTTTATTTTGTTAAAAGAACTAGGATAGGATGAGGGTAAGCCTAGGGATACGCCTATAAACTTGTAGTAGAGGACACTAAAACTGAACTATTCCTCCAGGGTGAAGGGAAGGGTGAACTAAACAGGGAATCCTTAACAGAATAGTCCTGGAGGTACAAAGAACAGTCCAAGAGGCTTGACTGCTGAGGTGCAATAAGCCCAGGTCCCAACCATCACTTGTCATACCTTACCCCTTCTTCTCAACCAATAAGAACCACACATACAACCAATAAGGGCAAGGCCACAGCTTTATTTAAATCAACATTAACATTAACCTTTAGGACCGTGCCAGTCACAGTTGTACTGTGAGCACTCAACTACCAATGTAAAAGGGAGATGAAGGAGGGGCCTGTCCTTACCATCAGTGCCGGACCGGCCGTCAATCTCCAAATTACCATCCGGGCATCAAAGGGGTTCCATATTTGCTGGCAAGGTTACCAAAACCGCAACACGCTGTGACATACCATCAAAATTAGGGTGGGAGGGTGGGCAGCTCTTCCATGCTTCCGTCCGAAAAGGACCATAATCCCCTGGGGTGCCAAACTCCTGAGCTCAGGCCCAACCCTTTTCCCCTTTTGTACCAATCCTGAGTTATAACAACTTTACTGCAACTCCTCCCTGGCCATGCCCCCATCAGTCAGGGCTCTCTCTCCCGATGGGCTCAAGAGGCTCTCATGACTGCTGAGGTGCAATAAGCCCAGGTCCCAACCATCACTTGTCATACCTTACCCCTTCTTCTCAACCAATAAGAACCACACATACAACCAATAACGTTGGAAAGGGCAAGGCCACAGCTTTATTTAAATCAACATTAACATTAACCTTTAGGACCGTGCCAGTCACAGTTGTACTGTGAGCACTCAACTACCAATGTAAAAGGGAGATGAAGGAGGGGCCTGTCCTTACCATCAGTGCCGGACCGGCCGTCAATCTCCCAATTACCATCCGGGCATCAAAGGGGTTCCATATTTGCTGGCAAGGTTACCAAAACCGCCACCAGCCAGTCAGTGATCCACTGACGGGCGCTCCACCGCAGCCAGCGCCTGTTCCACCCCCCTCTGAAGTCCCAGGTTAAATATATCCATGCCAATGTCGTTGAGATTAACACCATCCCTCCTCAACAAGTCATTGTTGTTTCCCTCCAAATCTTTGTGACGGACAACGACCCCCCCGAACAAATTTGGACACTTGGGCGTTGACCTTCCTCCGAAAATTTTCTAAACAGGGTCCCAGAACTTCTCTAGCCCAAATAGAACGAGGGACAATCTCTGACCATACGAAAGTCACGCTGGTAAACATTGCAAGGCATTGAGCAATATCACCTTTTATGGCAGCAATTAGATCCACGGACCGGGTGTACCCTACGTCATTCCCGCCGGCGTGAACCACAAGGACAATGTGACCGGACACGCGGGTACGGAGGTGCCAACATTCCCACAGTACCTGATGCCAACGCAGCCCGCACAGGCCCAGCCAGCGAATCCTTGCCACGGTCGAAGAGAGTCCCAAATTTCTCCCATAGTTCCGGATCTCTGCGCGACGAGCCACCCAGAATACAAAGGAATCGCCCAAAATCCATACTTGAGTCGGTGAAAAACCTGAAATTAACACAAAAGGTGAGGGCGAACATACAGTGAAAAACGAGACGACTCCCATCTACCAAGCCGCTGAAGTTCCGTATCGGAAAACCCTAAGCCAGAAGCGGCGGTGGCAGCGCCTATGCGAAATGAGTGAGTTGAAAAATCGCCCGCTGGTAAGCCTAAAGCCTCGAGGCAAAAACGAAAAACTTTTAAAAATTGGAAGCGACTCAAAGAGGAGGAGTCAGCGTGCATGAAAAAAGTGGGAGATGGGGGGCGCACGGAAAGAAAAGGAACGGCCAGAGACACAGGACAGAATGGGCCGCCACAGTGGTGCAGCACCACTCGGCGGCCCCTGCCAAGGCTATCAGTCTTCGAGGAGCGCAATAAAATGGTGACACTGCGCTCCGACAGGACGACATCCTCCGATCGAATACCCCCAGTGGAAGACCTGGATTTTGCAACTAATTCCCCGATGCGAAAAGCCTCAAAAAACGCCCATGAGAAAGCTACTCGGAACAGCAAAATCTCAAACTCGGATGAGCACACCTCCGGCAACATAGCCAAAACATCCGATAAAATCTGTAAAGAAATGGGGCGCCTGGAATCAGGCAGATGAGTGATGCGTTTCCAGCCCCTCAATATCCGACGCACTGGAAAGGCTTTTGTGACATCCCCCCACCCCAGAAGCTGAAACCAAAAGGATAAGGCGGACATGGCCGAAGAGACAGTGGAACCCGACACTCCCTTATCCTGTAACTGGACCAGGTAAGCAAATACGACGACCGAAGCAGTTCTAACAATCCCCGGAAACGAGGTTCCATAAGTGGGCCGGACAGGGGAGGCCCTCCAGCGAAGCCGACGGAGCCAGGGAACGAAAACGGGGGTGCTGTTGGCGGGAAAGAGCATCGGCAATGTCATTAGAAACTCCCGGAACGTGTTTTGCCCTAACATAAATGTTAAATTGCAAACATTTTAAAACCAAAAAACGCAACAGTGATACAACCGGGGGGGAACTGGCCGATTGCTTGTTCACTACCTGCACTACGCTCATATTGTCCGACCAAAAGATCACCTGACGATTGCGCAACTGTTCACCCCAGTCCAATCCAATCCGGGTGGACCGGGAGAAGGCGAAAAGCGGATTCAATGTCCGCTTTTGCCAAAAGAGCGGAACGCCCTGCTGCCCTGACGAGGTGAAGAGCCTTATCAAATGACGCGTAATGCACCCGCGATTCCTCGCGATCAATTCCGTCGTTGACAGAGGAGCCGGAAGGGTAAGATAAGTGATGAATTAAACGAAATTTACCACTCGCCTTTTTGGTCACCACGCCCAGTGGGGACACCCGCAGGTTGTGAAATGGGGGAAGATCAAAGGGGCCCGCCATGCGCCCCAGTTCCAGCTCTTTCTGGATTTTCTCGGCCACTACTGATTCAAATTCAACAGCCGATTTTAATTAGCCGACATGGTAGGCGCGTTCGATGGGGAAAACGGTATCCAAAAACCTTGAACCAGGCCATCCTTTAGGATCAGGGCCTCCCTACGAAGGGGGTACCGGTCTAGCCAGGGCGACATCTCTAGGACGTTCACCGGCGTCCTCCGGCTTAGGAAGGTCTGTCTTGGCTCCCGCTCTGGAAAGTGTCTGTTTTCCCTTCCTGAAGCACCGGCTGGAGGGGTGAGCGCCCCCACAGCTAGAGCACTCATGCCTGAAGCGACAGGCGGAGTACCACTTACAGTGGCTTTCGTTGAAAAGCCAACAGACACCTTTTTTGGAGGCGGCCGACGCTCCGGATTGAGGAGCGCCGACCGCGGACTGAAAGGACGCTGGCCTATGAGGGCACATTAGCAACAGCCATAGGCTACCATCCTGACAGTCGAAACGAAGCTCCTTGCGCGCCGCCATCTTCTGTCTAAACTGGGTGTCATACTGGAACCAGCATTGACCCCCATAAACCTTGTACTCTCCCCAGATAAGGTCCAGGTAGCAGAACAAGGAGGTCGCCAACTCTGGGTAACGCTCACAGAGCACACCCGCGTAGGCACAAAAACCTTGCAGCTAGTTCCCAAATGTTCTAGGAAGCTGCTTGACTTTATCGCCCTGCGTAGCGACGTCTACCCGACGGGATTTGTCGACCGTTTCCCTGTCCGACGGAACTAGAGCGAGGAAATCAACGAAATCCCGACGCCATATTCTTTCCTTCGTCTCCTCCGGTATGTGGGCACCCGTGGGAGCTACAGCCCACAAGGCCCCTCCGGAAGGAGGGGAAAGATTTGCCGCCGCGCCTGAAACACCCATACTAGAAAGAACCGACCTGACCACCGACACTACGGAATCATCAACTGACCTCCCCCAAATCAATTCACAATCATACTCACTGATCCTTGGGGGCATCACCGATGGACGATCAACGGGCGAGGCGGTGTCCCATGCGACTCCAGGAGACTGCAGGCTGGAACGGACAGCACCGTGAGGAGCAACGGGGCCGTGTATGTTCGGGCCGTCTCGGCCGACTGATAGATCCAAAGGCGGGGATCTCGCCACGGACACTGAAGGGTCCCCCTGGCCGAGGGCAGTGACTGTGCAGGTGCAGGAGTGCCTCTGGATTCTGACCGGCTGATCCGGGGCGGAAGCTGCCGCCAGCCCGGATCCGGAATCTCCCGCCCAGCCGGGCGCAGGGAGACTGGCGTTACCCGCCATGTTGACCGCGTAGGAGGGGTTAAACCCCGGTGACTGGAGGGGGGGAATCCGCGAGCCCTCCGCCCAACCGGGCGCTGGAGGGCGTCCGAGAGCACAGGGGGGATGGCATCTGTGAGGGCAGATAAACCCGCACCCGCCCTGCCAGGCGCAGAGGGGGCACATCCCATCCGGGATGCTAGATGACATGGCGCAGCCCGGATCTGGGACCTGTCCCCCACCCGTCCGGGCGCAATGGGAGTCCTGCCCTGTGAAAAGCCCGCTCTCGATGGCCCAGAAGCCGCTGAGGGCCCCACCCATGAAGGCGCCGGGGGACCCTGCGACCTGGCTACATTTGCACGATTTCCATCCCGGGACGAATTACCCCCCACCCAGCCGGGTGCTGAAAGGGCCACATGTTGTAGGGCGCCCTGGCCATGGGAATCCTGGGCCAGCTGCGACCCCGCCCCGGAGGGCGCAGGATGGGGCACCCATATGCTCCCCTGCAAATGCCCCCACCATCACCCCCCGCCCAGCCGGGCGCAGAGGGGTGCTGGGCACATGCATTGCTGGAGCTGTGCACGGCCAGTTCGAATACTCCCGCCTGGCTAGGCACAGGGAGCGAACTGGCCGCTAGGGGGAGCCGGTATCGAATCAAGTCGCCGCCGACGCTGCAGACGCCGCCGCCCGAGGGATCGAAAGCCGCCGCCGGAGCAGGCGAACAGCTCCGGCCCCCTCCAGCCGCCCTGCGAGAGGACAGCCTGGCCGAGGAGCGGAGCGGCCGCACACCCGCCGCCCCCCCGCTGCTAGCAGGGGTGGAAGCAGGTACCAAACGACTCGAGGCCGTGGGCTGGAGCGCTCCAGCTCCATCCAGGCCTCGCGCCATGCACAGGGAAGGGGGGGGCGAGGGGGGTGCTGCTGAGCGGGGGCTACGAGAACGGGGACACCGAGGGGGGGGCCGCACGTTACTCCGGATGGCCGGGGAAGGTGACCGCCGAGGGGGGGCACGCCGAGAGCGGGCGTCTGACCCCCGCTTCCTGGCTGCTGGAGCCCTGGGAACCCGTACTGGAGAGGGATGGATGGGTGGAGGAGGGGGGAGCAGTGAGAGGCCGCAGAGGGGCTGGGGCTAAAACGAGAAGGTGGACGGGCGCGTCTGCGGGCCCTGCGTCCATCTGACTCGGGAGGAGGAACAGGGGAAGGGGCAGTGGAAGGGGCAGGAGAGGGCACCCCAGGGGATAAGAGGGCAAAGAGCCAGTCAGCCTGACCCCTGAGGGCCAGCTCACAGACCTTAGCCAGGAGGTGATCCGTGTCCATAGCTGGAGCCGCAGGGTCAGGTCCGAGCTCTTCCATGCTTCCGTCCGAAAAGGACCATAATCCCCTGGGGTGCCAAACTCCTGAGCTCAGGCCCAACCCTTTTCCCCTTTTGTACCAATCCTGAGTTATAACAACTTTACTGCAACTCCTCCCTGGCCATGCCCCCATCAGTCAGGGCTCTCTCTCCCGATGGGCTCAAGAGGCTCTCAGTTTCCTGAATACTGTTTCACTGTTTCCTGAATACTGTTTCACTGTTTCCTGAATACTGTGTAGCCATCTGCAGTATCATAGTTATTGTACTTGATTTTCCAGTGTCCTGGATCCTTAGATGAGCTCTCTGCAACATTCAGGAAGCTAGGCCGGAGGTTCACCAGCTAAAACAGAAGCTGGAACCCCAAAAAGTATTATTTTAGCTGCAGGTAGTCTCACAGGGATGTCACAGCCCACAGACTGGGTCTTACTCCCCCCCATGGAACAAAATACCTCTGTCCTGGGCACAGAACAGAGTTTTCAGCCTATTTATACCCCTCTCAGCCCTCTGATGGTCACTCACCAACCTGACCAGGGATTAGCTGAAAAGGCATTAATATGCATGCCAGTATCTGTATTCTTCCACCCACTATCAACATTCATATTTCCCAGCACACCACGGCATAATGTGATCCACACATGCTTGACAAAGGGGTTTTGTGCAGCTCCGAAACATTACACCATTCTTTTTTGTTTGATGTGATCATTCTTCAATAAAAATAGCCTTTCGGACAACATTGGTGATCCATGATGTGCTCGCAAATATAAACGTTGTTCTAGGATTGTTCCAGTTTCCAGCTGTATGTTGCTCCAGCACCTGCTACTTTCAAGCCTGATCCAGGAACATGTGTGATGGGAATATTAACATTATCTTCCACCCACTATGTCCCATACTTCATTGGGGTACAGAGGAAAGTAACCGAGCCTGCACCAGCAGAATCCAGAACAGACACTACTTAAAAATTGTTGCATTGCCTGACTACAGTGAGGCCAAAAACTACATTTGAACACTAGTAGCCTACAGTGGCACTACATATAAGTGGATACAATCCACGTGAAGACATATTTTTTTTTGATATTCTCCCAGATTAAGACACTCAATTAAGGCATCTTGTTCAATATGAACAGTGAGTGGTTCCACTACCATGGCACCCTGCCTGGTGCTTTGAGACAATAGAACAGGTTCAGACATTTACTGTCATCTTAGCTTCCGGAGCCAAGTATAGTAGACACAGCCGAACTATACATTTGGGTCCATGTCATGGTTATGCAATAGAGTTTCTCTGTCAGCTTACCTGTCTCCATGTGTTCATCTCTAAAGACCAGCTGCCTCTCACCTGACTGGTTTTATAACCCTCCTCTAAGCATGGCCCCACCCCAGGCCCTATCAGGAAACCCTATATTAACCTGTGCACTGCAAGCCAGCAGTGCTGATCAACCATTGTGTGTTAGCTTTCGTGTGTACTTGCTGTGTTTCCTACGTCTGATTCCAGTTACCGACTTTGGCCTGTTCTTAACTATTCCTGTCTGCTCGTGACCCTCACCTTTGGCGTGTCCCCGACCATCCCTGTTTGCCTGTGACCCTGAACCTTGGCGTGAACTCTGTTGTCCTTGTCTGCTTGTGGCCCCGACCTTGGCTTGTCCCTTACTTTCCTTGTTGTTCCAGCCTGCTGCCTCCTTCCTCTTCTCCTGTAGTCTACCATGAGCGTGAGCTGTGAGACCCTGGGGGCCGCGACCTGGAGCCAGACTGCAGCGCAGTCCATCCTCACCACTAGAGGCTCTGGTGAACACCAGCTGGCTCTTAGACTCCGCGCCCTGGGGAATCTATGCTCTAGCTCCCAGTGGGATCTGTGTCTGTGATCCAGTAGACCTGCTTCCTGAACCTCCCAGGGTTCAATCCGCAGCAGTCAGTCCTAGGGTCCACCACCTAGCGGTGCACTTCTGACTCCTACTGAGTGCATCTGTCACCTAGCCTCAAGGTGACCTGACAGTCCAAAGCAGAATTTCTGGGATAATGTTCAAATTGTAATAGAAGTACAATTTTTAAAATTTACTGAGAATTAATATTTGTGAAATTAAGTTTCCATCTTGTCCCTTGGTATAAAAGTTTAGACAGATGACAAGGTCAAACTATTGTTCTGAAAAGAATTTCTAACCATTGAAGATATGCGCTCTTGTCTGGAAACAAGGCCAGGCTTCTTGCAATGTTTGGATCTAACATTTTTTCTTCATAATAGGAACAATTTCATATACAGTATGTGTTCTTTTAGCCAACAGTTTACAGTACATAAACACATAGCTAATTATATGCAATTGTCCTGTTGTCTTCAAAGAGTGTCTTGCAAACACTGCTTGATGAAACAAATGCCATTTGCTTAAGAAATGCATCAAGAAAGTATATGTCCTGGAGCAAAGTGCAACTGGGAGGAGGGCCAGCATGACTGGGGTGGGCAGTTGAGGCTGAGTAAATAGTGGTGTGATATGAAAAAGGGTTATCCACTTACCTGATTGGGTCCTAAAGTAATGGGGGTGTCCAGGCAGGGAGAGGAGGTTTTTTGTGGGAGCTGAGTCAGAGCTTCTCACAGAGTCAGAAAGGTTTCTGTTCCTCTTCGCCTGCTGTGAAAGGATAAAAAGAATAAGGGACATGAGTGATCTGGATGTCCTGTTGTCCCAGCTCCGAGCTGAAGCTGAGAGCAGAGCCCCTGGGTGGCTCTAGGCTAGAGTCTCAGATTTGCTGCAGGAGCCCGCTGGGCTTTTACTGACCCCTTTCCTGGCCCCTCTCATGGTCGCCCATATGGTAGGAGGTCTAGGCCTCCTGAGCGCTTTAGCCCTGAGGCGACATCCAGGGTTCAGAGCCATTCTAGGACCCCCTTAAGGGACCCTCTGACCCCACCTGCTAAGCGTAAACCTGCTTCACCTAGTGTGGGGTCGGGAGGAATCTACAGCTACAGCCTGTCCCACTCCCACCTCTACTTGCCTGAAGGACTGTGCGGCTGGCTCTGCAAGCTCCCCGCCTGTGTTGAGTCTGGCCCAGTGTGAGAGAGAAGGTGTAGCGGGTGCTTGCCTGGTTCCAGGAGTGGTCAGGGCCCTCTGTGTCGAGAGGCGTGGGCAGCAGCAATTACCGGTGGTGACCCAGCATGATGATGCGAGCGGCGCAGACGAAAGAACCGGTGCTGCGGTTAATGGGGCTTCCCCTGCCCTGCTCAGAGCTCAGCATGGGAGTGTGCTGTACAAGGCCAGGGCTTCCAGTCTGGCGCGAGTTGATTACATCATCGGAAGGTGCCCGCCAGTTTCTGGGGCCCGAACAAATCTTCCTGGGAGGCCAGACCGCAGGGGGACTGCAAGATAGGATGAAGACTGCCTGTTTGAAGGGGAGATCAGCAGCTCTGATGTCCTGAGGGGCAGTGGAAACCAGGTGAGCCTGATGTGTCTTTCTTCTTTATCTCTACCAACTGCTATCTCTGCTGTAGGGAGCTCCAAGGGCATGGTGGGAGGCTCTGGGGGTTCTGAGGCATGGGGGGGCGGCTGAAATAGGGGGTGATGGTACGAGTTCCTCCCTCCTTTCTTTGGCGGGTCCCAGGGTGCAGATGGGGTTGTGCACACTCTGCTGGCAGTCCTTAGGGAGGTGCTGGCATGCTGCTAGGCTGGGGTGAAGGCTGGGGCAAAGTCATTGCCGGTTGTTGCATGGTCCGCGGCACACGCTTCCACCTCCCGTGGCAGTAGTCGGGTGACCTTCTAGTTGCACCTCCTGTGGCTCCTGGTACAGCTGTGGCTGGCACTCTTAGTGCTGGGGGGGGGTCAGTGGTGTTACCTGGTCCATAACAGACTGAGGCAGCTGGGGTGAGTACGGCAGCTCTCGTGTCAGAATCCATGGCGGCTGGACAAGGCATTTCTGGGGTGGATGGGGTGCGTTTGGCGGATGCCACAAAATGTGAAGTGTATGTGTGTTTTGAGGGACCTTTGGGCGCTCATTTGAAGTGAAGGAGTGTATATGGAAGGGTTAGTATGTGGAGATATTTTTCTTTGTTGCCATTGCAGAAGCTTAACTTGGACAAAGTTAAACCAGATGAAAGTTAGAGGAGGAAGAAAAAAGGTGGTATCGACTGATTCCCTGTACGTTAGCGAACTGGTTGCAGGCGTTTGTGATTTTGGGGAGTGTCATCGGAGAAAAGGCCCCTGAGAATTTCTCCCCCATTTTTTGCTATCTGGACTCTATTGACGAGGCGAAGAGAGTTTACGGTGGGATTGCTTGGCTGCCCTATGACGGGCAATTCCGTCAACGTAAAGCGTTCCGTCCTTCTTTGCGGTGGGACCACAAGTCTTTGGATGAAACTTATGTCGTCTCCGAGGAGTTTAGTTCCCCCCTTTCAAGGTGGGGCCAGGGATGCAGCCTCCTCTGCAATACCGGCCAGCGTTGGCAAGAGTTTCTGCTGACAATATAACGCCGGAAATTGCAAATTCGGAAATGCGTGCCGTTTCCATCACAAAGGTTCAGGTTGCGGGGGGGGCCTCACCGGTTGTCCAAGTGCTTCAAGCAAGAAAAAGGGGGCGACGCTGGAAAAAGGGAGGAAAAGGTAAGAAGGATGGCACCTTTCCTAAAGCGTTATCCTAAGATGGGAGGCGGATTTTTTGTTGGACCTGGGTTTTTCAGAAGGTTTTAGGATAGACAGTCCTTTGCGGGTTGTTCCTCCGCTAGCCAACAACAAGGTTGTAACAGAAAAATTATTTAAGGAGGTTTCTTTGGGTCGCATGGCTGGCCCCTTTGAGTCACCAACAGTGCCAAATATTGTTGTTTCTCCTTTGGGTGCTGTGCCCAAAAACTAGCCGAATAAGTTCCGGCTCATTCATCACCTATCTTATCCGAAGGGTGGGTCAGTCAATGACTCCATTGACCCGGATCATTGTACGGTGTCCTTTACTTCATTCAATACGGCGGTATCGTGGGTACACCGGTATGGTCAGGGTTCACTGTTGCCGAAGACTGATATAGAGGCGGCCTTTCGTTTGTAACCAGTGCATCTTAGTTGTTGCCACTTGCTGGGCTGTCATTGGCAAGGGCAGATTTTTGTTGATAAGTGTTTACCCATGGGTTGTGCCATTTCATGTTAGCTGTTTGAAAAGTTTAGATCTTTTTTGGAATGGACAGTTTGGGATGTTTCGGGCCTAGCTTCAGTCATCCATTATTTGGATGACTTTTTGTGCATATGTCCTGCAGATAGTACCATCTGTGCTTCCCTTTTGGCTACTGTACAACATGTTTTTGAGTTTTTTGGTGTCCCATTGGCCGGGGACAAGAATGAGGGCCCGGCCATGAAATTTAGCTTCTTGGGTATTGTCATAAATACCGTGGTAATGGAGTCCTGTTTGCCTTTGTAAAAGCTTGCTGATCTAAAGAAGACGGTTTCTGCAGCCATACAGAGCAAAAAAATTCAGCTTGGAAATTTAAAAATCTCTCTTGGGTAAGTTGAATTTTGCTTGCCGCATTATGCTGATGGGGCATGTTTTTTGTAGACGGCTGGCAGCAGCTACGGCTGGTGTCAGGGCGTCACATCATTATATTAGTTTAGTGTGGGATCATCGGGAGGACTTGCAGGTGTGGGATTCCTTTCTGGCATCCTACAATGGTCATTCGCTTTGGTTGGAACAAGCAATTTAGAATTTCGATATGGAATTGTTCACTGATGCAGCAGGTTCCTACTTTCGGGGTCAGTGGAGTGCTGGGTGTTGGCCATTGGAATGGAGGGAGGTTGGTTTGGTGAAGAATTTGCCCTTGAATTGTTTCCCATTGTGTTGTCAGTGGAGCAGTGGGGTCGGGAATTTAGGAATAGATGTGTTAAGTTTCATTGTGATAATTTGGGGGTGGTACAGGCCATTAATAGTTTTACGGCTTCTTCTGCTGTTGTCCGCTTGCTTCGCCACCTGTTTCTTGCTTGTTTACGTCTTAATTGTTCTGCATCTGTTGTGCATGTCCTGGGAATTGATAACTCAGTGGCTGATGCTTTGTCTCGTTTCCAGTAGGACAGATTCCATTGTTTGTCACCGGAAGAGGAGCGGCACGGAATTCCATGCCCCAAACGACTGTGGACCATTGCGTTGCCACTTCCCAGTTCTTAATTCAGTATCTGCATCTACTTGGACTTCATACAGCAGGGTATGGCAGTAATGGAGGGACCTGGTGAGTGAAGTTGGGGGGTGCTATTGGGAAGTGGATGGGTTACATGTTTTACTTTATTTTATTTGCAGGACTTTCGAAAACAGAGTTTCTGTCTCTTCTATGTCTCAGAAGTTGAATGGGCTGGCTTTCATATTTAAGTTGGCTGGTCAACGGGGCATGACAAAGGTTTTTATGGTCCGGCAGGCTATGCAGGGTTACTGCAAGGGTCTCTCTGTAGCTGACTCAAGACACCCGGTTTCTTTTTCAGTTCTCAGTGCTGTGGTGGGTCAATTGGATAGGGTTTGTTTGTCTGATTATGAGGTGGCTTTATTCGGGGCCATCTTTGTCCTGGCCTTTTTTGGGCTTTTTGAGTGGGGGAACTTGTCAGTCAGAATAAGCGGGATTGAGTGGGGACAACTATTCTTCTCATTCTTTCCAGGTTGGGGCGACTACAGAAGTGGTCAGATAGGGCCTGGATGAGCAGGTTGTTCAGCGTATTGGGCGATGGGAAACGGCCCAATTTTGGTCCTATGTACGCCCTCATTTATTGTAAGTTATGTAGATTGCGGGTGTTGGGAGGTGTTTTTTCAATGGGTTTCATGCTATTTTTCCTCTCTTTCCTGGTTTTCTTCCAATATGCTTGTTGTTTGTTACTGGGGTTTTTGGTTTTCTTGGGGTGTTGTATTTCCCCCTCCCCTTTTCTTTTTTCTTTCAGATTCGGAGGCATGCCTGGTGTGGATCATGGGTCACTCCTATGTTTATTGGGGGGCCAGGAGGGCTGAGGTACAGGTGGAGGATAGGCAGCTGGTTTTGGCTAGGGGAGAGGTTAGAGTCTGGTGGCTTGGTGTTCCTGGAATGCTATGGTCCAGGGCCTGAAATCCACCATTATGCTCGATTGGATAGGCCCCCTGATGTGGTTATTTTGCATGTCGAGGGTAATGACCTTGGCTTGCGAGGCATACACGAGCTGGTCAGGGACATTAAATTAATTTTTTTAAACTTCTGTCATATTTCCCGGACACCATCTTTGTGTGGTCCGATATCGTTGCTAAGTCCACTTGGCGCTTGGTTCGCTCTGTTGAAAAAATCAACAGAGCCAGGATAAAGGTCAACAAGGAGGTAGCAATATTTTTTGTATGTAATGGGGGCCTCATCATCAGCTTGAGGATGAGTCCTGGCATTTCCTGAGAAGGGATGGTGTTCATTTGAATGCCATTGATTTATGGTATCTAGGTTTGCAAGATGGTATCCAACGGGCCTCCGGGTTTGGAGGGCTACACGACCGTAAGGTGTCACGCTCGTATTCTCTTGCAGGAGGTCTATTGGGTCTTTGAAGGCGGTGCTGGATAAAATACTGGAGAATTAGGGGGGTTGGGCCCATCTGGAGGTATGGATATCCCTTCCCTTCCTAATAATACAATGGTAATACATCAGGGTTTTAAGTTGTGAATAAAAATATTGTGAAAATAAAAAATAACATAAGTAAAGTGTATATAAAATACAAATTTCTTTGCATAAATAACACCTAATAATAATAATTAGTGAAAAAAACATTCAATCAAAAGTCCATAAATGATGGAAAAGCAAGTGCAGTGAATGCAAATAAAAGTTCTGAAGCATGATATAGGTGAAGCTCAAACAATTATTCCATGCGGAGTTCTGGATGGATAATCCACCGCCAGTGCTGCCCACCACCTAGTGATGAAGTAATGTAGGCTTACCAGAGAGCCAGCGACCGCCCTTACTCAGGGGGGTCAAAACAGGCTTAGTAGAGGAAGATGAACTCCGGGGGATGTCCCTTAAGAGGCTCTGTAGGGAATCTTGCCAACCTGCTTCCTGGGTAGGGATGAGCCGAACACCCCCCTGTTCGGTTCGCACCAGAACATGCGAACAGGAAAAAAGTTTGTTCGAACACGCGAACACCGTTAAAGTCTATGGGACACAAACATGAATAATCAAAAGTGCTAATTTTAAAGGCTAATATGCAAGTTATTGTCATAAAAAGTGTTTGGGGACCCGGGTCCTGCCCCAGGGGACATGGATCAATGCAAAAAAAAGTTTTAAAAACGGCCATTTTTTCAGGAGCAGTGATTTTAATAATGCTTAAAGTCAAACAATAAAAGTGTAATATCCCTTTAAATTTCGTAGCTGGGGGTGTCTATAGTATGCCTGTAAAGGGGCGCATGTTTCCCGTGTTTAGAACAGTCTGACAGCAAAATGACATTTTGAAGGAAAAAACCCATTTAAAACTACCCGCGGCTATTGCATTGCCGACAATACACATAGAAGTTCATTGATAAAAATGGCATGGGAATTCCCCAAAGGGGAACCCCGAACCAAAATTTAAAAAAAAAATGACGTGGGAGTCCCCCTAAATTCCATACCAGGCCCTTCAGGTCTGGTATGGATATTAAGGGGAACCCCGGCCAAAATTTTTTTTAAAAAAATGACGTGGGGTTCCCCCTAAATTCCATACCAGACTCTTCAGGTCTGGTATGGATTTTAAGGGGAACCCCGCGCCAAAAAAAAAAAAAACGGTGTGGAGTCCCTCCAAAAATGCGTACCAGACCCTTATTTGAGCATGCAACCTGGCAGGCCGCAGGAAAAGAGGGGGGGACGAGAGTGCGCCCCCCCTCCTGAACCGTACCAGGCCACATGCCCTCAACATTGGGAGGGTGCTTTGGGGTAGCCCCCCAAAACACCTTGTCCCCATGTTGATGAGGACAAGGGCCTCATCCCCACAACCCTGGCCGGTGGTTGTGGGGGTCTGCGGGCGGGGGGCTTATCGGAATCTGGAAGCCCCCTTTAACAAGGGGACCCCCAGATCCCAGCCCCCCCTGTGTGAAATGGTAAGGGGGTACTTACCCCTACCATTTCACTAAAAAACTGTCAAAAATGTTAAAAATGACAAGAGACAGTTTTTGACAATTCCTTTATTTAAATGCTTCTTCTTTCTTCCTTCATCTTCTGGTTCTTCCTCCGGCATTCTCGTCCAGCATCTCCTCCGCGGCGTCTTCTATCCTCTTCTCCTCGGGCCGCTCCGCACCCATGGCATGGAGGGAGGCTCCCGCTCTTCTCTTCATCTTCTTCTTCATCCTCTTCTCTTCTTCCTTCTTCTCTTCTTCATTTTCTTCTCAGGGCCGCTCCGCACCCATGCTGGCATGGAGGGAGGCTCCCGCTGTGTGACGGCACTCCTCATCTGACAGTTCTTAAATAACGGGGGCGGGGCCACCCGGTGACCCCGCCCCCCTCTGACGCACGGTGACTTGACGGGACTTCCCTGTGACGTCACGGGGAATGCCACAGGGAAGTCCCATCATGTCCCGTGCGTCAGAGGGGGCGGGGTCACCGGGTGGCCCCGCCCCCCGTTATTTAAGAACTGTCAGACAAGGAGCGCCGTCACACAGCGGGAGCCTCCCTCCATGCCAGCATGGGTGCGGAGCGGCCCGGAGAAGAAAATGAAGAAGAGAAGAAGAGAAGAAAAGAAGAAGAGAAGAGCGGGAGCCTCCCCCCATGCCATGGTTGCGGAGCAGCCCGAGGAGAAGAAGATAGAAGACGCCGCGGAGGAGATGCTGGACGAGAAAGCCAGAGGAAGAACCAGAAGAG
The DNA here is from genome assembly GCA_037952835.1 of Lithobates septentrionalis. Classification (NCBI taxonomy): domain Eukaryota; kingdom Metazoa; phylum Chordata; class Amphibia; order Anura; family Ranidae; genus Lithobates; species Lithobates septentrionalis. Next base: position 1,473,866 of record JBBDGP010000525.1, on the reverse strand, counting down.
CCAGAAGAATCAGAAGAACCAGAAGATGAAGGAAGATAGAAGAAAGAAGAAGCATTTAAATAAAGGAATTGTCAAAAACTGTCTCTTGTCATTTTTAATATTTTTGACAGTTTTTTAGTGAAATGGTAGGCTTAAGTACCCCCTTACCATTTCACACAGGGGGGGGGGCCGGGATCTGGGGGTCCCCTTGTTAAAGGGGGCTTCCAGATTCCGATAAGCCCCCCGCCCGCAGACCCCCACAACCACCGGCCAGGGTTGTGGGGATGAGGCCCTTGTCCTCATCAACATGGGGACAAGGTGTTTTGGGGGGCTACCCCAAAGCACCCTCCCAATGTCGAGGGCATGTGGCCTGGTACAGTTCAGGAGGGGGGGGTCGCACTCTCGTCCCCCCCTCTTTTCCTGCAGCCTGCCAGGTTGCGTGCTCGGATAAGGATCTGGTATGGATTTTTGGGGGGACCCCACGCCGTTTTTTTTTTTTTTTGGCGCGGGGTTCCCCTTAAAATCCATACCAGACCTGAAGGGTCTGGTATGGAATTTAGGGGGAACCCCACGTCATTTTTTTTTTTTAAATTTTGGCCGGGGTTCCCCTTAATATCCATACCAGACCTGAAGGGCCTGGTATGGAATTTAGGGGGACTCCCACGTCATTTTTTTTTAAATTTTGGTTCGGGGTTCCCCTTTGGGGAATTCCCATGCCGTTTTTATCAATGAACTTCTATGTGTATTGTCGGCAATGCAATAGCCGCGGGTAGTTTTAAATGGGTTTTTTCCTTCAAAATGTAATTTTGCTGTCAGACTGTTCTAAACACGGGAAACATGCGCCCCTTTACAGGCATACTATAGACACCCCCCAGCTACGAAATTTAAAGGGATATTACACTTTTATTGTTTGACTTTAAGCATTATTAAAATCACTGCTCCTGAAAAAACGTCCAGTTTTAAAACTTTTTTTTGCATTGATCCATGTCCCCTGGGGCAGGACCCGGGTCCCCAAATTTTTATGACAATAACTTGCATATAAGCCTTTAAAATTAGCACTTTTGATTTCTCCCATAAACTTTTAAAGGGTGTTCCGCGGCATTCGAATTTGCAGCGAACACCCCAAATTGTTCGCTGTTCGGCGAACTTGCGAACAGCCAATGTTCGAGTCGAACATGAGTTCGACTCGAACTCGAAGCTCATCTCTATTCCTGGGCGACTACTCAGCAACAGCAGAGCGCCAATCCGGAAGATGTGGTCCCAAAGAAGCTTCCTGTGTGGTGATCAGTGTTCGTTCCCAGAAAAACCAGATGGAGATAAACCACGTGGCCAAAAAGAAAAGAGGGGGGGACTCCAGTAGTGCAGATTACCAAAACTTCAGATAAAAAAGATAACAAAAGTTTCAGCATAAAACCCAGCAGGGATATCATATAGACGCCTCTGCTGTTTAAAAGGAAATCGCGCATGCGCGATGCATGCTAGCGTTGTGACCCTATGGTTGTTTCGTCACAACTGACGTCATCAGGGGTACGTAACCACGCATGCGCCTTATAAGTCCAAACGATGCGCTGTGAAGCGCAACCATTGGCTAACTACAAACAGGGCTGGTGTTTGATTGGTGGCACAGACACATAGCAATTGATCAATAGAAACAGAGTGTAAAGCGCTCATTTAATTAACTTGAAAAAAACACTTCTACCTATTAGAAAAATGACCAGGCAATAAACCTAAATAGACTATGATGCAACCAATGCCATCTAGTGGAGAAATTGAATATTGGCCAAAATATACAAATTAATGAATAAATAATGCCCATAAGATACACATATATACAAATTATAAAGAAATATAAAAAACTTAGCAATAACATAGAAAATAACATTAGCGATGGTGGCAAGAATCAAGCGGAATGAAACTATTACTGTCTGTTGGCTTGAAGTAGGTGGAAGTGGTGATCGTGTCATTAACAATTGTGATAGCCAAATCCAAAAAGTGGATTTGGGTGGGGCTAGCTTCATGGGTAAGCACTATACCCCTATCATTCTTGTTAAGCAAAGCCAAGTAAGTGGTCACGAAGTCAATATCCCCGTCCCATATGAACAGGACGTCATCTATGAATCTTTTCCACATGATGAGTTGGGGTGGTCTATCGCGTAAGACCACATCTTTCTCCCACTTGGCCATGAAGAGGTTAGCCATGCTGGGAGTGAATTTAGCTCCATGGCCACTCCTTTTATTTGTAAATAATGTGTACCACCATACCTGAAATGGTTATGTTCCATTGAGAAATCCAGTAGCTCCAATCACGAAATTGCATTGCGTGGTGGGGATACTGGAGTCTTGATAGAGAAAATGTCGCACAGCATCATGTCCCAAGGTATGGGTTATTGACGTATAAAGTGATGCGACATCGGCTGTCACCAGCATATACATAGTTTTCCACTCTATTTCACTTAATAAATTAAGGACATGTTTAGTGTCCTTATGGAAAGAGGGGGTGCCCATCACCAGTGGTTGTAGAAAAAAATCAATATATTTTCCCACACGTGAAGTTATAGAATCTATACCACTGATGATGGGCCTTCCCGGGGGATTGATCAAGGTCTTGTGGACTTTTGGCAATATATACATCACCGGCAAACGAGGAGCCAGAGGGACCAGATGTTCCCTCTCTTTTTTATTTAGAATCCCCAAATGATATCCCTTATCAATAAGAGCATTCAATTCTCGTTTGAAACTAGGTGTTGGATCTGACAATAAAGGGGAATACGTATCTGTGTCTGAAAGAATCCTTAACATTTCGATGGTATAGGAATCTTTGTCCAAGATGACAATTGCACCGCCTTTGTCGGCGGGGCGTATGATGATGTCTTTCCTGTTACACAAAGCCTCCAAACCAACCTTGATGTTATGTTGGGGTTGTACTGATCTTGTGTTCAAGTTAGCCAAGTCATTCAACACTAGATCTCTAAAGATGGTAATATTTGGTGCTGTATTACCAGGGGGGTTGAAAAGCGAGGCATTAGACAGCCCCGAGTGTACCACCACAGAAGCTTCCCTATTCAGTTGCCTAGAGGGATTACTTAAAATATACCTTTTGATGTTAAGTTTGTGCGTATATTTCTGCACATCTATAAATGTTTGGAATTTGTTGAGATTCCGAGGTGGAACAAACTTTAAACCTTTATTGAGAGTGAAGAGTTCTTCTTTTGAAAGTTCTTTGGTACTCAGATTTATAACGCTATTCACATCTATAGTCTCCTCCTTTTTGGGGTGGTCTATCGCGTAAGACCACATCTTTCTCCCACTTGGCCATGAAGAGGTTAGCCATGCTGGGAGCGAATCTAGCTCCCATGGCCACTCCTTTTATTTGTAAATAATGTGTACCACCATACCAGAAATGGTTATGTTCCATTGAGAAATCCAGTAGCTCCAATCACGAAATTGCATTGCGTGGTGGGGCTTCCTTGAGTCCCGATAGAGAAAATGTTGCACAGCATCATGTCCCAAGGTAGGGGATATTGACGTATAAAGTGATGCAACATCGGCTGTCACCAGCATATACATAGTTTTCCACTCTATTTCACTTAATAAATTAAGGACATGTTTAGTGTCCTTAAGGAAAGAGGGGGTGCCCATCACCAGTGGTTGTAGAAAAAAATCAATATATTTTCCCACACGTAAAGTTATAGAATCTATACCACTGATGATGGGCCTTCCCGGGGGATTGATCAAGGTCTTGTGGACTTTTGGCAATATATACATCACCGGCAAACGAGGAGCCAGAGGGACCAGATGTTCCCTCTCTTTTTTATTTAGAATCCCCAAATTATATCCCTTATCAATAAGAGCATTCAATTCTCATTTGAAACTAGGTGTTGGATCTGACAATAAAGGGGAATACGTATCTAATACGTAAATACCGTATATACTCGAGTATAAGTCGAGCTTTTCAGCACATTTTTTTGTGCTGAAAGTGCCCCCCTCGACTTATACTCGAGTCAAGCACTTTTCTGCAGCAAAAAATTTCATTTTCCGAACCGATTTTGGGGCCCCGTATCTCAGGTTCACTTGGTGCTAGGAACCCCAAATTTGGTGTGCAAACCCAGTGGTACCACAACATATCCAAAGATGGAGTTCTTAGCACCAAATGGCCCGAGATACGGGGCCCCAAAGCTGGTTCGGAAAATGTCATTCTCTGTCACAGAAAAGTGCTTGACATTTTCTGAACCGATTTTTGGGGCCCTGTATCTCAGGGCCACTTGGTGCTAGAAACCCCAGCTTTGGATATTTTATGGTGCTAGTTCAACTGGGTTTGCACACCAAATTTGGGGTTCTTAGCACTACGTGGCCCCAAGATACGGGGCCCCAAATTCGGTCAACCGTGTCCATCTGCAGCAATGTCATTTCGGGACCCTTTGGGTTCAGAGACCCCAAATTTTGGCTGCAGCTAGGGGGCATCTAGGAACCCTTAACTACCGAGTTTGAAGTTCGGGGGACCTATGGCTGCAAATGGGCACAGTGAGGCATGCAAATGGGCACAGTGAGGCTGCAAATGGGCATTGTTGACCCTCTTTTCCACTTACAGTAGCTGTGCATTTTTCACCCTCGTCTTATACTCGGGTCAATAAGTTTTTCCCATTTTTTTGTGGTAAATTAGGGCCTCGACTTATACTCGGAACGACTTATACTCGAGTATATACGGTAAATAATAATAAAGTATCCGTGAAGGGATCCTGCTGCTGAACACGAATTAGCTGAGTGGTTTAAATAATTTAATGAGGCAGGGGTTAGTTTTCTGCAATTCTTGGTAGCCAAAAAGATGCGTAGATTAACTATGTTGGACCTAGAAATTAACAACATTAGGACTAAACTTACCCCTTATAAAGATGATCAGGACTACATTCGTAGATCAGAGGCCTTAAAAACCACACTGATTAAGGAGGAATTGGAACAAAAACAAAAGAAAAGGAGAAAATATAACAGGGACGCCAAAGACTATAGGGATAATTTGGTATTCAAGTGGCAGGTCCCTACTCCTACTGACCCTCCCTCTACCATTACCAACTCAAGCGTTCCACCCATGCCTACAATTCAGGAGATGCGGGGGGATAATCGGTCTGAGGCATTCTATATGCACCACACCTCCCTCCATCCATCTAGAGGTAGGGGGTCCTAACGATGCTCCAATCAATCGTTCTCTCGTCCATACCATCACTCACCTCCACCCTGGAGACAACATGATGGCCGAGAGACTTACCAAGGTCGCAATGATGGTTATCATTATAGTGACCCACGTGACCACAGAATGGGGCGAGACCATCGCAATGGTGGTGGTGGACTTGGCCATTTTGAGGTCAACATTAACACTAGGAATTGATTTTCCCCCTTGCAAGATGCCATTAATGAAAATGCATCCGGCTTGAGTGGAAACCCCAATACTCCAGGCCTCCCCCACAATCAACATATGGGAGAAAATCCCTTTAGCTGGGATTTTCAGTTGGCCAACAGGGGAAGAAACAAGCGAAATGGAGACGCAATAGAGGGTGCAGAGGGGGGAGGAAGCTTCACCCCAAAAAGGAGGAGACTATAGACGTGAATGGCATTATAAATCTGAGTACCAAAGAACTTTCAAAAGAAGAACTCTTCACTCTCAATAAAGGTTTAAAGTTTGTTCCACCTCGGAATCTCAACAAATTCCAAACATTTATAGATGTGCAGAAATATACGCACAAACTTAACATCAAAAGGTATATTTTAAGCAATCCCTCTAGGCAACTGAATAGGGAAGCTCCTGTGGTGGTACACTTGGGGCTGTCTAATGCCTTGCTTTTCAACCCCCCTGACAATACAGCACTGAATATTACCATCTTTAGAGATCTAGTGTTGAATGACTTGGCAAACTGGACCACAAGATCAGTACAACCCCAACATAACATCAAGGTTGGTTTGGAGGCTTTGTGTTACAGGAAAGACATCATCATACGCCCCGCCGACAAAGGCGGCACGATTGTCATCTTGGACAAAGATTCCTATACCAACGAAATGTTAGGGATTCTTTCAGACACAGATACGTATTCCCCTTTATTGTCAGATCCAGCACCTAGTTTCAAACGAGAATTAAATGCTCTTATTGATAAGGGATATGATTTGGGGATTCTAAATAAAAAAGAGAGGGAACATCTGGTCCCTCTGGCTCCTCGTTTGCCGGTGATGTATATATTGCCAAAAGTCCACAAGACCTTGATCAATCCCCCAGGAAGGCCCATCATCAGTGGTATAGATTCTATAACTTCACGTGTGGGAAAATATATTGATTTTTTTCTACAACCACTGGTGATGGGCACCCCCTCTTTCCTTAAGGACACTAAACATGTCCTTAATTTATTAAGTGAAATAGAGTGGAAAACTATGTATATGCTGGTGACAGCCGATGTCGCATAACTTTATACGTTAATAACCCATACCTTGGGACATGATGCTGTGCGACATTTTCTCTATCGAGACTCCAGTATCCCCACCACGCAGTGCAATTTCGTGATGGAGCTACTGGATTTCTCGATGGAACATAACCATTTCTGGTATGGTGGTACACATTATTTACAAATAAAAGGAGTGGCCATGGGAGCTAAATTCGCTCCCAGCATGGCTAACCTCTTCATGGCCAAGTGGGAGGAAGATGTGGTCTTACGCGATAGACCACCCCAACTCATCATATGGAAAAGATTCATAGATGACGATCTGTTCATATGGGACGGGGATATTGACTCCGTGACCACTTACTTGGCTTTGCTTAACAAGAATGATAGGGGTATAGTGCTTACCCATGAAGCTAGCCCCACCCAAATCCACTTTTTGGATGGGGCTATCACAATTGTTAATGGCACGATCACCACTTCCACCTACTTCAAGCCAACAGACAGGAATAGTTTCATTCCGCTTGATTCCTGCCACCATCGCTCTTGGCTGTCCGCTGTACCCAATGGGCAATTTCTGCGTCTAAGACGTAATTGTTCTGATTTAAACAAGTTCCATAAGGAGGCCCTAACCCTGAAATCCAGGTTTTTTAATAAAGGTTATGATGCAGGAACTTTGGATTCACTAATTACAGAGGTAAGGAATAGGGACCGTAAGGACCTACTATGTGCAGCACCCACCCAGGCTGTTGACAGGGAGGATTTTGGATTGGCCTTCCTCACAACTTATTCCAGCCAACATTGGGCCATTAAAAGAATTATTAAAAAACATTGGTCAGTCATAAAGAATGATCGGGTTCTGGGACCTCTATTGTCCGATAAGCCCTGTGTTTTATTCAGGGGAGCTACTAACTTCAGACACATACTGGCACCCAACATTCCAGTCCCACCCACCCGCCCAACCTTTTTTGGTGACTTAAAGGGTTTTTCTCCCTGCAGAAGATGTAAGGTTTGCAGGTTGAATGCGTTACATGACAGGAGATTGACAGAGTTTACATCCAGCGGTACAGGTGTCACATATTCCATCAAATCACTCATCACATGCACCACAAAATGTGTTGTATACCTCCTTAGGTGTCCATGTGGGTTGGAGTATGTGGGACGCACTGTTAGGAAATTGCAAGTCAGGTTGGGTGAGCATATCACCAACATCAAGCAAGGCTTTGACAAGCATAGTGTTTCTAGACACTATGACCTCGTGCACAATAGGGATCCTAAGGGCACCATCTTTATTGGCATAGAGAAATACGTTCCCCATTGGCGTGGCAGCAACGATAGGAGAACCATCTCTAGAGCCGAAACAAACTGGATCTACAAGCTTGGCTCTCATGCCCCCAATGGCTTGAATATAGAGTGGGACAGCAACTGTTTTATCAATAACAGTTGATGTCCCCCTTGGCCGATGTGATTTAAAATATTTTTTTGGCTGTTTTTTTTATTGGATTGCTGCTAGGTGGGGTCTGCTGCACTTGATGTGGTAGCCCCTCACCTTACATCACTATTCCTTTAGTGCGAACATATGAGGGACTTTTTGTCCTATTCTTATGTCCAAATAGTACTAATAACCACTAGAATAGTAATTTTTCTCTTGAGTTTTTTCTTTTTTTTCAGGCTAGTGGGTTATCAACCCACTGATCTTTTTGTCTATATTTAATGTTATTTTCTATGTTATTGCTAAGTTTTTTATATTTCTTTATAATTTGTATATATTTGTATCTTATGGGCATTATTTATTCATTAATTTGTATATTTTGGCCAATATTCAATTTCGCCACTAGATGGCATTGGTTGCATCATAGTCTATTTAGGTCTATTGCCTGGTCATTTTTCTAATAGGTAGAAGTGTTTTTTTCAAATTAATTAAATGAGCGCTTCACCCTCTGTTTCTATTGATCAATTGCTATGTGTCTGTGCCACCAATCAAACACCAGCACTGTTTGTAGTAAGCCAATGGTTGCGCTTCACAGCGCATCGTTTGGACTTATAAGGCGCATGCGCGGTTGCGTACCCCTGATGACGTCAGTTGTGACAAAATGGCCGTAAGATCACAATGCTAGCACGCATTGCGCATGCGTGATTCCCTTTTAAACAGCAGAGGCGTCTATATGATATCCCTGCTGGGTTTTATGCTGAAACTTTTTTTATCTTTTGTACTTTACTTAAATAAATGCAGTTTTGGTTATCTGCACTACTGGAGTCCCCCCTTTTTTCTTTTTGGCCACGTGGTTTATCCCCGTCTGGTTTTTCTGGGAACGAACACTGATCACCACACAGGAAGCTTCTTTGGGACCACATCTTCCGAATTGGCGCCCTGCTGTTGCTGAGTAGTCGCCCAGGAAGCAGGTTAGCAAGATTCCCTACAGAGCCTCTTAAGGGACATCCCCCGGAGTTCATCTTCCTCTACTAAGCCTGTTTTGACCCCCCTGAGTAAGGGCGGTCGCTGGCTCTCTGGTAAGCCTCCATTACTTCATCACTAGGTGGTGAGCAGCACTGGCGGTGGATTATTGATCCAGAACCCCGCATGGAATAATTGTTTGAGCTTCACCTATATCATACTTCAGAACTTTTATTTGCATTCACTGCACTTGCTTTTCCATCACTTATGGACTTTTGATTGAATGTTTTTTCACGAATTATTATTATTAGGTGTTATTTATCACTGTTGCAAAGAAATTTGTATTTTATACACACTTTACTTATGTTATTTTTTATTTTCACAATATTTGTATTCATGATATTTGTCCAGCGCTGCACTGTTCTTCTTATATCTATTTCTTGTGCCCAGGTATTGGGGTTATAGTGTTCAGCAGCAGGACCCCTTCACGGATACTTTATTATTAATTATTTTTCACATATACACTTCTTTGAGCACCTAGCGCAATTCTTTTTTCTTTATACTTATGCCGTGTACACACGAGCGGACTTTCCGGCATACTTGGTCCGGCGTACCGGAGTCCGCCCGACAATTCGATCATGTGTGGGCTCCAGCGAACTTTGTTTTCTCAAAAGTTTGACAGACTTAGATTTGAAACATGTTTCAAATCTGTCCGATGGACTCGAGTCTGGTCGAAAAGTCCGCTCGTCTGTATGCTAGTCCGACGGACAAAAACCGACGCTAGGGCAGCTATTGGCTACTGGCTATGAGCTTCCTTGTTTTAGTCCGGTCGTACGTTATCACGTACGAATCCGTCTGACTTTGGTTGATTGTGTGTAGGCAAGTCCATTCATTCGGAAAGTCCGACATAAAGTCCGTCGAAAAGTACGCCGGACAAAGTCTGCCGTAAAGTCCGCTCGTGTGTACGCCGCATTAGGGTTTTAAGTTGGTTGTATCTGGTTGTACTGTAAGTAAGTGGTAATTATCCCTGAGCCAGTGTAAGTTGCGGCTGGGAACCTTGGGGTGACAGATACAACCGGTTGGTCGAAAGTAAATAGGCCTTCAAAGGTCTTTAGACCGGGTAAGATTAAGCTGAGGTTTTTTGTTTAACGGGTTATGTATTTAATGTATTATATGCATTACGATTGCTTATAAAGTTTTTGTATTTCAATTGTTTGTAATAAAAAAGCTGCTATGGCCATTCGACTCCAAAATACTGTGTCCTCTGGTCAATCTTGGAGGGGAAGGAGGAGGTCAATTGTTTATTTTATAGGTAGCCGGAGCCTCAGCAATCTGCACATCCATCAGTCAGGTTTTTTACCTGACAAATACTAGATAATTTGCTGTCCTTTTATCTGTTATTGACTAATGGGTGATCTATTTCTAAATCTAAAACACCAGCTGTTCTACCCTCACAATGTGTTCAAAGTACAAGGCTTGGCAGACAGCTAACAGCTTCCCAATAAAGACTCACAAATGCAAATAGTAACAGGCATGCTACAATACTGTTAAGGCACTAGCTAACAAAAATGTGGCCTAGCTGAATGAAATTCTTGACAGAAACATCCTACCAAACAGATGAAATGTAGTTGAATTAGTAGAACATATACTAATTAATTGAAAACTAATGACAGCCTACTTACAGACTTATGCTTCCAAGGCCAGTATTAGGAAATAGTGGAGGTCTTTAACATGCTTCCTTCACTGTAGAAAGATTATCTGATAATGTCTGCTGGGCAGGAAGTGGGTGTAATATACTACACTTCTTGTTAATAATGGATGCCAATTTAAAGCAACAGTACGATTAGTAAATATATACCTTATAATGATCAGAACACTCCCCACCTGGCATAATGAACATTATACCACTATGTTTCCTTTTTAACCACTTAAGGACCGCCTCACGCCGATGTACGTCGGCAGAATGGCACGGACAGGCAGAATCACGTACATATACGTGATCTGCCTTCCGCGGGTGGGGGGTCCGATTCTGACCAGCGGCGATCAGAGATGAGGGGGAGACCATCCGTCCGTGGCCCCCCCCTCACGATCGCCGCCGGCCAATCAAATTATTCCTTTGCTGCTGTATGCTAAACAGCAGCAAAGGAAATGATGTCATCTCTCCTCGGCTCGGTATTTTCCGTTCCGGCGCCGAGGAGAGAAGACTGAAATGTGAGTGCACAACACTACACACACAGTAGAACATGCCAGGCACACAAAACACCCCCCTTTACCCCCCCGATCCCCCCCGATCACCCCCTAATTCCCCCTCCCCCCCTGTCACACTGACACCAAGCTGTTTTTTTATTTATTTATTTTTTCTGATTACTGCATGGTGTCAGTTTGTGACAGTTACTGTGTTAGAGCAGTTAGGGTTAGCCCTCTTTAGGTCTAGGGTACCCCCTAACCCCCCCTAATAAAGTTTTACCCCTTGATCACCCCCTGTCGCCAGTGTCACTAAGCGATCATTTTTCTGATCGCTGTATTAGTGTCACTGGTGACGCTAGTTAGGGAGGTAAATATTTAAGTTCGCCGTCAGCGTTTTATAGCGACAGGGACCCCCATATACTACCTAATAAATGTTTTAACCCCTTGATTGCCCCCTAGTTAACCCTTTCACCACTGATCACCGTATAACTGTTACGGGTGATGCTGGTTAGTTCATTTATTTTTTATAGTGTCAGGGCACCCGCCGTTTATTACCGAATAAAGGTTTAGCCCCCTGATCGGTGATATGCGTCGCCCCAGGCAGCGTCAGATTAGCGCCAGTACCGCTAACACCCACGCACGCAGCATACGCCTCCCTTAGTGGTATAGTATCTGAATGGATCAATATCTGATCCGATCAGATCTATAATAGCGTCCCCAGCAGTTTAGGGTTCCCAAAAACGCAGTGTTAGCGGGATCAGCCCAGATACCTGCTAGCACCAGCGTTTTGCCCCTCCGCCCGACCCAGCCCAGCCCACCCAAGTGCAGTATCGGTCGATCACTGTCACTTACAAAACACTAAACGCATAACTGCAGCGTTCGCAGAGTCAGGCCTGATCCCTGCGATCGCTAACAGTTTTTTTGGTAGCATTTTGGTGAACTGGCAAGCACCAGCCCCAGGTAGCGTCAGGTTAGCGCCAGTACCGCTAACACCCACGCACGCACCGTACACCTCCCTTAGTGGTATAGTATCTAATCGGATCAATATCTGATCCGATCAGATCTATACTAGCGTCCCCAGCAGTTTAGGGTTCCCAAAAACGCAGTGTTAGTGGGATCAGCCCAGATACCTGCTAGCACCAGCGTTTTGCCCCTCCGCCCGACCCAGCCCAGCCCACCCAAGTGCAGTATCGATCGATCACTGTCACTTACAAAACACTAAACACATAACTGCAGCATTCGCAGAGTCAGGCCTGATCCCTGCGATCGCTAACAGTTTTTTTGGTAGCGTTTTGGTGAACTGGCAAGCACCAGCCCCAGGCAGCGTCAGGTTAGCGCCAGTACCGCTAACACCCACGCACGCAGCATACGCCTCCCTTAGTGGTATAGTATCTGAACAGATCAATATCTGATCCGATCAGATCTATACTAGCGTCCCCAGCAGTTTAGGGTTCCCAAAAACGCAGTGTTAGCAGGATCAGCCCAGATACCTGCTATCACCTGCGTTTTGCCCCTCCGCCCGGCCCAGCCCGGCCCACCCAAGTGCAGTATCGATCGATCACTGTCACTTACAAAACACTAAACGCATAACTGCAGCGTTCGCAGAGTCAGGCCTGATCCCTGCGATCGCTAACAGTTTTTTTGGTAGCGTTTTGGTGAACTGGCAAGCACCAGTGGCCTAGTACACCCCGGTCGTAGTCAAACCAGCACTGCAGTAACACTTGGTGATGTGGCGAGTCCCATAAGTGCAGTTCAAGCTGGTGAGGTGGCAAGCACAAGTAGTGTCCCGCTGCCACCAAGAAGAAGACAAACACAGGCCCGTCGTGCCCATAGTGCCCTTCCTGCTGCATTCATCAATCCTAATTGGGAACCCACCACTTCTGCAGTGCCCGTACTTCCCCCATTCACATCCCCAACCAAATGCAGTCGGCTGCATGAGAGGCATTTTCTTTATGTCCTCCCGAGTACCCCTACCCAGCGAACCCCCCCAAAAAAGATGTCGTGTCTGCAGCAAGCGCGGATATAGGCGTGACACCCGCCATTATTGTCCCTCCTGTCCTGACAATCCTGGTCTTTGCATTGGTGAATGTTTTGAACGCTACCCTTCACTAGTTGAGTATTAGCGTAGGGTACAGCATTGCACAGACTAGGCACACTTTCACAGGGTCTCCCAAGATGCCATCGCATTTTGAGAGACCCGAACCTGGAACCGGTTACAGTTATAAATGTTAGTTACAAAAAAAAGTGTAAAAAAAATAAATATATATCAAATAAAAAAAAATAGTTGTCGTTTTATTGTTCTCTCTCTCTATTCTCTCTCTATTGTTCTGCTCTTTTTTACTGTATTCTATTCTGCAATGTTTTATTGTTATTATGTTTTATCATGTTTGCTTTTCAGGTATGCAATTTTTTATACTTTACCGTTTACTGTGTTTTATTGTTAACCATTTTTTTGTCTTCAGGTACGCCATTCACGACTTTGAGTGGTTATAGCAGAATGATGCCTGCAAGTTTAGGTATAATCTTGGTATCATTCTTTTCAGCCAGCGGTCGGCTTTCATGTAAAAGCAATCCTAGCGGCTAATTAGCCTCTAGACTGCTTTTACAAGCAGTGGGAGGGAATGCCCCCCCCCCACCGTCTTCCGTGTTTTTCTCTGGCTCTCCTGTCTCAACAGGGAACCTGAGAATGCAGCCAGTGATTCAGCCAGCTGACCATAGAGCTGATCAGAGACCAGAGTGGCTCCAAACATCTCTATGGCCTAAGAAACCGGAAGCTACGAGCATTTCATGACTTATGCCGTGTACACACGGTCGGACTTTCTGGCCTACTTGGTCCGGCACACTTTCTGACGGACTTTGTCCGCCAGGTGCACCGGACTTTAAAACGGACGGACTTGCCCACACACGACCGGACTTTGCGGCGGGCTAAGTCCGCCCGTCTTTCCGACGGACTTTCGCCGGAGTTACGGCGGACTTTCAGAATGAACAGACTTGCCCACACATGGACAAGTCCGTTCATTTTAAACGTGACTCAGGTGCGACGGGACTAGAAAAGGAAGTCCTTTTATCGGCGAGATTGACACCTTGCGGGCCCCGTCGCGGGGCATACCAGGCCCTTAGGTCTGGTATGGATTATAAAGGGAAACCCCTACGCTGAAAAAACGGCGTGGGGTCCCCCCTAAAATCCATACCAGACCCCGATCCGAGCACGCAGCCCGGCCGGTCAGGAAAGGGGGTGGGGACGAGCGAGCGCCCCCCCCCTCCTGAACCATACCAGGCCGCATGCCCTCAACATGGGGGGTGGGTGCTTTGGGGGAGGGGGGCGCCCTGCGGGGCCCACCCACCCCAAAGCACCTTGTCCCCATGTTGATGAGGACAAGGGCCTCTTCCCGACAACCCTGGCCGTTGGTTGTCGGGGTCTGCGGGCGAGGGGCTTATCGGAATCCGGGAGCCCCCTATAATAAGAGGGCCCCCAGATCCCGGCCCCCCACCCTATGTGAAGGAGTATGGGGTACATAGTACCCCTACCCATTCACCTAGGGAAAAAGTGTCAATAATAAAACACACTACACAGGTTTTTAAAATAATTTATTAAACAGCTCCGGGGGGATCTTCCTCCGGCTTCGGGGGTCTTCTTCTGGCTTCGGGGGTCCCTCCGGTTCATCTTCTCCCGGCGTCCGGTTGGTTCTTCTCCGCTCTCTCTGGTTCCTCTTCTCCCGGTGTTCCAGTTCTTCGGCCGGCTAATCCGCTGTCTTCAGGTAGCTCTCTTGCCAGCGGAGGTCCGGACTTCTGGGCTTCTGGGCTTCTTGTCTTCTCTTCTCCAGATGTTGACACGACGCTCTCTCCGGCTGGACTGCTCTCTGTGGGGCTCCGTTGTGACTTATATAGGCGGAGACCCCGCCCCCTTACGACGTTTTAGGGGGCGTGGTCAATATCACCCAGTGACCACAGTTCAGGAGGGGTGGGGCGCTCGCTCGTCCCCACCCCCTTTCCTGACTGGCCGGGCTGCGTGCTCGGATCGGGGTCTGGTATGGATTTTAGGGGGGACCCCACGCAGTTTTTTCAGCGCAGGGGGTTTCCCTTTATAATCCATACCAGACCTAAGGGCCTGGTATGCCCCGCGCTCGCCGCAATAGGAAAATTTGTTTTTCCTATTGCAGCGAGCGCGAAATGCAATACCCTGCCCTCGCGTCGTATCTGGTCCGCTGGACCAGCATACACACGAGCGGGCTTTCCGTCGGATCAGCACACAGACGAGCGGACTTTCCGCCAGAGTCCGACGGAAAGATTTAAAACATGTTTCAAATCTAGGTCCGGCGGACTTTTGGGAACGCGGCATTAGATTTCGCCAGATGTAAACAGCGCCATTGGGAAATTGCTAAAGCATTTTATCACACCGATCTTGGTGTGGTCAGATGCTTTGAGGGCAGAGGAGAGATCTAGGGTCTAATAGACCCCAATTTTTTCAAAAAAGAGTACCTGTCACTACCTATTGCTATCATAGGGGATATTTACATTCCCTGAGATAACAATAAAAATAATTAAAAAAAAAAAATGAAAGGAACAGTTTAAAAATAAGATATAAAAGCGAAAAAATAATAAAGAAAAAAAAAAAAAAGCACCCCTGCCCCCCCTGCTCTCGCGCAAAGGCGAGCGCAAGCGTCGGTCTGGCATCAAATGTAAACAGCAATTGCACTATGCATGTGAGGTGTCACCGCGAACGTCAGATCGAGGGCAGTAATTTTAGCAGTAGACCTCCTCTGTAAATCTAAAGTGGTAACCTGTAAAGGCTTTTAAAGGCTTTTAAAAATGTACTAATTTTGTTGCCACTGCACGTTTGTGCGCAATTTTAAAGAATGTCATGTTTGGTATCCATGTACTCGGCCTAAGATCATCTTTTTTATTTAATCAAACATTTGGGCAATATAGTGTGTTTTAGTGCAATAAAATTTAAAAAAGTGTGTTCTTTCCCCAAAAAATGCGTTTGAAAAATTGCTGTGCAAATACTGTGTGAAAAAAAATGAAACACCCACCATTTTAATCTGTAGGGCATTTGCTTTTAAAAAATATATAATGTTTGGGGGTTCAAAGTAATTTTCTTGCAAAAAAAATAATTTTTTCATGTAAACAAAAAGTGTCAGAAAGGGCTTTGTCTTCAAGTGGTTAGAAGAGTGGGTGATGTGTGACATAAGCTTCTAAATGTTGTGCATAAAATGCCAGGACAGTTCAAAACCCCCCCAAAAGACCCAATTTTGGAAAGTAGACACCCCAAGCTATTTGCTGGGAGTCATGTCGAGTCCATGGAATATTTTATATTGTGACACAAGTTGTGGGAAAGAGACACATTTTTTTTTGCACAAAATTTTCACTAAATGATATATTGCTCAAACATGCCATGGGAATATGTGAAATTACACACCAAAATACATTCTGTTTCTTCTCCTGAGTACGGGGATACCGCATGTGTGAGACTTTTTGGGAGCCTAGCCGCGTACGGGACCCCGAAAACCAAGCCCTTCAATCTTCACTGCCTATCACAGTTTCGGAGGCCATGGAATGCCCAGGTGGCACAAAACCCCCCCAAATGACCCTATTTTGGAAAGTAGACACCCCAAGCTCTTTGCTGAGAGGTATAGTGAGTATTTTGCAGACCTCACTTTTTGTCACAAAGTTTTGAAAATTGAAAAAAGAAAAAAAAATGTTTTTTCTTGTCTTTCTTCATTTTCAAAAACAAATGAGAGCTGCAAAATACTCACCATGCCTCTCAGCAAATAGCTTGGGGTGTCTACTTTCCAAAATGGGGTCATTTGGGGGGGTTGTGTGCCACCTGGGCATTCCATGGCCTCCGAAACTGTGATAGGCAGTGAAGAGTGAAATCAAAAATTTACACCCTTAGAAATCCTGAAGGCGGTGATTGGTTTTCGGGGCCCCGTACGCGGCTAGGCTCCCAAAAAGTCCCACACATGTGGTATCCCCATACTCAGGAGAAGCAGCTAAATGTATTTTGGGGTGCAATTCCACATATGCCCATGGCCTGTGTGAGCAATATATCATTTATTGACAACTTTGTGCAAAAAAAAAAAAAAAAAAATTGTCACTTTCCCGCAACTTGTGTCAAAATATAAAATATTCCATGGACTCAACATGCCTCTCAGCAAATAGCTTGGGGTGTCTACTTTCCAAAATGGGGTCATTTGGGGGGGGGGGGTTTGTGCCATCTGGGCATTTTATGGCCCTCAAAACTGTGATAGGTAGTGAGGAGTGAAATCAAAAATTTACGCCCTTAGAAATCCTGAAGGCGGTGATTGGTTTTCGGGGCCCCGTACGCGGCTAGGCTCCTGAAAAGTCCAACACATGTGGTATCCCCGTACTCAGGAGAAGCAGCTGAATGTATTTTGGGGTGCAATTCCACATAGGCCCATGGCCTGTGTGAGTAATATATCATTTAGTGACAACTTTTTTTAAATACTTTTTTTTTTTTTGTCATTATTCAATCACTTGGGACAAAAAAAATAAATATTCAATGGGTTCCACATGCCTCTCAGCAATTTCCTTGGGGTGTCTACTTTCCAAAATGGGGTCATTTGGGGGGTTTTGTACTGCCCTGCCATTTTAGCACCTCAAGAAATGACATAGGCAGTCATAAACTAAAAGCTGTGTAAATTCCAGAAAATGTACCCTAGTTTGTAGATGCTATAACTTTTGCGCAAACCAATAAATATACGCTTATTGACATTTTTTTTACCAAAGACATGTGGCTGAATACATTTTGGCCTAAATGTATGACTAAAATTGAGCTTATTGGATTTTTTTTATAACAAAAAGTAGAAAATATCATTTTTTTAAAAAATTTTCGGACTTTTTCCGTTTATAGCGCAAAAAATAAAACTGGCAGAGGTGATCAAATACCATCAAAAGAAAGCTCTATTTGTGGGAAGAAAAGGACGCAAATTTCGTTTGGGTACAGCATTGCATGACCGCGCAATTAGCAGTTAAAGCGACGCAGTGCCAAATTGGAAAAAGTCCTCTGGTCCTTAGGCAGCATAATGGTCAGGGGCTAAAGTGGTTAAGAAGTAAAACAACTTCAGAGATAGGTCTAAAGTACGCCTTAGGGGTGCCCTGTCTCATGACTTTAACTTTGACCTTTCTAACTTTACTATCATTACTAGGTACAGTCTCGACAATGAGTCCAAATGGCCATTCGTTTCTGTGGACCTGAGCGTCTTTTAGTAGGACAACATCTCCGACTTGCAGGTTAGGCTTGTCAACTTGCCATTTTCTGCGTGACTGTGTTTGGAGATCCCTTCTCCTTTAGGAAGGCACTTGATGTCTTCTTTGAAAACTTCTTGCTGAACACCTAAACCTAACATCTAATGATGATGATGATTTTGGCTTGCATAAGATGATTACACTTGTCAGTGTTTGTAGCTCTACAGAAGGATTTGGCTAGGTGAATAAGCTTTCTTATAGCTCGAATTAGTGACTTACTGTACAGCTGGAGAATCTTTCAAACCTGTGTGCGCCAAGGTTACCTCTAGTAGTTATGGTACTAAACGCTGTTACTTGTGCACGTACTTCTTTGTCGTTATCTGGTTCCACAAGTTCAAATGTCTCAAACTGAGTGGTCTCTTCGATTTCTGATCTAGTCAAAAAAGATGGTCCTGAAAACCAGTTAGTGTGCTTAAGGGCAGCTGCTAGAACCGGTCTAGTCCCATGATCGGCTTGATTTTTATCCATACTGATGTAGTGCCACTGTTCTGGCCGTGTGCACTTTCTGATGCGTATCACTCTGTTTGACACGTACATGTAGAATCTTCTCGAAGCATTGTGAATATATCCTAACACAATCTTGCTGTCTGTATAAAACTTCACTGCATGAATTGCAATGTCAAGTTCAGCAACGATCAAGTCTGCCATCTCCCCTGCTAAGACAGCAGCACAAAGCTCCAAACATGGAACAGTGTGAGCAGGACATGGAGCTAGTTTGGACTTTCCCATGATAAACCCAACATAACTTTGTCCTTCAAAGTCCATTACTCTAAGGTAGGCTACAGCTGCTATAGCCATAGTGGATGCAACTGAGAATACACACAATTCTCTTTGTTTCGTGGCAGACAAAGAAACAGGGACATATGACCTTTGGATGATAAGTTGTTCAAGCTCTATTAATGAGTCCTTCCACATCTTCCACTGCATTTCTTTCTCCTTAGGTAGAGGCGTATCCCATTCACTTTGTTCATGTTGAGTAGCAATTTCTCTCATAAGAGCCTTGCCTTGTATGGTTATGGGGGCTACAAATCCTAGGGGGTCATAATGGCTGTTGACCGTGGACAAAACACCTCTTCTCGTGAATGGCTTCTCTTCTCTGGATACTCCAAATGTAAAGCTGTAGGTTTTGAGATCCCAACTGAGCCCTAAACTTCTTTGAAGGGGCAGTGAATCTGTTCCTAGATTCAGGTCCTTGAGGTCTTTTGCACGGTCCTCTGAGGGAAACGCTTCCATGACTTTGCTGCTATTGGACGCTATTTTGTGTAACCTTACGTTAGATTCTGCTAACATCTCTCTTGTTCTTTTCAGAATGTCGATAGCCTTTTCGTTGCTGGAGAAAGAAGCGAGTCCATCATCTACATAAAAATTTCTCATTACAAACTGTTTGGTATCTGTTCCGTGCTCTTCTTCACCTTCCTCTGCTGCTCATCTCAGGTTGTGGATAGCTACAGCTGGAGAGGGGCTGTTCCCGATCACATGTACTTTCATCCTGTATTCTGTAAGATCTTTGTTAAAGTCATTGTTTTCATACCACAGGAACCTCAGGTAGTCTCTGTGATCTTTGCGGACAAGGAAACAGTAGAACATTTGTTGTACATCTGCTGTTACTGCAACGCGTTTGTTATGCCCCTCACTACACGTGACTGAGGTGTATTCAGGCACACTGTTAACTCCTCTCATACCAATGCATTCCAGTAGGCGCAGAATCCTTTTGAACTTTTATTGATACAAGATAGAGTAAAACTGTAACAGATACAGACAAAATGCGATTAATAAAGATCATACAATTAGTACCTCGCTATCTATCTATCTAGCTGAAGATACAATTAGTAAACATACCGAAGATGGATCCGGATGGCTAACGTAGAGCTTAGCAGCAGATGTGTATGCTTCCATGGTAGGAAACGATGAAAATGGTGGAGGAAGCTGATGCAAGGCCTGATGGGATTGAAAGTACGGAGGCTTTCATGTACCAAATCTAGCCAGCTATACTAAATGACTACATGAAATAGATATAGCGCAGTTATGCAAAATGGTCGCTAGATGGCAGCATAGAGCAATCTAATTAAATCAAAGGGTAAATAGGAAAATCACAAGCCTTATTAACCACTAGCCTACCGCCCACCGTCATATGACGGCCGGACGGTAAGCCTATTGTTCTGAGTGGGCGTCATATGACGTCCTCGCCCTCCCGAGCCACTAGGGGGCGCGCGCGCGCACCCGCTGCGTCACTCGGGACCCGGTGCGCGTGCCCGGCGGCCGCGATGTCCGCCGGGCACCCGCGATTGCCGGGTAACAGAGCAGGAGCGTGGATCTGTGAATGTAAACACAGATCCACGTCCTGTCAGAGAGGAGAGGAGACCGATGGTGTGTCCCTTGTACATAGGGACACCGATCGGTCACCTCCCCCAGTCAGTCCCCTCCCCCCACAGTTAGAATCACCTCCTTAGGTCATACATTAACCCCTCGAGCGCCCCCTAGTGTTAACCCCTTCCCTGCCAGTCACATTTACACAGTAATCAATGCAATTTTATAGCATTGATCGCTGTATAAATGTGAATGGTCCCAAAAATGTGTCAAAAGTGTCCGATGTGTCCGCCGCAATATCGTAGTCACAATAAAAATTGCAGATCGCCGCCATTACTAGTAAAAAATAAATAAATAATAAAAATGCTATAAATCTATCCCGTATTTTGTAGACGCTATAACTTTTGCGCAAACCAATCAATATACGCTTATCGCAATTTTTTTTTACCAAAAATATGTAGAAGAATACGTATCGGCCTAAACTGAGGAAAAAATTTGTTAAAAAAAAAAAAAAAATGGATATTTATTATAGCAAAAAGTAAAAAATATTGTGTTTTTTCAAAATTGTCCCTCTTCTTTTGTTTATAGCGCAATAAATAAAAACCGCAGAGGTGATCAAATACCACCAAAAGAAAGCTCTATTTGTGGGGAAAAAAATGCAAAAAATTTAATTAAGGTGCAGTGTAACATGACCGCGCAATTGTCATTCAAAGTGCGACAGCGCTGAAAACTGAAAAATGGCTTGGGCAGGAAGGGGGTGTAAGTGCCCTGTATTGAGGTGGTTAAAGAAGGCATGACAGCGTTCTTTTCGGAACCTGATGAGGACTCCAAGGAGTGTATTATTCAGGTCAGGTCCACTGAGGAGAACATCGTTTTGGGAAAGGCCTTCATACTTTGCACTGGAGTCAAATACTACTGGTATCTGTCCTGGTTTCTGAGGATGATACACTCCAAATATTGGTAAGTACCAACATTCTTGCTTTTCTTCCAATGGTGGTGCTATTTCAGCTTGACCACTGTCGAAGATCTTCTGCATGAAATCATCAAAGTGTTTCTTCATATCTGTCTTTCTGTTTAGAGTGTGTCGCAATGAGATGAGACGCTTCACTGCTTGTCCTTTGTTTTGTTTTTTGCCTGTTTTTTTTTTTTTGGTTTTTTTTTTCTCAATAATTTTTATTGAAAATTTTAAAAAGGAATATGTTACATAACATAAAAGGAGGGGAAAAGAAAGGGAAAAGATTGATATACACAATCAGGTTATATGCAGTCAGGTTATATACCTTCTCAGAAATTGTCACTTATTTAGTTAGTTAGCCAAATAGCATAGAGACAATTGTGATAAGCAGAGTATTTCACTATGCGTTGTGTTTATCTTATCTTCATTAGTCAAACGTTAATAGAAACATTAATAGAAACAGAAACATCAATAGAAACATTAACTTTTGGACCATACCGACCATTGTTTGTCAAATTTTGTGCATTGTAAAGAGTTTATTGCTAAGAGACGCTCGAAGGTATAATTTCTATGAACTGCTTTGGTTATGTCTGATAGGTTAATGGCATTAGTGGATTTCCAATTTCTTAGGATCATTAGGCGAGTTTCCAACAATATATGTGTTATGACTGGTCTAAATTCTATGTGAAATTTTTCTATGTTCAAATGCAATATTGCCAGCGCCGGGTCTGGTGGAGATAATACTCCCATGATCATGGAAATCATTCTAAACACTTGGTTCCAGATGCATTTAACAGCAGGACAATACCAAAGCATGTGTAATAGGTTACCTACATGTCCACATGCTCTCCAGCAATGTGGGGATGTTCCTGGGAAGAATTTAGCTATTCTGTATGGAGTGTAGTGCCATCTGTTAGTCAGTTTGATAGTTAATTCCCAATGCTTGATGCAATGGGAGGCTTTGTGTATTTCTCTAAAGGCTTGCCGCCATTGCTCATCTGAGGCTGATATACCTAGTTCTTCCTCCCATTTTTTCATTGCAGTCGCTTTTGTAAACGTGAGTTTATCTTTGGTGATATTGTAGAAGAAAGATATACCTTTTGTATGTTGTTTATCTGTAGAGTAAAATTGCCAAATATTGCTCGGAAGGTACATGGTTGGTGTGGGCTTAGATTTAATGAAGTTTACAATTCTTAAACATGTAAACTGTGTGTTCTTTGGAAGGTGATATTGTGTCATAAGTTGTTCCACAGATTTAGGATTTGCGCCATTATATAAGTCTGTTATGTGTAGTATGCCCTTACTTATCAGGTCTTTGACCGTCAGCATTGGGATTTTTGTTTCTAAGAACGATAAGGGTATGTTATACTGTGTGTTTTGTTTGTCCTTACTTGTTTGTTCCCGTATAAATCGCCACGCTTTCAATGAGATTTGCGTAGTAGGAGACAATTTTTTTGTGTCCCATGGTATCCACCCGTCTGTTATGAGTAGTAGGGGTAAATTATTCAGTGGTGCTGTCTCTCTTTCAATGTCCACCCATAATGGTGTGTCAGTTGTGTGAAACCAGTGTTTGATTTGGTCTAGGCGTACTGCCCAGTAGTAGTCATGTATGTCCACTAAGCCTGCTCCGCCCGCTTGTTTATGTGATGTGAGATTATTGCGTGAGCACCTAGCTTTTTTCCCTTTCCATATATATTTCCAAGCAATATTCGCTATGTTTTTTATTAGGTGTTGAGGGATGTTCAGTGGTAGGGAGCGGAATATGTATAGTATTTGTGGCAATAGCATCATTTTGTAAGCTGTAATTCTGCCTAACCAAGATATTTCGTTGTTTGACATGTTTTTGGTTTGGGCTTCCAGTTTGTTAATCAGTGGTAATACGTTGGCTTTTATCATTGTGGATATTTTGTTCGTGAGAGTAATCCCCAAATATGTGATATTTCCTTTACTCCACATATATGGTAATTTTACTTGTAGGGACTTACGGGTATTTGTTGGGATACCCATGTCTAAAATCAGTGATTTGGTAAAGTTGACTTTATAGTAGGATATTTCCCCAAAGGTAATGAGGATTTTATGAGCCTGTATTAAGGATATGGAGGGATTAGTGAGTAGCAGGATTACATCGTCTGCGAATAGTTTAATAGTGTGTTTTGTTGACCCAAACTGGAAGCCTGTTATCAGAGGATGTGATCTTATGGATTCTGCCAACGGCTCTATCATCAAATTGAAAATTGCAGGAGATAGGGGGCACCCCTGTCGGGTTCCATTATTTGTATGAAGATTTGCGGATAGAAACCCCACAGAGTACACCTTTGCTGATGGGCAAGAGTATAATGCCATAATAGCTTGGAAAATTGGGCCTTTAAATCCAAACTTTATCAATGTTTGTTCCATATAGGTCCAGTGGACCCTATCGAACGCCTTCTCTGGGTCAATGGATAGCAGCAGAGAAGGCGTTCGGGTCTTTTCAGCATAGTTTATCACATTAATAATCCTCATAGTGGCGTCCGAAGTTTGTCTTCCCCTCACAAAACCCATCTGGTCTCTCTTAACCTCCCTGGCGGTATGATTATTTCGGATTTTAGGTGCTGAAAGCGGTACAATTATTTTGCATGGAAATTTGGCGTTTTATATTGTAGGTCTGTAAATCTTAACAATAACACACGTAAATCTGTCCAAACCAGAGTCTAGTAGATATCCCGGGTATGATAAAGTTTGAGACACAAAAACATAAATTATAATATAATAAATAAAAATAAATAATTTAAAAAAATAAATAGTAATAAAATAAATTTCCCCACGATTCACTATCGCTCAATTCTGCAAGTGTTCTAATTTACTATCGCTGTTTTCTAGCTGGTCTAAAGCCACTTTTGACGTAAAGGGACACTTTTTGGTTGCTATGGACAATCTCCAGTTTCCAGGCAGAAAGAACAGTGTATATCATGTAAAACTGCATGCAGGGCATGGGCCAAAGCACTGGGGACAAAAGGGATGTGAAATCATTTCATACAGTACTGTAATCTGTAAGATTACAGTACTGTATGTGTTATGATTTTTACTTTTTTTTAATTTGCCGCCAGGCTCGGCCCTCGTGCGTCGCGACGCTCGCAGGGAACGGAGCCTGGCACAGAGAGGCTTCGGTGGAGGACAGAGCTCACGGACACTGCGGGGGACATCGCAGGATCCCGGGGACAAGGTAAGTAAGGAGGCACCAGGATCCTGCAATGTAATCCCGAGGGTGGCTCGGGGTTACCGCTAATGGTCCTGAATTTTAACCCCGAGCCACACTCGGGAAAACCGCCAGGGAGGTTAATAAGATTAGGTAAAATATGCGTTAGTCGTTTGGCTAGTAGTTTCGCGTAGACTTTTGTGTCGGAGTTCAGCAGTGATATGGGTCTGAAGTTAACTGGTGTGGTAGGTTCCTTACCCGGTTTTGGTAAAGTCACTATATGTGCCTGCAGCATTTCCTGTGGGAAAGAGGCAACTTCAGCAGCTTTGTTAAAAATTTTTGTCATGTGTGGAGATAGAATATTGGTGAACACTTTGAAATATTCGTTAGAGAATCCCTCTGGGCCGGGGGATTTCCCATTTGGAAGTGAATGTATTGTCATTTCAATTTCTCTGTTTGTGATCGGGGCATTCAGATATTCTAATTGATTGTCAGAGAGGGCTGGAAGGTTTATGTGCTCCAAAAAAGAATTTATTTTATCTATAGATGGTTGACGTGTGTTTGCATCTTTGTGTAGATTATACAATGAGCTGTAGTATGATGCGAATTGATTTGCTATTTCTTGCTGGTTCGTGATTCTATGTGGTAGCGTGGGATGTTGAATGTATGCTATTCTAGTTCTGGTGCGAGCAGCTTTTAATCTATTCGCTAGGTATTTACCTGCTCTGTTAGCATTAACATAATAGTTTTGTCGTAAGTATTTTAGGTGTTTGTCATATTGTTAGGAGTGTTCTAAGTTGTTCTCTAAGAGAATTGAGTTTGTCGATAAGTGCTGTAGATGGGGATGTTTTGTTTTGAGTTTCTATAGAGTGTATATCTGCTATAATTTTGTTCAGCTGCTGAGTTTGCCTCTTCTTTTCTCTAGCTCCTAATTGTATCAGGATACCTCTCATAAAGGCTTTATGAGCGCTCCATACAGTAAATGGATCCCTCACTGAGTCTTCATTTTCGGAGAAGAAATTTTTTAAATGCTGTGAAATTGTTTTATGATAGTCATTGTCTTGGAAAATTCTGGTGTTACAACGCCAGATGGGTGATGAGGAGGTGACTCCCTTCTCTACAATAGACATAGAAATGGCCGCGTGGTCAGACCACGTAATTTCGTGTATTTTAGTCATGTTCACATTTTGTAGGAGCCATTTATCTGTTAGAAACATGTCTATTCTTGAATAAGAAGAGTGCCTGTTGGAAAAAAAGGTATAGTCTCTTTCCGTGGCATGGAAGCACCTCCAAATATCGTAAAGCTCCTCTTGGTGGAGTATGGACTGAAGGGATAGGGTTCCTTTTGACTGTCCTGAGGACGTGTCCAGCGTTGGATCTGAGGTTATGTTGAAGTCTCCGCATATTAATAGGTTCCCATATGTCATGGAATTAGCTTTGCGTAGGACTTTTTTGATGAATCTGACTTGGTGTGTATTCGGGGCATACAATGTGATCACTGTATATGGTTTGGAATTGATGTCACCTGTGAAGATGATATACCTGCCTCCTGCATCTGTGAAGACATCTTTAGGTTGTATGGATAGCGAGTCCTTGAAAGCTAATAGGACACCTCCTTTTTTACTATTTGGTGTGTTGGCCATATATATGATTGGGAAGTTTTTATGCCTACATTGAGGAGCATTATTTAACTGGAAGTGTGTTTCCTGGACACAAAGAATGTCCGCTTTATGTGTGCTAGCTTCCTTCCACAAGGAGAATCGTTTAGCTGGGTGGTTTAGTCCCTGGGTATTAATTGAAAGGCATGTTATCGACATTGTGAAGGGTATGTGTGGTTTTGTGGGGTGATGTGGTAGAAGTACTCACTGCACCCGGTTAGTTGGTAGATCCTTGTGGATTTGTGATTGGAGGTAAGTCTTTGCATTTCTTCATGTGTCTTAGTTGGTCCGGTTCTTTAGTAGATGAAACTGTGTATATCAAAAACAAAGGGTATAGAAAGCAAGGAAAAAAAAAAGAAAGTTAACAGGGGTTCGATAAGAAATGGATCCATTAATTGATCCTTGTGCAGGTGTAACTGCTACTGGTTGACTGGGGTGTAGGTAAGAGTTTAGCCTAAGCTCTTCCCTGGAGATAAACTGAGTTGTAACTGTGTGGAGTGTTATGAGCTTCCACCATTGCTTTTTTTCATTGAACGCTTGTGGGAGACGATTTGCCACTCGCTCTGTATAGGGATCGGTCCCTGAGGAGGCACATGTTGTGCTGACTGGTCAGATATTATGCCCCAATTCCGTAGAGCCTTAAGTCCCTCTTCCAAGGTGGACACCGAGACTGTTTGACCATTGTGAGTGATCGATAAAGTAGCAGGGTACTTCCATTTATGTAAAATGTTGTGGTTTCTCAGGACTTTTGTGACGGTCAACAGATTTCTGCGGCGTTGAAGAGTGTGTCTAGACAAGTCAGGCAGCACTCTGATGGCGGCATACTGTTGTGGAATGTTTTCCTGTTTGCGGGAGACTTGCAGAATACGATCTTTTATATGGTAATAGTGTATTCTCATTAAGACATCTCTTGGCGTGTCATCAGGGAGGAAGGACGGTTTTGGTACCCTGTGGATCCTGTCCACTAGAAGATCTGATGCGGTTGCCTCAGGTATTAAGGTGGAAAACAGGGTCTGAGCGTATTGCAGAAGCTGAGAAGGGGGGACAGATTCTGGAACACCCCTCAGTTTGAGGTTGTTCCTCCTAGATCTGTCCTCGAGGTCTGCAATTTTATCTTTTAGCCATAAAATGTCCTCCCCTTGTGCTGTGTGCGCTTCTACCATAAAATTGTAAGATGAGGTATACTCCTCCATCTTGTGTTCCACCTGGTTCACTCTGCGGCCTAGCGTCTGCACTTCCCTCTGGCACTCAGTGATTCCTCTCATCATATCTGCCTGTAATGAGGAGCGCAGGGACAGCAGCATGCCCTTCATTAAGGTATCTGATACTGGTCTATCTGCTGTGGGGAAATCTTTAATAGGATCTCGGCCCTGAGTGCTCTGGCCTGTAGTGTTGGAAGGCCCGCTTACCTCCATGGCCGGATCGGCCTGTGGTCTGACTGGCGAGTCCCTCCGTTGCCGCGATTTAGCCGGGCTTCGTGTTGTGGGGGTGGATGGGCCCGAGGATTGTTCACTGGGAAGGTTGTTCAGTCAGGAGGGAGCCGCTGATGTCCCCGCTCCGCCGTTCCGTCCGGATCCCTGGTCCGGCCTGTCAGCTCGGGCGCCGCTGCCATTTTGTTGAGGCCCACGCGAGGCATAGAAGCTCGTCATCTTCTGCGGCTGCTGTGGGTTTTTTCGGTGCCGTGGCATCCTCGTCGTGCTCCACGGGGATTCGGCGTCTAGGTGTCAGTGTTTGGGGCTGCGGGTGGTGCTGGTGGGCTCTGATGTTGATGGATTATCTCCGGTGGGCGAGCGGAGCTCCTGGATTAAGCGTCCATCTTGGAGTCCGGTCGCCACGCCCCCTACTGCTTGTCCTTTGTTGTTAGGAAGGTGACGTCGGGGTGAACGGAAAGGTAGTGGAGCTACCCAGCTGTTTGACTCATCTATAAAGACTTCTCTGTCCATGATCTCAAGGAAGAGGCTATCTTCAACAGATGGTGCTGGTTTGTCATCATCTCGTGTTCTTTCAAACACTTTGCATCCTAGCTCATCTGTATCTTCAGATGAGGTTATGGCCTCCATGTAACTCTGAACTTTCTGCTGTTGTATTGGATTGACTAGTCTCTCTTTAATCTGTATCCTGTTGGTACAGGGACTAAGACATGATGTGCGGCCATTTTGCACCATGTTTGTTTTGTAGACATTCACTTTTGCCAGCTTGTGAGCTCCATCCAGACATACATCACCAATGATGACCCATCCAAGGTCAAGACGCTGTGCAAATGGTGCATTGTGTGGCCCATTATATTGCTCTCTGACCTTGTGCACTCTCAGTTTGTCTCTTTTAAGTAGAAGGATAATTGCAGCACCTGGGTCCAGTACTGGAATCTTGTCTGATATTTGCATCAGATGAGGGTAGTGACATGCAATTTCAGGTGTGGGTATCTCTGATCTATCATCTGGTATCATATTCTATGAGAGTGGGCAGAGTCAGCTGCGTTTTCCCATCTAATGACTCGATGATGTAGTTGTTTGCTCTTCTACCTGATGTCTCCACAACTCCTGAACATGTCTTCAAAGTATACGAAGTTGGACTTCCTCTGTCACCGAAGAGGTCAAAGAACTCTGTTCTTGCCAAAGATCTGTTACTTTGTTCATCTAAGACTGCATACATTCTGATTGCCTTCTCTCTGAGGCCTGCAGGATACACCTTGACTAAACATATCTTGGAGCATGATCTAGAGCTAAATGTGTTTGTGCAGATCTCAGTGCACTTTGAGGTTATTGCTGGTAATGCACTCTCTTTTTGCTCCCCACCATGATCTTCTTGGGTTACCGGATTCTCTGTTTTCCATGGTGCTGGTCCTGGGTGTAAAGCAGACAGATGGTTGTCATTATTGCATTCTCTGCATCGAATTGTCTTCACACAGTCTTTAGCAAGATATTGAGTTGAACCACAGCATCTAAAACAAATGCGCTTGTCCTTAAGATAAGATTTGCGCTCCTCTATTGTCTTGCATCTGAAACTGCGAGATATTCTCAGTGGATGAGGCTTGTTATGTAGTGGACAAGCTTATCTGGGTCCTCAATTTGCATTCCTGAGCATTTATCCTGGTTGGCCTCAAACTCAGTCAGTACTTCTGTCTTCCATACAGACACTGTTGCTCTGCCTTCTTTATTGTGCACTGAAGGTTGTTTCTCTGTTTTTACAGAAATGGAGCCTCCCATGTTCAAAAAGGCGAAGCTTGGGTCATTGCGTATTTTAGCTTGATTCACAATGAATTTGGTGAGGAAGGAGAAAGGTGAAAATGCTACCAGATGATCTTCCTTGTATTTTGATGCTTGCGTGATCCATCTTTCTTGTAAGCTGTAAGGAAGCTTCTCGATTACCGGTTTCACTCCACGTGCTGTATCCAAATATGAGAGGCCTGGCAGGTATCCACCAGCCTTTGCCACCTCCAGCTCTAAAAGTATGTCACCAAGCTCTCTCAGCTTCTGATTGTCTTTGTTTGTTTTTTTTGGATAATTTTCAATTTTCTTCAGACGTGCATCTTCAATTACTTCAGGTGACCCATAGCAGTCTTACAATCTCTGCCATACCATTGTAAGCCCTGCTGTCGCATCATGAACATGTACGGCCCTGATTGTTTTGGCTTGCTCAGTGGACTCTGGTCCGAGCCATTTGGAGAGTAGATCAAGCTTTTCCCTGCCTTTCAGATTTAAGTCTTGGGTGCTGCTTAGAAAAGATGACTTCCAGGCCCAATAGTTTTCTGGACGGTCATCAAACTTCAGAAGACCAGAGCTCACCATTTCACAGTGTATCAAGTATTTTGTCACATCTGTGGCTCCTGCTGCCTCAGGTGGGCATTTTCTGGGAACAAACACAGGGCATGTCTGTGGTTGGTAAGACGGTTGGGATGCTTGGTTAAACCCATTATAGTCGTGTGGTTGTTCTCGTTTACTGCAAGTCTTTCTGCTATTTTCCCGTGGAGGGATTATGTCACCATTCGTTTGATTTCCTGAAGGACCAACAGATTGGTCTCTGAGTATGTAACTACTTGGCTTGTTATAGTAAAGTTCTGGTTCAGTCTTGTAGAATCGAGCGATATAAAAGTTGCCTGCTGCTAGCGAGACCCTGGATGATTCTAATGCATCATTAGACTGTTGATCAGTGTTCATGTTCGCGTGCAATTGTACATACTCACAAGTGCGTTGGATTGCACTGAGTGGTGTCATCTAGGTATCTATCACAGAGTGCTCTCTGTACTGTTCTTCAGTAGCTCTCATGAGCACCTCGGCTTCAGCAAAGGCTGCTAAAGCTGTTTTTTCTTGCTTGATAATATGTAAAGATGCTGTTCTTCTAAGTCAGCGGTTCTCAACCTGGGGGTCAATTGCCGATTCGCCAAGAGGTCGCAAATGCTGGCCGAGATGGACCCGAAGTTACTGCCAGAGTTTGTCCATCTCGGCCAGCGAGATGTCACTTCCTGGAGAGGAGAGACGGAAGTGACTTTCCGTCGCCGCCATCTTGGTACTCTCGTCCGCAGTAAGGCTACACTTAGAAGTCGGCAAGCGGACATCTTTTTACACCCACCAAAGTCCGCTTGCTGCGGACGAGTGTACCAAGAGGGCTGCGACGAAACGTCACTTGCAGAAGCTGAACAACACTTGTGATTTTTGGTAAGTCAGACACAGTAATTATAAAAGCATTTTGCACTGTGTGTCACCAGGGCAATCAAGACAAGACGAGATTTTTTAAAAGTAAATGCTGACATGACAATTTTTTTTTTTATCATTACTATATAAACATCCCAGTTGGTTCCTCAAAAGTAGTTATTCCGTGCCAATGCTAGATACATGTTTGGGTGCTATACACATTGTATCTAGCACTGGCACGGAATAACCACTTTTGAGGAACCAACCGGGACGTTTATATATAAATCAGTGGTGGGGGGCGCAAACGAACTGAAAAAAATCTGGAAAAAAAAACATTAAAACGCCGCCACTGTGCCATCAAACGCAGCCACTGTGCCCATCAATTGTCGCCACTGTGCCAGCAACGCCACCACTGTGCCATCAAATGCAGCCACTGTGCCCATCAATTGTCGCCACTGTGCCAGCAAACGCCGCCACTGTGCCAGCAAATGCAGCCACTGTGCCCATCAATTGTCACCACTGTGCCAGCAAACGCCACAACTGTGCCAGCAAACGCCACCACTGTGCCATCAAATGCAGCCACTGTGCCCTTTAATTGTTGCCACTGTGCCAAACGCAGCCATTGTGCCCATCAATTGTCGCCACTGTGCCAGCAAACGTCGCCACTAGGGATGAGTGTAGTGATCGAGTATATTAATATATATTGGGTGTATAGATAATTAATATTTAGGTTATTATATAATGATGATGTAAGTACTCTTCCGCAGCAACCCAATTCTTCCAGAGAGATGCACTTTATTGACTTCCAACACAGAACAAAGTCCAAAGTCCACAGATGACAAAAAGATCCGACAGAGGAAATATAATTCAGAGACCCATATTCTTAGGCCTGTGTGTTCCCAGCCATGCACAGACAAGCCTCCCTCATACACAGACAAGCCTCACTTCCCCCAAACTATAGACTGAATGCCGTGTTATATTCACTAAATATTGAATGGCTGAGCAATTTGATTGGCCGTTCCAATTTAGCTTTAGTCTTTCAAACAGACAACAACCCCCAGCCGTGAACAGCCGTGAACCACCCCAATTTGCACTCCCGCATATCAACATCAACAAGTCCCCTTTAGATATATGTAATTAGATTAGATTAACATACCACCTGAATACCCTTTGAAATGTTCAAATAGACTTGCATAAGATTAACACATCAAAGAGTCTTCAGCTGTTAAAATTCAGTTGGACAAATCAACCATTCGGTCAACATTGACTGCATGTGTACATACACACAACAATGTCCCACATAAATCGGTGAACATATTACAACATATACCCCCACTTGGGTCGGTTCTAACTACTAGAACTGACCCATAAATCAAACAACAAAAAATATCAGTATGATTTAAGGTACTGGATGCTTTACAATGGCTCATATAAAATATGAAGTTGAAACTGGTTACATCTCTCTTCGCCAGCCTCTAAAATATCCCCATGAAACAGTTATTAGATAATATAACTTTTAGACCATGACTGGAAAAGGATTTGGTAAACATGAGTGGCCCATATAGCTGTTAGGCCTTATTATATCACATCAAGATCTTGAATATTGCGCAAAGACGAGCTGATGTCACAGTCCATTCTTCGGTCTGACTTCATCACATCTCTCACCATCTCACTGAAAGTAAACTCGGTATGCTCTGGGAAATCCAATCCACAAGTCCAGGATTCTCTCATCTCCAGGCTCAAGCTTTTCATTTTTAAAGATGCTTTTACGCAAACATTCTACTTTCATCTTTATAGTAAGAAGAACCATCAATGTACCAGCACTCACTTTCAAGGTCAAAAGGTTTGGATATGGCAGTAAAAACTGTGCTTCAAACTATTTTCTTGACATTCATGAGTCCATCTTGCAAGCATTTTACAATTCACATCTGCTTCTTTCCATTTCCACAATTTGAACAAAGATGACCGGGTTGTGTACCTGGATCATTCAGTCCACAATTACACTTGAATGGTATACCAACATATACATATACCCCCACACGATGGTTCAGATAGAATCAGCTTGACATCAGTGTTTATCAGATCTTCTATGCAGACAAAGCGGCAGTGGAAATTCTTGCTAGTATCTTCACCATGAAAGGTAGAAAGGTCTCTTTCATCCATATATGTCATAGCCTTTAGCATATTATAAACAACTGAATCAACAAAGTTTCAAATCATGACTAGAGTGATGAATTTCACTCACCCCTCTTATAAATTTATGAAAACCACCCAACATACTACAATTTATGCTATGCCAAGCCATTGTGCAGCATCTCACCTTAGATGTCAAATATATTGATCAATACGCATTATGTAATATGTACAGATGTTATGAAAATTATTTTAGGTTAAAATGCTTCTCTTTGGTTTTAAGATAAAGTTCAAGAAATAAAACATAAAGAAAAAAAAAAAAAATGAAAAGCAAAATATATCAGGAAAAGGGAGAAAAATTAAAAATTAGGGCGTTGAAGAAAAAAGAAAAAAAGGTCCATTGCTTGATGAATTTCGAGAGAGTCCATGAATGCTTTATAATTCCTTGTTGTCTATTCAGCATTTCTCCCATAATTCTCCCCCCCTAGACAGCAATTTCAGACTGTTCTTCTGCTATTCACATGCAAACCAGCATTTCCAGAAGTACCTGAAAGACAAAACTCTCCAACAAAAACTCATTAGCAAGGTCCTTAAACGTTGTTTGAAGTTAAAACAAAACACTATTTACACGTTTACAGTTTAGAGCTAATTCACCCCCACTGCTAGAGAAGTGTCATCTGCATTCAAAGACAGATCTGGAGAATGTACATCTTGTACCCCCTTCAACTGCTGTAATAATGTATCACGTTCCCCTCTCATCTTGTCATACTCAATTTTCAGGTGGTCATATCTCTGTTTTAACTGAGAAAACGGTATCCAAGTCTTGGACCTTCTCTTATTATTATTTTGGTCAGCTCTGTTTTTCATATTAATATCACCTATGTTTGACCCGGTGTGTCCTCTCTGGGTGTTATCATAGGATGTTATCTTCTGATCTTTATGTTCAGTATTTGTCCTAAACAATGTGGCTAAATCAATTTTGACAGCCTGCTCATTTGACTTTCTCCATAAATGGTCTGCTCTCAACAATATGTCTTTCAAATCATGAGGATTTGGGGTAACTAATAAAATATTTTGTTTGATATCTTCATGCAACGCATCTAGAAACATACTCATATGTATCAAGCCACCACGCTCAAATGCAAGATTATTACCGACCAATAATTCCATAATAGTTGCTATCCTGTGTGACAATTCATAGGGAGATTCATTTTGCATTTGTTGGATCTTTCCATGAATAGTAACATCAGAACGTACACCATACAAAACACATAATAATTCCATTAATATGTCCCTTGTCCTCAGAGGCTGAATACAGATTTGTTTAATTCTCATCCAAAGACCACTTCCTACAGAATGTTGCAAAACTCTTTCTAAGTCAGATGGGTTGAGATTGTACATATCTCTGACTTGCTGCACGTCACAAAACCATTTTAAAAATCTGTTTAAATCATGGTATGGAACCATTCCTATTTCTTTAAGAATTGCGTCTAATAATTTTGGTTTCAATGGCTTCATTACAAGCTGAACTTCACCTGTATTATTATTATTGTTATAAACTGTGGTAGTCACAGTGGGGGCAGCTGGTAATGAATTATCAGATTTAATATGAGGTTCTGTTTGCTGCAGATTGCTGAATCCAAGATTTGATGCATATCTGCATTCCTGAGATCTCTTCTCTAATTCCATAATTCTTAATTTTAATCTCTCATTTTCCTCTGATAATTCATCACAACGTTTAGATTTCTCAAGTAAAGCTTCTCCAATGGTAACCGCATGCAATTTTAAATTTACTGTCTCAGTGTCTGATTGGTTTTGTAACCTCTCACAAACATTGTTGCTATTATCAACTGCCTTCTGTAACTGGGTAATTTCCTCAACCTTATAATTCAAAGAACTTTCCATTGTTAGACAGCAAGATAACAAGCCCTGTATAATACAACCTTTTCTTTTACTTTCTGAAATTTTGCTATCAAAAACATTTTTCTCTAAAAATTCCTTCATCATCGTCCACGTCTGCTTACATTTTTCTGGAATTTC
Organism: Lithobates septentrionalis; assembly: GCA_037952835.1. Classification (NCBI taxonomy): domain Eukaryota; kingdom Metazoa; phylum Chordata; class Amphibia; order Anura; family Ranidae; genus Lithobates; species Lithobates septentrionalis. The sequence continues at coordinate 1,438,721 of JBBDGP010000525.1, read as the reverse complement.
ATAAGGACCGCCATGGCGCTTAATACATTTTAATACCCATCTGTTAACTTTATCAGAACTGACACTAGCTCCACACTGAGTAAGCATTTTGACTATATTACTAATAATTTAAAAAAAAGAAAATATTTTACTCACCGCATTAGTTACTCCTTCAGCTTCCAGTTCAGGTCTTCTGGTACACGACACAGTCCTTTTTTTTGTTGTTGTTGTTTCCAGTCTCCAGAGAATAATTCTGGGGTTCCCAACTTGTTTAAATTTGTAGACCAGACTCTTTTATGTCACAACCAGACATTAGAGTCACAGCACAGCTCTTGGTTCTTCATCAGACTTCTGTCCACCTCACAGGATTGTTGTCACCACCGACTTCTGTTACTAAGTCCGAAAATGCTCTTCTGGTCGCTTGAACGGCACCAGTGTAGTGATCGAGTATATTAATATATATTGGGTGTATAGATAATTAATATTTAGGTTATTATATAATGATGATGTAAGTACTCTTCCGCAGCAACCCAATTCTTCCAGAGAGATGCACTTTATTGACTTCCAACACAGAACAAAGTCCAAAGTCCACAGATGACAAAAAGATCCGACAGAGGAAATATAATTCAGAGACCCATATTCTTAGGCCTGGGTACCAGCCATGCACAGACAAGCCTCCCTCATACACAGACAAGCCTCACTTCCCCCAAACTATAGACTGAATGCCGTGTTATATTCACTAAATATTGAATGGCTGAGCAATTTGATTGGCCGTTCCAATTTAGCTTTAGTCTTTCAAACAGACAACAACCCCCAGCCGTGAACAGCCGTGAACCACCCCAATTTGCACTCCCGCATATCAACATCAACAAGTCCCCTTTAGATATATGTAATTAGATTAGATTAACATACCACCTGAATACCCTTTGAAATGTTCAAATAGACTTGCATAAGATTAACACATCAAAGAGTCTTCAGCTGTTAAAATTCAGTTGGACAAATCAACCATTCGGTCAACATTGACTGCATGTGTACATACACACAACAATGTCCCACATAAATCGGTGAACATATTACAACAATGAGCCGAACACCCCCCGGTTCGGTTCGCACCAGAACCTGCGAACGGACCGAAAGTTCGCACGAACGTTAGAACCCCATTGACGTCTATGGGACTCGAACGTTCGAAATCAAAAGTGCTCATTTTAAAAGCTAATTTGCATGTTATTGTCCTAAAAAGGGTTTGGGGACCCGGGTCCTACCCCAGGGGACATGTATCAATGCAAAAAAAACTTTTAAAAACGGCCGTTTTTTCGGGAGCAGTGATTTTAATGATGCTTAAAGTAAAAAAAAAAAAGTGAAATATTCCTTTAAATATCGTACCTGGGGGGTGTCTATAGTATGCCTGTAAAGTGACGCATGTTTCCCATGTTTAGAACAGTCCCTGCACCAAATGTCATTTTTAAAGGAAAAAATCTCATTTAAAACTGCTTGCGGGTTTAATGTCATGTCGGGTCATGGCAATATGGATGAAAATCAGTGAGACAAACGGCATGGGTACCCCCCAGTCCATTACCAGGCCCTTTGGGTCTTGTATGGATATTAAGGGGAACCCCGCACCCAAATTAAAATAAGGAAAGGCCCTATATACTCTGAACAGCAGTATACAGGCGGTGCAAACAAGACAGGGACTGTAGGTTTGTTGTTAAGTAGAATCTCTTTGTAATTTTGAACGGGTACATTTTTAACGTGTTTAGCTCCAGCCAAAAAATCTTTTTTAAGCTTTTTGGAAAACATAGGGAAGGGTTATCACCCCTGTGACATTTGTTTTGCTGTCTGTCCTCCTCTTCAGAAGATTTCACCTCATTTTTTGTCCCAATGAAAAATGTTTTTTGAAAATTTGGGTTTTTTTGTGGAACAAGGATTGGAAAGCATCAGTGGAAAGGAGAAATTGTTTTCCCATATTAACTCTTACAGGAGAGAATTTCCCTTCCTAGGGGTAGATTTCATCTCACTTCCTGTTGTCTCCTTCCGTTTGCAAGTAGGAGTCGTTTGTAAGTTAGATGTTTGAAAGTAGGGTCCTGCCCTATATACTCAGCAGAAATTTGGGCCTTAGGTGTTGCTGTGGCCACAACACTGTAAGCCCTCACAGGGCCCTGCTGTGAAATATTAGATCAAGAATTGTAATTACATGCCCCTGTTGAACAGGAGCTGAAAAATTAGGCCTTAGGCACTGGTGCTGGTGCAACAACACTGCAACCCCTCACAGACACTCTAGTTGGAACGCAGGAACGAGCCCTGCTGCAAAGTATTGCATCAAAAATTGTAATTACACGCCCCTGTTAGACAGGGGCAGAAAAATTGGGCCTTAGGCACTGGTGCTGGTGCCACAACACTGCAACCCCTCACAGACACTCTAGTTGGAACGCAGGAACGAGCCCTGCTGCAAAGTATTGCATCAAAAATTGTAATTACACGCCCCTGTTAGACAGGGGCAGAAAAATTGGGCCTTAGGCACTGGTGCTGGTGCCACAACACTGCAACCCCTCACAGGCACTCTAGTTGGAATGCAGGAACGAGCCCTGCTGCAAAGTATTACCGTATATACTCGAGTATAAGTCGAATTTTTCAGCACATTTTTTTGTGCTGAAAGTGCCCCCCTCGACTTATACTCGAGTCAAGCACTTTTCTGCAGCAAAAAATTTCATTTTCCGAACCGACTTTGGGGCCCCGTATCTCAGGGCCACTTGGTGCTAGAAACCCCAAATTTGCTATGCAAACCCAGTGGACCAATTATCACAACATATCCAAAGCTGAAGTTCCTAGCACTAAGTGGCCCCGAGATACGGGGCCCCAAAATCGGTTCGGAAAATGTCATTCTCTGCTGCAGAAAAGTGCTTGACATTTTCTGAACCAAATTTGGGGCCCCATATCTCAGGGCCACTTGGTGCTAGAAACCCCAAATTTGGTGTGCAAACCCAGTGGAAATGGTACCATAACATATCCAAAGCTGGGGTTCCTAGCACTAAGTGGCCCTGAGATACGGGGCCCCAAAACTGGTTCGGAAAATGTCATTCTCTGCTGCAAAAAAGTGCTTGACATTTTCTGAACTGATTTTTGGGGCCCTGTATCTCAGGGCCACTTGGTGCTAGAAACCCCAGCTTTGGAAATGTTATGGTGCTAGTTCCACTGGGTTTGCACACCATATTTGGGGTTCTTAGCACTAAGTGGCCCCGAGATACGGGGCCCCAAATTCGGTCAACTGTGTCTATCTGCAGCAATGTCATTTCGGGACCCTTTGGGTTCAGAGACCCCAAATTTTGGCTGCAGCTAGGGGGCATCTAGGAACCCTTAACTTCCGAGTTTGAAGTTCAGGGGACCTATGGCTGCAAATGGGCACAGTGAAGCATGCAAATGGGCACAGTGATGCTGCAAATGGGCATTGTTGACCCGCTTTTCCACTTACAGTAGATGTGCATTTCTCACCCTCGTCTTATACTCGGGTCAATAAGTTTTTCCCATTTTTTTTGTGGTAAATTAGGGCCTCGACTTATACTCGGAACGACTTATACTCGAGTATATACGGTACATCAAAAATTGTAATTACACGCCCCTGTTAAACAGGGGCTGAAAAATTGTGCCTTAGGCACTGGTGGTGGCGCCCAGAACCAAAAATGTTCTTACAAGCTATCAGCATGATGATTGAGGAGGAAGAGGATAATTACTCAGGGATAGTCACTCAGCATCAGCATAGGCAGTCTTTGAAGGGATCTGAGATTTCAAAAAAAATTATTCGGTTACATCAGCATCAGGTGCTTGGTAGCTGGTGGTGATCCAAGACTGATTCATTTTTATGAAGGTCAGTCGATCGACCGAGTCGGTGGACAGACGCACCCTGTGATCGGTTACCACGCCTCCAGCAGCACTGAATGTGCGTTCCGAAAGAACGCTGGATGCAGGACAGGCCAGTAGCTCAATTGCATACTGTGCAAGCTCTGGCCAGTGATCCATCCTCAAGACCCAGTAACCCAGAGGATTTTCGGTGGGAAAGGTGTCCAAGTCTAATCTTGCCCCTAGGTATTCCTGCACCATGTAAAACAGACGCTGGCAATGGTTGCTGGAACCGATCATACCTTGGGGCTGCGGACCAAAAAATTGTCTGAACGCATCGGTCAGACGACCACCTTCTCCACCGCTCCTTCTTTGACTGACCGAAGCCTCAGCAACACGTTGTCCAGAAACAGGAGTTTGTAACCTCCCAGTCTCTGGGAACGCGTTGCACAGACCTTTCTGCAAGGCCTCCCGAAGATGTTTCATCCTCTGCGATGGCAAGATAAGGTCCGCAACCTTACCCTTGTAACGTGGATCAAGGAGGGTTGCCAGCCAGTATTGGTCCTTCTCCTTGATACCACGAATACGAGGATCCTTACACAGGCTTTGCAGGATCAGGGAGGCCATGCAGCGTAGGTTTGCTGAGGCATTCGGTCCGGAGTCCTCTGGGTCACTAAGGACGACAACGTCCGCAGCCACCTCCTCCCAGCCACGTACAAGTCCATGTGTTTCTTGGGACTGATCCCTTAAAGACTGCTGCTGATGCTGAGTGCCAGGCTCCACCTCCATACTGACACAATCTTCCTCCTCCTCCTCCTCCTCGACCTCTTCCTGTGTGATTGGCGGGCACGCAGGAACACTGTCTGGATAAAGGGGGCCTTGAGAGCTAAGGAAGTCCTTCTCTTCCTGCCTCTGTTCTGCCTCAAGTGCCCTGTCCATTATTCCACGCAGCGTGTGCTCCAACAGGTGGACAAGGGGGACAGTGTCACTGATGCATGCACTGTCACTGCTCACCATCCTCGTGGCCTCCTCGAATGGTGACAGGACAGTGCATGCATCCCTGATCATGGCCCACTGGCGTGGGGAAAAAACCAAGCTCCCCTGACCCTGTCCTGGTGCCATAGTCGCACAGGTACTCATTGATGGCCCTCTGCTGCGTGTGCAGCCGCTGCAGCATGGCCAACGTTGAGTTCCACCTGGTGGGCATGTCACAGATTAGGCGGTTCTTGGGCAGGTTAAACTCCTTTTGGAGGTCCGTCAGCCGAGCACTGGCATTATATGACCAGCGGAAATGCACACAGACTTTCCTGGCCTGCCTCAGGACATCCTGTAAGCCCGGGTACCTGCCCAAGAACCGCTGCACCACCAAGTTAAGGACGTGAGCCAAACAGGGCACATGGGTCATTTGTCCCTGTCGGAGGGCAGAGAGGAGGTTGGTGCCATTGTCGCAAACCACCATTCCTGCCTTAAGTTGGCGTGGCGTCAACCACCTCTGAACCTGCCCCTGCAGAGCTGACAGAACCTCTGCCCCAGTGTGGCTCCTGTCCCCCAAGCACACCAGCTCAAGCACCGCATGGCATCTTTTGGCCTGCGTACTTGCGTAGCCCCTTGAACGACTACGGAGCACCGCTGGTTCCGAGGAAGAGGCCATGGAGGAAGAAGAAGAGGAGGGGGTGGAGGAGAGAGGTGTGTCACAATCATTAGCATTTTGGAGACGTGGTGGCGGAACAACCTCCAACACTACTGCACCTTGTCCTGCATCCTTCCCAGCTGCCAGCAGAGTCACCCAATGCGCCGTGAAACTTAGGTAACGTCCCTGTCCATGCCTGCTGGACCATGAGTCAGCGGTAATATGCGCCTTCCGTGAGAAAAAGTGGCGTTTGGGTACCTGCCACTGAGGAACCGCACATTCCACAAACTCACGGAAGGGGGCAGAGTCTACCAACTGAAAAGGCAGCAGTTGAAGTGCTAGCAATTTTGCCAAGCTAGCATTCAACCGCTGGGCATGTGGATGGCTGGGAGCAAACTTCTTTCGGCGGTGCAGCAGCTGGGGCAGGGAAATTTGCCTGGTACAATCTGACGTCGGTGTACCAAAAGCAGATTGCCCACAAGTACTTGGCTGTGACACACCTAATTCTACACCTTCATTCCTCTCACGGCAGGTCTCAGAGAGGACTGGAGGTCTAGTGGGGTTGGAAATCTCAGCTGATGAGGAGCAAGGAGAGATCCTCTTTGTTCTTTGGTGTGGGTCTTTTAGATACGCTTGCCAACGAACTGCATGGCAGGTCAACATATGTCTGGTCAAGCATGTGGTACCCAAGCGGGAGATGTTTTGGCCACGTGAGATACGCTTGAGACATATGTTGCAAATAGCAGCGGTGCGATCTGATGCACTCGTCTCAAAAAAGGCCCACACCAAAGAACTTTTTGAATAACGCGCAGAGACTGCAGCGCCCTGCACATGTGGAGCTTTGGGGTGTGATGCAGTCAATGTGCTGCCCTTAGGCTGGCCCCTGGAGGGCATCCTGCCTCGTTGGTGATGTGCCGCCTCCTCCTCCTCCTCCTCTCTCCTATCAGGTACCCACGTTGAGTCAGTGACCTCATCATCCCCTCCCTCCTCATCACTGGAGCAAACCTGGCAGTATGCTGCAGCAGGGGGAGCATGACTGCCAGATTGCTGTCCTTCTTGGGCACCCCCTCTGTCCGTGCTCATGTTACTGCCTTCATCGAGCTCAGTATCATCATCAGAGCCTTCCAAATGCTGGGCATCCTCCTGGAGCATGTACCCAACACTGTGGTCAAACAGTTCGAGGGAATCCTCAGGAGGACATGGTGGAGCTAGGGAAGGAGTCACTGATGACATTGAGCCGAGGGAAGAGGCCGCTGCTTTGCCAGACAAAGCACCCTGGGCATGGGTGAGAGAGAATGAGGAGGATGAGGACGGCTTGGTCATCCACTCGACCAAGTCTTCCGCATGTTGCGGCTCAACACGGCCAGCTGCCGAAAAAAAGGCCAAGCGTGTCCCATGGCCACGTGCTGATGAGGATGCACCGTCTCCACGACCAGCACTAGACACAGAGCCTGCTTGCCCTCTCTTATTGGCTTGTGACTGTCTGCCTCTCCTTCTTGGCCTTCCAGACATACTAATGGCCTGTAGCTGCACTAAGCTGGGATATATATATCTATATATATATATATATATATGTACTGATACTGCAGCTAGCAAAATCAACTGCTTGCCTGTAGTATGAGAACACCACCAACCTTCTACAGGTAGCTTTAGCTGAACACTGTGAGGTGGACGCACCCCACTAACTTGTAGGTTTAGCTGAACACTGTGAGCAGGACGCACTGTACTAAATGTAAATAGTCTAGCTGCCTGACCGTGGTACTAATAGGATCAAAAGAACACCAGTAATTTTCTTTAGGTAGCTGTTAATACTGTAACAAGACAAGCCTGCCTGTCAGTAGGAAGATAACAGAAACGGATCTAGCTGAACACTGTGAGCAGGACGCACTGTACTAAATGTAAATAGTCTAGCTGCCTGACCGTGGTACTAATAGGATCAAAAGAACACCAGTAATTTTCTTTAGGTAGCTGTTAATACTGTAACAAGACAAGCCTGCCTGTCAGTAGGAAGATAACAGGAACGGATCTAGCTGAACACTGTGAGTAGGACGCACTGTACTAAATGTAAATAGTCTAGCTGCCTGACCGTGGTACTAATAGGATCAAAAGAACACCAGTAATTTTCTTTAGGTAGCTGTTAATACTGTAACAAGACAAGCCTGCCTGTCAGTAGGAAGATAACAGGAACGGATCTAGCTGAACACTGTGAGCAGGACGCACTGCACTAAATGTAAATATTCTAGCTGCCTGACCGTGGTACTAATAGGATCAAAAGAACACCAGTAATTTTCTTTAGGTAGCTGTTAATACTGTAACAAGACAAGCCTGCCTGTCAGTAGGAAGATAACAGGAACGGATCTAGCTGAACACTGTGAGCAGGACGCACTGCACTAAATGTAAATAGTCTAGAAGATAACAGGAACGGATCTAGCTGAACACTGTGAGCAGGACACACTGTACTAAATGTAAATAGTCTAGCTGCCTGACCGTGGTACTAATAGGATCAAAAGAACACCAGTAATTTTCTTTAGGTAGCTGTTAATACTGTAACAAGACAAGCCTGCCTGTCAGTAGGAAGATAACAGGAACGGATCTAGCTGAACACTGTGAGCAGGACGCACTGCACTAAATGTAAATAGTCTAGAAGATAACAGGAACGGATCTAGCTGAACACTGTGAGCAGGACGCACTGCACTAAATGTAAATAGTCTAGAATTTAACAGGAACGGATCTAGCTGAACACTGTGAGCAGGACGCACTGCACTAAATGTAAATAGTCTAGAAGATAACAGGAACGGATCTAGCTGAACACTGTGAGCAGGACGCACTGCACTAAATGTAAATAGTCTAGAAGATAACAGGAACGGATCTAGCTAAACTGAATACAGTGTATATATATATATACAACACCTGGGATGCATATATATACACAATACACTGTAAGTGCAGCTAACTGACTGACTGTTCTGCCTAATCTATCTAACTCAAATCAAATGACACTGTCTCTCTGTCTATCTCTTTCAACTCCGGAACACACACTACACAGGGCCGCCGTGCAGGGGGCCTTATATAGTGTGGGGCGTGTACTAAATCCCCTGAGCCATAATTGGCCAAAGCCTCCTTGGCTTTGGCCAATTACGGCTCTCTGTTCAGGCGGCGCTGTGATTGGCCAAGCATGCGGGTCATAGTGCATGCTTGGCCAATCATCAGCAAGCAATGCACTGCGATGCCGCAGTGAATTATGGGTCGTGACGCGCCACACGAATTTGGCGCGAACGGCCCATATCTTTCACAATTCGGCGAACGGGCGAACAGCCGATGTTCGAGTCGAACATGGGTTCGACTCGAACACGAAGCTCATCCCTAGTCGCCACTGTGCAGCCACTGTGCCCATCAATTGTCACCTCTGTGCCCATCAATTGTCACCACTGTGCCAGCAAATGCCACCACTGTGCCAGCAAACGCGACCAACAAAAATAATTTTACTGTTGTGCCGCGTACACACGAGCGGACATTACGGCGGACTTTGCCCGGCGGACTTTTCGACGTACTTTCCGACGGACTTTGTGAATGAACGGACTTGCCTACACACAATCCACCAAAGTCCGTCGAATTCGTACGTGATGACGTACGACCGGACTAAAACAAGGAAGTTCATAGCCAGTAGCCAATAGCTGCCCTAGCGTGGCTTTTTGTCCGTCGAACTAGCATACAGACGGCGGACTTTTCGACCGGACTCGATTTCAACGGATAAATTTAAAACAAGTTTTAAATCTAATTCCGTCCAACTTTTGAGAAAACAAAGTCCGCTGGAGCCCACACACATCGAATTGTCCGACGAAATCCAGTCCGCCGGGCAAAGTCCGCCGTAATGTCCGCTCGTGTGTACGCGGCATTAGGGGTCCCCACAACTTGGGAAATTTTATCAAGGGGTCACAGGCACTAGTCAGGTTGGGAACCACTGTTCTAAGTGCTTCAGCTTTACTTTTAGCTTTAATCATATGATGTTCTTCATCTATGCAGCCCTGTTCTCTTATCATTTCCGCTTCACGTATTGCATAGGAAGCCAGTGCACGCGCGGCTTCTGCTTTTGCATGGGCCCTGGCAGCTGCAGCACTGGTGGATGACAGGTTAGAGCAGCTTGAATGTCTAGAGCTAGTGTGCTTGGACCTGGCAGATTCAGCACTAGCTGATGTTTGATCCGACTGATTAGAGACTCTGGAGCTTGTGCAGCGTGACCTGTTGGTTGGCATATTGTGTATGCTTTCCTCTGCTTGTGTATGCTGAGGGATGACTGGTGTAGTATCCTTGTCTGTGTGCTGCATGATGAAACAGATTATTTCTTTGTAATGTCCGTGGCTGTAGAGGTTAGCTGATGATGGGCAAAATGAATCCACTCTTCTTTTGAGTAGGCCCGCTGTGTTAAAAGTCTTTTTACTGTTCTGCCCTCACAATGTGTTCAAAGTACAAGGCTTGGCAGACAGCTCATAGCTTCCCAATAAAGACTCAGGAGGAAGGGCTAATAGTTGTAATCTTTACTGAGAATACGTTTTTTGTAAAACTGCAAAACACAAATTATAAAAATATGCATTAGCATTTAACTTTACATCACAAATGCAAATGCTACAATACTGTTAAGGCAATAGCTAGCAAAAATGTGGCCTAGCTGAATGAACTTCTTGACAGAAACATCCTACCAAACAAACAGATGAAATGTAGTTGAATTAGTAGAACATATACTAATTACCGTATTTATCGGCGTATAACACGCGCTGGCGTATAACACGCACCCCAAGTTTAGGAGGGAATTATAAGGAAAAAAATGTTTTAAGGAAAAAAACTTACATTTAAATGCCCATCAATGCAGCCTTGCACAGCGTCTATCTGCATGCTTGTCCAGTGTCATTTGCAGCCTTGCAGTCAGCAGCCTTGGTGTCATTTGCACAAAAAGAAACGTGAAAATAACTGCGCATCAAAAGGTGATTATAAGTAAATTATAGAAAACAAGCTGCGAAATCCTAAATGTGACACAAACACACAACAAAAACAATATAAAAATAGTGACTCGCGCTTTTAACAAAACACAGTGAATAAAAATGTGAAGGTGATCAAACATCACCTTAAACAAAATACAAATATGCATAAAGTCATATAACCAAAAGGAAAATGTGTGCAAAAAATAAGCAACAAAGGCTGCAGTAAATTGTGCAACAATAATTTAAAAAGTTGTGAATGTTAGTCCATATAAGAACACCCGAATATGTTGTAAAATCCAATTATAAAAGTCCAGTGAAGGTCCAAGCACTTAGTGAGCCCAGAAGGAAAGGCGTGACCTCTCAAGTGCGGATGGGCACCTGAGCTTGGATCGCAAATAGCCGAACCCATCTGCGCATGCGCGCCCTCCGTTCCTACCTGTGTCATGTGTGGCTCCATCAGGCGGCTCACCTAGTGAGCCCGGAACGAAAGACGAGACCTCTCTAATGCGCATGGGCACCTGAGGCCGCAACGATCTACTGGTACTTGCGGAATCTAGCTGTTCGTAAAGGAACTATCCCTTGTGCGTTGTACATCCTCCTATCAAAATGATGTGTGTCCAAATTCAAACCAGATAAGTTAAGTCCGGGCGGGAGCAAAAAAAAAAATTGGCCGCCCGGCATAAACCGTGACACACATCGAATAGAAAGAGAAAAAGAGGTCTAAGGGGACATTGGAAGGGGGACCCCTGGTGGCCGTCTTAAAAATTACATACCAAATTGTAAAAGTGTACAGATATGTACGTATGTAAATATATAAAAAATTATATAAAAAATTATAAAAATGTTTATATAAGTGGTAAATAAACCCTAAAAAATTTTTTCTCAAAAGGATTAGGTATAACCCAAATGATAATCACATACAAAAAAGGTCAAAAACGGACCAAAAAAAGTGCTCCCAAGAAAAGGGTACACACTGAAGATATAAAAAATAAAGAAAAATACAATAAAAAACATAAGCCAATATGGAGCAATATATGAACTATACGCAGATCTACTCATTAGTTAGTGCATCCGCATAGATTCTCCAATCACAATAGATCTCAATATTATTGTATTTATATATGGTTGTCCAACAGCATATGCCAAACTGGATGCAAATTCGATATGTTTAAAAAAAAACAGAAAAAACCTTTCGGTGGTCCGGATGTGTGAGGACCCAGAATAATGACTTTTACAGTGGTTTTCTTTTTTTCTTTTTTTTTGTAAATTACTTTTATTATAATTTCAATGTAAGTACAAAACAGAACAGAGCCTATTGGGCATACCCAGGCTCGGTCAACAACTACATAGAAAACAAAACAAAACAAAAAAACATACACATAGAATCTATATATATGTTCCTAACTAAACCATTGTATGCTCAACCACCTTTGCAGACTATTCAAAGCAGTCCTCCAATTCCATGTGTACGCTGCAATACCCACTATATTCATTTATGGAATGAGATGTGCAATATAGTAACATATTCAATTCCCCCCTTCCCATACCTATCGACTGAACAGCCCAGGGACTTTTATGAGATCAGGAACGCCATTTGAGCCATTCCCGGTTACTCAATAGAGTGAACTAATCATCAATCGAGTCTGAATTAGTAGACCGGGATTCCGTCCAAATATCCCATATTATGTGGAATTTTTTTTCACAACCACGTGACAGGTAAGTAGCTTTGTACAATGGTATGGCCGCATTCACCAACCTCTTCCAGAAATTTATTGAAGGTGCAGATGAGGCCTTCCATCTGAGTACTATAGATTTAAGGGCATAGTAAAGTAATAATCCTAGCAGGGTTCTGATTGCCCGGCGTGGGGCCAGTGGTTTAACGAGTCCCAGCAGACATACCTCTACAGACAATGGCACTGGAACGGTGGTGACAGTCAAAATAAATTTGGTTACCTCAACCCAAAAAATTGCAAGCTGAGGACAATTCCAAAAAATATGAATGAAATCCGCTGAGGCTGAGTTACACCTCCAGCAAGAGGCAGAAATAGATGGATAGATTCTATGTAAGCGCTCAGGCGTGTAATATACCTTATGTATTATTTTAAATTGGACCAATCTATCTCTGGCTGATACTAGCTGTGAGAAGGGGTATTCCCACATTTCTTCCCAATCTTCTGTGTCCAATGCAGGGAAATCTACCTCCCACTTTGCCTTAAGGTTTTCTAGTCCCGTGTGTACGTTAGGGAGTAGTGCCTTATATATGGAAGATAAGGGTTTAGATAGAGCTTCATCTCTGAGCAGAGTCTCTAGATTCGAGGTGTAAAAGGCCACGGAAGCATTTGCAAACTGAGTGTTGAAAGCGTGCCTAAGCTGCAGGAATCTAAACAGGTGTGAGTTAGGTAAATTATATTGTTGTTTCAACCTATCAAAAGTCTGTATTTTGCCTTCAAGACAAATTTGATTTATATATTTAATGCCCTTACATGCCCATACCCCAGGGTCGGGAATGGAACCGAATTCTGGTAATTGCGGATTGAACCAAAGAGGGCTATAAGGGGAAATGTGTCCAGAGGGGATGGGGCGTAGTGAATTTGCCACTGTCCACGCCCGTATTACCGCTCTCATTGCTGATGTAAGAGGGAAGGGAGCTCTAGAGCCCCGGTAAAGTACAGTGGGTTTCTTAAACTGGTACGTTTACCGCATATTATTCATGACATATTTGAAAATGAAGGGGGGAGGGGAAAAGGGGGGGGAGGGGGAAGGGGGAAGGGGGGGAAGGGAAGGGGGAAGGGGGGGAAGGGAAGGGGGGGAGGGGAGAAAGGAGGGGAAAAGGAGAGGGGGGGAAAGGGGAAGGGGAAAAAAGGGGAAGGAGGGGGGAGGGAAAGAGGAAAGAAGAGGAGAAGAAAAAGGAAATGACTGACTGAATAATAAGAAATTAAAATAAACTAGGCATTGTTGATGAAGGCATTCACGTTGGCACTGCTTTACCCAACAAGTCTCCACAGACCATCCTGTGATGAGATTTGGCACCCCGCCTTAAATTCTAGCATTCACGTCTCTGTCGATGTTCATGCCGAATGGCACATAGCTTTTAACTCTATAAATCCAGGACATTCCTAACTTGGAGATCTCCCTAATTAGTGAGCTGCCTCATCAGTGGGGTCTGCCCACAATGCCTACAAACAATGTGTTAGAAGGATCTCTTCTGTGGACCTGATCGTAATGTCTAGAAACAGGATGTTTATCATATCCTCTTCTTATATTCCCTATGTGTTCGTTCAGACGGACACGTAGGGCCCTTTTTGTCCTCCCTATATATTGGAGTCCGCAAGGGCATTGTAGGAGGTAAACCACGCCTTCAGAACTGCAGGTGATGAATGGTTCAATTTCGTGTGAACGCATAGTGCTAGTAGATGTGAATGCCGTGATCCGTCTCGATCTATTGACAGTAAGAGAACACACCTGGCATTTCCCACATCTGTAGAATCCAGTCAAATTCTGGAGAAAAGATCTGCTTTCCCGTGGGGGGTCCTGAACCGAAGGTTCTATCTTACTCCCCAGGGAAGCTACTCCCTTAAATACCACTCTAGGTCTCGATGGTAGGATGGCATTAAGGGTCGGGTCGCTGCCCAGGACATGCCAATGCTTCTGTATTAGTTGCTTAATCGCACGATGCTGCACTGAATAGGTGGTGATAAATGGTACAGCATCGGAAGCTTCGGCCCTAGGTTTAGGGGCATCAGACAAAAGTGCAGCCCTATCCCTGTTCCTTGCCGATTTCATGGCCTGAGAGAGGGAAAGCTGATCATATCCTTTTTCCAAAAATCTCTCTGTCAGGATGGATGCTTGATGATCAAAAGTGACTACATATGAGCAATTGCGTCTAAGGCGCAAAAATTGGCCCTGGGGAATAGCCTTGAGCCAAGGTTCGTGGTGGCAGCTGTCCACAGAGATATATGAATTTCTGTCGGTTGCCTTGAAGTATGTAGAAGTCACGTACCGACCCTCCACAATCTGGATCTTCAAATCCAGAAATTGGATGGTGTCTTGACTGGCTTTAAAATTTAACCTGATGCCTCTATTGTTGTCATTGAGGGTATTCATGAAGCTATGGCGTTCGGCCTCACATCCATCCCATAGGAGGAGAACGTCGTCGATATATCTGGCCCACAGGAGCACCTTTGGTCTCCTGGGAGCATCAACGGCGTCCTCCTCCCACTTGGCCATAAAAATATTTGCCAAACTCGGGACATATTTGGCCTCCATGATAACGCCACGGTCCTGCCGATAGAACTGGTGCTCGAACCAAAACTAACTGTGGCTGGCAGCATATTGCAAAAGTTCCATAAAAAATTGAATTTGTATGGGGGGTAGGCCAGAATCTCGGTTAAGAAATAATTCTACCGCCTGTAGACCCAAATGATGGGGGATGATGGTATAAAGGGATGATACATCCGCGGTTACCATCCAAAGGCCCTCCCTGGGGGCGATATTGGAGAGTGTGTTAATCACCTGCTTGGTATCCTTAATATAGGATGGTATCCTCCCAACCAACGGTTGCAAAAAATGGTCGATGTATTTGCCCACCCGGGACGTAATGGAGTCAATCCCACTTACGATGGGACGTCCCGGGGGCAAACCAAATCCTTATGGATCTTTGGGAGGTAGTAGATGACCGGGGTCCGAGGGGCAATCGGAACCAGAAAGCGTCTTTCTTTATCATTCAAAATACCTCTCCGAAGTCCCCTATCCACAATAGATTCTAGTTCTTTCTTATATTTGCTCAAGGGATCCCTGTTCAAAACCGTATACGTGTCAGTGTCATCCACAATGCGATGCATTTATTTCTGATAATCGCAACGATCCAACACCATAATCCCCCCGCCCTTATCGGCCGGCCTGATGACCAGAAATTTATTATTGCAAAGAGATTCCAGTCCAATCTGGAGATCCCTATGCAATTTTACCTTCTTGACCCTGATCTGCTCAAGGTCCCGTAAGACCACATCCCTAAATACACGGATAGCTGGAGCAAGGGAACCTGGGGGATTAAATAGGGAAGCATTTGACAAATTCGTATGTTGGTATTCACCACTTGCTGCACCCTCCACCCTATTGATGGGGTTAGATAACATGTATCGTTTAATGTTTAGTCTGCGTGTGAACTTATGCACATCCATGTAGGTTTGAAACTTTCTCAAGCTCCTGGGCGGAGCAAATTTCAAACCTTTATCCAAAAGTCGTTTCTCGGAGTCAGTGAGCATTTGTTTGGATAAATTAAAATTAAAATAAAAATACCTGAACCTAGGTTTTTCTTCTTTTTGAGTGCCTGGACTCGCCTCCCCCCTCTGGTTCCTCTTTTCGCTCCCCAGGATGTTTGGTGACCCGAGCGTCTCTGGGAAAACCCCAATGCTGATTGTTGCTCCCTCCTGGGGGACCATAAGATTGAGATGGGCCAGGATGGATATAGTCCCGTTGAGAATCAGTGGGATACTGGGTACCCTGATTCCTTTCAGGGTAAGTCTGTCTGTATCCCTCTGTGTTCATACCTCGATGTCCAGGGGTATCGAGGTCCGACAAAGGATAAAACCTATTTTGTGTTGGAACTGGGTTCCTTGGACCATCGGATGATTGATAATGTTGAATTGGTCCTTCATTATAACCCTGAGGATTACGCCTCCATGAGGGGTTCTCCCACGTTGATGGGGGAGGGGTATTATAAGGACGTGGATAGTGGTTAGGGCGTGGAGACTGGTAATACTCCTCCCTGGGATATCCAGATGGGCCTGCCGCGGGGCCATAATAAGGCCCAGCCCCAGGGCCCTTGGGTTTATTGTTAGAATTTTTAGGCCATACATCCCTCTTGGGTATGGGATAAGTCCCTTGTTTCACTCAAGGGGGGGCAGGTTCAGTAATGGCCAGGACAGTTCTCTGGGGCTGTGTGTCCATTCTCCTATCCTCCTCATTCTGTGCAGCCAGCTTCTTTTGCCAAATGAAAACAAAACCTGACTGATAGTCCTGTTTATCTCTATTGTATTTCTTTTTTTTTTTTTTTTTTTTTTTGCGTTTAAAATAAAGTTTATTGAAATATTGAGAAAATACATCAAGCAGGAGAAAGAAGAAAGAGCAAAACGCTCATCGTATACATGGTAACATAAAACAGCGAGTTCCCCTGAGTGGACTTTCCCGGCACATGCACAAAAGTAGAGAGTATAAAGGTATAGACTGATATGAAATATAAAAGAATATTTTTATTTAATAAAGAAATACATTTGTTAAAAACAGTGTGGATATCCTAGGTAACATAGTAGTAATACATGATAAGTATAGTAAACATCATACAGTAAGCAATGATGGGGTATACAGAGAGACTCTTTTCAAGCCCGACGCGTTTCGGGGTACTTAATGTTTTTTCAGTCCTTCTTCAGGGGCATGTTTGAAAAGAGGGGTTCATCTGGATAGATTGGAAAAAGTGGTGCATAAATCAGATAATGTAAGAGACTACCACTAGATATCTGTTTGAAGGTATAAATGATCAATTGATCACCTACCTGAGAGAGTTTCATTGGTTACTTCTGGAAAGGAGATTTATTAAAAGACCACATGAAAAGGCAAGGTGGAATGGTGGGCAGTTGTAATATGGAGGGTACGGGTGCTGTTCTTAGGCGGTAAGAGCTAGTTGCTAATAAGCAGCAATTTCCACAGGGGGATGTAGCAGTTCATCTATCCTGCCCAGCCCGGGCGCGCATAAGCCAAAGCGATATGCTGGGGTCGAGAGAGGCACCCCTAAAATTAAAAGATTAAGGTACCATGAGTATACAAAGGATTCGTTATAAATACCTTAGAAAAAAGTTAAGGGACAAACTGATGTAAAAAGAACTTACAAAATTTAGAGAGTGAGGTATGTGTTCAAAGTACTTAATGTACAAACAATATTTTTAAAGGCTCACTGCAAGGAGACTATACTTGGTATAAGCCAATGAGTATAAATTTTGTACAGCTTGTAATGCTCGGAGTCTTTAATATATAAACAGTGTTATAAAAACTCATTGCATGGGGAGTGTAAATAATAAATGCCAATAAGTACATGGTATATATGGAATATAAATAGTTGTAAAGTTCCAAGGTTAGGAATTTTAAATGGTGTTACCAAACGTAGCAAAAAATGCTACTGCCAAACAAAAACATACCAAGGGATAATACAGGGGTAAATGACATTTGGTAAATATATAGAAAGTAAGTCTGTTACTAGATTATAGCCGCATATGCTGTGTATAACTTTCAGAAAACACAGATGTTGTGGACTGGGAAGCAGCAAGATGATATCAGCGCATGGGGATATAGCTATGTAGATACAACAATGAGAGAAGGCATCATGAAAGTATGACAATAATCCCAGTAGTAGAGGTTTAAAAGTGGTGAAAAGATACCTTGAGTAGAGTGTTTACAGGTTCGGCCAGCCACGCATCCCAGCATCCGGCATGTAGAGCGCCTTGACTGGGAGTGAGTGGGGCCGGTTTAAATAATGGACGGGCTCCAATCAGCTGGCGTCGGAACGACGCACAGCTGTGTTACGGAGCCCGTCAGCTGGGAAGCCTCATTGAGACCCCCCGAGGTGAGGATGCGCGGCGCCGCCCCTACCGCGCATGCGTGAACGTCATGACATTGGGGTGACGTCGCGCACACCCGCCCCACCGACACGGAAATGCCTATCCGGCGAACTGAGCATGCTCGCCGGAGTGGCAATATGGAGGCAGTGGGCGTGGATGGAAAGACGCCCAGGTACCTCCTACAGCGCCGCCCTGGGAAATATCCTGGGCGGCTTTTCCGTGCCGGGCAATCGCTCGGGCCACACGCACCCCGGGAGAGGCAGGGGAAGGGTGGACCAAATACAGAGCTAAGAAACATATAGGTGTAAACTCTTAGGGAATAGAGATAATCATTACATAATCACCGCCCTGGGCCAGGGCAGTTGTATTAGGTATGCAGTGGAAATAAAGGATAATAATAAAGAACAGCACAAAAGAGTTCTAAATCCGTAGGGATAGGATATACTTATAGGCTCACCAGTACCTAATCAGAGTGGTCACTTTGGAGTGGGCAGGGACTGGAAAGCAACAAGTGATGATAAGTACTCAGCAGAAGCAGACATAATATAATATAAAGTCAATTGGCATTACAGAGATCTATACACTAAATCCATTGCAATCAAAACACAGTAAACATGACGATCATTACATGTCGTTATTATGTTATACATAAACATAACAGAGTTTTTTTGAACAAAGAAAAATATGAATCTGACCTTAATAAGGAGAGAACTTGACCCTCGTTAGGGGTACATCAAATAATGAGTTAGAGTGCACAACAGTGACTAACGAGAGGTATATTAACAAATAAGTGGTTCCTAAAGGGAACCCCCGAGCTGATTGTATAAGTCAAGCATGTGACCCCATATAGTTCATGATGGTGTGATTAGTAGTACATTGAATTGTTTAGGTATACCATTTATCGATGGTTAGGTGTCCAATGGGGACAGCGGGGGGGGGGGAGGGGCAAAAGAATATCACCCCACACCTAATGGTCACAAGGTTATAAGCCAGTAAGATAAAGGCATGTGAAACCGATAGCACGGCATGCCTATGAAGTTAACACTAAGAAAGGGAAGGGGGTCACATATGTGACAGAACGCACAGCTCAGTTTACATATAAAAAACAGCAAGAAAAACAAGAGAAACAACAACTACCTGGTATTGTCAACAGTTGGGAGAATAGAAAAAGAAATAGTTCCCTCAGTACAGGGGAAGAGAAGAGGAGAGACAAGTGACATATAGCTAACCTCTGTTGTTAAATTATAAACTAAGGGGGGAGGAGGGGCCAGATACCGGTGTTACTAATTATGATGTTATTTTTCCATTCCACCGGAGTTGAAACCTTCTAGGAATGGTTTAAAAGAGACGGCCTCGTTTAGGCCTGGAGACACCGTGGCCTTCAGTAGATGGATCCATTTTAATTCTCTCTGGAGTAAGATTTTATTCCAGTCACCCCCTCTGGGGCTGGGATGTATACGGTCCAAAATTAGAAATTTAATGTTGGGAAACTTGCCTCCATGTACCAGTGATACGTGTCGACCCAGAGGGAGATCAGGGTCAGCC
Organism: Lithobates septentrionalis; assembly: GCA_037952835.1. NCBI lineage: Eukaryota > Metazoa > Chordata > Amphibia > Anura > Ranidae > Lithobates > Lithobates septentrionalis. The sequence goes on along the minus strand of JBBDGP010000525.1, from coordinate 1,419,150 downwards.
GTTTTCATCGATACAATGTGTCTGTATGCTCTTCTCCAAAACTCTAGTTTAGTCTTTCCTATGTAAAAGCAGCCACAGTTGCACTGGAGGAGATAAACCACTCCAGTGGTTCTGCAGTTAGCGAAATGTTTGGGAAAGAATGTTTTCCCATTTGGGAGGGTGGGATTTTTTTGGGTCAACATGTATCCACAGTAATGACAGGAACCACAGGCAAATGTGCCCCTGTATTTACAATGTGTTCTTGTTGATTTAAACTCACTACTTACGATCTTGTCACCAATGGAAGTAGCTCTCCTGAAAGTGAAGTGGGGTTTTTCAGGCACTAGGTGGCCGAGGCCAGGGTCAAGGGCCAACAAGTGCCAGTATTTTTCGACTATTCTTTTAATTTGGTGGTGTTGCTGATTTACGTTGTGATAATACTTAATTGGTGTGTGTCTTTTTGTTGTTTAGTTGTTTGGAGGAGCATTTGCCTAGGTCTGTTAGTTACTTTTTTGAAAGCCTTTTTTAAAGATCTATGGGAATAACCACGTACCAATAGTCTGTCTCGTAAGGCAGCTGCTTCTTTTAGAAACGTTTCATTGTCTGTGCAGTTGCGTTTAATCCTGATATACTGAGAGTAGGGTATGGAATCAATCAAGGGTTGAGGGTGAAAACTGGCAGCATGCAGTATGGTGTTGCCTGCAGTGCTCTTTCTGAATAACTTGCTGGAAAGTTTACCTTGTTCATCCTTATAGATTTCAATGTCCAAAAAGGTTAATTGAGTTTTATTGAAAGACATGGTGAATGTCAGGTTAAATTCATTTTTGTTCATCCTAGCTATGAACTGCTCGAGTACATCCGGGGGGCCCTCCCAGACGACAAAAATGTTGTTTATGTATCGGTACCACCCCCTAATGTGGTTGGTGTATTGGGTGAGGCCCTCATCAGAGAGGAGGGCCTTCTCCCACTCCCCCAGGTACAGGTTGGCATACGACGGAGCACAACATGTCCCCATCGCTACCCCCTGCACCTGGAGGTAGTGGGAGCCGTTAAAGGTGAAGACATTATGGGTGAGGATGTACTCGAGCAGTGCAATGATGAACTCGTTGTATATGGAATCAGAACTTAAGTTTTGTTGGAGTATATGTCTAATTGCTGCCAGTCCACGTTCATGTGGAATAGAACTGTAAAGCGTTTCCACGTCAATCGTGACTAGGAGGGCTTGATCTGATACAAATAATTGGTCCAGGGTTTGCAAGAAGTGGCTTGTATCCCTTACATAGGATGTTAATAAGGTTACAAGAGGCCTTAGATATTCATCAATCAGTTTACTTGCGTTGTCACTTATTGAGCCAACGCCTGAAATTATTGGCCTACCAGGTGGATCTGTCAAATTTTTATGCACTTTGGGAAGTGCATAAAATGTAGGGGTCTTGGGAAAGTTGTTTCTGATAAAAGTCCAAGTCGATTTACTGATTGTGTTGTTCAGGAATGCAGAGTCTACCAACGTATAAAATTCTTTATTGTATTTTTCAACAATGGAGGCTGGCATGCGACGGTACCAGTCCACATTGTTGAGAATTTTTTTACAAATATTGATATATTGGTCGTTGTCCAAGACAACCACATTACCTCCCTTGTCAGATGGCTTAATGGTAATTTTGTTGTTAGAACTGGGTTCCTTGGACCATCGGATGATTGATAATGTTGAATTGGTCCTTCATTATAACCCTGAGGATTACGCCTCCATGAGGGGTTCTCCCACGTTGATGGGGGAGGGGTATTATAAGGACGTGGATAGTGGTTAGGGCGTGGAGACTGGTAATACTCCTCCCTGGGATATCCAGATGGGCCTGCCGCGGGGCCATAATAAGGCCCAGCCCCAGGGCCCTTGGGTTTATTGTTAGAATTTTTAGGCCATACATCCCTCTTGGGTATGGGATAAGTCCCTTGTTTCACTCAAGGGGGGGCAGGTTCAGTAATGGCCAGGACAGTTCTCTGGGGCTGTGTGTTCATTCTCCTATCCTCCTCATTCTGTGCAGCCAGCTTCTTTTGCCAAATGAAAACGAAACCTGACTGATAGTCCTGTTTATCTCTATTGTATTTCTTTTTTTTTTTTTTTTTTTTTTTGTGTTTAAAATAAAATTTGGGAAGGACAAAAATAGTCAACTGACAGCACCACATCCCATAATTATCTGTGAAGTAAAGACAAAGGCTAAATTAGCCTATACGGGGATAGGGGAAAAAAGAGATAAATTCCCTTTTCCCCTGGGACTTTTAAGGTGCTTCTTAACTCAATGATTGAACAATAATTTCCGTACCAGTTATAAAATTATTATTTTTATTTGATAAAGATTAAAAATATCTATGTCTCACACAGAAAGAAAGAGACATAAAAAAGCGCTTAAACATAAATAATTGGAACATAAAGTCATTAACATTATACAATGCTACATAAAGCAGCTACTTATAGGTGCCATAACAATCTGCCACTTGCTCTGCTCAAAGCAGAGCAAGTGGCAGATTGTTATGGCACCTATAAGTAGCTGCTTTATGTAGCATTGTATAATGTTAATGACTTTATGTTCCAATTATTTATGTTTAAGCGCTTTTTTATGTCTCTTTCTTTCTGTGTGAGACATAGATATTTTTAATCTTTATCAAATAAAAATAATAATTTTATAACTGGTACGGAAATTATTGTTCAATCATTGAGTTAAGAAGCACCTTAAAAGTCCCAGGGGAAAAGGGAATTTATCTCTTTTTTCCCCTATCCCCGTATAGGCTAATTTAGCCTTTGTCTTTACTTCGTGTTTAAAATAAAGTTTATTGAAATATTGAGAAAATACATCAAGCAGGAGAAAGAAGAAAGAGCAAAACGCTCATTGTATACATGGTATAGTAGTAGTACAGCAATTGTCAAAAATGGCTACATCCTATTTTCATTTGCCTTTATCTTAAAACATGAAGAAACCAGTTGCTATGGACTCAGGAGTTCTCGTCACCAGAGCCCCTTCTGGGAACTAACTGCTCTGGTGATCTGGGGATCTCCAAGCCCATCTCGCTACCCAAAGTGGTAAAATGCTTAGGGTAGAGAGACTAGCTAAAAGAAAAAGAAAATTAGAAAAAAAAAGGAATTTGTATCTATATGACATTTGAATACCATGTTGATAACATACTTAAAAGAACATTAATTAGACAAGGAGGCGATCTGGTGGGTCGAACTCTCAAGGCAGAGTGAACCTTAATCAGTTGGTCAGGACTGAACATACTATGTTTAGTGGTCAGGAGAAAACAATGTCTGAGAATCTGCCCTGAGAGCCACCCTGAGTCTAATAACCTAATTAATAGAGAATACCGATAGCCTGAGGAGACAGTATTGAAAGTAGAAAAAGCTGAAGAGTGAGAAAAGGAAAGAAAAAAGAGAAGAGGGGCAGAAGAAATAGGGGGGGACAAAAGGAGTAGCTAATCGTAAAGGATAAGGGGGAGGAAGTGCACAGGAGACCACCAGGAGAAGGAGACCGGAGGCCCTCCAAGGAGGAACCGCCCTCATGAGTTATCGATCACACATATAGGGGATGCCCAATGAGGGATGCCCAAGGTTCCCAAATAATCTTGAATTTGTCTAGGGTATCTAGAATAGTATTGGATATCTTTTCTTGCAACATTATCCAAGTAATTTTTTGTTTAGCTAACCGAATGGACACTTTCGGTGACTTCCAGGACCGGGTGATGGTCATTTTGGCACCCATTAGAATAAACCGGATCAGCTTCTGGGTATGTTTGGATATTTTAGGGATGGGACCATTAAGCAAAGCAATAATTGGATCCTGTTTCAGTGTACAACCACATGTTCTGCGGATAAGGGAGAAGATCTTGTTCCAAAACATTCTGATTTTAGGGCATTCCCATAGAATGTGTAAAAGAGTGCCCATATGATTGCAACCTCTGAAACAAAGAGGTGAGGTTTGCGGGTAGAATTTGGCCAGTCGGGATGGTACCAGATACCAGCGTGTAAGAATTTTCACCCCCGCTTCGTTTATAGAAGTATTTACCATACCTTTGAAAGAACGGACAAAGTTAGAGTGCCATGCATCTAGATCCCAGCTGAAGTCAAGGTCCCGCTCCCAGCTCATCATGTAGGCCGCTTTCTCTGTGGGTTCCGCTAGGGACGAATAAATGAGAGAGATACCTCCTCTAGTGTCTGAGGCCGAAGCGCACCATTGTTCATAGGGCGTTACTGAAAGATGGTTCTCACCACTCTTCCATAACCGATTCAAGAAATGTGAGAGTTGAAAAAACCTAAATTTTTCGGCTGAGGGCATTTCAAGTTTAGAAGTACAGTATGTTAAAGTGAGGGGACCATTAGAATTAAAGAATTGACCAATTCTATAGAGGCCCTTGTCTAGCCACCATTTGAAGGCTCGGATATCTAAGCCAGGGAGGAAGTTGTGGTTTCTGAAGATATGTGTCAAGTAGAAATGAGGGGTTTAAGCTTATGAAGGGAGTCACATAACTTCATTGAATGAGATAATGTGGGGGCTAGTATAGGGGGGCGTTTTTTGGGGATATTCCAAAGTAAAAAATCTAAAGTGAAACTAGGGACCGCCTCTCGTTCCATGTTCACCCAGTCTGGTTTGGGTCCCTTCATGTAAATTGTGGAAAATTAGCTCAGCTGCGCTGCCTGATAATACCACCATAGGTTAGGTACCCCTAGGCCTCCTTTCTTTCTGGGTCTAAATAGTACCTCTTTAGAGAACCTGTGACCTTTTTTATCCCAAATAAAGCGGATTATGGCAGATTGTAGGCGTTGAATGTGCGATTTGGGCACCGTAATGGGTAATGAACGAAAAAGATATAAAATCCTAGGTAAAAGTGTCATTTTGACCGCGTTCACTTTGCCTAACCACGAGAGGTTTAAAAGCGACCACTGGGTCAGATCGTCAGTAAGCTTTTTGAACATGGGAAGAAAGTTATGTTTAAACATTAGATCAATGCTGGATGTGAGGTTGATGCCGAGATAAGGGATGGAGGTGGAATTCCACGAAAATGGAAATTTACTCCTTAGAGTGTTAACAATGTCCTGAGAAGTGGATACATTGAGAGCGACTGATTTGGAGACATTAACCTTAAGTCCAGAAGCTAGTTCAAAGTCATGTAAAAGCTGTATTATGTTGGGGGTGGAAATTAGGGGGGATGTGATGAACAGGAGGACATCATCCGCAAATAAAGCGCATTTGTGAGTAGATTGCCCGCAACGGACTCCATGAATGTCCGGGTGTTGTCTTATCGCGATGGCTAAGGATTCAATAGCCATCGCGAAAAGAAGGGGGGAGAGGGGACATCCCTGCCTCGTTCCCTTCTGTATGGGAAATTTATCTGAGAGGTGTCCTTGTATTCTAACCTGTGCTTTAGGCTGATGATAAAGAGCTCCCAAGACATTAATAAAGTTTGGGCCAAAACCCCATTTACGTAAGATCGTGAAAAGGTAGGGCCAAGCTACCGTGTCAAACGCTTTTTGGAGATCGATGGAGAGGAGGAGACCCTCCTGAGGGGGTCCCCCATCCCACCCAGACCTCATTAAGGAAACTGCATTTATTGCTCTCCGTATCTGTTCTGGACCCTGTCTCCCCGGTATGAACCCCACTTGGTCCTTATGTATGTAGGAACCTATAAAAGAAGCGAGTCTGTTGGATAATATTTTCGTCATGATTTTTAAATCATTATTAATTAATGAAATAGGTCTGTAGTTTCTCACTTCACTGGGATCTTTACCTGGTTTGGGGATGACCGAGATGAAGGCCAAATTGGCATCAGGATCCAGAGGGGATGATTTGCTTAAGGAGTTGAAGAGACGGACCAGATACGGAGAAAGGGTATCTGTAAAGGTTTTGTAGTAGTGATTTGAAAATCCATCCGGGCCTGGGGCAGAATCTTTTCTAAGACCTTTAATGACTGCTCGGATCTCGGATTCTTGAAATGGGGATTCTAAAATGGAGCGTTGAGATTCAGAGATTTTGGGTAGTAGAATTTGCTCGAGAAATGCGTCTAATTTCTGTTGAGAAATTGGGCAATCGTCGGAATATAGGTTGGCATAGAATGATTGAAATGTTGTTAGGACTTTACTGGGATTTTGGGTGAGTGAACCGGACTGGGATTTTATTTTGGGTAGGGCAAAAGACCTATGTTTCGGGGTTAGTTTGGCCGCTAACTGGGGGCCAAATTTGTTCGCGCGCAAGTAGAAACTGCCACTGAGCCAATGGAGGTGCTTATCTGCATTGGATGTCAAGGCTGAATTAAGGGATAGTCTAATAGTATCAAGTTTAGAGAGAGTGGAGGGATTAGGGTTCTGTTTATGAGATATGCTGAGATCTTTGAATTCTTTCTCTAGCTTCAGGATGTCTACTTGCCGTTCTCGCTTTAATTTGGCAGAGAATTGAATCCGTTTCCCTCTAATTACCGCTTTGTGAGCGTTCCAGAGAGTACTAGGAGAGATATCCTCAGTGTCATTAATCAGGAAATACTCTTTAATATCCTTCTCTAATATGGTACAGTGGACAGGGTTAGATAAGATTTTTTCATTTAGTCTCCAAAGGCGAGAGCCAAGGGGAGACAACGAGTTGGATAATCTTAAGGTTACTAGGGAGTGATCGGACCACGGAACATCTTGGATAGAGGCATGATTAGCATTATGTATATCGGAGTTTGACATAAATACATGGTCAATTCTAGCATACGTTATGTGGGGAGCTGAGTAGTGTGTATAGTCCCTTGTTGAGGGGTTGAGTTCCCTCCATGTATCAATGAGGCCTACTGAGTGAAGGAGTTTGGCAATCTGGAGGCTCTGTTTAGGGTTTTTTTTAAGGTGAGGGATCCCCTGAACTGTTTTGTCTAGAATCTGATCAAATGTGATGTTGGAGTCCCCACCCATAATCACCCTACCCTCAAAGTGGGGTGAGAGTGTGGCCAGTAAGGAGGAGAAAAACTTAGCTTGGCCTTTGTTAGGTGCATAATATGAGATGATAGTGTAGAGGTTACCTTCAATTGAACCTTTGACTAATATATATCTCCCATCATTACCTTTGATAGTCATAGCGTGTGAAAAAGGGTTCTGTTTAGAGATTAGGATGGCAACCCCTCTTTTTTTCTCGCCAGCGTTTGCAAGGAAAAAAGTGGAGTATTTGTTGTGTAGAAACAAAGGGGAATAATATGAGGGAAAATGGGTTTCTTGGAGGAGAACAATATCTAGTCCTCTAGAATTATAGCTTTGAAATGCTTTACGTCTTTTGACGGGTGAATTGAGCCCTTGGGTGTTACGAGAGGCAATCTTGAGTGCCCTCTGTAAAGGAGGGGAATCAGCCATAGTCACAGGAGGAGTAAAACTGGTGCATTTGGTGCGAACCTACCCGGTTCCTAGTTGATGCGGTTCTGAGTCTGGGAGGGGGATCTCGCCGTCGCAGCGGAGGATTCTGGATAATGATGGTCCCCTGTGCACATTCCTGAAATAAATGAAAGGAGAAAGGAGAAGAAGAAGGAAAGAGGGGAGTGAGAAGAATATGAGAAAGGAAAGGAAGAATAATTAATTAAAGCGATCTAATAAATTCAAAAAATTCCAGGCGTAAGAGCCTAGTAAACCGAGCAACTGGACTAAAGAGTTCAGTTCAAGTCTAAGACCCGAAAACAAAGGGTCTCAGAAAAACAAGAGCAACCTCAGCCGAGGTTGTTTGTCTGATGTAACCAGTGGGAAGGTCTCCCCTGATCACAACAGAAGGATTGGCAATGCTAGCCCAGCCGAGCCGCAAGGTGTCATCCTACAAGTAATCGGGGAGGGGGAGGGAAGGCAGGAAGAGGGGAATGGAAGGGAAGGGAAGGGGGGGATAGTGGGTTGGGGAATGAGTCTATGCCCTGGGGCCCCCTGGACTCAGTAAAACCTCTAGTGCGGTCCATCATGAAAACATGGGGGAATTTTCAAAAAATAGAAATAAAAAAAAAAAAAAGTCAAACAACTCTGGTTCATCTCCTTTCATCTTCACCGAGAGGAGCTAAGTGAAGAGGGTTCAGATAAATACTTCTATTATCACGGATGGATATGACGATTCAGAAAGGGTGTACACAGTGTACACAATTACCCCTCAGTCAGGGGGAAGACCTGGGGGAAGACCTGGAGGGGAAAAGATATCAACACAGTCCTTGCAGGGCCGAGCGAAGACAAAGTCATCTGGGTGGGATGGAGTCACGGTGGCGCTTCGTTTGCTGTTTGTTCCAAATGGGAGTGATGGGGCTGCATGGAGGAGGTCTCTTTGAGGAACTTGGCTTGGACGGAGGTTCCTGAGGGGAGGCTTCTTGAGATATAAATCCTAATCTCAGGAGTAGATGTTCACCCTCTTGGAATGAAGAGAAACCATATGATCTTTCTTTGTGTTGAAACAGAAGGCAGAAAGGGAAGGTCCAACGGTACTTAATTGATCTCTGTGAGAGGATTTCAAGAAGAGGTTTTAACGCTCTCCTTTTTAGAATTGTAGTCTTGGAAATGTCTGCAAAGACTTGAATCTTGTTTCCTTGGAAGGATAAGTTATCCAGATTCCGAGATCTTTTCATGATTTCCCCTAGTGGGGTTTAACCACTATATCCCTCGGGAGCCCGTCCTTCTGGGTGGTTGCAGCGCTCTGTGGGCCCTGTCAATCTCTAGTTTGTGGTTAGAGATGTCTGGGATAAGTTCTTTCATGAAAAGCTTCACTGTGTCATGAACATTAGTTACAGCCTCAGGGATGCCTCGAATGCGGAAGTTACCTCTCCGGTTACGATTTTCTAAATCGTCGATCTTCCCTAGCGCAATATCGAGTTGGTCCTGCATCACTTGAAGGCAATCAGTATTCTGGTTGGTGCGTGCAGCAGTATGATCTACTGCTTGTTCGATCATATCAATGCGGGCCCCCAAGCTCTGTAAATCCGCCTTTATGGACGTGGTGATCTGCGTGGCATTCTGGGCCAGGCCTGTAGCCAGCATATCTGAGAAACAGTTCAGGAGTTGGGCCATGCCTATATGGAGAGTGATGGATGAAGGGCGCATGATCAAGCTCACATCAAAACATATAAAATTTATTTCAGAGGAAATAAAGAGCAAATAAAAGCAATTGAATAATACCAATACTACGTATCATGCAAACAGGTGACAAAATGTAAAAGACATGAAAAATTAAAAATGGGTTAAAAATATCATGAGCCCATGTTAAGGCGGGTGTTTAGAGTTGGCTAACGCGTTTCGAGGATAACCTCTTCATCAGAGCCTATTGAGAACCAGGGTGCAGTCTCTATATGCCAGTAGGCCAAAATATGTACATCAACATGATGGCTAGTTGGAAAAAACGGCCTGAAATGGAAGATGCGATTTTCTGTGTTCCATACCAGTCCACGTTCAAGCGTTCTATGTGATAATAGATGGTGTGTGGGTTCTCCTTTAAGTTTGTAGAGAAATGGTTATGGGGTGGTGTGGACCTGTCACGGGCTGGGTGGAGGGGAGATCTTTTGACCTGTATACTCCTGGGAAGGTGCTGTCCAGTAAATGGAGGATGGAGGGGGGTGAAGGTCTCATGAGAGAATGCTGCAGCCGTGTGTGTCCGCAGCAGTCTCTCTGTCTCAGGTGAAGACTGCTGCGGACACACACGGCTGCAGCATTCTCTCATGAGACCTTCACCCCCCTCCATCCTCCATTTACTGGACAGCACCTTCCCAGGAGTTGTAAGAATCGATATAATTATTAATATTATATCTGTGTATTAATTTGTCTAGTCCCTATAATTAGTTGGCCTTGTAAACTCTGAGCACATGCTGTTGTTAATATCACAATAATACCAGGTTAGCTATGAAACTAAACACACGGTGCTGCTAGTAAAACAAGTTACATTTATTTCCCAATAAAAATAGGAATGTATTAAAACAGCATAATTAGGAAAACTAACATAAAGATACTACCAGAAATTACAATATTACAAGGCCTACACTCATAACACAATACAAGAGTGATACTTAGCACATCCTCCTCGGCTGGTCCTCTGGTCTTCAAGAGACTGTTTCTTTAGCCCACATTCCTTTTAACAAACATACCTCATCCAGACCCCCCCCCTTTTGCCTGCCCAACTTTGCCTTTGGACGAATCACAATGTCTCTGGGGCGTTCCCAAATAGGCCCTTATATGGTTCATTTTTGTCCTCTGGAGGGCAGTGTTGGTCCATGAATTGCCATCGTCCGACAGATGTCAGGTTTCACACACACCTGGGCCCTTGATCTCCTGTATCTAACCTCATCCATCATCCCTGTCAGTTTATCTGCCTTTGAAGCCTGGGTGGATAGTAGCTAATCAGGAAATTCCCATAGACAGATCGGAGCCAGCATTGTCATGCGCAATGGGAGCTAAACAGGCCACATCCTGTAATCCCGGAAGTGTGACATTTTTTAGCCTTTTCAAAAACCCTGTGAGTTTTCATCTCTTATGCCGCGTACACACGAGCGGACTTTACGGCGGACTTTGCCCGGCGGACTGTATTTCGTCGGACAATTCGATGTGTGTGGGCTCCAGCGGACTTTGTTTTCTCAAAAGTTGGACGGACTTAGATTTGAAACTTGTTTAAAATTTATCCGTTGAAATCGAGTCCGGTTGAAAATTCCGCCGTCTGTATGCTAGTTCGACGGACAAAAAGCCACGCTAGGGCAGCTATTGGCTACTGGCTATGAACTTCCTTGTTTTAGTCCGGTCGTACGTCATCACGTACGAATTTGACGGACTTTGGTGGATTGTGTGTAGGCAAGTCCGTTCATTCAGAAAGTCCGTCGTAAAGTACGTCGAAAAATCCGCCGGGCAAAGTCCGCCGTAAAGTCCGCTCGTGTGTACGCGGCATTAGGTATCGTAATGAAATATATGTACAAATACGATATTCATGTTGAATTCCAACATATGCCGCTTTGCGCCTGAAGGGCGCATACCAGCCTTCTTCAGACACGGCTCCTATTGAACAGCCATAACTGTCTTAACGTGTGTTGCTCCCCAACATGTGCTTCCGAACCAGTACCTATGGGACAGTCCTTAACTGTGGTAACGTATTGCGGTTTTCAACAGGAACATCTATGGAACAGTCCATAAGGGTCTTGCTGTGTGTTGCGCCTCTCAACATAGGCCTCGGAACCAGCTCCTGTGGAACAGTCCATAACAGTCTTAACGTGCTGTGTTTCCCAACACATGCCGCTTTGCTACTGGGTGACATACCAACATCATTCTTCCGTGACAGCTTCCATGTCACCACTCTGTGTCTTCTTCTCTCCGATATCTTCAGGACGGGGTGCAGTACAGGCAAGGGGTGTCCATTCACTCACCATTCATCAACACACATTCAGAGCAACCTATCAACCAGCTTTCCGATAGAGTCTCGAGGAGTGCCTCTAGCCCATGTTATTAGCCTAAAATACATCTTTATCACACTATACCATAACATGAAATCAACCCATTACCATAATATATACATATATATACCTTTGATCCATCAGACTACACATCCCATTCCCAACCTCCTATACCTCCTCACTGTAGATACGGGCCGGGATTAGGCAGGTTCGCTCACAATGGCCTTTCCTACCACAATTCTGGCACGTCAGTGGTATTTCAGGGTTCTGAACTGGCAGCAAAGCCTCTACCATGTATGAAGAGACCTTACCATCAATTCGTCCCTCCACTTGTATAGATAAATGCGAGACTTTCCTATACAAATGTCGAGTCCAACAACACATACCAACTTGAACCAATGATGAAACTGCAGCAATAATGAGTAATATTACCACGGGATGTATCAAATAATTCAAAATACTGTTGGCCTTACTGGAATGTCCGAATATTACCTCCCACCAAGACCCTCCCACATCATATTCTAGTTGATGTACTACCTCCTTTATTACATTCTGGTCATGGTAGATGGCTATAGTAGCATTAGCTCTCTCTTGCTGCAGCATCCTCATAAGGCTCTCATCTCTATCCCAATCTGTTAACCATTCCTGTATCTTCCTTCCCATACCAAGGTTCAGGGCTCTCAGATTAACAGGGCGGTTCTGGTTGACATCCACAGACAGATTGGCCATATGCGGTACCACATAATTCCATTCCTGTGTCTGGATTTCAGAGACACCGCCAAGGGTACACCATGCTCCTCTAGCTATTGTCAGGTTCACAGAACCTCCTAGTTCCATGACCAACGATACATTAGTATCCTTCAGGACAAAGAAACAAACTCTCCTATGTCCCAAATAATACACCGGTGTTCCCTTTGAGGCAATGTTCTCGCCATCCAGAACACAGAGTGATGAATCTTCCCAACATTTCTCATCCACCGCCGTGTATTGACCTGGCATACAAAGGATATCATGGTCCTGCCTCCGACAGAGGGAAATATCAACCTGCCTCCAGCTCCTGTCCTCTCTGATTACATGTGGGTAAGTTAGCCTCAGATGCAACAAAGTAGAATCCCCAGTGAGCAAGCCCATCGATATCACCGAATACACAGATTGAGTCTGCACTTCTGTATATGGGATCAATGAGGAAGCGTAACATCTCTCATAATCCAAATTAGTACAGCCTATCCAGGCATTCGACCACCAACTTGGATTAGTGTAAGAGGTGCTTTGGTAAAATCTTACTGAGCTGTGATGCCAACTCATAAGGCCACTGTCCCTCATAAGGAGGCTGTACAATCAGCTCAATGCTGGTTGACACTTCCACCTGCCACTTTGTGCACGCAAGAGCCAATGACAGATTCCTGTCCTATACCATCACATTCTCTACCAACCTCTCAACATGGTTGACAAAATCTTGAACCACTTTAACCTGGGTATATATATGACTTTGTTGAATGTTATTAAGGATGCCACCAATCTCTCTGAGTAACAAAGCCCCGCTTATTCTCTGAAGCTATGGCTGCGAGTTTGTTCCTCAGGAGGCCGATGTCCACCCCATTAACAACACCCATCCCAGCTCCTATTCCCCCAGTATAGTGCTGAATACATCCCTCCTCTTTCGGGTTACTCCTCAGAAACACGCGCTCTGCATGAACCTCATTCCGTGTCCGCACATCTCTGGAAGCAAGTCACTGGTACAATGATCGCACTTGATTCAGTGTATACTCAGCACATATAGGGTAATAGGTTTTCATCAACCACTGTGAGATGTTGCAGCTCCATGTGGTGAAGGCATGTACCCTGGTAGCCAGTGTTTGTTCCCTTTATCTAACGGAGCGTGCTCCTGTGTGTATTCACTGGCCTTCCCTGTGCCGGGTTTCAACCTCTCAGGTGAGACATCAGCCAGGCGTATCTCCCCATACAAGGAAATATTCACCCCATTGATGTGTCACCTGGCCAACCTCTAGTCTGGCCAATCGACACCTTATTATGTATAAGCGCCAGTCACCTGGGCACCTGCACCATATTATTTCCGTTATGTCAATACATGTCATACATTAAAAACCTTTCATTCTTTCAATTCCTCCCTTCAACAAAAAACATATATTTCACATTTCATGTTCTGACGGATTGGATGTGTATATTCCTTCCCCAACCTCCAACCCATTGCACATGTATTAATAGCATGTTTGCATTCTTCAGGAGAGACTCCGGCAAAAATGCTTCACAAGTCTCGTTGATGGGCAAAGTCCTTCAGATCCAGCATTAGCCCTAAATTGTCCCTAAGCAAAAACAAGTATTAAACTGAATCTTTTCGTTTGTCCCTTCTCTCCTGTTTATCAGAACAAATTTGCGGTGTAATATGGCCGAAACAAACTGCCAACCAGATGAACATCTGTTATCCCTGTTCCAGAGACCTCTCCAATCACGCTTCACCAGGACTCTGGAAGTGAAAAAAACAAGAGCAGAATCAAATTCTTATCCATAATATCTGCTCGCTTACTACGTTTACTTATAGTTCCTTCCTTGGAACCCAGGAACTTTAGTATTCCTGGTTTCTGCAACCCTGACCAACCTATCAAAACAACCATGACCTCTTTAGGCTGAACCCACTCTAAAACGGATCCCCATGGTATGATCAACAATTTAAAAACAAAACGAACGTCAATGTTGACTCTCAAAAATTCTCAATTTAAGCATCAAAAACACAATGCATTATCTGTATTTTCAGACCTATGCACCAACCCCCTTTCAGGTGGACAAAGTGTACACCTTGTAACTTTTTCCACCTGAATGAACATAAAACAAAGAGAAAAAACAAACTCCAGAAGCTAGAATGGCTTCCTACCAACAACTCTTGTCTTAAATCAACAAGATGCATTCAGCTGCAGGACATATCCCATGACCATCTATTCAGCTGCTAATTGACAGAATAGCCAATTACCCCCCTTTCAGGTGGACTAAACAATAATTTCTCCACCTGAACAAACAAAAATAAAATGGATGACTAAACAACTACCAAAAATATTTAAAAAATGTAAAAAACTTAATAACAAAAGAAATTAAAATTCTGGCCATTATCACACAAAAACAACATGACAAGACAACCACCATAAGACAATGACAAACACTCAACTTTTAACTAAAGACATCCATGGATTTTCCTCCTGAGAAGAGTAAGTGCTCATTTCCATCTGAAAGACAATTAGTTAATGGGAAAAACAAAAAAACAAAACATCTGTACGTCATCACAACATTTGTAACTTCACTTGTAACACTTGAAACCCCTAATGCCTGACTATTGTTTATCTTACTTGTTTTCATTGTTTGCAAACAATTACTAATTAATGAGCTCATGGTACCATTTGATAATCGATTATGCCTTTACCATAACCTAACCCCTGTTTTGCTAAATGTGCCCACTGTTGTTCTCTCTTTGAAGAACCTGCAAACAAACACAGACATTAGTATCCAAACCAGTTTTATCTTCTTCCAAGGTCTCTGGAAAAAGGAACACAAAGACAGTGATTACACATAATTATCACGATAATTGACTTTTTAAGTCCCCCAAGCCTTTTCCCATTAATTGTACTGTAGGGGAACATTTGCTATGTATAAGGTTTAGATATGAGCGTCGTATTTAAATAAAATATGGCAAGGAAACATTGACCATAAAATTCTTAGCATCCATGCAGCTCACTAAGTGCTGCCAACTTTGTTTTCCCCAGTGCTACATTTGAATAACCATGCAGCTACCTCCATTTTGACTCTACGTAACTGTTGTCCATATTGGCGATCTTCAGTCTGTAGTCTCCGCATTTGGGTCTTTAAAGGGAAATGGGTTCGATTACTACGGCCTCCATGCTTTGGGTTGCTACCCCATCGGGCAGAATACACTTCACAATGCCTTGGGGTCGTTTTGGGGTACTGCGATCTTCTTTTGATACCATTATTCGCCGCCCAACAATACTTAGCGATGTGACCCCCCCTTTTACACAAAAAACATTTGAGGGCTGGTCTCTCTGTATAGGCCCTTCTTTGAGCATACGGCAGTGGAAAATCACATTGCTGGACATTATTACTACGATTACTATGCTTGGAATAAGCAGACTTTATACTTTCATCATCTGAGGAGTCATCAGAAGTTTCAACTCCTGAATCACTTTCAAGCACAGTTATCGCACTTTTATTTACATCTCCACCATTGATTTCTGTCTTAGCAACATCACTTGCAGCAATAAGAGCGTCTGTTTTTTCTGCATGCTTCACTTCTATCTTTGCTGAGCACTGCGCATGTGCGGAGGGTACCTCCACCATTGCACATTCAGCTTTTGCATGTTTAGAGGATAACTCCATTATGGCTGCCTGTGAACCCTGTAATTCCTCCCTGAGCAGTGTGATAACATGCAAATTCTCAGCCTCTGTTTGATTCAATGAAGCGATACATTGTTCCTTCAACATACATGTTTTTTCTAACTCATCTAATCTCTGTTCCAATACACACTTCTCAGTCACTAATTGTTGAATGTGATCAGCAACATTTGCATCTGCTTTTGCAACCATTGCCAATATATTCTCTGTTACACTTTGTACCTGTTCAAATAATTGTTTCCTCTCACTATACCATTCTAATTCTTTTTGTTCAGCAATGTCTTTCATCTTCACCAACATGCATATGGCATTGGCAATTCTCTGTTTCTTGCGTTTTTTGGAAGATTTTTTATGCTTTATGGCATCATTATGGGTATTGCATTGTTTTAATAGGTCATTGTATTGGTGTGTTAATGCATTCTTTTGTATAGACTCAAATCTAACACAGCCATACTTGTTAACAAATTCTTCAATGGCTTCCATTGATATGCTAATTCGCACCTAGCTATACTGAAGTTGCTTACACAATGCCCACAGCTAGACAACAAAACACACACAGATAAAACTGTTTGAAAGGAAACTTTGACTTGTAGTTCCACAATCAAGAGCAAAAAAAGAAAAAAAAAAAAAACAAAAAAAAAATATCCAAAAGCCGTTTAAAAACAACTTTCCTTGCAGCTCTACAGCTTGCAAAACACCAGGCACACTCTTAGTCAATGCCTTATTATATTCCCACTGATTTCTAAACCTTAGATTGCAGGCCACATTGAACTTCTGTTGGAACAGAGCGCTATTTCACACTCACGTAGGGACCAAATAAAGAATACACTAGTAATGAAATTAATAAAACAAAAAAATAAAATGAAAAAATGAAAATCAATAAAAAAAATGAAAACAAAAAATTAAAAATTAAAAAAAAAAAAAATCTATATTTCTCCCACTTTTTCCTCAAAGATGTGTGGTATATCCTGTCAATCTGCAGGCTATATCAGTGCCAGGGATGATCAATCCCTTCACTCACCAGTACCGTTTACTGGCTACAGGCCTAAAACACACTAACGATACAAACGTTTAACAAATATACATATATCAGCCGAAGATCTCACCAGGTTCTACGCGTCCGTCTCCCTGATGAAATATTTCACAGAATCTTCATGACCATCCAAGCGTGGTTTCAGAATTCGCGAGCCAGCGCCAATCTTGTCCACACTAGAGACGATTTCAGTTCTGGGTGTATTTGAGGATTTATGCTTGCTTACAGGGTCTCAAGACAAAAAAAATACATCAGGTTTTTGTGGATTCTGTGTAAAAATAAAATTCCACAGTCTGGGGTGCCAAATGTAAGAATCGATATAATTATTAATATTATATCTGTGTATTAATTTGTCTAGTCCCTATAATTAGTTGGCCTTGTAAACTCTGAGCACATGCTGATGTTAATATCACAATAATACCAGGTTAGCTATGAAACTAAACACACGGTGCTGCTAGTAAAACAAGTTACATTTATTTCCCAATAAAAATAGGAATGTATTAAAACAGCATAATTAGGAAAACTAACATAAAGATACTACCAGAAATTACAATATTACAAGGCCTACACTCATAACACAATACAAGAGTGATACTTAGCACATCCTCCTCGGCTGGTCCTCTGGTCTTCAAGAGACTGTTTCTTTAGCCCACATTCCTTTTAACAAACATACCTCATCCAGACCCTCCCCCTTTTGCCTGCCCAACTTTGCCTTTGGACGAATCACAATGTCTCTGGGGCGTTTCCCCAATAGGCCCTTATATGGTTCATTTTTGTCCTCTGGAGGGCAGTGTTGGTCCATGAATTGCCATCGTCCGACAGATGTCAGGTTTCACACACATCTGGGCCCTTGATCTCCTGTATCTAACCTCATCCATCATCCCTGTCAGTTTATCTGCCTTTGAAGCCTGGGTGGATAGTAGCTAATCAGGAAATTCCCATAGACAGATCGGAGCCAGCATTGTCATGCGCAATGGGAGCTAAACAGGCCACATCCTGTAATCCCGGAAGTGTGACATTTTTTAGCCTTTTCAAAAACCCTGTGAGTTTTCGTCTCTTAGGTATCGTAATGAAATATATGTACAAATACGATATTCATGTTGAATTCCAACAGGAGTATACAGGTCAAAAGATCTCCCCTCCACCCAGCCCGTGACAGGTCCACACCACCCCATAACCATTTCTCTACAAACTTAAAGGAGAACCCACACACCATCTATTATCACATAGAACGCTTGAACGTGGACTGGTATGGAACACAGAAAATCGCATCTTCCATTTCAGGCCGTTTTTTCCAACTAGCCATCATGTTGATGTACATACAGTGGCTTGCGAAAGTATTCGGCCCCCTTGAACTTTTCAACCTTTTGCCACATTTGAGGCTTCAAACATAAAGACATAAAATGTTTATTTTTTGTGAAGAATCACCAACAAGTGGGACACAATTGTGAAGTGGAACGAAATCTTTTGGATTTATGAAACTTTTTTTAACTAATAAAAAATGAAAAGTGGGGCGTGCAAAATTATTCGGCCCCCTTGCGTTAATACTTTGTAGAGCCACCTTTTGCTGCGATTACAGCTGCAAGTCGCTTGGGGTATGTCTCTATCAGTTTTGCACATCGAGAGACTGAAATTCTTGCCCATTCTTCCTTGCAAAACAGCTCGAGCTCAGTGAGGTTGGATGGAGAGCGTTGGTGAACAGCAGTTTTCAGCTCTTTCCACAGATTCTCGATTGGATTCAGGTCTGGACTTTGACTTGGCCATTCTAACACCTGGATATGTTTATTTGTGAACCATTCCTTTGTAGATTTTGCTGTATGTTTGGGATCATTGTCTTGTTTCTAAGATAAATCTCCGTCCCAGAGTTCAGGTCTTTTGCAGACTCCAACAGGTTTTCATCCAGAATGGTCCTGTATTTGGCTACATCCATCTTCCCCTCAATTTAAACCATCTTCCCTGTCCCTGCTGAAGAAAAGCAGGCCCAAACCAAGATGCTGCCACCACCATGTTTCACGGTGGGGATGGTGTGTTGAGTGTGATGAGCTGTGTTGCTTTTACGCCAAACATATCGTTTTGCATTGTGGCCAAAAAGTTGGATTTTGGTTTCATCGGACCAGAGCACCTTCTTCCACATGTTTTGGTGTGTCTCCCAGGTGGCTTGTGGCAAACTTTAGACGAGACTTTTTATGGATATCTTTGAGAAATGGCTTTTTTCTTGCCACTCTTCCATAAAGGGCAGATTTGTGCAGTGTATGACTGATTGTTGTCCTATGGACAGACTCTCCCACCTCAGCTGTAGTTCTCTGCAGTTCATCCAGAGTGATCAGTCTTCTCCTTGTCTGAGCTGAAAGTTTAGAGGGACAGCCAGGTCTTGGTAGATTTGCAGTGGTTTGATACTCCTTCCATTTCAAAATGATCGCTTGCACAGTGCTCCTTGGGATGTTTAAAGCTTGGGAAATCTTTTTGTATCCAAATCCGGCTTTAAACTTCTCCACAACAGTATTACAGACCTGCCTGGTGTGTTCCTTGGTCTTCATGATGCTCTCTGCGCTTTCAACAGAACCCTGAGACTATCACAGAGCAGGTGCATTTATACAGAGACTTGATTACACACAGGTGGATTCTATTTATCACCATCAGTCATTTAGGACAACATTGGATCATTCAGAGATCCTCGCTGAACTTCTGGAGTGAGTTTGCTGCACTGAAAGTAAAGGGGCCGAATAATTTTGCACGCACCACTTTTCAGTCTTTTAATTGCTAAAAAAGTTTAAAAAATATCCAATAGATTTCGTTCCACTTCACAATTGTGTCCCACTTGTTGGTGATTCTTCACAAAAAATTCAAATTTTATATCTTTATGTTTGAAGCCTGAAATGTGGCAAAAGGTTGAAAAGTTCAAGGGGGCCGAATACTTTCGCAAGCCACTGTATTTTGGCCTACTGGCATATAGAGACTGCACCCTGGTTCTCAATAGGCTCTGATGAAGAGGTTATCCTCGAAACGCGTTAGCCAACTCTAAACACCCGCCTTAACATGGGCTCATGATATTTTTAACCCATTTTTAATTTTTCATGTCTTTTACATTTTGTCACCTGTTTGCATGATACGTAGTATTGGTATTATTCAATTGCTTTTATTTGCTCTTTATTTCCTCTGAAATAAATTTTATATGTTTTGATGTGAGCTTGATCACGCGCCCTTCATCCATCACTCTCCATATAGCCTTACCTGACCACCCCGGGGTCAATCTCTGGGCAGCGGGACATGCAATACCATCTCTTCTAGCTTTGCTACAGTTCACAATACTACTCTTCTCAAACCCAATCAGACCCTCACAAGCGCAGGAGTAATTTTTTCCTTGTCCACAATGGGCCATGCCTGTCTGGTGGGGAGAGTTCAGAAGTGCAGCCTGCTGTGTGGCTGGGGATGGGATGGGAGCGTGCATTGAGGGGATATGAAGCATATGAGACAGGGCTCTGTTAAAGAGGGATTCTGTGCTGGCAGGGTATACAGTCTTGGGAGAGATAGTACTCACAGAGGACTCCGATGTAGGGGTGGTAAGCTGACCATCTGCAGGGAGGTCTGCAATGGAGTCTCCTTCTCCTGTGACTCCCTGTGAGGAGGCCGCGGCCGCCATCTTGGAAGTAGTGGGGGCGGGCAGGCCGAAGGTGAGTTGCCGACTAACAGCTGGTTTCAGTGAGCGGCTCTGCATAGGTAAATGTGCCCACGATCCTCCTCTACCAGTGGGTAGTTAGCAGGAACGGTTCCGCTAATGATATCAGCGTCTGGGGACCGCGGAAGGCTCGGCTGTGACGGAGCTCCCGTTCAGAGCGTCTTCCCGGAAGTCCCGCGCATGCGCACTCCTCTATTGTATTTCTTTTTCTTTTTGGCTTTCTGATCTTTATCCTCCTTCTCTAGGATCTTAAGAAGACCCCTGGATTGTTCTTTATATTCCTCGCTGTTGATATGTGGGACTAGCTGGTCCTTAATGGTGGCCTTGATTTCCCCATCCAGACGGACGAGTTTGTCACTTTTCCTCTGGATTAAAAATCGAAGTAAACCAATGCCTGAATCGTTAAAATGTTTAAACCAACCTTCCAGGTTGGGGTCCCCCTTCTGCGGGGGAACCTCCCAACGCAGACTCCTTGGGACCATAGCCTCCCTGATATTGGTTTCAAGGAAGGCGATGTCCCACTGAGTATGCGTCTCTGAGGTGGTTAAATTTTTTAATCTCATGAAGAGACCACTGAGTGTATACTTTATTTTATTATAATAAAGCTATATGATTTTTACACTATCGGAGCCCTCCCCTTCTCTTTTCATGGTCACACTACTCCGCTGAGGGTAAAGTTTTTTCCTGGGGATCCATCCATCTGCACCACAGTCCCTGATGTTCCATCCTAGCTTCCATCTAGGCTTTATGGTGGCCCGGATCAGCAGGATTTAACAGCTTACTCAGACCCTCTGTAACGGGGGGTCATGGGTCTCTGGTAAGCGGCCAGGCACTCTATTTATGGTGGTGGACCCAAGCACTTATGTTTCCATATACTTGGACCTTCACTGGACTTTTATAATTGGATTTTACAACATATTCGGGTGTTCTTATATGGACTAAAATTCACAACTTTTTAAATTATTGTTGCACAATTTATTGCAGCCTTTGTTGCTTATTTTTTGCACACATTTTCCTTTTGGTTATATGACTTTATGCATATTTGTATTTTGTTTAAGGTGATGTTTGATCACCTTCACATTTTTATTCACTGTGTTTTGTTAAAAGCGCGAGTCACTATTTTTTATATTGTTTTTGTTGTGTGTTTGTGTCACATTTAGGATTTCGCAGCTTGTTTTCTATAATTTACTTATAATCACCTTTTGATGCGCAGTTATTTTCACGTTTATTTTTGATCACTTATTACACATAAGTTTAATTGCAGCTCAATCATTGGGTTCAACCAATATGGACATCTTTGAGTTCCGAGCCAAGAAGGTGGTAGACACTTCTGGTGTCTTTGATTCCACTCCATCGGCTTCGGACCCAGGGATCAGTGGTCTCTTCATGAGATTAAAAAATTTAACCACCTCAGAGACGCATACTCAGTGGGACATCGCCTTCCTTGAAACCTATATCAGGGAGGCTATGGTCCCAAGGAGTCTGCGTTGGGAAGTTCCCCCGCAGAAGGGGGACCCCAACCTGGAAGGTTGGTTTAAACATTTTAATGATTCAGGCATTGGTTTACTTCGATTTTTAATCCAGAGGAAAAGTGACAAACTCATCCGTCTGGATGGGGAAATTAAGGCCATTAAGGACCAGCTAGTCCCACATATCAACAGCGAGGAATACAAAGAACAATCCAAGGGATCCTAGAGAAGGAGGATAAAGATCAGAAAGCCAAAAAGAAAAATAAACACAATAGAGATAAACAGGACTATCAGTCAGGTTTCGTTTTCATTTGGCAAAAGAAGCTGGCTGCACAGAATGAGGAGGATAGGAGAATGGACACACAGCCCCAGGGAGCTGTCCTGGCCATTACTGAACCTGCCCCCCCTCGAGTGAAACAAGGGACTTATCCCATACCCAAGAGGGATGTACGGCCTAAAAATTCTAACAATAAACCAAAGGGCCCCGGGGCTGGGCCCTATTATGGCCCAGCGGCAGGCCCATCTGGATATCCCAGGCAGGAGTATTACCAGTCTCCACGCCCTAACCACTATCCACGTCCTTATAATACCCCTCTCCCATCAACGTGGGAGAACCCCTCATGGAGGCGTAATCCTCAGGGTTATAATGAAGGACCAATTCAACATTATCAATCATCCGATGGTCCAAGGAACCCAGTTCCGACACAAAATAGGTTTTATCCTTTGTCGGACCTCGATACCCCTGGACATAGAGGTATGAACACAGAGGGATACAGACAGACTTACCCTGAAAGGAATCAGGGTACCCAGTATCCCACTGATTCTCAACGGGACTATATCCATCCTGGCCCACCTCAATCTTATGGTCCCCCAGGAGGGAGCAACAATCAGCATTGGGGTTTTCCCAGAGACGCTCGGGTCACCAAACGTCCTGGGGAACGAAAAGAGGAACCAGAGGGGGAAGGCGAGTCCAGACACTCAAAAAGAAGAGGTGTAGAAATTGCGCCAACTCAGAAATATGTGTAGTGAAGCAGCCAACACAACAAACTGACTGTGGTAAGTGTATAGAAGTGATAATAGGGTGTGGCGCTAACAAGTGACAAAGTGCATGTTATTTGGTCGAAATAACAGTGATAATAAAGAGGAGGTATCACATTCTGAGGTGTGTACCTATTTGTGTTAGTGATACTTATTATGGAAGGATGAAATATCCATATACAGCCAGTGCTGCATTTAGGCCTAGGCCGACAAGGCCCAGGCCTAGGGCGGCACTTTGCAGGGGGGCGGCAACCCCCCCACGAAAAAAAAGCACCTGCATCCTCCTCCCGACTTGCGCATGCAGGGCCGCCATCCGAGGAGTAAATCTAAATGAGATCGCTATGGGAGTGCGGGGGGGGGGGGCGTACTGCACCCGGGTGACACCAGGAAGCAGTTGTAGTGGGTGCAGCCACCGCCCCCCCGTCCCCCCATCGGCAAAGCGGTGATCACACATCACAGGCAGCGGCGCTGTGACAGGGAGAGGAGAGCTGTGTACACAGCGGCTGTGTATTTCCCCCGCTCGCCCCCCTCCTTTCTCCTGTCAGCTGAAGTTGAACAGGAGAGGAGAGCTGTACACAGCGGCTGTGTATTTCCCCCGCTCGCCCCCCTCCTTTCTCCTGTCAGCTGAAGTTGAACAGGAGAGGAGAGCGGCTCATTCCCCTAAGCGCCGCCCGGCTCTCTGCCCACTCTTGTCATAGCAGAGAGCCAATCCAAAAACACGGGAATGGGCATTATGGGAAACGTAGTCCCAGAAGATTGACGGCCCCAGTATGTCCACAGACATACTACAGGCTACAGTCCCCCAACATACATGCGCTGGGGAGGGGGACCTGACTTGGAACCCAGCAAACAGCAGAGTGCTACAGGGGAAGAAAAAGAGAATACTGTGCTGGGGGAGACCAGAAAAAGCCACGCTGTACCCACACCACCAGATAAAGCCACGCTGTACCCGCACCACCAGATAAAGCCACGCTGTACCCGCACCACCAGATAAAGCCACGCTGTACCCGCACCACCAGATAAAGCCACGTTGTACCCGCACCACCAGATAAAGCCACGCTGTACCCGCACCACCAGATAAAGCCACGCTGTACCCGCACCAACAGATAAAGCCACGCTGTACCCGCACCACCAGAGAGGGAGCCACGCTGTACCTGCACCACCAGAGAGGGAGCCACGCTGTACCCGCACCACCAGGGAGGGAGCCACGCTGTACCCGCACCATCAGATAGAGCCACGCTGTACCCGCACCACCACAGAGGGAGCCACGCTGTACCTGCACCACCAGAGAGGGAGCCACGCTGTACCCGCACCACCAGATAGAGCCACGCTGTACCCGCACCACCAGAGAGGGAGCCACGCTGTACCTGCACCACCAGATAGACCCACGCTGTACCCGCACCACCAGAGAGGGAGCCACGCTGTACCCGCACCACCAGATAGAGCCACGCTGTACCCGCACCACCAGAGAGGGAGCCACGCTGTACCCACACCACCACAGAGTGAGCCACGCTGTACCTGCACCACCAGAGAGGGAGCAACGCTGTACCCACACCACCAGAGAGGGAGCAACGCTGTACCCGCACCACCAGAGAGGGAGCAACGCTGTACCCACACCACCAGAGAGGGAGCCACGCTGTACCCGCACCACCAGAGAGGGAGCCACGCTTTACCCGCACCACCAGAGAGGGAGCCACGCTTTACCCGCACCACCAGAGAGGGAGCCACGCTTTACCCGCACCACCAGAGAGGGAGCCACGCTTTACCCGCACCACCAGAGAGCCACAGGATCACTGTTGCGGTTTCGCTGGGTCTGGTAAGAGGGCCTGTTGGTCATTATCCATTACTGTTCTTACGAACTGAGCCGTGCCTAACCTGCTATTCTCTAGGCCTTATTGACCACCACAACAACCCTCTCTGTCCTCCTCCCCCGACGTCCCTCTGTCTTCCTCAGATGAAGATGACAGGGCGGGTCTTAAAAAGGAAGGGGTGTGGCCTTGACAGGAAGGGGTGGTTCATATTTAAATTAGGGGGTGCCCAAGTTTAGTCAGGCCTAGGGCAGCACAAAACCTAAATACACCACTGTATACAGCACTATCAAACAACACAAAAATAAATATAATATAAAGGCTTTGAAAAGCAATGAAGAGTGGGTATACACAAATAAATGTGGGTGGTGAATGGTATATCCTAAACCTATGTATCAGTTACGTATAAATGGTGTATATAGGATAACTCATTCTAGGAGTGACACAAAAAATCCAATGTGATAGATATACAAAATGTGCTATGTGTTTGACCTAGCACAGATTATGTTCATCAAAACAAAACTAGGATAAAACTAAGGCATATAAGTCCATAAAAGGTGAGTATATATGAATACTTGAAACTAACAATAAATAAACTGGGTGCTTGCAATCAATCCCATGGCAGTCCAAAAGCAAGCAATCTTAGTGTAGGGTAGATGTGAGCTGTTTAAAAGGATCCTTAATTGGAAATGGATTCTTCACTTATTACGGTGGTATCAACCCAAAGGGATAAGCAAAAGAATGCCCTTACCAGACAAGGTGGACCCACAGGCCCTTGGTGGTGAGTCAAACGAGCTTTAACCGTCAAGCGGTATTGGTACGGCAATCCGTGTAGTGGTCTTGTACAAAATCTCATCAGATGTCGTCAGATGGTATCTCTCTGTAAGTGCCAAACCAGGATCCGGTGCCTCCAGTTTTCTGCTGCGGTCAACAGGCGATCACTTCCTCAGCGACCCATCGCATAGACAAGCAAACAAAGGGAAAGAAAGACTTCCACATAGTGTGAATCCTTTTTTTAAAAAACGGTATAGCCTTTATTGATATCAAAATTCTTTTTCAAAAGATTTTTTTTTAAAATGGGCAGTAAAAACTTGGCTCAAAAACGGTAAAAATAATATAAAATAATGTAAAATTCAGCGCAGTGTGTGATGGTAGGGTATAGCCATAAGAACCCGACGCGTTTCGTCCTCAAAGACTTCAGCAGAATGAGTTATCCTATATACACCATTTATACGTAACTGATACATAGGTTTAGGATATACCATTCACCACCCACATTTATTTGTGTATACCCACTCTTCATTGCTTTTCAAAGCCTTTATATTATATTTATTTTTGTGTTGTTTGATAGTGCTGTATATGGATATTTCATCCTTCCATAATAAGTATCACTAACACAAATAGGTACACACCTCAGAATGTGATACCTCCTCTTTATTATCACTGTTATTTCGACCAAATAACATGCACTTTGTCACTTGTTAGCGCCACACCCTATTATCCCTCAAAAAGAAGAAAAACCTAGGTTCAGGTATTTTTAATTTATCCAAAAAAATGCTCACTGACTCAGAGAAACGACTTTTGGATAAAGGTTTGAAATTTGCTCCGCCCAGGAGCTTGAGCAAGTTTCAAACCTACATGGATGTGCATAAGTTCACACGCAGACTAAACAATAAACGATACATGTTATCTAACCCCATCAATAGGGTGGCGGGTGCAGCAAGTGGTGAATACCAACATACGAATTTGTCAAATGCTTCCCTATTTAATCCCCCAGGTTCCCTTGCTCCAGCTATCCATGTATTTAGGGATGTGGTCTTACAGGACCTTGAGCAGATCAGAGTCAGGAAGGTAAAATTGCATAGGGATCTCCATATTGGACTGGAATCTCTTTGCAATAATAAATCTCTGGTCATCAGGCCAGCCAATAAGGGTGGGGGGATTGTGGTGTTGGATCGTTGCGATTATCAGAAAGAAATGCATTGCATTGTGGATGACACTGACACGTATACGGTTTTGAACAGAGATCCCTTGAGCAAATATAAGAAAGAATTAGAATCTATTGTGGATAGGGGACTTCGGAGAGGTATTTTGAATGATAAAGAAAGACGCTTTCTGGTTCCGATTGCCCCTCGGACCCCGGTCATCTACTACCTCCCGAAGATCCATAAGGATTTGGTTTGCCCCCCGGGACGTCCCATCGTAAGTGGGATTGACTCCATTACGTCCCGGGTGGGTAAATACATCGACCATTTCTTTACAACCGTTGGTTGGGAGGATACCATCCTATGTTAAGGATACCAAGCAGGTGATTAACACACTCTCCAATATCACCCCCAGGGAGGGCCTTTGGATGGTAACCGCGGATGTATCATCCCTTTATACCATCATCCCCCATCATTTGGGTCTACAGGCGGTAGAATTATTTCTTAACCGAGATTCTGGCCTACCCCCCATACAAATTCAATTTATTATGGAACTTTTGCAATATGCTGCCAGCCACAGTTATTTTTGGTTCGAGCACCAGTTCTATCGGCAGGACCGTGGCGTGGCCATGGGGGCCAAATATGTCCCGAGTTTGGCAAATATTTTTATGGCCAAGTGGGAGGAGGATGCCGTTGATGCTCCCAGGAGACCCTAGGTGCTCCTGTGGGCCAGATATATCGACGAGGTCCTCCTCCTATGGGATGGATGTGAGGCCCAACTCCATAGCTTCATGAATACCCTCAATGACAACAATAGGGGCATCAGGTTAAATTTGGAAGATTTGAAGATTTGAAGATCCAGATTGTGGAGGGTCGGTTCGTGACTTCTACATACTTCAAGGCAACCGACAGAAATACATATATCTCTGTGGACAGCTGCCACCACGAACCTTGGCTCAAGGCTATTCCCCAGGGCCAATTTTTGCGCCTTAGACGCAATTGCTCAGATGTAGTCACTTTTGATCATCAAGCATCCATCCTGACAGAGAGATGTTTGGAAAAGGGATACGATCAGCTTTCCCTCTCTCAGGCCGTGAAATCGGCAAGGAACAGGGATAGGGCTGCACTGATGCCCCTAAACCTAGGGCCAAAGCTTCCGATGCTGTACCATTTATCACCACCTATTCAGTGCAGCATTGTGCGATTAAGCAACTAATACAGAAGCATTGGCATGTCCTGGGCAGCGACTCGACCCTTAATGCCATCCTACCATCGAGACCTAGAGTGGTATTTAAGGGAGTAGCTTCCCTGGGGAGTAAGATAGCACCTTCGGTTCAGGACCCCCCACGGGAAAGCAGATCTTTTCTCCAGAATTTGACTGGGCTCTATAGATGTGGGAAATGCCAGGTGTGTTCTCTTAATGTCAATAGATTGAGACGGATCATGACATTCACATCTACTAGCACTATGCGTTCACACGAAATTGAACCATTTATCACCTGCAGTTCTGAAGGCGTGGTTTACCTCCTACAATGCCCTTGCGGACTCCAATATATAGGGAGGACCAAAAGGGCCCTACGTGTCCGTCTGAACGAACACATAGGGAATATAAGAAGAGGATATGATAAACATCCTGTTTCTAGACATTACGATCAGGTCCACAGAAGAGATCCTTCTAACACATTGTTTGTAGGCATTGATAAGTATAAACCCCACTGGCGAGGCAGCTCACTAATTAGGGAGATCTCCAAGTTAGAGATGTCCTGGATTTATAGAGTTAAAAGCTATGTGCCATTCGGCATGAACGTCGACACAGACGTGAATGCCTTCATCAACAATGCCTAATTTATTTTGATTTCTTATTATTCAGTCAGTCATTTCCTTTTTCTTCTCCTCTTCTTTCCTCTTTCCCTCCCCCCTCCTTCCCCTTTTTTCCCCTTCCCCTTTCCCCCCCTCTCCTTTTCCCCTCCTTTCTCCCCTCTCCCCCCTTCCCCCTTCCCCCCCTGCCCCTTTTTCCTTCCCCCCTCCCCCCCCCTTCCTCTTTCAAATATGTCATGAATAATATGCGGTAAACGTACCAGTTTAAGAAACCCACTGTAAAAGTCGTTATTCTGGGTCCTCACACATCCGGACCACCGAAAGGTTTTTTTTTTTTTTTTTTTTTTAAACATATCGAATTTGCATCCAGTTTGGCATATGCTGTTGGACAACCATATATAAATACAATAATATTGAGATCTATTGTGATTGGAGAATCTATGCGGATGCACCAATTAGTGAGTAGATCTGCGTATAGTTCATATATTGCTCCATATTGGCTTAAGTTTTTTATTGTATTTTTCTTTATTTTTTATATCTTCAGTGTGCACCCTTTTCTTGGGAGCACTTTTTTTGGTCCGTTTTTGACCTTTTTTGTATGTGATTACCATTTGGGTTATACCTAATCCTTTTGAGAAAAATTTTTTTAGGGTTTATTTACCACTTATATAAAATTTTTTATATTTTTTTATATATTTACATACGTACATATCTGTACACTTTTACAATTTGGTATGTAATTTTTAAGACGGCCACCAGGGGTCCCCCTTCCAATGTCCCCTTAGACCTCTTTTTCTCTTTCTATTCGATGTGTGTCACGGTTTATGCTGGGCGGCCAATTTATTTTTTGCTCCCGCCCGGACTTAACTTATCTGGTTTGAATTTGGACACACATCATTTTGATAGGAGGATGTACAACGCACAAGGGATAGTTCCTTTACGAACAGCTAGATTCCGCAAGTCCCAGTGGATCGTTGCGGCCTCAGGTGCCCATGCACATTAGAGAGGTTGCGTCTTTCGTTCTGGGCTCACTAAGTGAGCTGCCTGACGGAGCCACACGTGATACAGGTTAGAGCCTAGGGCGCGCATGTGCAGATGGGTTCAGCTATTTGTGATTCAGGCTAATGCGGAAGTCCGTTGATGTGGGGGAACCCAGAGCGAGGCTTGATTATTTACTGTTTACTATTTAAGGGAGGTGACGTGATGTGCCGCCCGTGCCCCTGGAAGACGTAATCTGTTTACGAAACGCAGCGTAGGGCTGAGCGGCGTCATCGCGTCACCTCCCACTGTTGTTGCGAAGACCAGCAAGACGGGCTGTCTGTGCGCATCCGGCCGGTGCCACAAACTGTTCTTCTCCAGCGAACGTTTTTCCTTGATCTATATGTGAGTGTATACTTTATTTTATTATAATAAAGCCATATGATTTTACACTATCGGAGCCCTCCCCTTCTCTTTTCATGGTCACACTACTCCGCTGAGGGTAACGTTTTTTCCTGGGGATCCATCCATCTGCACCACAGTCCCTGATGTTCCATCCTAGCTTCCATCTTGGCTTTATGGTGGTCCGGAGCAGCAGGATTTAACAGCTTACTCAGACCCTCTGTAACGGGGGGGTCATGGGTCTCTGGTAAGCGGCCAGGCACTCTATTTATGGTGGGGGACCCAAGCACTTATGTTTCCATATACTTGGACCTTCACTGGACTTTTATAATTGGATTTTACAACATATTCAGGTGTTCTTATATGGACTAACATTCACAACTTTTTAAATTATTGTTGCACAATTTATTGCAGCCTTTGTTGCTTATTTTTTGCACACATTTTCCTTTTGGTTATATGACTTTATGTATATTTGTATTTTCATATCGCCGACCGCGATTTGAAAATGGTGCCGCCGGCACCGAAATACACAGAGCCAGTCCTCGGCTCTTCTCGGCGGCTCTCATTCACTTTCGGCTCCACTCACAGTCCCGCATGGGATGGGCGTGACTGTGAGCGGAGCTATCCGAACCTAGCCGAGTACACTCGGCTAGGTTCGGGCGGCGCTCGAGTGAAGCCGAAAGTGGCCGAGAAGAGCCGAGGACCGGCTCTGTGTATTTCGGCGCCAGCGGCGCCATTTTCAAATCGCGGTCAGCGATTTTGAAGCTCAGGATCGCAGGGGATCAGCGTATAACACGCACCCGCGATTTTCCCCTGATTTTAAGGGGAAAAAAGTGCGTGTTATACGCCAATAAATACGGTAATTGAAAACTAATGACAGCCTACTTACAGACTTATGCTTCAAAGGCCAGTATTAAGAAATAGTGGAGGTCTTTAACATGCTTCCTTCACTGTAGAAAGATTATCTGATAATGTCTGCTGGGCAGGAAGTGGGTGTAATATACTACACTTCCTGTTAATAATGGATGCCAATTTAAAGCAACAGTACAATCAGTAAATATATACCTTATAATGATCAGAACACCAGCTACAAGTTTCATTTAACCAGAACTATTGTATTCACTGATGTTTGATGTCAGTTTGAAATATTTTTCAGCTAATTGCATAGCTCCCAACTGTTCCTGATTTCGAGGGACTATCCATGATTCAGAACTAGGTCCCTCTGTACCTCTTTCCTCCTCATTTTTCCCTCATTTTGGTCGGATCTATATAGTTGTATATTGAATGCACTTTTTATCCTTCAAATAAAGTGTTTCTCAGTGCTAAACCTTTCATCCAATTTCTAAATGGCTGCATTTGTAAATTTTAAAAGCCAATATAAAGGAAAAATAATGGTAAAAAAAAGCACTTGTGGGTTTAACTAATTTTTTTTGCTTAATTCTCCTTTAAAGGGGGTGTGGCAGGGTATGTGTCCTATGCCTTCATACTTTTGCTAATAGGTGTCCCTCGTTCCCATCTCAAAATGTTGGGAGGTATGTAATTGCATTCACAGGCATCTTTCCCTAAGAACAACAGACATTTCTACAACAAAAGGTACTCCTACTAAACAGAATTAAAAGCTTTTACCCTGAAATAAAGTCTTTTTGGCTTGGAGAATTTAATCCAGTACATACCCTGTTTAAGCAGAGAGAGAGAACCTTTGCTAAGGTCCTAGTATCTATCTCAGTGGTGGCTGGTGCTCAAGATTTTTTTTTGGGGGGGGGGGGCGCAAATAAATGGAAAAATTCTGAAAAATACTGGAAAAAACCCCATCAAATTCAGCCTCACTGTGCCATCAATTGCAGCCTCACTGTGCCATCAATTGCAGCCTCACTGTGCCCATCAAATGCAGCCACTGTGCCCCATCAAATGCAGCTACTGTACCCCATCAAATGCAGCCACTGTGCCCCATAAAATGCAGCCACTGTGCCCCATAAAATGCAGCCACTGTGCCCCATAAAATGCAGCCTCTGTGCCCATCATATGCAGCCTCTGTGCCCATCATATGCAGCCTCTGTGCCCATCATATGCAGCCTGTGCCCATCATATGCAGCCTGTGCCCATCATACACAGCCTCGCCGTCTGACCGTCACACTTACCCCATCCTGGTGGCGGGTGATGGTAGTGAGCTGTGGGACATGCAGTGGGCCAGGCGATGGCTCCTGTGTCCTCCATGGTTCTCTGTTCTCCTGTGCATCTCTTCTTCCATTCCGTTAGGCATCCAATCGGAGCGCCTGTGCCTTCAGCCAATCAGGTGACGGTATTAGACCCGCGTCTCCTGATTGGCTGAGAGGCGGTTCAGTGTTAGCAAAGCAAATATTAATTTGCTTTGCTAACACACCTGGGTGGACTGCGAGCTCAATGCTTTGCGCTCCAAGTCCACCTTTTTGAAGCCCATTAGAGCCTATGGCTCTAGACAGGTCCTTCAAAAAAACACCCCGCTGCTGTAATTCAGGCGCCCGGCATCCAAAAAGGGGTCGGATGCCTGAACAGGGGGTGGCTACAGCGGCCATGGATAGATTCATGCTATGCATGAATCTATCCATTCTACACAGAGGGGGGAGGCTGGAGAAAGGGGGCGGCGCCCATGCGCTCTTAATGGACGCACCACCACTGATCTATCTTCAACAAAGATATAGATCTACATGATTCCTACAACAGTGGTATCTATCTGGTTTAGGTAACAGAGTTATATTTGATTGTCTCATAGATAGTGGGAGCATGGAGGACTCAAGAGCTGCAATTTAAACCTGCAAGAAAATAAGAACCAGACACTCCCGAAATTTCAAATAAAATTAATGTGGGACACCATCTGGGCCTGGGGCCCTAGATTTAGCAAATTGAATTAGAGTTTCCAGAATTTTGTTGATTGTTAGAGGTGCCCAAGCATTTTGCACTGTGCAGATATAAGGCAGGAGCGATATATATGATGCAAATCCTGTAGGTCTGATGTTCACCTGTTGTATAAGTAGAAGTGGATATGTAAAACATAAGAACTTTTAAAATCAGCCAATAGTTTGTGGTCGGTCATACTTTGGCCATATTTGAGTGTTTTAGACAGGCTACTAGCTTGCCACACTGGTCCCCGTGTTCAAATATATTGTATGTATGTAGCACCCTCAAGGTAGGTAGGTGCTAGAGGATACATTTTTTTCTGGAGAGTAGGACAATTTAGGCAGGCCTAGCTGATGTCTAGGCCTGTTTGTTTTCATTTCTGGGCTGGGAGGGGCTCAGGGTAGGGCTGGGTGACTCACAGGTGGTGTCATCAGGACCTCCCACTTCTTTCCAGAAGCTTCTGGAGTTCTCTGGAAAGAGAGGTGGAGAGGGGAGGTGTAGCCACCTGGGGTAATTTAGGGAGACCTGACCAATCCCCAACCTGGATTGGCAGGGGTCAGGCCTCCTTAAATACCCAGGGTCAGCCCAGCTGGGGAGGAGTGGTCGGGTGGAAGAGATGGAGTAGGAGAGTATGGAGGCTGTCAGGGCCTACAGGGAGCTCCCCGGTCTGGGGGGGTGACCTTGGGTCAAGGCTCGGGTGCATCCAGGAGGTGTGAAGAGATCCTGGAAGAGAGGCACATGATAGAGCAAATAGAGGACAGTGGGAAAGAACACTGCTAAGAGACTCCAGGAGGACAACTGATCACAGCAATTGAAGTGCTGATGAGTGAAGCACATTCAGGAGGACTGGGGAGGCACACCTGAGAGAACTGGGAGTTTGAGATGGGTGCAGAACCAGAAGTGAGGACTGTGGGAAGGGCAGTGGAGAGAGGTCATTGCAGCTGGGCTGGCTGGCAGGGCCTGAAGAGAGCTACCTGGGATTGGTAGCTGAGTAGAGGACAGCTAGCATTGGAACTATTTCTACACTACATGGGCTCAAGGCTCCTGCCCACAAAAGGCAATCCACTGAGGCCTGGCTGAGTTTGTGTCAGTCCTAACCATGCAGTGCTAGCTAGTCTGGAGGAGTAAAAGTCTGCAGCAAGTGAAGTGCTGGTGGAGTAACAGTCTGCAGCAAGTGAAGTGCTGGATTGAAGACTGGAGTGCAGGGGCGGACTGACCATTGAGCCACTCGGGCACTGCCCGAGGGACCTGGGCAACTAGGGGGCCCCATCAGGGTTGCCAGTCTCAGAAAAACCAGGGACAGTATGTATAAATCTGTGTTTTTTTTACATCTGTCTGTGTATACTGTGTGTACATGTATGTGTATACTGTGTGATTGTATACTGTGTGTGTGTATACTGTGTGGCCCCATAATCTCTGATTGCCTGGGGGCCCCATGATCTCCTATTGCCCGGGAGCCCCATGAGTTATTAGTCCGCCCCTGCTGGAGTGTATATACTGGAGTGTATATAGAAGTACCAAACAAGTTGCATTGAATTTCCTGGGCATTCCATCATTTCCCTATTTCCCATCCAAGTTCAATCCCCTCAATAAAAAACAAAACAAAAACAAAGCTTATGGAGTGTTCTATGTCTCTGAGTGTTTGTGAGACGGATGTCTGGCTGGGCAGGGTGACAGGTGAACCACTACATTCAGCAACCCCTACGGGGCATTGCTACATGTACATACAGTGGGTAAAATAAGTATTAAACATGTCACAATTTTTCTAGGTAAATATATTTCTAAAGGTGCTATTGCCATGATATTTTCACCACACATCGGTAACAACCCATGCAATCCATACATACAAAGAAACCAAACAAAGTTCAGAAATCCAGTTATGTGTAATAAAATGGAATGACACAGGGAAAAAGTATTAAACACATGAAGAAAGGGAGGTGGAAAAAAGCATGAAAAGCCAAGACACCAGCTGAAATCTATCAGTAATTAAAAAGTAATCCCGCCCCTTGTCAGTGCAAATTAACATCAGCTGGTTCAGTCTCAACAGTTGGCCTATAAAAAGGTGTCTCATTTCCAAAGTGTCACACAAGAAACATAAAAGTAATGATGACTATCCAATCATGCCAGTTAGTGTGCTATAATGGGCTATTGTGATTATATTACCAGTGTAGAATATCAGTTTAGTGCGATTCTAGTGATAGTCCAGTGTGAGTGTAGTGTGACCATTCATTTTAACTTTTGTGTCATTTTTTGTGAGTGTAGTGTAGCCATTCATTTGTACTTTAGTGTCAGTTTAATTTGTCAGGGCAGGTTTCTTGCAATGTGTTACTGCATATTTAATGCAGTATATATCAGTGCATTACTGCGCACTTAACGCAATATAAATCAGTGCGATACTGCACGTTTATCGCAGTATATATCAGTGCGTTACTGCACGTTTAACGTATATCAGTGCATTACTGAATGTTTAACGCAGTATATTTCATTGCGTTACTGCACGTTTATCGCAGTATATATCAGTGCGTTACTGCACGTTTAACACAGTATATATCAGTGCGTTACTGCATGTTTAACGCAGTATATTTCATTGCGTTAGTGCACTTTAACGTTATATTTTAGTGAATTAGTACACATTTAATGCAGTGTATTTCAGTGCGTTACTGCACGTTTAACCCAGTCTTTTTCAGTGCGTTACTGCACATTTAATGCAGTATATTTCAGTGCATTACTGCATGTTTAAGGCAGTATATTTCAGTGCATTTCTGCACGTTTAATGCAGTATATATGAGTGCATTACTGCACGTTTTATGCAGTATATATCAGTGTGTTACTGCACATTTAATGCAGTATATATCTGTGTTACTGCACGTTTAATGCAGTATATATCAGTGCGTTCCTGCGCGTTTAACACAGTATATTTCAGTGCATTAGTACTGTACAGGACGCCGTGGCTGGGTCCTGGAAGGACGCTATGTTTCCCCTCTGTTTGGACTGTGGTCCCTGTAAGGGAACAAAAAAGGGTTAACTCACCTGTAAGAGGAAGGGGGTTTAAAACAAGACAGGAAGTTAGAGAGGGTGTGGAGGAGTGTAGAGGAGAATGTGGATGGTGTTTTAGTGTGCAGCAACAGTGAATAGCAGTGTCCTGCCTGGAAGCCTCCTGCTAGGGGAATCTACCTGCAACAGAAACTAAGGACTGTTTAACTGCAATAGCAGTTCTGGACTTTGCAAATCGGTGAGACTGAAACTTTTTTCTTTTGTTTTTGCTGCTGTAAAGCTATTTAAGTTCAATAAATCTCCTTTTGAGTGAAAAGCCTGTGTCCTGCGATCTAGCTGGTTCCCCAAACATTACAAGTGGTGCTCGAATGCGGGCAGGACAAAGTAACAGGCATTTTTCTTGCTGTTTTTTTTTTTTTTGTATTGGACTTAAAACTGGCATTTAAAGGGACAGTACAGTGGATTTATGTCCTGGGTTAAAGCCGCACAAACCCTGAAAGCTGAAGCAATGGAGGAGCTAATTAAACAGCTATCTAAAGGCCCAGGCTGGGTTTTAGCCACTCGCCCTTTTTTGGCTTACTTCTGGTAAGCACAATACCTATTGGTGTGTTCCGCAAACTGTGTCCGTTATCACTGTCTCTTTTTGGATGAAGTTTATGTCACATATTTATCTTTCTTCCTTTTGAATCTTAATTGGGACTATTTATTTTTGTATGAGACTTCACAGTCGGACTATTGTTCAAATCAATTTATAGCACGTTTTTTTTTGCTTTTTTTAATTTATTTTGGTGGGCCACACTTATAACCGCAGCTTGTTTTTTCTTTTTTCCAAGCGCAGTTTT
Organism: Lithobates septentrionalis; assembly: GCA_037952835.1. Taxonomy (NCBI): domain Eukaryota; kingdom Metazoa; phylum Chordata; class Amphibia; order Anura; family Ranidae; genus Lithobates; species Lithobates septentrionalis. The sequence goes on along the minus strand of JBBDGP010000525.1, from coordinate 1,382,507 downwards.
ATTCTTTATTTTGTGTTTACTGTTTATTACTGCAGCTGGTTAATGTCCAGTCATGGACATCTTTGAATTTAGAGCTCAAAAAGTGGTCAACACTGAAGGTGTCTTTTGAGTTATATAAAGAGGATGAGAATGATTTGGGGGGGCTCTTTACAAGATTAAAGAACCTCATGATTTCAGAAACTCATACTCAATGGGATATAGCTTACCTTGAGACTTATATAAAAAAACTCAATGGTCCCAAGGAGCTTAAGGTGGGAGGTTTCCCCCCAAAATGGCGAATCGGAATTGGAGGAGTGGTTTAAATATTTTAACCAGGCAGGTTTATCACTCCTCCGATTCCTGATTGATAGAAAAACTGTGGGAGGGGCGTGCTGACGTCACCACATCGTTCGATTGAGGACGGGAGTGTGTCCGGAGGCCGGCCGGCTTCGTTTTATCGTTCCTACAGTTTTTAAATTCGTATCTATGTAAGTGTTACTCTCTTCTTAATAAATCCATATTACGCAGTATTACACTATTGGCTCTTTAATTATATATGTACTGCTGAACCCGGGTTGAGTGGTCAAGACGCAATAACACCGTTCCGGTCTGGATTCCGGCTGGGACCGCAATATACCTGCCCTCTTTGTTTTGCATATCTGGTAAGGGGACATTCCCTAAGGTTCGTTATCAATATCTGCTCCTTTGGTGTTTGGTTCCTGGTCCTAACGAATCTGCACATAAGGGTCTGTCTTCTGGTAAGCAGTTCGCACTAACAGTTTTCTCAGCACCGGGTGGGATTTCCTTTCACATATCTTTGGGGTGATTAATACACGCTGACTGTCCATTTATATCTGGTAAGCAGATTTTGGGTGTCTGTCAGAGAACCATTACAAACGCTCGTTCCCGTGCGCCAGTCAGACGTGCGGCACGAATGTGTGAACCCCGGACCAGGCACGCACGTTAGTACTCTCATATGAACGAGTGCACGTCGACGTGGGCATGTCTGCAAGCCAACGAATCACAGCACAGGGCGCCCTATTTAAAGGATCAGCATACTAGTATCAGTGCTGGATTGTCTCAGCTAGTTCCTGTATCCTTGATTGCTGTTTGATTGAACCTTGATCCTGAAACCTTGGCCTTCCTGACTTCTCTTTTGGATTATCCCTGCAACTCTGTTTACTTCTGCTTCCTGTACTGAACCCGGCTTGAACTTCTGACCACGGCTCTGTCTTCCGATCTTGTACCTCTCTGCCAGCCCATTGCCAACCTCCGCTAGCCCCTGACTACGAACCTGCCTATCGATTGTGTACCTTCCTGCCAGCACGTTGCCGACTCCTGCTTGTTCCAGACCTTGCAAGTTCTCCTGTTGGACTTTCCTGAACCTATCCAAGATCAACATCCCACCAGCATCTCTAGGCTCCGGTGTTCCTGATCCTGCCAACAGGCACCTGCACCCTTCCGTCGCCCTAGCAGCCCTGTCTCAACCTCCAGGGGTGTTAGGACCGGAACCGTGCAAGAGGCCACCCTCGCCATTTCAGACTCCACAGTAAGGTACGTGACAGAACAATCCAGCCAAATGGAGTCTGAAAGGGGGGCCTCAGCTATGGATGCTCTGTGTCAGCAGATTGCAAACCTCACTCAAGCAGTCCAGGGCCTGCAGGATGGCTATCAGCGACTTGAGCAACGAGTGGAGTCTCTCTCTCCAAGCACCTCGGCACGCCAGACAGCCGCAGCACCTGCACCGTCGATCTCAACTTCTACTCCCACAGTAGTGGTGCCACCCCCAGAGCCACGAGTTCCTGCTCCAGAAAGATTCATGGGAGACCGCAGTAAATTCCGCTCTTTCAGAAACGCTTGCCATCTGTATTTCCTACTTCAGCCTCGCACCTTCTCCTTGGAAAGTACCAAGGTGGGATTCATCATCTCGTTGCTACAGGGAGAACCCCAGACCTGGGCTCACCATCTATTAGAACAAGCTAGTCCCTTGCTAGGCACCATGGACTCTTTTTTTGGATGAAATGGCTAAGCTTTATGATGACCCTCAGCGCACCACTACAGCTGAGGCTAGTCTCCACTCCCTCCAGCAAGGCCGTAGGCCTGTGGAGGACTATGTCACAGACTTTCGACGGTGGAGTTCTGACACACAGTGGAACGACGCCGCTCTTCGTTTTCAGTTCCGCTCAGGACTGTCAGAGGCATTGAAAGATGAACTAGCTTGGGTGGGGGTCCCCAATTCTCTTGAAGAACTGATTCAGCTATCTATTCAGATCGATCACCGGCTGAGGGAGCGAAGATCTGAAAGAACCAGCCAATACCGGCCCATGTGGATGTTACCTAGGGTACCCAGCCACCCACCTATTCCTGCAACCCCACTATCTGCTCCAGTCACTGAAGCTCCTGAGCCAATGCAATTAGGCCTGCTTCGTGCCCCATTGACACCAGAAGAGAAGCAGCGCCGCCGTATGAATAATCTATGCCTTTACTGTGGAGGAGCCGGTCATTACGCCAACATGTGTCCTAACAAGACTCGTAAGTGTGTCTCTCCTTCTCTTGATCCTTGTGCTTTGGCTCTATCAAGATCAACTCACATTGCTGTTCCTGTCTCCCTACAGCTTCCGGAAGGGGCACTCCAGGTCCAGGCCATCGTTGACTCAGGCGCCTGTAGTTGCTTCGTCGACCATGCCTTCGCCCTGCAACACAAGATTCCTCTACGTCCCAAGCAACACAAATTGTCCATACGACTAGCTGATGGGTCCAACATCAAATCTGGGCCCATCATTCAAGAAACTCAACCTCTGCCCGCTGATATCTCACCCAACCACCAAGAACTGTTGTGCTTAGACGTGATATCCTCACCGCTCTTCCCAATCATCCTGGGAATGCCATGGTTGCAAGCACACAACCCACAGATCGATTGGACAACCGGCAAGGTGGTCTTTCAGTCTGCCTATTGCCTCCATAACTGCCTCCAAACCCTCCACCACTCAGTACCAGTTGTTGGCTGTCTCAAACCCACATCCGAATCCCAAGATCTTGTTCCACCCGTATACCACGATTTCCTGGATGTCTTTGATAAACAGAAAGCAGACACCCTTCCTCCCCACCGGGCCTACGATTGCCCAATTGAACTTTTACCAGGGGCAGAAATCCCCTTTGGCCGAATTTTCCCCCTCTCTGAACCTGAACTCTTGGTCCTGAAAGACTACGTCAACGAGAACCTCAAAAAGGGGTTCATCCGACACTCTACTTCTCCAGCCGGAGCAGGAATATTCTTTGTTGAAAAGAAGGACCACTCACTCCGGCCGTGTGTGGATTACAGGGAACTAAATCGGATTACCGTTAAAAACCGCTACCCCCCTGCCGCTAATTCCAGAATTACTCCAGAGACTCCGCTCTGCAACGATTTTCACCAAGTTGGATCTACGAGGTGCTTACAACTTGATCAGGATCAGAAAGGGTGATGAGTGGAAAACGGCCTTCCGGAGGCGGTTTGGCCATTTCGAGTACCTCGTTATGCCCTTTGGGTTATGTAACGCACCAGCAACTTTGCAGCATTTCGGAAATAATATTTTCAGAGACTTCCTAGACTTATTCATGATCGTTTTATCTAGACGACATTCTGATTTTCTCGGTTTCCCTGGAACTACATCGTGACCATGTGAAACAGGTCCTTCTTAGGTTAAGACAAAATGGACTCTATGCCAAGGCCGAGAAATTTGAATTCGAACGGCAGACCATTCACTTTCTCGGACTAGTAATCTCTACAGGAGGGATGGCAATGGATCCTCAAAAGGTCGCAGCCATAATGTCCTGGCCGCCTCCCGTTGACAAGAAAGGGGTACAACGGTTTATTGGTTTCTCCAATTTTTACAGGAAATTTATTAAAACTTTTCCGGTATCATCATGCCCATCACTCAGCTCACCAAAAAACAGAACCGCTTTCAGTGGACAGAGGTAGCTCAAGCTGTTTTTGACAAATTAAAGAGACTATTCACCTCTGCCCCGGTATTGAAGCACCCTGATCCTGCCCTTCCCTACATACTGGAAGTAGATGCTTCAGAGAGCGCTGTAGGGGCCATCCTGTCTCAGCGCCAAGTACCTAAAGCTTTAATGCACCCTGTGGCCTTTTTCTCGAAGAAATTAGGGCCTTCAGAAAGGAACTACGATGTGGGGGACCGGGAACTGTTGGCAATCAAATCGGCTCTGGAAGAGTGGCGGTACCTCTTGGAGGGAGCAACACACCCAATACTGATCTTCACAGATCACAAAAATTTAGAGTATCTCAGGACTGCTAAACGTCTCAGACCCAGGCAAGCAAGATGGGCTCTTTTTTTTTCTCGCTTCAGTTTTCATATAACCTACCGGCCCGGATCCAAGAATGTGAAACCAGACGCGTTGTCGCGTATGTTCACGGAAATCGAGGTTCCACCTCAAACGGATACCATATTACAGGCTGGGAATTTTTTGCTCACACAAAATGATTTAATGACACAGATACGTCAAGCATCCAGGGGAATCTCTCTGCCTCCAGATATGAACCTTCAAGAAGACGATGGGCTCTATTGGCAGGGGAATAAAATTTTCGTACCACAGAATCTGCGTACCACTATTTTACAAGTGTGCCATGACTACCCGCTGGCCGGCCATTTCGGGGGACATAAGACCATGGATTTGGTCCAGAGACATTTTTGGTGGCCCAGCTTAGCAAGGGACTGCAGGAAATATGTCGGCTCGTGCTCAATTTGTCTCAGAAACAAGAACAGCAAAAGCAAAGCATGGGGATTATTAAGACCACTAGCCATTCCTGAAAGACCCTGGGATAAGATTGCGATGGATTTTATTGTAGAGCTCCCTCCATCGGAAGGATTTTCATCCATCTTTGTAGTGGTGGACCGCCTCTCCAGGATGTCACATTTTGTCCCCATGAAAGGGACCCCATCAGCAACAGAAACTGCTGAAGTTTTTATTAATGAAGTGGTGAGATTGCATGGAATCCCTAGTGACATTGTTTCAGATCGCGGAGTGCAGTTTACTTCAAGATTTTGGAAAACACTGTGCGAAGCACTGGGCATCAAACTAAATTTCTCCTCAGCGTATCATCCCCAGTCCAATGGACAGACTGAGCGTACCAACCAAACGCTAGAACAATACCTGCGATGCTTTACCTCTTTTTCCCAGGAAGATTGGGCCTCACTATTGCCCTTGGCGGAATTCGCATTTAACAACTCTACCCATACAGCTACCAACCAATCTCCCTTCTTCTCTAATTATGGGTTCCATCCCTCTTTCTTGCCAACGCTAATTCCAGACTCTCCGTTACCAGCTGTTCAGGACAGACTAAATTTCCTTGCTACTAATAACCAGGTGCTGAGAGAGACCATTGCCAGGACACAGGAGGTTAATAAAAGATTCTTTGACAGAAAGAGGAGAGGAGAACTGGATTTGAAAGTGGGTGACCGTGTGTGGCTTTCAACAGTCAATCTGAAACTGGCCTGCCCGTCCAGGAAATTGGGACCTAAATATCTGGGACCTTTCCCAGTCAAGAGAAAGATCAATTCAGTGGCGTATGAACTTGAACTTCCCGACACATTCAAGATACATCCTGTGTTTCATACTTCCTTGTTGAAACCTGACGTGGTTAATCCCTTTCCAGGACGCGAAATGGGGCCCCCAGAGGCCATAATGGTGGATGGAGAGGAGGAGTTCGAGATCGAGACCATTATGGACTGCAGAAAAAGGCAAGGACATAATCGATATTTAATTAAATGGAAAGGTTTTGGCCCAGAAGAAAACTCCTGGGAACCGGAAGCAAACCTTCATGCCCCAAGGCTTATACAAGCTTTTCATCGCTCTCATCCAGAAAGAAGGATCCAGAGGGGCATCCGGAGGCTGCCCGTAAGGAGGGGGCAATGTCAGAGAACCATTACAAACGCTCGTTCCCGTGCGCCAGTCAGACGTGCGGCACGAATGTGTGAACCCCGGACCAGGCACGCACGTTAGTACTCTCATATGAACGAGTGCACGTCGACGTGGGCATGTCTGCAAGCCAACGAATCACAGCACAGGGCGCCCTATTTAAAGGATCAGCATACTAGTATCAGTGCTGGATTGTCTCAGCTAGTTCCTGTATCCTTGATTGCTGTTTGATTGAACCTTGATCCTGAAACCTTGGCCTTCCTGACTTCTCTTTTGGATTATCCCTGCAACTCTGTTTACTTCTACTTCCTGTACTGAACCCGGCTTGAACTTCTGACCACGGCTCTGTCTTCCGATCTTGTACCTCTCTGCCAGCCCATTGCCAACCTCCGCTAGCCCCTGACTACGAACTTGCCTATCGATTGTGTACCTTCCTGCCAGCACGTTGCCGACTCCTGCTTGTTCCAGACCTTGCAAGTTCTCCTGTTGGACTTTCCTGAACCTATCCAGGATCAACATCCCACCAGCATCTCTAGGCTCCGGTGTTCCTGATCCTGCCAACAGGCACCTGCACCCTTCCGTCGCCCTAGCAGCCCTGTCTCAACCTCCAGGGGTGTTAGGACCGGAACCGTGCAAGAGGCCACCCTCGTCATTTCAGACTCCACAGTAAGGTACGTGACAGTGTCTTTGTAGCTTTCACCCATTCACTTTTATTTTGCATGATTGCATGATACTCACTATTGTCCTAGCTATTTAGCACAGGATTTTATATGATCACACATGATTTATGGCTAGTTGAGTGTCACTTCTTTTCTGGTTTGGAGTGTTGTTTATGTAAACAATATTACGCTATATTTTTGTCATATATTTTTTCGGGCCATACTCTGTGGATCCACGGGATGAGGGCGTCCTTCCTGCTTCATCTGGATTGTTCATCTAAAGGCCCAGGCTGGGTTTTAGCCAATCGCCCTTTTTTGGCTTACTTCTGGTAAGCACAATACCTATTGGTGTGTTCCGCAAACTGTATCCGTTATCACTGTCTCTTTTTGGATGAAGTTTATGTCACATATTTATCTTCCTTCCTTTTGAATCTTAATTGGGACTATTTATTTTTGTATGAGACTTCACAGTCGGACTATTGTTCAAATCACTTTATAGCGCGTTTTTTTTTGCTTTTTTTTTTTTTGTTTTTTTTAATTAAACAGCTGTCCTTGGCTAATATACAAGCGCAGACTCGCCATGAGGAAGCTAATCAGCGCTTAACAACCCAGCTGGAGGTACAGCAAAAAAACACTCGCCTGTTGGTGGCCCAGTTGGCAGCCCAGCAAGCGACCCAGCAAGATGTTATGCAGGCTCAGGTGACTGCCTTAAAAGAAGTAGTGCAGCAGCTTTCTTAGGGCTGTGAGTAGGGATGAGCCGAACACCCCCCGGTTCGGTTCGCACCAGAACCCGCGAACGGACCGCAAGTTCGCACGAACGTTAGAACCCCATTGACGTCTATGGGACTCGAACGTTCGAAATCAAAAGTGCTCATTTTAAAGGCTAATTTGCATGGTATTGTCCTAAAAAGGGTGTGGGGACCCGGGTCCTACCCCAGGGGACATGTATCAATGCAAAAAAAACTTTTAAAAACGGCCGTTTTTTCGGGAGCAGTGATTTTAATGATGCTTAAAGTAAAAAAAAAAAAAGTGAAATATTCCTTTAAATATCGTACCTGGGGGGTGTCTATAGTATGCCTGTAAAGTGACGCGTGTTTCCCATGTTTAGAACAGTCCCTGCACCAAATGTCATTTTTAAAGGAAAAAATCTCATTTAAAACTGCTTGCGGGTTTAATGTCATGTCGGGTCCTGGCAATATGGATGAAAATCAGTGAGACAAACGGCATGGGTACCCCCCAGTCCATTACCAGGCCCTTTGGGTCTTGTATGGATATTAAGGGGAACCCCGCACCCAAATTAAAATAAGGAAAGGTCCCTATATACTCTGAACAGCAGTATACAGGCGGTGCAAACAAGACAGGGACTGTAGGTTTGTTGTTAAGTAGAATCTCTTTGTAATTTTGAACATTTTTAACGTGTTTAGCTCCAGCCAAAAAATCTTTTCTAAGCTTTTTGGAAAACATAGGGAAGGGTTATCACCCCTGTGACATTTGTTTTGCGTCTTTCCTCCTCTTCAGAAGATTTCACCTCACTTTTTTGTCCCAATGAAAAATGTTTTTTGAAAATTTGGGTTTTTTTGTGGAACAAGGATTGGAAAGCATCAGTGGAAAGGAGAAATTGTTTTCCCATATTAACTCTTACATGAGAGAATTTCCCTTCCTAGGGGTAGATTTCATCTCACTTCCTGTTGTCTCCTTCCGTTTGCAAGTAGGAGTCGTTTGTAAGTTAGATGTTTGAAAGTAGGGTCCTGCCCTATATACTCAGCAGAAATTTGGGCCTTAGGTGTTGCTGTGGCCAAAACACTGTAAGCCCTCACAGGGCCCTGCTGTGAAATATTAGATCAAGAATTGTAATTACATGCCCCTGTTGAACAGGAGCTGAAAAATTAGGCCTTAGGCACTGGTGCTGGTGCCACAACACTGCAACCCCTCACAGACACTCTAGTTGGAACGCAGGAACGAGCCCTGCTGCAAAGTATTGCATCAAAAATTGTAATTACACGCCCCTGTTAGACAGGGGCAGAAAAATTGGGCCTTAGGCACTGGTGCTGGTGCCACAACACTGCAACCCCTCACAGACACTCTAGTTGGAATGCAGGAACGAGCCCTGCTGCAAAGTATTACATCAAAAATTGTAATTACACGCCCCTGTTATACAGGGGCTGAAAAATTGTGCCTTAGGCACTGGTGGTGGCGCCCAGAACCAAAAATGTTCTTACAAGCTATCAGCGTGATGATTGAGGAGGAAGAGGATAATTACTCAGGGATAGTCACTCAGCATCAGCATAGGCAGTCTTTGAAGGGATCTGAAAAAAATTATTCGGTTACATCAGCATCAGGTGCTTGGTAGCTGGTGGTGATCCAAGACTGATTCATTTTTATGAAGGTCAGCCGATCGACCGAGTCAGTGGACAGACGCACCCTGTGATCGGTTACCACGCCTCCAGCAGCACTGAATGTGCGTTCCGAAAGAACGCTGGATGCAGGACAGGCCAGTAGCTCAATTGCATACTGTGCAAGCTCTGGCCAGTGATCCATCCTCAAGACCCAGTAACCCAGAGGATTTTCGGTGGGAAAGGTGTCCAAGTCTGATCTTGCCCCTAGGTATTCCTGCACCATGTAAAACAGACGCTGGCGATGGTTGCTGGAACCGATCATACCTTGGGGCTGCGGACCAAAAAATTGTCTGAACGCATCGGTCAGATGGCCACCTTCTCCACCGCTCCTTCTTTGACTGACCGAAGCCTCAGCAACACGTTGTCCAGAAACAGGAGTTTGTAACCTCCCAGTCTCTGGGAACGCGTTGCACAGACCTTTCTGCAAGGCCTCCCGAAGATGTTTCATCCTCTGCTCCCTCTGCGATGGCAAGATAAGGTCCACAACCTTACCCTTGTAACGTGGATCAAGGAGGGTTGCCAGCCAGTATTGGTCCTTCTCCTTGATACCACGAATACGAGGATCCTTACGCAGGCTTTGCAGGATCAGGGAGGCCATGCAGCGTAGGTTTGCTGAGGCATTCGGTCCGGAGTCCTCTGGGTCACTAAGGACAACAACGTCCGCAGCCACCTCCTCCCAGCCACGTACAAGTCCATGTGTTCCTTGGGACTGATCCCTTAAAGACTGCTGATGCTGAGTGCCAGGCTCCACCTCCATACTGACACAATCTTCCTCCTCCTCCTCCTCCTCCTCGTCCTCTTCCTGTGTGATCGGCGGGCACGCAGGAACACTGTCTGGATAAAGGGGGCCTTGAGAGCTAAGGAAGTCCTCCTCTTCCTGCCTCTGTTCTGCCTCAAGTGCCCTGTCCATTATTCCACGCAGCGTGTGCTCCAACAGGTGGACAAGGGGGACAGTGTCACTGATGCATGCACTGTCAGTGCTCACCATCCTCGTGGCCTCCTCGAATGGTGACAGGACAGTGCATGCATCCCTGATCATGGCCCACTGGCGTGGGGAAAAAAAACCAAGGTCCCCTGACCCTGTCCTGGTGCCATAGTCGCACAGGTACTCATTTATGGCCCTCTGCTGCGTGTGCAGCCGTTGCAGCATGGCCAATGTCGAGTTCCACCTGGTGGGCATGTCACAGATTAGGCGGTTCTTGGGCAGGTTAAACTCCTTTTGGAGGTCCGTCAGCCGAGCACTGGCATTATATGACCGGCGGAAATGCACACAGACTTTCCTGGCCTGCCTCAGGACATCCTGTAAGCCCGGGTACCTGCCCAAGAACCGCTGCACCACCAAGTTAAGGACGTGAGCCAAACAGGGCACATGGGTCAGTTGTCCCTGTCGGAGGGCAGAGAGGAGGTTGGTGCCATTGTCGCAAACCACCATTCCTGCCTTAAGTTGGCGTGGCGTCAACCACCTCTGAACCTGCCCCTGCAGAGCTGACAGAACCTCTGCCCCAGTGTGGCTCCTGTCCCCCAAGCACACCAGCTCAAGCACCGCATGGCATCTTTTGGCCTGCGTACTTGCGTAGCCCCTTGAACGCCTACGGAGCACCGCTGGTTCCGAGGAAGAGGCCATGGAGGAAGAAGAAGAGGAGGGGGTGGAGGAGAGAGGTGTGTCACAATCAGCATTTTGGAGGCGTGGTGGCGGAACAACCTCCAACACTACTGCACCTTGTCCTGCATCCTTCCCAGCTGCCAGCAGAGTCACCCAATGCGCCGTGAAACTTAAGTAACGTCCCTGTCCATGCCTGCTGGACCATGAGTCAGCGGTAATATGCACCTTACCGCTGACCGCCCTGTCCAGCGAGGCATGGACATTGCCTTCCACATGCCGGTAGAGAGCTGGAATCGCCTTCCGTGAGAAAAAGTGGCGTTTGGGTACCTGCCACTGAGGAACCGCACATTCCACAAACTCACGGAAGGGGGCAGAGTCTACCAACTGAAAAGGCAGCAGTTGAAGTGCTAGCAATTTTGCCAAGCTAGCATTCAACCGCTGGGCATGTGGATGGCTGGGAGCAAACTTCTTTCGGCGGTGCAGCAGCTGGGGCAGGGAAATTTGCCTGGTACAATCTGGCGTCGGTGTACCAAAAGCAGATTGCCCACAAGTACTTGGCTGTGACACACCTAATTCTACACCTTCATTCCTCTCACTGCAGGTCTCAGAGAGGACTGAAGGTCTAGTGGGGTTGGAAATCTCAGCTGATGAGGAGCAAGGAGAGATCCTCTTTGTTCTTTGGTGTGGGTCTTTTAGATATGCTTGCCAACGAACTGCATGGCAGGTCAACATATGTCTGGTCAAGCATGTGGTACCCAAGCGGGAGATGTTTTGGCCACGCGAGATACGCTTGAGACATATGTTGCAAATAGCAGCGGTGCGATCTGATGCACTCGTCTCAAAAAAGGCCCACACCAAAGAACTTTTTGAATAACGCGCAGAGACTGCAGCGCCCTGCACATGTGGAGCTTTGGGGTGTGATGCAGTCAATGTGCTGCCCTTAGGCTGGCCCCTGGAGGGCATCCTGCCTCGTTGGTGATGTGCCGCCTCCTCCTCCTCCTCCTCCTCCTCTCTCCTATCAGGCACCCACGTTGAGTCAGTGACCTCATCATCCCCTCCCTCCTCATCACTGGAGCAAACCTGGCAGTATGCTGCAGCAGGGGGAGCATGACTGCCAGATTGCTGTCCTTCTTGGGCACCCCCTCTGTCCGTGCTCATGTTACTGCCTTCATCGAGCTCAGTATCATCATCAGAGCCTTCCAAACGCTGGGCATCCTCCTGGAGCATGTACCCAACACTGTGGTCAAACAGTTCGAGGGAATCCTCATGAGGACATGGTGGAGCTAGGGAAGGAGTCACTGATGACATTGAGCTGAGGGAAGAGGCCGCTGCTTTGCCAGACAAAGCACCCTGGGCATGGGTGAGAGAGGATGAGGAGGATGAGGACGGCTTGGTCATCCACTCAACCAAGTTTTCTGCATGTTGCGGCTCAACACGGCCAGCTGCCGAAAAAAAGGCCAAGCGTGTCCCATGGCCACGTGCTGATGAGGATGCACCGTCTCCACGACCAGCACTAGACACAGAGCCTGCTTGCCCTCTCTTATTGGCTTGTGACTGTCTGCCTCTCCTTCTTGGCCTTCCAGACATACTAATGGCCTGTAGCTGCACTAAGCTGGGATAGAACACCTGTAATTTTCTTCAGGTAGCTTTATATACTGTAACCAGACAAGCCTGCCTGTCAGTAGGAAGATAACAGGAACGGATCTAGCTGAACACTGTGAGCAGGACGCACTGCACTAAATGTAAATAGCAGGAACGGATCTAGCTGAACACTGTGAGCAGGACGCACTGACTGCACTAAATGTAAATAGCAGGAACGGATCTAGCTGAACACTGTGAGCAGGACGCACTGCACTAAATGTAAATAGCAGGAACAGATCTAGCTGAACACTGTGAGCAGGACGCACTGCACTAAATGTAAATAGCAGGAACGGATCTAGCTGAACACTGTGAGCAGGACGCACTGACTGCACTAAATGTAAATAGCAGGAACGGATCTAGCTGAACACTGTGAGCAGGACGCACTGCACTAAATGTAAATAGCAGGAACGGATCTAGCTGAACACTGTGAGCAGGACGCACTGCACTAAATGTAAATAGCAGGAACGGATCTAGCTGAACACTGTGAGCAGGACGCACTGCACTAAATGTAAATAGCAGGAACGGATCTAGCTGAACACTGTGAGCAGGACGCACTGCACTGAATGTAAATAGCAGGAACGGATCTAGCTGAACACTGTGAGCAGGACGCACTGACTGCACTAAATGTAAATAGCAGGAACGGATCTAGCTGAACACTGTGAGCAGGACGCACTGACTGCACTAAATGTAAATAGCAGGAACGGATCTAGCTGAACACTGTGAGCAGGACGCACTGACTGCACTAAATGTAAATAGCAGGAACGGATCTAGCTGAACACTGTGAGCAGGACGCACTGCACTAAATGTAAATAGCAGGAACGGATCTAGCTGAACACTGTGAGCAGGACGCACTGCACTAAATGTAAATAGCAGGAACGGATCTAGCTGAACACTGTGAGCAGGACGCACTGCACTAAATGTAAATAGCAGGAACGGATCTAGCTGAACACTGTGAGCAGGACGCACTGACTGCACTAAATGTAAATAGCAGGAACGGATCTAGCTGAACACTGTGAGCAGGACGCACTGCACTAAATGTAAATAGCAGGAACGGATCTAGCTGAACACTGTGAGCAGGACGCACTGCACTAAATGTAAATAGCAGGAACGGATCTAGCTGAACACTGTGAGCAGGACGCACTGCACTAAATGTAAATAGCAGGAACGGATCTAGCTGAACACTGTGAGCAGGACGCACTGACTGCACTAAATGTAAATAGCAGGAACGGATCTAGCTGAACACTGTGAGCAGGACGCACTGACTGCACTAAATGTAAATAGCAGGAACGGATCTAGCTGAACACTGAGCAGGACGCACTGCACTAAATGTAAATAGCAGGAACGGATCTAGCTGAACACTGTGAGCAGGACGCACTGACTGCACTAAATGTAAATAGCAGGAACGGATCTAGCTGAACACTGTGAGCAGGACGCACTGCACTAAATGTAAAGAGCAGGAACGGATCTAGCTGAACACTGTGAGCAGGACGCACTGACTGCACTAAATGTAAATAGCAGGAACGGATCTAGCTGAACACTATGAGCAGGACGCACTGCACTAAATGTAAATAGCAGGAACGGATCTAGCTGAACACTGTGAGCAGGACGCACTGCACTAAATGTAAATAGCAGGAACGGATCTAGCTGAACACTGTGAGCAGGACGCACTGCACTAAATGTAAATAGCAGGAACGGATCTAGCTGAACACTGTGAGCAGGACGCACTGACTGCACTAAATGTAAATAGCAGGAACGGATCTAGCTGAACACTGTGAGCAGGACGCACTGACTGCACTAAATGTAAATAGCAGGAACGGATCTAGCTGAACACTGTGAGCAGGACGCACTGCACTAAATGTAAATAGCAGGAACAGATCTAGCTGAACACTGTGAGCAGGACGCACTGCACTAAATGTAAATAGCAGGAACGGATCTAGCTGAACACTGTGAGCAGGACGCACTGCACTAAATGTAAAGAGCAGGAACAGATCTAGCTGAACACTGTGAGCAGGACGCACTGCACTAAATGTAAAGAGCAGGAACAGATCTAGCCTAATCTAGCTCTCAAATCAAATGACACTGTCTGTCTCTCTCTCTATCAGCACACCGGAACACACTACACAGGGCCGCCGTGCAGGCGGCCTTATATAGTGTGGGGCGTGTACTAAATCCCCTGAGCCATAATTGGCCAAAGCCACCCTGGCTTTGGCCAATTACAGCTCTCTCTACTGACGGCGCTGTGATTGGCCAAGCATGCGGGTCATAGTGCATGCTTGGCCAATCATCAGCCAGCAATGCACTGCGATGCCGCAGTGAATTATGGGCCGTGACGCGCCACACGAATTTGGCGCGAACGGCCCATAACGTTCGCAATTCGACGGACGGTCGAACAGCCGATGTTCGAGTCGAACAGGGGTTCGACTCGAACACGAAGCCCATCCCTAGCTGTGAGCAATCGGCTGTTGCCCCTGGCAACCAGGTGACCATGAGGGCAAGCCATTTTTTGCAGAAGTTGTCCCTGAGTGATGATGTAGAGGCATTTCTTGCTACATTTGAGAGGACGGCAGAGAGAGAAGGGTGGCCCCAGGACCAGTGGCCGGCCTAATTGCTCCTTTCCTAACCGAAGATCCTCAAAAAGCCTACTTCGACCTGCCACCAGATCACGCTAAAGACTATCAAAAATTAAAGGCAGAAATATTGGCTCGTTTGGGGGTAACTACAGCTGTTCGGGCCCAACGAGTGCACCAATGGAAGTATCGTCCAGATCGTCCACCACGGTCTCAAATGCATGACCTGGTGCAACTGGTAAAAAAAATGTCTGCAGCCCGAAATGTTGTCTGGCCTCCAAATCGTGGAGCAAGTCGTGCTGGACTGATACCTAAGGTCACTGCCAGACGACCTTCAATGGTGGGTCAGCCATGGAGACCCCAAAACAGTGAACCTCCTTGTCGAGATGGTGGAACGATACACAGTGGTGGAGGATCTTCTTGGCCCTACCAAGCGCCAAGGACCCAGTCTGCCACGGCCTATTCGTTCGACCACTGCCCACTGCAAGAGGAGCCCATGGAATGCGGGGTTCTTCGGAGGGGGTCCTTTTATGCCTAGAAAGCATGCACAACACATATTGATCTTGGAGAAGAGAAATTCGAGTGTAAAGTCCAAGTGAACCACCTCCCTGCCCGGGCTTTGCTGGACTCCGGAAGCATGGTAACCCTGGTCCATCCTAGAGTAATTGGGAAGATCGGTCCGGTAAGAAAAACTTTACGGGTGGTGTGCATTCACGGGGACACTAGAGAGTACCCTCTCATCTCGGTGTCCATCTCCACAGCATGTGGCACTGGTACTCAAGAGGTGGGGGTGGTAAAGAATTTAGTACATGATGTTATCATAGGACGAGACTGTCCATTATTTGCAAAACTGTGGGGACAAGGAGAACTACCTGGACGGTCCAGAGACTGGGGAGAAACTAGTCCCTCTGTTCCTGCTGTAAACCCTGAAATGCCGAATGTTCTTGAAAATGCTTATGATTTGGTTAATGATGATGAAAGTAGTGCTGATATTATTAAGGGTGTCAAAATGTGTGGTTCACAGACCTACCTGAACACTGAAGAGGGGGGGGAACCTTCCCCACTTCAGGTAATGCTGGGGGAAGAGGATGAGGAAGTGGCCGTTACCCCTGCCCTGCCGGATTTGGGTGTTCCGCAGGGGGCATTTGGTACTGCCCAGATGCAGGACCCCACTTTGGCCCATGCACGGGAACAGGTTGTAGTAATAAATGGGGTTCCCCAAGAGCCAGGTGCGAATGAGCGGTGGCCACATTTTGCAATATGTAATGAATTGCTTTATCGGGTTACCAAAGTGAGAGAAAATGTGGTAGAGCAATTATTGGTACCCCAACAGTATAGACGCAAGGTCCTGGACCTGGCCCATGATGATGTTTTAGGGGGACACCTGGGAGTTGAAAAGACGGAGGCACGGATCACCGACCGGTTTTACTGGCCAGGTCTAAAAGCAGAGGTAAGGGTATACTGTACCTCTTGTCCCACCTGTCAGTTGACAGCTCCGGTGACCCACTTCCGGAATCCTTTGGTCCCTCTGCCCATAATTGAGGTCCCATTTGAAAGGATAGCCATGGATATAGTGGGTCCCTTGGTGAAGTCGGCTTGAGGTCACTCCTACATACTGGTGATTCTCGACTATGCCACCCGATATCCTGAGGCGCTACCCCTGCGGAATACCTCCTCTAAGGCTATTGCCCGGGAATTATTCCAGTTGTTTACACGGACTGGTTTTCCCAAGGAAATACTAACGGACCAGGGCACCCCGTTTATGTCGAGGGTTATGGCCGATGTGTGCAAGCTCTTCCGGATTAAACAGCTGCGCACATCGGTCTACCATCCCCAAACGGATGGGTTAGTAGAACGCTTTAATAAGACCCTTAAATCTATGCTCAAGAGAGTTGTACAAAGGGATGGGAAAGACTGGGACTGTCTGTTACCAGCTCTCCTGTTTGCCATCCGTGAAGTGCCCCAGGCCTCCACTGGGTTTTCGCCCTTTGAGTTGGTATATGGGCGGAGACCTCGCGGACTACTGGATTTTGTTAAAGAGGAATGGGAAAGTGAACCTAGTCAGCATAAGAGTGTTCTTGAATATGTTTCCCAAATGCAGGAGAGGATCCGAACTGTGTTGCCACTAGTCAAGGAACATTTACAAAAAGCCCAGGAGGCTCAACGACGAGTCTATAATAGGGCTGCTAAAATAGGGAACTTCCAAGTGGGGGATCGAGTAGCGGTGTTGATTCCCACTGTGGAAAGTAAATTCTTAGCCAGGTGGCAAGGCCCCTTTGAAGTTGTAGAAAAAGTGGGAGAGGTGAATTATAGTCCACCAACCGGGTAAGAGGAAACCCTATCAAATATATCATGTAAACTTGTTAAAGCCCTGGACAGAGAGGGAACCAGTGACCTCCCTGGCTAATGCAAGATTGGAGCCTCGGGTTGGGGTGGAGAGTGTCCAAGTAGCAAATACCCTGTCTAAAACCCAAAGTCAGCAGGCAAAGGAGTTCTTGCAGAGAAATAAAGAAAAATTTTCAGACTTGCCAGGGCTCAGGAGTACCATAGAGCATGATATCATCACGGAACCAGGAGTCAAAGTTTTTGTCCAGCCCTACCGCATCCCAGAGGCCCAAAGGAAGGCTGTTTAAGAGGAAGTGAAGAAGATGTTAGACCTGGAGATTATTGAAGAATCGCAGAGTGAGTGGTCGAGCCCGATTGTGTTGGTACCGAAGCCCAACGGGACTCTGCGATTCTGCAATGATTTCCAGAAACTTAATGAAGTTTCAAAGTTTGATGCCTACCCCATGCCCCGGGTAGATGAGCTTATTGAGAGACTAGGTCCAGCCAGGTTTATCACTACGTTAGACCTTACCAAGGGATATTGGCAAATCCCGTTGACTAAGGCTGCTAGGGAGAAAACTGCTTTTTCTACCCCAGAGGGGAGTTTTCAGTACAAAAGGATGCCTTTTGGATTGCAAACTGCTCCAGCCACATTCCAGCGAGCAATGGATAGGATTTTACGACCTCACCGGAAGTATGCCTCAGTGTACTTGGACGACATAGTCATTTTTAGCAGAGACTGGGAATCACACTTGCCCAAAGTCCAGGCAGTGCTGGACTCTCTTTGGAAGGAGGGGTTTACAATAAACCCTGAAAAATGTGCTTTGGGAATGGAGGAGGTGAAATACCTGGGCTATATCGTGGGTAGAGGGGTGGTGAATCCTCAGGTCAGCAAGGTAGAGGCTATACAGAGTTGGCCCCGTCCCCTTACAAAAAAGCAGGTACGTGCATTCTTGGGCATGGTGGGATACTACAGGAGGTTTGTACCCAACTTTGCCACGTTGGCGGCTCCATTGACCGATCTGACTAAGGGTCGGAAATCGGTCATGGTGGAGTGGAATGCAGACGCTGAGAAGGCCATTTTGGAGCTCAAGTTGGCACTGTGCCAACACCCTGTCCTGGTAGCACCAAATTTTTCAAAAGAGTTTGTTGTCCAAACTGATGCTTCCGATGTAGGGTTGGGAGCGGTGTTGTCACAGGTTGTTCATGGAGAGGAGCACCCGGTAGGCTTCCTCAGTAGGAAGTTAACACCAGCGGAGAAAAACTACGCTATAATTGAACGAGAGTGTCTGGCCATTAAGTGGGCTCTGGAGTCCCTCAGATATTACCTTTTTGGGGAGGAAGTTTAGGCTGATTTCTGACCATGCCCCTTTAACATAGTTGAGACAGGGTAAAGGGAATAATGCCAGGGTTACTCGGTGGTTCCTGGCACTCCAGGAATTTAAATTTGTAGTGGAGCATAGGCCCGGGAGACTGCATCAAATGCAGATGCGCTCTCCCAAGTCCATTGTTTGAGCTCCACTGTTCCCTCCACCTCCATGGCGTTGGAACAGGGGGGGGATATGTACAGGACGCCGTGGCTGGGTCCTGGAAGGACGCTATGTTTCCCCTCTGTTTGGACTGTGGTCCCTTTAAGGGAACAAAAAAGGGTTAACTCACCTGTAAGAGGAAGTGGGTTTAAAATAAGGCAGGAAGTTAGAGAGGGTGTGGAGGAGTGTAGAGGAGAATTTTGATGGTGGATGGTGTTTTGGTGTGCAGCAACAGTGAATAGCAGTGTCCTGCCTGGAAGCCTCCTGCTAGGGGAATCTACCTGCAACAGAAACTAAGGACTGTTTAACTGCAATAGCAGTTCTGGACTTTGCAAGTCGGTGAGACTGAAACCTTTTTCTTTTGTTTTTGCTGCTGTAAAGCTATTTAAGTTCAATAAATCTCCTTTTGAGTGAAAAGCCTGTGTCCTGCGATCTAGCTGGTTCCCCAAACATTACAGTACATATTTACCACAGTATATTGCAGTGCGTCAGTTCAGTTTTACTGCAGTATATTGTAGTGTCAGTGGAGTGTGTCTGTGTAGTAGTACTCAAGTTAAAGTGCACCAAACACCACTTTCCATTGATTAAAGTGCATCCACTTACACATTTCCACATCTTTATTACATTCTCCAACAAGGAGAAGCAGACGTTCCCATGGAACTGTAAGGGGGCAAGCAGGGTACATGTCAACAGGCAAAGGTGGATATGGTCCGTCTCAGGCAGGGCATCATTTCCTCTGTTTAGTGATGTTGCCCATGCCATCCAGCCACAGGAGGAGTCAGCTGAGTTATTTGAACACAGCATTAGCTACTTGTGCCTTGATGATGCACAGCCATTACTTGATTCTGATGTTGGTTCTGAGGTTGAGAAAGGTAGGAACATGAGCCTACAGAGAGGGGAGAACACTGGTAAACAACAAATTGGCAAGCATAGTGAAAACAGTGGGGAAAAAACCAAAGAAAAGAAAGCTGATGCAGTCACCATCTAATGATTGAATAAATTGTTCATACCGGATTTACGCTATGGCCACCTTTCTTTTGTCCTCATGCTTGTGAGTTTGGGTTGGTGTACCATCCATCGCACTTCCGGGTCCATATACAAGCTTTAATTGCTTGCTTTTTGGTAAGCGTGAAATTTATGTGGTGGAGGATCACTTCGAGCGGTGTCTCATTTCAAGTTTTCACACACAGGCTCTCACTGAGAATATTGAGGGATTTTCTTTGGGACTTTCCTATTTCCATGGATGATTCCTTGGACTTTTATCCTATAGAAAAATATGATACCTCTAGGGGGATTTTTAAGGCAATGAATTCAGAAATGTGTTTTAAAATAAAATCAGTTTTATTAAGTGTTATTCAACGTTAAAAAATATGTATAAATTTTCCTCTATAAATTTTTCACAAAAAATCACATAGATCAATAAACATAGAACAAAAAATAAATTCCAAAACATAAAGTAATTCTACAAGTACATCCAATACAAAATGAATATAGAGAATTGCATGTAGAAAATGACTTGAGGAAGAATGTGATGTATCACACTACCCAGTGCGGTCACCCTGGATGGCCACCCTGGTAAGGAGTAGTGGAATTTCCAACGCGTTTCAACGTTTAAATCTTAACAGATAAAAGTCTTCTTCAGGGAAAGTACATCACAGTCTGAGAAATCAAAAAATCAGAAAACAATGCTATTATGAACTGTACACATATATACCATACATATCCCCTACAATGGTTATATTCTCATGTGACTTACGCTCTCCCAAGACAGCCCGGTTTGGGGGCATTACATGCCAGGGGTCAGAGACATCCCACATCAGAAAAGCCTGGACTGTCCTAATACTCTACAAGGCGGCTGGATATAATAGATAATCCCAACATTCGGCGTCCTTAGCCTCAAAGAAAAATTGATGGCTATCTGTAATGGGGCAAATAGTAAGAATGAGTGTTATCTTAGAGACAGCTGTGGGCTGACCCCACAGTAAGTCCCATATGAAACGAAATTCCCCCTTTAAAGATGTGTGAAGCACACAACAAGAAATATATATACACCTCCCATCAAGGGGAGATCCCAATCCTGAGTGTAAGGAGTGGAGAACACTTACATTTAGGTAGATAGCTGGTCGCTGAGTAGAGAGCCAGGGGGGTCCGTGATGTCAAGAATTTAAGACTGCCTCATGTGCATGGATGAATGTCCAAGGAAGAATGGCGCCATTTGCCGTCTTTGGCGTCCTATTTGTGGAGTGGGCCGGTTAGTGGGCGGAGATAGGACGCCGCGCTGGCCAATAGCGCGGCTAGTACAGGTCGCTGCTGTCAGGAGCATTCGACGTGCAGACGCCGAATGCCACCTAGGCAACCAACTCCGCTCGGGGGCCCGCGCATGCGCGATGTGACAGCGCGCATCCAGTTACGTGCCTCAGCTACGCAAGGCTAGGAATGTCATGATGATACTGTGAGGGCCAGCAGCCATCTTGAAGAAGGGCTGTGCCCACACTGGTATGCTGTATCATTATAGCTGTACGCCCGGGTATAGAGCTGCATCCGCAGTGGATGTATGGTGGACAGCAGCTAATCCAGTTAAATCCCCTAGTGATTTCCCCGGTAACATGTCCCCCCAAGGGCTAAAGAACCGGGGAGGAGGGCCGGGGAGGAGGGCCGGGGAGGGGGGGGGTGCGGGAAATGGATTGAGTAGTAATAATAATAAATAAAAATAATAATAAATAAAAAATAAAAATGAGTAACTCAGAGCCTTTAGAATAAAAAACCACAACGGTTCCCCCCCCCAAGAGTTTTGCCAGGAAGGAGAGGCTACAAACGGGTGGGGGGAGAAAGGGAGGACTGATAACCACCGACACAGAAGTTCCTGCCTGGCATGTGTGCAAGGCAGGGCAAAGAGGCCCCATAGCATTGTTTTCTGATTTTTTGATTTCTCAGACTGTGATGTACTTTCCCTGAAGAAGACTTTTATCTGTTAAGATTTAAACGTTGAAACGCGTTGGAAATTCCACTACTCCTTACCAGGGTGGCCATCCAGGGTGACCGCACTGGGTAGTGTGATACATCACATTCTTCCTCAAGTCATTTTCTACATGCAATTCTCTATATTCATTTTGTATTGGATGTACTTGTAGAATTACTTTATGTTTTGGAATTTATTTTTTGTTCTATGTTTATTGATCTATGTGATTTTTTTTGTGAAAAATTTATAGAGGAAAATTTATACATATTTTTTAACGTTGAATAACACTTAATAAAACTGATTTTATTTTAAAACACATTTCTGAATTCATTGCCTTAAAAATCCCCCTAGAGGTATCATATTTTTCTATAGATTTACATGGGATGATGGCAATGACACATCCATACCACCAAGGTCACACTTATCCAAATTGTTAACCAGGGTGGATAATACACCCATACCTCGAAAGTGACCAAGGTGGCTGGATGTGGACCCCCTACATAAAAGGCATACCATTTAATTATTAATGTGTTAAATAGGAATTCACTTTTTTACTCCCTACATATTTTCAAAGGGAGATTAGTGTTCCTACGGTCAAGAGAGCTAATTGCTCCCTGATCACACCCACTTTTCAATCTCCTAAATTTGTCCGAACACACATAGGGGCCACAATGGGGGATCTTCAGGGAGGAGAATGGGAGGAGTTTATGGCCAATATTCAAAGGAGCTATGAAGGGAAGGAGCAAGTCTCCTCGGATCTGTCTTCACTTTTCTCGAGTCTAACTAAAATTCTAGAGAAGAAATCAGCCCTACATTGGCACATTGAATCTCTGGGTAGATACATCAGAGAAGGAATAAATCCGATTGGTCTCCGAATACAAATATTTCCCATCCTAGAAAACATATCCAAAGAACTAAAAAGGAACTGGGAGAGTAAACTCAATGACTGCTCCATGAACCTGATGCTATTACTCCAGAATGAATATAGACAACAACTGGATAGTATGAATATGGAAATCAAAACACTATATGACCGACTTACTCCACTGAAGACGCATGAGGAATACGCGTCTTACGAGAAAAAACTTAAAGAACACCTGGAGACTTTCGGTAAAGCCATCCTTATCAAAAAGGAGAAAAAATACTGGAGAGATAAAAACGCATTTAGGGAGGGCAGAGCTTATAGATGGAATACAGCGAATACTAGTAAAAAAAAATAGAAAAAGAAGAACTCCATATCAAGAAAATGTCAATCAATCCAATGACTATTTATCGGACACACCATCGAATTCCTCCTCATCAGCATCATCACATACCGGCCATTTCAGAGGCAAAAGAAAAGGACCTCTGGGAAGACAGCAGGAGACCGAAGGAGAGGTCAAACAAACCCACAAAAAACGTACCATGGAGCAGGAAATAAGGGAGTCACAACTGAGCAATAAATCTAATACGCACAAAGGTACAACGCAGGGTAACATACGAGGCCTTCTACCCAATCCAGGGAAAGTAAATCGAAAAGATCAAGGGGCCATTCCTAAGACGCAACAAACACAACTTGATAGTTTTTTAGACAAAAACACAACACCACTACCGAGCCCAATGCCTCTCACACAACTTTTGATGATACCCACGGATCCCCTGACTCCAAAGAGTTAAACGTTATTAACCTCTCCTCACATCAACTAACTAATGAGAAGCGAAAAGTGTTATCACTGGGCCTCTCCTTCTGTCCCAACCAAAGCATGGGCACCTTTGAAACAACAAAGGATATTCACCTCTTTGCCCGGAAATTGCTGTTGAAAAGCTTATATGCAAAACAAAAAGTTACACAATCGGAAGTAGCACCAAATTTAAAAACAGCGGATTTTAAGGCTCTCAGAGATCTGAATCTCCTACTGCAAGAGAGCAACTTTGCAGAAAATTTCTGGGAAGAGTTAGGAGAAGGGGAGAGTGATGAAGAAGAGTCTGAAGATGAAGCTACTAAATTTAACACAAAAATCGATAAGAAGTTTAAAAGGAAATCACATAAATTTCCACCGCTTAATCTCAATCCAGCGATAGTGCTTTTTGTTAAACAGACAACTAGAGAAATCGAAAAACTAGACAGACAAAGAATCAAAAACAACCTTAATCCAGAATTGCGACATGCACTCAACACCCTGAAGAGCGACACGAACATCACAATCAAAGCATCGGACAAAGGTGGAAATATTGTCCTTATGGACAACGAGAATTATGAAAAAATGTGCCTTAAAGTTCTCAACACCAAATGTTACAAAAAAATATCCCCAGCAATAGTTGAGAGATTCAACCAGGAATTTTATTGTCTGGTGGATGAATCGCTCAATGAAGGGGCCATCAACAAAGAAATGTGGGAGTTTATACGAACACAGCATCCCCGGTTACCCACCTTTTATGCCCTGCCCAAGGTGCATAAAAGATTAGAAGACCCACCAGGGAGACCCATCATCTCCGGTAACGGGTCAATTACGGAAGGTATTAGTCAGGTAATAGATTACCATCTTAGACCCCACGTCATGGATTTACCGTCCTACACCAAAGACACGATCCATCTGTTGCAGATAATTGATAATTTGACTATCCCCGACTCTGCTCTCCTAGTTACTATCGATGTGGAGTGTCTGTATAACAGAATCCCACATGATGCAGGAGTAGCAGCTGTTGAACGAGTATTGAGACAAAGAGCAACCACTGACTGGAAGTTCAATGCCTTCATACTCACAATGCTGGAATTTATTTTGAAACACAATGTGTTTCTATTTGAGGGCTCCCACTACCTCCAGGTGCAGGGAGTGGCTATGGGGACATGCTGTGCTCCCTCATATGCTAACCTGTACCTGGGGGAGTGGGAGAAGACCTTCTTGCTGGGAGAGGGATCGTCTGTGTACTCTGACCACATACTTATGTGGCAGAGGTACATAGACGATATCTTCATCATCTGGGATGGCTCAGAAGACAGACTCAGGGAATGCCTGAGTTCTATGAACCTAAATAGTTTCAATCTTTTCTTTACTATGTCCTATGATTCCAGGGAGGTCAACTTCCTGGATATCACTATCTCCAAAGATCAAACTGGAGTACTCCTGAGTAATCTTTATAGAAAAGAGACAGCGGGGAACACTCTGCTACACGCGGAAAGTTTCCACCCCGAGCCATTGAAGAGATCCATTCCGTTCAGCCAATTTCTAAGACTCAAGAGGAATTGTAGTACACACGAAAATTTCCAGCAGGAATCCAACAAACTGACTGCCAGATTAAGAGAGAGAGGATACACCAAAACAGCTCTCAAAAAAGCGTTCAATCGTGTTAAAAATATGGACAGACGAAATCTGATCTTCAAAAAGAAAAACTTGATGAAGGAAGACAATTCAACTAGAATTATCATGAAATTCTCCAACGAACATCAACAAATAAGAAAAATTATCTCCAAACCCTGGTCAATTCTTACAGAAGACCCCATTTTAGGCGGTCTGGTCACCCCCAGACCTCAAATTACCTATAAAAAATCAGGTTCTATAGGAAATATGCTCACACAGAGTGAGTACAAAGGAAGTGCAAGAATGGACCCCTGCAGAACCTGGGGCACATATCCCTGTGGATCATGTGCACAGTGTGGAGTTATAGGCAGGAGAACCATGATTACATTACCTAATGGGGAAAATTTTCAACTACGACACTTCGCGAATTGTAGAACGCGGGGAGTCGTTTATCTTATGCAATGTCAGTGCGGGGCCTTCTACGTGGGGAAAACCCGACAGGAACTCACTAAGAGGGTTGAGAAGCACATCCACAGCATGAGTATTGGCAACCTATATCTGCCATTGGGCAGGCATGTAGCAAAACAGCATGGGTATAGGATGCCCAAGGTAAACTTCACTGTGGTGGACAGACTACACATACCCGCCAGGGGGGGTGACTGGAACAAGGCCCTGCTCCAGCGCGAGATGCGCTGGATCAGGCGCCTTAGGGCCACCACCCCCCCTGGTCTCAATGAGACAGAGAGCTTTAGGCCTTTTCTAGAGGGCTTTAGATCAGGTAAAACCGACTAGGGGCACGCCCTCTATTCTACTTTATGTACATTTCATTCATAATTCAGATCATCTACTCCCGTACCTTCTCTTCCTTTTTTCCCAGGACCCATGACACCCCCCCTTCCCCCCCCCCTCTCCCCCCCTCCTCCTCATTACATCTTTTGCCCCCGAGATGCTGTTTGGACATTAGCTGAAGATTGTTTAGCCTTTTGGGGGGTTTCCAATTTACCATATAATGTCAACTTCTTGTAGTTTACTGAGTTGGCTACTATACTATATCAAGGTTGGGGCTTGTACACAATACAACCCCCACCGAGTGGAATTACTCTACTAATGTATTGTTTATATAATTTCTATTGTGGTCTAATTTTAATCTCACTGTTCTACCATGTTCCCGTTTAATATCACTGCAATTTTTGGTTTATCTCGTGTGATGGGTTGCTCCCATAGACATTACCCTGGGGGAACTAGTCATGCGGAGGTCTAGGGCTCACCACCAACCTCTTAGATGTGCCTGGGAGAGTCCTATACCTACCCGACACAGGGGGGCCCCAATGCTCTAGTTAGCTATGGGGCCTCTTTGCCCTGCCTTGCACACATGCCAGGCAGGAACTTCTGTGTCGGTGGTTATCAGTCCTCCCCCTCTCCCCCCACCCGTTTGTAGCCTCTCCTTCCTGGCAAAACTCTTGGGGGGGGAACCGTTGTGGTTTTTTATTCTAAAGGCTCTGAGTTACTCATTTTTATTTTTTATTTATTATTTTTATTTATTATTATTACTACTCAATCCATTTCCCGCACCCCCCCCTCCCCGGCCCTCCTCCCCGGTTCTTTAGCCCTTGGGGGGACATGTTACCGGGGAAATCACTAGGGGATTTAACTGGATTAGCTGCTGTCCACCATACATCCACTGCGGATGCAGCTCTATACCCGGGCGTACAGCTATAATGATACAGCATACCAGTGTGGGCACAGCCCTTCTTCAAGATGGCTGCTGGCCCTCACAGTATCATCATGACATTCCTAGCCTTGCGTAGCTGAGGCACGTAACTGGATGCGCGCTGTCACATCGCGCATGCGCGGGCCCCCGAGCGGAGTTTGTTGCCTAGGTGGCATTCGGCGTCTGCACGTCAAATGCTCCTGACAGCAGCGACCTGTACTAGCCGCGCTATTGGCCAGCGCGGCGTCCTATCTCCGCCCACTAACCGGCCCACTCCACAAATAGGACGCCAAAGACGGCAAATGGCGCCATTCTTCCTTGGACATTCATCCATGCACATGAGGCAGTCTTAAATTCTTGACATCACGGACCCCCCTGGCTCTCTACTCAGCGACCAGCTATCTACCTAAATGTAAGTGTTCTCCACTCCTTACACTCAGGATTGGGATCTCCCCTTGATGGGAGGTATATATATATTTCTCGTTGTGTGCTTCACACATCTTTAAAGGGGGAATTTCGTTTCATATGGGACTTACTGTGGGGTCAGCCCACAGCTGTCTCTAAGATAACACTCATTCTTACTATTTGCCCCATTACAGATAGCCATCAATTTTTCTTTGAGGCTAAGGACGCCGAATGTTGGGATTATCTATTATATCCAGCCGCCTTGTAGAGTATTAGGACAGTCCAGGCTTTTCTGATGTGGGATGTCTCTGACCCCTGGCATGTAATGCCCCCAAACCGGGCTGTCTTGGGAGAGCGTAAGTCACATGAGAATATAACCATTGTAGGGGATATGTATGTTATATATGTGTACAGTTCATAATAGCATTGTTTTCTGATTTTTTTTTGATTTCTCAGACTGTGATGTACTTTCACGGAAGAAGACTTTTATCTGGTAAGATTTAAACGTTGAAACGCGTTGGAAATTCCACTACTCCTTACCAGGGTGGCCATCCAGGGTGACCGCACTGGGTAGCGTGATACATCACATTCTTCCTCAAGTCATTTTCTACATGCAATTCTCTATATTCATTTTGTATTGGATGTACTTGTAGAATTACTTTATGTTTTGGAATTTATTTTTTGTTCTATGTTTATTGATCTATGTGATTTTTTTGTGAAAAATTTATAGAGGAAAATTTATACATATTTTTTAACGTTGAATAACACTTAATAAAACTGATTTTATTTTAAAACACATTTCTGAATTCATTGCCTTAAAAATCCCCCTAGAGGTATCATATTTTTCTATAGATTTACATGGGATGATGGCAATGACACATCCATACCAGCAAGGTCACACTTATCCAAATGGACTTTTATCCTATGAATTTTGACATGCACTAACTGATTTTGTGATTTTATGCACTTATGACTATATGCACTTAATTTATGGTCTAGTTTGGAGATTTTTTGTGTGCTGGTCATTGCTCACAAGAATTCTCAGACTTCTCATTCTTGGTTTGCACTAATTGATTTTTATGCACCTATATATTATCATGTCGTAGCGCAGTTTTTTCTTTGTTTCTTGCTGTTTTTGTGTATATCTCACAGTTGAACTGCCGCTTTTTTGGAGGGCTTTTTGTTGTTTCCAGTGCTTCAGATGGTCTGTGTAGGGGACAGGAGCCACACCGAAGCAGAGATTCTTGCAGCTATGCAGGAGCAGGTCCAGCAGGTCCAGAGGTGGTTCACCCCATGCCAGCTGGAGCCAGGAATGGTGGTGTGCATTAATGGAACAAACCTCCTGTCCACCCTTATGCCCTGTACACAGGGTCGGACTTTCCAACGGAATATGTGCGATTGGAGCTTGTTGTCAGAAATTCCGACCGTGTGTAGGCTCTATCGGACTTTTTCCATCGGAATTTCCGACACACAAAGTTTGAGAACATGCTATAAAATTTTCCGACAACAAAATCCGATCCTTTAAATTCCGATCGTGTGTAGACAAATCCAATGGACAAAGTGCCACGCATGCTCAGAATAAATTAAGAGACGAAAGTTATTGGCTATTGCCCCGTTTTACGTCACCGCGTTCAGAATGATCTGATTTTCCAACAACTTTGTATGACCGTGTGTATGCAAGACAAGTTTGAGCCAACATCCATGGATTTTGTTGTCGGAATGTCCGATCAATGTCTGACCGTGTGTACAGGGCATTAGACAGGGAAAGTTGACACATATGCCATGCCTGGCACATGTCCTCAATTTGGTGTTGCAGCAATTTTTAAATAGGTACCCAGGGTTGGAAGATCTGCTAAAGCAGGCCAGAAGAGTCTGTAGCCATTTCAAGCTGTCATATACAGCCAGTGCTCGGTTGGCTGAAATTCAGCAGGAATTCCACCTGCCCGTAAATCGCCTCATTTGTGACATGCCCACCAGGTGTAACTCGACTTTGGCAATGCTGCAGCAGCTGCACATGCAGCAGAGGGTCATCAACGAGAAACTGTTTGAGCATGGCACAACAACAGGCTCAGGCCGCCTCCGCTTTTTTTCCACATGCCAATGGTTGCTGCTAAGGATGCATGTACTGTACTGTCACCATTTAAGATGGCCACAAGAATGGTGAGTCGTGACAATGCATGCATCAGTGACACAATCCCTGTTGTGTTCCTGCTGGAGCAGACTCTGACTGTCATTATGGACAGAGCACTCGAGGCAGACCAGTGGGAGGAAGAAAAAGACTTCCTTTCCTCTCAAGGCCCGCTTTATGCAGACACCATTCTTCCTATGCCACGGAACACACAAGAGATGAGGGAGGAGGATTTTGGCAGCTTTGGAGGCATTGAAGCAGAGCAAGACATACGTCAACCCTTAACAGATGGTTTTCCATCCCCAGAACCCTTGGGAGTAGGGATGAGCCGAACACCCCCCGGTTCGGTACCCACCAGAACTTGCAAATGGACCGATAGTTTGCGCATACTTTCGAACCCTGTTAAAGTCCATGGGATTCGAACATGAGAAATCAAAAGTGCGAATTTTAAAGGCTAATATGCAAGTTATTGTCCTAAAAAGGATTTGGGGACCCGGGTCCTGCCCCAGGGTACATGTTGTTGGCAAATGTAGATTGTCTAGGGATATTTTTATACCCTCGATAAGTCTGCATAAGATGTACCTTACAATTCCCACAGGCCTGTGAGATTAGCCCATTGAGACAATGATAAAAAACTGCAGTCTCGCCGAGCAAATCTAATCTTTATTCTTTGGTGTGAATATTTAAAGGGGGCTTTTAGAAACTACCGCCCCTTGACCGCGTCATACAAATTATCCAATAAAATGCAGAAACAATTTATGACAAAAGTGAAACTAATTATTTTTAAGATATCACGTGCTTTACAGGAAACTAAACACAAAAGATAACAGGGATGTGAGAAACTAAACTAGATTACATTACACTCCTAGTAATATGTGAAATAGAGTACAGGGAAAAACACAAAATGGAAACTAAGTTATAAAATGGATGTGGTTAAGCTAAATATCCCTTCACATGTATTAATGCAAAAAAAGTTTTAAAAACGGCCGTTTTTTCAGGAGCAGTAATTTTAATGATGCTTAAAGTGAAAAAATAAAAGTGAAATATTCCTTTAAATATCATGCCTGGGGGGTGTCTATAGTATGCCTGTAAAGTGGCATGTGTTTCCTGTGTTTAGAACTGTCCCTGCCCAAAATGACATTTCTAAAGGAATAAAAGTCATTTAAAACTGCTTGCGGCTTTAATGTAATGTCTGGTCCTGGCAATATGGATGAAAATCATTGAGAAAAAAAGGCATGGGTACCCCCCAGCCCCTTTGGGTCTTTTATGGATATTAAGGGGAACCCCGCACCCAAATTAAAAAAAGGAAAGGCGTGGGGCCCCCAGGCCCTATATACTCTGAAAAGCAGTATACAGGCGGTCCAAACAAGATAGGGACTGTAGGTTTGTTCTTAAGTAGAATCTGTTTGTAATTTTAAACTGGTACATTTTTAAAGTGTAGCTCCAGCCAAAAAATCTATTTTTAAGATTTTTGGAAAACATAGGGAAGGGTTATCACCCCTGTAACCTTTGTTTTGCTGTCTGTGCAGTGCACCTGTTCAGAAGATTTCACCTCACTTTCTGTCCCAATGACAATTGGATTTTGAAAATTTGGGGTTTTTAGTGAAACAAGGAACTCTTACAGGAGAGAATTTCCCTTCCTAAGGGTAGATTTCCTCTCACTTCCTGTTGTCTCCTTCTGTTTGAAAGTAGGAGTCGTTTGTAAGTTGGATGTTTGAAAGTAGGGGCCTGCCCTATATACTCTGCAGAAATTTGGGCCTTAGATCTTGGTGTTGCCACAACACTGAAAGCCCTCACAGTTACTCTTGGTGGGCGCAGGAACGGGCCCTGCTGTGAAATATTAGATCAAGAATTGTAATTACATGCTCCTGTTGAACGGGGTCGGAAAAATTGGGCCTTTGGTGGTGGACAGTGTGGTGGTGCTGCCACCACACTGTAAGGCCTCACAGTTACTCTTGGTGGGCGCAGGAATGGGCCCTGCTGTGAAATATTAGGTCTATAATTGTAATTATATGCCCTGTTGAACAGGGTTGGAAAAATTGGGCCTTTGGTGGTGGACGGTGTGGTGGTGTTGCCACAACACTGTAAGGCCTCACAGTTACTCTTGGTGGGTGCAGGAATGGGCCTTGCTGTGAAATATTAGATCAAGAACTGTAATTACAAGCCCCTGTTGAACAGGGGCAGAAAAATTGGGCCTTAGGCACAGGTGCTGGTGCCACAACACTGCAACCCCTCACAGAAACTCTAGTTGGAGCGCATGAATGAGCCCTACTGCAAATTATTGCATCAAAAATTGTAATTACATGCCCCTGTTAAACAGGGGCAGAAAAATTGGGCCTTAGCCACTGGTGGCGGTGCCCATAATCAAAAATGTTCTTACAAGCTATCAACATGAAAATTGAGGAGGAAGAGGATAGTCACTCAGCATAACAGGATAGTCACTCAGCATCAGCATAGGCAGTCTTGAAGGGATCTCACATTAAATAAAAAATTATTCGGTTACATCAGCATCAGGTGCATGGTAGCTGGTGATCCAAGACTGATTGATTGATTATTTTTATGAAGGTCAGCTGATCGACCGATTCATTGGACAGGCGCACCCTGTGATCGGTTACAAAGCCTCCAGCAGCACTAAATGTGCATTCCGAAAGAACGCTGGATGCAGGACAGGCCAGTAGCTCAATTGCATACTGTGCAAGCTCTGGCCAGTGATCCATCCTCAAGACCCAGTAACACAGAGGATTTTTGGTGGGAAAGGTGTTTAAGTCTGATCTTGCCCCTAGGAATTCCTGCATCATGTAAATCAGACGCTGGCGATGGTTGCTGGAACTGATCATACCTTGGAGTTGCGGACTAAAAAAAAATTGTCTGAACGCATCGGTCAGATGGCCACCTTTTGCCGCCGCTCCTTCTGTGACTGACCGAAGCCTCAGCAATATGTTGTCCAGGACCAGGAATTTGTAACCTCCCAGGCTCTGGAAATGCATTGCACAATCCTTTCTGCAAGGCTTCCTGAAGATTTTTCATCCTCTGCTCCCTCTGCGATGGCAAGATAAGGTCCGCAACCTTATCCTTGTAACGTGGATCAAGGAGGGTTGCCAGCCAGTAATGACCCTCTCCCTGATACCACGAATACGAGGATCCTTTCGCAGGCTTTGCAGGATCAGGGAGGCCATGCCGTGTAGGTTTGCTGAGGCATTCGGTCCGGAGTCCTCTGGGTTACTAAGGACGACATGATCCGCAGCCACCTCCTCCCAGCCACGTACAAGTCCATAGGTTTATTGGCACTGTAAATGATCCCTTGAAGACTGCTGCTGATGCTGAGTGCTAGGCTCCACCTCCATGCTGACACAATCCTCCTGCTCCTTGTCCTCTTCCTGTGTGATTATCGGGCCAGCAGGAACACTGTCTGGATAAAGGGGGCCTTGAGAGGTAAGGAATTCCTCCTCTTGCTCCCTCTGTTTTGCCTCAAGTGCCTTGTCCATACAGCGTGTGCTCCAACAGGTGGACAAGAGGGACAGTGTCACTGATGCATGCACTGTCACTGCTCACCATCCTCGTGGCCTCCTCAAATGGTGATAGGACAGTGCATGTATCCCTGATCATGACCCACTGGCGTGGAGAAAATAAACCAAGCTCCCCTGACCCTGTCCTGGTGGCATAGTCACACAGGTACTCATTGATGGCCCTCTGCTGTGTGTGCAGCCGCTGTAGCATGCCCAACATTGAGTTCCACCTGGTGGGCATGTCACAGATTAGGTGGTTCTTGGGCAGGTTAAATTCCTTTTGGAGGTCAGCCATCCGAGCACTGGCATTATATGACTGGCAGAAATGCACACAGACTTTCCTGGCCTGCCTCAGGAGATCCTGTAAGCCTGGGTACCTGCCCAAGAACAGCTGCATCACCAAGTTAAGGACATGAGCCAAACAGGGCACATGGGTCAGGTGTCCCTGTCGGAGGGTGGAGAGGAGGTTGGTGCCATTGTCGCAAACCACCATTCCTGGCTTAAGCTGGCGTGGTGTCAACCACCTCTGAGCCTGCCCCTGCAGAGCTGACAGAATCTCTGCCCCAGTGTGGTTCCTGTCCCCCAAGCACACCAGCTCAAGCACCGCATGGCATCTTTTTGCCTGCGTACTTGCATAGCCCCTTGAACGCCTACGGAGCACCGCTGGTTCCGAGGACAAATCAGCACAGGAAGAGGTCATGGAGGAAGAAGAACAGAAGGGGGTGGAGGAGAAAGGTGTCAGAATCACCACTAGTAGCATTTTGGAGGCGTGGTGGCGGAAAAACCTCCAACACTACTGCACCCTGTCCTGCATCCTTCCCAGCTGCCAGCAGAGTCACCCAATAGGCCGTGAAAGATAGGTAACATCCCTGTCCATGCCTGCTGGACCATGAGTCTGCGGTAATATGCACCTTACCACTGACCTCCCTGTCCAGCGAGGCCAAGACATTGCCTTCCACATGCCGGTAGAGAGCCGGAATCGCCTTCCGTGAAAAAAAGTGGCGCTTGGGAACCTGCCACTGAGGAACCGCACATTCCACAAACTCACGGAAGGGGGCAGAGTCTACCAACTGAAAAGGCAGTAGTGGAAGTGCTAGCAATTTATCCAAGCTAGCATTCAACCGCTGGGCATGTGGATGGCTGGGAGCGAACTTCTTTCAGCGGTGCAGCAGCTGGGGCGGGGAAATTTGCCTGGTACAATTGGATGTTGGTGTACCGATTAGCAGATTGCCCACAAGTACTTGGCAGTGACACACCTAATTCTACACCTTCATTCTGCTCAGTGCAGGTTTGAGGACTGAAGGTACAGTATAGTGGGGTTGGAGATCCCAGCTAATGAGGAGCAAGGAGAGGTCCGCTTTGTTCTTTGGTGTGGGGCTTTTATGTATGTTTGCCAATGGACTACATGGCAGGTCAACATATGTCTTTACAAGAATGTGGTGCCCAAGCAGCTGCTGTTTTGGCCACGCGAGAGATGCTTCAGACATATGTTGCAAATAGCAACGGTGCGATCTACTGCACACGTCTCAAAAAAGGCCCACACCAAAGAACTTTTGAAATAACGCACAGAGACAGCAGCGCCCTGCACATGCAGAGCTCTGCGGTGTGATGCAGTCGGTTGGCTGCCCTTAAGCTGGCCCCTGGAGAGCATCCTGCCTCGTTGGAGATGTGCCTCCTCCTCCTCCTCTCTCCTATCAGGCACTCATGTAGAGTCAGTGATGTCATCATCCCCTCCCTCCTCATCACTGGAGCACACCTGGCAGTATGCTGCAGCTGGGGGAAAATGACTGCCAGTTTGCTATCCTTCTTGGGCACCCCCTCTCTCTGGGCTCACGTAATTGCCTTCCTCAAGCTGGGTACCATCATCGGAGCCCTCAAAATGCTGCACATCCTCCTGCAGCATGTACCCAACACTGTGGTCAAACAGTTCGGGGGACTCCTCAGGACATGGTGGTGTTAGGGAAGGAGTGACTGATGCCATTGAGCCGAGGGAAGAGGCCGCTTTGGCAGCTGGTTTGACAAAGTACCCTGAACCTGGGTTAGAGAGGATGAAAAGTATGAGGACGGCTTGGTCATCCACTCTACCAACTCTTCTATATGTTGCTCAACATGGCCAGCTGCCGAAAAAAAGGACAAGCGTGCCCCACGGCCACGTGCTGATGAGGGTGCACCATGTCCACGATCAGCACTAGACACAGAGCCTGCTTGCCCTCTTTTATTTTCCTGTGTGTGTCTGCCTCTCCTTGTTGGCCTTCCAGACATACTGTCTTTGTATTGGAATAGGTACACAAGGAATTGTCTGCAGTAAGCTTTAGCTGCACACTGTGCCCAGTATACAGTACACCGACTTAATAAACTGCAGCTTAGCTCAATCAACTGCCTGTATTATTAGGAATAGAACAGGAATAGTCTGCAGTCAGCTTTACATGCACACTGAGCCCAGTATACAGTACACTGACTTATTATACTGCAGCTTAGCACAATCAACTGCCAGCCTATATTATTAGGAAGAGAACAGGGATGGTCTGCAGTCAGCTTTATGTGCACACTGAGCCCAGTATATAGTACACTGGCTTAATAAACTGCAGCTTAGCTCAATCAACTGCCAGCCTATATTATTAAGAAGAGAACAGGGATGGTCTGCAGTCAGCTTTACGTGCACACTGAGCCCAGTATATAGTACACTGACTTAATAAACTGCAACTTAGCTCAAACAACTGCCAGCCTATATTATTAAAAAGAGAACAGGAATGGTCTGCAGTCAGCTTTACGTGCACACTGAGCCCAGTATATAGTACACTGACTTAATAAACTGCAGCTTAGTTCATTTAATTGCCCGCCTATATTATTAGGAATAGAACAGGGATGGTCTGCAGTCAGCTTTAAGTGCACACTGAGCCCAGTATATAGTACACTGACTTAATAAACTGCAGCTTAGCTCAATCAACTGCCTGCCTATATTATTAGGAAGAGAACAGGGATGGTCTGCAGTCAGCTTTACGTGCACACTGAGCCCAGTATACAGTACACTGACTTAATAAACTGCAGCTTAGCTCAATCAACTGCCAGCCTATATTAGGAAGAGAGCAGGGATGGTCTGCAGTCAGCTTTACATGCACACTGAGCCCAGTATATAGTACACTGACTTAATAAACTGCAGCTTAGCTCATTTAACTGCCCGCCTATATTATTAGGAAGAGAACAGGGATGGTCTGTAATCAGCTTTAAGTGCACACTGAGCCCAGTATACAGTACACTGTCTTAATAAACTGCAGCTTAGTTCAATCAACTGCCAGCCTATATTATTAGGAAGAGAACAGGGATGGTCTGCAGTCAGCTTTACGTGCACACTGAGCCCAGTATACAGTACACTGTCTTAATAAACTGCAGCTTTGTTCAATCAACTGCCAGCCTATATTATTAAGAAGAGAACGGGGATGGTATGCAGTGAGCTTTACATGCACACTGAGCCCAGTATATAGTACAGAGTGCTGGTCTGGAGAGGGGCCTGGTGACTCGGTTGAAGGACGTATCCTAAAATAGTTCCACAGCTTAATACTGCCGGGTTGGCTTAGAGGTCCAAGTACTGTGTCTGACATTTGTGTCCCACAAGGGGATTGCATCGGATTACAATATTCAACTTTAAAGGACGTTATTAGAATCTTAAAGAAAGGTATTTGAGCTTCCCTGTAGCTTCCCTCCTGCCTCTTTCCTGCTACTTCCTTTGTTACTTGGTTCAATAAAGTAATCAATACCGCCTACATTACAATAAGTATTTAAATAGTTACAAGTACCATCATCCCCAAATATCATAAACACAAGAATAAGGGGGTGGAGCCGTAGTTGCAGTTGCTGCTACTGTCAACTCCCGTCTCGACCCCCCAGGAAGAGGGAGGGGTGGGACTATTGCGGTACTCGATACAGTGATGAATATGAAAAATGAATTAAGATTGTTGTATAAAAAATCACTTTTAATAGAAATTTTTTTTTTTTTTTAAATAAGTATACAATGCAATTATGATTGCAAATACAGACAACAACACTACATATAAATATAAAACAAGGAAATACCACCCAATCTAAGCAAGTGGATTCCGCAAGGTTGAAGATGAAAATTGTATGTACAGCTTAATTCTCGACCGGTTTCGCGGTTAACACAGCTTCTTCAGGAGAACCATATCTACAACATGATATGAGATAGCTTTAACAATACAGGTGTATGCATAGGGTTATTGCAGCAAGTCATTTAACAAACATATCAAAGTATTTCATACAAATCAGGTAAAGATAAGGACAAGCTCACCCACTCAGGCGACTTCCGTGGGCATGCAGGACCCAAAAAAATCCCCCCGCGGCGGACACAGGGGATGACAGGCAGCCTCTGATGGATAGATATTGAATTAACTGATTATGAGTATCACAATACTGTGATATCGTGAGAAAGTGTGCCGTTTTCATGCAATTACGATAGACCCAAGGTGGTGGTGAGGATAGGGGAAATGGAGGGGAAGGAGAGGGAAGCGGGAGGGAGACAAGGGAGGGATTGAGGTGGCCTGAAAGGAGGGAAAGGAGAAAAGAAAGGGGGGAGAGAAAGACAGGGGAAGGACGGACAAGGGAGGGAATTGGGGAGGGGGGAAGACAGAGGAAAAAAGGGGGAAGAAGAAGAGGACAGCAAGGACTAATTGATACATGAGGGGGGGGGGAAGGAGGGAGAAGGACCTCAGGGGAAAGAGCAAGAGGGACCAGGGGGTGGGGTCGGGAAGGTAGAGGGAGGAAAAAGAGGGAAACTGAAAGGAAGGAGCAAGGGGAAAGAGGAAGGGGAGAGGGGGAGAGGGGGGGAAGGGGGGAAAGATGGGAAGGGAAACGGGGAGGGGGAGAGGAGGAGGGAAAAAGGGGGGAGGGGGCGGGCGAGACGGGGGGAAGGGGGAAGGAGGAAGGGAAAGGGGAAAAGAAGGGGGGGGGGGGAGGGAGGGGGAATAGGGAGAAGGGGGGAAGGGATAGAGAACAGCCACCACCCATAAGGTACAAAAAGTTGAAAAATTTAAGAACTGCACACTGACAGCAAAGGCTGGCACTCACCAACTGTAAATTGTGGTACTATATAACGCTTGAGCCGAGGTTGAACATAGGAATTCACTTTATGGGAATCATGGGTAATTAGAATCCTGTGGGGCCATACAAGGCACTGCAACTACAGGCGCAAGTAAAGGAGCCAATAGGCACATCACATTCAGCCAATCCAGCTAAGGGCAAAATTAACATGAATGGGTTACTAATGACATTGAGTAGGAAGAAAATCAGAGACAAGTCAGATGCAAGGCAGAGGGATACTGACAAAAAGCGGTCTCGTATCTAACAAGACCACTAGGGTAAGGGACATATAATTGGTAACAACACAATAAAGTGAAGTAGTTGGAATAAAAGTAATTCCAGCAGTGCCCTCTCCTACCAGAGGGGGCATCCATAAAGCCGTGCCAGATTACCTGGCTATAATAATAAAAGTAAGCCTCTCTGTCTGACAGAGCTTTTTTACATAGGGAGCAGTAAAGTGGGCGCCAGGTGTATATATACAGGAAAGCAAGGAGAGCAATAAGGTACAGCAGAGAGAGAAGGTGCCAGAGACTGACCTTAAGTGGAGACATCCATAGTTTGGCTCAGCGTCGAGGAGGCTGTCAGGCTCACATAGCCGCCAATACTGGCCGCTATAAGAGCTCCCCAACCCGGAAGTCAGGGCACGTCGACGTGGGCGGGCCCTGACGTCACCGTGTCTGTTTGCCTGCACTGCGCAGGTGCACAACAAGGTGCTACTGCGCAAGTGCGCACTCCTGTCAAGGGAATCGTGTTCCCGGACAC
This sequence comes from Lithobates septentrionalis, assembly GCA_037952835.1. NCBI lineage: Eukaryota > Metazoa > Chordata > Amphibia > Anura > Ranidae > Lithobates > Lithobates septentrionalis. The sequence continues at coordinate 1,344,049 of JBBDGP010000525.1, read as the reverse complement.
GGAGACACAAGCAGCCTAACAGGCTGCCAGGGCAAACATATGTCCGCCGCGGAATGGAGAACCGGGACCCAGCGAACACCACCGACGCCTGGAGAAGGGAAAGAGAATGTCCTTTTACAGCAAAACTTACAACAATTATGGCAAAAAATTATAATAAGGAATAATGAAAAATAACAAAGCAAATACATGTGGATACAAAACATCATAATTACACATGTCACCTGGGAAAAAAAGGTTTGTCCCAACAACATTTAAGGAAAGTCACAAATAGAAACACATGATATGTAAAACCATCCTATGGTGAAATAAAGGACTCATACGGGAGGGGGAAAGGGGGTGGGAAGGGGGGAAGGAACGGAAGGGGAGGGGAGGGGGGGAGTGCCAGATCGGGAAGGATTTAAGGGGAAGAAACCCAAAATATCACAAGAATGCCTTGTATGATACTGACTCATTGAGGCCAGGAGGGATGGTGGCGTTGAGTCGCTCGATCCAAAGAGATTCCCTCTGAAGTATCGAACGATCCCAATCGCCACCCCTGGGATTGGGTTGAACCACCTCAAGAACCAGAAACTTGGCAACTGAGTTGTCAAATCTGTGGTGCAAGCCAATATGTCGGCCAATGGTGGTTAATTTCCCGTTTTACGAATCGTAAAGGTGGTCACCAATTCTTTGTCTGAATTCTCGGATCGTTTTTCCTACATAAAATGCTTTGCATGTACAATTCATTAGATAAATCACCCCTTTGGTACCACAATTGGCAAAGGACGGTGGAGCTAGGGTCTCGCCATTGGGTAGGGTGAAATATCTACCTTCATGAACCCAAGGACACCGGGGGCAATCTCCGCATTTGAATGTACCGTTAGGTCCAGTCCTCGGGGGTTTAGTAGAAGTGTAATGACTGGAGGTCAATTTATCCCGTAGGGACCGAGCCCTACGGAAAACCACTTCCGGCATGGGTCATAAATATTTGGCCAGCGTATGATGCTCAGCCAAAAGATGCCAATTTTTGGTTAAAATATTGCGGAGCAGATTGTGATGTGCAGAGTACGTCATGATAAATCTCACAGTATCCTTAGGAGGGGAAGGTTCCCCACGTTTAAAGAGTAGGGAGGTCCGAGAGCGTGACACTGCCTTATTGTATGCTTTACAAAGATTGGTGGGGGAATAACCACGTACCAGTAAGCGTTCACGTAGTGCCCTGGCCTGGAGTCTAAAGTCGCTATCCCGTGTGCAATTTCTACGTAAACGTAGATACTGGGCATATGGTATGCTCCGTACCAAGGAGCTCGGGTGCACACTGGTGGCAAACAGGAGTGTGTTACTGGCAGTCGGCTTTTTAATAATATTTAAATCTAAAAAGGAGATCTCCTCTAGGTCGATCTTAAACATAAATTTTAGATTCAAATCATTGATATCTAGTTGACGAAGGAATTGTAACAATTTGTCCCTAGAGCCCATCCAAACCAGTAGTAGGTCATCAATAAAACGATACCACAAAAGGATATCGTCTAGAAATTCAGAGTATTTGTCGTGAGCATGAATATGCCTCTCCCAGCCACCTAAATATAGGTTCGCATAAGCTGGGGCACACGACGTCCCCATTGCAACTCCCTGTATTTGCAAGAACAGTTGGTTATTGAAGGTAAAGTAGTTTTTCGTTATAATGAAGTGAAACACTGCAAGTACAAAATGATTTAGGGGCCAAGTGGTTGTATCCTGTTCAAATAAAAAGGAACCAGCCATCCGTACGCCCTGCTCGTAGGGGATACTCGAGTAAAGAGCCTCGATATCAACAGCCACAAGCAGGGCGTCCGGAGGGATCTGTATTCCCTCGAGGCGTTGCAATAGGTCGGTGGTGTCTCTGATATAGGACGGGAGGCTGCGAACATGGGGCATCAAAAATGCGTCAACAAATTTGCTGGCATTATCAGTTAGCGAGCCTATCCCCGAGACTATCGGTCTTCCTGGGGGGTTTGCACATTCTTGTGGGTTTTGGGTAGGGAGTAGAAGGTGGGAGTGCGCGGAAATTTGGGAACCAGGAACTCCAAGGTGTCTTTGTCAATGAGGCCCATTATATAGGCCTCAGTGCAAAGAGCCTGGAGTTCCTGTGCAAAGGACGATACATGGGCTTGGGTAATGGGTATGTACCAATTCCTGTTGTTAAGGATGGCAAGGCACATTGATTGGTATTGGTGGTGTGTCATGAGGACAATATTCCCGCCCTTGTCCGATTGTTTTATAACGACATCTGAGCGTCTCTGCAGAGATTGGAGAGGTCGAGTTTGACAGGGGTTGAGATTGGAAGGGAAATCAGGCCATTTTTGTTTTTTAAGGTCACTAATGGTCGCTCGAAGAAAGGCCCAGATCTCAGGGCAAGTATTCAGGTCAGGGAACCTACGGGATCGTAATCGGAAGGACTTCGGAAGTAATGTGGGTTTAGAAATGACGGTTCGAAAAGAAGCGCCAGGTAAGGGAGTGGTCGCGGGGGCATTCCCCGTCTGGGACCCCGTTGAGGGGGTATCCCCGAGCGACCCGCTGCTAGAGGGCAAAGCAGGGTCCCCGGTATCCCCCTCATCGAACAAGAGCATGAGGTCACGGAGCACCCGAAACTCCTCCATAGAGAAGCCTCTGGTCCGCTCCGTGAGTTCACGCTCGAGGCCGAGGTTAACGCGATCCTTATCATAGATATATCTAAAGGATAAATTACGTGCAAACAAGTACAAGTCCTTAATTGTCTCAGTGACCTTAAGCGCATCAAGGGGGCAAAAACCCAGTCCTAATTGCAATAACGAGGTTTCCTCGTCATTGAGTGTATATGGAGTGAGGTTTATGACGTTGAAGTTGGTGTGACGTGAGGGGGGGGATTCTGTTGGGGTTGTGAGGGTTTCAGGACATAAGTGTCTAGATTGCTCTGTTGCTTCTTCAGATCTAAAAAAATAGCATCCTCATTAATTTTCGTGTATTTGTTTGTCATTAAAGCTGAATTTAGAATTTTGGGAATCGTGCCATGTAGTGTAGAGTGACCAACTGCCCCTTCTAAGGGGGTAGTAGTATCATTTGGGGTTTGTGCTGGGGGTGCACATGTAGATCTAGGGCCTTTGGGGCCTTTCTTCTCTTTTTTAGGATTCAAAGGTGGGGTATTGCCTCCAAAACTGAGTCTCTTACGTGAAGGGCCCAAAAAACATCCCTGGGAATTACAGACCAGTTAGCCTAACATCAATAGTATGTAAACTCTTGGAGGGGATGATAAGGGACTATATACAAGATTTTAGTAATAAGAATGATATCATTAGCAGTAATCAGCATGGATTCATGAAGAATCGTTCTTGCCAAACCAATCTATTAACCTTCTATGAGGAGGTGAGTTGCCATCTAGATAAAGGAAGGCCCGTAGACGTGGTGTATCTGGATTTTGCAAAAGCATTTGACACAGTTCCCCATAAACGTTTACTGTATAAAATAAGGTGCGTTGGCATGGACCATAGGGTGAGTACATGGATTGAAAACTGGCTACAAGGGCGTGTTCAGAGGGTGGTGATAAATGGGGAGTACTCAGAATGGTCAGGGGTGGGTAGTGGGGTTCCCCAGGGTTCTGTGCTGGGACCAATCCTATTTAATTTGTTCATAAACGACCTGGAGGATGGGATAAACAGTTCAATCTCTGTATTTGCAGACGATACTAAGCTAAGCAGGGCAATAACTTCTCCGCAGGATGTGGAAATCTTGCAAAAAGACCTGAACAAATTAATGGGGTGGGCGACTACATGGCAAATGAGGTTCAATGTAGAAAAATGTAAAATAATGCATTTGGGTGGCAAAAATATGAATGCAATCTATACACTGGGGGGAGAACCTCTGGGGGAATCTTGGATGGAAAAGGACCTGGGGGTCCTAGTAGATGATAGGCTCAGCAATGGCATGCAATGCCAAGCTGCTGCTAATAAAGCAAACAGAATATTGGCATGCATTAAAAGGGGGATCAACTGCAGAGATAAAACGATAATTCTCCCGCTCTACAAGACTCTGGTCCGGCCGCACCTGGAGTATGCTGTCCAGTTCTGGGCACCAGTCCTCAGGAGGGACGTACTGGAAATGGAGCGAGTACAAAGAAGGGCAACAAAGCTAATAAAGGGTCTGGAGGATCTTAGTTATGAGGAAAGGTTGCGAGCACTGAACGCTGAGCACTCTGGAGAAGAGACGCTTGAGAGGGGATATGATTTCAATTTACAAATACTGTACTGGTGACCCCACAATAGGGATAAAACTTTTTCGCAGAAGAGAGTTTAATAAGACTCGTGGCCACTCATTACAATTAGAAGAAAAGAGGTTTAACCTTAAACTACGTAGAGGGTTCTTTACTGTAAGAGCGGCAAGGATGTGGAATTCCCTTCCACAGGCGGTGGTCTCAGCGGGGAGCATTGATCGCTTCAAGAAACTATTAGATAATCACCTGAATGACCGCAATATACAGGGATATGTAATGTAATACTGACACATAATCACACACATAGGTTGGACTTGATGGACTTGTGTCTTTTTTCAACCTCACCTACTATGTAACTATGTAAGAATTAGGTGCAGATGAAGCATTAGGTTGAATAGTGCTTAAAGAGGACAGGGTTGAAGAAAGGGAGGAATCCGATTCGATGTCCGTAGTGAAATTTCTGTTGTTGTTAGTCGGTAGGCCAGGCCCTCGGCAAAGGCTGATTTATCCTTCCCGAATTTGATTTGTTTCTTAATAATAATGTCTTTGTTCATACTTTCTAAACGTTCTCTGAGTTCTTTCCACTTGTTTTTGAAAATCGTATTATCGATCAAGTGAGAATACTCAGCGTTAAGTCGCTCAATGTCACTATCAAAAAGGGTCATATCATGCACATACTGAGTGATGAGGAGTCCTATCAATTCAAGACTACTCCTCGTCAGTATGTCTTCCCATGTTTTCTTAAAATCGGCTGAAGGATCTTTTAAGGTGGAAAATATCTGGCCCCTAAGACCAAGGGGGCAGATATTCTCACTGACGTACAATTTGAGATATTCAATATGCCAGTGTAAATGGGACTTACGTTTAAGGAGTTTCGACATTCGAGCAAAGAAGGTTAGAATATCATCTTCGGTTTTGTGTTCGTTCAGACAAGCAGTTTTAACGTTGGACATAAAGCCTACCCAATCCGTGCCTAAAACGTCCATGTTATGTTCGATTGTGACAATTGTCCCTAAATTATGTTGTGGTGACAGGGAGTGCAAGGACTACAAACCGATAATCATAACGTAAAGAAAAAATTATATAAAGGCACCGAAAACAAGAAAGTATCGATTGGTGTTGCTGGCCACCAGAGGATACTTAAACAAAAAATGGGTGTATTGTCCACCCTATGTATACTATAATCAATACGGCCTACATTACAATAAGTATTTAAATAGTTACAAGTACCATCATCCCCAAATATCATAAACACAAGAATAAGGGGGTGGAGCCGTAGTTGCAGTTGCTGCTACTGTCAACTCCCGTCTCGACCCCCCAGGAAGAGGGAGGGGTGGGACTATGGCGGTACTCGATACAGTGATGAATATGAAAAATGAATTAAGATTGTTGTATAAAAAAATCACTTTTAATAGAATTTTTTTTTTTTTTTAAGTATACAATGCAATTATGATTGCAAATACAGACAACAACACTACATATAAATATAAAACAAGGAAATACCACCCAATCTAAGCAAGTGGATTCCGCAAGGTTGAAGATGAAAATTGTATGTACAGCTTAATTCTCGACCGGTTTCGCGGTTAACACCGCTTCTTCAGGAGAACCATATCTACAACATGATATGAGATAGCTTTAACAATACAGGTGTATGCATAGGGTTATTGCAGCAAGTCATTTAACAAACATATCAAAGTATTTCATACAAATCAGGTAAAGATAAGGACAAGCTCACCCACTCAGGTGACTTCTGTGGGCATGCAGGACCCAAAAAAATCCCCCCGCGGCGGACACAGGGGATGACAGGCAGCCTCTGATGGATAGAAATCCCCCCCCCCTCATGTATCAATTAGTCCTTGCTGTCCTCTTCTTCTTCCCCTTTCCCCCCCCCCTTTTTTCCTCTGTCTTCCTCCCCCTCGCCAATTCCCTCCCTTGTCCGTCCTTCCCCTGTCTTTCTCTCCCCCCCTTTCTTTTCTCCTTTCCCTCCTTTTCAGGCCACCCCAATCCCTCCCTTGTCTCCCTCCCGCTTCCCTCTCCTTCCCCTCCATTTCCCCTATCCTCACCACCACCTTGGGTCTATCGTAATTGCATGAAAACGGCACACTTTCTCACGATATCACAGTATTGTGATACTCATAATCAGTTAATTCAATATCTATCCATCAGAGGCTGCCTGTCATCCCCTGTGTCCGCCGCGGGGGGATTTTTTTGGGTCCTGCATGCCCACGGAAGTCGCCTGAGTGGGTGAGCTTGTCCTTATCTTTACCTGATTTGTATGAAATACTTTGATATGTTTGTTAAATGACTTGCTGCAATAACCCTATGCATACACCTGTATTGTTAAAGCTATCTCATATCATGTTGTAGATATGGTTCTCCTGAAGAAGCGGTGTTAACCGCGAAACCGGTCGAGAATTAAGCTGTACATACAATTTTCATCTTCAACCTTGCGGAATCCACTTGCTTAGATTGGGTGGTATTTCCTTGTTTTATATTTATATGTAGTGTTGTTGTCTGTATTTGCAATCATAATTGCATTGTATACTTACTTTAAAAAAAAAAAAAAATTTCTATCAAAAGTGATTTTTTATACAACAATCTTAATTCATTTTTCATATTCATCACTGTATCGAGTACCGCAATAGTCCCACCCCTCCCTCTTCCGGGGTGGTCGAGACGGGAGTTGACAGTAGCAGCAACTGCAACTACGGCTCCACCCCCTTATTCTTGTGTTTGGTTCAATAAAGCATTGAAAACGTATTCAAGTGTTGGTGCTTTCATCGTCCAGAGGTAAACTCAACGGAACCCTAGACCCGGTGCCGGTGAAACAGGGGTGTCGAGAGTGAAGGTAACAGGCCCGTTTAAACTAGCACCTCCACCAAGAGTTAGTGCTACATGTGGGGGCGTCGTCCGGGATTTGTTGACCGTCAATCCTCGCAACCCAGAGAGGTGTTTCACCGGGAGTTTACGGTGAGAGCATGACTTTGTCAAAATTTTTTAGGAAGAGAAGAGGTTAAAAGTTACAGGACTTTATTTCTGAGTGCGTAGGCGGCGGGCGCCAGTAAAAGCCCGGGAGCTACGTGATCAGAAGAACAAGTGGGAGGAGCCTACCCTACTTGATACCACGTGGGACGCATGTATGTGTTTGGCGCCAGAGAAGAAAAGAGGCCCCGTGATCGTGCTGAGAAGATCAGAGTGTGGCTATGTCTTTTTCAGCGATGCAGCCAATTATGGGACCGAGAATGTTCCCTGCGAGCACTGCGTTGAATACTGTGCTGACTGGAACCCTACTTACAGACATGGGAGTTCGTCTGAAGCCGCAGGGGAGGTTTGTTCTGTATACCTCAGGAGATATTGAGGGACTGGGCATGATTTGCCATAGATGTGAAGGACTGGCCGTACATCTCCTTCCATTTGGTCGATGTTCGCAGTGTGGAGAGTACTTGTTTGTGGTGGAGCAACCTACCATGTCACCCCGTGCTTATCGGATGGATTGGGCAACAGGTATGGCCACAGTAGAAGCTGCTATTGCTACGGAGAGAGAGCGGCAGGCCGTCACTTTGCCTGTTGTTGCCGAGGATGTTCCGGAGAGAGACACTGCTGTTGCCGTCTTGTCAGCGGACATTGCTTTGAGTTCTGAATCCACCGCGCCTGTCTCTGTTGTGCCTGTACAGAGGAAGGTGGGATATGTGAAGGCTTCCCGCGGCCGTGGCTGAGGCCTACCCCTGAGGCTACCCAAACCGGATCCAGCAAAGTCCACGTCAGGAACGGCTAAGCTGCTGGTGGGGAATGTATCTAGGACTGTAAATAAATATCTACCAGTGGAGGAGTTTGGAGATTCGGAAATAGAAACCATGTCGGATCTTTCCGGTGATGAGGACTTGTTTGACACAAGAACTGTTATGGTCACAAGGCGAAGACATCGCCTTTGCTATAAAACAGATCCTTACCCAAACTTGCACATTTGCAGAGAATGTTAAACAAGTGTGTAGCTACGGAGTATGTCTTGGAGTTCCCTTATGTGCCCGAGGACATAATGCAAGTGATTGAAACTAATTGGGAACTTTGGTACAGTAAAGCTCTTTGGGACTATTTATCTGTGCCTAAGCCTTTCCGAAAGACTGTATGTTCTGTTTAAAATGGATGAACATTTTAGTGGATGTTTTATGCACTGGAACTTCGGTCGGCACATCTATGCTGACAGAGTGGTCATCTGCAGGCCCGGAAAAGATGACGTTGTGTATTTCATTACCACAGTGGATAAACTGGGAAAGACACTGACATTGCCAGATCCCCGGTTTTATTGGTAACTATGGACAATAGAACTTTGAAGTTAGTTAGTTAGTGTCAGTATAAAGAGATCTTCGTGGTCAAAATATAATGTTCACCTTGACGTCTTCAGATTCAAAGACTCTTTGCTAGCTGGATTTTTCATGAAAAAATTTTTTATACAGGGGTGGATTCCTAAAGATTCTTTTTGATAATAGATTATGGGAAGAGAGTCTCATTTTTAAATGAGGCTTTGCTCCTGAAGTTGTGCAGTATATATGTGTGTGTTTAACATGTTTTCTTTTCAGGAATCATTTGATCTCCTATCAAGCTGGGATGCTTTTCAGCTAGATAGATAGTGAGGTTATGTACAGTCATAGGATGGTTTTGTTTACGGACGTGAACATATTGTTTTATAGATGTAAGTCTTATGTCTTTTCACTGTCTTTCTTTCTTTTCTATCTATCCAAGTTTTAAAAGCTCAAATACCTACTCCCAGGCTTGGGAGTTATTATCATTATTTTTGGACAGACGTTGGGGACAACGTCTATTGTAGTGGGGGGAGTATGTAGCGCTGGTAGATTTATGATCTACCCACTGATAGGTAAATTCAGTAACTTGTTCGTTAGGGAAGTTAGATTTGCCTCTGTTCCAGCTTGGCTGATCTTGCGTGCGTTTCCATACTGAGCAGGTGGGTGTCGCTGTTACCACTGGTTAGTGTTGGAAAGGCAACGTGTCTAAGCGTATGAGTGCTCCTCTGTCCCGGAGACAACTCGGTGGAGGTGGTCCTCCAAGTTGCATTCTGGGAGAGGGTATTTATGGGACAGACGCCATATTTTTGGGTTCGTTTTGCAGCCACCTGCTGGCCCTCCTGGCCGACAGGTATGCGTTAGTGCTACCTCGTGGTCCTCCGTTCTGGAGGCCCGCGTCGCTGCGGCGCGTGGGTGGGCTCAGAAGCATGTCTGGGGCCTACCACAGCAGCCGAGGAATGGTCCTGAGCTGTCTATCCAGAGTGAAGAAGCTGGACAACCGAGGAGATCCCAGGGGAGGACCCATCATAGAAGGATAACGCAGAGTGCTGGTCTGGAGAGGGGCCTGGTGACTCGGTTGGAGGACGTATCCTAAAATAGTTCCACAGCATAGTACTGCCGGGTTGGCTTAGAGGTCCAAGTACTGTGTCTGACATTTACCGCAAAATTTAACATATCCTGTGGCAGAGGATCGTACGGATTTATTTCAAGCAAGTCTGTGGCAGAGACTTTTGTTCGTGCTGCGTACTGTCTGCTAGGCAAGTGAGAGAGGCCTATCCAGGCGAGCAGAGATTGTGTCCCACAAGGGGATTGCATCGGATTACAATATTCAACTTTAAAGGACGTTCTCAAGTATCTTAAAGAAAGGTATTTGAGCTTCCCTGTAGCTTCCCTCCTGCCTCTTTCCTGCTACTTCCTTCGTTACTTGGTTCAATAAAGCATTAAAAACGTATTCAAATGTTGGTGCTTTCATCGTCCAGAAGTAAACTCAACGGAACCCTAGACCCGGTGCCGGTGAAACAGGGGTGTCGAGAGTGAAGGTAACAGGCCCGTTTAAACTAGCAGCTCCACAGAGAGTTAGTGCTACATACATATATATATATATATATATATATATATATATATATATATATATATATATATATATACACACACAACTCCTGGGATGCATATATATACTAAATACACTGACTGCAGCTACCTGAATCGCCTGCCTGCTCTATCTAACTGAAATGAAATGACACACTGACTATCTCTATCTCACTCACACGCCGCAACACTCTACACAAGGCCAACACGCAGGCGGCCTTATATAGTGTGGGGTGTGTACCTACTCCCCTGAGCCATGATTGGCCAAAGGCACCCTTCCTTTGGCCAATTATGGTTCTCTGTGCTGATGGCGCTGTGATTGGCCAAAGCATGCGGGTCATAGTGCATGCTTGGCCAATCATCAGCCAGCAATGCACTGCGATGCCACAGTGAATTATGGGCCGTGGCGCGCCACTCCAAATTTAGCGCGAACGGCCCATAATGTTCGAAATTCGGTGAACGGCCGAACAGCCAATGTTCGAGTCGAACATGAGTTTGACTCGAACACGAAGCTCATCCCTACTTGGAAGTAGTACATGGCTGGGAGGAGGCATTTCCAGATACTATAATCCTCAGTGACTCAGAGGAGTCTTCTCATGCCTCCGCAAACTTGTGGTGCATGGGCTCCCTCATTCTTCAAAGCCTGCAAAAAGTCCTGAGAATACGTGGCATCAAGGATAAGGATCACTATTGGCTGGCAACCCTCCTTGACCACTGTTACAAGGGTAAAGTCTCGGAACTCATTCCATCTCCACAGAAGGGAGCAGAAGATAAAATCTCTTGAGGACATCTTAAAGAGGAGTTTATGTAATGCCTTTCCTGACTCTGGTAGGTTACAGTATGGTGTAAAATGTAGTTTTTAGGCTTCTGTTGATCAAGTGAGGAGCGTGGAGAAGCGGGCCACCTCAGTGACGCTTTTTGAAAAAAAAATGTAGTCCTCGGTGCCCAGGGCTGTCAGCTTCCACATTCCATTGGCAGCGTCTTCATCATATGATGGGAGATTATCTAAGGGCAAAAAACAGACACTGAGAGCTTTCCATTTGACGATCCACTGGGTTACTTGGTCGTGAGAATAGACCACTGGTCAGAACTGGCCAGTATGCAATTGAGCTGCTGTGCTGCCCTGCATGCAGTGTGCTTTCAGAATGGGCATCAGTGTTGCCAACCGCCCGTGTTTTTATGGGCAGCCCATAAAAACGGGGCTATATTTTCAAGTCCGTGAAAATCCATGAAATAAAAATCTTGCCAGTAAAAATGACGGTCCCCAGCTCGGAACTGCGCATGTGCTCCGATCATCTATCTGACACTGCTGCTAGTAGCTACTTGTTTTATACCCTCCCTCTTCCTTCTACAGCGCGCCTTTTTTGATTTCTGCACAGGAGATGCTGGAAGGGGGAGGAGTGGAGTGAGCCTGCAGTGTGGAGCTGGACGGACTTCAGCCCAGCAGAGGGTAATGCTGGCCATATACTATACAGAAAATCGGCCGAACCCATTTTCGAAAAACGAACGTTCGACCGTGACCGCAAACGATCGTGCCATCATATAATGACCGATAAATTGTTCAGTGGACATGAATAAATAATTTTTTGTTCGTTTTTTTACATATACCTAGTGCAGACAGTTCGGACGGGAAACACATTAACCTTGCAATTTATCGTACATTCGGCAGAAATTTTCCAAACTTCCCGTTCGTTTTTTTCCCACAAAAACGTCACAAACGATTATCGATTTGTGCCCAATAACTTGCCGAAAAATGAACGAAGTGTCTATACCAACGATTTTTCGGCCGATTTTTCGTATAGTGTATGGCCAGCATTAGCTAGCTATTAGCAAAGCTGAGCAAAATACAGTTGTGTCATTGCCTTGTCTTAGTGAGCAGGAGGGAGGGAGTGCAGAGGATGGGCTTGTGTACAGTAGTAGATCTTCTTTTTTTTTTGTGTGTCAGATGAGATCTGCTCTGCTTCCAAAGGGAGGATGTTTCCTGAGATCTCCCCCAATCTTTACCTATTGCCTGCAGTGATCACCAGTCCAGTCCAGGCACAGCCTCCCCGAGTCCTCAGTCCTCTCCAGAGTTACCACCTCATGTGTTTGGGGCACTACAAATCCCAGCATGCCAGGAGAGGGGAGGCAGCAATATGATTTGGCTGATTTTCAGATGAAAAGTGCTGCTGTATATTGTGTTTGTACAGTGTGTCTGTATAGTATGTGTATACTGTATGGTCATAATATCATTGATTATGTATTGTGCTAGATGGTCTTGAGGTGTTCATATATTTTTATCTGAGTAAGTAGTGAGCACATTTGGTCTCCTGTACCATGTCCGCAGCCTATGACCGTCTCCTGTATAATGTCCACAGCCTATGACCGTCTCCTGTATCAGGTCCGCAGCCTATGACCGTCTCCTGTACCATGTCCGCAGCCTATGACCGTCTCCTGTAGCATGTCTGCAGCCTATGACCGTCTCCTGTACCATGTCCGCAGCCTATGACCGTCTCCTGTACCATGTCCACAGCCTATGACCGTCTCCTGTACCATGTCTGCAGCCTATGACCGTCTCCTGTACCATGTCTGCAGCCTATGACCGTCTCCTGTAGTATGTCCGCAGCATATGGCTGTCTCCTGTAGGATAAAATCAGAGCCACCAAGGTGGAGCCGTCTGACTGAGCCCTGCACAGTGCACCTGAGAGGAGGTCAGTGACAGCGCCGCCAGGCCAGTCTGAGGGGGGGTCACTGATGTAAGGGGGCACTGATATAAAGGTTTCCCCCTCATATTATTAACCCCCCTTACCTTAGTGTATTCGCTCTACAGAAGGTGGTCTCTGGTCACCAGAGTCCCCCCCCCCCACATCAGAGTTCCCAGTGTTCCCCTTTACATCAGAGTCTGCAGGATTCCCCCTTACAGTGCAAGGGGGAACTCAATCTGCAGACCCTGATGTAATTAGGAACTCTGATGTAAAGGGAACACAGTGGACTCTGATATAAGGTGGTCTCTGGTCACCAGAGCCTCCCCTTACATCAGAGTTCCGCCTTAGATCATGATTTGCAGTGTTCCCCTTTACATAGGAGTTTTGCTTCACTGTAAGGGGGGATCCTGCACACTCTGATGTAAGGGAGAACTCTGTGCTGGCTGGGTTCTAGTAACCTGACCTTCATGTCAATGCAGAAATATGTTTTTTTACTTTTGTTTAACTTAAAGTGGGGTTCCACCCAAAAAAAAAAACTACATGAAAAATCCTAAAAAAAAATATTTGGATTTTTTTTTTTTTACTCACCTCTAAATGCCTGTTGCTAGGGGGTCCCTCGTAGTCTGCCTCTTCCAGTGCCTGGGCTGGTGACATCACTTCCCCCTCAGCACAGGAAGGGCTCAGCTCTGCTCCCTCCCTCCTGTCAATCATCTGGGACCCATTACAGGTCCCAGATGACTGAGCGGCCAATTACGGCGCTCGGCGCCGCTCGCGCATGCGCAGTGAGTGCCAGGTTGTGAAGCCACAGCCCGGCGCCCACAGTTGCAATGCCGGCACCGCCGAACATAGGGGGAGACGAGCGGGGCTTCGATCCCCCGCATCGCTGGACCCAGGGACATGTAAGTGTCCAATTAAAAGTCAGCAGCTGCAGTATTTGTAGCTGCTGACTTTTAAATTTTTTATTTTTTTTGACTGGAACTCCTCTTTAAACACATTGCTAATAGCACTCGCATTGAAATGAACTTTTCCTTCTTCAGGGGGGATTTATAAATGGGTATATTATTGTTGTCTCTGTAACATAAATGTATATGTGTATAGTCGATACATAGTACATTATATTGTAGGCATCAACAGTATAGTTTGAAGCCTGATTATATCATAAAAGTGATGTAGAGTACTTACATATATGTCATTGACTCATTAAACAAAAGGAAGATAAAAACAAAGGCAGGAGTATAAGCTGGCTGCTTAGATCCATAAACACGGCATAAGAATAGGCCGTGTATCCATAGGCTGGAAAGCGGGATGCATTCACAAGGGACGCCTGGTTTCACAGCGGCAGGCAGGTGTGGCCACTGTGGGGGAAATCATAGCAAAAAAAAGTAATTAAGTTCACCTAATGGTGGGTAGAGTGATAAAGTAAAGGGTTGCTAGCTAACCAAAGCAAACACATGGACAGGAACCATGTCCATGTGGTAGCTAGTATAGAGATAAAGTTTACCTGTAGAGTGTAATCACACAGCTGACATCCAGGCTGTAGCCGAAGGACTGACATTAGGTATCCGAGTGTCAGTTTTATTATACCTACTCCGATTGGTGTAGACCAATCAGGTGGTACGCTCCGCCGGATCAGCTGTATACTTGTTCCACTAATAGAGCTTAAGACTTATGCCGCGTACACACGGTCTGACTTTTCGACAGGATTGGTCCGACAGACGCCGACGGACCAAAGCTAGCTGACAATCCGATCGTGTGTGGGCTTCACCGGACCTTCAGCGGACTTTTCCAGTCGCAAATCTAACAGACTTTAGATTTGGAACATGCTTCAAATCTTTACGTCGTAACTCCACCGGACCCAGAAATCCGCTCGTCTGTATGCTAGTCCGACGGACAAAAACCCACGCTAGGGCAGCTATTGGCTACTGGCTATCAACTTCCTTATTTTAGTCCGGTCGTACGTCATCCCGTACGAATCCGTCGGACTTTTGTGTGATCGTATGTAGTTAAGTCCGTTCGTTAGAAAAGTCCACCGCAAGTCCGCCAAAAGTCCGTCGAAAGTCTGTCGGACGGGCTGTCGGACTTTTGTAGCCGAAAGGCCCGACCGTGTGTACGCGGCATTAGCGTTAGTCATGAAGCCCCACAAAAACTTCCTGGGACACTTACCTCCAAATTGACACCTTCATGGTTACAATGTATATCTGTGTCTAAATCATCTATCAATTTTTATTTTGTTTGCAATTTCTTGTTTGTATTATTTCTGTACATATTCTTGTTTTTTAACACCAATTTTGTTCTTTACAGTATCTTTGTTGAATATTTAAGCTGTATACTCAACACTGTATATGTATTTACATATATGTGTTTTGCCTCCATATCACCATTTGCCATGTCTTTGTTGTCCCTTTTGTTTGTAAACTTGCGGGCTGCTTATTTCCCCCTCCACCACCAGATGGCTGTCCAGCCCCGTCTGGGGCTGTGTCGCTGTATGCAGGGTGGGCATTGGACCAATTGTCCATGCCCTGCTTCGCTGCGTCCATAGGAGCACCTGTGCGCCTTCGCCGCCGTCTGATCGACGAGTGGCGGGTGCTTTCTTTCTCCCGCCGGTGACATGGAGGTGCGTGATGTCATCACGCCCCCAGGGGCGTGGCTACGCCGCGCGCCCCTACATCAGAGGGATGCTCTGACCTCCGCGATCAGCTGTATAGTACACAGTTGATCCGGCGGAGCGTACCACCTGACTGGTTTACACCAAACGAAGTAGATATAATAAAACTGACGCTCGGATACCCCATGTCAGTCCTTCGGCTACAGCCTGGATGTCAGCTGTGTGATTACACTCTACAGGTAAACTTTATCTCTATACTAGCTACCACATGGACATGGTTCCTGTCCATGTGTTTGCTTTGGTTAGCTAGCAACCCTTTACTTTATCACTCTACCCACCATTAGGTGAACTTAATTACTTTTTTTTTTTGCTATGATTTCCCCCACAGTGGCCACACCTGCCTGCCGCTGTGCAACCAGGCGTCCCTTGTGAATGCATCCCGCTTTCCAGCCTATGGATACACGGCCTATTCTTATACCGTGTTTATGGATCTAAGCAGCCAGCTTGTACTCCTCCCTTTGTTTTTATCTTCCTTTTGTTTAATGAGTCAATGACATATATGTAAGTACTCTACATCACTTTTATGATATAATCAGGCTTCAAACTATACTGTTGATGCCTACACTATAATGTACTATGTATCGACTATACACATATACATTTATGTTACAGAGACAACAATAATATACCCATTTATAAATCTCCCCTGAAGAAGGAAAAGTACACTTCAATGCGACTTTCCTAAACATGTCAGGATATATGCTGTGCAATTCAAATAGAGTTTAACTCATCCTGAGCAACACTTTGGATTACCAGCCTTGGGTGATATATATATATATATATATATATATATATATATATATATATATATATATATATATATATATATATATATATATATATATATATATATATAATGTGTGTTAACCAACTTTGATGTTTATCATTGATGCACTTTTGTATTGTATATGATCTTGAATTTTTTCTACAATTTTATTTTTGTATATCAATAAAGTTGGCATTTTTCTTGCCTTTTACACTTATCTACTTCCCATTTACTTGTTCCTGCCCTAAAGTCCAAGAGGGCATTCCTTGAGTGCATCTTTCTGCACTTCTTTTCATTACAATGATATTTAGGATGTTGGCAGGCCAGCACACCACCCAATTCTTATAGCTCATATGTAGGGTTGGCAACTCTGATGGGCATTCAGTGCTTCCAGAGGTTTTGTGACAGATAAGAGAACAGACTCCGTGGACCGGCTGACATCTATCAAAATGAATCAGTCCTGGATTAGCAGCAGCTATCAAGCCCATGATGCCGATGTCGCTGATTAAGTGCTTTCTGGATCTCGAATCTCTGAAAGACTGTCTAGGCTGCTTAACTGTGGGTGTTGATTTCACCTAGAAGACATTTTTGGTGTAGGTTTCATGGGCACAATTAACACCCAAGAACCATTTTTTCCGCACCTGTTTGACAGGTGCATATCATTGCAATTTTTGACAGCAAGGCCAGTTCTTGCTTTCATCAAGAGTACCTCTATAGATATAATTTAAAGATATATTTAATATATTAAATCAAAGTATAAAAATATATGTAAAAAAAAAAAATGTTTTTTTCCTACTGTGTGTCTCTAATGCCGCATACACACAGTCGGACTTTTCAGCTACAAAAGTCCGACAGACTTTCGACGGACTTTGGGCAGACTTTCAACGGACTTTCTAACGACCGGACTTGCCTACACACGATCACACAAAAGTCCAACGGATTCATACGTGATGACGTACACTGGACTAAAATAAGGAAGTTGATAGCCAGTAGCCAATAGTTGCCCTAGTGTGGGTTTTTGTCCGTTGAACTAGCATACAGACGAGCGGATTTCTGGTTCTGGCGGAGTTACGGCGTAAAGATTTGAAGCATGTTCCAAATCTAAAGTCCGTCAGATTTGCGACTGGAAAAGTCCGCTGAAGGTCCGGTGAAGCCCACGCGATTGGATTGTTCGCCGGATTTGGTCCGTCGGCGTCCGTCAGACAAGTCCGGTCGAAAAGTCCGAGCGTGTGTACGCGGCATAAGACAACGAAGAGGAAAATATGGAAAAGAAACTCAAAGACCATCTAGAAAAATTCAATAAAGACATTCTTGTCAAGAAGGATAAGAAATTCTATGGGGACAAGAAGGCCTTTAGGGAAGAGCGAGCATACAAATGGAACACTATCCCAATAGGGACGTTAAGAAACCGACCCTCCAACACAATACAAAATTTCAGATCTTCCCAACAACTTTCCACAGTGGGCAATGCCCCTCCACCTGGCCTTATACAATCACAAGGATCACGTTGCCCTTAAGACAAAGTAATACATCTATTGACAATAGTTCTGAGATTTTTAGGGAAGAGCCAGGTGTCGTCCCTTCTGGTTGTGGCCAAGACCGGAAGCACTCTGCTGTTTGCTGGATTATCTGATTTTAAACTGTAAAGCCCCATACACACGATAGGACTTTGTACAAACTTTCCCTTGGATTTTTGTACAAAGGGCGTTGCCCAAAAGTTTGTCTTGCAAACAGACGTCAGGACTTTTCCAGCCAACTTTCACCATATCATGTGGTTTTTCAGCTCTTTACCACCACCCTTTAGTCAACTTTTGTAAGGTTGTCTGATATTGTGTCAATCTCGCCACTTTTATTGGCGAGATTGACACCTTGCGAGCCAGGTTGACACTGGTGCGGGGATCCGACTTGGATCCCCGCCAATGTCAGGCACTGTGTTTGGTATGAATCTTGAGGGGGAACTCCACGCCAAATTTTAAATAAAAAAAGGCATGGGTTCCCCTCCAGGGGCATACCAGGCCCTTAGGTCTGGTAAGGATACTAAGGGGTACCCCCTACGCCGAAAAAACAGCGTGGGGATCCCCCCAATATCCATACCAGACCCTTATCCGAGCACGCAGCCTGGCCGGTCAGGAAAGGGGGTGGGGATGAGCGAGTGCCCCCCCCCCTCCTGAGCCGTACCAGGCCGCATGCCCTCAACATGGGGGGTGGGTGCTTTGGGGGAGGGGGGCGCCCTGCGGGCCCCCCACCCCAAAGCACCTTGTCCCCATGTTGATGAGGACAAGGGCCTCTTCCCGACAACCCTGGCCGTTGGTTGTCGGGGTCTGCGGGCGGGGCGCTTATCGGAACCTGGGAGCCCCCTTTAATAAGGGGGCCCCCATATCCCGGCCCCCCACCCTATGTGAATGAGTATGGGGTTCATCGTACCCCTACCCATTCACCTAGGGAAAAATGTGTCAATAAAAACACAGTACACAGGCTTTTAAAGTAATTTATTAGGCAGCTCCGGGGACTTCTTCAGACTTCGGGGGTCCTTTCCAACTTCGGGGTTCTTCTTCCGACTTCGGGGGTCCTCTTCCGACTTCGGGGGTCACTCCGGCGTCTTCTCCCGGTGTCCGCATCTTCTGCCGGCTCCACCGATATCTTCTGCCGCTCTTTTGCCAGCGGTGGCCCGGACTTCTGGATCGTCCTCTTCCCTCTTCTCTTCCAAAGATGTTGACACGACGCTCTCTCCAGCCGGAATGCTCTCTGTGCGCTCCGCAACGGATTTATATAGGCGGTGACCCCGCCCCCTATGACATCACAGTCCCGGGGCATGCTGGGACTGTGAGGTCATAAGGGGGCGTGGTCATGTCATCCTATGACCACGCCCCTTATGACCTCACAGTCCCAGCATGCCCCGGGACTGTGATGTCATAGGGCGCGGGGTCACCGCCTATATAAGTCCGTTGCGCAGCGCACAGAGAGCATTCCGGCTGGAGGGAGCGTCGTGTCAACATCTCTGGAAGAGAAGAGGACGATCCAGAAGTTCAGGCCACTGCTGGCAAAAGAGCGGCAGAAGATAGCGGTGGAGCCGGCAGAAGATGCGGACACTGGGAGAAGATGCCGGAGAGACCCCCGAAGTCGGAAGAGGACCCCGGAATTTAGAAGAAGACCCCCAAAGTCAGAAAGGACCCCCAAAGTCGGACGAAGACCCGGAGCTGCCTAATAAATTACTTTAAAAACCTGTGTACTGTGTTTTTTTATTGACACTTTTTTCCCTAGGTGAATGGGTAGGGGTACGATGTACCCCATACTCATTCACATAGGGTGGGGGGCCGGGATCTGGGGGCCCCCTTATTAAAGGGAGCTCCCGGATTCCGATAAGCGCCCCGCCCGCAGACCCCGACAACCAACGGCCAGGGATGTCGGGAAGAGGCCCTTGTCCTCATCAACATGGGGACAAGGTGCTTTGGGGTGGGGGGCCCGCAGGGCGCCCCCTCCCCCAAAGCACCCACCCCCCATGTTGAGGGCATGCGGCCTGGTACGGCTCAGGAGGGGGGGGCGCTCGCTCGTCCCCACCCCCTTTCCTGACCGGCCTGGCTGCGTGCTCGGATAAGGGTCTGGTATGGATTTGGGGGGATCCCCACGCCGTTTGGGGTTCCCCTTAAAATCCATACCAGACCGAAGGGCCTGGTATTCCCCCAGAGGGGAATTCCCTCTCGCGCCCGTTGCAGTAGGAAAATGTGTTTTTCCTATTGCAGCTAGCGCGAGGCTGTACAGTACCATGCCGCCGAGAACCAGCGCGACCCGATCGTGCTGGAAACATTCTCGCGGCTGCGTACTGTAGTTTGTACAAAAGTCCGATGGCTTTGTGTACACACGATCGGACTTTGCTCCTTCGGACTTTTGTTGCTGGAAAGTTTGTCCGTTCGCACAGCCAACAAAAGTCCGATGGAAACTGAAAAAGTTTGTCCGATGGAGCATACACACGGTCGGATGTTGCTCCAAAACAGCTAATTTGCATGTTTGTTGTCAAAAAGTCTGATCGTGTGTACGGCCCTTTACACTCCAGGAAAACAGTGGATTTATTCAGAAATTTTTATTTTTCACATTTCTTTTTTTTATGTATGTCATTATATCATTAGACTAGGATTGTCATATATTTTTTCACTTGATGCACCTTATATACACACTGGATGTTATTTTAGATTGCTGTTTGGAATCTGTGGCTTTGGTGCACTTTACCAGTGGTCTAGAGAAGAGTAGAGAAGATTTGTTATTTTTATTTCCACTTGAACTTGCTTTTTCTGTTCTACTCGCTTACTTGTCAGGTGTGTGAGCGGTTCTATTTAGTATTTATATACATATTGATTTATTTCTGCACTTTAGTTACATACTTCACTTATTCGTATATTTTATCTGTGTTGGAACACTTTTATATGTTGGCAGCTTCTCCCATCCTTTTATATCCTATTCTATACAGTTTGGTTTTGCGCATTAGTTCCCTCATTTCTTTAAGTTCTGAGATGGAAGACTTCCTCCGCACACATTAGTGACCATCACACTAGTTCACATAATACACAATCTAAAAAACAAATTTCACATAACTCATCTCGGGGATCGTCCAGATCCATCACTCCCTCATCCACCCCAGTGTCAGGGGGTTCACAACGCCGGGATTTTTTAGATCTGCTACGTGCACAGACGCAAAAACATCACAAACACACCAAAAAACACAGCCCAAAAACTCAACGACCTCACAAACCTCAGTCTCATTAAACATTATCAATTTGTCATCTCATGCACTAACCACAGCGGAAATCAGTGTTTTGGA
The DNA here is from genome assembly GCA_037952835.1 of Lithobates septentrionalis. NCBI lineage: Eukaryota > Metazoa > Chordata > Amphibia > Anura > Ranidae > Lithobates > Lithobates septentrionalis. The sequence goes on along the minus strand of JBBDGP010000525.1, from coordinate 1,323,029 downwards.
AAATGGGCTAACTTTTTGTCCCACTGCTCAAATTAAGAAGTTCGAAACAATAAAAGACATTTATCTTTTTGTGCGTAATTTGTTGGTAAAAAGCCTGTTCACGAAAAAATGGGCTGGCAGTGACCAAATTTACACACAACAAGAACTTGAAGCAATTGACCAGCTTACAGCTCTACTTGAGGAAAATGACCCTGATGACCTATCAGATCCTATGGATCTGGAGACAATTTTAGCCAAAGTGGATGGAGTAATGTCTGCTCCATCCTCTGCAACTTCTACTTTCAAAAGTTTAAAGAAAAAGTCTAACCTGTATCCAGCCCCCCAGTTCTAATCCTAATGCCGCATCTTTTCTTAAAGCTCTGTCTAAAGATATTCAGGAGATCAAGGTCACATTGCATGCGGCTGGTAATCTAACGAAAGATGAATCACAAGCCCTTAAAACTTTAGTGTTGATATCAAATATTACAATTAAACCGGCCGATAAGGGCAGTAAGATTATCATTCAAGATAATATAGACTATATACAAATGTGTAGAGATATTTTGGACAATCGGGCTTGGTATTGTCCAATCCCCAAATCCTGAATCGCCAGTTTTGTAGACCAACTATACAATCTGGTAGATGAGGCTTACTATTGCGGAATACTGGACAAAAACACATGGGAATATGTCAGGACCAGACATCATAAAGAGGCCACTTTCTATGCACTCCCCAAGGTGCATAAAAATCTAAATCTACTAAAACCCCCAGGTAGACCGATCGTCTCGGGAAGGGGCTGTCTTACTGACAATCTTAGCAAATTTGTAGATAACCAGCTCAGGCCAATTGTCGAAGAGCTTCCGTCTTACATTAAGGACACCATTTTCTTCAGATATTGGGGGACCTCCACGTCCATGTCCAGACCATTTTGGTGGCCATCGACGTCGGGGCCCTCTACAGTTCAATACCTCACACAAAGGGTCTAGTTGCCCTAAGTGATACACTCCAGCCACAGAGTCCCTTTGAACCTGCCCGGGTCCAATTCGTCCTGTCAGCTTTGGATTTTATACTTAAACACAATTTTTTCTCCTTTCTTGATTCCCACTACCTCCAGGTGCAGGGCGTGGCTATGGGCACTTCTTGTGTCCCATCCTACACCAATCCTTGCCTGGGGGAGTGGGAACACCACCTTTTTATGGAGGATGAAGCACTGATGTATACCAGCCATGCGTTAGCGTGGTATCAATACATCACTGACATTTTTGTCCTCTGGGATGGCTCAGTGACACTCCTTGACCAATTTCTTGCTCACATTAACTCTAATAATGAATTTAACTTATATTTCACCATGACTTATAGTGTAGAATCCATTATTTTTTTAGATCTAGCCATCAGTAAACATTCAGATGGACATTTACTTAGCAGTTTATACCGAAAACCGACAGCAGGGAATACCATCTTGGAAGCTTCCATTATAAACCCCTGTTGAATTCTATTCCGTATGGCCAATATGTACGTGCCAGATGCTATTGTTCAACCGATGTCCTCTTTGAAAACAGAAGCGGCCACATTGTGTGTAATATTACAAGCCCGTGGGTATTCCAACTCAGTTCTCAAAAAGGGCTACTATAAGGCAAAAAATAAAATACGATCAGACCTTCTTTTCTCACATAATCAGGCCGAGATTGATAATCCAATTTGAGTAGTTACTCAATATACCTCTCAACATAAACAACTTAGGCAGATCTTGCAAAAACACTGGCACCTGCTCCACACTGATAAAGGAATGTAAATGTAAGAATGTAAATGTAAGAACTTTAAAGGAATGCCCTTTGATTACATTCAGAAGGGTCCCCTCACCCTGGGACAAATTAGTACATAGTGAACTTATTACAAAGCGAAACATTAAGAAATACTGTGGTACATTCCCCTGTGGCCACTGTGGATACTGTAAATACATGGACACATGTAAAAAACATAATTTTACCTAATGGTGAAGACTTCAAACCGAAACACTACACTAACTGCCGCACTGCAGGGGTAGTTTATCTACTTGCGGCAGCTTCTATGTGGGGAAGACCAAATTAGAGTTTTGGCGTTGTATCTTTCGACATGTCGCCAGTATCCAAAAACAAGATCCATCCCTCCCTTTGGGCAGGCACAGTGCCTCGATACACAGGGACAAATGCCCAAAAATAAAAAAAATTTGCATTAGACCACATTGGCCCCTCTTCACGGGGCGGTGACTTCAACAAATTGTTATTGCAGACTGAATTAAAACGGATATTTCTCTTGAAAGCCACCATAGCCCCTGGCCTTAATGAGGCCTTTCATTTTAGGCCCTACCTTCCAGGGTTGGAATATGGAATCTGTGAGTTATGCCGCGTACACACAACCGGACTTTCCGGCAAACTAGGTCTGACGGGATTAGTCAGTCGGACAATCCGATTGTGTGTGGGATAGTCCGATTGTTTTTTGGGGAAAGAATACGAGGGACCTAGAAATAAAACATGTTTCAAATCTGTCCGACGGACTAAAAATCGTTAAAACCGTTCGTCTATGTGCTGGTCCGACAGATCAAATACGACGCAAGGGAAGCTATTGGCTAATGGCTATTGAACTTCCTTTTTTTTGTCCCGTTTACGTCATCACGTACAAAACGAGCGGACTTTCGACCGGACTTATTCCGTTCATGTGTGGCTAAGTCTGTTCACTCTGAAAGTCCGTCGGACCTCTGCCGAAAGTCCGTCGGGAAGACCGTCGGACCTAGTTTGCCGGAAAGTCCACTCGTGTGTACGCGGCATTAGATCTTTAAGGCAATTGCTGACATATGGCCATTCACATAAATGTATCTGAGATAATTGGTCTGATTTCTTTTATAGCTGGCTATGCAGGGAAGCTGCATCTTTGCATTTGCACATCATAACTTGTCCCAAGTATACACAGTGTAATCATTGTATATAAATATCAATTTGAATAATTGAATTCTTCATAAGTAATTTCTTCCTAGTTCTAGGAATAACTTGGTATTAACTACTACATTGTCTATGATAATTATAAGGCCGTGTTCTCCCATTATCTGTATCATGTCATGTTTGTATATTTTTTGCCATGATATCTAGTACAATTTTTCTGTCCCCTGTGTTTTGCCACTCCACTCATGGGCTACTGTATTATCTCTTCTCCTGGTCGCACATGCCCGGGTCTGGGCGGTCTTTGTTTTGCTCCCGACGCGCGGGAGTCCTTTGACAGCCTCCCCATTGGTTTTGGGTAGCTAGCCTGGGACGCCCCTTATTTGGCATGGATGGCTTCCCAGGAAGTTTCCACCACTGTGCGCTCCAGCTTGGAGTTCCAGCGGTGCCATTTTGCGCGTCATCGGTGTGATGACGCAGGACGAGACCCCACCCCTCTTGGGGAAGGCCCACGCCGTGCACCGTCTCGCCGGGGGACTCTGGGAGTGGTATTTCAGTGGATTCCACTGCACTACTCCTCCCATTTACTGCACCAGTTGATTAACAATGTGATTGGCCACCAGCTTTTTCACACTGGCTCATATACCAGCTCCTCAGGTCTCTCTGTAGATGCTGAAGGAGCACATGGGGAATGTGCAGCACACTATCTACTCCTATATCTCTCAGGTATGTTGTATCACTGTCACCTTATCAGTAGTATACCCTAATTTCATAGCTGTAACTCAGCTGTTAGGATGGTCATTTAGTGCTTCATCTATCGTTTGTGCACTTTGAATGGACTATCACAATTATACTGTTCTATACCTCTAATCCAGCTAGACTTGCCCAGTATAAGGAGGAGCTACCTGGCTCCACTGGCTTGAGTCCTCGTAGCAAAGCAAGTTTTGCCCTGTTTATGGCCCTGAGACTGTTGTGCCCTGGAGATAGATCTTCCTAGTGCCCATGATTGGTTGGACCATCCCTTTCAGATCAGTTATGTATGAAGTATCTTACTATGTAAGTAATTATCCATTTTTCTGATAATACATGTCATGTTAAATCAATGTGTAGTGATTTCAGCGGAAACAGTATTGATCACTATTACTTTATATTAATATTGTACTATTGTATACTCTATTGTAGAAAATCTGTACCCATCTAAACCAATAACTAAACCTCTGAAGAAGGACTTGAAGTCTGTAACATGTAAGGTGTTATACACTATATTGACCGCCACTAGTCCCTCCTGCACCAGGACAGTGACCAGCTCATACAACTGTATCATATTGGGTATTAGATATTGTTTTTATGTATCATGCACTTTTCCCTATGTTTACTATTGTGATTTCTTAATAAATTGATACCTTTTTATATACCTAGTGCTTTGGTCTGTCTATCAAAGACCCTAAGGGGTTTGTCCATCGTGCCTTTGGTACCAGGTGTTTTGCTATTTGTTCTGATTTTGGGTCAGACAGACCAAATCCTATTCACACATGTCCAATCCCTCCTCCAATTTTTGTCCCAGTTTTTACATACTTCACTATCTGGATCCCCTCGCTTTCTTTCTTCATGTTATTTATGCACCTATTTTGGAGGATTTCCATCATCACTAACTAATACAGAGGAGAAATAGCACTAAAATTGAGGATCATCCACCAGGTCACCAAGTCTTACCAGGATATCAAGTTCCATTTGATGCCCCCTCATTATACATAAGGAACGCTAGGGGCAATCTACAGCAGGATCCCGGATTTGTTCATTACCACTAATCATTATTACGCTGTTACCTTACAGCGGTATAGTAAGGAGCCATTGCACCCTGAGGTGTCTGTACACTGAAGAGGACTATTATCACTTATTCACATAAGATTGTATTTGCGCAGAGTGTCACTTGGAGCACAGCACTTTATTCATTGTACCTTACGTATCTGAAGATTTATGTGCACTTTTGGACTTTATTCTTGCACTCTGTCAGCACTAGCACTTTGGATTTATTATTTATCTGGATGCTATAATTTTGGAATAATTTGTACACTGTGAAGTACATTTGAGATTATTTGTTTTTTGAGCACTTAGCACTTTATACTGTGTACTATGATCATTTGCACATTTCATGTTTTTTATGAATATATAGCACTTTATATTTTTTAGTGATTTGATATTCACTAGAGCGCAACACCACTTATTGATTTTTTTTTATATATATTTTATTTTTGGTACGTATTGACCAACCCAGTGTTTGCTGCAACTAGTGTTTTGCTGTGTTTAGATTAAGGTAATGTGGGAATATTCATCTTATCTATTTAGCTGACCAATTAGAATGCTCCGAAACATCCCCCCTGACGAGGTTTGTTTTGGACATTCAGCTGAGGGGAATTCTAAGCCCCAGACTCCTGATGCGGATATACTGGGGCTTAGAACGGGGGATTGCCGCAGTCCAGATCAGCGGGACCAGGGGGGAGAGGAGGGGGTCCTTTGTAAGTTCACCTTACATATTTTAATCCCCCCCTTTCCTGGCCTGCCAGGCTACGTGCTTGGATAAGGGTCTTGTATGGATTTTGGGGGACCCTACGCCTTTTTTTTAACATTTTGGCATAGGGTTCCTCTTAAAATTCATACCAAACCCGAATGGCCTGGTATAGATTGGGGGGGGGGGACCCCACGCTGATTTTTTTTTTCTGCATTTTTCATTCCCAGGAATTCTTTGGTTTACATTTCATCTGTCAGCGGGGAAGCCCGGTCATCAAAGACACAGCGGTCGGCTTCCTGCCCGCTCCTTAACAACCAACTATTCTTCACACAGAGTTCAAATCTGTCGATCATTTTTCGACTGATCCAAATTCAAATTGTTCCAAAAATTTTTAATTCATTGGAAAATTAATATAAAAAACAAAACAAAATGAATTCTGAATTGAATCAACAAAACAAATATAGTAACATAACTAATCTGACACGAAACAAAACATTTTTTTCTGTTCTGCACATGTCTAGTCCATCTATCGATCAACTTCAGTACAACCAGCATGTTTTCATGCAGTCACTGTCGGCGGCTATATCCTCCAACAGTGGGGAAGGCTCCCCACCACCAAAACACAATAGCCCTGAGTGAGGAATTCTCCCATTAACACTGACTGTGTTGATAGGGGAATCAAGCAATTTTCGTTCCTTCATCTTGTGGTTGAAGCAAGAGCGAACTGACCCATCGGGCACTCGGGCCGTTAGCAGGGAAGTAGCTGTAACAATAAGAGCTGTCACAGCGCGCTGCTCCCTGCCGGCCCTTCCCTCCCATCCACCCCAGGTGCTTGTACATGACATCAACTGGGATGAATGAGAAGAGAGGAGAGGCTCGCTGGGGAGCAGCACGCTGTGAGCGATATTATTATAGGCATCGGGTGAGGCGCTGTGCACTTTTTTTGTACTGGAGTCTGGAGACACCATGGCCGCCATCGCAGGGGCGGAAGGGGGTGGCAGCCAGTACAGATGTAGGGGGCCCGAACAGGACCCCGTGTGTCCTCAACCCCCCACGGTGTGCCCTGTGTCCTCTCCCCCCACGGTGTCCCCCTGTGTTCACAACCCCCCACGGTGTCCCCCTGTGTCCTCTCCCCCCACGGTGTCCCCCTGTGTCCTCTCCCTCATCCTCATGGTGTCCCCCTGTGTCCTCCCCCCCACAGTGTCCCCCTGTGTCCTCTCCCCCCCACGGTGTCCCCCTGTGTCCCCTCCCTCCACAGTGTCTCCCTGTGTCCCCCCCCCACAATGTCCCCCTGTGTCCTCCCCCCATGGGGCCCCCCTGTGTCCATCCCCCCACGGTGTCCCACTGTGTCCCCCCCACACTGTTCCCGTGTGTCCGTCACCCCCCACGGTGACCCCCTGTGTCCTCCCCCCCATGGTGTCTCCCTGTGTCCTCTGTCCCAGTCCGCACTGCATCCCTTTCTGTCCCAGTTCACACGGTGTCCCTCTGTCCCCATCGGCACAGCATGCCTTTCTGTCTCAGGCCACATGGTGTCCCTCTCTGTCCCCGTCTGCACGGCGTCCCTCTCTGCCCTCATCTGCACAGTGTCTCTCTCTGTCCCTGTCCACACGGCGTTCCTCTCTGTCCCAGGCGTCCGTCTCTGTCCCTGTTACACTGCATCCCTCCCTGACCTTGTTGCACTGCGTCTCTCTGTCCTCGTCACACTGCATCCCTCTGTCCTCGTCACACTGCATCCCTCTGTCCTCGTCACACTGCATCCCTCTGACCTCGTCACACTGCATCCCTCTGACCTCGTCACACTGCATCCCTCTGACCTCGTCACACTGCATCCCTCTGACCTCGTCACACTGCATCCCTCTGACCTCGTCACACTGCATCCCTCTGACCTCGTCACACTGCATCCCTCTGACCTCGTCACACTGCATCCCTCTGACCTCGTCACACTGCATCCCTCTGACCTCGTCACACTGCATCCCTCTGACCTCGTCACACTGCATCCCTCTGACCTCGTCACACTGCATCCCTCTGACCTCATCACACTGCATCCCTCGGTCCTCATCACACTGCATCCCTCAGTCCTCGTCACACTGCATCCCTCTCTGTCCTCCTCCTACGGCATCCCCTAAAAGGCAACTATGAGAGGGGGCTCAGGACAGTAAGGACTTGTTTACATTTGAAGTTTGGTGGTGGTAAAACCCCGATAGATGAGCCCTGTTTTTTACCACCCCCCAACTGAACCCCACTATAGTGGCCAGGGTTGTATACATGTTGCAACGGGAATTGTACACCCTGTCACACTTAACAGGTATATAGTCTGCCAAGCATGCAAGCACCCTGCAACCTTATGCAGCACAGCAACCAAGGCAGGGTGACCACATTTCCAAACTGCTATTCAGGGACACCCCTCAGCATGCACCGGTCGGTGACATCACAAGGGGGTGGTGCCACCATGTGACATCGCTGGGTGGCCCCGCTCTTTACCTATTTAAGCATTTGTTTCATGTATGTTAGCTCAACATTGCAGGTGGCCACTTAGAGTCACAGAGTGTAATTGTTCTTACAAAGTTGGGCTAACATACATGAATCAAATGCTTTTTATATCCAAGGCACTAAAGTTGTATATAAAATCCTGTACTTTATACTACAAAAGGAATACAAATGACCTGAGGGATCTGGAGTAAAAACTGGACATACACTGACCTACCTGACCACTACACTGACCTACCTGATCCCTACACTGACCACTACACTAACCTACCCGATTCCTACACTGACCTACCTGATCCCTACACTGACCACTACACTGACCTACCTGATTCCTACACTGACCTACACTGACCACTACACTAACCTACCTGATTCCTACACTGACCATTACACTGACCTACCTAATCCCTACACTAACCACTACACTGACCTACCACGGGGGCTTGTCACATCCTCAGCTCTGAGGGGCTTATGATTGGACCTGTAGTCCATTAGGAGGATAAAGTCAGTGGCAGTGGTGGGAGTGGGGGGGTGGATAAGTGGCAATGCTTGAGGGGCGATGGGATAATTACCTTTTACCTGTTAGTGTCCACTTGGGAGGAGAGAGGGGGTTGGTGAGGGGGGTGGGTGAGAGAGATGGGGTGAGTGAGAGAGAGGGGGTGGGATGGGAGAGAGTGGGAGATTGAGGAAGAGAGGGGGGTGAGAGAGGGGGAGGGGGTGTGAGAGAGAAGGGATGGGAGAGAGAGAGGGTTGGGTGAGAGAGGGGGGTGGGTGAAAGTGACCCCCTATCCCCTGCCTGCAGTCTCTCCTGTGCCCCCCTGTCCCAGCCCCTGTCTGGGGGTAGATGAGTGTGATGCAGCTACCTCCCACCCATCCTCGTCCTCTGGGCCCTTGGTCAGCCTGTCTTCCTTCTTGTTGATGACAGTGACAGGTAGGAGAGGAGGCTGGAGAAAGTGTGCAGGCCCTGGGAGGTTCCGGGGACGCTGCACCCACTGCTGCTCAGGTCAGGGTGGCCGGCGGTGAGGTCTTCTCTCACTCCCTCCTGGGCTGTTGGTTCTACCAGCCTTGTGCTGCTCACCGGGGCTGCCGCTTGCTGTTTCAAGATGCTGCTGCTGTCAGCGCCGGCTTTAGCTCCACTTCCACTGCCCTGCACCCCGCCGCCACTAGACCAGTGGGACTGTCATTCTCTAGGCTTATAGCATGACAAGGAGGTGGCGGCAGGGCTCAGCTCAAAGGGCAGCTGCTTTGGGCCCCAAGAGTACTAGCGCGGAGGCGGAGAAGGAAGTGAAATCCTCCTTCGCTTTCAATGCTGGGCAGGGAGGGAGTGACGGCCGTGACATCACTGGTTGCTAGACGCCAGGCAGCTATAGCAACCAGTGATCAGGAGTACAGTTAGGTGGAGGTGGAGGCGGAGCCAGAGCCAGCACTATGGCGGCTCAGTCTGCCCCTGTCCCATGAATTCCTGAATGTTCCCAGTGCCAGTTTCATTCCTGGACAAGTGTCCCGGAATGAAGGTTCCCGGGACCGGGGACAGAGATGTCAATTATGGGATAGTCTCCATGGACCTCTATGGAGCGTCGGATGTCATCAGTGACATGTCCGCTGACATCCGACCCGCTCCGATCCGAAAAAGTGTAACGGAGGAAAAACCTACTTTTCCATCTGTTTTCGGATCGGATCGGGTGACGACGGACTCTACGGTCTCTACGGATGTTCACGGGGCGGATCATCACGGATCCGTCCCGTGTGAAAGAGCCCTAAATCTTATTATTCAGGAGAAAATTAGATGTAGCACAGAAGCCCTAATCTCCCTGCGAGATATAGCCAGAAGTAAGGCTCCATGCACACTAGTATTTTTTTTTAGCTCCTAGAAGCTATTAGCATTTTTTTGTTTGCTCCTAGAAGCTAAATAGTGTTATTCTATGTGTCCATCACACTAATTTAGGCTATTAGTGTTTATTGAGCTTCAGCATCTAGGAGCAGAAAAAAAAGAAATTGTTGAGTTTCTTGGAGCGCTCCTAAACGCTACTAATAGCGTTTTGAGATTTTTTTTCCTTTTACTGCAAAAATGCCAATAAAATGCTAATGCTCCTAAAGCTATTACCAGAGTTTTTATCCAGTGATTTTTTCAGCTTTTTTTAGCTTAAAAAAAACGCTAGTATACATGGAGCCTTATACAGTTTTTGAGAGTGTTTTCCCAGCAGAAAAAAAAAAACGCTCCTAAATGCTAATAAACTATTAAAGTGCTCCTAACAGCTTTTCTCAAGCTGTTTTTTTCTTTTTCATGTACTGTAAAAACACTAATAAAATGCTAATGTTACTAAAAGCTACTAGAAGCTGGCACAAAAACGCTATCATCAGAGAAAAACCCAATGAAATCTTGGGTGTGATCTAGCAAGTGTTCACTGTAAGTGAGATGGCAAAGCCAGTTTACCAAAACGTTTCTGCACATAGTTACTCGTTTCTATTGTTTTGTTTTATTTGTTGAACTTGGGGTTTTTCCTGCTTCCTGTTACACTGTCAAACATGTTTTTTTTTTTTTTTTTAATATTATCCTCTGTAGTGATGAGGGAATTGGGCAAAATTGGACTGGCCGAGAGTATGGTGAATCGCAAAATACTGTATATATTTTTTTAAGTCCTGTGGTGTTATGAAACACTCGAAAGCGTAACATCTGGTGCAAAAAAAAGTGTGCACACAAAAAGTGAGAACACAAAAAAGTGCACACCATGTACACATGGTCCTCCTTCATAGAGAAAAGACCCCTGCCCCGATCCCCTGGGGAGCAAGGCTCCTGACAGTGACTGGGGTACTCACTGGCCCACCTGGCGGAAACCAGACAGACCCCATTCTCTGGGAGGCCTGCCGAAACAGGCCAATCAAGTACTAGGTGGAGCTCCCCTGATGTGAGACCCCATGAGAGGGGGGACAACCTGACCAGAAGCCATGTGCCCTCCCCACCAAGACTTTCAGGGCAGGCCCGAGGACCTACACGCTACTAATCAGGAGGTGAGAAAAGTGCATTCATGCTGTGCCAAAAGTGCAGTGACAAACATATATATAAAAAAGGGAAAGGGGAAAGTGGATAAGTGCTTGTGCCATAGTGAAATACCATGGCAGGTTCTTCAGCCAGGAATAAAAATAATCTCCTGGTCCTAGCCTAAACCTGGCCCTAGAGGCAGGTGTGAAAAAAGTGTGTATATGGTGCAGTGGCCAAAGTGCCTAAAACCAAAGGAGAGCTCCCCCACTGTGAGAATTATGGCATCACTGAACTGCCACCCCAGGGGCACATACACCATGGGCTTCTTTTGCAACCCATCCCCCAGCCAGACCAGTACAGACACATCCATACCAGGAAAGCATCAGAACTTAGAGAGCTTAGAGAGAGCCTTGCCTACAACCGGGGTCAAGCCTGGTGCGCCAGGTCAGAATCAACCTGGAAAGGAAAAGGCCCTCCCACCGCCCCCACCTAATTACATCAGGGAAATAGTTACATAGTTACATAGTCGTGAGGTTGAAAAAATACACAAGTCCATCAAGCCCAACCTGTGTGTGTGCTTTTAAGTCAATATTACATTGTATACCCCTGTATGTTGTGTTCATTTAGGTGCCTTTCTAATAGTTTTTTCAATTTATTTATGCTCCCTGCTGAAACCACTGCTTGTGGAAGAGAATTCCACATCCTTACTGCTCTTACCATAAAGCACTCTCTACACAGTTTAAGGTTATCCAGATCGTTTATGAATAAATTTAATAGGATTGGTCCCAGGACAGAACACCGGGGGACCCCACTTTCCACACCACCCTCTGAACTCGCCCCTGTAGCCAGTTTTCAGTCCATGTATTCACCCTTTGGTCCATGCTAACAGACCTTAGTTTGTACAGTAAACAATTATGGGGAACTGTATCGAATGCCTTTGCAAAATCCATCTACACCATGTCTACGGGTCTTCCTTTATCTAGATGGCAGCTCACCTCCTCATAGAAGGTTAATAGATTGGTTTGGCAAGAACGATTCTTCATGAATCCATGCTGATTACTGCTAATGATACTGTTTTCATTACTAAAATCTTGTATATAATCCCTTATCATCCCCTCCATGAGCTTGCATACTATTGACGTTAGGCTAACTGGTCTGTAGTTCCCAGGGATATATGTTGGTCCTTTGTTAAATATTGGCGCTACATTGGCTTTTCTCCAATCAGCTGGTACCATACCAGTCAGTAGACTGTTTGAAAAAATTAGGAACAATGGTCTGGCAATTACTCGACTGAGTTCTTTAAGGACCCTCTGGTGCAAGCCATTTGGTCCCGGTGACTTATTAATGTTAAGTTTTTTAAGTCTATTCCTAATTCTATTCTCTGTTAGCCATGAGGGTGCTTCCTGTGACGTGTCATGAGGATAAACATTGCAGTCTTGGTTACTGAATCCCCCCCATTTCCCTTGTGAAGACTGAGGAGCAGAATAAATTCAAAGCCGTCACCATCTCTCCATCCTTTGTAACCAGATTGCCTTCATCATTCTTTATGGCGCCAATATGATCTGACCTCCCTCTCTTGCTATTTATATACTTAAAGTGGTTGTATACCCCCTTAGCACTAGGGATGAGCCGAACACCCCCCTGTTCGGTTCGCACCAGAACATGCGAACAGGAAAAAAGTTTGTTCGAACACGCGAACACCGTTAAAGTCTATGGGACACGAACATGAATAATCAAAAGTGCTAATTTTAAAGGCTTATATGCAAGTTATTGTCATAAAAAGTGTTTGGGGACCTGGGTCCTGCCCCAGGGAACATGGATTAATGCAAAAAAAAGTTTTAAAAAAGTCAGTTTTTTCAGGAGCAGGGATTTTAATAATGCTTAAAGTCAAACAATAAAAGTGTAATATCCCTTTAAATTTCGTAGCTGGGGGGTGTCTATAGTATGCCTGTAAAGGGGCGCATGTTTCCCGTGTTTAGAACTGTCTGACAGCAAAATGACATTTGGAAGGAAAAAAGCCATTTAAAACTACTCGCAGGGGTGTTCATCTCTGGTGAGTGGGGTATCATTGGGGGGTGAGCACCTGAAAGTCACCGTCTTGAGTGAAAGGCACGGAAGTCACTGCAGTGTGTCCCCAAGGACAAAATTAACAGCATTTATAGCGTTGAACTTTGTCTTCTCCACCTGGTCATTAATGGATGACCTCTTGCATGGACCTTTTGGGAGCTAATGATTGCTGAATATGTACTTTTACAACTGGATTTATGGCTGCTGTATGTTTTTTTATATAATTGCAATTAACCCATAGGGAGTGTGCTAACAGGGTGTCACAATTAAGTTTTTTATGGTTCACTAAAAATTGTTCTGGTTCACTAACGCCAAGGTGTCCCAATATTTTTGGAAATTGTAGTAATATCTCATACACACATGGTAACGATACACGGAGACCATAGTAACACTATATACACATCCAACTAATTATTTTCCATCACAATATTCACATCACCCTTGGCGCCATTTTGTCCCAAAACTTTTGAGGTTTGAGGAAATATAATATTTTATATTTTAATCACAGTTTACTTTATCACTTATACTTTATCACTCCATTTTGACATATTTATCTAACCCACGGGGAGGATTTTATTTTATTTTATCTTTTACTCTATTAGCAGTGTCGTATGTATTGAGGTTACGGCATTTGGCTTTTGTTTTCTGACCTTTTGGATCTTTTGGTTTCTGGTTATTTTTGTAAATTATGTGAGATTGCATTATGAATACATAGTTTGGGTTCACTTACTATATTAGTTTATATCACCCAATCACATTGAGGGCAGCGCCGTCTTTATTCCCTTATTATTTTATTTACTTTCTTATTGGACCCTTTGGGGTACCAATCAGGAATAGGCAGCAGCTCTCACACTGTCCTGAGCGCGGACCCTTCTACTTATACTTAAAACTACTCGCGGCTATTGCATTGCCGGTGTCTTGCCGAGAAAGTTCCCTCGGCGGATAAGTTCCCCCCCTGTACTGTGCAGGCGCAGCGCCTGCGCAGTACGAACTACTAGCAGCCGCCGGAGATAGCCGAACGACAAAATCTACAATCAGCTGTACACGGCGCCTGCGCCCTGGGTCTAGGTTCCTTCCCCACCATCCAAGTGGACCTAGAGGGGGAATCCAAAGCCGGATCTTCTCTTGTCATTTTTAACATTTTTGACAGTTTTTTTAGTGAAATGGTAGGGGTACTTACCCCTTACCATTTCACACAGGGGGGGCCGGGATCTGGGGTCCCCTTGTTAAAGGGGGCTTCCAGATTCCGATAAGCCCCCTGCCCGCAGACCCCCACAACCACCGGCCAGGGTTGTGGGGATGAGGCCCTTGTCCTCATCAACATGGGGACAAGGTGTTTTGGGGGGCTACCCCAAAGCACCCTCCCAATGTTGAGGGCATGTGGCCTGGTACGGTTCAGGAGGGGGGGTGCTCTCTCGACCCCCCCTCTTTTCCTGCGGCCTGCCAGGTTGCGTGCTCGGATAAGGGTCTGGTATGGATTTTTGGGGGGACCCCACGCTGTTTTTTTTTTTTGGCGTGGGGTTCCCCTTAAAATCCGCAACCAGACCTGAAGGGTCTGGTATGGAATTTAGGGGGACCCTCATGTCATTTTTTAAAAAAAACTTTGGCAGGGGTTCCCCTCAATATCCATACCAGACCTGAAGGGCCCGGTATGGAATTTAGGGGGACCCCCACGTCATTTTTTTTTTTAAATTTTGGTTCGGGGTTCCCCTGTGGGGAATTCCCATGCCGTTTTTATCAATGAACTTCTATGTGTATTGTCGGACCGGCAATGCAATAGCCGCGAGTAGTTTTAAATGGCTTTTTTCCTTCCAAATGTCATTTTGCTGTCAGACTGTTCAAAACACGGGAAACATGCGCCCCTTTACAGGCATACTATAGACACCCCCCAGGTACGAAATTTCAAGAGATATTACACTTTTATTGTTTGACTTTAAGCATTATTAAAATCACTGCTCCTGAAAAAACGTCCGTTTTTAAAATTTTTTTTGCATTGATACATGTCCCCTGGGGCAGGACCCAGGTCCACAAACACTTTTTATGACAATAACTTGCATATAAGCCTTTAAAATTTAAAATTAACACTTTTGATTTCTTCCATAGACTTTTAAAGGGTGTTCCGCGGCATTCGAATTTGCCGCGAACACCCCAAATTGTTCGCTGTTCGGCGAACTTGCGAACAGCCAATGTTCGAGTCGAACATGAAGATCATCCCTACTTAGCACATTCTTACCTACAGGTAAGTTTATAATAAGTCTTACCTGTAGGTAAAATGAATATCTTCTAAACCTTTACGGTTTAGGAGATATTCACCTTGCATGCAGCCGCTGACGTCAGCGGTGCACGCAAGGTAATCAGTAGGTCTAGTAACGCTTTGTTTCTTGTTGGTGCATTTACCATCTGACTCATGAAATTGTCCTGCATGACATTTAGGAAATGGCGAGCCTTATGCCCTGTACACATGATCAGAATTTCCGTCAGAAAAAACTTGGATGATCTTTCCGACGGAATTCCGCTCAAGCTTGCCTTGCATACACATGGTCACACAAAAGTTCTCTGAACTTTCGACCGTCAAGAACACAGTGATGCTTTAGAAATAAATAGGTGGAGGTATGCACAGTTGAAACACTTTGTGGAATCCCTCCCCCAGCCGATTAGATCGGAGAACAGCCTGCTTCCTTTTGAGCGGCTGTGCCTGGCAACAGATGGTAGGAGAATGATTTTGAGGATTTAAAAAATTTTAACTAGATTAAAAATATTGGGTCCCCCGCCATTTATTAAAAAATGGGAGGAAGAGATGGGAACAAGAGGCATGGAGGTAGACGTTTGTAAAATACTAAGGTTGACACATGCTATATCACCGGATTTGTAGTTTGCTAGAAATGAACTACAAGTGCTTGGCACGATGGTATACAACTCCAGATAAATTACATCAATTTCAAAAGGAGACCTCTAATCTATGCTGGAGAGGATGTGCAGAAATTGGAACTATGTTCCATATTTGGTGGACATGCCCTAAAATTAAAGTCTACTGGAAAGAAGTACTATTGATAATAGAAGAAATCACTGGCACTAAGATACCGGAAGAGCCATGGGTATGTTTGTTCCATGGAGTCAGCATGTCCATCAAACATTATAGGAGATCACTACTGCCCCATCTCCTAAATGCAGCAAAAAGTGTAATACCCCGACAGCGGAAGGACCCTGAGAGCCCTTCTTTGAAGCATTGGCTAGGTAAAATGAACAAAATTTATAATATGGAGTTTTTAAGGTTTAGCGGTGAAATAGGAGAAGAAGGGTTCAAAAGGAGATGGAAAGAATGGGAAAAGTATAAGCATTCACCGAGATACACCGAAAGGATGGTAGAGAGAACATAGTGCGAGTAAAGGTGAGAGGGCTGGACCATAGACAGATACTTGGAGAGATCTGGGGGGTCGATAGGAGTGGAAGGGAGGTTGGGGGGTGGGAGGGTGTAATTTTTTGAGACTATTTTTATCTTTATAGCAGGGTCGGAGGTGGCAACCCGGCTGAGGCTGAACTTGCTTTGTTTGTATGCATGTATTTTTCTTTTGTCTTAAAAAAAAAAAAATCTTAATAAAGAGATGGGAAAAAAAAAAGAACACGGTGACGTACAACACTACGATGAGCCAAGAAAATGAAGTTCAATGCTTCCGAGCATGCGTAGTTTTTTGCGCGTCTGAATTACATACAGACGAATGCATTTTCGGATCGGAACTTTTTCCGACCGAAAAATAGAGAACTTGCTCTCAATCTTTTGCTGGCTGGAATTCCGCCAGCAAAAGTATGATGGAGCATACACACGGTCGGAATTTCTGACCAAAAGCTCACATCCGACTTTTGCTGGCAGGATTTCTGATCGTGTGTATGGGGCATTAGACGAATGCGCAATGCCTTCTGTACAGTCTATGTCTGGATAATTAAAATCCCCCATTATAATGACACTTCCTATCCTTGCCGCCATTCCAAACTGTGATAGAAGGTCCGCCTCCCCATTCTCCCTCTGGTTAGGCCTATAGCATACTCCCAGTATTAATTTCCCCTTGGTTTGCTCCCTTAGCTCTACCCATAGGGATTCCACCTCCTCCCTTGCTCCATTAGTGATGTCGTCCCTCACATTTACTTGTACTTCATTTTTGATATACAGGAATACCCCTCCACCTTTTTTACCCTCCCTATCTCTGCAATATAGGGAATACCCTTGAATGGTTGCCAGCCAATCATGAAAGTTGTTGAACCAAGTCTCTGAAATTTCCACAAAATTGAAATCCTCCTCGTACAACAGCAGCTCTAGTTCTCCCATCTTGTCCGCCAGACTCCTGGCATTAGTGAACAAGCCATGTAGTTTTTTTCCGGATGCATGCTATCTCCTTATTGGGTGTTCTGAGGTTGCAAATAGGACTTGTTACTATACTTACCTCAGGTTTAGGTGCCTTAGTCAACCTTCCACTAATGCCCCCAATACAACCCTCTGAAATTTGTTCCACGCTTGCTGTCTCTATATCTGGACCCTCCCCCCCGTCGCCTAGTTTAAAAGCCCCTCTAACTTCGACCATCTTCTCTCCCAGCCAAGCTGCACCCTCCCCATTTAGGTGCAGTCTGTCCCTGCTAAAAAACCCTCCTTTCTACACCAGCTCATCAGCCACTTGTTTACTTCCCTAATCTCCAGCTGCCTCTTTGGTGTGGCTCGAGGTACCGGTAGTATTTCTGAGAATGATGAATAGAAGAGGTCTGGATGGCCGCACGACTGTGAAAAATCACCTTTATTTCATTAAAATGTTGCAGGTCACATCAAGGTGGATACACAGGACAGAAAGCAGCTAACGCGTTTCACATCAATGGATGCTTACTCATAGCTAAAAGACAGTTATCACAACTGAGGTATATAAAGGGAGGTGATTGATCAAGAACATGTGTAACACCTGAAGATTAAACTTTAAACCAAGCAGATAAAGACCACACCTCTCAGAATTCATACAAGTTGTGATAGCCTGTGAATGCCCAATTACAATGACAAACAGACACAGAGTTGATTGAATATAAGAAAGATGGGGTTAAAAAACATATATGCATTTAGGGATTTACATGGAATGAAGTAACATGAAATGCGATCATGCAAGATTTGGCAATCACAAAGAAATAACACGATGTAGCAGTACATAGTAAAAATAAATAATGAAAGTGAAAAAACAATAATAAAAGTGAAAAACAAACATATAAATAGTTGCATTTGTAATGAATGGTGTCAGTGTAGCTGTCGTAATCTGGACCCTTGTAAATGTAAAAAGTAAAATATTTTGATGATACGTCCGTCAAATGAAGCACCATTAAACATCATAACATCAGAGATGCTAGGTGGTATTATGCTACATGAACCAAAAACCACCGCACACCAGACAATTATCCAAAGACACCAATAGCATAATACGCTGGCGTTAGGACATATCGGAATGGGATTGCCAGAGATCATCGGAAGGCCGATATAGTCAGTGGCAACCCTTCTCAGATCAAGTATCCTAAAACCATATTAAAACTATATCTAAATTAAACTAAGGGATATGCCAAAGTGTGGGGAGGAACAGAAAAATCGAAAAAATAACCAGGATTTTTATTGGTGTTTAGAAAAACAAAAGCATATAAATGCATGAATGTATGGCCCCAAAAGGTAATAAAACTGCAAGAACAAGAAAGGAAGAAAAGAAAAAACTATGTGTATATACTGAATGGCCAAAATAACCACAAATTCTATATATAATACAACATTCACAAGTGTAAAAAATGTGGCACAGACGGTCAGACCGTATAGTCTGTAGATTATATATTATGGTCAATGAAATACAACTCGGAAGCCAAGAAAAAAGCTACAAAAAAGCTACATGAATAAGGAACAGACAAAATACCAAAAAACCCCAAGCCAAAAAGACCAAAACAGAACAAAAACACAGAACACAGAACAAGCAACAATACACTAGACTAAAGATCCGTATATATGGAAAAGATTACTAAAGGATTGCGTGCTGTGTATTAAAAAGCTAAACTGCAGCGCTGCAGAGCGGGGAGTAGGGATGAGCTTCGTGTTTGAGTCGAACCCGTGTTCGACTCGAACATCGGCTGTTCGGTCGTTCGCCGAATTGCGAACGATATGGGCCGTTCGTGCCAAATTCGTGTGGCGCGTCACGGCCCATAATTCACTGCGGCATCGCAGTGCATTGCTTGCTGATGATTGGCCAAGCATGCACTATGACCCGCATGCTTGGCCAATCACAGCGCCGCCTGAACAGAGAGCCGTAATTGGCCAAAGTCAAGGAGGCTTTGGCCAATTATGGCTCAGGGGATTTAGTACACGCCCCACACTATATAAGGCCGCCTGCACGGTGGCCCTGTGCAGTGTGTTCCGGTGTGCTGAGAGATAGAGAGAGAGAGAGAGAGACAGTGTCATTTAATTTGAGTTAGCTAGATTAGGCAAAACAGTCAGTCAGTTAGCTGCACTTAAAGTGTATTGTGTATATATATATATGCATCCCAGGTGTTGCATATATATATATATATATATATATATATATATATATATACACTGTATTCAGTTTAGCTAGATCCGTTCCTATTATCTTCTAGACTATTTACATTTAGTGCAGTGCGTCCTGCTCACAGTGTTCAGCTAGATCCGTTCCGGTTATCTTCCTACTGACAGGCAGGCTTGTCTTGTTACAGTATTTACAGCTACCTGAAGAAAATTACTGGTGTTCTTTTGATCCTATTAGTACCACGGTCAGGCAGCTAGACTATTTACATTTAGTGCAGTGCGTCCTGCTCACAGTGTTCAGCTAGATCCGTTCCTGTTATCTTCCTACTGACAGGCAGGCTTGTCTTGTTACAGTATATAAAGCTACCTGAAGAAAATTACTGGTGTTCTTTTGATCCTATTAGTACCACGGTCAGGCAGCTAGACTATTTACATTTAGTGCAGTGCGTCCTGCTCCCAGTGTTCAGCTAGATCCGTTCCTGTTATCTTCCTACTGACAGGCAGGCTTGTCTTGTTACAGTATATAAAGCTACCTGAAGAAAACTACTGGTGTTCTTTTGATCCTATTAGTACCACGGTCAGGCAGCTAGACTATTTACATTTAGTGCAGTGCGTCCTGCTCACAGTGTTCAGCTAAAGCTACCTGTAGAAGGTTGGTGGTGTTCTCATACTACAGGCAGGCAGTTGATTTTGCTAGCTGCAGTATCAGTACATATATATATATATATATATATATATATATATATATATATATATATATATATATCCCAGCTTAGTGCAGCTACAGGCCATTAGTATGTCTGGAAGGCCAAGAAGGAGAGGCAGACAGTCACAAGCCAATAAGAGAGGGCAAGCAGGCTCTGTGTCTAGTGCACGTGGCCATGGGACACGCTTGGCCTTTTTTTCGGCAGCTGGCCGTGTTGAGCCGCAACATGCGGAAGACTTGGTCGAGTGGATGACCAAGCCGTCCTCATCCTCCTCATCCTCTCTCACCCATGCCCAGGGTGCTTTGTCTGGCAAAGCAGCGGCCTCTTCCCTCGGCTCAATGTCATCAGTAGGGATGAGCCGAACACCCCCCGGTTCGGTTCGCACCAGAACCCGCGAACGGACCGAAAGTTCGCACGAACGTTAGAACCCCATTGACGTCTATGGGACTCGAACGTTCGAAATCAAAAGTGCTCATATTAAAGGCTAATTTGCATGGTATTGTCCTAAAAAGGGTTTGGGGACCCGGGTCCTACCCCAGGGGACATGTATCAATGCAAAAAAAACTTTTAAAAACGGCCGTTTTTTCGGGAGCAGTGATTTTATTGATGCTTAAAGTAAAAAAAAAAAGTGAAATATTCCTTTAAATATCGTACCTGGGGGGTGTCTATAGTATGCCTGTAAAGTGACGCGTGTTTCCCATGTTTAGAACAGTCCCTGCACCAAATGTCATTTTTAAAGGAAAAAATCTCATTTAAAACTGCTTGCGGGTTTAATGTCATGTCGGGTCATGGCAATATGGATGAAAATCAGTGAGACAAACGGCATGGGTACCCCCCAGTCCATTACCAGGCCCTTTGGGTCTTGTATGGATATTAAGGGGAACCCCGCACCCAAATTAAAATAAGGAAAGGTGTGGGGCCACCAGGCCCAATATACTCTAAACAGCAGTATACAGGCGGTGCAAACAAGACAGGGACTGTAGGTTTGTTGTTAAGTAGAATCTGTTTGTAATTTTGAACATTTTTAACGTGTTTAGCTCCAGCCAAAAAATCTTTTCTAAGCTTTTTGGAAAACATAGGGAAGGGTTATCACCCCTGTGACATTTGTTTTGCTGTCTTTCCTCCTCTTCAGAAGATTTCACCTCACTTTTTTGTCCCAATGAAAAATGTTTTTTGAAAATTTGGGTTTTTTTGTGGAACAAGGATTGGAAAGCATCAGTGGAAAGGAGAAATTGTTTTCCCATATTAACTCTTACAGGAGAGAATTTCCCTTCCTAGGGGTAGATTTCATCTCACTTCCTGTTGACTCCTTCCGTTTGCAAGTAGGAGTCGTTTGTAAGTTAGATGTTTGAAAGTAGGGTCCTGCCCTATATACTCAGCAGAAATTTGGGCCTTAGGTGTTGCTGTGGCCACAACACTGTAAGCCCTCACAGGGCCCTGCTGTGAAATATTAGATCAAGAATTGTAATTACATGCCCCTGTTGAACAGGAGCTGAAAAATTAGGCCTTAGGCACTGGTGCTGGTGCCACAACACTGCAACCCCTCACAGACACTCTAGTTGGAACGCAGGAACGAGCCCTGCTGCAAAGTATTGCTTCAAAAATTGTAATTACACGCCCCTGTTAGACAGGGGCAGAAAAATTGGGCCTTAGGCACTGGTGCTGGTGCCACAACACTGCAACCCCTCACAGACACTCTAGTTGGAACGCAGGAACGAGCCCTGCTGCAAAGTATTGCATCAAAAATTGTAATTACACGCCCCTGTTAGACAGGGGCAGAAAAATTGGGCCTTAGGCACTGGTGCTGGTGCCACAACACTGCAACCCCTCACAGACACTCTAGTTGGAACGCAGGAACGAGCCCTGCTGCAAAGTATTGCATCAAAAATTGTAATTACACGCCCCTGTTAGACAGGGGCAGAAAAATTGGGCCTTAGGCACTGGTGCTGGTGCCACAACACTGCAACCCCTCACAGACACTCTAGTTGGAATGCAGGAACGAGCCCTGCTGCAAAGTATTACATCAAAAATTGTAATTACACGCCCCTGTTAAACAGGGGCTGAAAAATTGTGCCTTAGGCACTGGTGGTGGCGCCCAGAACCAAAAATGTTCTTACAAGCTATCAGCGTGATGATTGAGGAGGAAGAGGATAATTACTCAGGGATAGTCACTCAGCATCAGCATAGGCAGTCTTTGAAGGGATCTGAGATTTCAAAAAAAATTATTCGGGTTACATCAGCATCAGGTGCTTGGTAGCTGGTGGTGATCCAAGACTGATTCATTTTTATGAAGGTCAGCAGATCGACCGAGTCGGTGGACAGACGCACCCTGTGATCGGTTACCACGCCTCCAGCAGCACTGAATGTGCGTTCCGAAAGAACGCTGGATGCAGGACAGGCCAGTAGCTCAATTGCATACTGTGCAAGCTCTGGCCAGTGATCCATCCTCAAGACCCAGTAACCCAGAGGATTTTCGGTGGGAAAGGTGTCCAAGTCTGATCTTGCCCCTAGGTATTCCTGCACCATGTAAAACAGACGCTGGCGATGGTTGCTGGAACCGATCATACCTTGGGGCTGCGGACCAAAAAATTGTCTGAACGCATCGGTCAGACGGCCACCTTCTCCACCGCTCCTTCTTTGACTGACCGAAGCCTCAGCAACACGTTGTCCAGAAACAGGAGTTTGTAACCTCCCAGTCTCTGGGAACGCGTTGCACAGACCTTTCTGCAAGGCCTCCCAAAGATGTTTCATCCTCTGCTCCCTCTGCGATGGCAAGATAAGGTCCGCAACCTTACCCTTGTAACGTGGATCAAGGAGGGTTGCCAGCCAGTATTGGTCCTTCTCCTTGATACCACCAATACGAGGATCCTTACGCAGGCTTTGCAGGATCAGGGAGGCCATGCAGCGTAGGTTTGCTGAGGCATTCAGTCCGGAGTCCTCTGGGTCACTAAGGACAACAACGTCCGCAGCCACCTCCTCCCAGCCACGTACAAGTCCATGTGTTCCTTGGGACTGATCCCTTAAAGACTGCTGCTGATGCTGAGTGCCAGGCTCCACCTCCATACTGACACAATCTTCCTCCTCCTCCTCCTCCTCCTCGTCCCCTTCCAAGCCTGCCTGTCAGTAGGAAGATAACAGGAACGGATCTAGCTGAACACTGTGAGCAGGACGCACTGCAATCAATGTAAATAGTCTAGAAGATAACAGGAACGGATCTAGCTGAACACTGTGAGCAGGACGCACTGCACTAAATGTAAATAGTCTAGAAGATAACAGGAACGGATCTAGCTGAACACTGTGAGCAGGACGAACTGCACTAAATGTAAATAGTCTAGAAGATAACAGGAACGGATCTAGCTGAACACTGTGAGCAGGACGCACTGCACTAAATGTAAATAGTTTAGAAGATAACAGGAACGGATCTAGCTGAACACTGTGAGCAGGACGCACTGCACTAAATGTAAATAGCAGGAACGGATCTAGCTGAACACTGTGAGCAGGACGCACTGCACTAAATGTAAATAGCAGGAACGGATCTAGCTGAACACTGTGAGCAGGACGCACTGCACTAAATGTAAATAGCAGGAACGGATGTAGCTGAACACTGTGAGCAGGACGCACTGCACTAAATGTAAATAGCAGGAACGGATCTAGCTGAACACTGAGCAGGACGCACTGCATTAAATGTAAATAGCAGGAAGGGATCTAGCTGAACACTGTGAGCAGGACGCACTGCACTAAATGTAAATAACAGGAACGGATCTAGCTGAACACTGTGAGCAGGACGCACTGCACTAAATGTAAATAGTCTAGAAGATAACAGGAACGGATCTAGCTGAACACTGTGAGCAGGACGCACTGCACTAAATGTAAATAGCAGGAACGGATCTAGCTGAACACTGTGAGCAGGACGCACTGCACTAAATGTAAATAGCAGGAACGGATCTAGCTGAACACTGAGCAGGACGCACTGCACTAAATGTAAATAGCAGGAATGGATCTAGCTGAACACTGTGAGCAGGACGCACTGCACTAAATGTAAATAACAGGAACGGATCTAGCTGAACACTGTGAGCAGGACGCACTGCACTAAATGTAAATAGCAGGAACGGATCTAGCTGAACACTGTGAGCAGGACGCACTGCACTAAATGTAAATAGCAGGAACGGATCTAGCTGAACACTGTGAGCAGGACGCACTGCACTAAATGTAAATAGCAGGAACGGATCTAGCTGAACACTGTGAGCAGGACGCACTGCACTAAATGTAAATAGCAGGAACGGATCTAGCTGAACACTGTGAGCAGGACGCACTGCACTAAATGTAAATAGCAGGAATGGATCTAGCTGAACACTGTGAGCAGGACGCACTGCACTAAATGTAAATAACAGGAACGGATCTAGCTGAACACTGTGAGCAGGACGCACTGCACTAAATGTAAATAGCAGGAACGGATCTAGCTGAACACTGTGAGCAGGACGCACTGCACTAAATGTAAATAGCAGGAACGGATCTAGCTGAACACTGTGAGCAGGACGCACTGCACTAAATGTAAATAGCAGGAACGGATCTAGCTGAACACTGTGAGCAGGACGCACTGCACTAAATGTAAATAGCAGGAACGGATCTAGCTGAACACTGTGAGCAGGACGCACTGCACTAAATGTAAATAGTCTAGAAGATAACAGGAACGGATCTAGCTGAACACTGTGAGCAGGACGCACTGCACTAAATGTAAATAGTCTAGCTGCCTGACCGTGGTACTAATAGGATCAAATAGAACACCTGTAATTTTCTTCAGGTAGCTTTATATACTGTAACCAGACAAGCCTGCCTGTCAGTAGGAAGATAACAGGAACGGATCTAGCTGAACACTGTGAGCAGGACGCACTGCAATCAATGTAAATAGTCTAGAAGATAACAGGAACGGATCTAGCTGAACACTGTGAGCAGGACGCACTGCACTAAATGTAAATAGTCTAGAAGATAACAGGAACGGATCTAGCTGAACACTGTGAGCAGGACGCACTGCACTAAATGTAAATAGTCTAGAAGATAACAGGAACGGATCTAGCTGAACACTGTGAGCAGGACGCACTGCACTAAATGTAAATAGTTTAGAAGATAACAGGAACGGATCTAGCTGAACACTGTGAGCAGGACGCACTGCACTAAATGTAAATAGCAGGAACGGATCTAGCTGAACACTGTGAGCAGGACGCACTGCACTAAATGTAAATAGCAGGAACGGATCTAGCTGAACACTGTGAGCAGGACGCACTGCACTAAATGTAAATAGCAGGAACGGATCTAGCTGAACACTGTGAGCAGGACGCACTGCACTAAGTGTAAATAGTTTAGAAGATAACAGGAACGGATCTAGCTGAACACTGTGAGCAGGACGCACTGCACTAAATGTAAATAGCAGGAACGGATCTAGCTGAACACTGTGAGCAGGACGCACTGCACTAAATGTAAATAGCAGGAACGGATCTAGCTGAACACTGAGCAGGACGCACTGCACTAAATGTAAATAACAGGAACGGATCTAGCTGAACACTGTGAGCAGGACGCACTGCACTAAATGTAAATAGTCTAGAAGATAACAGGAACTGATCTAGCTGAACACTGTGAGCAGGACGCACTGCACTAAATGTAAATAGCAGGAACGGATCTAGCTGAACACTGTGAGCAGGACGCACTGCACTAAATGTAAATAGCAGGAACGGATCTAGCTGAACACTGTGAGCAGGACGCACTGCACTAAATGTAAATAGCAGGAATGGATCTAGCTGAACACTGAGCAGGACGCACTGCACTAAATGTAAATAACAGGAACGGATCTAGCTGAACACTGAGCAGGACGCACTGCACTAAATGTAAATAGCAGGAACGGATCTAGCTGAACACTGTGAGCAGGACGCACTGCACTAAATGTAAATAGCAGGAACGGATCTAGCTGAACACTGTGAGCAGGACGCACTGCACTAAATGTAAATAGCAGGAACGGATCTAGCTGAACACTGTGAGCAGGACGCACTGCACTAAATGTAAATAGCAGGAACGGATCTAGCTGAACACTGTGAGCAGGACGCACTGCACTAAATGTAAATAGCAGGAACGGATCTAGCTGAACACTGTGAACAGGACGCACTGCACTAAATGTAAATAACAGGAACGGATCTAGCTGAACACTGTGAGCAGGACGCACTGCACTAAATGTAAATAGCAGGAACGGATCTAGCTGAACACTGTGAGCAGGACGCACTGCACTAAATGTAAATAGCAGGAACGGATCTAGCTGAACACTGTGAGCAGGACGCACTGCACTAAATGTAAATAGCAGGAACGGATCTAGCTGAACACTGAGCAGGACGCACTGCACTAAATGTAAATAGCAGGAACGGATCTAGCTGAACACTGTGAGCAGGACGCACTGCACTAAATGTAAATAGTCTAGAAGATAACAGGAACGGATCTAGCTGAACACTGTGAGCAGGACGCACTGCACTAAATGTAAATAGTCTAGATAGAAGATAACAGGAACGGATCTAGCTAAACTGAATACAGTGTATATATATATATGCAACACCTGGGATGCATATATATATATACACAATACACTGTAAGTGCAGCTAACTGACTGACTGTTCTGCCTAATCTATCTAACTCAAATCAAATGACACTGTCTCTCTCTCTCTCCATCTCTCAGCACACCGGAACACACACTACACAGGGCCGCCGTGCAGGCGGCCTTATATAGTGTGGGGCGTGTACTAAATCCCCTGAGCCATAATTGGCCAAAGCCACCCTGGCTTTGGCCAATTACAGCTCTCTCTACTGACGGCGCTGTGATTGGCCAAGCATGCGGGTCATAGTGCATGCTTGGCCAATCATCAGCCAGCAATGCACTGCGATGCCGCAGTGAATTATGGGCCGTGACGCGCC
Organism: Lithobates septentrionalis; assembly: GCA_037952835.1. Taxonomy (NCBI): domain Eukaryota; kingdom Metazoa; phylum Chordata; class Amphibia; order Anura; family Ranidae; genus Lithobates; species Lithobates septentrionalis. The sequence goes on along the minus strand of JBBDGP010000525.1, from coordinate 1,295,899 downwards.
ACACGAATTTGGCGCGAACGGCCCATATCGTGCGCAATTCGACGGACGGTCGAACAGCCGATGTTCGAGTCGAACATGGGTTCGTCTCGAACACGAAGCTCATCCCTAGTCATCAGTGACTCCTTCCCTAGCTCCACCATGTCCTCCTGAGGAGTCCCTCAAACTGTTTGACCACAGTGTTGGGTACATGCTCCAGGAGGATGCCCAGCGTTTGGAAGGCTCTGATGATGATACTGAGCTTGATGAAGGCCGTAACATGAGCACGGACAGAGGGGGGGCCCAAGAAGGACAGCAATCTGGCAGTCATGCTCCCCCTGCTGCAGCATACTGCCAGGTTTGCTCCAGTGATGAGGAGGGAGGGGATGATGAGGTCACTGACTCAACGTGGGTGCCTGATAGGAGAGAGGAGGAGGAGGAGGAGGAGGAGGAGGCGGCACATCACCAACGAGGCAGGATGCCCTCCAGGGGCCAGCCTAAGGGCAGCACATTGACTGCATCACTGTCAGGACCTTGGTAGGAGACCAAGTTGCTGAGAGGGCTCCCCTTGCGGCCGAGTGCAGCACAACCCTGAATATGGTACAGGGATGTGGTGCTCACAGAAACACGGGTTGCCTGGAAGTTGGAGCCGGTGTTGGTGGCTTGATAGAGAAAGTCCGTAGAGGCAACGTGTTTAGGGTCCAAGGAGGGGACCAATGGAAGTCCAATAGGAAAATCAGAAGCCAGGCCAGGGGGTCAAACACAGTAAGCAGTCCGAGAATCAAAGCAACAAGTCCAGGTACAGGAGACAGAGGAATGCGAAGTCCGTTTAGCCAAGCCGGGGTCAGATGCAGGAAGCAGGCAGGGAAAGTCAGAAGCAAGCCAGTGGATAAGCCAGGAGGTCCAGAGGAGTCGATAACAAGCCGGGTCGGTACACAGGAAGTCAGGACAACAGGAATCACAATCACAGGAACACAGGAAGAGCTGACGATAATCCAGCAATGTGGCACTGACAGTGGGACGTTTAAATAGACAAGGCGTAGTATCACGTCGTACGCACATTGTTCCGTTCGTGCGTTCGTAACATCGCGACGTTGCTACGCACGCGCATTCGTCCGAATGTGGCGCCAGGCGTCCGCCTAGTAGAAACATTGCACACCCGTGTGCGTTGATGCGCGTTAGCGCGACCTTGCCTGTGCTGGTTTGCTAGCCTATTTCCCTGACAATCACACCCCAAAGCTCCACATGTGCAGGGCGCTGCAGTCTCTGCGTGTTATTCAAAAAGTTCTTTGGTGTGGGCCTTTTTTTGAGATGAGTGCATCAGATCGCACCACTGCTATTTGCAACATATGTCTCAAGCGTATCTCACATGGCCAAAACATCTCCCGCTTGGGTACCACATGCTTGACCAGACATATGTTGACCTGCCATGCAGTTCGTTGGCAAGCGTATCTAAAAGACCCACACCAAAGAACAAAGAGGACATCTCCTTGCTCCTCATCAACTGAGATTTCCAACCCCACTAGACCTTCAGTCCTCTCTGAGACCTGCTCTGAGAGGAATGAAGGTGTAGAATTAGGTGTGTCACAGCCAAGTACTTGTGGGCAATCTGCTTTTGGTACACCGACGTCAGATTGTACCAGGCAAATTTCCCTGCCCCAGCTGCTGCACCGCCGAAAGAAGTTTGCTCCCAGCCATCCACATGCCCAGCGGTTGAATGCTAGCTTGGCAAAATTGCTAGCACTTCAACTGCTGCCTTTCAGTTGGTAGACTCTGCCCCCTTCCGTGAGTTTGTGGAATGTGCGGTTCCTCAGTGGCAGGTACCCAAACGCCACTTTTTCTCACGGAAGGCGATTCCGGCTCTCTACCGGCATGTGGAAGGCAATGTCCATGCCTCGCTGGACAGGGCGGTCAGCGGTAAGGTGCATATTACCGCTGACTCATGGTCCAGCAGGCATGGACAGGGACGTTACCTAAGTTTCACGGCGCATTGGGTGACTCTGCTGGCAGCTGGGAAGGATGCAGGACAAGGTGCAGTAGTGTTGGAGGTTGTTCCGCCACCACGCCTCCAAAATGCTAATGATTGTGATACACCTCTCTCCTCCACCCCCTCCTCTTCTTCTTCCTCCAGGGCCTCTTCCTCGGAACCAGCGGTGCTCCGTAGTCGTTCAAGTGGCTACGCAAGTACGCAGGCCAAAAGATGCCATGCGGTGCTTGAGCTGGTGTGCTTGGGGGACAGGAGCCACACTGGGGCAGAGGTTCTGTCAGCTCTGCAGGGGCAGGTTCAGAGGTGGTTGACGCCACGCCAACTTAAGGCAGGAATGGTGGTTTGCGACAATGGCACCAACCTCCTCTCTGCCCTCCGACAGGGACAAATGACCCATGTGCCCTGTTTGGCTCACGTCCTTAACTTGGTGGTGCAGCGGTTCTTGGGCAGGTACCCGGGCTTACAGGATGTCCTAAAGCAGGCCAGGAAAGTCTGTGTGCATTTCCGCCGGTCATATAATGCCAGTGCTCGGCTGACGGACCTCCAAAAAGGAGTTTAACCTGCCCAAGAACCGCCTAATCTGTGACATACCCACCAGGTGGAACTCAACGTTGGCCATGCTGCAGCGGCTGCACACGCAGCAGAGGGCCATCAATGAGCACCTGTGCGACTATGGCACCAGGACAGGGTCAGGGGAGCTTGGTTTTTTTTCCCCACGCCAGTGGGCCATGATCAGGGATGCATGCACTGTCCTGTCACCATTTGAGGAGGCCACGAGGATGGTGAGCAGTGACAGTGCATGCATCAGTGACACTGTCCCCCTTGTCCACCTGTTGGAGCACACGCTGCATGGAATAATGGACAGGGCACTTGAGGCAGAACAGAGGCAGGAAGAGGAGGACTTCCTTAGCTCTCAAGGCCCCCTTTATCCAGACAGTGTTCCTGCGTGCCCGCCGATCACACAGGGAGAGGAGGAGGAGGAGGAGGAAGATTGTGTCAGTATGGAGGTGGAGCCTGGCACTCAGCATCAGCAGCAGTCTTTAAGGGATCAGTCCCAAGAAACACATGGACTTGTACGTGGCTGGGAGGAGGTGGCTGTGGACCATGTCGTCCTTAGTGACCCAGAGGACTCCGGACCGAATGCCTCAGCAAACCTACGCTGCATGGCCTCCCTGATCCTGCAAAGCCTGCGTAAGGATCCTCGTATTCGTGGTATCAAGGAGAAGGACCAATACTGGCTGGCAACCCTCCTTGATCCACGTTACAAGGGTAAGGTTGCGGACCTTATCTTGCCATCGCAGAGGGAGCAGAGGATGAAACATCTTCGGGAGGCCTTGCAGAAAGGTCTGTGCAACGCGTTCCCAGAGACTGGGAGGTCACAAACTCCTGTTTCTGGACAACGTGTTGCTGAGGCTTCGGTCAGTCAAAGAAGGAGCGGTGGAGAAGGTGGCCGTCTGACCGATGCGTTCAGACAATTTTTTGGTCCACAGCCCCAAGGTATGATCGGTTCCAGCAACCATCGCCAGCGTCTGTTTTACATGGTGCAGGAATACCTAGGGGCAAGATCAGACTTGGACACCTTTCCCACCGAAAATCCTCTGGGTTACTGGGTCTTGAGGATGGATCACTGGCCAGAGCTTGCACAGTATGCAATTGAGCTACTGGCCTGTCCTGCATCCAGCGTTCTTTCGGAACGCACATTCAGTGCTGCTGGAGGCGTGGTAACCGATCACAGGGTGCGTCTGTCCACCGACTCGGTCGATCGACTGACCTTCATAAAAATGAATCAGTCTTGGATCACCACCAGCTACCAAGCACCTGATGCTGATGTAACCAAATAATTTTTTTTGAAATCTCAGATCCCTTCAAAGACTGCCTATGCTGATGCTGAGTGACTATCCCTGAGTAATTATCCTCTTCCTCCTCAATCATCACGCTGATAGCTTGTAAGAACATTTTTGGTTCTGGGCACCACCACCAGTGCCTAAGGCACAATTTTTCAGCCCCTATTTAACAGGGGCGTGTAATTACAATTTTTGATGTAATACTTTGCAGCAGGGCTCGTTCCTGCGTTCCAACTAGAGTGTCTGTGAGGGGTTGCAGTGTTGTGGCACCAGCACCAGTGCCTAAGGCCTAATTTTTCAGCTCCTGTTCAACAGGGGCATGTAATTACAATTCTTGATCTAATATTTCACAGCAGGGCCCTGTGAGGGCTTACAGTGTTGTGGCCACAGCAACACCTAAGGCCCAAATTTCTGCTGAGTATATAGGGCAGGACCCTACTTTCAAACATCTAACTTACAAACGACTCCTACTTGCAAACGGAAGGAGACAACAGGAAGTGAGATGAAATCTACCCCTAGGAAGGGAAATTCTCTCCTGTAAGAGTTAATATAGGAAAAACATTTCTCCTTCCCACTGATGCTTTCCAATCCTTGTTCCACAAAAAAACCCAAATTTTCAAAAAACATTTTTCATTGGGACAAAAAGTGAGGTGAAATCTTCTGAAGAGGAGGAAAGACAGCAAAACAAATGTCACAGGGGCTATAACCCTTCCCTATGTTTTCCAAAAAGCTTAAAAAAGATTTTTTGGCTGGAGCTAAACACGTTAAAAATGTACCCGTTCAAAATTACAAAGAGATTCTACTTAACCACTTGCCGACCGCCTCACGCCTATATACGTGAGCAGAGCGGTACGGGCAGGCAAAATCACGTACCTGAAACGTGATTGCCTTCCCGCGGGTGGGGGGTCCAATCGGACCCCCCCCCGGTGCCAGCTGCGGTCGGCATTTGGTTGGAAGCGATGGGAGACGAGGGGGAGGCCATCCGATCGTGGCCCCCCCCTCGCGATCGCTCCCAGCCAATGACAAACATCCCCTGCCTCTGTATAGTACACAGAGGCAGAGGATGTGATGTCATCTCTCCTCGGCTCGGGAGTTTCCGTTCCAGCGCCGAGGGGAGATGACATGTAAGTGCACCAACACTCACACACACACAGTAGAACATGCCAGGCATACATTACACCCCCGATCGCCCCCCGATCGCCCCCCGATCCCCCCCCAATCACCCCCCCCCTGTCACAAACTGACACCAAGCAGGTTTTTTTTTTTTTTTTCCTGATTACTGCATAGTGTCAGTTTGTGACAGTTAGCAGTGTTAGGGTAGTGACTGTTACCCCCCTGTAGGTCTAGGGTACCCCCCTTACCCCCCCTAATAAAGTTTTAACCCCTTGATCACCCCCCGTCACCAGTGTCGCTAAGCGATCATTTTTCTGATCGCTGTATTAGTGTCGCTGGTGACGCTAGTTAGGGACGTAAATATTTAGGTTCACCGTCAGCGTTTTATAGCGACAGGGACCCCCATATACTACCTAATAAATGTTTTAACCCCTTGATTGCCTCCTAGTTAACCCTTTCACCACTGATCACCGTATAACCGTTACGGGTGACGCTGGTTAGTTTGTTTATTTTTTATAGTGTCAGGGCACCCGCCGTTTATTACCAAATAAAAGTTTAGCCCCCTGTAGGTCTAGGGTACCCCCCTTACCCCCCCTAATAAAGTTTTAACCCCTTGATTACCCCCTGTCGCCAGTGTCGCTAAGCGATCATTTTTCTGATCGCTGTATTAGTGTCGCTGGTGACGCTAGTTAGGGACGTAAATATTTAGGTTCGCCGTCAGTGTTTTATAGCGACAGGGACCCCCATATACTATCTAATAAATGTTTTAACCCCTTGATGGCCCCCTAGTTAACCCTTTTACCACTGATCACCGTATAACCGTTACGGGTGACGCTGGTTAGTTTGTTTATTTTTTATAGTGTCAGGGCACCCGCCGTTTATTACCGAAAAAAGGTTTAGCCCCCTGATCGCCCGGCGGTGATATGCGTCGCCCTAGGCAGCGTCAGATTAGCACCAGTACCGCGAACACCCATGCACGCACCGTACACGCACCGTACACCTCCCTTAGTGGTATAGTATCTGAACGCATCAATATCTGATCCGATCAGATCTATACTGGCGTCCCCAGCAGTTTAGGGTTCCCAAAAACGCAGTGTTAGCGGGATCAGCCCAGATACCTGCTAGCACCTGCGTTTTGCCCCTCCGCCCGGCCCAGCCCAGCCCACCCAAGTGCAGTATCGATCGATCACTGTCACTTTTTTTTGTAACGTTTTGGTGAACTGGCAAGCACCAGCGGCCTAGTACACCCCGGTCGTAGTCAAACCAGCACTGCAGTAACACTTGGTGACGTGGCGAGTCCCATAAGTGCAGTTCAAGCTGGTGAGGTGGCAAGCACAAGTAGTGTCCCGCTGCCACCAAAAAGACAAACACAGGCCCGTCGTGCCCATAGTGCCCTTCCTGCTGCATTCGCCAATCCTAATTGGGAACCCACCGCTTCTGCAGCGCCCGTACTTCCCCCATTCACATCCCCAACCAAATGCAGTCGGCTGCATGAGAGGCATTTATATATCCTCCCAAGTACCCCTACCCAACGAACCCCCCCAAAAAGATGTTGTGTCTGCAGCAAGCGCGGATATAGGCGTGACACTCACTATTATTGTCCCTCCTGTCCTGACAATCCTGGTCTTTGCATTGGTGAATGTTTTGAACGCTACCATTCACTAGTTGAGTATTAGCGTAGGGTACAGCATTGCACAGACTAGGCACACTTTCACAGGGTCTCCCAAGATGCCATCGCATTTTGAGAGACCCGAACCTGGAAGCGGTTACAGTTATAAAAGTTACAGTTACAAAAAAAAAAAGTGTAAAAAAAAAAAAAAACACAAACAAAAATAAAAAAAAATAGTTGTCGTTTTATTGTTCTCTCTCTCTATTCTCTCTCTCTATTGTTCTGCTCTTTTTTACTGCATTCTATTCTGCAATGTTTTATTGTTATTATGTTTTATCATGTTTGCTTTTCAGGTATGCAATTTTTTATACTTTACCGTTTACTGTGCTTTATTGTTAACCATTTTTTTGTCTTCAGGTACGCCATTCACGACTTTGAGTGGTTATACCAGAATGATGCCTGCAGGTTTAGGTATCATCTTGGTATCATTCTTTTTAGCCAGCGGTCGGCTTTCATGTAAAAGCAATCCTAGCGGCTAATTAGCCTCTAGACTGCTTTTACAAGCAGTGGGAGGGAATGCCCCCCCCCCACCGTCTTCCGTGTTTTTCTCTGGCTCTCCTGTCTCAACAGGGAACCTGAGAATGCAGCCGGTGATTCAGCCAGCTGACTATAGAGCTGATCAGAGACCAGAGTGGCTCCAAACATCTCTATGGCCTAAGAAACCGGAAGCTACGAGCATTTTATGACTTAGATTTCGCCGGATGTAAATAGCGCCATTGGGAAATTGGGGGAGCATTTTATCACACCGATCTTGGTGTGGTCAGATGCTTTGAGGGCAGAGGAGAGATCTAGGGTCTAATAGACCCCAATTTTTTCAAAAAAGAGTACCTGTCACTACCTATTGCTATCATAGGGGATATTTACATTCCCTGAGATAACAATAAAAATGATTTAAAAAAAAAAAATGAAAGGAACAGTTTAAAAATAAGATAAAAAAGCAAAAAAATAATAAAGAAAAAAAATAAATAAATAAAAAGCACCCCTGTCCCCCCTGCTCTCGCGCTAAGGCGAACGCAAGCGGCGGTCTGGCGTCAAATGTAAACAGCAATTGCACCATGCATGTGAGGTATCACCGCGAAGGTCAGATCGAGGGCAGTAATTTTAGCAGTAGACCTCCTCTGTAAATCTAAAGTGGTAACCTGTAAAGGCTTTTAAAGGCTTTTAAAAATGTATTAATTTTGTTGCCACTGCACGTTTGTGCGCAATTTTAAAGCATGTCATGTTTGGTATCCATGTACTCGGCCTAAGATCATCTTTTTTATTTCATCAAACATTTGGGCAATATAGTGTGTTTTAGTGCATTAAAATTTAAAAAAGTGTGTTTTTTCCCCAAAAAATGCGTTTGAAAATCGCTGCGCAAATACTGTGTGAAAAAAAAAAAATGAAACACCCACCATTTTAATCTGTAGGGCATTTGCTTTAAAATAATATATAATGTTTGGGGGTTCAAAGTAATTTTCTTGCAAAAAAAAATAATTTTTTCATGTAATCAAAAAGTGTCAGAAAGGGCTTTGTCTTCAAGTGGTTAGAAGAGTGGGTGATGTGTGACATAAACTTCTAAATGTTGTGCATAAAATGCCAGGACAGTTCAAACCCCCCCAAATGACCCCATTTTGGAAAGTAGACTCCCCAAGCTATTTGCTGAGAGGCATGTCGAGTCCATGGAATATTTTATATTGTGACACAAGTAGCGGGAAAGAGACAAATTTTTTTTTTTTTTTTTTTTTTTTGCACAAAGTTGTCACTAAATGTTATATTGCTCAAACGTGCCATGGGAATATGTGAAATTACACCCCAAAATAAATTCTGTTGCTTCTCCTGAGTACGGGGATACCACATGTGTGGGACTTTTTGGGAGCCTAGCCGCGCACGGGACCCCGAAAACCAAGCACCGCCTTCAGGCTTTCTAAGGCCGTAAATTTTTGATTTCACTCTTCACTGCCTATCACATTTTCGGAGGCCATGGAATGCCCAGGTGGCACAAACCCCCCCCCAAATTACCCCATTTTGGAAAGTAGACACCCCAAGCTATTTGCTGAGAGGTATAGTGAGTATTTTGCAGACCTCACTTTTTGTCACAAAGTTTTGAAAATTGAAAAAAGAAAAAAAAAAAATTTTTTTCTGGTCTTTCTTCATTTTCAAAAACAAATGAGAGCTGCAAAATACTCACCATGCCTCTCAGCAAATAGCTTGGGGTGTCTACTTTCCAAAATGGGGTCATTTGGGGGGGGTTTGTGCCATCTTGGCATTTTATGGCCTTCAAAACTGTGATAGGTAGTGAGGAGTAAAATCAAAAATGTATGCCCTTAGAAATCCTGAAGGTGGTGCTGGGTTTTCGGGGCCCCGTACGCGGCTAGGCTCCCAAAAAGTGCCACACATGTGGTATCCCCGTACTCAGGAGAAGCAGCTGAATGTATTTTGGGGTGCAATTCCACATATGCCCATGGCCTATCATTTAGTGACAACTTTTTGTAAATTTTTTTTTTTTTTTTTTTTTTGTCATTATTCAATCACTTGGGACAAAAAACAAAAATATTCAATGGGTTCAACATGCCTCTCAGCAATTTCCTTGGGGTGTCTACTTTCCAAAATGGGGTCATTTGGGGGGGTTTTGTACTGCCCTGCCATTTTAGCACCTCAAGAAATGACATAGGCAGTCATAAACTAAAAGCTGTGTAAATTCCAGAAAATGTACCCTAGTTTGTAGACGCTATAACTTTTGCGCAAACCAATAAATATACGCTTATTGACATTTTTTTTACCAAAGACATGTGGCCGAATACATTTTGGCCTAAATGTATGACTAAAATTTAGTTTATTGGATTTTTTTTATAACAAAAAGTAGAAAATATCATTTTTTTTCAAAATTTTCAGTCTTTTTCCGTTTATAGCGCAAAAAATAAAAACGGCAGAGGTGATCAAATACCATCAAAAGAAAGCTCTATTTGTGGGAAGAAAAGGACGCAAATTTCGTTTGGGTAGAGCATTGCATGACCGCGCAATTAGCAGTTAAAGCGACGCAGTGCCGAATTGTAAAAAGTGCTCTGGTCAGGAAGGGGGTAAATCCTTCCGGGGCTGAAGTGGTTAACAACAAACCTACAGTCCCTGTCTTGTTTGCACCGCCTGTATACTGCTGTTTAGAGTATATAGGGCCTGGTGGCCCCACAGCTTTCCTTATTTTAATTTGGGTGCGGGGTTCCCCTTAATATCCATACAAGACCCAAAGGGCCTGGTAATGGACTGGGGGGTACCCATGCCGTTTGTCTCACTGATTTTCATCCATATTGCCATGACCCGACATTACATTAAACCCGCAAGCAGTTTTAAATGAGATTTTTTCCTTTAAAAATGACATTTGGTGCAGGGACTGTTCTAAACACGGGAAACAGGCGTCACTTTACAGGCATACTATAGACACCCCCCAGGTACGATATTTAAAGGAATATTTCACTTTTTTTTTTTTTTACTTTAAGCATCATTAAAATCACTGCTCCTGAAAAAACGTCCGTTTTTAAAAGTTTTTTTTGCATTGATACATGTCCCCTGGGGTAGGACCCGGGTCCCCAAACCCTTTTTAGGACAATACCATGCAAATTAGCCTTTAAAATGAGCACTTTTGATTTCAAACGTTCGAGTCCCATAGACGTCAATGGGGTTCTAACGTTCGTGCGAACTTTCGGTCCGTTCGCAGGTTCTGGTACGAACCGAACCGGGGGTTGTTCGGCTCATCCCTAGCGGGGAGTCTCGCTTTGCACGCTGCAGGCTTTAATTGCAAAAGAGCCCAGTATCTGAAGTGTCTCTATCCTAATATACCATGGCAGGGATCCGTATATGTGAAAATGATTGCTAGAAAATTGCAGGCTGTATATTGAGGGACCAGACTGCAGCTTTACGGAGCGGGGAGTCTCCCTTCGCGTGCTGCAGGCTTTGATTGCACCTGAAAATGTCTCTGTCATAATACACCACAGCAAGAAAAATGCTACATTATATGGCTTTATAACATAAGATGTATTAAATGCAGATACTGAGTACAACACCGACAACAACAACTTAGAAATTGTGTCAAGAAACTGGAACGACACAGACAGAGGAAAAATGTGTTTAATCCGCTACAGGCATAGCATATAGAGCTAGAAGAGATGGAAAATCACAGGCTATAGACTAGAGGACAGGGCTACAGCGCTAAGAGGAGGAAATCTCTCCTCATGTGTTGTAAACCCTGGTAGCCAGAAAACCAACGCAATGTCAATTGAATCTATATGTAAAAACTCGATGTGAATATAAATGTAAAAAATCAAACAAAGAATAAAAAAAAATATAGAATTTTGATATAAGCGTGATCATATAGACTGGACGGGAGTGGAGAACCTCAAATGGTGAGTTAAAGCACAGGATTGCAGTGCTAAGGAGAAAGAAGTCTCACTTCATGCGCTGCAATCTATAGTTACCAAAAATCAAGTCAATATTAATGAGAACTATATGTCAAGATTAGATGTGAAATCTGAGTCAAATGTCATTATAGACACCGAAAGGCATATAGTCTAAGATAAATAGAAACTTATTGACCATAGACTGACTAAGGATGGAATAAATTCCTTGAAGGGCTAACCAGAGACGTTATTGTCAGCATTGATCTATCTATAACCTATGTATGGTGTATTATGAGGTGTAATGAGCGAGCCTCTAAAACATCCCATTCAAAGTTTAGTCCGGACGGTTGGCGGGTGTCTAAAAAGAAGATCCATTTAACCTCCTGTCTACACAAAATTTTAAATTTGTCTCCTCCTTTGGGTGGTCTCTTGATGTTCTCTAAACCCTGGATAGCAAGACTGGTAGTGTCCTTCTGATGGTGGACATTCCAGTGCCGTGCTACATTGGTTGGATGGTTCTTAGTGATGTCGTATAGATGGTCATAGAGCCTTTAGCCTACGGGTGGTCCTGCCAACGTACTGTACTTGGCATGCTTTGCAGGTGATTGTATACACGATGTACTGTGTGTTGCAATTTATAGATGAACGTAATTGGTGTATGCGACCTGTAGAGGTTGATACCACCTTGTCACCTTTTTGAATAAAAGGACAATAAGCACACACATGGTTTCCGCATTTAAAAGTGCCTCGAAACGATAACCAGGTATCAGAGTTTCCTGTATTGGAGAATAAACTGGGCGATAAAAGGCTACCTAAGGATGGGGGCCTTCTGGATACCATACGTATCCCCTTTTTTAGAATATGAGAGTATATAGGGTCATGTTGCAATACCGGAAGGTATTTGTTAACTATTTTTTGATTTTAACAAACTCTTCACTGTACAGAGTAGAAAAGGTGGGGATATTAGATTTTGTGTGTTTACCCAGGGGTTTATCAGTGAGTAAAACGTGTCTAGTGGTACGATTGGCTATATTTAAACCTAGATAAATACTGGAGCTTGAATACTCCCAAGACTTGAATCTAGCTGTCATGAGTCTAGACTCCTGTTCGAAGTCATTAGCCTTACTGCATATCCTTTTTAATCTAAGGAATTGACCAACTGGGATGCTGTTTATGGTATGGCTTGGATGACCGGAATCCGCTCGCAGCAGTACATTCCCAGCACTTGGTTTCCTAAAAAGACTGGAGACTATCTTGCCCTCCACCCCAGTAAGTTTAACCTGTGAGCGGTTTTCCTGCCTTCAGTATTTCTGAGAATACTACCTTGGAGGTCCTAATCCTCAATTTAGCTCCTAAGTCCCTAAAATCTTTTTTAAGACACTCCATCTTCCTCTGACTTTGTCATTGGTGCCAACGTGCACCATGACAGCCAGGTCTTCCCCATCCCCTCCCAGTAATCTGTCCACCAGATCCGTGATGTGCCAACCCGAGCGCCTGATAGACAACATACAGTTCGGCGCTTGAGGTCTTTGTGACAGATTGCACTATCTGTCCTTCTGAGAATTGAGTCCCCTACCACCACAATATGTTTTTCCTTTCCCTTGGCTTTACCCCCCACCCTCACTGGAGGAGTTATTCCTCTGGCAGCTAGGGGCAACACTCTGCCCCAGAAACGCTGGTCTCTGACTGGTTTCCGCAATATCATGCAACGGGCGTACTTATTTTGATGTTCCAACCCAGGACCGGCTTCCCTGACTCTTTCCCCTCTACCCTTCCTGACTGTCACCCATCTACTCTGCCCTGATGCTTGCACCTCTTTGTCTCCTACTGCCTCTGTGCTGGCCCCTGACACAAAACATACACATATACAAAAAGAGTAAAAACAATCCAGGTAGTGATCTAGTATGAGGGAGAAATCAAACAATTGAATAATCATAAAAAACTTTAAACTTTTTGGAAGGTATTTATTGTTTTTTCATTCAGATTATTCTGTACCACTTTTTCATTAATAAATTGGATTAGTTTACGCTGCTTGGTTAATTTTTGCCTACTCTACAGTTTGTGCTACATAACTGTGTTTTCTTTTGTTCAGTGGCATCACCACACCACACCACATTGCGTGGCGTGGTTATGGGCGCCAAATTTGCCCCTAGCCTCGCCAACTTATTTATGGCAAAGTGGGAGGAGGATGTCGTCTACACCAATAGGGACCCTTCCCTTACCATGTGGGCACGGTATATTGACGACATCCTCCTCCTATGGAAGGGGAGTGCCGAATCACTTGATTCATTCTTTGAACATCTGAACGATAACGATCGTGGCATCTCCCTAACATATACGGCCAGCAAACATAAAATCAATTTCTTAGATCTAGATATTAAGATCTGCAATGGCAGTTTTCAGCTCCAGACTCACTTCAAAACTACAGACCGGAACAGCTTCATACCTCCAGACAGCTGTCATCACCGGTCTTGGCTAGATTCAGTGCCACGAAGTCAATTTCTCAGATTACGAAGAAATTGCTCCAATACTGATGTCTTTAAAGCACAATCTGCACTTTTGAAGGCCAAGTTTGTAGACAAGAATTATGATCTCCAACTTATAGACCGTGAGTTTCAACAAGCTCTTGAAACCAATAGGGAATCACTACTTGTAGAAAGGCCTAAAAAAGAACAAAGTGAGATCTTCAAGTGGTCCCTATTGACTGCTTTTTCCAATCAATATGGGCACGTTAAAGCCATCCTTTCCAAGCACTGGGATATCCCTAAGAATGACCGAGTTTTGGGCACAGTTTTGCCTGATAGGGCAAAGGTCATCTTTAGGGGAGCCCCTACTCTACAAAGTAAAATCGCCCCCAACATCATTAATCCCCCATACGCCAACCTCTCTTCCACGAAATGGAAGGATTCTACTCATGTAGAAAATGTATTGTGTGTCAACATAATTCTGGCATAGGAAGGAAAACTGTGTCGTTTACCTCATCGGTCACCCAGAAACGGTATCCTATTAAACAGTTCTGTACTTGTACCACCAGTTACATTGTATACCTAATTACATGTCACTGTGGAAAACAATATGTAGGCCACACCATTCGTTCTTTCGCCATAAGAGTAGCGGAACATATTGCTCTCATTAAGAACGGAGATACTAAACACACAGTCCCCCGACACTACAAGCTACACCACAATCGTGTTATGGTGGGGACACAATTTGTGGTGATAGACAGATATGTCCCCCCTTGGAGGGGAGGGGCCATGACCAGGGGTGTATCCCGTTGAGACCTTCTGGATTCATGAGCTCCGCACACTTTTTCCATTAGGTATTAATGTAGAGCTAGATGTCAATGCCTTTATAAATAGGGCTTGACGCCTACCTCTACGTGTTGATCTCTCTCCTGTTTACCATCTATGTTTCATATTTATTTGCATTTACGTGTTTGTGGGTACACTCTACAGGTATAGATTTATTGCATCCATGAATGCATTTACTATATATAGGGAATATTCTATGCACACCCCCATGTGAGTTCGCTCCACGATTGTATATTTACATTTATTATGTTTACGGATGTATTGTTATTATTGTATGTGCATATATGGGTAATATTTCATGTATACCTTCATGTGAGTTTACTCCACTATTGCACATTTATTTGTGTTTTTAGCACTATTATATGCTTTTTTTCCCTAAATTTCACTGTTGCCTTTTTGGGAACATGTCAGTGATTTATCTATAACATTTTCACACTTTCAATATGTGCATTTATACATTTTCATGTGCACACATATTTAGATAGTGTGTTTTTTTTCCATTTTTGTGATTGGGGGCCACCATATGCCCTTCCGGGTCATTATTAGCAACTCCGGGTGTTGCACATGAGGTGGCCGGGCAGTGATGCCTTTTACCTCTCAGCATCGGTCTGCCCTCATCCCCACATCTTGTCACTTCACATTTTTTCTACTACGCATGTGCACTATACATCAGACCCTGCTGTCTGGGGCTGACGTAGTTATTTTCCTCACTGAGGTCCTCCCCCTCACCAGCGTCACCCAGTCACGCTTTGCCGCCTGGTGTTGACGTCACGTCCTCCTTCACGGAGTTCCTCCTACCTAGCATCACTCAATCCCTTCCACTACGTTTGCACATATTGCACATGAGCGGCCCTGCTGTTAGGGGCTGATGCCATTGGTTCCCTCATTGAGGTACTCCCCTCACCAGCGTCACTCAGTCATGCTTGGCCATCTTGTGCTGACGTCACGTCCTCTTACCTAGTGTCACTCAATCCCTTCCACTACGTTTGCGCATATTGCGCATGCGTGGCATCGTATGTAGTATCTGGATGCGCGCGCAGACTGCTGCGCTAGTTCATAATTGAACGGCTTTGTATTTTCACTTAATACACCATTTTCCATACATTGCACATCGCACCTTTTGGCCCGTTGTGTGGTCATTATTTGTTTACTATATTTTTGGCCATGTTATGTCTTCACTTCCGGCGCTCATATGAATACCAATGTGAGGCGTGGAACGCACGCCGGGCGGCCATCTTGGCCGATACCGGAAGTGATTTGTTTTTACCTGTGGAGCTGATTCTCATGAATACTGATGTACTCCCTATATATATCTTGGTGGCTACAGTGGGGGGGGGACCCCCCAGACGACGTCTATGAAGACGAAACGCGTCGGGTAGGACCCTACTGTCGCCACTTCTTTACAGCGCTGTTTTTATACGGATCTACATGTGAGTGTATATCTTCATTTTAAATAAATTTTCTTTTTACGGATTTACACTATGTGGCCATTCCTTTTCTTTCCTTATCTGTCACCATCATCTTTGGGCTTATAAAATATCACCTTGAGGGATACAACAACGTGTTACTCCATTCCTCCGTGACTCGTGGGACTATCCACATCCCTCAATATTTCAGTACCGCTTAGAGGGATACAGCAATTTGTGGGACCATTCACAAACATCACCTCTCGGCCACGTACAGCCACTCACCACTCAAGCCTTATCCAACCCAACCCGGCGTATGCCCCTTTGGGTCCACCCTATCCGGTAAGCCTCTTCATCTCTCGGTGGGAGTGTGTCTGTCTTCATTCTGGATGCCAGATGTCCTTGTTTCGAAATGTTTGTTTGAAGACTACCTATTGTCATATATATGGTTGATTCTTCCTTATTATACATTTTTGGAACTGATTGGCCTAACGGCCTTCATATTAGACATTTTATAGCGCTACACTTATTTTATTATTTTTTCATTTTACACCTTGCTGGTTGTGTTAGCTGCTCTCGTCTCTTTTTTCGTGCAGCGCAGAATTACTTTGTATGCATAACCACACCTTACAGCTGCATCAGCGAGCTATATACTCCTCTTTTTGGGTGGATTATTACCAATTCTTTTTAATTACTCACAGGTACTCACATACACAGGTATTCACAGGTACTCACATACACTGTCAGTCAGTTTTTTTTATTATTTGTATCTCTGCACAACCGCCCCTTGTAATCTGATACTTGCAGCAGTCAGTCAGTAAATTTCAGTCCCGCCGCTTCTCTAGTCTTGTCATACTCCCCCTCATAGGTGTGCGCAGCCTATTGCATTAGGGTGTGCACCCCAAAGCTCCAACACATATGCGTTTGACACATTTACCGGCCTCTTCCCCGCTCTCCAGCCTGAAACAACGGGAGGAAGGGGGAGCATGGGAGCACATGGAGGACCCGGGCAACAGAAGGAAGAGGAACAGGAAAAGGAGGGGTGGTATATATTAGTACCGATCCCCTATATATTCCTCCTGTGGCAACTGAATGTTGACAAAAGGGAGAGGAGGAGAAGCCTAGCTTCAGATGCTGCAGGAGGGTTCTGAGAGTTGGCAAGGAAGTATTGCGGTTTACCTGTCACCTGTAAAAGAAGCAGCCGCCAACACCATAACATCAAGCATATTTATTCTCAAGCCTTCACAGTGAGTACAGTCAGCAGCAGACTAGTTCCTGGCGATAAGCCTTGTTCACAGCTCAGCCCTGCTCACCATGACAGGTTGCCAACCCTATGCTCCCCCTCACACTCTCCCTCCGGTCTATCGCTGCACTTACCCGCCGCCTCTCCCGATCAGCCTTCTACCTCTCTGTCCTGTGGGATTTACTCCCGCCTCCTCTGTCCACATCTGTGGGGTGATACTGTCCCCACCACCACAATGTCCTGCTCCTGCCGCCATTCTCGGTCCCTGGGTCACCTGCTCGGTCACAGGGGGGGGGGGGGGGGTCTGGTCCGCTCAGCTGTTCTCACACTCCCTCTCAGTGTCTGACACTCCTGCACTTCTGCACCAAAAAACTCTGCAACAGTACCACCTGGTGAGGGAACTAGGTTGTGCCCCTAGCTGACTCCCCAATTGGCGAAGGTAATCAGATTTCTATCCCTGAGAACTGATAAGAACAGATACTACACTTTATCTTAGGCAAAAGGCTGAAAAAATACATTGAATCGCAAAATATATCCAAACTAACAAATAGCATAGGTAATCTGGTTTCTCCATAGTGTCTCCTAGCTCCCTGCCTTTAAAAGCTAACTCCATCTTTTGCAACACATTACATGTTAAACCCATATTTTGTAGGTGAAACATGATACAAATCTGACCCTCTCAAACCACCTCCTCTTCCCCCTGTCACAGTGGGTTATTTCCCCCACAGCAGCTGTCACTTTTGAAATTTGCATAGCTTAGTGGGCAGAGATCTGTGAATGGTGCCATAGTAGACACACAAATGCAATGATTACTGCACTCATAGTCCAATAACACTTATGCTCATTTTTTTCTGCTGAAAATATACTGTACGTGCATTTGTTTATTTGTTTTTTGTAAAAGGTGGACTAAGCCTTTTTAAGGGAGGAAGCAAGGTTATACTCCACCCACTCTTTCCCATATTTGGCTGTTGTGAGTTTTCCCGACCAGAATTAGAGGTTACATACGGCATTAAGCCCACATTCACACTGAGGGCCGGTTTGAAAGCGTGTGTGTTCAGCTAAACTCGCACAATTTCAAACCGGGATTTCACTCTGACTTCGGGGGTGATTTGACAGACATCTGTGCGTGTTCATGCACAGATGCCTTTTCAAAAAAGTGCAGGAACTACTTTTGGGAATTAGTGAATAGTAAAATTTCCTTCGCGCTGGTGGATGTGACAAATACTGATAACTCGGTAGTGTAGATTAATAAATAAATAAATATATAAATATTGCTGCAAAATAAAAGTGCTCACACAACCACTTAATAAAATGATAATAAAAAAGATTTCGCGCAATATTTACGTGAGTAATGTGAATTGGGTGGGGTAAGGGCAAAAGTGATTAAGGTATTGGTAACTGTGATAGTGTTAATAAGGATCTACGATCTCTATATTAAAACATAAATCTATTACCACTGATTAACAGTAAAGTGATAATGCTGTGTTTAAAGTGAATACGTGCAAATGGTTGAAATAACCAAACAACCATAAGGTGACAGCTAGCTCCGATACCATAAATAAATTGATGCAAATAAATATTAAATATTAGTGAATAAATATCCTAAATTAAGATAATAATAATAATTTCCAACTGTGAATAATTAGTAAAGTGCAACCCATCAAAAGGATAAATATAATATATACAAAAAATATCAAGAGTTAATTGCAATTAATGCCATCATCATGCAGATACATGTGCCTTAAAACAGTGATGACAGCATTGTAGGATTGAAGAAAAACAGTTCATAAATTCATAGATAGGTGGCGCTATTGTAGAGGTGGAAAAGTCCTTCTATTAAGATCTGTGTATGTCTTATGTGTTGAATAAGTTGTTCCTATAGTGGTGCCTCCTAGTTCAGTCTCTCAGAACTCTCACCTTAAAGTAGTAGAAATCAAGCTGTGGTAATATGCCTTTTGAGGTGTAGAAGTACTGTCTGAAAACTTCTCCTTTTTGCTGCTTAGCTCTCCTTGTTATCTCCTTATTTCTTCCGCTCTGGTGTAGCTCAGACCCAGGGGGAGAAGAGGGGGGAGAGGGAGGGGGGGGAGATAAAGAGAAGGGAGAGGGAGAGAGAAGATAGGCTCCACTAGTGTATTATTGTTTATAAGCAAAGGGAGATATTTATTTGATCTATGCTCTTACATTTACAAGCATACAAATAGGCAGAGTAAAAAACGTATGAGAAGCCTGGCGTTCTCAGCGCCCTCTCACTTGTGTTGACAGCTGTGTGCCGCTCCAGCCAATCCCTACGCGTTACGACACGTCACGTGTCTTCATCTGGGGAACCAATTCAATTTATTTATGGTATCGGAGCTAGCTGTCACCTTATGGTTGTTTGGTTATTTCAACCATTTGCACGTATTCACTTTAAACACAGCATTATCACTTTACTGTTAATCAGTGGTAATAGATTTATGTTTTAATATAGAGATCGTAGATCCTTATTAACACTATCACAGTTACCAATACCTTAATCACTTTTGCCCTTACCCCACCCAATTCACATTACTCACGTAAATATTGCGCGAAATCTTTTTTATTATCATACTTTTGGGAATTGGTGCGGTGCCACAAAGTTGGCGACATGTCAAATTGCATGCCAAATCATCGTCGTGAACATGACTAAAACTAGCCTTTTCGTGGTAAACGCAAATTGTAGAAAATCACTGCCTATGAATCCATCATTGGACAAAATGGAATATAATCTCTAATCAACCCTAATCTGTACTTGGACTGGGTCCTGTCATGTAGAGATTGGCTATACATAACCAATCTCACCTGCGCTAACACGTGCCCCTTCATATAATGGTATAATGCAGCCTTAACCACTTGACAACTGGGCACTTAAACCAGACCAATTTTCAGCTTTCAGCGCTCTCACACTTTGAATGACAATTACTCAGTCATACAATACTGTACCCAAATTAATTTTTTGTCCTTTTTTTCATACAAATAGAGCTTTATTTTGGTGGTATTTGATCACCTCTGGGTTTTTTATTTTTTGCGCTATAAATTAAAAAAGACCGAAAATTTTGAAAAAAACGCTTTTTTCTTTGTTTCTGTGATAAAATTTTGCAAATTAGTAATTTTTCTTCATAAATTTTGGCCACAATTTATAATGCTACATATCTTTGGTAAAAATAACCCAAATTAGTGGAGATTATTTGGTCTTTGTGAAAGTTAGAGATTCTACAAGTTATGGTGCAAATCATAAAAAATTGATCACATCTGAAGTACTGACGGCCTATCTCATTTTTTGCGACCCGAACAAGCCAGGAAAGTACAAATACCCCCCAAATGACCCCTTTTTTGAAAGTAGACATTCCAAGGTATTTAGTAAGAGGCATGGTGAGGTTTTTGATGTTGTCATTTTTTCCCAAAATTCTTTGCAAAATGAAGATTTTTTTTCCCCCCACAAAATTGTCATTGTAATAGGTTATTTCTCTCACATGGCATGTATATACCACAAATGACACCCCAAAATACATTCTGCTAATCCTCCTGAGTATTACGATACCACATGTGTGGGACTTTTTCACAGCCTGGCCACATAGAGAGGCCCAACATGCAGGGAGCACCATCACGTTTTCTAGGAGCATAAATTACACATCTAATTTGTTGACTACCTATTACACTTTTGAAGGCCCTGGAGAACCAGGACAATGACATGTGACACTGACGTGGCACTGATGACAAATGGCACTGATACGTGGCACTGATAGGTGGCACTGATGTGGCACTGATGACAGATGGCACTGATACGTGGCACTGACACTGATGTGGCACTGATGACAGATGGCACTGATGACAGATGGCACTAATACGTGGCACTGATGACAGATGGCACTAATACGTGGCACTGATGACACGTGACACTGATGACAGATGGCACTAATATGTGGCACTGATGACACGTGACACTGATGACAGATGGCACTAATATGTGGCACTGATGACACGTGGCGCTGATGACAAATGGCACCGATGACAGATGGCACTAATTTGTGGCACTAATGACACGTGGCACTGATGAAAGATGGCACTAATACGTGGCACTGATGACAGATGGCACTAATACGTGGCACTGATGACAGATGGCACTAATACGTGGCACTGATGACAGATGGCACTGATACGTGGCACTCATGACACTGATGACAGATGGCACTGATACGTGGCACTGATGACACGTGACACTGATGACAGATGGCACTATGTGGCACTGATGACAGATAGCACTTATACGTGGCACTGGGGACAGATGGCAGTGGGGACAGATGGCACTGGGGACAGATGGCAGGGACATGACAGCAGGGACAGATGGCAGGACAGATGGCACTGGGGACAGATGGCAGGGACATGACAGCAGGGACAGATGGCAGGACAGATGGCAGGGGCAGATGGCAGGAGCAGATGGCTGGGGCAGATGGCAGGAGCAGATGGCAGGGGCAGATGGTAGGACAGATGGCAGGGGCAGATAGCAGGACAGATGGCAGGGACAGATAACTGTGCTTACACTTTTTTTTTCATTTTTTTTTTCTGTTTACGTGCCGTCGCAGCAGTTCGCTCTCCCTCCTCACACGCTGTCTCTGTGTGAGGAGGGAGAGCCGGCGATGAGAGATGATCTCATATGTTTACATATGAGATTCTCTCTCATTGGCAGAGCGATCGCACTGTAAACGGCCGCTGTCATTGGCCGTTTACGGCGATCTGTGACTGGCTGTGTCCGAGGGACACGGCCAGCACAAAACTTCCCCGATGCGCGCCCGCGGGAGCGCGCAACGCGGAAGTAAAAGGGAGGACGTCCAGGGATGCCCCCCCGGCAATTGGAGTCCGCGCTGTAGCCGTCTTTCGGCTATAGCGCGGACGCCTAGTGGTTAAATAACCCATGTCTCCCCCTTTTCCCAGTAAACAGACATCACCATAGCTTACGTTCTCAGCTCCATCAGCATCATTGCCTTGCTGAGCAGTCCACTTGCTTTTATTTACACACACGAAGGAAGTAACAAGCTGGAGGGTTTGCTCCAACAGCCAATCGCCACCTACACAGGATGTGACCTCACAGGAAATGACCAAATAAGGATGTAACTCAGGATGTGAATGTAAACACAGGAAATGACCAAATAAGGACATGAACAAATAAGGACATGACCACACAGGATGTGACTTTCAACACAGGAAATACAACAATGCCTAGGGGAGTCTTATGGGCGTTTCTGGGCGGGGGCAGCGTGTACAATCTCCAGCCCTTTGTCTCTGATCACAGGAAGCCCAAGACTATGAACACTTCTCCCGACCACAACGCTTCAAAGAATCCCGTTCTTATCGTTTGTTTGTGAATCCTTACTCTGCGCTGTTCAGAGAACAAAGCATACCCGGACTATACCACTGTCTTTATGGACGAGAGATTATCTGCAGGTGTACGCTCATGGGGCCACAAATATGTTGATCAGGTATACAGGGGCGACACGAGCGCACACTCATAAACCGATAATGTCTTTGCAGAGCGAACACACCCCCACCAGACGTTCTGTGCATCGCACAGGGGCCCTTAGCTGGCAGACACGTCTCTACATGCCCAAGGAGCTTTTCACTACCAAACGGATCTCAACCAGTGTCAGTCTGCCCCAGTCAGCTCTTTAGAGCAGGTTGCGGGAGCACTAACACTGGGAGACACTTATGACAATACATATTAAAATACATCTTTATAAAATTTCCACAACAGTCCTGCAACAAGTTTACCACAAAATCTCTAACTACTTCATGTTTCCTTTTTACAAAGTTGCCCCACTTTCCTAGTTACACAGCTGCTTTAACCACTTAAGGACCGCCCCCCGAATATATACTGCAGCAGGGCGGCTCTATTGCGCGAAACACCATACCTGTGTGTCATTTTGTGTAATAGATACTGTAGGCTGGTGTCTGCCGGCCACCCGCGATCGCTCCACTGAGAGGCAGAACAAGGATCTGCCTATGTAAACAAGGCAAATCCCCGTTCCGACAGGGGAGTACAGGGAGATCGTCTGTTCCTAGTAATCAGGAACACCGATCTCTGTGTACTCCATCAGTCCACCCCCCACACATTTAGAAAGAACCTTCCTAGGACACATTTAACCCTTTGATCGCCTCTGATGTTAACCCCTTTCCTGACAGTGCCATTTATACAGTGATCAGTGCATTTTTTTTTAGCACTGATCACTGTATTGTTGTCACTGGTCCCCAAAAAGTGTCATTTAGGGTCAGATTTGTCTGCCGCATTGTCGCAGTCCCGCTAAAAGTTGCCGCCATTACCAGTAAAAACAATTTAAAAAAATGAAAAGTCCCTAAATCTATCCCCTATTTTGTAGATGCTATATATATTTTTTTTACATTTTATTGTGGATATGTATTATAGCAAAAAGTATTTTATTTAATTTTTTTCAGAATTGTCGCTCTTTTTTTTGTTTTTACAGCAAAAAGAAAAAAAAATGCAGAGGTGATCAAATACCATGAAAAAAAAGCTCTATTTGTGGGAAAACAGCGTATCGCAAAAAACGGCCTGGTCATTAAGGGGGTAAAACCTTCCGGGGCTTAAAGTGGAGTTCCACCCAAAAGTGGAACTTCCACTAATCAGATTCCTCCCCCCCTCCGGTGACACAGTTGGCACCTTTCAGGGGGGAGGGGGGTACAGATACCTGTATATTACAGGTATCTGTACCCACTTCCGGCATAAATAGCCGCAGAATCTGCGGTTATTTACGCCACTTCCTGCTCCCGCCCGCTGCCTGCTGGGAAACACACACGGGTCCCAGAGGCAGCAGGGAGCATTCGTATTGCACGGCGCGACTCGCGCATGCGCAGTAGGGAACCGGGAAGTGAAGCCGCACGGCTTCATTTCCTGATTCCCTTACCGAAGATGGAGGCGGCAGCACCCGAGGACGGAGAGACGCTTCGGCCTCGGGTGCCGACATCGCGGGCGCCCTGGACAGGTAAGTGTCCATGTTTTAAAAGTCAGCAGCTGCAGTATTTGTAGCTGCTGACTTTTAAAATTTTTTCTTTCGGCGGCGCCCCGCTTTAAGTGGTTAAACCCTTCCTGTCAAACACACAAAAAGATTATGCAAGTACACTTTGTGTGACCTTTGCTGTTTTTGAATTTACCAAAAGTATTTTGCAATGTGTTCTAATGAAAACTGCCCTTAAGAGTCTGATGTAAACACCATTGTTTACCTTACTGACTGAACAAAGGTGAGTTTGTTTTAGCACATTTACACAAATACGTATATATAAACAGACTACTTTGGTCAAACTTTAGTCTTACACAATTTCTATCTGAGGTAAAAGCAACACATCCAGGAGACATTGTGTGGTTTCAAGATGTTTCTGACTGTTTTACTATCGTTCTTTACATTTGCTCTAATCTGCAGTGCAGCCCCAACATTAGAGAAAGGTAAGATATTGATTGTATTTCTGTGTTGGAGTAAGTTTTCTTGTTGGTCTACAATGTACATTTTATACTAATTAATCTATACCTATAAAGAGTAAAGTAATGCTGTATATCAATTCTGTGAGGAATTTGTATTTTGTGATGTTCATCTTCTTGCTCAGAAAAAATGCTTAAGGCCTCTTTCTCACGGGGCGGATCAGTGATGATCCGCCCCGTGAACATCCGCTGGCTCAGCGGGGATCGCTCCGCCGATCCCCACTGAGCAGGAAGATGACAGGTGCATCGCTGCACACTGTGCAGCGACGGACCTGTCAGAGCGCCGCTCTCCCCTATGGGGGGATCGGATGATGACGGACCGTAGTGTCCGTCGTCACCCGATCCGATCCGAAAACGGATGGAAAAGTAGGTTTTTCCTCCGTTACACTTTTCGGATCGGAGCGGGTCGGATGTCAGCGGACATGTCACTGCTGACATCCGACGCTCCATAGGGATGAATGTATGTCCGTTTTTCATCCGAAAACGGAAGGATGAAAAACGGACATACGGATCGTCCATGTGAAAGAGGCCTTACCCTTTTCCACTCTGGTACATTTATATAGAGGTAAATAGACCAAAAAGGTAGAAACAATGAGATATAGGGGTTGATTTACTAAAACTAGAGCGCACAAAATCTGGTTCAGCTGTGCATGGTAGTAAATCAGCTTCAGCTTGTTCAAAAAAGCTTTGGCAAAAAGCTGGAAGCTGATTGCAGAGCTTCACCAGATTTTGCACTCTCCAGTTTTAGTAAATCGATCCCATAGATTTCTATAGACAGCTTTTTTTGTATATTTATGATGGCCAACTGAGAAGTAGTACATATCTACCATGAAATATACAAAATCTCTGCTCTTGCCTTTGTCAAAATAAATTAAGGGCCAGTTCACATCAGATGCAGTTCAGTGCGCTTTTTTTCTGCACAAAATGCATGCACAGTGTTTTCCATGTATTCCAGTGGCTCTAGTTACAGAAACTGACCGGAAGCTGACTGCATTGTGTGAACTAGAGCCATTGGAATACAGGGAAAACACTGTGCATGCATTTTTAGTGCAGAACAAGCGCACGGAACTGCATCTGGTGTGAACTGGCCCTAAAAGAGTTGAAAATGTGAACATATTTTGTAAGGAAGATTTTAAAACTGATTGGCTAAACTGTGTGTAAACTTGATGAGCAAAAAATGTCCATATCTGTTTCAAACTAGCTACCACTAAGGCTATTGCCAAAACACGTCAGTTTTATTGTTTTATTGTCACTATGATGTACCAATAAACGACACTTCAAGGATTACAGTTTTGCCGGCTTTTCTTATTACTAAGCAAAAAATGTACTAACAATAATAACTGGCATATGAATAATTTATTTTCTATTCCTATGCACTTCTGAAGTGTTTGTGTTCTGCACTAGGTATATGTCCTATATATAACAATGGTGTGTATGGTTACACTGCACAAAATGTCTCTGAATCTTACTCATCCGTGAGGAAACCAAACATGTGATTTGTCTATTATCTTGTTTTATATGCTATAAAAATGTTTAAATCAGTGCTGGTTCACAGCAGGAATTGCACAAGAACAAGCTTGTGCTTCTGTACAATTCCTGTGCGATTTGAGTGCAGCGATTTTCAAGCCCATTAATTTGAGCTTAAATCACACTGCATCGCACCTAAAGTAGTGCATGCACCACTTTTAAAAATATACTTCAACTGGATCTCATGGTACTTTGATGATTTTGATGTGCCGTTAACTTTACATTGACACACGCTGCAGATTGCAGACACAGCACTTTAAATGGGTTTCCTGCACTGCATTTCAGGGTGAACTGGCCCTCAGAGAGAAATGTCACATTTTGGAGTTAAAAGACAAGATATATAGGAGCTCATGCACACTATAGCTCAAAAAATAAAAAAAGCTGCTTTTACATGCATTTGAGCTTTTATTTCTCTGCCTAACAGCTTGACAAAGCTTTTCTTTAATCACAAACCCTTCCCTCAGCTCATTTTCCTTTTTTTTGTGCGTTATGGAGGGTTTTTTGGGCACTTAGGCATCTTTTTTGAATGAAAGCTCCTCTCAAAAATGCTAGTTTGGTGTGTTTTTTTTCTGCCTGTAAGAGCATATGCCTGTAATCTCCTGAAAAACTCATAGAGTGCATCAACACTATTGACTCATTTTTTCCAGGCAGAAAAAATGAGAGCTCAAAAGCCTATAGGAGCAGCTTCTTTGAGCTTCTTAGAGATTCAGTGTGCATGAGCCCTAAATTCACACCAATGTAACACTATCAATTAGTTTACGCAATAAAGCATTTTAGCAGTGAAGTACGATACTTCAAAAAGAAAATAGTGTTGGTGACCTTGCCCTTTCTGCAAAACCTCTCTGTCACTCTTTGAGCTCATTTAGTATTGGAGTTGGGGTTAAAAACCATGTGGTTGAGCTGTGTTTTTAGCATCCCCAACCACGGGCGAGGGACCCGAAAAGAGGAGGATCTGGGCTGCTCAATGCAAAACCATTGCACAGAGCAGGTAAGTATAACATGTTTGTTATTTTTAAACAAACACAAGCAAGGACTTTAAAGTGGAAGTCCATGCTAAAATTAAAATCCCTGCATCTGTAGACATTAACAATCTAACACTAACCTATCTAGCCCTGTAAAGAAAAAAAAAAATCAGTATACATACCTTTTTTTAACCCATTCCAACCCGATCTGTAGTGGCAGAAGCTCTGCAGAGGACACGGCCGGCAACTTCTGTGAAATTATTGGGAAGTGACGTCACCCATAGACGTACTATGGGGCTTCCGTTGTCGTCCGTTGGCCTCTGCACCCGTCTACAGTACACAACGAAAGCCGCGGCTGACAGCTCTGTGTGGGATCTGGTCGGATCGGGTCTGACTGGCTTCCAAAAAGGTGTGTATACTGATTTTTTTTTAAAGGGCTAGATAGGTTAGTGTTAGATTGTGGAGGTCTATAGATGTAGGGATTTTAGTTTTAGCATGGGCTTCCACTTTATTATCACTTGACCACTTAGCGCAAATCGCCGTCATTGTACGTCGGTACTTTGATGCTAAATACCGTTGTTATGGCAGCATATAGCTGCCATAACCCTGGTATTTTCATCAATGGCGAGCGGCTGCCCAGCGAGCTGTCGTAGCGGCGGAGACGATAGCATCCTTTCTCCTCTTTTTCTATTACAAGGGATGTTTACATTCCTTGTAATAGGAATAAAAGTGACACATTTTTTTTTAAAAGGACAGTGTAAAAAAAATAAAAAGTAAAATAAATAAGAAAAAAAAATAAAGCACCCCGTCTTGCGGAACTCGCGCGCAGAAGCGAACGCATACGCAAGTTATGCCCGCATATGAAAACAGTGTTCAAACTACACACGTGAGGTATCGCCGTGATTGTTAGAGCAAGAGCAATAATTCTAGCACTAGTCCTCCTCTGTAACTCTAATGCCCCGTACACACGGTCGGATTTTCCGACGGAAAATGTGTGATAGGACCTTGTTGTCGGAAATTCCGACCGTGTGTAGGCTCCATCACACATTTTCCATCGGATTTTCCGACACACGAAGTTTGAGAGCAGGATATAAAATTTTCCGACAACAAAATCCGTTGTCGGAAATTCCGATTGTGTGTACACAAATCCGGCCTACAAAGTGCCATGCATGCTCAGAATAAATAAAGAGATGAAAGCTATTGGCCACTGCCCGTTTATAGTCCCGACGTACATGTTTTACATCAACGCGTTCAGAATGATCAGATTTTCCGACAACTTTGTGTGACCGTGTGTATGCAAGACAAGTTTGAGCCAACATCCGTCGGAAAAAATCCTAGGATTTTGTTGTCGGAATGTCCGAACAAAGTCCGACCGTGTGTACGGGGCATAAATATGTAACCTGATGAAATTTTTAAAGGTCGCCTATGAAGATTTTTAAGGGTCAAATTTTATTCCATGCAATTTTGAAGCATGACATGTTGGGTATTAATTAACTCAGTGTAACATTATCTTTCGCAATAAAAGAAAAATTGGGCTAATGCCGCGTACACACGGTCGGACTTTTCGTCTACAAAAGTCCAACGGACGCCAGCGGACTAAAGCTGGCTGACAATCCGATCATGTGTGGGCTTCCCCGGACTTTCAGCGGACTTTTTCAGCCTCAAATCTGACGGACTTTAGATTTGAAACATGCTTCAAATCTTTACGTCGTAACTACGACGGACCCGGAAATCCGCTCGTCTGTGTGCTAGTCCGACGGACAAAAACCCACGCTAGGGCAGCTATTGGCTACTGGCTATCAACTTCCTTACTTTAGTCCGGTGTACGTCATCACGTACGAATCCGTCGGACTTTTGTGTAGTCGTGTGTAGGCAAGTCCGTTCGTTAGAAAGTCTGCCGCAAGTCTGCTGCAAGTCCGCCGAAAGTCTGCCGGAAGTCTGTCGGACAGGCTGTCGGACTTTTGTAGACGAAAAGTCCGACCGTGTGTACGCCCCATTACTTTACTGTTGTTTTATTTTTTAAGGCAAATACGCAAATACGGTGTGATACAACCACCACCATTTTATTCTCTAGGGTGTCTGAAAAAAATATATAATATTTGGGGGTTCTAAGTAATTTTCTAGCAAAAAAAACCAACAGATTTTAACTTGTAAACAACAAGTGGCAAAAAGAGGCTTAAGTGGTTAAATTGTTAAAAGGGGTTGTAAACCTTTGTGTTTTTTTCACCTTAATGCATCCTATGCATTAAGGTGAAAACACACCTAGCAGTGACCCCCCCCCCCCGTGTTATTTACCTGAGCCCTGGAATTTCTCACGATGGAGACGCGCCCTTCCTCTGCCTGGGGTTCTCGGCTCTTGATTGGATAGATTGATAGCAGCGCAGCCATTGGCTCCCGCTGTTGTCAATCGAATTCAATGACGCAGGCGCCAGGGGCGGGGCCGAGCCCTACATTTGGCGTCTATGGACGCCGAATGATGGACTCAGGAGCACGCCCGCAAGGTAACCCCCTGGGAGAGCACTTCTCCTAGGGGGTTATACAATGCAGGAAGGAGCTGTGAAAGCTGCCGAGGGAGCCCAGAAGTCGAGGATCGGGGCCACTCTGCAAAGTGAACTGCACAGTGGTGGTAAGTATGACATGCTTGCTATTTTTTTATTTTAAACTCGAAGCTTTACAATTACTTTAATGTTTAACTTAGACCCCTTTCACACTGAGGCGTTTTTCAGGCACTTTTGGGCTAAAAATAGCGCCTGTAAAGCGCCTAAAAAACGGCTCCCCTGCAGTCTCAGTGTGAAATCCCGAGTGCTTTCACACTGAGGTGACGCGCTGGCAGGACGTTAAAAAACTCCTGCAAGCAGCATCTTTGGAGTGGTGAAGGAGCAGTGTATACAACGCTCCTGCCCATTGAAATGAACGAACCGTTGGCTAAGTGCCGCTGCAGCGGTTCTTTGCGGTGGTTTTAACACTTTTTCGGCCACTAGCAGGGGTTATAAATGCCCCGCTAGCGGCCGAAAACCGGAGGCAAAAATGACGGTAAAGCATCGCTAAAAATAGCAGCATCTTGCTGCCTCCGACGCCTCGGTGTGAAAGCACCCTAAAGGCAACATTTGTTTGTTACATTTTGGATAGAGTAGAGAGGGATTAGAATACCTTTCAGTCTATTTGTCTATTTGTTTACCGTTATCATCGAAAGTTAAAGTAAAAAAAACCCCAAATTTTGGGTTAACACCAGAGAAATAATAGAGGGGAAATATTCCAATGGGGACACTAGTTCTGGTCACCCTTGTGCCACATCGGCATTCCCTCTCTTCAGAAAGGATTTCTTATCACTTCCTATTTTGGCTATGGGACAGGAAGTGATGAGTAATCTCCCCTATGGGCCTCAGATGGCAGAAAAAATAAAAACTGACAGGGGTTATAACCCTGCCTTACACTGTCCAAAATGAAACCTCAAGTTAGACTTACCGGTAACTTGTTTTCCAGGAGTCTTTCAGGACAGCACCTTGAGAGAGTGGCTCCACCCACTTGTCAGGAAACACACCTCCACCAAACTTTAAAAGGAGGCTCCTTCCTACTTATCACCAGTAGTAGTAGAGAACCTCCGGCCCAAGCTGGAACACATAATCAGAATATGGTTAGTCACAGCATAGTAATTAAATAATAAGGGCGGGTTGCTGCTGTCCTGAAAGACTCCTGGAAAACAAGTTACCGGTAAGTCTAACTTGATTTTTCCCTTAACGTCTTTCAGGACAGCACCTTGAGAGGATCAAAGAGACTTACCCACTAGGGAGGGACCACAGCCTGCATAACGTTTCTGCTGAAAGCCTGATCACTTGCTGACAGAAGATCCAGTCTGTAATGATGGACAAATGTTAGGTAACTTGACCACGTAGCCGCCTCCAAATTTGATCTGGGATGGCACCAGCTATTTCTGCCCATGTAGTGGCCTGAGCCCTGGTATGTGCTTTAACTCCCAGCAGGGGAGATAGCCCAGACTGAGAGTAGGCTGCCAGAATAGCGGATTTAAGCCATCTAGCTATTGACCCCTTTGATGCTTGGTGGCCCTTCTTTTTTCCAGAAAAAAGTACAAACAAAGAGTCCGAAGACCAAAAGTCCTTTGTTACTTCGAGATAATGTAATAAAGTTCTTCTTACATCCAAATTGTGGAATTGGCTTTCTTTCTCCCCTGAAGGGTTTGAGCAAAAGGTTGGTAGGAGGATCTCCTGCGACCTGTTGTGGGCTGACGCTACCTTTGGCAAAAACCCCGGATCTGTTTTGAGTATAATCCTATTCATGTACATCAGGGATATGCAATTAGCGGACTTCCAGCTGTTGCAGAACTACAAGTCCCATGAGGCATAGCAAGATTCTGACAGCCACAAGTAAGACACCCAGAGGCAGAGCATGATGGGACTTGTAGTTTTGCAACAGCTGGAGGTCTGCTAATTGCATATCCCTGGTGTAGATGGATAGAAAGTGTTTTTTAACTGATAGGGCATGCAGCTCACTAATTCTTCTTGTCGATGTTATTGCAACTAAAGCTAAAGTCTTAAGGATAAGATTCTTCAGCAAAATTGTTTGTAGTGGTTCAAAAGGTTCCTTTGTGAGGGCTTGTAGGACCACTGTTAGATCCCATTTGGAAAAATGCTTAGCTGGAGCTGGTCTGGATCTAGTAAGCGCCTTGAAAAATCTTGTTACCAAGGGTTCAGAAGAGATTGGACCCTCCAGAAAGACTCCAAATGTGGCCACTTGCACTTTAAGTGTGCTGACTGACAAGCTTTTATCTGCACCATTCTGAAGGAATTCTAAAATTGACACCAAATTTTCTACCGTTCTATTATTCTAATCTATTTTCTATCAAGGCCGAAGGGGAGGGCCTTGAATTGTAGGTGCAGAACCTCGTTCTCCATGTTTATCGCCATCCTTAGGGATCTCTGAGACTGAGGGGCTATAGAGATATGCAGATAGGCATCTCGAAGGTCGATCAACGCCATGAAGAATTCTTTTGTCAATGGGTTTCTAACCGTGAAGATGGAGTCCATACGAAACCTCTTGTATAGGACCGATCTGTTTCAAGTTGAGGATTAATCAAAAACTTCCGGATGGCTTTTTTTTTCAGGAATATATGGGAATAGAATCCCTGATAATGCTTCCCCTGTGGAATCTGAGTCACAACCCCCTGATTTATCAGATCCTTTAACAGGTTCTTCATAGCTAGGGCCTTTGGTGCATCTCTTGGTAGGTTTGCATAGGCTACAGCTGCTGACAGGGTTGAAAAGGAATCAAGGATTTCTTGCTCAGGAGAATCAGCTATTATGTGAGCTTTAAGCTGATTCACCCAATACTCCATATTTCTGGAGCCGCAAGTGGTTGCCATTGCTGGCTCAAAGTTGCCCATGATGGATTGCCAAGCCCTCTTCAGTTGTTGATCTATCTTTTTATCCATGGCGTCTTTTAAAATCCCCATGTCCTCAAATGCTAGATCAGTTGATCTTGACACTTGAGAAAAGGCTGCATCGAGTTTTGGAACCTTATTCCAGAGAGCCGCTGGGTCTTTATCAAAAGGGAACCTTCTCTTATGAGCCCTTGAGGAGAAAGGTCTTCTTTTAGGATCAGTCCATTCTTTCTTGATTGCCTCAGAAATTGCTGCGTGGACTGGAAAGGTACGCGTTTTGGGCTTGCTGAGTCCTGCATACATCCTGTCATGCAAAGACAATTCCTCTAGGCCTAAAGTAGCATAAATTGACCTCAAGAGGCCGTCTACTTGCTCCAAAGATTTGTATTTGGAAGGCATATTCTCCAGCTCATCCTCATCCTCATCTGATTCTTCTTTAGAATGTGAGGGAGAAAGCCCTTCCTGGTTCAGAACACCCACTTCTGCCTCCACTGCCGGGACTAACAGTGAGCCCTGAGAGGATTGCGAGGTGGTAGGCTGACTTGAGGATGGATTTGTAAGTGAGGATCTAAAGGATTGAATGGTAGCATCCAGGTCCTTTTTAACAGATGCGATCAGATCGCTGCATGCAGAAGAAGCTTCTTCCTTCACTAAAGAATCAATGCATGCTTGACATAAAGTCTTTTTCCAGCTTTCAGGTAACTTGGTTTTGTCTGAAGGACATTTCTTTTTAATCCCTGGGTCAGAGCTCTTGGCCTGCCGTGATAAGGGAAAAAAAGGAAAAAGGCAAACCATCCTTTTGAGTCAGCCTGAAACCATTCAAGATGCTCACCACAGGTGCACAGTGAGAGAAAAACACCAGACTCATGTGCCCAGACAGGCCCTGCCACCAGGGGGAAACACACTCAAACCCCACTAACTAGGGAAAAGAGAGCTAGAGAGAGACCCCACAGTAAAATAGAGCAGAACAACCAGTCTGCTCCTTACTTGGCCTTGCTGGTGCCTGTCCCACTTGCTGTGGTTCTTGAGTCCATGCTGAGGCTGCAGCGCGATGCTTGTGGCAAAAACACTGGTTCCGGACTCCATTAGCGCCTCTGCGCCAGAACTAGCAATATAGGCACCAGACCTATTCCTCCCTCCTCCCCCTGCCCTTTCTGATGGAAATGACACCCTGCGCCTGCTCGTAGGATGCCGCCCCACTTTCAGTTACCTCACTTCCGGCGGAAGCAGTACCTTTGACTGCCCTTCCCAAGATGGCGGCAGGAAAAAAAACACGTTCGGACCGTCTGCATGCCATCTGCCACCGCCTGGGAGCAGCGACCCCTGGAGCAGTCCCGGCTCTCCCCGAGCACTGACAAGGGAGAAGAAGCCAATCCAACAGGTTCACATCAGCCTGTGGAGATGGAAGGAACCAGCTAAATGAGGTAGGTAAAAAAAAAATAGTGGAGTAGGGAGCCTGGCCTCTCAGGACAACACCTTGAGAGCTCCTTACTCCCCATCAAAAACTGGTTATAAGTGATAAGAAGCCTCCTTTTAAAGTTTGGTGGAGGTGTGTTTCCTGACAAGTGGGTGGAGCCACTCTCTCAAGGTGCTGTCCTGAAAGACGTTAAGGGTAAAAAAAGTTTGTCATTTAATTACATTTTAATTAAAGTGACTGCTTAGTTAAAGTAGAACTATAAGCAAAACTTTCTTTTTTAAATTTCGGATAGAGCGAGGGAGGGTTATAACCCCTGTTAGATTTTTTTTTCACCATCTGTTTCCCATTGGGGAGATTTCCTTTCACTCCCTGTCCCACAGCCAAACAGCAAGTGAGAAGAAATCACTGCAAAATTAATTGCTTCAATACTGGGCATCGTCACCCCCTTTCTGCCCAGGCCAATTTTCAGCTTTCAGAGCTGTTGCACTTTGAATGACAATTGTGCGGTCAAAAATCAGAGGGTGACACCACTATTCCAAAGTGACACAAAAAAATACCAATTAATAAATCAATAAACATAGATCCTGATAGAAGTCCACTACCTGTATGCAAATGTCCAAATAATACAAGTAGTTATGTGTAGGAGGGTTCCACCACCTTTGCAAATCTTCCCATATGTTTCCACTTGTGAATGACAATAAGTAGCACGTTGTAATCATCCATCCACAGCCTTGGAACCATATGGGATATCACAGCAACATGTTGTTCAATGGCACTTCCTTCAGGAATTGCCAAGTACATTAAGCCATTTAACCACCTCAATACTGGGCACTTTCGCCCCCTTCCTTCCCAGACCAATTTTCAGCTTTCAGCGCTCTCGCACTTTTAATGACAATTACTCGGTCATGCTACACTGTACCCAAATAAAATTTTTATCATTTTGTTCACACAGATAGAGCTTTCTTTTGGTGGTATTTATTCACGACTCCATTTTTTTTTTTTTGCGATATAAGCGCAAAAATAGTGGAAATTTGGAAAAAAAACAATATTTTCTTTTTTCTGTTTTAAAAGAAATCCAGTAAAATCGAATTTTGTCATAAATTTAAGCCAAAATGTATTCTGCTACATGTTTTTGATAAAAAAAATCCTTTTAAGTGTATAATAATTGGTTTGTGTGATCACGGACATATGTACGCAAATGATCATGTACAGATGTGTGCAGGTGATCACGTACATATGTGTGCAGATTACCATTGGGACATGTGATTTTAGTGTGACATATGTGGGGGACAGCTTTTTTTATTATTTGGGGACATGTGTTTTGGGGACATGTGTGTTTTACATTATGTGGGGACATGTGTGTGTGTTTTACATTATGTGGGGACATGTGTGTGTTTTACATGTATGTATTTACATGTGTGTTGACACTAGGTTGGTGATCAGTGAGTAAAAAGCTGTAAAAAACAGCTCATACTCACTGATCATCAGCCGGCTGCAGCGATCCCCTCTCCTCTCCTCCTCAGCGACAACTTCCGTGTGAGGAGAGGAGAGCTGATCGCCTAGCAACCGGCTGTGTTTACATCACATGACGGCTGTGATTGGACACGGCCGTCATGTGATCAGGAGGGCCAATCACAGAGCCCTCCTGCCGATCCGAGATGCGCCGTGTCCGGGGGACACGAGCGCATCGGGATCGCGCCGCTGCGCGGGCACGCGCGCGCGCGATCCCGCTCCTTCTGAGGGACGTTCCTGAACGTCCACTCAGAAGGAGAGAGCGCCCACCCGGCCGTTTATGTACATTGGCCGGGTGGGAAGTAGTTAAGAGATAAACAAGCATTCCATAATGCAACCCACAGATATATTGTAATAAGTAATTATTCATCTACTTACATAAGTACAAGTATAAATTGCATGTAAACACAACCACCACCACTGCTAGCTCCAGCAGATGTAATGACATCAGCACAGGCTTTGCCCCCAATGCATTTTAACCAATAGGTCATTCCCAACCCCCTGAAAATGGCTTATTGGTTAAAATGTATTGAGGGCAAAGCTTGTGCTGATGTTATATCAAAACAAACTATAGCTTTAACCACATGTCTCTTACCTTAACCTTTGTTCACCTTTGTTTATTTTTCTAAATTCCAGCTCCCCTATGTACCAATAAAGCATTCATGTACTTTTTCGGCAAAAAAATCAACGCTTTCCATTAATGCTACATACACATGTTACAAAAATATCCCCTTACCCACTTAATTTGCTCAGCCTGTCTCTTTTTTTTTTTTGTTTAATAAATTTTTATCAAAGAAAAATAGAGCAAAGATGTACATATGTCACAAAATAGATACATTCTTGGAAATAGGACAACATAGATTACAGTGCTCAAAGATTACAACGTTTGTCTATAAACCAATAATCCAATAAATGTCTGTGAAGATACAAAAGGGAAAATAAGTGCAAATGTGATAACTAAATAAACAAAGGCTTCTTTCTACGTGAGCACTTAAATCAAAACATACATAAGAAAAAACATTGCTTTGATTTGAAGAGAGTGAAGAAGAAGAAGAAAGAACAGCGAAGAAGGAATTGGGAAAATTAGATGATAGGAAAGAAAACAGATCAGAGAAAAAGAAAAGTAGGTATAGTATGGGAAAGGATGGTGGGAGGGGGTTGTTGGCATGTATGTCAATACATTGAGAAAGGTTGAATTACTGAAATTTAGATGGCTACGTTTAATTGATAGACTTAAGGGGTTTGCATTATAAGGTCCTTGTAGGAAGAGGTGGACTGAAATTTTATCCATGATGTCCAGGTTAACGAATGTTTCTTAGAAGTACCTCTAATATTGTGGGTAATACTCTCCATGAGATGCACTTCATCCACCTTTTGTAGCCAGACTTTTATAGAAGGGATTGTTGGCTGACCCCATAAAGTAGGAATTAGAGCTTTGGCAGTGTTCAGTAGGTGAGGAATGAGTGAACGTCTATATAGACTTATGGGAGTTTTCGTAGCATGGAAAAGGATAGTCCATGGGTCATTGGGTATATTGACATCCGAAATCTGTATGATCAGATTGCGAACGGCATCCCAAAAGGGTCGAATGAGTGGGCAAAACCACCAGACGTGTGCATGAGTAGCTTTGTTCCCACAGTTCCTCCAGAATGGAGTGTAGTCTAGCTGGGGTGTAATGCCACCTGGTAAGCAATTTATAATTGACCTCTGCCATTTTTGAGGCCAGGGAGGAGGTATGGGCTAACTGTAGTATCTTTTATGAAATGGGGGTTGGTGCTGCGCTAGTTCTGAGGTCAGATCAAGTGGCTGAGTGTGCTGGGTATGAATTCCAGCCTGCACTGCAGTGAGGGGTGGTAATACAATCCTAAACAACAAGTATAGTGCTTGGTAAATAAGCAAGTGAAAAGTGCCAAACCAGGTGATCCAAATGAAAAAAAATTATATAATATACATATATACCATTGGGACCCACCCCAAGGGGTTATGTGTTGCAGTGTGTAGCATAAAATTCTTAAACCAATAAAGTAATGTAAAAATATAAAAACCGGTGGTTGAGCAACATCAAAAAAGTTTTTAAATATTCTCCAAAAAACACAGTATTTGCCTCTAACACATATAAAGTGCTGTGCATATATATCCAGAAATTGATGCAGAGTATAAAACCGTGATGAGTAATTAAAACATGTGATTAAAACAATCAATGCCAAAAAAAACAGAAAAAAATGAAAAAAAATTTCTAATACAATATTACAATGGATAGCCATAGTGATCTTAAGCAATAGTGCATCATGCAAATCAAGTGTCCGGCAACCAGCAGGGGGTGCTCAAAATTCAAGTAATAAGTTCAAATGAAAGTGCCTTAGTGCAGCATAAATCAGCTTTAATGTTTCCTTGGTGGTGTCACATTATCATAACATGCAGATGAAATTAGGTAACATAACTTCAGAGGAATGGTGACTGTGCAGTTTAAAGCAAGATTATATCCATGCAGGAATCCTCAAGCAGTGGGTAGTGGCCTCTTACCTCACTATACTGAGGTTACAGCATAGAGCAGCAAACGCTATTGGTGTCTCCTATGCAGGGGGTCCTAGGTGATGTGTTGTCAATTAGTCAGACCTCAAGCCCATAGGAAACATCATGTTGGAATGAAGAGATAAAATCCCATATAGTGTAGTATTTTGTATAAAAAGTTAGACTTTATTCAGTTTTAAAACATCACACAGGGTACTCACACAGTGTACAGTGGACGGTACAATGTATCCGGACGAGCGGCGAACTCGTACACTGCTACCAGTGGGCGGTGCCTGTCCCTACGCTTGGCGTCACGGGTCACGTGGCTTCATCAGGGGATAGTACAAGGCAAGCTACACTGTCTTTAAATAGACCAGGTTAAGTCTATGGGCGGTGGCCATTTTCCCGGAGTTGAATGTTAATTTGTCATAGCGGCCATTTTCCTGGGGCTCGATGGGCGCCGCCATTTTACTGGTTATAATAGAACGGTTATAGACAACAAGGGGACAAATAGGCTGTGTATGTCTGTTAAATGCTCAGGTTGCCTCTTCGTACAGCAAAAATACATATCAGCAGGGGTACCCCAATAGAGGGCAGTGACCACTGAATACTACTCTTGTCAGGGATGTCAAAATCCTTAATGTCTGAATCCGGGGTATGTTAAGGACAAGTGGATGACAAGAGTGATGGGAGGGGGTTGGATATTACTAAATAGCAGATTCGCACCTCCCACTGAGAGCATTGCATTCTCGTACAGTAACAACATATTGTACATTCCAAAGACTGTTTTCCACAAAAGATTTACAAAACAAATAAAAGGGATAAAAAAATATATAAAAATAAGAGTGTATACAATGTCTTATAAAAATTGTATTTCTCAAGTAAAATGTATAAGATAAAAAATGAAGATATATAAAAACAAAAAATCTCTTTATAAAACGCCCATTATCTAAAAACTAGGGACACTCTCCCTATAAAGATGGACAGCAGTGTTGCTATGGTACTGGGTACAAAAAAACCCCCAATTGGTCCGGTTAAGAAAATGAGCCAGAGTAATTGGGTCGCATGGTGTCAGAATCGCATATAAATAATAGGTGCGTTCCTTAGCTACAAGTGAGGGAGGGGAGAAGGAGGGATTGTGGGAATAGATAGAATATGTTTTACCTGGGCGGAAAAAAATGTGTTTGTCAAGCTCTAGAAATCACTCAAGAAGCAGTTCAGATCGAACTCTATGTTGAGGCCTCGGGGTGTGAATGTGTCCAAGGTGAAGATCCATCTGGATTTGGCCTGGCTCAGGGACCTGACCTTGTGTCCCCCCCGCCAATGCCTCACATAGGGTTAAATACCCCAGAATTTCAAATGTGTCTGATCTTTATTGTGATGTAGTAAAAAATGCTTTGAGACGCTGTGCTTGTCGTAGCCTTTCAGGATGTTCTTCACATGTTCTTTTATCCGTACTTTTAAAGGTCTTTTTGTCCGGCCCACGTACTGGAACCCACAGCTGCATTCTAGGGCATATTCCGCCCCTTCCGTATTACAGCTGATAAAATTCTTAATCTTAAATGTGTTACCAGTACTTGTTGATGTGAAATTGAATTTCCTCTCATTTGGTCTTTTGGTTTTTAAACAGGCAAAACACCTCTTACATGGGTAGAATCCTTTCCCGGTAAAAAAAGTGTAGTTTCTTTTTGGTGGATCAATTACGTTTTTTACCACCTTATCGCGAATGGTCGGGGCTCTCCTATAGATAAAGTGCGGTCGTGTAGGTAAAGCTTCTTGTAATTGTTTGTCTGCTCGGAGAATGTGCCAGTGATTTTTAATAATCCTTTCTACTTTCTTATGCTGTAGGCTAAAGTCTAAAATCAAAGGTGCTCCCCCTAGTGGCTGTTTAGGTTTGTTGGTCTCTTTAACTAGATCTTTCCGGTCCATTCTTGCAACTTCTTCTATTTCTTTTGTTAGGAGTTGGCGGTCGTAGCCTTTATTTGAGAATCTCAGTGCTAGTTTCTCAGCTTGGTCTAGATACATGTCTAGCTGCGTGCAATTTCTTCTTAATCTTACAAATTGGCCTTTCGGTACGTTGAAAAGCCAATTTTTGTGGTGGTAGCTTTAAATAGGCAAGAAGCTATTTCTGTCTACGTTTTTAAAGTGCGTTCGTGAGGTAAGCCCTGAGGTGTCTTGGATAATTTCGAGATCTAAAAATGTAACTTTACTCTCGCTAATTTCCCAGGTCAATGTGATATTCTTGTTGTTCCTATTTAGTCTTTCCAGGAAACTAGTGAGCCCTTCGGTGTCACCTTTCCAAAGGATAAAAATATCATCAATGTATCTTTTATACATTACTAATTCACTTGGTGTGTCTTCAAACACACTAAATTCCTCCCATTGGGCCATAAATAATCCAGCTATACTGGGGGCAAATTTCGCCCCCATTGCAACCCCGGTATGCTGCCGGTAGTATTTACCATTATACCAAAAGTAGTTGTTCTTGAGATTGAACTCGATACACTTGATTAGAAATTTCCTCTGTATGCAGGGTAATTTGGTATACTTTCTCAGGCCCCATTTGGCTGCTTCACATGCCAGGTGATGTGGTATAATGGTATATAGTGAAGACATGTCTGCGGTCGCCAAAATCCATGGGCCTTCTTCTTTAGGGATATTTTCCAGGATCTGCAGCATCTGTTTAGTATCCTTCAGATATGCTCAGGTATGCTGTACGGCTGGTTGCAAAAATACATCAATATATTGACCTAAACGTGATGATAATGAATCGATACCGTTTACTATTGGTCTCGGTGGTGGGTTAGTATTATTTTTGTGGATCTTCGGCAGAAAATATATGATGGGTGTGCGAGCCGACTCTGGGACTAGAAATTTAGCTTCCTTCTTATTCAGAATATTTTTCTTCACTCCAAGACATACTATTTGTTCCAGTGCTTTCCTGCATTTATATATAGGATTACCTAATAGCCTCGTGTAGGTGTCCTCATCGCTGAGCATCTGTCATCTTCTGATGGTATTGTTCCTTTGCGAGTATGACAATCCCTCCGCCTTTGTCGGCTGGACGGATTACCAACTCTTTTCTCTTAGCAAGTTTCCGGATGCCACTTTTGATATAGTCGGGGTCTTCCTTCTTCTTAATTTTGAGTTCTTGGATATCTTCTAGTACCACTTTTTTAAAAACTTTGATATATTTATTATCTTTTATGGGCGGATTAAAAATCGATTTATTTCTTAATGTACTGTGTGTGATGCCATTATCTTCGATAATTGGCTGATTTGATCTCATAGGGTTGCTGATAATATATGTCTGGATGTTCAATTTCCTTATGAATTTTTGGATTCCAATGTACGTCTGGAATTTGTCCAGATTTTTCACAGGTGCATATTTTAGGCCTTTGTCCAGCACAGCTATCTCCTCATGTGTCAAATCTTGTCCGCTTAAGTTAAAAATCCCTTCTCCCTTTACTCTCTTTTTCGCTTGTTCTCTCTTCCCTGATCTTCGTCCTCTCTTCTTCTTGGGCTTTTTCTTGAGTTTCTGGTCTCGTCTAAAAGTCTCGGAGGGTGATCTTCTCTGCCCCTGTCTAAAAAAGGCCTGTTGGATGCTTGTTCTCCGTAGTAAGGAGGATGGTCTCTCTCCTGTCTTTCTTCATCTTCTCTGTAGGCGAGAGGGGCATAGTAATTGTGTGTTGGTATCGGACTCCGTTCGTAGTGGTGTTGGTTTCTTTGCTGGGGACCTTTTCTTTCGCCATATGTGTATTTGTGCCTTGGACTTCTTCCTCTTGGTCCGTAATATTCATATGGTGGTTCCCTGTTCTCCCTATATTCATATGGTGGTCTTCTTTGGTCTCTATGACCTTGTGGTGGTCCTCTGTAGTCTCTCTGATCGTACGGTTGCCTCTGCCAATTGTTAAACGGTTTCCTGTTGTTTGTCCAATACGGTTTTCTACCTCCATTTTGTGGGGTTTGATTTGTTGGTGGTCTTCTATCACCTCTACATGGGGTGGATGGCTGATGGTATATATTTCTCCTGTCCGAATCTTGTTGTCTCGGAGTAGTTGGTATGTATCCTTCCCTTGCATCTTGATAATTCATAGGTTGCCTATTTGGCGATTCTGGGGCATAGTGGGGATCAAGCCTCACATTTTTCTCGGGTGTTGAGTAAATGGATGCGATGTCTCCTCTCCCGATAAGATTCTGCCATTTAAATACCTGGTCATTCCTAAAATCTTTTATGTCTCTAGTGTACTTTTTGCTCTTCCTTTGTTGTACCTCTTTATCTTTCTTGGTTAAATCTTTATTCAACTGTGTGGTTAGAGTTTTATACTCTGTGGTTTCTTTATACACTTCCAACTCTTCTTTTATTTGGGAAATATTTTGGTCAATAATTTTCAATTTCCTCTGTTTTCTTTCAAGTAAAAATCTTAACAGTTCTTGTCCCTTATCATTGAAGAATTTAAACCATTCCTCATTTGATTCTTGGTCTGTCAGACCATCATTGGGCAGAACGTCCCATCTTAACCTCCTTGGGACTAGATTCTCTTTAAGGTAAGTTTCGAAGGTGCATGTGTCCCACCAGAGACTCACCTTTTTTTCCATGTTGTGTCCGAGCTTTCTCATTAGGCTCTCTAAATCTAGATTCTTTGTGTTATTGGTGTTAGAGGCATTAAATACTTCAAGATTTACTTTTCTTTTTTCCATGTAAGTGAACACATCCATGGTTGCAGCGGGAATGTGAAGGTGAAGTAAGTGATCAATATGGGGAGTGTTATTCCTGCGCTACTAATCAGTGCTACTGAGATGGTTTTGAATAAGGAGAAGCAGCTTGCACCGAATGGGGTTCAGCCTTAAACCCAGATAAGTGGCAATTATGAAATGGGGGTTGGTGCTGTGCTAGTCCTGAGGTCAGATCAAGTGGCTGAGTGTGCTGGGTATGAATTCCAGCCTGCACTGCAGTGAGGGGTGGTAATACAATCCTAAACAACAAGTATAGTGCTTGGTAAATAAGCAAGTGAAAAGTGCCAAACCAGGTGATCCAAATGAAAAAAAATTATATAATATACATATATACCATTGGGACCCACCCCAAGGGGTTATGTGTTGCAGTGTGTAGCATAAAATTCTTAAACCAATAAAGTAATGTAAAAATATAAAAAACGGTGGTTGAGCAACATTATTTGCATGATGCACTATTGCTTAAGATCACTATGGCTATCCATTGTAATATTGTATTAGAAATTTTTTTTCAGTTTTTTCTGTTTTTTTTTTTAATTGATTGTTTTAATCACATGTTTTAATTACTCATCACGGTTTTATACACTGCATCAATTTCTGGATATATATGCACAGCACTTTATATGTGTTAGAGGCAAATACTGTGTTTTTTGGAGAATATTTAAAAAAATTTTTTGATGTTGCTCAACCACCGTTTTTTATATTTTTACATTACTTTATTGGTTTAAGAATTTTATGCTACACACTGCAACACATAACCCCTTGGGGTGGGTCCCAATGGTATATATGTATATTATATAAAATTTTTTCATTTGGATCACCTGGTTTGGCACTTTTCACTTGCTTATTTACCAAGCACTATACTTGTTGTTTAGGATTGTATTACCACCCCTCACTGCAGTGCAGG
Source organism: Lithobates septentrionalis (assembly GCA_037952835.1). Classification (NCBI taxonomy): domain Eukaryota; kingdom Metazoa; phylum Chordata; class Amphibia; order Anura; family Ranidae; genus Lithobates; species Lithobates septentrionalis. The sequence continues at coordinate 1,252,517 of JBBDGP010000525.1, read as the reverse complement.
CTGGAATTCATACCCAGCACACTCAGCCACTTGATCTGACCTCAGGACTAGCGCAGCACCAACCCCCATTTCATAATTGCCACTTATCTGGGTTTAAGGCTGAACCCCATTCGGTGCAAGCTGCTTCTCCTTATTCAAAACCATCTCAGTAGCACTGATTGGTAGCGCAGGAATAACACTCCCCATATTGAACTGTAGTATCTTATCCTTTTCCTTGTCTGTGAGGGGGCAGTTCAGATCTATTTCCCATTTAGCCAGGAATGGTGGAAAGTCGGGATTTTGAAGAGCTTTGTAAAATAGAGAAATACCATGTAAAGGGGGGTCTTTTGGATGAAATATTTCTTCTATAACATTTAAATCTCGTATACCTCTAAGCGGGTGAGGAAGGGAACTTAAGAAGTGTTGAAGTTGGTGGTGTCTCCATTTATCAAGAAACGTGGCAGGTTTAGGAGCAAGGATCACATGTAGTGGTTTAAGTGCGTTGCCGTGGAGAACATGATGTAATAGGAGAGGCTCTTCCGATCCCCATGATTTAAAGCTGGGGACTAATAAACCCGGTAAGAAACCCCTGACATTGTATGATGTAATCTTCAAAGTAGCCATTGTTGAAGCAAAGTGGGATCCTTTAGCCTACACTTCCATGCATGCCAACAGGAAGGGGGGAGTGGAGGGGGGGAGATTATTTGGAGAGAGAAAAGAAGAAAAGAAGAATCGGATGAGAATATATAGAAATTACATACGTGAATTAAAGAACTTGTGGGAAACATATGAATTACACACAGAAATCTGCAGTGGTCCCATTGGGGAAATAGAGAGCGGAGGCCATCCAGATCCCTGAGCAGGGATTGAATAGGACAACTTTAAGGTCGCTCGCCCTCGCTAACCCCAGAAGGAAAGGGGGACGGGGTTACGCTGTAGGGAGGGGGTAGTGAGGAAAGTGCGCCCCGACAGCACACGGCCTGTGAAAAACAAATAACTTATAACTATAATGCCCCGTACACACGGTCGGATTTTCCGACGGAAAATGTGTAATAGGACCTTGTTGTCGGAAATTCCGACCGTGTGTAGGCTCCATCACACATTTTCCATCAGATTTTCCGACACACAAAGTTTGAGAGCAGGCTATAAAATTTTCAGGCAACAAAATCCGTTGTCGGAAATTCCAATCGTGTGTACACAAATCCGACGCACAAAGTGCCACGCATGCTCAGAATAAATAAAGAGATGAAAGCTATTGGCTACTGCCCTGCTTATAGTCCCGACGTACGCGTTTTACGTCACCGCGTTCAGAATGATCGGATTTTCCTACAACTTTGTGTGACCGTGTGTATGCAAGACAAGTTTGAGCCAACATCCGTCGGAAAAAATCCTAGGATTTTGTTGTCGGAATGTCCGATCAATGTCCGACCGTGTGTACGGGGCATAAGTAAATAATTAGTTCCAGTTAAATAAGAAGATTATGTATGCAGGACCAGGATCATCTTAAACAATATGTATCCTACAAGGCAACACATGTGTAGACCAAACTAGAACGTGAACCAAATAACAAAAGAAAAAGGAAAAAGAGAACATTGGTCAGCTTTGGCCAAGTATAGTCAGGCAAAAGTAGAAAAAACTGCGGCCAAAACCTGACTTTGTGGAAAAACCCTGTAGGAGAATGACTATCTACATTAATAAAATTGGCATGGATGAAAAAATACACAATTCAACCATGTTTTTGTGCAGAGCCTGGGAGAGAGGTATGTCTTTTCTTTGAAGGGGTTTTTCTCCAAAGTGAATCCACTGGGCTCGAAAATTTGGGAATTGGATCCTGTCATCCTGGGAGCTCCATGGACAGGAGATGAAGATCCTGCAAGAAGGTTGAGAGTTCCTCCGGAAATCTTAGTGTATGAGAACGGCCATTTTTTGTGGCAATCAAGCAGGCTGGGAAGCCCCCATCTGTATGTAATCTTAGTGTATAAGAACGGCCATTTTTTGTGGCAATCAAGCAGGCTGGGAAGCCCCATCTGTATGTAATCCTGTCCAAACGCAGGTGATCAAGGAGCGGCTTTAGGGCTCTACGGCGGTCCAGGGTTTCCTTGGAGAGGTCTGGAAATATGGTGATGACTGCCCCGTCAAAGTCTATGTTAGGCAAGCCCCGCATCTTCATCATGATGGCATTTTGATCCTCAAAGTAATGCAAGCGACAGATAACGTCCCTGGGCTGGTCTGAATTAGCATTACGGGGTCTTAGGGCACGATGTACACGGTCAAAGCGCAGTGGATCAGTGACAGGGTTACCCAGGATGGTATTAAAAATGCCTCGTATTGATGGTTCGAGGTCATTATCTCCAGTTGCTTCCAGCAGACCTCTGACACGTATATTATTTCTACAGTTACGGTTCTCGAGGTCTTCGAGCTTATACAGAGAGGCCCGATGGGCAAATGCCAGCTGGGTAACAGTGTCCTGCAGTTCTTTAATGGCTAGGGCGTGTGTGTCCTGCCTTTGCTCTGTTTCCTCTACTCTGACCAGGATATGTGACATATCAGATCTAACAGCAGTTATTTATTTTTTAATGGATTTCTCCAAACTGTGAAACATACCTGCGAGTTCTTTTTTGAGACCGCTCATTAGCGTAGCCATTTCGGAACCAGCAAGGGATCCAGGATTGTCCATAAGATCCGAGCAATATGAGGAGGCCAGAGAGCTCTCCCTCACAGAGGCAGCGTGAGATGAGGGAGAGGCGCTTGTTCTCCAGGTGCAGGCCTGGTCACCACGTGCATTGGCTAAATATTGCTGAATGGAACCTGTGGAAACTGGAATGGACAGTGACCTCTTGCCCGATCGTTTACCTGGGGCAGAATGGAGTTTAGGTGTTTTGGCGGGCATAACTGGAACTATACGGCCGATAGCTGTAAGGGGCACCTCTTACTCACATCTGTTCAGTGCCATGCATACATCAAAATACTGTTATTGTGCAGAAAGATTCTCATGCAGGTAGTATGCAGATAGTAATAGTCACTTCAACAGCTGCAGGAAGGAGCAAGGAGATTTAGCTTGACTAAAGTCTAGAGGAACAGGAGCTGTGCAGAGAATATGGTGGCACAGAATGAGCTTGGGAGTACTTGGAGCACCAAGATGGCCGCTGGCTTCCAGGAATGGCAGGCCGGGTGAGTACGGTATCATGTAGGCTTCGAGAGGCTAAAATGGCGGCGGGTGTCTGAGGCTCGGAGCTGGCTGTAGGCCCAGAAGAGTGTAGCGTAGCAACAAAGATCAAATGCTCCACGGGGATTGTAGCTGAAGATGACCAGTCTCTCTTGCTATTAGAAGGAGCTTAGGTGAAGTGGTAAGTGGAGCAGATTGATAAGGGGAGTACTTGGAGAACCAAGATGGCCGCCGTCCACCAGGAGTAGGCCGAAGCCGCAAACTTTCCTGACGGCAGTAACCGGCCGGGTGAGCGCCGCTCCGTATAGGCCCGGAGCATCTCTGCAAGGCACAGAATTCGGGGCCCCGGTGCTGTGGTAGTATACAGACACTGTTAAGGGAGCCGACTGAGGGGAAAATAGGTGGATGCCTCACTACTCACTGTGTCCTTGTAATATCAGAGACCGGAACGGCAGGCCGCAAGATGGCGTCTGGCCTTGGGAAACCGGAGGCCGAAGAAGGGATCCCCAAGTAATAGTCCTCCTTTACATGAGTCCTCTGTGTCTGCTGATGGTAACCCGACCTAGGAGCCAAGACAAAGGTCCCTTGTGACCTCCGATCTGCAGGAGAAAAGAGCGGCGGGCTCCGGGCGCTCAGTAGGCCCCAAGATGGCGGCGGGTATGCAAGGCTCGGGTCTGGCTGCAGGCCCAAGACCGAAAAATGCAGCAAATTCAGCCAATACCCCGCGGGAGTTGCAGCAGAGGGAGACCAGTCGCTCCTGTTAATAGAATAGAGCTTGGGATGGTGAAAATGAACTAGGATGGCTTTGGATCCTTGTGCTCTGAACGGAGCACAGCTTCCACACGTCCTCCCTGTTGCTCGTCCGGACACGCCCCCCCAGCCTGTCTCTTTTTTTGTGTGCATTTTAGTTTTCTAATTTCCAGCTGCCTGCAGCTACTGTAGTGTTCCTTAGCCCAAGCAAGGGCTTCCCCCCCCCCCCCCCCAATAGAATTTTATTGAGTAAAAAAAAATTCAACAATATAGTAAAATTACATTTTGCATGCAATAAAAGGAGAGTAATTACAGAATAGACCAGTATCAATAAAGTATGACATGAAAAGAAAAAAAAAAAGTATCTAAGGCCTGTCTATAATTTAGATGTTTGATAAAACATTTCAGAGAACTGATTATTCAACAACCCTGGAAACATATCCTTTTCAACTATATGGGATTCATAGGTTATGGGACTGAAATAGTTAATAAAGGCTAACTGAATTATAGATCAAAGGGTTAAAGATTTAAGTTAGATAAGAAAGTATATATACAGAGATATACATATACAGACATATGTATGCAAGGGTAGAGGCATAACCACTTTAATCAGTGAGGGATCAAGATATTTATATAAAAGTATTTTTATACAAAAAGGTATATTCATACAGAGATATTTTATGCATGCGGTCTGGCATGTATGCCCAAATTATGGAAGCTTTCAACCAGTACATAGAGCATATGTATCAGAATATTAAAATAGGAACCACAATCTCCATAATCCATGGAACTTTCCGTACGTTCTGTTGCAATGACAACCGTTTCCTCCATTTTATAAATGGTTTTGACTGTATTTAACCATTCTAGATTTGTGGCAACATGTGAGGATCTCCAATGTCTGGGGATAATAGCTTTTGCTGCATTTAATAATTTTCTAACTAGAGACTTTGGGGGTTATTTACGAAAGGCAAATCCGCTTTGCACTACAAGTGCAAACTACAAGTGCAAAGTGCACTTGAAATTGCACTGAAAGTGCACGCGGAAGATCCGAGAGGGACATGCAAGGAAAATAAAAAACAGCATTTTAGCTTGCACATGATTGGATGATAAGATCAGCAGAGCTTCCCCTCATTTCAGATCTACCCCTCAGATTTGCAGCGACTGCACTTCCAAGTGCACTTTCAGTGCAATTTCAAGTGCACTTTGCACTTGTAGTTTGCACTTGTAGGACAAAGTGGATTTGCCTTTCGTAAATAACCCCCTTTGTATTTACTCAGTAGTTATAAATACGCAACAGGCAGCATTCTGGGGAGATATTCATTTTCGTCTCCATAATGGAGTGTATCAGTTTTCATACAACCCTCCAGAAATTACACAGCAGGGGGAATTCCCACCATATGTGTAGCATGGTATCCTTATCTGAGCCACACTACCAACATAGATCTGTGAGGTCTGGGAACCATGCATGCAGCTTAACAGGAGTGATGTACCAATTAGTTTGTAGGAAGTTTCCTGGATGCTAGTACTAATTAAACACTTGTGAGCTAAGATGCATGCATTGTGCCACTGTTCACCAGTGAAATTTACTTTAAAAGCTGACTCCCATGCTTTGAGAGTTAGAGGCTGTGTCCAACAGAGAGGATTGTAACCAGCTATATATTAACGTGGTAGTCTTTTCTGTTGCTTCACCCTTAAGACATAGAGATTCAAAATGCGTTGTTTGCCTAAAAAAATGTCTGCGTTTTGTGGAGTTATGGGCGTAACTATTTAGCTGTAAATATTGCCATTGTGTGAAAGATCTAGTAGGCATTTCTGCCTGCAACTGTTCAAAAGATTTGAGTTTTTCTTGCTCTATACAATGATAGATTACCACTGGAGTCTTATCACCTCTACTTGGTAAGACTGCCGCTGCTAATCTCATTGAAAAATCTGGGTTTTGTGCTAAAGGTGTTAGAGGACCTGGGGAAGATGCCAAATTATATTTTTGAGCTACAGACTGAAAAAATCCTCAACATTGCTCCTATTAAGGGATGTGACTTGAGAATGGGAGGGCATAGCTGTCTGGGTTTATCCATGGCAAGAACCTCAGAGGGATAGATGATTGGAGTCCCTCAATGTTAACCCAGTCTTTCTCACTAGCATGGCAATTCCAATCAATGATTCTTGCTAAGTGAGTAGTGTAATAGTAATGTAAAAAATTGGGAAGATTGATGCCACCAGCTGTTTTTGGTTTAGATAAGGTTTGAGGCTGGGTTCACACTGGTCCGACAAACGCTCCGACATTGGGAGCTCATGTCGCATGACGTGTGAAATTTAATGTTTCCCTATGGGAGCCGTCCTAAGTGGTCCGACACAAGTCGTTCCGACTTTAGAAATGCTCCCTGTACTACTTTGGTCCGACTTTGATCCTACTTCAGCCTATTGACTATCATTGAAGTCGGATCAAAGTCGGATTGCCGTCTTGCATGATCCGACTTCGGCACGCGACTTGTGCTCAGATGATCTTGAGGGGGAACTCCGCGCCAAATTTTAAATAAAAATCCGGCATGGGTTCCCCCTCCAAGAGCATACCAGGCCCTTGGGTCTGGTATGGACCTTGAGGGGAACCCCCTAGGCCGAAAAAGCGGCGTGGGGGGGTCCCCCCAGTCCATACCAGACCCTTATCCGAGCACGCAGCCCGGCCGGACAGGAATGGGGGTGGGGACGAGCGAGCGCCCCCCCCTTAATTGTACCAGGCCGCATGCCCTCAACAAGGGGGGGTTGTTGCCTTGGGGGAGGGGGGCGCGCTGCGGCCCCCCCACCCCAAAGCACCTTGACCCCATGTTGATGAGGACAAGGGCCTCTTCCCGACAACCCTGGCCGTTGGTTGTCGGGGTCTGCGGGCGGGGGGCTTATCGGAATCCGGGAGCCCCCTTCAATAAGGGGGCCCCCAGATCCCGGCCCCCCACCCTATGTGAATGAGTATGGGGTACATCAAACCCCTACCCATTCACCTAGGGAAAAAGTGTCAATTTAAAAAAAAAACACTACACAGATTTTTAAAGTAATTTATTAGACAGCTCCGGGGGTCTTCTTCCGACTTCGGGGGTCTCTCCGGTTCTTCTCCGCGCTCTCCGGGTCTTCTGCCGGGCTCCTCCGCTATTTTCTGCTCTTTTGCCATAGCGGAGGAGCCCGGTCTGCTGCCTTCTTCTCTTCGGGGGTCTCTCCGGTTCTTCTCTGCGCTCTCCGGATCTTCTGCCGGGCTCCTCCGCTATTTTCTGCTCTTTTGCTATAGCGAAGGAGCCCGGTCTATCCATCTTCTGCCTTCTGCCCTCTTCTCCTGATGTTGACACGACGCTCTCTGGGGCTGGAATGCACTCTGAGCGCTCCGCTCTGACTTATATAGGTGGTGACCACGCCCCCTTATGCCATCACAGTCCCTGGGCATGCTGGGACTGTGACGTTTCAGGGGGCGTGGTCACCCGATGACCACGCCCCCCTTATGCCGTCATAGTCCCAGCATGCCCAGGGACTGTGACGGCATAAGGGGGCGGGGTCACCGCCTATATAAGTCAGAGCAGAGCGCACAGAGAGCATTCTAGCCGGAGAGAGCGTCGTGTCAACATCAGAAGAAGAGCGGAGGGCAGAAGACCGAAGACCGGGCTCCTCCGCTTTAGCAAAAGAGCGGCAAAAGAGCAGAAGAGAGCGGAGAAGCCCGGCAGAAGATCCGGAGAGCGTGGAGAAGAACCGGAGAGACCCCCGAAGTCGGAAGAAGACCCCCGGAGCTGTCTAATAAAATGCTTTAAAAATCTGTGTAGTGTTTTATTTTAAATTGACACTTTTTCCCTAGGTGAATGGGTAGGGGTACGCTGTACCCCATACTCATTCACATAGGGTGGGGGGCCGGGATCTGGGGGCCTCCTTATTAAAGGGGGCTCCCGGATTCCGATAAGCCCCCCGCCCGCAGACCCCGACAACCAACGGCCAGGGTTGTCGGGAAGAGGCCCTTGTCCTCATCAACATGGGGACAAGGTGCTTTGGGGTGGGGGGGCCGCAGCGCGCCCCCCTCCCCCAAGGCAACAACCCCCCCATGTTGAGGGCGTGCGGCCTGGTACGGTTCAGGAGGGGGGGGGCGCTCGCTCGTCCCCACCCCCATTCCTGTCCGGCCGGGCTGCGTGCTCGGATAAGGGTCTGCTATGGATTGGGGGACCCCCCCCACGCCGCTTTTTCGGCGTAGGGGGTTCCCCTCAAGGTCCATACCAGACCCAAGGGCCTGGTATGCTCTTGGAGGGGGAACCCATGCCGGATTTTTATTTAAAATTTGGCGCGGAGTTCCACCTAAAGATTCATACCAAACAATGCCGGGCATTGGCGGGGATCCAAGTCGGATCCCCGTTCATTGAAAGTCGGACATATGCCGGCTTCATGTCGCAGGGCAAAGTCGGATCCAAAGTAGGACGGCTGTCGTGTCGCACCAGTGTGAACCCAGCCTGAAGGGTAATATGGGGCTTTTTGCCCGACCAAATGAAAGCCTGTACTATTACGTTTACCTGATAAAAGAATCTTTTAGGCATTGGTATATTGTGAAAAAAGTACAATAACCGAGGTGAGATTGTCATTTTCACCACCGCAGCTCTACCAAACCATGAAAAAGGTTTTGTCTCCCAACCTCTAATGCCGCGTACACACGGTCGGACTTTTCGGCTACAAAAGTCCGACAGCCTGTCCGTCAGACTTTCGACGGACTTTTGGCAGACTTTTGGCGGACTTTTGGCAGACTTTTGGCGGACTTTTGGCGGACTTGCGGCGGACTTGCGGCAGACTTTCTTACGAACGGACTTGCCTACATACGATCACACAAAAGTCCAACGGATTCGTACGTGATGACGTACACCGGACTAAAATAAGGAAGTTGATAGCCAGTAGCCAATAGCTGCCCTAGCGTGGGTTTTTGTCTGTCGGACTAGCACGCAGACGAGCGGATTTCTGGGTCCGGCGTAGTTACGACGTAAAGATTTGAAGCATGTTTCAAATCTAAAGTCCGTCAGATTTGAGGCTGCAAAAGTCCGCTGAAAGTCCGGGGAAGCCCACACACGATCGGATTGTCAGCCAGCTTTAGTCTGTCGGCATCCGTCGGACTTTTGTAGACGAAAAGTCCGACCGTGTGTACGCGGCATTAGATCTTGTTTTAGTTTCAGCAAGGTAGGTTCAAAATTTTGTGTGTGTAGACCTGTGAGATTAGAAGTAAGCCATATCTCTAGATTTTTAAGAGCTGTTGTTACCCATGTAAATGGGCAATTTAGTTTCGTGTCCTGGAGATTTTTAGTGGAAAGTGACACATTAAGTGCCTCTGATTTATAATTATTAATTTTGAGGTTAGAGAGGTGACCATAAAGATCAAAATCTTTTAGAAGATTTGGGATTGAAATGTGAGGGTGTGAGAAAAAATAGATCGTCTACGTAAGCAGCGAGTAGGGATGAGCCGAACACCCCCCCGGTTCGGTTTGCACCAGAACCTGCGAACGGACCGAAAATTTGCACGTTAGAAACATTGACGTCTATGGGACTCGAACGTTTGAAATCAAAAGTGCTCATTTTAAAGGCTAATTTGCATGGTATTGTCCTAAAAAGGGTTTGGGGACCTGGTTCCTGTCCCAGGGGACATGTATCAATGCAAAAAAAACTTTTAAAAACGGCAGTTTTTTCGGCAGCAGTGATTTTAATGATGCTTAAAGTAAATGTAGCACTAACTTTTGGTGGAGCTGCTGGTTTAAGCGGCTTGTTACCTTCACTCTCCTTCCCTCTGTTTTACCAGCACCGGGTCTAGGGTTCCGTTGAGTTTACCTCTGGACAGTACATGATTAAACGATTTACTAAGGAAGTAGCAGGAAAGAGGCAGAAGGGAAACCGCAGAAGAAACTCAAATATTTTCTTATGAAATTCTTGATAAATGTCCTGGTAGAATTTGGATATTACAATAGAATGCACTCCCTTCGTGGGACACACTCTTTGCTAGCCTGGATAGGCCTCTCTCACTTGCCTAGCAGCCAGTACGTAGCACAAACAAAGTCTCTGCCACAGATCTATTTGGGATAAACCTGTATGATCCTCTGCCACAGGATGTAATGGTTTTCTGCAATGAACGTCAGTCACAGTGCTTGAACCTTTAAGCCAAACCGGCAACACTATGCTGTATAGTTACTTTTTAGGATACGTCCTCCAACCGAGTCACCAGGCCCCTCTCCAGACCAGCACGCTGCGTGATCTCTCCAAGACGGGTCCTCCCCTGGGATCTCCCCGGTTGTCTAGCTTCTTCCCTTCTGGATAGACAGCTCAGGACCATTCCTCGGCTGCTGTGGTAGGCCCCAGACAAGCTTCTGGCCCCCCTGCACCGCAGCAATGTGGGCCTCCGGAACGGGGGACCACGAGATAGCTCTCTAACGCATACCTGTAGCAGGTGGCTGTAAAATGAACCCCACAATATGGTGTCTGTCCCATAAATACCTTTGCCCAGCATGCAACTCGGAGGACCACCTCCACCGAATTGTCTCCAGGACAGAAGAGCATCCATACGCTTCGACACGTTGCCTTTCCAACACTGGCCAGTGATAACAGTGACACCCACCGGTCAGTATGGAAACACACACAACGTCAGCCAAGCTGAAACAGAGGCAAACCTAACCTATTTAACGAACAAGTTACTAAATTTACCTAACATATGGTAGATCGCAAATCTACCAGCGCTACATAAAAAAAAAAAAAAGGGAAATATTCCTTTTAAATATCGTACCTGGGGGTGTCTATAGTATGCCTGTAAAGTGGCGCATGTTTCCTGTGCTTAGAACAGTCCCTGCACAAAATGACATTTTTAAAGGAAAAAAAGTCATTTAAAAACTGCTTGCGGCTTTAATGTAATGTCGGGTCCCGGCTATATGGATGAAAATCAGTGAGACAAACGGCATGGGTACCCTCTAGTCCATTACCAGGCCCTTTGGGTCCTGTATGGATATTAAGGGGAACCCCGCACCCAAATTAAAAAAAGGAAAGGCATGGGGCCCCCAGGCCCTATATACTCTGAACAGCAGTATACAGGCGGTGCAAACAAGACAGGGACTGTAGGTTTGTTGCTAAGTAGAATCTGTTTGTAATATTGAACTGGTGTATTTTTAAAGTGTAGCTCCAGCCAAAAAATCTGTTTTTAAGCTTTTTGGAGAACATAGGGAAGGGTTATCACCCCTGTGACATCTGTTTTGCTGTCTGTGCTCCTCTTCAGAAGATTTCACCCCACTTTTTGTCCCAATGACAAATGTTTTTTGAAAATTTTGGGTTTTTAGTGAAACAAAGATTGGTGATAAAGCATCAGTGGAAAGGAGAAAAGTTTTTTCCCATATTAACTCTTACAGGAGAGAACTTCCCTTCCTATGGGGTAGATTTCATCTCACTTCCTGTTGTCTCCTTCCTTTTGCAAGTAGGAGTCGTTTGTAAGTTGGATGTTTGAAAGTAGGGGCCTGACCTATATACTCAGCAGAAATTTGGGCCTTAGGTGTTGTTGTGGCCTCAACACTGTAAGCCCTCATAGGGCCCTGCTGTGAAATATTAGATCAAGAATTGTAATTACATGCCCCTGTTGAACAGGGCCAGAAAAATTGGGCCTTTGGTGGTGGTGGTGGTGCTGGTGGCACAACACTGTAAGTCCTCACAGTTAATCTTGGTGGGCGCAGAAACGGGCCCTGCTGTGAAATATTAGATCAAGAATTGTAATTACATGCCCCTGTTGAACAGGGGCTGAAAAATTGGGTCTTTGGTGGTGGTGCTGGTGCCACAACACTGCAACCCCTCACAGATACTCTAGTTGGAACGCAGGAACGAGCCCTGCTGCAAAGTATTGCATCAAAAATTGTAATTACACGCCCCTGTTAAACAGGGGCTGAAAAATTGGGCCTTAGGCACTGGTGGTGGTGCCCAGAACCATAAATGTTCTTACAAGCTATCAGCATGATCATTGAGGAGGAAGAGCATAATTACTCAGGATAGTCACTCAGCATCAGCATAGGCAGTCTTTGAAGGGATCTGAGATTTCAAAAAAAATTATTCGGTTACATCAGCATCAGGTGCTTGGTAGCTGGTGGTGACCCAAGACTGATTCATTTTTATGAAGGTCAGTCGATCGACCGAGTCGGTGGACAGACGCACCCTGTGATCGGTTACAAAGCCTCCAGCAGCACTGAATGTGCGTTCCGAAAGAACGCTGGATGCAGGACAGGCCAGTAGCTTAATTGCATACTGTGCAAGCTCTGGCCAGTGATCCATCCTCAAGACCCAGTAACCCAGAGGTTTTTCGGTGGGAAAGGTGTCCAAGTCAGATCTTGCCCCTAGGTATTCCTGCACCATGTAAAACAGACGCTGGCGATGGTTGCTGGAACCAATCATACCTTGGGGCTGCGGACTAAAAAATTGTCTGAACGCATCGGTCAGACGGCCACCTTCTCCACCGCTCCTTCTTTGACTGACCGAAGCCTCAGCAACATGTTGTCCAGAAACAGGAGTTTGTAACCTGCCAGTCTCTGGGAACGCGTTGCACAGACCTTTCTGCAAGGCCTCCCGAAGATGTTTCATCCTCTGCTCCCTCTGCGACGGCAAGATAAGGTCCGCAACCTTACCCTTGTAACGTGGATCAAGGAGGGTTGCCAGCCAGTATTGGTCCTTCTCCTTGATACCACGAATACGAGAATCCTTACGCAGGCTTTGCAGGATCAGGAAGGCCATGCAGCGTAGGTTTGCTGAGGCATTCGGTCCGGAGTGCTCTGGGTCACTAAGGACGACGTGGTCCGCAGCCACCTCCTCCCAGCCAAGTACAAGTCCATGTGTTTCTTGGGACTGATCCCTTAAAGACTGCTGCTGATGCTGAGTGCCAGGCTCCACCTCCATACTGACACAATCCTCCTCCTCCTCGTCCTGTGTGATCAGGAACACTGTCTGGATAAAGGGGGCCTTGAGAGCTAAGGAAGTCCTTCTCTTCCTGCCTCTGTTCTGCCTCAAGTGCCCTGTCCATTATTCCATGCAGTGTGTGCTCCAACAGGTGGACAAGGGGGACAGTGTCACTGATGCATGCACTGTCACTGCTCACCATCCTCGTGGCCTCTTCAAATAGTGACAGGACAGTGCATGCATCCCTGATCATGGCCCACTGGCGTGGGGAAAAAAACCAAGCTCCCCTGACCCTGTCCTGGTGCCATAGTCGCACAGGTACTCATTGATGGCCCTCTGCTGCATGTGCAGCCACTGCAGCATGGCCAACGTTGAGTTCCACCTGGTGGGCATGTCACAGATTAGGCGGTTCTTGGGCAGGTTAAATTCCTTTTGGAGGTCTGCCAGCCGAGCACTGGCATTATATGACCGGCGGAAATGCACACAGACTTTCCTGGCCTACCTCAGAACATCCTGTAAGCCTGGGTACCTGCCCAAGAACCGCTGCACCACCAAGTTAAGCACGTGAGCCAAACAGTGCACATGGGTCAGTTGTCCCTGTCGGAGGGCGGAGAGGAGGTTGGTGCCATTGTCGCAAACCACCATTCCTGCCTTAAGTTGGCGTGGCGTCAACCACCTCTGAACCTGCCCCTGCAGAGCTGACAGAATCTCTGCCCCAGTGTGGCTCCTGTCCCCCAAGCACACCAGCTCAAGCACCGCATGGCATCTTTTGGCCTGTGTACTTGCGTAGCCCCTTGAACGCCTACGGAGCACCGCTAGTTCCGAGGACAAAGCACAGGAAGAGACCATGGAGGAAGAAGAAGAGGAGGGAGTGGAAGAGAGAGGTGTGTCACAATCATTAGTAGTGGCATTTTGGAGGCGTGGTGGCGGAACAACCTCCAACACTACTGCACCTTGTCCTGCATCCTTCCCAGCTGCCAGCAGAGTCACCCAATTCGCCGTGAAACTTAGGTAATGTCCCTGTCCATGCCTGCTGGACCATGAGTCAGCGGTAATATGCACCTTACTGCTGACCGCCCTGTCCAGCGAGGCCAAGACATTGCCTTCCACATGCCGGTAGAGAGCCGGAATCGCCTTCCGTGAGAAAAAGTGGCGTTTGGGTACCTGCCACTGAGGAACCGTACATTCCACAAACTCTAGGAAGGGGGCAGAGTCTACCAACTGAAAAGGCAGCAGTTGAAGTGCTAGCAATTTTTACAAGCTAGCATTGAACCACTGGGCATGTGGATGGCTGGGAGCGAACTTCTTTCGGCGGTGCAGCAGCTGGGGCAGGGAAATTTGCCTGGTACAATCTGACGTCGGTGTACCGAAAGCAGATTGCCCACAAGTACTTGGCTGTGACACACCTAATTCTACACCTTCATTCCTCTCAGTGCAGGTCTCAGAGAGAACTGAAGGTATAGTGGGGTTGGAGATCTCAGCTGATAAGGAGCAAGGAGAGCTCCTCTTTGTTCTTTGGTGTGGGTCTTTTAGATACGCTTGCCAACGAACTGCATGGCAGGTCAACATATGTCTGGTCAAGCATGTGGTGCCCAAGGGGGAGATGTTTTGGCCACGCGAGATATGCTTGAGACATATGTTGCAAATAGCAGCGGTGCGATCTGATGCACTTGTCTCAAAAAAGGCCCACACCAAAGAACTTTTGGAATAACGCGCAGAGACAGCAGCGCCCTGCACATGAGGAGCTTTGGGGTGTGATGCAGTCAGTGTGCTGCCCTTAGGCTGGCCCCTGGAGGGCATCCTGCCTCGTTGGTTATGTGCCTCCTCCTCCTCTCTCCTATCAGGCACCCACGTTGAGTCAGTGACCTCATCATCCCCTCCCTCCTCATCACTGGAGCAAACCTGGCAGTATGCTGCAGCAGGGGGAGCATGACTGCCAGATTTCTGTCCTTCTTGGGCACCCCCTCTGTCCGTGCTCACGTTACTGCCTTCATCTAGCTCAGTATCATCATCAGAGCCTTCTAAACGCTGAGCATCCTCCTGGAGCATGTACCCAACACTGTGGTCAAACAGTTCGAGGGACTCCTCGGGAGGACATGGTGGGGGTAGGGAAGGAGTCACTGATGCCATTGAGCCGAGGGAAGAGGCCGCGTTGGCAGCTGCTTTGCCAGACAAAGTACCCTAAACATGGGTGAGAGAGGATGAGGAGGATGAGGACGGCTTGGTCATCCACTCGACCAAGTCTACCGCATGTTGCGGCTCAACACGGCCAGCTGCCGAAAAAAAGGCCAAGCGTGTCCCACGGCCACGTGCTGATGAGGATGCACTGCCTCCACGACCAGCACTGTTGCCTCTAGACACAGAGCCTGCTTGCCCTCTTTTATTGGCTTGTGACTGTCTGCCTCTCCTTGTTGGCCTTCCAGACATACTACATACTAATGGCCTGTAGCTGCACTAAGCTGGGAGATTATATATATAAACACATGTACTGATACTGCAGCTAGCAAAATCAACTGCCTGCCTGTAGTATGAGAACACCACCAACCTTCTTCAGGTAGCTTTAGCTGAACACTGTGCAGAGCTCACAAAAAACTAACTTGTAGCTTATTTAGCTGCTTGCTGTAGTGATAGGATCAGGAAAACACCACCAACCTTCTACAGGTAGCTTTAGCTGAACACTGTGCAGAGGTCGCACTACACTAACTTGTAGTTTTAGCTGAACACTGTGAGGAGGACACACCACACTAACTTGCAGCTTATTTCATTGCCTACGGTAGTGATAGGATCCGGAAAACACCACCAACCTTCTACAGGTAGCTTTAGGTGAACACTGTGCAGAGCTCGCAAAAAAATAACTTGTAGCTTATTTAGCTGCCTGCGGTAGTGATAGGATCAGGAAAACACCACCAACCTTCTACAGGTAGCTTTAGCTGAACTCTGTGCAGAGCTCACACTACCCTAACTTGTAGCTTATTTAGCTGCCTGCGGTAGTGATAGGATCAGGAAAACATCACCAACCTTCTACAGGTAGCTTTAGCTGAACACTGTGCAGAGGTCGCACGACTACACTAACTTGTAGTTTTAGCTGAACACTGTGAGGAGGATGCACTACACTAACTTGTAGCTTATTTAGCTGCCTGCGGTAGTTATAGGATCAAGAAAACACCACCAACGTTCTACAGGTAGCTTTAGCTGAACACTGTGCAGAGGTCACACGACTACACTAACTTGTAGTTTTAGCTGAACACTGTGAGGAGGACGCACTACACTAACTTGTAGCTTATTTAGCTGCCTGCGGTAGTGATAGGATCAGGAAAACACCACTAACCTTCTACAGGTAGCTTTAGGTGAACACTGTGCAGAGCTCGCAAAAAACTAACTTGTAGCTTATTTAGCTGCCTGCGGTAGTGATAGGATCAGGAAAACACCACCAACCTTCTACAGGTAGCTTTAGCTGAACACTGTGCAGAGCTCGCACTACACTAACTTGTAGGTTTAGCTGAACACTGTGAGGAGGACGCACTACACTAACTTTTAGCTTATTTAGCTGCCTGCGGTAGTGATAGAATCAGGAAAACACTACCAACCTTCTACAGGTACCTTTAACTGAATACTGTGCAGAGCTCGCACTGCACTAACTTGTAGTTTACTTAGCTGCCTGCGGTAGTGATAGGATCAGGAAAACACCACCAACCTTCTACAGGTAGCTTTAGGTGAACACTGTGCAGAGCTCGCAAAAAACTAACTTGTAGCTTATTTAGCTGCCTGCAGTAGTGATAGGATCAGGAAAACACCACCAACCTTCTACAGGTAGCATAAGCTGAACACTGTGCAGAGCTCGCACTACACTAAATTGTAGTTTTAGCTGAACACTGTGAGGAGGACGCACTACACTAACTTGTAGCTTTAGCTGAACACTGTTCAGAGGATGCACTACACTAACTTGTAGCTTTAGCTGAACACTGTGAGGAGGACGCACTACACTAACTTGTAGCTTTAGCTGAACACTGTAAGGAGGACGCACTACCCTAACTTGAAGCTTTAGCTGAACACTGTGCACTACACTAACTTGTAGTTTTAGCTGAACACTGTGCAGAGGTCACACTAAACTAACTTGTAGCTTTAACTTAACACTGTGAGGAGGACGCACTACACTAACTGTAAATAGTCTAGTTGCCTGACTGTGGTACTAATAGGATAAAAAGAACACCAGCAATTTTCTTCAGGTAGCTGTAAATACTGTAACAAGACAAGCCTGCCTGTCAGTAGCAAGATAACAGGGACGGATCTAGCCAAACTGAATACAGTGTATATATATATATATATATATATATATATATATATATATATATATATATATATATATATATATATATATATATATACACACACACACACACAACACCTGGGATGCATGTATATACACAATACACTGTAAGTGCAGCTAACTCACTGACTGTCCTGCCTAATCTATCTAACTTAAATCAAATGACACTGTCTCTCTGTCTATCTCTCTCAATGCCGGAACACACGCTACACAGGGCCGCCGTGCAGGCGGCCTTATATAGTTTGGGGCGTTTACTAAATCCCCTGAGCCATAATTGGCCAAAGCCTCCTTGGCTTTGGCCAATTACGGCTCTCTGTTCAGATGGCGCTGTGATTGGCCAAGCATGCGGGTCATAGTGCATGCTTGGCCAATCATCAGCCAGCAATGCACTGCGATGCCACAGTGAATTATGGGCCGTGACGCGCCACACGAATTTGGCGCGAACGGCCCATATCTTTCGCATTTCGGCGAATAGACAATGTTCAAGTCGAACATGGGTTCAACTCGAACACGAAGCTCATCCCTAGCAGTGAGCTTGTAATGTGTGAACCCTGTTTTCACTTCCTTAATGGACACAGTTCTGTTGACCGTTCGGATAAATGGTTCTAAGGAAAGTATGAAAAGTATAGGAGACAAAGGGCAGCCTTGCCTTGTTCCTTTATAAATCTCCACAGGGTCTGAAAGTGTGGCTTTAATTTTTATATTATATTGGGGTGTAGGCCTACATGTGTACAGACCGAGAACATGAAGTCCCAGGCTACCCTGTCGAAGGCCTTCTCCACATTTGTAAATAGGAGAAGACCTTCTACCTTATGCCCCTTAAGATGATGAATAATATTCAACGCCTTAGTGACATTATCCCGGGTCTCCCTGCCCGGCATGAAGCCTGCTTGTTCTGGGCCAATGAGGCCTAGGAGATATTCGCGCAGCCTGGTCGCCACAATTTTTGCTAGGAGTTTTACATCTAAATTAAGTAAAGATATTGGCCTATAACTTGAACAATCAGCAGGGTCTTTGCCAGATTTAGGCAGAACAGTAATGTGGGCCATTGTGAATGAGACTGGCACTTCCTGTGGGTCTTTCAGAGAATTTAGAATATCTAGTAAAGGTTTTGAGATTAGTGAAGAAAACGTTTTATAGTAGATGGCTGAAAAGCCATCTGGGCCAGGGCTTTTACCCAATTTCATTGATTTAATCACCTGTAGGATTTCTGTCATTTGAATTGGTTTGTCTAAGTCTTCCGCATCCTGTATGCTTAAACTAGGTAGAAAAGGAGGGAGGACTTGGATATAGAAATATACCAAGAGAGAGTAACTCCAAAGGGAAACACATAGCAGTGCAACATTCACCACACCACATTAAAAACCATTAAAGTCAACATTGTCAATAGTGTTAAAAACAAAGAAAAAGACCCGGGCTCACATGCATTACTATCATACCAGCAGTCAACCGTATGCAGGGATAAGGCACTTCGTTGAAAGCACTGATGGCCAAGGAATTGCTGAAACAATTATGAATCTCGCTAGACCAATGGTTTAAACACATCAAAAATAGTCCTTGAAAACAATGAGGGAAACCAATCTGTCCGTATTTTGTGGACTGCTTGTTGATTAAACGGGTGGTCTGTAGAACTCTGAAAGAGACTTTACTGGTGGCCCACTACCTACATGAACAGATTTGTCAGTGAGGAAGGAGCATCAGAGCGGCCTTGGGTGAGCTTGTTCCAGGGACTTAGTTCCCGTTATTTTCATCCTTACTGCACTGCTGCTTCCACCGCCGAGTGGATGTCCCCTCACCGTCACATATCAGGCTGTAATATCAACAGTTAGCCTCTTCTGCCTATGTTCCTCTGTCAGCTTTTGTACTTGCTAGTTGATCTGATCCTTCATCTTCCATTAAGCGCCTGCAGGCATTTGTTTAACCACTTAAGGACTGAGCCTCTTTCTGAGATTTAGTGTTTACAAGTTAAAATTTTTTTTTGCTAGAAAATTACTTAGAACCCCCAAACATTTTATATATTTTTTTCTAACACCCTAGAGAATAAAATGGCGGTTGTTGCAATACTTTTTCACACCGTATTTGCGCAGCGGTCTTACAAGCGCACTTTTTTTGGAAAAAATACACTTTTATGAATTAAAAAATAAGACAACAGTAAAGTTAGCCCATTTTTTTTATATTGTGAAAGATAATGTTATGCCAAGTAAATTGATACCCAACATGTCACACTTCAAAATTGCGCCCGCTCGTGGAATGGCGACGTTTAAAAGTTTCTACAGGTTGCATGTCTTGAGTTACAGAGGAGGTCTAGGGCTAGAATTATTGCTCTCAATCTGGGATGTTGGTGTAACACTCAAGCCATGGGGTGTGGCCGGGTGCTGAGGTGAGAGGTCATTACGATCCCGGACCTCACGGTTGCTCCCATGCCTGAGATGGTGGAGGTATAGGAAGGGGGAAAGAAGAAAGAAGCTGGGAGACGGAACAGCAGACAGCATTCGGGTGCATTGGAGCTGGGGAAGCGAACAGTGAGCCCCCCTGTGGCTCTCCCGCAGAGATTCACAACAGTGCACACCCCTGGTGAGAGTGTGGGGGAGGTGGCGCTATCACGGGATAGAGCGGCTGCCTGTGACTCCCGTAAAGTGCTTGAGCGGACCTGCTGCCTAGCATGTCTAGGAGACAGGGGGGGAGGCAGCCACACAGGAAGGAGCGGGCGCAGGAGTGAGCGCCCAGGCCCTGCGCGGACCCAAGGAGAAAGCAACTCAGGCCGCTGCAAAATTGGAGCGATATGCACACAATCAGATGCCAAAGAAAGGTGGACAAGCAGGAGAACTACAGCATCAGGCCCCTTTGGCGGTACACCCAGTGGGGAGAAAAAGCCAGGGCTCAATGGCGGATGTGCCAATAAGAACAATAGCAAAAGCAGTGAGATCTGCAACAGCACTAGCAGCACCAGCGGCGCCAACAGCAACTCCAGTAACAGTGATACCTCCAGGTCTCGAGAGGGAACAGGGGGCAGAGGAAGACATGTCTGTATAAACTTTAGCAGCAGAGAAAGAGCCGTCCCTGAAGGAGATTCTCTTGGCAATCAACAACTGTAATGCCCCGTACACACGGTCGGACTTTGTTCGGACATTCCAACAACAAAATCCTAGGATTTTTTCCGACGGATGTTGGCTCAAACTTGTTTTGCGTACACACGGTCGCACAAAGTTGTCGAAATTTCCGAACGCCAACAACGCAGTGACGTCAACCACGTACGACGAGACTAGAAAAGGCCAATTCAGAACCAAGGGCGGCACCCTTTGGGCTCCTTTTGCTAATCTCGTGTTAGTAAAAGTTTGGTGAGAGACGATTCGCGCTTTTTCAGACTCGTGGCTTTCAGATCGTTTTCTGCCGTTCAGTTTGTGCTTGTGGGTTTGTATCTGCTCTTCAGTGCGTGCAAGCAAGCTACGCGTGACTTTAAGTAGTCATTGTGTTCTTGTTCGTTTGTTACTGTTTTTCAGGTCGCTCTTTACAGGCCTTGCTGTTCTTCAGTGCGTTCTGTTACTTCGTTCTGAACAGCCGACCGTTTTCTAGCTATGTTGCGTATACGTACTCCTCGTAGAGTTCGTGCTGTGCGGGGGCTTGGTGTTGGGGTCCTGACCTTGACACAAGTCCAGTCCATGAACAGGGTGGGGAGGAGTTCATGGACCAAGAATTGGTTGCTTCAGCGTGACCAGTTCTCTCATATGCCTTTGCTCCGTGAAATCCGTGAGAATAATCCTGATGATTTCAGGAACTTTCTCAGGATGACGGACCCCGTGTTTCACCGTTTGTTGGCTTCGCTGACCCCTAATATTAGCAGGTAGGATACCTGCATGAGGCAAGCCATCACTCCGGAGCAGAGGCTCGTCGCTACCCTGCGGTACTTGGCGACAGGGAGAAGTCTGCAGAACTTGAAGTTCTCGACAGGCATCTCCCCCCAGGCTCTGGGGATCATTATCCCAGAGACCTGTTCTGCCATCATCCAGGTCCTGCAGAAGGAGTATATGAAGGTAAGATTTTTATCCTTTAATATCACATTTTATTGTATTTAATGTTTGCTAATATCTTGTATTTCTTTCCTCATTCCCTAATTACCATGATTGGAATATGCTGTGAATGTCCCCTTTGTCCTCATGCATGCTGGATTTTCTGTAATTAATTTTTTAGTCCTTCATACAGATTGGCCTTCAATAACCTCCCCAGCATGTTCTCCTGCCCCTATATTCACCTCATGTAGTCACTTAACAATGTATTTTACCAGCTCCATAGTAGTGCTTTACCCCAAACACCCCCTAAAATGTTTAGAAATTTGATTTGTGCTTTAAATTCAGGCAGAGTGCCAGAGGCTTTTTTTTTGTGGTGTCCCCAAATCATTTTTATTAACCCTCCCTCCCCCCAACTGCTAAGTCAGCTGATACCAATTCTCTATCTATCCTCAATCATCTATCTGCTGACTTTGCCAAACCCATACACACTATACCCATCTCTTTTGTGCTCAGATTTATGGATGAATTACCCAAAGCATGTAGTGCAAGGGCCTGCCTGTATACTTTCAAATGGTACTGGGAATATGATAGGTGTACCCTATACTTTGGTGTAGTTAAATTCCCCTTAATAAATGCTATCTGGAGGTTGGCCAAGAATGTTTGTGTCTAATCTGCTTGCCATGTTTATGTGCAAAAATAGTAATTTATTTTTGTTTTCCTCAACAGTTTCCTTCCACGCCACAGGAATGGCAGACTGTGGCCTCCCACTTTGCCCAGCGGTGGGACTTTCCTAACTGCGGAGGGGCAATTGATGGGAAACACGTCCACATTGTCCCACCACCCAACTCGGGGTCGTACTATTTCAACTATAAGGGGTTCAATAGTATTGTGATGTTGGCGGTGGTGTCAGCTAATTACGACTTCTTGTATGTGGACGTGGGGAAGAATGTCCGATGGTGGAGTCATCGCCCAGACGGAGTTTTACAGGCATCTCCAGAATGGCAGCTTGGACTTGCCACCTCCAGCGGACAATATGGAAGGACTCCCATTCATCTTCGTTGCTGATGAAGTGTTTGCGCTGGGGGACCATCTTATGCGGCCATTCCCTATGAGGACTCTCACCCCGGAACAGAGGATTTTTAATTACCGGCTGGCCAGAGCCAGAAGAGTGGTGGAGAACACATTTGGAATCCTGGCCAACCGGTTCCGTCTATTTCTGACACCCATCTATATGGCGGAGTATAAACTTAATCATATAATCCTGGCGTGCTGTATTCTTAATAACTTTTTACACAAACATTCGGCCAACTATGCTGGCTCAGTTGGGCCTGAGGCCGGAATGATAAATGAAACAACACTGACGGCGCTTGAAAGTGGCCGTCCTGGCTTGCTCTCCCTGAGTGCCCGTGATGTCCGGTTACGATACCTGGAGTTCTTTGCGGGTAGGGGGGCCATCAATATGCCAGCAAATTTGTGAAGCCTTTATTAAATAAAAAAACAAAAAAAAGAAAATCTTTGTGGACATTTACTGCTTGTGTTTGTTTTAGCTGACCCTGACAGAAATGTAGAAAATAGTAAAAAACCTTCGCGCCAGTGGTGTCGATAGCAGATAATATATATGAATTACATATACTGGTGATACATCTAGTAAGAAAACATTCCCAACAATAAAGAAAATTTGTGAAAATATATAAACAATCAGTGTAAGCTGCTCCCCAATTTTTGAATAATCAAAAAAATAGATAATCAAAAAAAGGAATGTAAGGAAGATAGGGGGCGCTAGATACCATAATATTCAAGTGCTCTAAATAAATATATCTCCTGCATTACCAAAAAAATGGAAATGTAAGAAAGCTAGGGGGCGCTAGATATCATACTAATCAAGTGCTTTAAATAAATAAATCTCCTGCATTGCCAAAAAAATGAAAAACATAATAATGACAAATCATAATTAGATTACACATTGAAGTGCCCACAATAGTGAAAAAAATATATAGTGATTGATTGTCCACATAAAAAAATGATTTGAAGTGGTTGAAGTGATATCTTTCAATATTACCCCAATCTTGTTGCTGTAAACAAAAGGTTTTCCATCACCAAAGGAAGATAAGAAAAAGGAAAACACCTCAAAGTAGTAGATATCTGCTTACCAGATACCAATGACTCCTTTAGTTAAAAAGAGCGTCACTAGCGCTTGTGCAGGGTTGTGCCTGCTCACATGGATGGCCGGACTGTGGTTGGTATTATAGGCATGGATCGTTCCCGTCAAGCTCATTCAAGATAGGATAAGGATACATAGGAAACAAAAACAGTCTCCATAGCGTAAAACCATATATTAAAAAAGTAAACAAATTAAAAAGCCAAATGGCCGCTTACATTGGTGGGTGCCTACCCGGCACTGGGGCTGCTTGCATGTCAGGGTGACTTCGCAGTCAGAAAAAGCCTTTCATGTCTCCTCCACGCTGGCATGCGTTCCAGCTTACACAGGGGGGCAGCCAAAGGATCCGGATGTTGTTGGGTGATAGGACATGTGACCACGTACCGCTCCGACGTACGTTTCGTAGTGAACGTCTTCAGGGAAGCGTACGTTGGTCACTGGAATGGTGGTTTTTATTAGGAACAGGAAGGGGGCGGGTAATTGGCAAATGGGCCACAGGAACTGTGCTCATAGCAATAAAGTTGGAAAGTTCAACTATGGTCTGGAGCTTAGCTCCATCTTGTGGATATTTACTATATTGTTCACAAAAAACTCCTTAATTGAAAACGAATGTGACTTTTTATTAGGAACAGGAAGTCGGCGGGTAATTGGAAAATAGACCACAGGAACTGTGCTCATAGCAATAAAGTTGGAAAGTTCAACTATGGTCTGGAGCTTAGCTCCATCTTGTGGATATTTACTATATTGTTCACAAAAAACTCCTTAATTGAAAACGAATGTGACTTTTTTTAGGAACAGGAAGTAGGCGGGTAATTGGAAAATAGACCACAGGAACTGTGCTCATAGCAATAAAGTTGGAAAGTTCAACTATGGTCTGGAGCTTAGCTCCATCTTGTGGATATTTACTATATTGTTCACAAAAAACTCCTTATTTAAAACAAATGTGACTTCATATCAAACATCTCCTAGGTGGAGACGACATGTTGTTATAGTCCCCCTACTGGTTAAAAACAGGTAAGTGAATCCACCCATATAGGTGGTGGGGAAGTGAGAAAAAATATACAAGTGAGAAAAATTAAATTAATTTTATTCACTTGTATATTTTTTCTCACTTCCCCACCACCTATATGGGTGGATTCACTTACCTGTTTTTAACCAGTAGGGGGACTATAACAACATGTCGTCTCCACCTAGGAGATGTTTGATATGAAGTCACATTTGTTTTAAATAAGGAGTTTTTTGTGAACAATATAGTAAATATCCACAAGATGGAGCTAAGCTCCAGAGAATAGTTGAACTTCCAACTTTATTGCTATGAGCACAGTTCCTGTGGTCTATTTTCCAATTACCCGCCTACTTCCTGTTCCTAAAAAAAAGTCACATTCGTTTTCAATTAAGGAGTTTTTTGTGAACAATATAGTAAATATCCACAAGATGGAGCTAAGCTCCAGACCATAGTTGAACTTTCCAACTTTATTGCTATGAGCACAGTTCCTGTGGCCCATTTGCCAATTACCCGCCCCCTTCCTGTTCCTAATAAAAACCACCATTCCAGTGACCAACGTACGCTTCCCTGAAGACGTTCACTACGAAACGTACGTCGGAGCGGTACGTGGTCACATGTCCTATCACCCAACAACATCCGGATCCTTTGGCTGCCCCCCTGTGTAAGCTGGAACACATGCCAGCGTGGAGGAGACATGAAAGGCTTTTTCTGACTGCGAAGTCACCCTGACATGCAAGCAGCCCCAGTGCCGGGTAGGCACCCACCAATGTAAGCGGCCATTTGGCTTTTTAATTTGTTTACTTTTTTAATAAATGGTTTTACGCTATGCAGACTGTTTTTGTTTCCTATGTATCCTTATCCTATCTTGAATGAGCTTGACGGGAACGATCCATGCCTATAATACCAACCACAGTCCGGCCATCCATGTGAGCAGGCACAACCCTGCACAAGCGCTAGTGACTCTTTTAACTAAAGGAGTCATTGGTATCTGGTAAGCAGATATCTACTACTTCGAGGTGTTTTCCTTTTTCTTATCTTCCTTTGGTGATGGAAAACCTTTTGTTTACAGCAACAAGATTGGGATAATATTGAAAGATATCACTTCAACCACTTCAAATCATTTTTTTATGTGGACAATCAATCACTATATATTTTTTTCACTATTGTGGGCACTTCAATGTGTAATCTAATTATGATTTGTCATTATTATGTTTTCCATTTTTTTGGCAATGCAGGGGATTTATTTATTTAAAGCACTTGATTAGTATGATATCTAGCGCCCCCTAGCTTTCTTACATTTCCATTTTTTTGGTAATGCAGGAGATATATTTATTTAGAGCACTTGAATATTATGGTATCTAGCGCCCCCTATCTTCCTTACATTCCTGACAGAAATGTGTTGAGTCCAGAAAATGGCTGTCATGAGCAGGTGTGACCAGAACCGTGTGATCTGCGACAGAGGACACCAAACGTATATAAGTGAAAATATATATATATTTATTAAGGAAAGTGAGTAATAAATAACAACCAACTCCAATATGACACAGTGCAATAACCAACCACAGACAGAGACCCACAAATAACAACAGACAGAAAAGTGCAATAAATGGGAAATACCAGGTTCATAAACAATAGGCAGGCCAGGGTCATACACAGCAGATCAGCAGATGGACAGGGGATGTTCCAGAGACAAAAACGTAAGCCAGGCCAAGGTCATACACAGGGAAGTCAGCAGATGGGGTATGGAACACAGGACAGGGAGAGGGATGGATGGGTCAGACTGCAGGCAGGGATGCAAGGTAACAGGTGGGACAGGAAAGGGTCCGAGACAGGATCAGGTTTAGGGCACAGGATCAGATTGCTAGCAGGTCAGGAGGCAATGAAGAAATCAAGGCAAACATGTGAATGTTTGCCAGGTATTTATAGGCCTGTGATTGGCCTCAAGTGACACCTGATTGTAGGAGGTACTGTCTGCTCCACACTGCCAGGATCCATCCGCTGGTGGACGCCAGTACTGCGGCCCAAAGATGATATACTATTAACAGGGAAAAGCTCTCCTGACAGTTCCAAACTGCCAGGAGACACCTGCTGGTGGACCTCAGTACTGCATGCCAAATAACAGGTCTTACCAGCGGATGGAACATTTCCTGACAATGGCGTTATTGTGTAACCTTATACAAAGCACTGTTGGGTGTTATTTACTAAAGGCAAAGACACTTTGCACTACAAGTGCACTTGAAACTGCACTGAAACTGCACTTGTAGTGCAAAGAGGATTTGCCCTTATGAAATAATCCCCATTTTCACAGAAAACACCAATTGCATCACCACCAAAGTGTTTTAGCGTTGACACAATAATCCACACATTCTTGCTTAACAATCTTTTTAATACCTGCACAATCACATGTGCATTTAGAAAAGGTTTTTCAAACAAACCAACATGTTTGTTGGATAACAATTTTTGGGGTAGCATTATAAAAAATAGAGATGTCCATTTAAGATATAACAGGCATGTGCAAAACCAACAAGAAAGACAAAAATCTTGAACTTACAAAGTTCACATTTGGTAGAACTTGAAGGCAATATCAGACATGAGTATTTAGGAACTGTGTTTGATATTGCGTTCAGATGGGGTGAAGTCACCCCAGGAAAAGCCAAATTTGGAAGATGCAAACAAATTTCCCAATGTCAACATGTGGTAGCTGCCATCACGGGGGATCAATGGACGTGTTTTGGGGGAGAAACCCCTTCCTCTCAGCTACTTTATTATTGAGGAAGGGGTTGCACCCCCAAAACGTGTCCATTGATCTCCCGTGATGGCAGCACATGTTAACACACTGTGTGCATCTAAAAATCGCTAAAACATTTTGAACATTGTAGCACACAAAAAAACAAAGGGATTGGGAGGGGTTTTAAACTCGCCCCAAAACATCAATGATGTTTTTATTTTTTTGAATAACATCATTGATGTTTTTCTTAAGGTTTTCCAATTGTAAATTACACCCCACGATCTCCCTGATCAGGATCGGGGCACTTTCTGATGTGAAAGGATCTGGATCCACAACATCACGATCACCTAAAAAGAGAGAAACCCAAAAAAAAAAAAAGGTATCAAAAATATGCCGGCATCCATCTCTTACCTGAGCCTGTGGTCGCAGACACTCACTTGTTGTGGTCACAATTTCCACCACGTCTTCTTCCTCCTCCTGCACTTCTTGGGTTGGGGGTATTTCCCCTTCTTCCAGAGGTGGGGGGTCTGTGGTCTCCTCGGATGAGGGGTGTCCTCCGAGTCTTTTCTCCCCTATGTAAAACAAAAATGCTATACTTAGCACACAGTGATTTGATGGCAGAACTATAAATAGGAAACATTGCTTGGAAGTGGGGTACAATTGTCTATTTTGGCAGAGTTCCAAAATGTAGCGTTTTCAGTGTCCTTTGTCAAGCTTCAATACTTTACCTGTTTGGTACAAGCTTCACAGATGTAGCCCCCCCTATAGTATACACTGGAGCACCTGTGTGGCCCCCTAATAAAAATGGTGTTCTTTTGTCCCACACTAGTGCTCCAGTGTCCAGATGTGAAAACAGCTGCGGAGTGTCCTCTCCTTACACAGAATCTAGTTTGCATTTCATTCTAGTAACAAAGCCATCTACACAACCAAAATAGTTTCAGACAAGTAGGGCGTAAAAATTGTGGCCAAATGCATATGGCCTAAACAATGGTATTTTATAGGCCAAAAGAAAAATGTTTGATACGAACGAATAATGTACCCATGAACATAAAATTTGCCATTTAAAAATGTACACTTGTAAGAAAAGCACATGGAGCAGCACGAACGTAAGAAACATAAAGAATAGGAACACAGGACAACTACTTACTTTTTTGCTGCACTCTCCGGATCTTTCTGTACTGTTCATGTTCTCGTAATTTCAGGTCCGACCACCGTTTCCTGAGCTGATCTTTCGATCGTCGTACCCCGAATTTCCAGGGCAGACTCTTGACCACTTTCACAATTATCTTGGCCTTTCTGACATTGGGGTTGGGGTAAGGTCCATACTTTCCATCATAGTCGGCCTTCTTCAGGATGTCCACCATCTCCAACATCTCCCCAAAGGACATATTTGATGCCTTAAATCTTCTCCTTCTGGATCGTGACGTTTCAGGCTTCGGGCTTTCCTCCCCTCCTCCTCGCTGCTATAATTAGCACGCACCTGCTGTGTATCCGCCATGTGCTCTTCCCCCACTGCGCAGAATGAAAAGGGGCGGGGAATAGACTAGAAAGAACGTCAGGGGCGGGCTGAGTTACACGCATGCGCAGTGTGTATAAAGCGTAACACGCGTGCGTATTGCGTACGATCTGTGAGCGGAGGAAGGAGCATCGAAAGCGCTGATCGTGATAACGGAGGTAAGATCTCAACTTGGTCCTATACTGCTTCGAAATTGAAGCCTATATTGTAACAAGATTAGGAGAGTTTGGCCTGACCTTAGGGTTTGTCTTTTGTTGTGTCTTGCAGAGAAAATGGATGGCTTCAATGACCACAATTTCCTCCCCCTGTTCATAGACAAATACAGGGAGCTGCCCTGTCTGTGGCAGGTGAGACACCCCCATTACAACAATAAACAAAAGAGGCAGGCAGTACTGGAGAAACTGCTGGAGTTGGTAAAGCCGGTGGTCCCCACAGCAACCATCCCCTATTTAAAAACCAAAATTGGTGGCCTGAGGAGCACTTATCTTAGGGAGCGCAAGAAGGTCACGGATTCCCAGAGGTCCGGAGCTGCAGCAGATGACGTTTATGTCCCCAGGCTGTGGTACTATGAGAGACTGCCATTTCTGTCAGACCACACTGAAGTCAGGGAATCCCTCTCCACTCTTCCTTTCACTCTTCCTTCCACCCCAGCTGAGGCTTCTGATGTCCAACCTGGGCCTTCCAGCCAGGAAGAAGTGGAGGAGCCCAGCTGGAGTCAGGTATAGCATTCTTCTACAGATTTCTGGTCAATAAATACATGATGTTTACTAGATGTTATTATTGATAACTAGTTGCTGATTGAAAAAAGTGTTTTACATATCAATAGACAGTAGTGGGCAAAAATAATTGGGACAAGAATGAAAAATGCTGGGCTCAGAATGATGATCAGTTATATTTGTTAACATTCAATTTGCAACAGTCATGAGGTGACAATTGTGTGCGATTGATGAATAAAAAACTAAAACTTTGTCCCTTTTTCATACACAGGAAGACCTCAGCCAGGAGGAGGTTGTGGAATGTGGCAGTTAGGAGGAGGCGGGGGTTAGTGGCAGCCAGGAGGAGGCGGGGCTAAGTGTCAGCCAAGAGAAGCCTGGGACCAGTCGCAGCCTGACTGAATCGCAGGTTCCTCCCCTCCGCCTTCCATATAAAAGAGCGAGGAAGGCAACTCCCATGCAGGATTCAGCGCTCAGGCTAATTCAGGAGGCTTTGGCGTCCCTCCGAGCCTTACCCACTATTGAAGAGGCCTATGCCTGCATGGCTGCCATCAAACTGCAGGGCATGCAGGAGGGTCAACGCCTCCTGCGTGAGCAACTTATTTCTAAAGTCCTAACTAAGGGGGTGAGTGGGGAACTAACACCCAAGACCGACGTGATTGAAGACCTCCTCCTCCTGCTGCCACAACTCCACCACCAGAGCCACAGCGTGGAAGGAAGCGTGGAAGGAAGACCAGAGAGTGATGGCCCTGGGTTCAGTCTGGTGTGATGAAAGCTGCAGTCTCTCGTATGAGAACAGCCTGGGGACACAGATGTCATCTGCTGCTTTCCGGATCTCTGGGACTTCTGGACCAGACTGTACTCCCTTAGATAAGGACTCCTCAGGCCACCAATTTTGCTTGAAAATAATTGATGTCTGCCCTGGGGGTCCAAGGCTTCGCCAATTTCTGCAGTTTCTCCAGCGTTGCCTCCCTCTTTGTTTAGTTGTGAGCCCTTAATAAAAGTTTTATTTTGGAAAATTATACTCTCCTATGTGTTTTCATCCAAAAAGGACAGTTTGTTGGTGACGATTCAGGTACATTTCTAACATAAAATGTGAAATTAACAAGGGACAACAACACCAAACAATCTCCTACAGATTAAATAGAAAAACATATCAATGGTGTTGTGGTAACTTGACACAAAAAACACACACAAATGTTATGGAGTACAAATAAAAATCCCCCCCAAAAAAAAAGCCTTGAAAAAAATACAAACCAAAAAAAAAATCCGCCTTAAAATCAAAAAAAAAAACAACACCAAAATAATGATGTCAGATGTGACAAATCAAAATATATTGAGGGAATCCCGATAAATAGTAAAGAAATAAGTTTGTGAGAAGTCTGTGTGAATATGAGCAGCAAAACTACTTGCCTTGTCACAATATTAAAAAGAAGAGAGTGCGCTGTATTAAACCATTTTTAACATTGCAGCGTGACGAAAGTGCTGTATCCATTGCGAACGCTAATTTTACCAGACCGAGCTGTTCCGTGTCGGAATTTCTTCTGAGCATGCGTGGCACTTTGTGCGTCGGAACAGGCCACACACGGTCGGAATTGACGCGATCGGATTTTGTTGTCGGAAAATTTTATAGCCTGCTCTCAAACTTTGTGTCGGAAAATACGATGGAAAATGTCCGATGGAGCCCACACACGGTCCGAATGTCCGACAACACGCTCCGATCAGACATTTTCCATCGGAAAATCCGACCGTGTGTACGGGGCATAAGTCATCTCTAAATGAATTATTTGATCAGCTTAAACATATCAGAGAAGATGTTTTATTAATAAGACATGATATACAGGAGGTATCCACACGAACGACAGTTCTTGAGGGGAGACTTAGCCAGATAGAATATGATTTAAACCCAATAAAGCAGGAAGTACAGCTGATGCGGAAACAGTTGAATACGTGCATCCACAAAATGGATGAAATGTAAAATAGATCACACAGGAAAAATGTAAGGGTACTAGGTCTCCCCGAGAAAAGGGAAGGTAACAATCCTGTAGAATTTATTGAGATGTGGTTTAAAGAAATATTTGGCAGAGACTCTTTTTCAATTTTTTTTTGCCATTGAGCGCCCGCATAGAGTTCCATCTAAGGTATGGCCTTTAGGAAGCCAGCCTAGGCACATGATCATTAAATTCCTGTATTACAAAGATAAAAATACGGCTCTCCAAAAGGCAAGAGTGATGAGGAATATACAGTATAATGGTGCAAGGATTTCAATATACCCGGACTTTTCTCCTGAACTACAGAAACAGAGAGCAAAATTTACAGAGTGCAAGTGTAGACTGCAACAGCTTAACATTAATTATGCAGTGCTGTACCCGGCACGATTAAAAGTGATAGCCCTTTGAGAAACCAGGTTTTTTATTATACCTGCAGAAGTGACATTATGGTTGGAAAGGAATGAAGGGAAGATACAACAGGTTGTAGAGCCATGAGGTCGACCAGAATATGGAAGATATTTTTCTCTCTTATACCTGAACTTTCTTTTTTCTACTTTTTTTTTTTTTTCACTTATATGTATGGAAATGGGAGCGGGGGAAGGAGGGAAAGGGGAAGGGGACCCAGGCTAGAGTGTGAGGAGGACTGAGTCTCTTTTTTCCTGTGAGAGGGGAATATTGGAGTGTTAATTATAAATTGAATTTTTTTTTTTTTTCAATGGACACAATGAACACAGCTGAGATATTTGAGACACTGGGGATTGATTTCCCCTTATTTCATTTAGTTTATAATACACAAAATTTTTTTTTTATTATTTTCAAAAAATTTGAGAATTATTACCTTGGGGAAGAAATGCGGTCAGTTTAGAAGCCAACAACATGGGCCGAAAGATGGGCAGAAAAGAGGTGGTAGGGCAGGGGGGAGTGGGGAGGTAAGAGTGGGGGGGGGGGGGGGGCGGTAGGAGGGGAGTGAATGGGGTGAATGGTGAAATGTTTTGGTATTGGGAGGGAGGGGGGGGGAGGTGAGAATGTGGGATATGAGTTATGGATGGCTCATAAGAACATATGTGGGATAGTGTTTGAGTTTACACAGGAAGATAAATCACAAAAAAAGAGATCACAATACACAGGGGGAAAAGCATTTGAGAACACTAAAAATGAAAGAGATAATGGAGGAGGTAGATTATAAGCCAAGGGGGATCTCAAACCACTCACCAATATTCTGTTCAATAAAAATAGGGGTGAATTATAGCACGGGGGACTGGAAGGTAAACCCATGACTGCTGAGGTGCAATACACCCAGGTCCACACCAAGATCCATCCAATTTAGACCTTACCCCTTCTAAACATCAATAAAGACCACTTACCGCCATTCATGTTGGAAAGGGCAAGGCCACAGCTTTTATTAAATTCAACTCTTTAACAACTTAAACATAACATTTAACATTCCACAGTGCCAGTCACAGTAGCACTGTGAGCACTCAGTTCCGACTGGTGGAAAGGGAGATAACTGAGGGGCCTGTCCTTACCATCAGTGCCGGACTGCCGTCTATCTCCCAATTAGCGTGAAGGGCGTACCTCTTACCGCCGTGTTTTGCTGGCAAGGTCACCAAAAACCGCAGCAAGCTGTGACATACCAACCATAGATAGGGCGGGAGGGTGGGCAGCTCTTACCGATCTTCTTCACCAAAAGGCCCAGAATCCCCTGGGGCAATCACCTTAGTGAGCTCAGGCCCAACCCCACCCCGTCCCCCCACCAATCCACCGTGACCCCTAGTCACCATACTCCGCCCTGGTTATGCCCCCATCAGTCAGGGCTCTCTTTCCCAATTTTTGGGTTCAAGAGGCCTGCATGACTGCTGAGGTGCAATACACCCAGGTCCACACCAAGATCCATCCAATTTAGACCTTACCCCTTCTAAACATCAATAAAGACCACTTACCGCCATTCATGTTGGAAAGGGCAAGGCCACAGCTTTTATTAAATTCAACTCTTTAACAACTTAAACATAACATTTAACATTCCACAGTGCCAGTCACAGTAGCACTGTGAGCACTCAGTTCCGACTGGTGGAAAGGGAGATAACTGAGGGGCCTGTCCTTACCATCAGTGCCGGACTGCCGTCTATCTCCCAATTAGCGTGAAGGGCGTACCTCTTACCGCCGTGTTTTGCTGGCAAGGTCACCAAAAACCGCAGCAAGCTGTGACATACCAACCATAGATAGGGCGGGAGGGTGGGCAGCTCTTACCGATCTTCTTCACCAAAAGGCCCAGAATCCCCTGGGGCAATCACCTTAGTGAGCTCAGGCCCAACCCCACCCCGTCCCCCCACCAATCCACCGTGACCCCTAGTCACCATACTCCGCCCTGGTTATGCCCCCATCAGTCAGGGCTCTCTTTCCCAATTTTTGGGTTCAAGAGGCCTGCATGACTGCTGAGGTGCAATACACCCAGGTCCACACCAAGATCCATCCAATTTAGACCTTACCCCTTCTAAACATCAATAAAGACCACTTACCGCCATTCATGTTGGAAAGGGCAAGGCCACAGCTTTTATTAAATTCAACTCTTTAACAACTTAAACATAACATTTAACATTCCACAGTGCCAGTCACAGTAGCACTGTGAGCACTCAGTTCCGACTGGTGGAAAGGGAGATAACTGAGGGGCCTGTCCTTACCATCAGTGCCGGACTGCCGTCTATCTCCCAATTAGCGTGAAGGGCGTACCTCTTACCGCCGTGTTTTGCTGGCAAGGTCACCAAAAACCGCCACCCGCCTGTCAGTAATCTACTGACGGGCGCCCCACCGCAGCCAGCGCCTGTTCCACGCCCCTCTGGAGACCCAGATTAAAAATATCCAGCCCAATCTCATTCAAATGAACTCCATCTCTACGCAGCAGATCGTGATTATCGCCCTCTAGGTCTCTGTGGCGGACCACTATCCCCCCTATCTGACGTACAAACTTAGCCACTTGGGCATTGACCTTCCTACGAAAATGTTCCAGAAGGGGGCCAGGGACATCACGCGCCCATACCGAGCGAGGCACGATTTCTGACCAAACAACAGTCAGGTTATTAAATAAAGCACAACATTGGGCAATGTCACTTTTTACAGCAGATATGATGTCCACAGATCTCATATATCCAACGTCATTCCCACCCGCATGTATGACCAGGATGATGGGACCAGAGACGTGGGCACGAAGTTTCTAACATTCTTGAAGGACCTGAGGCCAACGTAACCCGCGCAACCCAATCCAGCGTATCCTCGCCACATCGTATGAGAATCCCAAGTTCCTGCCATAAGTTCGGATCTTTGCCCGGCGAGCGGCCCAGTATATAAAAGAATCCCCGAGGATCCAAATCTGTGCTGGAAAGGAACCTGGAAATCAACACAACAGATGTGGTCGGACATACAGAGAAAAACGAGATGACTCCCATCTACCTAAACGCTGAAGTTCCGTATCGGTGAAACCCAAACCCGAAGCGGCGGTCGCGGCGCCAATGCGAAAAGAGTGGGTGGAAAACTCCTTTGCAGGAAAGCCCAAAATCTCCAAGCAACGACGAAAAACGCGCAAAAATTGAAAACGGCTGAGAGAAGTTGAATCAGCATGGACAAAAAATGTAGGGGACAGGGGGCGCAAAGGCACGAAAGAGAGGGCCAGAGACACCGGACAAAAGGGGCCGCCGCAATAATGCAAGACTACCCGGCGACCCCTGCCAGAACAATCAGTTTTGGATGAACGCAAGAAAATCGTGACACTGCGGCGCGACAACGACACGTCCTCCCATAGGATGCCCCCCGGGGACAATTTTGATTTTGACACCAATTCACCGATGCGAAAGGCACCAAAGAAAGCCCAAGAAAAGGATACCCGGAAAAGAAGGGTCTCATATTCCGATGAACACACATTCGGAAGAAGAGACAAGATGGCCAAAAGAATCTGAATGGAAACAGGGCGCCTGGTGTCCGGGAGGTGCGTAACCCGCTTCCAACCCCGAACAACCCGCCGGACAGGGAAAGATTTAGTTACATCTTCCCACCCCAAGAGCTGAAACCAAAATGACAGGGCCGACAACGCGGATGAAACCGTCGACCCGGAGACGCCTTTTTCCGCCAGAAAGACTAAATAGGCAAATATGGTTAAACGACGGTCGTCTGGGGAATAAATGTTGAACTCCCCGCCCGACGCCTGGACCCACTCATGACAAACCCGGCAGTACGCCGCCCACGTCCGTGAAGAAAGCGACGACCGAAGGAGCTCTGTCAAACGCCGGAAACGAGGTTCCATAAGTGGGCCGGACAGGGGAGGCCCTCCAAAGAAGCCATCGGAGCCAGTGTTCGAAAACGGCAGAACTGTTGACGAGAAAGAGCATCGGCAATATCATTAGAAGCACCCGGTACATGCCTAGCCCTAACACAGATGTTAAAATGTAAACATTTTAAAACTAAAAACCGTAGCAACGAAACGACCGGAGGAGAACTGGCTGACTGTTTGTTCACCACCTGCACCACACTCATGTTATCCGACCAGAAGACCACCTGGTGACTGCGCAACCTGTCACCCCAGAGCTCAACAGCAACAATAATTGGAAACAGCTCCAGCAGGGTGAGGTTCCGCAACAAATCCATGTGGGCCCATGAGGCCGGCCAGCGTTCAGCAGCCCATTCCCCTTGAAAGAAAGCGCCGAACCCACAGGAGCCTGCCGCATCGGTATATAACTCCAGCTGTGAGTTCAGCACTTCCTCCCGCAACCAGCACGACTGTCCATTGTAAGTCTGCAAGAATGATAGCCATATCCCCAAGTCATCCCTCATAGGCTTGGTGATCCTGACATAGTGGTGAGGGGCAGTTATGCCCTTCGTGGCCCATGATAGTCGCCTACAGAAGGCCCTCCCCATCCGGATGACCCTACAGGCGAAAACCAGATGACCCAACAACGACTGAAGCTGTTTCAGCTGTAATTTCTTTGCCCCTTTAGCCAAGCGGACCAACGAGAGAAGCCTAGACAACTTGTCACTAGGCAACCGAAAAACCATCGCCACCGTGTCTATTTCAATACCTAAAAACGACAGGACTGTGACGGGGCCCTCCGTCTTGTCAGCGGACAGTGGGATGGCGAAAAGCCGGCATATGTCCTGAAAAATAGTGAGCAGCCGCAGACACTGCCCACTGCCCGCTGGACCCACAAAAAGAAAGTCATCAAGATAATGCAAAAGGGACTGAATACCCGCCTCCTGGGTGACCACCCAGTCAAGGAAGCTACTAAATAGCTCAAAGAAATAACACGAGATGGCACAACCCATAGGAAGGCACATGTCGAAAAAATAGCTACCCCGAAAGTAGCAACCCAGGAGGTGGAAACAGTCCGGATGGACTGGGAGGAGGCAAAATGCGGACTCTATGTCCGCTTTCGCCAGAAGGGCAGACTGCCCCGCTGCCCTAACCAGCTGAAGCGCCCTGTCAAAGGACGCATAGTGCACTCTGGATTCCTCCCTGTCAATGCCATCATTCACCGAGGAACCAGAAGGGTAGGAAAGGTGATGAATGAGGCGAAATTTTCCCTCCGCCTTTTTTGGGACCACACCGAGAGGAGATACCCTCAGGTTGTGGAAAGGAGGGAGATCAAATGGGCCTGCCATTCTTCCCAGTTCCAATTCCCTCCAGAGTTTCTCGGCCACGACGGACTCGAATTCTCCCGCCGATTTTAAATTATGAGACATGGTCGGGGTGGCTGACGGGGTAAAAGGGATCCAGAAACCGCGGTCCAAACCGTCCCGCAAAATCAGGGCCTCTCTACGAAGGGGGTACCGGTCTAGCCAGGGAAGCATCTCTATGACGTTCACCGGCGTCCTCCGGCTTAGGAAGGTCAGTCTTGGTGCCGAGTCTAGAAAACGATTGTTTTCCCTTTCGAAAACACTTACTGGCGGGGTGAGCCCCTCTACAACTGGAGCACTCATGCCTGAAACGACAGGCGGAGTACCACTTGCAGTGGCTTTCGTTGAAAAGCCAGCAGATACCCTTCTTTTGAGCGGCCGACGCTCCGGACTGAGGGGCGCCGACCGCGGACTGAAAGGACGAAGGCCTGTGAGGGCACATAAGCAGCAACCACAGGCTACCGTCCTGACAATCAAAACGAAATTCCCGACGTGACGCCATTTTTTGCCTAAATTGAGTGTCATAGTGGAACCAGCACTGGCCCCCATAGACCTTGTATGCACCCCAAATAAGGTCTAAATAGCAAAATAACGAGGTAGCCAACTCCGGGAACCGCTCACTGAGCACTCCCGCATAGGCACAAAACCCCTGCAGCCAGTTCCCGAACGTTCTAGGAAGCTGTTTGGGTTTGTCACCCTGCGCCGATACGTCAACCCGTCGGGATTTGTCGATCGTCTCCCTGTCCGGCGGAACGAGGGTAAGAAAGTCGATGAATTCGCGACGCCATATCTTCTCTTTCGTCTCTTCCGCCAAGTGGGTACCCGTCGGCGACACAGCCCACAACGCACCCCCATAAGCGGAGGTGGGGTTGGGCGATCCCGAGACACCCATACTAGAGAGAACAGATTTTACAACCGACGCTATGCGATCCTCCGGGCCCGATACGGAAGCATCAGCAGCTCTACCCCAAATTAACTCGCAGTCATACTCACTTGGTCGAGGAGGCATCGCGGGTGATGGACGATCGGCCACCGGGCCCGGCAGCGAATCCGATTCCAAGGCAATTTCAGGAGACTGCAAGCGCAGGCGGGCTGCGTAATCTGCTGTGCTGTCCCGACTCAGGGAAAGGTCCAAGGGCGGGGGTCCAACCACGGACCCGGTCGAATCCGACTGACCATGGACAGAGGCTGAGCAACGGCAGGTACACCTGCCAGCTCCTCTTGGTTGACCCAGGGCGGATGCCGCCGCCAGCCCGGGTCTGGAGCCGAGATCCCCCGCCCTGACGGGCGCAGGGGGATGAGAAAGGGCAACCGATGCGGGCATCCCATCAGGACCGCCAGCCCGGACCGGCACGTAGGAACACAGTTGCCCCACCGACGGGGTGGATGTTAAACGCACTCGGCTGGCCTCCGCCCTGTGGGGCGCAGGAGGCCGCCGGTGGGCACGGGGTATCAGAGGGGGAGGGGTTAACCGCACATCGCCCGCCCTGCCGGGCGCAGGGGAGATGTGCCTCGCGCCAACCCCCGCATCCTGGGACGTGGGAGGAAGACACCTGTCCCCTGCCCTGCTGGGCACAGAAGGAACTCCGCAGGATTGATCCTGCACTTGTGCTAACATGCCTGCCCAGGCAGGCGCAGGGGGATAGTGCTGTGGCCCATCATTTCTTTTTCCACACACCACACTGCTGTCTCCAGCGTGCCTAGAAACCAGCTGTGGTGTGTGGAGATTTAAAACTCCCGCCCTGTCAGGCGCAGGGAGCACTCCGGCCACCAGATGGCGCTGGACCGGCTCCAAGTCCCCAGCAGAGCAATCCTCACTGGCTCCGAGGACAGCTGCGGAGGACGCAGCGGCGGCCGGCGGACCGACCCGCCTCCTCCTCCCCTTCATGCCCGAGGATTGCCCAGTGGAGGAATAAGCGGATCGGCCGCTCAGGACCCCCCCGCCCTCCGCGCTGGCGGCAGTACTCAGAGGATGAGTGAGGGGGCTGGGGAGCGCTGCGGCTCCAGCCCGGCCGCCTCCCACATTAGAGGGGGGGGGGGCGGGGTGAACGCTGGAGCGGGGGCTGCGTGACCTGGGACAGCGCGACGAGGCCCGAGTGGATGCCTTAGCCCGCGCAGGGGACCTTCTCCGTGCCTGAGGACAACGGGGGGGGGGGGAGAGGAAGGGTGTTTCCCCGTCGGAACAGGCAGGGGGGAGACAGGTGCAGGAGGGGGGGGAGAAGAGAACGGATGTGGAGGGGAGCAATAGGAGGCCCTAGAGGGGCTGGGGCTGAGGCGGGAAGGCGGCCGAGTTCGCCTTCTAACCCTGGGGGGGGAAACCTGAGGGGGATCAGGTGTGGGAATAGGAGAGGGATCCCCAGGGGTCAGGAGGGAGAAAAGCCACCCTGCCTGACCCTGAAGAGCCATCTCTCGGACCCTGGCCAGAAGAAGCTCGGTGTCCATGGTTGGAGGGACAGGGTGGGGTTCAGCCAGCTCTTACCGATCTTCTTCACCAAAAGGCCCAGAATCCCCTGGGGCAATCACCTTAGTGAGCTCAGGCCCAACCCCACCCCGTCCCCCCACCAATCCACCGTGACCCCTAGTCACCATACTCCGCCCTGGTTATGCCCCCATCAGTCAGGGCTCTCTTTCCCAATTTTTGGGTTCAAGAGGCCTGCATTCTGACTGGAGATAATCAAGGATACTGGGGAGATTGCTGCCAGCCTGAGGGAATTTATAGATTTAGGGACTGCGTCATTAGGAACAATTAGGGATACCCTGAAAGCATACCTGCGGGGGGTGCTGATACAAAAAATAACCCATGTTAAAAGGCAATCATAGGCTAAAGAAGCTAGGGTGAGAGAAGAGGTGGAATGGGCGGAATTACGGTATGTGGAATCACCAACCCCTGATAGTTATGATGAGTGGGTGAAGAAACAAGATGAATATAAAAATTTAGCCTTGGAAAAAGCAGAAAATAAAAAAAATTATTTCAGAGGCAGGCTTTCTTTGGGGAAGGAGAGCAAGTAGGGAGAATTTTGGCCCTAATAACCAAAGCAAATAGCCCTCCAGTTACTATACTAGTAATGCAGGACAAGGAAGGTAAAACTAGAAGGAAGGTAAAACTAGAAGGACCACCCCAGAAACAGTGAATGAGTTTAAGAACTATTATAAAAATGTGTACAGTACCTCACAGGGAAATGTAGAAGGGGAAATGTGGGACTTTTTCCAAAAACTGAAAATACCCTCACTGTCAAAGGAAGATAGGGAGGGATTAGAGGCTCCATTGACACTTGAGGAATTACGAAAAGCAACAGTAGATATGGCAAATCAGAAAGCTCCGGGGCCAGACGGCTTACCGATAGAAATCTACAAAATTATGGGGATATATTATTACCCAAACTTCTACAGGTGTTCAATGGAGCTATAGGGGAAGGGAAATTACCACTTTCCATGACAGAAGCAACTATAATTCTACTAGCAAAAGAAGGGAAAAATCAATTAGAAACAGCCTCATATAGGCCAATATCCCTCTTATGTTCGGATGATAGCCTCCCTGGCGGTTTTCCCGAGTGTGGCTCGGGGTTTCATTTCAGCACCATTAGCGGTAACCCCGAGCCACACTCGGGATTGCATTGCAGGATCCTGGTGTGGCTTTACTTACCTTGTCCCCGGGATCCTGCAATGTCCCCCACTGTGTCCGCGGGCTGTGTCCTCCTCCAAAGCCTCTCCTTGCCAAGCTCCGTTCCCTGCGAGCGTCGTGACGCACGGGGGCGGAGCCTGGCGGCAAATTCAAAAAAATGTAAAAATCATAACACATACAGTACTGTAATCTTACAGATTACAGTACTGTATGAAATGCTTACACATCCCTTTTGTCCCCAGTGCTTTGGCCCATGCCCTGCATGCAGTTTTATATTGCATATACTGTTCTTTCTGCCTGGAAACTGGAGATTGTCCATAGCAACCAAAAAGTGTCCCTTTATGTCAAAAATGGCTTTAGACTAGCTAGAAAACAGCGATAGTAAATTAGAACACTTGCAGAATTGAGCGATAGTGAATCGTGTGGAAATTTATTTTATTACTATTTATTTTTTTTAATTATTTTTTTTTTTTATTATATTATAATTTATGTTTTTGTGTTTCAAACTTTATCACACCCGGGATATCTACTAGACTCTTGTTTGGACAGATTAAGTGTGTTATTGTTAAGAATTACAGACCTACAATATAAAACGCCAAATTTCCATGCAAAATAATTGTACCGCTTTCAGCACCTAAAATCCGAAATAATCATACCGCCAGGGAGGTTAAAATCCCCGCAAAAGTATTAGCAGCAAGATTGAACAAAATAATTGGTAAGGTAATACACCCGGGCCAAACCGGTTTTATACCGGTTAGATCTGCAAGCCTAAATATAAGGTGAGTCTACTTAAATATGCAGATCCCAGTGTGCATGCGCGGGGCTCGCAAAATGGCCGCTATCGCCTAGAGCTCCGCTCCCTCACAAAAAAACGGCGCCCGCAGCACTGTCCACGGCGCACCGACAGACCCCAAAACAGCGGGAGGCACTATCCACAGTCCCGGCTACACCCCCATATGACCGGGGCTCCGGTAAAACGGAATCTGTGGCCACAATTGGAGAAAGGAGGAATGGCTGGGACATCCAAGATGGCCGCCGCATCACAGGCACAGCCACAGACACAGGATCTCTGCTCCACAGGCCAGGCTGACTACAGGTCAGAGCAACCCCACATCCCCCTTCACTTCACACCAGTAAGGCAAACGGGATTCCTACTTGCTCTCACCCCTTCCCCAGCTTCCACAGAAACCCTCATAGAACGCTCTCTAAATGACTATTCCCTGTCCCCCATGGGATCTAACACAGGACACAAGGGCTATCCTCTTCATGACACCCCAGCTAGAGACCCTCTTACACAGGTTCTCTGAACTACTGGACAAAGGCCTGGCACAAATGGCTAAAATCACAGGGGATCTAAAGGCTGACTTTATCAATTTAGGAGCCCGGATCAACACGATCGAACACAAAATGGAGGAAACTATAGCTATCACAAACCAAAATTCTCAGTGCATCTGCACTGTGCAGGATCAACGCGATCTAGCCATGGCTCGTATTGACGAACTTGAGAATAGGTCAAGACAATACAATATCAGAATCCGTGGCCTACCGGAAATGATTCAAAATGTTCCAGAAGCAGTGTAAGACCTGATTAAACAACTAATTCCCAACATCCCCTCTCACCGCCTTGAGCTGGACAGGGCCCACAGAGCCCTGGGGCCCCCCAGAAAAGATGATTCCCCAATAGATGTTATTGCCAAGCCCCATCATTACACAGTAAAAGAGGAAGTGATGAGACAGGTCAGGTCCACTCACACAGTGATGTGTATGGGTCACCAGGTGCAGATCTTTGTGGATCTCTCACCCTCCACGATCCAGAGGAGGAGATCATTGAAACCCCTGCTTCACGCTCTCACCCAAAGAGACATAAAGTACAGGTGGGCCTTCCCGTTCGCGGTTAAGTTCTCCGTTAAGGGGAAACACTACGCTTTCTCCTCCTTCCCAGAAGGAGAGAAACTTCTCTTGCACCTGAAAATCATCACCCAGGAAGCCGAAATGGACACAACCAATGCCGGTGTTAACTCCAACAAACGACCAACCCCCACCAGCCCTCAATCTCCCTTGTGGTCCACAGGAAAAGCAAAGAAGGCCAAAGACAACAACCTAACTTGAAGCCAGTGATAATTTGGACTGCATCTCCTACATCCCGGTTGTGAAGCAGGGACCAGAGTAATAATTCCCACGAATGTGGGGGGTCCCTCCTGCCTATAACCTTAGGCACGCTAGCCAACCGGGCACCGTTTTCTGAGTTTTCAGATTTTTTCTTGTTTTCTGTTATTTTTGTAGATGAATTTGCTCATCGAAGTGAGAGGTGGTCACAAGGCAGTTGTACCTCTCCGGACTGATAGTTACTCTATCCCCACACTTCCCTATGGGGCAATTTAACCACTCTGTATGGGGCAACCTGACCGGTCCCCCCAATGGACGCTCTGCTGTAATAGAGAGGGGATTTGGGAGTTAGGGGGATAATGCACTTGGGAAGGTGGAGGGCCTTGTGCCAGTCAAGCTGTTAGAATATCGTGGTATACTTTAGTAAGGGTCTTATTTCCCCTAGAGGAACATGTTTTTTGAAGGGCGTTCGGTTTTGTGACGGAACACCTGCGCACCTACCTAACCGTTAGACACCCATTGGTCTCTAGAGGCTAGGTTGTCTGAGCCTAGATGGGCCAGACATTGTCTAATTTCTTTTCCGAAGGACACGGTGGGTTTCTCCTTCCCTGTGTCTTTTCTTTCTTTTCTAGGAGACCTTTTCTTTCCTATCCTGTTCTCCCTTCCCTCCTCCCTGCTCACAACAATGTGCCTAACTGCATCTTGTGTTTCAGATATCGCACATACCCCCAAGGAAGTACCTGCTCAATCCCCAATGAGATGGAGCAATGATCATCACGCTGCCGTCCATGTTTCAATGCGTCTACGGGTAAGTGAGGGTTGTTTACGCTGCATTTCACCCCAACTGCTCCATGGCTGACGGCCCCATAGCTGAACTCCACATAGCATCCCACAATGTCCAGG
Source organism: Lithobates septentrionalis (assembly GCA_037952835.1). Taxonomy (NCBI): domain Eukaryota; kingdom Metazoa; phylum Chordata; class Amphibia; order Anura; family Ranidae; genus Lithobates; species Lithobates septentrionalis. The sequence goes on along the minus strand of JBBDGP010000525.1, from coordinate 1,208,980 downwards.
GACTCAACTCCCCGATTAAGAGGAGGAAGGTTCTTGACTATTACAAGCATCTCAATCTAGACATTATCATGCTGCAAGAAACACATTTCCCCTCCCGGTATAGCCCTAAGTTTCTTCACCCACGCTTCCCACAGTTCTTCTTAGCGAGCGCTGACAATAAAACCAAGGAGGTTGCAATCTTAATATCCAAAAACTACAAATTTGTAAAAATCTCAGAGCATGCTGATCCAGGGGGCAGGTTCCTCCTGGTCAAGGGCATGGTGGGAGACCACCTGTACTCCCTGGTCTCCTACTATGCTCCAAATAGAGGACAAGCTAAATTTTTTGACTCCCTAACGCGCATCCTCACTCAGAAACTAGAAGGGACGGTCATCTTTGGCGGAGATTCAAACGTAGCGTTCGATCAAGGGTTAGACAAGTCTAAAACTCTGCGGTCTCAACTAACATGCCCCACCAAAGAAAGCCTCAGAATTGCAAAGATGATTCATGCCCACGGTTTAGCTAACACTTGGAGGGAACTCAATCCCACCAAGAGGGACTTCACCCACTATTAATCCCCTCATAACACTTATGCGAGGATCGACCACATACTGACCCCATCCTCCCTACTCCCATTAATACACAGAGCCCAAATCAGGGAGTCGGCCCTTTCGGACCACTCCATTGTCACCATAATAATCAAAACAGGCGCCTTGGGTGGATCTAGGGGACATTGGAGACTTAATGAGTCGCTGCTATCTGATCCCATCAGAGTTACAGAATTTGAAAAAGCCCTACAAGAGTACTTTGCACTCAATAAAACAGAGGAAACCTCCCCAGAAATGCTCTGGGCTGCGCATAAAGCTTTCACACGGGGTAAGCTCATTCAGATCTCCACACAGGTCAAACGAGAACGGAGGGCCGACATAATTCGGTTAGAAAGGGAATATACCAAACTTAAGGCTTTACACAAAAAAGATCCATCCAAGACCCCCACCACTCTCACTGACAAAGCCAGATTAGATCTCATTCTAGCACTCACAGCCAGGGCCGAAAAGGCCATTCGCTGGATCGGACATAAATTTTACGCACAGGCAGACAAAATAGGTCCCCTATTAGCGACAAAACTATCTCCTCCCATCAAGATCCATGCATTGCCCAAGATCAGGATAAATGGTCAACCCCCCACGACTAACCCTTCCAAGATACTGGAAGCTTTTCAAGGTTTTTACTCTAAATTATATAGCCGACCAGCTACATCCACCACTGAACTAATCCCTAAGTTCCTGGGGGGTCTTCCCCTCCCCTCCCTAAAAGACTCTCACAAGCAAAGGATGGAAACACCCATCTCGGAAGAGGAGGTTTTGGGGGTCATCAAGGATCTTAGAAAGGGGTCTGCACCGGGACCTGATGGTCTATCCATACCCTATTATAAGTCCTTTGCGAACATTCTAGCACCTCACCTGACCTCCTTTTTTAACTCCAAGACCAATGGAGACCCCCTAGACACTCACCTTAATACGGCCTTAATCACAGTCATACCCAAGCCTGACAAAAATCACGAAGACGTTAGTAACTAAAGGCCGATCTCCCTCATAAACAATGACTGAAAAGTATTTACCAAAATAATGGCTAACAGGTTATCATCCTTCATTAGTCAGTACATACATAAGGATCAGGTGGGATTCATACCCGGAAGACAGGGCCCTGACCAAATACGGCGGGTAATAGATATTACCTCGATCCTACAAACTAACTGGGAAGGGGGACCGAACCAATCAGGATCTCTTCTATCCTTAGACCTGCAGAAGGCCTTTGACATGGTTTCCTGGCCCTACATCTTCTCCCTATTGGAGAAGTGGGGCTTCGGCGATCGCTTCCTTGGCCTTCTGCATGCTCTCTACTCCCAACCGAAGGCCCAGATACGCCTCCAAGGGCATTACTCCAAACCAATAGACATTATGAGAGGCACCAGGCAAGGGTGCCCTTTATCTCCTCTTATATTCACTATAGCCATAGAAACCCTGGCGATCGCTGTTCGACATAACCCTGACATCAAAGGGGTGACCTGTGGGGACCAGACGCACAAATGCGGGCTATTCGCCGATGACATTCTCCTTTTCCTGACTTCCCCCCTCACTACACTCCCCAATCTATACCTAGTGTTAGAAAAATTTGCTAAAATCTCTGGACTTGAAGTTATTTCGCTAAATCCCAAGCTCCTAATGTTTCCTTACCTCTCCATACAGTATCCTCACTAAAACAGTCCTTCAAATTCAAATGGAGCGACACCTCCATTCGCTACCTAGGTATCACATTGACGGCCAAAACAGTAACTCTTTACGCACAAAATTACCCCTCACTCGTCAGGAAACTGGGGGCAGACCTTAATCTCTGGTCAAAACACGAGCTATCCTGGCTGGGCCGGATCAAATCCATCAAAATGACCTTACTCCCCAGACTCCTCTACTTCTTTCGCTCCCTTCCTATACCAATCAGGAAAGATCACATACGATCTTTACAGAGTAAAATACTTAAATATATCTGGGGTAAAAAGGGATATCTCATTCCTCAGAGCACCCTATTTATACACAGACGCAAGGGAGGGCTAGGTCTCCCAAATTTACATAAATATAACTTAGCAGCTAGACTAGCCCAATTGTCCACAATTTATTCCCGATATGAAAAACCCGACTGGGTAACTATAGAACGTCAGGCTATCCCCAACCACACGTTAGATCATATACTTTGGTGCCCGACTAAATCTAGGCCACCCATCCTTTCACCTACTTTATCCCACTCCTGCGCCCTATGGGATTGCCTCCGGCTCTCCCCAGCTCTGGTCTCCATGGGACGCCCTCTAGCACACCTCTTTCACAACCCCGATTTTGCACCCGGACTAGACATCTCAGCATTCAAATGGTTGAAGGGCTATACCGGATAGGGCACTTCTTCACCTCCAACGGACCAATCATTCTCAGATTCTGTATCAAAAACCTGGAACTCCCTGAATCGGAACGATTCCGCTTTTACCAAATCACCCATTTCCTACACACTATTTGGAAGGAGAAACCTCTCCCCCCCCCCAAATTCACAGCATACGAACTGTAGTGCAGACAAGCCATGGAGCAGAGGGGGGGTATCTCGGTGATATATTCAGCCCTCACTTGCCCTACTGACAAAACCCCATACATGAAGGCTTGGAAGGCTGACTTCCAATGCTGCAGGGACATGGAGACTTGGCAAGCGGCACTAACCAGATCCTTTAAAGGGATCCAGAACATCTCCCTCATGGAGGCAAGCTTTAAACTGATAACCAGATGGTACCTGACCCCTGCCAGGCTAGCAGTAATTTACCCCTCAGAAAACCCATTATGCTTCAGAGGATGCCACCACCTGGGCACAATAGCCCATATATGGTGGGAATGCCCCAAAATCCGCACTTTTTGGAGAAAAGTCTTCTCTATGATTTACAAGGTGACAGCTTGCCAGGTCCCCAGGTCCCCAGAGGTGGCAATTCTCAATGCATGCATCTCAGACCTATCTAAGGCATCCCAATAGCTGATCAATTTTATACTACTGGGTCCAAAAATCACAATTGCCAAAGCCTGGAAACAGCCGAAACCTTCATTACATACAGTCAAAAGGAAGATTTCATGGATCATGGCCCAAAAAAAACTTTCCAGCATTCTGACGGACACCTCCACGAAATTCCAAAAAATCTGGGAGCCTTGGGCCCAATATATGGGAACTTCCCTCATAGCGGGTGTTCAGGTATGAAACAACTCCTAAACCATCCTTAGACAAGTTTCTCTAACAGCTCTGCTAGAGGCACACAGATTAACTCCCCCTCCCTCCTCATCAATCCTGAGGACTCCCTTTCCCACCCTTCCCCTTCTCACTCTCTTTCCCTTTCTTTCTTCTCTTCTCTCTGTCTTCTACCTCACATCAGATTGCTAAATGGTTATAAATCAGTATGAAGCTACCATATGGTAGTCTCCCTTGCTCAGGGGGAATCACAATCACCTTAATAATCCTGTTGGCTCAGCCCACGTGGGCAGAGGAGAAGAGGGGGAATTTCCCCGTCCGGCACAGTCAGATCCCGTCAGGGGTGCCGGGGGTGGGGAAAGGACCCCTGATGTTCTGGGGGCACAGCCTGGAGATTGATATTTTGGTATTTGGGACTTGCTAGTTAACAGGTTGGCCTCCCCAATCGCCAATATGGTTGAAACAATTATTGTAATATATTTTCGACTGTAACCTTTATGTTTCGTGTTTTGGGAGGCATTCCCTCCTGAGCCTTTCGATATGATGTTGCATAATATGTATGTACTAATTGAAAATAAAAACATATTGAAAGTAAATATGCAGATCCCAGTGGAAAACGGAGGGAATAGAGCCATTCTACCATTAGACGCAATTAAAGCTTTTGATAGCCTAGAATGGCACTATTTGTGGAAGGTACTTGCGGAATTTCAGTTTGGTCCCCAATTTGTTCGCTGGATAAAATTACTTTATGAGGGCCCTAAGGCCAATGTAAGAATAAATGGGGAGTGCTCTGAGTGGTTTCAATTGGAGAGGGGGACGAGACAGGGGTGCCCTTTGTCCCCCTTGCTCTTCGCCCTCGCAATGGAGCCCTTGGCCATTGCCCTAAGAGCATCCCAAGAGATTCAGGGATTTAAAAGGAAAATAGGAGAGGAAAGAGTTGCTATGTATGCTGATGATGTTTTGCTGTTCCTTGGGGATGCACAATCTTCTTTGGAGGCGGCCATGAGATTGGTACAAGACTTTGGACATTTTTCTGGGCTGAAAATTGGTTGGGAGAAGTCTGTACTTCTGCCCGTAGATCCCCTTACGGAGCCACTCCCACAACAGGTAACCCAAATAAAGGTAGCTAACCAAATGAGATATCTGGGTATTAATATGACCAAGGATCCAGGGCAGTTCATAGCAGGAAATGTAGTCCCACTTATGGTAAAACTCAGACAGAAGAGGAGGGTGTGGGGCCAACTACCTGTCTCGGTGGCTGGTCGGACCAACTTAATTAAGATGGTGTTGATGCCACAAATATTATATGTAGTACATAATTCACCAGTATGGATCCCAAAACATTGGTTCAAAAAATTAGATGGAGTATTCAGGAATTAATCTGGAAGAACGGACCAGCAAGAATCCGCTTGCAGGCACTACAGTGACTGAGAGAGATGAGGGGCCTGGCTCTGCTGAACCCGAGGTTTTATTTTCTGGTGGCACAATTACAGTATATGAGGGGAAGTAATATACCTGCAGAAAAAGAGGAAGGTAATAAGCTATTATTGAATGATACTACCCATAGCACAGTAGTAGAAGCGGTGGAAGTGGACTCCTTTGGATCTAGATGCCCAACAACCCAATTAATGGTGAGAACTTGGGAAACCGTCAGGACTATGTTGGGTCATGGTGGTTTTTCTGAGTTCTCTCCCATTTGGGACAACAAAAACTTAAAAGAACTTAAGGTAATGGCGAAAGTAGAGGAATGGGATCGGAAGGGTATCCACTACCTAGCACAGTTGTATAGGGCAGGAAGATTGAAATCATTTCAGGAAATTAGTGAAGGATACGAAATTTCAAACCGATTATTTTACAGATACCTACAAGTCAGACACACCCTGGACACACAATTTAGAGGGAAGGTACCAGAGCTGGGTGAAATGCACTCTCTTAAGAAACTGGTTAATGCCAAAATATATAAAGGATTAATATCTGAAATGTACAAGAATATAAGGGGAGCAGTACAGGAAGGAGAGGTGGAACATGGTAACAGGGTTAAGTGGAAGAGGGATGTGGGGCCAATAACGGAGGAACAATGGAGACGGGTCCTGGCTTTGGGACCTAAGGTCTCGCTTTCGCCCTCACAGATTGTATCCCACTTATACCTGATACACAGATCCTATTATACACCCGCAAGGTTGTTTTTGTTTGGAAGGAGACCGAATGCAGAATGCCAAAGGTGTGGAGACAGGAGGGGTGATTTGGTACATATGATCTGGCGATGTCCCAAGCTGTATAGGTACCTAAGGGGAATAATAGGAAAAATAAATGCTGTGTTTGGGGCATCATTGGGTACAGAGGCCAAGATATGTCTGCTGGGCTTAATAGAAGAAGAAGGAGTACTGGGATCTACACAAATTGCAGTTACCAGATGCTTGTTCCAAGGAAGGAAGTTAATTGCACGTAAGTGGCAGGATAAGAACCCCCCAACAGTAATAGAATGGGTGAAAGTGGTAAATAATATGATTGAGAAGGAGAAATATACATATAAAAAGAGAAGGAACTATAATAGGGCGTACACACGCCAAAAACAAAAATCCTAGGATTTTTTCCGACGGATGTTGGCTCAAACTTGTTTTGCCTACACACGGTCGCACAAAGTTGTCGGAATTTCCGATCGCCAACCATGCGGTCATGTACACCACGTACGACGAGACTAGAAAAGGCCGGTTCAGAACCAAGCGTGGCACCCTTTGGGCTCCTTTTGCTAATCTCGTGTTAGTAAAAGTTTGGTGAGAGACGATTCGCGCTTTTTCAGACTCGTGGCTTTCAGATCATTTTCTGCCGTTCAGTTTGTGCTTGTGGGTTTGTATCTGCTCTTCAGTGCCTGCAGCAAGTTCCGCGTGACTTTAGGTAGTCATTGTATTCTTGTTCGTTCGTTACTATTTTTCAGGTCGCTCTTCACAGGCCTTGCTGTTCTTCAGTGCGTTCTGTTACTTCGTTCTGAGCAGCCGACCGTTTTCTAGCCATGTTTCGTATGCGTACTCCTCGTAGAGTTCGTGCTGTGCGGGGGCTTGGTGTTGGGGTCCTGACCTTGACACAAGTCCAGTCCATGAACAGGGTGGGGAGGAGTTCATGGACCAAGAATTGGTTGCTCCAGCGTGACCAGTTCTCTCATATGCCTTTGCTCCGTGAGATCCGCGAGAATAATCCTGATGATTTCAGGAACTTTCTCAGGATGACGGACCCCGTGTTTCACCGTCTGTTGGCTTCGCTGACCCCCTATATCAGCAGGCAGGATACCTGCATGAGGCAAGCCATCACTCCGGAGCAGAGGTTGGTCGCTACCTTGCGGTATTTGGCCACAGGGAGAAGCCTGCAGGACCTCAAGTTCTCGACAGGCATCTCCCCCCAGGCTCTTCTTTGTGGACATTTACTGCCTGTGTTTGTTTGAGCTGACCCTGACAGAAATGTGTGGAGTCCAGAAAATGTCGTGATTGGGTAACCTTACAAAGCACTGTTGGCTGTTATTTACTAAATGCAAAGACACTTTTCACTACAAGTGTACTTGCAACTGCACTGAAACTGCACTTGTAGTGCAAAGTGGATTTGCCCTTAGGAAATTACCCCCATTTTCTCATAAAACAACAATTACATCACCCCAAAAGTGTTGTAGCGTTGAGACAATAATCCACACATTCTTGATGAACAATCTTTTTAATACCTGCACAATCACATGTGCATTTACCAAAGGTTTTTCTGACAAACCGACATGTTTGTTGTATACCAATTTTTGTGGTGGCATTATCCAAAATCAAAATGTCCATTTTATAGAAAACAGGCCTGTGTAAAACCAACAAGAAAGACACAAATCTTGATCTTACAAAGTTCACATTTGGTAGAACTTGAAGGCAATATCAGACATGAGTATTTAGGAACTGAGTTTGATATAGCGTTCAGATGGGGGGAAATCACCCCAGGAAAAGCCAATTTTGGAAGATGCAAATTTCACAATGTCAACATGTGCTAGTTGCCATCACGGGGGATCAAGGGATGTGTTTTGGGGGAGCAAGCCCTTCCTCACCGCTACTTTATTATTGAGGAAGGGGTTGCACCCCCAAAACGCGTCCATTGATCTCCCGTGATGGCAGATAGCACATGTTGGCACACTGTGTGCATCCTCCAAATTTGGCTTTGGGAAAAATCACAAAAACATTTCGCACATTGTAGCACACAAAAGAAGAAAGTGATTTGGAGGGGTTTTAAACTCGCCCCAAAACATCAATGATGTTTTTATATTTTGGAATAACATCATTGATGCTTTGCTTGATGATTTCCAATTGTAAATTACACCCCATGATCTCCCCGATCAGGATCTGGGCACTTTCAGATGTGAAAGGATCTGGATCCACAAACTCACGATCACCTAAAAAGAGAGGAAACCCAAAATAAATTAGGTTTCAAAAAAATGCCGCCATCCATCTCTTTCCTGAGCCTGTGGTTGCAGACACTCACCTGTTGTGGTGACTAGTTCCACCACATCTTCTTCCTCCTCCTGCTCAGATTGTGTTGGGGATATTTCCCCTTCTTCCAGAGGTGGGGGGTCTCTGGTCTCCTCAGATGAGGGGTGTCCTCCGAGTCTTTTCTCCCCTATGTAAAACAAAAATGGTATAATTAGCACACAGATATTTGATGGCAGAACTATAAATATGAAACATTGCTTGGAAGTGGGGTACAATTATCTATTTTAGCAGAGTTCCAAGATGTAATTTTAATAGTGTCCTTTGTCAAGCTTCAATACTTTACCTGTTTAGTACAAGCTTCACAGATGTAGCCCCCCCCTATAGTATACACTGGAGCACCTGTGTGCCCCCCCTAATAAAAATGGTGTTCTTGTGTCCCACACTAGTGCTCCAGTGTCCAGATGTGAAAACAGCTGCTGAGTGTCCTCTCCATACACAGAATCTAGTTTGCATTTCATTCTAGTAACAAAGCCATCTACACAACCCAATTCTTTGAAGACAAGTATAGGGCCTCAAAATGGTGGCCAAATGCATATGGCCTAAACAATGGTATTTTATAGTCCGAAATAAAAATGTGTGATCCGAACGAATAATGTGCCCATGAACATGAAAGTTGCCATTTTAAACTGTACAACAGTTCCTAAAAGAACATGGAGCAGCACGAACGTAAGAAACATAAAGAATAGGAACACAGCACAACTACTTACTTTTTTGCAGCACTCTCCGGATCTTTCTGTACTGCTCATGTTCTCGTAATTTCAGGTCCGACCACCGCTTCCTGAGCTGATCTTTCGATCGTCGTACCCCGAAATTCCGGTGCAGACTCCTGACCACTTTCGCCATGATCTTGGCCTTTCGGACATTGGGGTTGGAGTAAGGCCCATACTTTCCATCATAGTCGGACTTCTTCAGGATGTCCACCATCTCCAACATCTCCCCAAAGGACATATTTGAGTCCTTAAATCTCCTTCTGGATCGGGACGTTTCAGGCTCCGGCCTTTCCTCCTCCTACTCCTCGTTGCTACAATTAGCACGATCCTGCTGTCTATCCGCCATGTGCTCTTCCCCCACTGCGCCGAACGAAAAGGGGCGGGGAATAGACTAGAAAGAACGTCAGGGGCGGGCGGAGTTATACGCATGCGCAGTGTGTATAAAGCGTAACACGCGCGCGTCTTACGTACGATCTGTGAGCGGAGGAAGGAGCATCGGAGACGCCAATCGTGCTAACGAAGGTAGGATCTAAACTTGGGCCTATACTGCTTTGAAATGGAAGCCTATATTGTAACAAGATTAGGGGAGTTTTGCCTGACATTAGCGTTTGTGTTGTGTCTTGCAGAGAAAATGGATGGGTTCAACGACTACAATTTCCTGCCCCTGTTTATTGACAAGTACAGAGAGCTGCCCTGTCTGTGGCAGGTCAGACACCCCCACTATAATCACAAACAGAAGAGGCAGGCAGCGCTGGAGAAACTGCTGGAGTTGGTGAAGCCGGTGGTCCCCACAGCAACCATCACTTATTTAAAAGCTAAAATTGGTGGCCTGAGGAGCACATATCTTAGGGAGCGCAAGAAGGTCACAGATTCCCAGAGGTCCGGAGCTGCAGCAGATGACGTTTATGTCCCCAGGCTGTGGTACTACGAGAGACTGCGATTTCTGTCAGACCACACTGAAGTCAGGGAATCCCTCTCTACTCTTCCTTCCACGCTTCCTTCCACCCCAGCTGAGGCTTCCGATGTCCAACCTGGGCCTTCCAGCCAGGAAGAAGTGGAGGAGCCCAGCTGGAGTCAGGTATAGCATTCTTCTACAGATTTCTGGTCAATAAAAAAATTATGTTTACTAGATGTTATTATTGATCACTAATTGCTGATTAAAAAAAGTGTTTTACATATCAATAAACAGTAGTGGGCGCCCAAAATTGGGACAAGAATGCAAAATGCTGAGCTCAGAAGGATAGTCTGTTATATTTGTTAACATTCAATTTGCAGCAGTCAGGAGGTGAAAATTGTGTGTGATTGATTGAAAAAATACTAAAACTATGTCCCTTTTTCATACACAGGAAGACCTCAGCCAGGAGGAGGTTGTGGAATGTGGCAGTCAGGAGGAGGCGGGGATTAGTGGCAGCCAGGAGGAGGTGGGGCTAAGTGTCAGCCAAGAGAAGCCTGGGACAAGTCGCAGCCTGACTGAGTCTCAGGTCCCTCCCCTCCGCCTTCCATACAAAAGGGCCAGGAAGGCCACTCCCAGTCCTGTGCAGGATTTAGCATACAGGCTGATCCAGGAGGCTTCTGCGTCCCTCCGAGCCTTCCCCAGTCCTGCAGAGGCCTTTGCCTGCATGGCTGCCACAAAATTGCAGGGCATGCAGGAGGGCCAACGCAGGCTCTCTGAGAACCTGATTTATAAAGTCCTACGTAAGGGGGAGAGTGGGGAACTAACACCCAAGACGGATGTCATTGAGATGGACGATCCTCCTCCTTCTCCTGCTGCCACAACTCCACCACCACAGCCAAAGCCTGGAAGGAAGCGTGGAAGGAAGACCAAAGAGTGATTGCCCTGGGTTCAGTCTGGTCTGACAGAATCTGCAGTCTCTCGTATGACCACAGCCTGGGGACATAGATGTCATCTGCTGCTTTCCGGATCTCTGGGACTTCTGGACCACACTGCACTCCCTTAGATATGGACTCCTCAGGCCACCAATTTTGCTTTTAAATAATTGATGTCTGCCCTGGGGGTCCACGGTTTCGCCAATTTCTGCAGTTTCTCCAGCGTTGCATCCCTCTTTGTTTTTTTATAGTTGTGACCCCTTAATAAAATTTTTTTAGGTAAATTCTACTCTCCTGTGTGTGTTTTCATCCAAAAAAGACAGTTTGTTGGTGAGTATTCAGGTACATTTCTAAAGTACAATGTGAAATTAACAAGGGACAACAACACCAAAAAATCTCCTACAGATTAAATAGAACAACACATTAATGGTGTTGTGGGAACTTGTCACCAAAAACACACAAACATTTTCGGGAGTACAAATCAAAATCACCAAAAAAAAAAAAAAAAAGAGAAACACAAAAAAAGATTCTACATTAAAGCCAAAAATAAAATAAAATATACAAAAATATGTTGTCAGATGTGAGAAATCAAAATATATTGAGGGAATCCCGATAAATAGTAACGAAATAAGTTTGTGAGAAGTGTGTGTGAATATGAGCAGCAAAACTACTATATTCTTGTCACATTATAAAGAAGAAGAGAGTGCTCTGTATTAAACCATTTTGAACATTGCAGCGTGACGAAAGTGCTGTATCCATTGCGAACGCTAAGTTTACCAGAACGAGCTGTCCCGTGTCGGAATTTCTTCTGAGCATGCGTGGCACTTTGTGCGTCGGAACAGGCCACACACGGTCGGAATTGACGTGATCGGATTTTGTTGTCGGAAAATTTTATCTCCTGCTGTCCAACTTTGTGTGTCGGAAAATCCGAGGGAAAATGTCCGATGGAGCCCACACACGGTCGGAATTTCCGACAACGCGCTCCGATCGGACATTGTCCATCGGAAAATCCGACCGTGTGTACGGGGCATAAGAAGTTTGTTAAAATATTGAAGCAATGGATAGAGCTGGAATAACCTGGAATATGCTGTTGTGAATGAGTCTGAAAGGAAGTTTGGTTGAGAATGGAAGTTATTTGTAAGGATGAATGGGGAAAGGGGAAGGGAAGGGGGTGAGACGGGATGAAAAAGGAGAAAATATGGTTTGTTTCCGGGACCCTTGCTGTTTTTGTCTCCTGCCCTTGCTTTTTGCTGTGGGAATTGTATAATTGACTAAATAATGTGATTTTAAGATTGGTAAACAAATGTATTTTCTTAATAAAAAGTATTTGAATAAAAAATTGCTCTTAATTGCTCTATCGATCGCGATACCTCACATGTGTGGTTTGAACACCGTTTTCATATGCGGGCGCTACTCATGTATGTGTTCGCTTCTGCACGCGAGCTCGACAGGACGGGGCGCGTTTAAAATGTTTTATTTTTTTCTGTTTTATTTTACCTTTTATTTTTTATTTTTACACTGCTCTTTTAAAAAAAAAATGTGTCACTTTTATATCTATTACAAGGAATGTAAACATCCCTTGTAATAGATAAAAAGCATGACAGGACCTCTTAAATATGACATCTGGGGTCAAAAAGACCTTAGAGTTTATATATACACTAAAATGCAATAAAAAAAGAAAGGTCATTTGAAAAAAAATAAAAAATAAAATATCCCTTAAAGAGCTATGGGCGGATGTGACGTTTTGATGTCGCTTCCACCCTGCAATGTTATAGAGACGGGTGGGGGCCATCTTCCCCTCATTCGTCCCCATGCCTGACAGGACACAGGACCCGATCGCCTCTGCCGCTACCAGTGACGTAAAATGATGGCAGGCAGTGCATAAGTGGTTAATCAATAAGCAGTCCACACAATACGGACGGATTGGTTCCTCTCATTGTTTTCAAGGACTTTTTTTGATGTGTTTAAACCATTGGTCTAGCTAGATTCAAAATTGTTTCAGCAATTCCTTGGGCATCAGTGCTTTCAACTAAGTGCCTCATCCCTGCATACGATTGGCTGCTGGTATGATAGTGGGTAACGCATGCCCAGGTCTTTTTCTTTGTTTTTAACACTATTGACAACGTTATCTTTAATGGTTTTTACTGTGGTGCGGTGAATGTTGCCATTTTGGTGAAAATTGTATTAATAAATATTTTCTATTTTTGTGCCTGTTGCTGAACTCCGGGATCCCCCACCCCTCAATAGGGGTGAGTCAGTGAATTTTCACTTCACTTCTAATGTAATCAAGTGTTGATTTTCCCTGTTTTAACCCATTCATTGCTTAAACTAGGTAGCCCGCTTTGTTCCAAATACTTTTGGATAATTTGTTCTCTGGAGCCTTCAGCAACTGCTGGTTTGTGAGATGGGGGCAATTTGTAAAGTTCAGAGTAAAAACTTTGGAATTTTGAAGTAATTTGTTCTGTTGTATACACTGTGTCCTTGTTCAGGGATTTAATCTGCGTAATGTGTGTTGACCTGACATCTCTTAGAGCCCTTTCACACTGGGGTGGTGCGGGCGCCGGCGGTAAAACAGCGCTTTTTTCAGCAGCGGTATTCGGCCGCTAGCGAGGTGGTTTTACCCCCCTGCTAGCGGCCGAAATAGGGTTAAAACCACCGCAAAGCGCTGCTGCAGCAGTGCTATGCCGGCGGTATAGCCATGCTGCCCCATTCATTTCAATGGGCAGGAGCAGTGGAGAAGTGGTATACACACCGCTCCTTCACCGCTCCAAAGATGCTGCTAGCAGGACTTTTTTTAGCATCCTGCCAGTGCCCCGCTCCAGTGTGAAAGCCCTCGGGCTTTCACACTGGAGTGTGAGGAGCAGCTCTTTTAGGGCGCTTTGCAGGCGCTACTTTTAGTGCTGTAGCGCCTGAAAAGCGCCCCAGTGCGAAAGGGGTCTCAGGGCTTTAGCTAAGTACTTGGCACTTTTATTCCCATGCTCATAGAAAAATCCTTTCTTGAAGAATAAGATGCATTTTAGCTTGAAGATCTAACATGGACTTTAACTCCTTTCGTACCTCTAAAATCACAAGCAGATTTTACTGCTATCGATTGTTTATGCTGGGCTTCTAATTTGGAGATTTTAGATAGCAGGGTCTTTAACGCCTTATATCACTGTTTTTTACACTTTGAAGCTAAACTGATAAGCTCACCAAGTAATACACACTTATGAGCCTCCCATAGGGACAGAGGGGATATCTCATCAGTCGAATTTTATCTGAAATACGTGCCTATGAATTCCGAGATGTGTGTCACTGTTGTGGGATCTGTCAGCAGTGTAGGGTTAAGCCTCCATGTACATGGCTTGGTGGGTGTATCAGTTATTTGCAACAAAGTTAAGATTGGTGCGTGATCAGAGAACATTTGAGTCCCTATAGGAGAGTCCAGTAGGGATGGCAGATCACTTTGGGAATTTAAAATATAATCTATGCACGAATACTTATTATGAACCGCTGAGTAACAGGTGTAATCTCTCCCCTGTGGATTTGTCATGCACCATGAATCAACCAAATTTAAGGAATTCAATAAAGTTTTAATTATTTTCAGAATGCGGAAGGTGACAAGACAACCAATTTTCAATTTGTAACAGAGAAGAGTGTTTCACCATAACAGATCAGAAAAGTGTAGTTGCCACATCCCTGATATGTAATTGAGAAAAAGAGAAATCCCCCTTAATTGGGACTTTTAAGGCAACATACACATATATTATGCAAAAGATTGTATTTATTGGATATGCATAAAAATATCCGACCATAAGGATGATCGATTATTAAACATCAAACTTTATACAAAAAATGTACATACATAAAAAGACAACAAAAAACAACAAATTACATGAAAAATACGACAACAAAATTGTACTCTCTGGTATATAATAATCCCCGATACCCGACGCGTTTCTGGTTAAACACCTTCGTCAGGGATTTAGGATAGGAGTATGTATGGTCATAATTTGTTTTTACTATAAAAGATAAAAAAAAGACATGACATAATGGTACAGAAAAACAGGGATAACCATGATACCCATATAGAACAGATGAACAATCACACCATCTGGGAAAGTACCTATCATGCAAAATAATTCCTTGAAGGAAAATGGGTGAAGCAACTGTGCCAGTGGGGTTGTGGATGGACGCCAACCAAAAGCTGTGAGGTCTGGGAACAAGGTGCTCCCAATATTATTGTTTGCCTGATGAATAGCAAAGGGTCAATACTGGCAATTTGACTGAACTGGCGATGAAAAAAAGCAGAAAAAAAAGTAAACAACTGTATAAAAACAGAAAAACTGTGCCTATGAAATTTCATACAGGGTCCTGGTAACTATTACCAAACATGGGGTATGTAGAACCCCTGTCTTGAATAGTGGTATGTCACCCATATAGCAGCATAGATAGGATAAAGGGGGGGGGGGGGGGGCAGAGAACAGCAAAAAATATATTTTTGCTGTTCATCAGGCAAACATTAATATCTGGAGCACCTTGTTCTTGTCTTTTGGTTGGCGTCCATCCACACCCCCACTGGCACAGTCGCTTCACCCATTTTCCTTCAAGGAATCATTTTGTATGGTAGGTACTTTCCCAGATGGTGTGATTGTTCATCTGTTCTATATGGCTATCATGGTTATCCCTGTTTTTCTGTACCATTATGACATGTCCTTTTTTATCTTTTATAGTAAAAACAAATTATTACCATACATACTCCTATCCTATACCCCTGACGAAGATGTTTAACCAGAAACACGTTGGGTATTGGGGATTATTATATACCGGAGAGTACAATTTTGTTGTCATATTTTTCATGTAATTTTTTGTTTTTTGTTTTTGTTGTCTTTTCATGAGTGTACATTTTTTGTATAAACTTTGATGTTTTTTAATAATCGATCATCTTTATGGTCGGATATTTTTATGCATATCCAATAAATACAATCTTTTGCATAATATATGTGTATGTTGCCTTAAAAGTCCCAATGAAGGGGGATTTCTCTTTTTCTCAATTTTCAATTTGAGGCATCTAGAAGTGGATCTAATGGTATATTGAACCCCCCTCGCCCTAATATAAGGCACCCAGATGAAAACCAAGTCAATTTGTCTACAATTTTTTGGCAGAAAGAAATATGTGCTGTATTGGAGAAATATACATTGACTAAAGTAATTGGGAAAGTCCAAAGTTTTCCCTTAAGAAAGAGATATAAGAGATATTGACTCTCATGCCTTGTACACACGGTCAGATTTTCCGATGGAAAAAGTGCGATCGGATTGTGTTGTCAGAATTTCCGATCGTGTGTGAGCTCCATCGAACTTTTTCCGTCGGAATTTCCGACACACAAAGTTTGAGAGCAGGATATAAAATTTTCCAACAACAAAATCCGATTGTTTAAATTACGATTGTGTGTACACAAATCTGATGCGCAAAGTGCCACGCATGCTCAGAATGAATTAAGAGACGAAAGCTATTGGCTACTGCCCCGTTCATAGTCCCGACGTACGTGTTTTATGTCACAACGTTCAGAAAGATCGGATTTTCTGACAATTTTGTGCGACCGTGTGTATGCAAGACAAGTTTGGCCCAAAATCCGCCGGAAAAAATCCGATTGATTTTGTTGTCGGAATGTCCGATCAATGTCCGATCGTGTGTACAGGTCATCAGGGTCTGCCAATTGTTGAGTAAGTTCAGGCCAGAGTCTCTTCCTACCAGTATAGAGACTCCTTTAGTCTTAGCGACTGGATTAGTTGCATGAAAGGCCTTGGGAAAAAAATGATTTGTTAAATATTGAATGTGGTATGAAATGTGTTTCCTGAAGAAACACAAAGGCAGGTTTCTCTTTCTTGAGGATTCGTAATAACGGCACCCTCTTTTTCGGAACATTCAGTCCTCTAACAAAAGGAGATATTACAGTGGGGTATTTACTTAATGAGGAGTATGCCATGATAAAGAAAAAGGCGAAAATTAATATTAAAAAAGGAAAAAAAAACAGGAAAGAAAGAAATAACTCATTATTTGTGCCGGATAGAAAATTAAAGATAAGGACTGAGTCCTCCTTCAGGGAGGCAAGAATGAGTTGGTGGTAAAAACAAGCCTCTGAATGTCAACACACAAAGGTAAAAAGAAATTTGGGTCTGTAGGTATTAGCTCAATATTTTAGTAAAGAGCAAATATCATTAAAGAATAATAACAGTACCTACTTGTGGGGAAGTGGGAGGAACTAGAGAGGAATTATCTAGTTTGAGATGTATAAAGAAACAACCACTGTGTCAATAAACAAGCCTCACAATGTTTCCCCGCGGCTCTAATATAATACCAAAATAGTAACAATCATATTTATGCGATAATGAATCATAATGAAAGAAAAAAAAAACAACTTGTGTGAGACTTATCAGACTTTATAGAATTAACATGTTCTATAATGAACACCCCAACAGTAGTTTACATCAGAATATATGTGAAATTAACCAAGTTTAAATCCATTCTACATGGGACAGCAGGCAGGAATCCTTAATAACTAAAATAACTATAATAACTTATAATAATAAACTCAGACAAGTGTTGGATAAATAAGGTCGCGGCTGCTTTATTATTGGTTTAAAGACAATATTATATTCATTATAATAACACCAACTCAATAGACTTAAAACAACCTAGCCACTACGGCTCAGGCTGCATAAATATTATCAGAAACCAAAATTATCCACATCATAAATTAATATTAGATAACTTCAAAAACAGATTTGTCCCCCTTTGTATTTAATTTTTTTTTTTTTACAAAGGTAACACCACCACATAATTACAGCTGCGACAGAAAACAAAACATTTTGGGAGGGGGGGGGGAACACCACAGCTCCTGTCTTCTGAGACAAATGAGCCTGACTAGACGGAACCCCGTTTATATAGCCCTATATTTCACTGGCTCTGACCAGATTTATCCAGATTTCATCCCTAGTACCCCCAAAAGCCCGGGAAAGTCACTTGTACTACTCCCCCAGGCCATGTGAGCACCAGGTGTCCACCTGAGAGCCTTAGCTGGCTCCCAAAGGGGGAGACTTGAAACTGCCCATCCTGCCGCTCTCCCATGAGGAAAAAGGGGTTATTGAAACCGTTTACCCCTTTTTCCTATCATGGGACAGCAGGCAGGAATCCTTAATAACTAAAATAACTGTAATAACTTATAATAAAAAACTCAGACAAGTGTTGGATAAATAAGGCCACGGCTGCTTTATTATTGGTTTAAAGACAATATTATATTCATTATAATAACACCAACTCAATAGACTTAAAACAACCTAGCCACTACGGCTCAGGCTGCATAAATATTATCAGAAACCAAAATTATCCAAAGGACAGGTGGATTCAGCACCACCTGTCACCAACACCCCACACCACGGCCATTTCAACACAAGTACTCAAATTTGTATTAAAAATATCCAAACCAATGTCGGATAAATGAATTCCATCCTCTCTATATAGACCTTTATTATTTCCTTCCAATTCCACATGCCTAAATGAGATTATACCCAATGCCTGTAAAAATTTAGCAACTGCCCTATTCACTCTTTTTCTAATCTTTTCCCCATGGCGCATGGAAGGTGGAGAAAGCCATCTCAACCTTTGCACTATCTCCGAAAAGACAATAACAGTGTGAGGAAAAGACAATTGTATCCTGTGTAAGTCATCTCTAATTCTGAAAATGATGTCTAATGTTTTTTGTTTTCCTATATCGTTCCCCCCCAGATGTATAATTAATACATCTGGAGGTAGAAAACGGTGAAGAAGCCTACCTATTACAGACATTAAATTCTCCCAAACCATACCTCTTTTACCATACCAGAAAATGCTAAACTGCAAAGGGTCCAAACCTAAATTGTTAGAATACACTCTATTCTTAGCTCTCAGATGTGCCCAAAACAAATAGGAATGTCTAACAATCCATATTATCCGGCATTTACCTAAAATGAATCAGAAAGAATGATTAGGTCGAATATATAATAGATAACTGTCAGATTTCAATCTACCAACTTTCTTTATCATATTAGTGTCTAACCCTAACCTAGCTGCTTCTGTAGCCGCTCCAATTCTAAAAGAGTGTGATGTAAGGTGAGAATTCTGTAAATTTAACTGCTCTAAACATCTTTTAAACACACAATTGAATTGATACTTTGTTAATGGGGAACCGGACTCATGTATGAAAAAATGATCATACATGCAAGGTCTAATAGAATAATATTTGCTCAATAAATGAACAGGGCAAATAGGAGAGCTACTACAAGCATATAAATTACCGTGGAAACAAAAATATGTGAGCAACCCTGCGAGCCACCTATGGAAAGTTACCTACAAAATGGTGAGTGATTAATCTTAAGTGGAGACCAGCTGCAAACACTCAGTCACGTTTCATAATCGTGCAAAAAGATATGAATTAAAACTAAAACAATAGTGTCTGCGCTAGAAGGAAAAATCCCATCAATCAAAAGGTGCAGCAATAATAAACATAAAAAACATAAATACTCGAATAAATAGTCCACTGGAGTGAAATTACCCCTATGTGCTGGAATATAAAGTACACAGTGCTAAATAAAATACGCAATGAGAGTGATAAGTCAAAAACCTATCACATATATATCAAAGAAATATAAGGGGATATGACCCCTAGTGAATCAAATTAAAGTCCAAAACAGTGTGTATCCAGAGATATCCAGAGATATAAAGGTGCCCAGGAAAACCATAGTCCAAAGGTATAGTGAAATTCACATATCCTTCCTTCCAAATGTGCATCACCAAGGAAACATGCTGTAGTGTCTTCCAGCCACCCCCACAGGTGTATATGCTCACCTTCCTGTGCGGCGTATAACACGCACTTTTTTCCCCTTAAAGTTAGAGGAAAATCGTGGTGCGTGTTATAAGCCGATCCCCACCGATCCCCGCTAATTGTGAGCTATCAGCGGCGATCGCCGCCGACATTCACATAGCGAGTAGTTTTAAATATTGCGCCGCGGAGTTCGGAGGGACTCGGCGGAGCTGAACGAGCGCCGCAGAAATCACAGAGACGAGATACACATAGTTGAGTGTATTCGGCTCTTTCCGGCGCCGCTCACAGTCACGCCCAGTCCCGCCATTGGACCTGTGTTAAGTCCATCATAGGGCGGGACTGGGCGGGACTGTGAGCGGCGCCGGAAAGAGCCGAATACACTCGACTATGTGTATCTCGGCGGCGTTCGTTCAGTTCCGCCGGCGCCGAGTCCCTCCGAACTCCGCGGCGCCATATTTAAAAAACTACATGCATGTGTATGTCGGCGGCGGCGGTAGGCATGGACACTGGGGGCAAGGCTGCACTGGGGCAAGGCTGCACTGACAAGGCTGCACTGGGGCAAGGCTGCACTGACAAGACTGCACTGGGGCAAGGCTGCACTGACAAGGCTGCACTGGGGCAAACCTGCACTGACAAGACTGCACTGACAAGGCTGCACTGGGGCAAGGCTGCACTGACAAGACTGCACTGGGGCAAAGCTGCACTGGCAAGGCTGCACTGGGGCAAAGCTGCACTGACAAGGCTGCACTGGGGCAAAGCTGCACTGACAAGTCTGCACTGGGGCAAAGCTGCACTGACAAGTCTGCACTGGGGCAAAGCTGCACTGACAAGTCTGCACTGGGGCAAAGCTGCACTGACAAGTCTGCACTGGGGCAAAGCTGCACTGACAAGGCTGCACTGGGGCAAAGCTGCACTGACAAGGCTGCACTGGGGCAAAGCTGCACTGACAAGTCTGCAATGGACACTGAAAAGGCTGCAATGACACTAACAAGGCTGCAGATGAACACTGATGAGGCTGCATTGATGGGCATTTTAATGTAAGTTTCTTTTCCTTAAACTTCCCTCCTAAAAGTTTTTTTCCGTAAAATTCTCTCCTAAACTTGGGGTGCGTGTTATACGCCGGCGCGTGTTATACGCCGATAAATACGGTAATCCAAATACCTTTACCTAGTTGGTCAGTTTTTGACCTTCTAATAAAAATTCTTAACATTGAGTCGGAGATAATAATGTCATCGACCTGTATAAAAAACAATTCTGACACTCTAAGCGCACCAAAAAACGTAATAGAAAAAACTGCTTTAAAGAGTATTGACTCAAATACGGAAAAACAAACCTGTTCAGTGATTAAACAAAGTTTATCTAAGATATCTGGAGTAATAGGTTTATGCTGGTCCCATGTAAAAAAACAATTCTTATAACCCTTCAACGCTTGACGAACTGAGAAATGATGCAAGCAAGAAGGTAAATTCTTAAGCTTAAGAAAAAATGAAACTCCGGAAAGGGTCCTTTGCACATAAGACCACGAATATCCTTTATCGAATAAAAAATTCAAAAAGAGCAGCACTAAATTCTCAGAGAAAGAACCTGCAGGTTCCCGGATCGAATTTAAAAAAGAAAGCCAAAGCAACCAGGCCGATTTATATCCAGCCAATGTCGAAGGTGCAACCGAATTTCTAATATATTCCGATATTGGTTTCAAACCAGATCCCATAATTTGGGAGGACACTGTATTCCTACTCTGTCCGCATCTGGAAACAGCTGAAAAAATTGATCCATCTGAAACCGAGACAAGGAGTCCGCCATGTCATTGTCCTTACCTGCCACATGAATCGCTTTTAACCAAATGTTCAAATTTAGACATTTGAAAATCATATAACGCAACAGGACAATGACCAGCGGAGATTTCGATGTTAAACAGTTAATTGCATACATGACTCCTTTATTATCTGTCCTAACTAATATTCGCTTATTTTTAAAGTAAGGACCCCAAATCCCTAGAGCTACAATTATCGGAAACAATTCTAAAAGAACTATGTTTTTTAAAAGACCCTTCTGTTGCCACTTGGGATTCCAACTATCTGCGCATCACTGAGCTTGCCAAATCGCAGCAAAACCGCAAGATCCAGCAGCGTCAGTGAACAGGAAGAAGTCTTTATCCAAAATAAATTCCTCATTCCATACGAATTTTCCATTAAAATATGTAAGAAATTGTAACCACACTAATAAATCTTCTCTCATGTCGTGAGTTATTCTAATATGAGAAAAGGGGGATTTTAATCCTGAAATGGCCATATATAATTTTGTAGAAAAAACTTTGCCGATTGGCATAACTCTAGAAGCGAAGGCTAACAGGCCTAATAGTGACTGCATATCTTTTAAGCATACCTTCTTTTTTCTTATTATAACCAACAGTAAGGATGTAAGTTTATTTAATTTCTCTTCAGGTAACCTAAATTCCATTAACTCTGAATCAATAGTAATGCCTAAAAAATCAAGACAAGTTGAAGGCCAGGCCGTCTTTTCAAAAGCTAGCGGAATACCAAAAACGTTACAAATCTTAAAAAAAGTCTCTAATAACAACGTACATTCAAAAGAATTAGCCAAACCTAAAAATAAAAAAAAATCATCTAAATAATGAATTAAAAATTTCGAACCAGATTCTACACTAACCACCCACTCTAAAAAAGATGGAAAAGACTCAAAATAAAAACAAGATAAAGAACAACCCATTGGTAAACACTTGTCAAAATAAAATTGGTTATTAAAGAAAAAACCTAAAGAGTTAAAACATGCTGGGTTAATAGGAAGAAGGCGAAATGCCGATTTAATATCAGCTTTTGCCATGAGGGCCCCTTTTCCTAAATATCTCAGTTTTGACAAAGCGTCCTCAAAAGAGGCATAAGTAACCGACGAAAGACTATTATCAATTTGATCTTTAAGAGATTGACCCATAGGGAATGACAAATGATGAATCAATCTAAAGGAATTTTTTTCTTTTTTCGGTACAATTCCCAAAGGGGAAATTCTGAAATTACTGAAAGGAGGAGAACTAAAAGGACCTGCTACTAGGGATGAGCCGAAGATCCCCCGGTTCGGTTCGCACCAGAACCTGCGAACGGACCGAAAATTCGCACAAACGTTAGAACCCCATTGACGTCTATGGGACTCGAACGTTCGAAATCAAAAGTGCTCATTTTAAAGGCTAATTTGCATGGTATTGTCCTAAAAAGGGTTTGGGGACCCGGGTCCTACCCCAGGGGACATGTATCAATGCAAAAAAAACTTTTAAAAACTGCAGTTTTTTCGGGAGCAGTGATTTTAATGATGCTTAGAGTAAAAAAAAAAAGTGAAATATTTCTTTAAATATCGTACCTGGGGGGTGTCTATAGTATGCCTGTAAAGTGGCATGTGTTTCCCGTGTTTAGAACAGTCCCTGCACCAAATGTCATTTTTAAAGGAAAAAATCTCATTTAAAACTGCTTGCGGGTTTAATGTAATGTCGGGTCCTAGCAATATGGATGAAAATCAGTGAGACAAACGGCATGGGTACCCCCCAGTCCATTACCAGGCCCTTTGGGTCTTGTATGGATATTAAGGTGAACCCCGCACCCAAATTAAAATAAGGAAAGGTGTGGGGCCACCAGGCCCTATATACTCTGAACAGCAGTATACAGGCGGTGCAAACAAGACAGGGACTGTAGGTTTGTTGTTAAGTAGAATCTGTTTGTCATTTTGAACGGGTACATTTTTAACGTGTTTAGCTCCAGCCAAAAAAACTTTTTTAAGCTTTTTGGAAAACATAGGGAAGGGTTATCACCCCTGTGACATTTGTTTTGCTGTCTTTCCTCCTCTTCAGAAGATTTCACCTCACTTTTGTCCCAATGACAAATGTTTTTTGAAAATGTGGGTTTTTTTGTGGAACAAGGATGGGAAAGCATCAGTGGAAAGGAGAAATGTTTTTTCCCATATTAACTCTTACAAGAGAGAATTTCCCTTCCTAGGGGTTTCATCTCACTTCCTGTTGTCTCCTTCCGTTTGCAAGTAGGAGTCGTTTGTAAGTTAGATGTTTGGAAGTAAGGGCCTGCCCTATATACTCAGCAGAAATTTGGGCCTTAGGTGTTGTTGTGGCCACAACACTGTAAGCCCTCACAGGGCCCTGCTGTGAAATATTAGATCAAGGATTGTAATTACATGCCCCTGTTGAACAGGGGCAGAAAAACTGGGCCTTTGGTGGTGGTGGTGCTGGTGCCACAACACTGTAAGTCCTCACTCGCTCTTGGTGGGTGCAGAAATGGGCCCTGCTGTGAAATATTAGATCAAGAATTGTAATTACATGCCCCTGTTAGGGATGAGCTTCGTGTTCGAGTCGAACCCATGTTCGACTCGAACATCGGCTGTTCGACCGTCCGTCGAATTGCGAACGATATGGGCCGTTCGCGCCAAATTCGTGTGGCGCGTCACGGCCCATAATTCACTGCGGCATCGCAGTGCATTGCTGGCTGATGATTGGCCAAGCATGCACTATGACCCGCATGCTTGGCCAATCACAGCGCCGTCAGTAGAGAGAGCTGTAATTGGCCAAAGCCAGGGTGGCTTTGGCCAATTATGGCTCAGGGGATTTAGTACACACCCCACACTATATAAGGCCGCCTGCACGGCGGCCCTGTGTAGTGTGTGTTCCGGTGTGCTTAGAGAGAGAGAGAGACAGTGTCATTTGATTTGAGTTAGATAGATTAGGCAGAACAGTCAGTCAGTTAGCTGCACTTACAGTGTATTGTGTATATATATGCATCCCAGGTGTTGCATATATATATATACACTGTATTCAGTTTAGCTAGATCCGTTCCTGTTATCTTCTATCTAGACTATTTAGTGCAGTGTGTCCTGCTCACAGTGTTCAGCTAGATCCGTTCCTGCTATTTACATTCAGTGCAGTGCGTCCTGCTCACAGTGTTCAGCTAGATCCGTTCCTGCTATTTACATTCAGTGCAGTGCGTCCTGCTCACAGTGTTCAGCTAGATCCGTTCCTGCTATTTACATTCAGTGCAGTGCGTCCTGCTCACAGTGTTCAGCTAGATCCGTTCCTGCTATTTACATTCAGTGCAGTGCGTCCTGCTCACAGTGTTCAGCTAGATCCGTTCCTGCTATTTACATTCAGTGCAGTGCGTCCTGCTCACAGTGTTCAGCTAGATCCGTTCCTGCTATTTACATTCAGTGCAGTGCGTCCTGCTCACAGTGTTCAGCTAGATCCGTTCCTGCTATTTACATTCAGTGCAGTGCGTCCTGCTCACAGTGTTCAGCTAGATCCGTTCCTGCTATTTACATTCAGTGCAGTGCGTCCTGCTCACAGTGTTCAGCTAGATCCGTTCCTGCTATTTACATTCAGTGCAGTGCGTCCTGCTCACAGTGTTCAGCTAGATCCGTTCCTGGTATTTACATTTAGTGCAGTGCGTCCTGCTCACAGTGTTCAGCTAGATCCGTTCCTGCTATTTACATTCAGTGCAGTGCGTCCTGCTCACAGTGTTCAGCTAGATCCGTTCCTGCTATTTACATTCAGTGCAGTGCGTCCTGCTCACAGTGTTCAGCTAGATCCGTTCCTGCTATTTACATTCAGTGCAGTGCGTCCTGCTCACAGTGTTCAGCTAGATCCGTTCCTGCTATTTACATTCAGTGCAGTGCGTCCTGCTCACAGTGTTCAGCTAGATCCGTTCCTGGTATTTACATTTAGTGCAGTGCGTCCTGCTCACAGTGTTCAGCTAGATCCGTTCCTGCTATTTACATTCAGTGCAGTGCGTCCTGCTCACAGTGTTCAGCTAGATCCGTTCCTGCTATATACATTTAGTGCAGTACGTCCTGCTCACAGTGTTCAGCTAGATCCGTTCCTGCTATTTACATTCAGTGCAGTGCGTCCTGCTCACAGTGTTCAGCTAGATCCGTTCCTGCTATTTACATTCAGTGCAGTGCGTCCTGCTCACAGTGTTCAGCTAGATCCGTTCCTGCTATTTACATTCAGTGCAGTGCGTCCTGCTCACAGTGTTCAGCTAGATCCGTTCCTGCTATTTACATTCAGTGCAGTGCGTCCTGCTCACAGTGTTCAGCTAGATCCGTTCCTGGTATTTACATTTAGTGCAGTGCGTCCTGCTCACAGTGTTCAGCTAGATCCGTTCCTGTTATCTTCCTACTGACAGGCAGGCTTGTCTGGTTACAGTATATAAAGCTACCTGAAGAAAATTACAGGTGTTCTTTTTGATCCTATTAGTACCACGGTCAGGCAGCTAGACTATTTACATTTAGTACAGTGTGTCCTGCTCACAGTGTTCAGCTAGATCCGTTCCTGTTATCTTCCTACTGACAGGCAAGCTTGTCTGGTTACAGTATATAAAGCTACCTGAAGAAAATTACAGGTGTTCTTTTTGATCCTATTAGTACCACGGTCAGGCAGCTAGACTATTTACATTTAGTACAGTGTGTCCTGCTCACAGTGTTCAGCTAGATCCGTTCCTGCTATTTACATTCAGTGCAGTGCGTCCTGCTCACAGTGTTCAGCTAGATCCGTTCCTGGTATTTACATTTAGTGCAGTGCGTCCTGCTCACAGTGTTCAGCTAGATCCGTTCCTGCTATTTACATTCAGTGCAGTGCGTCCTGCTCACAGTGTTCAGCTAGATCCGTTCCTGCTATATACATTTAGTGCAGTACGTCCTGCTCACAGTGTTCAGCTAGATCCGTTCCTGCTATTTACATTCAGTGCAGTGCGTCCTGCTCACAGTGTTCAGCTAGATCCGTTCCTGCTATTTACATTCAGTGCAGTGCGTCCTGCTCACAGTGTTCAGCTAGATCCGTTCCTGGTATTTACATTTAGTGCAGTGCGTCCTGCTCACAGTGTTCAGCTAGATCCGTTCCTGTTATCTTCCTACTGACAGGCAGGCTTGTCTGGTTACAGTATATAAAGCTACCTGAAGAAAATTACAGGTGTTCTTTTTGATCCTATTAGTACCACGGTCAGGCAGCTAGACTATTTACATTTAGTACAGTGTGTCCTGCTCACAGTGTTCAGCTAGATCCGTTCCTGTTATCTTCCTACTGACAGGCAGGCTTGTCTGGTTACAGTATATAAAGCTACCTGAAGAAAATTACAGGTGTTCTTTTTGATCCTATTAGTACCACGGTCAGGCAGCTAGACTATTTACATTTAGTACAGTGTGTCCTGCTCACAGTGTTCAGCTAGATCCGTTCCTGCTATTTACATTCAGTGCAGTGCGTCCTGCTCACAGTGTTCAGCTAGATCCGTTCCTGGTATTTACATTTAGTGCAGTGCGTCCTGCTCACAGTGTTCAGCTAGATCCGTTCCTGCTATTTACATTCAGTGCAGTGCGTCCTGCTCACAGTGTTCAGCTAGATCCGTTCCTGCTATATACATTTAGTGCAGTACGTCCTGCTCACAGTGTTCAGCTAGATCCGTTCCTGCTATTTACATTCAGTGCAGTGCGTCCTGCTCACAGTGTTCAGCTAGATCCGTTCCTGCTATTTACATTCAGTGCAGTGCGTCCTGCTCACAGTGTTCAGCTAGATCCGTTCCTGCTATTTACATTCAGTGCAGTGCGTCCTGCTCACAGTGTTCAGCTAGATCCGTTCCTGGTATTTACATTTAGTGCAGTGCGTCCTGCTCACAGTGTTCAGCTAGATCCGTTCCTGTTATCTTCCTACTGACAGGCAGGCTTGTCTGGTTACAGTATATAAAGCTACCTGAAGAAAATTACAGGTGTTCTTTTTGATCCTATTAGTACCACGGTCAGGCAGCTAGACTATTTACATTTAGTACAGTGTGTCCTGCTCACAGTGTTCAGCTAGATCCGTTCCTGTTATCTTCCTACTGACAGGCAGGCTTGTCTGGTTACAGTATATAAAGCTACCTGAAGAAAATTACAGGTGTTCTTTTTGATCCTATTAGTACCACGGTCAGGCAGCTAGACTATTTACATTTAGTACAGTGTGTCCTGCTCACAGTGTTCAGCTAGATCCGTTCCTGTTATCTTCCTACTGACAGGCAGGCTTGTCTGGTTACAGTATATAAAGCTACCTGAAGAAAATTACAGGTGTTCTTTTTGATCCTATTAGTACCACGGTCAGGCAGCTAGACTATTTACATTTAGTACAGTGTGTCCTGCTCACAGTGTTCAGCTAGATCCGTTCCTGTTATCTTCCTACTGACAGGCAGGCTTGTCTGGTTACAGTATATAAAGCTACCTTAAGAAAATTACAGGTGTTCTTTTTGATCCTATTAGTACCACGGTCAGGCAGCTAGACTATTTACATTTAGTACAGTGCGTCCTGCTCACAGTGTTCAGCTAGATCCGTTCCTGCTATATACATTTAGTGCAGTACGTCCTGCTCACAGTGTTCAGCTAGATCCGTTCCTGTTATCTTCCTACTGACAGGCAGGCTTGTCTGGTTACAGTATATAAAGCTACCTGAAGAAAATTACAGGTGTTCTATCCCAGCTTAGTGCAGCTACAGGCCATTAGTATGTCTGGAAGGCCAAGAAGGAGAGGCAGACAGTCACAAGCCAATAAGAGAGGGCAAGCAGGCTCTGTGTTTAGTGCTGGTCGTGGAGACGGTGCATCCTCATCAGCACGTGGCCATGGGACACGCTTGGCCTTTTTTTCGGCAGCTGGCCGTGTTGAGCCGCAACATGCGGAAGACTTGGTCGAGTGGATGACCAAGCCGTCCTCATCCTCCTCATCCTCTCTCACCCATGCCCAGGGTGCTTTGTCTGGCAAAGCAGCGGCCTCTTCCCTCAGCTCAATGTCATCAGTGACTCCTTCCCTAGCTCCACCATGTCCTCATGAGGATTCCCTCGAACTGTTTGACCACAGTGTTGGGTACATGCTCCAGGAGGATGCCCAGCGTTTGGAAGGCTCTGATGATGATACTGAGCTCAATGAAGGCAGTAACATGAGCACGGACAGAGGGGGTGCCCAAGAAGGACAGCAATCTGGCAGTCATGCTCCCCCTGCTGCAGCATACTGCCAGGTTTGCTCCAGTGATGAGGAGGGAGGGGATGATGAGGTCACTGACTCAACGTGGGTGCCTGATAGGAGAGAGGAGGAGGAGGAGGAGGAGGAGGTGGCACATCACCAACGAGGCAGGATGCCCTCCAGGGGCCAGCCTAAGGGCAGCACATTGACTGCATCACACCCCAAAGCTCCACATGTGCAGGGCGCTGCAGTCTCTGCGCGTTATTCAAAAAGTTCTTTGGTGTGGGCCTTTTTTGAGACGAGTGCATCAGATCGCACCGCTGCTATTTGCAACATATGTCTCAAGCGTATCTCGCGTGGCCAAAACATCTCCCGCTTGGGTACCACATGCTTGACCAGACATATGTTGACCTGCCATGCAGTTCGTTGGCAAGCGTATCTGAAAGACCCACACCAAAGAACAAAGAGGATCTCTCCTTGCTCCTCATCAGCTGAGATTTCCAACCCCACTAGACCTTCAGTCCTCTCTGAGACCTGCAGTGAGAGGAATGAAGGTGTAGAATTAGGTGTGTCACAGCCAAGTACTTGTGGGCAATCTGCTTTTGGTACACCGACGTCAGATTGTACCAGGCAAATTTCCCTGCCCCAGCTGCTGCACCGCCAAAAGAAGTTTGCTCCCAGCCATCCACATGCCCAGCGGTTGAATGCTAGCTTGGCAAAATTGCTAGCACTTCAACTGCTGCCTTTTCAGTTGGTAGACTCTGCCCCCTTCCGTGAGTTTGTGGAATGTGCGGTTCCTCAGTGGCAGGTACCCAAACGCCACTTTTTCTCACGGAAGGCGATTCCGGCTCTCTACCGGCATGTGGAAGGCAATGTCCATGCCTCGCTGGACAGGGCGGTCAGCGGTAAGGTGCATATTACCGCTGACTCATGGTCCAGCAGGCATGGACAGGGACGTTACTTAAGTTTCACGGCGCATTGGGTGACTCTGCTGGCAGCTGGGAAGGATGCAGGACAAGGTGCAGTAGTGTTGGAGGTTGTTCCGCCACCACGCCTCCAAAATGCTGATTGTGACACACCTCTCTCCTCCACCCCCTCCTCTTCTTCTTCCTCCATGGCCTCTTCCTCGGAACCAGCGGTGCTCCGTAGGCGTTCAAGGGGCTACGCAAGTACGCAGGCCAAAAGATGCCATGCGGTGCTTGAGCTGGTGTGCTTGGGGGACAGGAGCCACACTGGGGCAGAGGTTCTGTCAGCTCTGCAGGGGCAGGTTCAGAGGTGGTTGACGCCACGCCAACTTAAGGCAGGAATGGTGGTTTGCGACAATGGCACCAACCTCCTCTCTGCCCTCCGACAGGGACAACTGACCCATGTGCCCTGTTTGGCTCACGTCCTTAACTTGGTGGTGCAGCGGTTCTTGGGCAGGTACCCGGGCTTACAGGATGTCCTGAGGCAGGCCAGGAAAGTCTGTGTGCATTTCCGCCGGTCATATAATGCCAGTGCTCGGCTGACGGACCTCCAAAAGGAGTTTAACCTGCCCAAGAACCGCCTAATCTGTGACATGCCCACCAGGTGGAACTCGACGTTGGCCATGCTGCAGCGGCTGCACACGCAGCAGAGGGCCATCAATGAGTACCTGTGCGACTATGGCACCAGGACAGGGTCAGGGGACCTTGGTTTTTTTTCCCCACGCCAGTGGGCCATGATCAGGGATGCATGCACTGTCCTGTCACCATTCGAGGAGGCCACGAGGATGGTGAGCACTGACAGTGCATGCATCAGTGACACTGTCCCCCTTGTCCACCTGTTGGAGCACACGCTGCGTGGAATAATGGACACGGCACTTGAGGCAGAACAGAGGCAGGAAGAGGAGGACTTCCTTAGCTCTCAAGGCCCCCTTTATCCAGACAGTGTTCCTGCGTGCCCGCCGATCACACAGGAAGAGGACGAGGAGGAGGAGGAGGAGGAGGAGGAAGATTGTGTCAGTATGGAGGTGGAGCCTGGCACTCAGCATCAGCAGTCTTTAAGGGATCAGTCCCAAGGAACACATGGACTTGTACGTGGCTGGGAGGAGGTGGCTGCGGACGTTGTTGTCCTTAGTGACCCAGAGGACTCCGGACCGAATGCCTCAGCAAACCTACGCTGCATGGCCTCCCTGATCCTGCAAAGCCTGCGTAAGGATCCTCGTATTCGTGGTATCAAGGAGAAGGACCAATACTGGCTGGCAACCCTCCTTGATCCACGTTACAAGGGTAAGGTTGCGGACCTTATCTTGCCATCGCAGAGGGAGCAGAGGATGAAACATCTTCGGGAGGCCTTGCAGAAAGGTCTGTGCAACGCGTTCCCAGAGACTGGGAGGTTACAAACTCCTGTTTCTGGACAACGTGTTGCTGAGGCTTCGGTCAGTCAAAGAAGGAGCGGTGGAGAAGGTGGCCGTCTGACCGATGCGTTCAGACAATTTTTTGGTCCGCAGCCCCAAGGTATGATCGGTTCCAGCAACCATCGCCAGCGTCTGTTTTACATGGTGCAGGAATACCTAGGGGCAAGATCAGACTTGGACACCTTTCCCACCGAAAATCCTCTGGGTTACTGGGTCTTGAGGATGGATCACTGGCCAGAGCTTGCACAGTATGCAATTGAGCTACTGGCCTGTCCTGCATCCAGCGTTCTTTCGGAACGTACATTCAGTGCTGCTGGAGGCGTGGTAACCGATCACAGGGTGCGTCTGTCCACTGACTCGGTCGATCGGCTGACCTTCATAAAAATGAATCAGTCTTGGATCACCACCAGCTACCAAGCACCTGATGCTGATGTAACTGAATAATTTTTTTCAGATCCCTTCAAAGACTGCCTATGCTGATGCTGAGTGATTATCCCTGAGTAATTATCCTCTTCCTCCTCAATCATCACGCTGATAGCTTGTAAGAACATTTTTGGTTCTGGGCGCCACCACCAGTGCCTAAGGCACAATTTTTCAGCCCCTGTATAACAGGGGCGTGTAATTACAATTTTTGATGTAATACTTTGCAGCACGGCTCGTTCCTGCATTCCAACTAGAGTGTCTGTGAGGGGTTGCAGTGTTGTGGCACCAGCACCAGTGCCTAAGGCCCAATTTTTCTGCCCCTGTCTAACAGGGGCGTGTAATTACAATTTTTGATGCAATACTTTGCAGCAGGGCTCGTTCCTGCATTCCAACTAGAGTGTCTGTGAGGGGTTGCAGTGTTGTGGCACCAGCACCAGTGCCTAAGGCCCAATTTTTCTGCCCCTGTCTAACAGGGGCGTGTAATTACAATTTTTGATGCAATACTTTGCAGCAGTGCTCGTTCCTGCGTTCCAACTAGAGTGTCTGTGAGGGGTTGCAGTGTTGTGGCACCAGCACCAGTGCCTAAGGCCCAATTTTTCTGCCCCTGTCTAACAGGGGCATGTAATTACAATTTTTGATGCAATACTTTGCAGCAGTGCTCGTTCCTGCGTTCCAACTAGAGTGTCTGTGAGGGGTTGCAGTGTTGTGGCACCAGCACCAGTGCCTAAGGCCCAATTTTTCTGCCCCTGTCTAACAGGGGCGTGTAATTACAATTTTTGATGCAATACTTTGCAGCAGGGCTCGTTCCTGCGTTCCAACTAGAGTGTCTGTGAGGGGTTGCAGTGTTGTGGCACCAGCACCAGTGCCTAAGGCCTAATTTTTCAGCTCCTGTTCAACAGGGGCATGTAATTACAATTCTTGATCTAATATTTCACAGCAGGGCCCTGTGAGGGCTTACAGTGTTTTGGCCACAGCAACACCTAAGGCCCAAATTTCTGCTGAGTATATAGGGCAGGACCCTACTTTCAAACATCTAACTTACAAACGACTCCTACTTGCAAACGGAAGGAGACAACAGGAAGTGAGATGAAATCTACCCCTAGGAAGGGAAATTCTCTCATGTAAGAGTTAATATGGGAAAACAATTTCTCCTTTCCACTGATGCTTTCCAATCCTTGTTCCACAAAAAAACCCAAATTTTCAAAAAACATTTTTCATTGGGACAAAAAAGTGAGGTGAAATCTTCTGAAGAGGAGGAAAGACGCAAAACAAATGTCACAGGGGTGATAACCCTTCCCTATGTTTTCCAAAAAGCTTAGAAAAGATTTTTTGGCTGGAGCTAAACACATTAAAAATGTTCAAAATTACAAACAGATTCTACTTAACAACAAACCTACAGTCCCTGTCTTGTTTGCACCGCCTGTATACTGCTGTTCAGAGTATATAGGGACCTTTCCTTATTTTAATTTGGGTGCGGGGTTCCCCTTAATATCCATACAAGACCCAAAGGGCCTGGTAATGGACTGGGGGGTACCCATGCCGTTTGTCTCACTGATTTTCATCCATATTGCCAGGACCCGACATGACATTAAACCCGCAAGCAGTTTTAAATGAGATTTTTTCCTTTAAAAATGACATTTGGTGCAGGGACTGTTCTAAACATGGGAAACACGCGTCACTTTACAGGCATACTATAGACACCCCCCAGGTACGATATTTAAAGGAATATTTCACTTTTTTTTTTTTACTTTAAGCATCATTAAAATCACTGCTCCCGAAAAAACGGCCGTTTTTAAAAGTTTTTTTTGCATTGATACATGTCCCCTGGGGTAGGACCCGGGTCCCCACACCCTTTTTAGGACAATACCATGCAAATTAGCCTTTAAAATGAGCACTTTTGATTTCGAACGTTCGAGTCCCATAGACGTCAATGGGGTTCTAACGTTCGTGCGAACTTGCGGTCCGTTCGCGGGTTCTGGTGCGAACCGAACCGGGGGGTGTTCGGCTCATCCCTAGCCCCTGTTGAACAAGGGCAGAAAAATTGGGCCTTTGGTGGTGGTGGTGGTGCTGGTGCCACAACACTGTAAGTCCTCACTCGCTCTTGGTGGGTGCAGAAATGGGCCCTGCTGTGAAATATTAGATCAAGAATTGTAATTACATGCCCCTGTTGAACAGGAGCTGAAAAATTAGGCCTTAGACACTGGTGCTGGTGCCACAACACTGCAACCCCTCACAGATACTCTAGTTGGAACTCAGGAACGAGCCCTGCTGCAAAGTATTGCATCAAAAATTGTAATTACACGCCCCTGTTAAACAGGGGCTGAAAAATTGTGCCTTAGGCACTGGTGGTGGCGCCCAGAACCAAAAATGTTCTTACAAGCTATCAGCGTGATGATTGAGGAGGAAGAGGATAATTACTCAGGGATAGTCACTCAGCATCAGCATAGGCAGTCTTTGAAGGGATCTGAGATTTAAAAAAAAATTATTCGGTTACATCAGCATCAGGTGCTTGGTAGCTGGTGGTGATCCAAGACTGATTCATTTTTATGAAGGTCAGTCGAACGACCGAGTCGGTGGACAGACGCACCCTGTGATCAGTTACCACGCCTCCAGCAGCACTGAATGTGCGTTCCGAAAGAACGCTGGATGCAGGACAGGCCAGTAGCTCAATTGCATACTGTGCAAGCTCTGGCCAATGATCCATCCTCAAGACCCAGTAACCCAGAGGATTTTCGGTGGGAAAGGTGTCCAAATCTGATCTTGCCCCTAGGTATTCCTGCACCATGTAAAACAGACGCTGGCGATGGTTGCTGGAACAGATCATACCTTGGGGCTGCGGACCAAAAAATTGTCTGAACGCATCAGTCTGACGGCCACTTTCTCCACCGCTCCTTCTTTGACTGACCGAAGCCTCAGCAACACGTTGTCCAGAAACAGGAGTTTGTAACCTCCCAGTCTCTGGGAACGCGTTGCACAGACCTTTCTGCAAGGCCTCCCGAAGATGTTTCATCCTCTGCTCCCTCTGCGATGGCAAGATAAGGTCCGCAACCTTACCCTTGTAACGTGGATCAAGGAGGGTTGCCAGCCAGTATTGGTCCTTCTCCTTGATACCACGAATACGAGGATCCTTCCGCAGGCTTTGCAGAATCAGGGAGGCCATGCAGCGTAGGTTTGCTGAGGCATTCGGTCCGGAGTCCTCTGGGTCACTAAGGACGACATGGTCCGCAGCCACCTCCTCCCAGCCACGTACAAGTCCATGTGTTTCTTGGGACTGATCCCTTAAAGACTGCTGCTGATGCTGAGTGCCAGGCTCCACCTCCATACTGACACAATCTTCCTCCTCCTCCTCCTCCTCCTCCTCGTCCTCTTCCTGTGTGATCAGCGGGCACGCAGGAACACTGTCTTGATAAAGGGGGCCTTGAGAGCTAAGGAAGTCCTCCTCTTCCTGCCTCTGTTCTGCCTCAAGTGCCCTGTCCATTATTCCATGCAGCGTGTGCTCCAACAGGTGGACAAGGGGGACAGTCTCACTGATGCATGCACTGTCACTGCTCACCATCCTCGTGGCCTCCTCAAATGGTGACAGGACAGTGCATGCATCCCTGATCATGGCCCACTGGCGTGGGGAAAAAAAACCAAGCTCCCCTGACCCTGTCTTGGTGCCATAGTCGCACAGGTACTCATTGATGGCCCTCTGCTGCGTGTGCAGCCGCTGCAGCATGGCCAACGTTGAGTTCCACCTGGTGGGCATGTCACAGATTAGGCGGTTCTTGGGCAGGTTAAACACCTTTTGGAGGTCCGTCAGCCGAGCACTGGCATTATATGACCGGCGGAAATGCACACAGACTTTCCTGGCCTGCCTCAGGACATCCTGTAAGCCCGGGTACCTGCCCAAGAACCGCTGCACCACCAAGTTAAGGACGTGAGCCAAACAGGGCACATGGGTCATTTGTCCCTGTCGGAGGGCAGAGAGGAGGTTGGTGCCATTGTCGCAAACCACCATTCCTGCCTTAAGTTGGCATGGCGTCAACCACCTCTGAACCTGCCCCTGGAGAGCTGACAGAACCTCTACCCCAGTGTGGCTCCTGTCCCCCAAGCACACCAGCTCAAGCACCGCATGGCATCTTTTGGCATGCGTACTTGCGTAGCCCCTTGAACGACTACGGAGCACCGCTGGTTCTGAGGACAAAGCACAGGAAGAGGCCATGGAGGAAGAAGAAAAGGAGGGGGTGGAGGAGAGAGGTGTGTCACAATCATTAGCATTTTGGAGGCATGGTGGCGGAACAACCTCCAACACTACTGCACCTTGTCCTGCATCCTTCCCAGCTGCCAGCAGAGTTACCCAATGCGCCGTGAAACTTAGGTAATGTCCCTGTCCATGCCTGCTGGACCATGAGTCAGCGG
This sequence comes from Lithobates septentrionalis, assembly GCA_037952835.1. NCBI lineage: Eukaryota > Metazoa > Chordata > Amphibia > Anura > Ranidae > Lithobates > Lithobates septentrionalis. The sequence continues at coordinate 1,173,174 of JBBDGP010000525.1, read as the reverse complement.
TAATATGCACCTTACCGCTGACCGCCCTGTCCAGCGAGGCATGGACATTGCCTTCCACATGCCGGTAGAGAGCCGGAATTGACTTCCGTGAGAAAAAGTGGCGTTTGGGTACCTGCCACTGAGGAACCGCACATTCCACAAACTCACGGAAGGGGGCAGAGTCTACCAACTGAAAAGGCAGCAGTTGAAGTGCTAGCAATTTTGCCAAGCTAGCATTCAACCGCTGGGCATGTTGATGGCTGGGAGCAAACTTCTTTCGGCGGTGCAGCAGCTGGGGCAGGGAAATTTGCCTGGTACAATCTGACGTCGGTGTACCAAAAGCAGATTGCCCACAAGTACTTGGCTGTGACACACCTAATTCTACACCTTTATTCCTCTCAGTGCAGGTCTCAGAGAGGACTGAAGGTCTAGTGGGGTTGGAAATCTCAGCTGATGAGGAGCAAGGAGAGGTCCTCTTTGTTCTTTGGTGTGGGTCTTTTAGATACGCTTGCCAACGAACTGCATGGCAGGTCAACATATGTCTGGTCAAGCATGTGGTACCCAAGCGGGAGATGTTTTGGCCATGCGAGATACGCTTGAGACATATGTTGCAAATAGCAGCAGTGCGATCTGATGCACTCGTCTCAAAAAAGGCCCACACCAAAGAACTTTTTGAATAACGTGCAGAGACTGCAGCGCCCTGCACATGTGGAGCTTTGGGGTGTAATGCAGTCAATGTGCTGCCCTTAGGCTGGCCCCTGGAGGGCATCCTGCCTCGTTGGTGATGTGCCGCCTCCTCCTCCTCCTCTCTCCTATCAGTCACCCACGTTGAGTTAGTGACCTCATCATCCCCTCCCTCCTCATCACTGGAGCAAACCTGGCAGTATGCTGCAGCAGGGGGAGCATGACTGCCAGATTGCTGTCCTTCTTGGGCACCCTCTCTGTCCGTGCTCATGTTACTGCCTTCCTCGAGCTCAGTATCATCATCAGAGCCTTCCAAACGCTGGGCATCCTCCTGGAGCATGTACCCAACACTGTGGTCAAACAGTTCGAGGGACTCCTCAGGAGGACATGGTGGGGCTAGGGAAGGAGTCACTGATGACATTGAGCCGAGGGAAGAGGCCGCTGCTTTGCCAGACAGAGTACCCTGGGCATGGGTGAGAGAGGATGAGGAGGATGAGGACGGCTTGGTCATCCACTCGACCAAGTCTTCCGCATGTTGCGGCTCAACACAGCCAGCTGCCGAAAAAAAGGCCAAGCATGTCCCACGGCCATGTGCTGATGAGGATGCACCGTCTCCACAATCAGCACTAGACACAGAGCCTGCTTGCCCTCTCTTATTGGCTTGGCCTTCCAGACATACTAATGGCCTGTAGCTGCACTAAGCTGGGATATATATATATATATATATATGTACTGATACTGCAGCTAGCAAAATCAACTGCCTGCCTGTAGTATGAGAACACCACCAACCTTCTACAGGTAGCTTTAGCTGAACACTGTGAGGTGGACGCACCCCACCAACTTGTAGGTTTAGCTGAACACTGTGGGCAGGACGCACCCCACTAGCTTGTAGGTTTAGCAGATCACTGTGAGCAGGACGCACTGCACTAACTGTATATAGTCTAGCTGCCTGACTGTGGTACTAATAGGATCAAAAGTACACCAGTAATTTTCTTCAGGTAGCTGTATATACTGTAACAAGACAAGCCTGTCAGTAAGAAGATAACAGGAACGGATCTAGCTGAACACTGTGAGCAGGACGCACCCCACTAGCTTGTAGGTTTAGCTGAACACTGTGAGGTGGACGCACCCCACTAACTTGTAGGTTTAGCTGAACACTGTGAGCAGGACGCACCCCACTAACTTGTAGGTTTAGCTGAACACTGTGAGCAGGATGCACCCCACTAACTTGTAGGTTTAGCTGAACACTGTGAGCAGGACGCACACCACTAACTTGTAGGTTTAGCTGAACACTGTGAGCAGGACGCACCCCACCAACTTGTAGGTTTAGCTGAACACTGTGAGCAGGACGCACCCCACTAACTTGTAGGTTTAGCTGAACACTTTGAGCAGGACGCACTGCACTAACTGTAAATAGTCTAGCTGCCTGACTGTGGTACTAATAGGATCAAAAGAACACCAGTAATTTTCTTCAGGTAGCTGTATATACTGTAACAAGACAAGCCTGCCTGTCAGTAAGAAGATAACAGGAACGGATCTAGCTGAACACTGTGAGCAGGATGCACCCCACTAGCTTGTAGGTTTAGCTGAACACTGTGAGGTGGACGCACCCCACTAACTTGTAGGTTTAGCTGAACACTGTGAGCAGGACGCACCCCACTAACTTGTAGGTTTAGCTGAACACTGTGAGCAGGACGCACCCCACTAACTTGTAGGTTTAGCTGAACACTGTGAGCAGGACGCACCCCACTAACTTGTAGGTTTAGCTGAACACTGTGAGCAGGAAGCACCCCACTAACTTGTAGGTTTAGCTGAACACTGTGAGCAGGACGCACTGCACTAACTGTAAATAGTCTAGCTGCCTGACTGTGGTACTAATAGGATCAAAAGAACACCAGTAATTTTCTTCAGGTAGCTGTAAATACTGTAACAAGACAAGCCTGCCTGTCAGTAGGAAGATAACAGGAACGGATCTAGCTAAACTGAATACAGTGTATATATATATATATATATATGCAACACCTGGGATGCATATGTATACACAATACACTGTAAGTGCAGCTTACTGACTGACTGTTCTGCCTAATCTATCTAACTCAAATCAAATGTCACTGTTTGTCTCTCTCTCTCTCTCTCTCTCTCTCTCAATGAACGCCGGAACACACACTACACAGGGCCGCCGTGCAGGCGGCCTTATATAGTGTGGGGCGTGTACTAAATCCCCTGAGCCATAATTGGCCAAAGCCTCCTTGGCTTTGGCCAATTACGGCTCTCTGTTCAGGCGGCGCTGTGATTGGCCAAGCATGCGGGTCATAGTGCATGCTTGGCCAATCATCAGCCAGCAATGCACTGCGATGCCGCAGTGAATTATGAGCCGTGACGCGCCACATGAATTTGGCGCGAACGGCCCATATCGTTCGCAATTCGATGAATGATCGAACAGCCGATGTTCGAGTGGAACATGGGTTCGACTCGAACATGAAGCTCATCCCTACCTGCTACCCTACCTTCCATAATTTCCTTTAAAATCTTTGCATATACTACATCTGAAAATTGATCTACAGATTTAAGATTATTAACCAAAGTACACCCTTTACCGGAAAAAACTGGTAACGAAAATCCATCTTTAAAGCCTTCAATTAGCAGCTGGGCCTTCAACTTGTCTGTAAATATTCTGAGCCATGGGAGCATATCTTGCCATCTCACCGGTGTAATTGCTTTTTTGAACATTCCCTGATTGTTGATTATTTGCTGACATCTTTTTGAAACACTTTGAAATTGGATGTGTTCCTGTGCAGAAGGCACACTCATGTCGATATTTGCACGAGTTTGGCCATTTGCACTGACCATAATTGAAGTTGAAACTGATTCCTTTTCTATAGATGGAATTGTTTGATGGCTGAGAATTTTGGCTCTGCTTAAAAAAAATCGTTCTTTGGGGAAGAAAAAGATTGAGCCAAAGACCCACATCCTTCACTCCCCAATTCAATGTTGGATGTACCGACAATTTTTGGCGAAAAGCCTCGTCATAATTAAACCATGCAGTGCCACCAAAATTCTTAAAAGCCTCGAGAACAATGTCCAGATGTTGAAAAAGGCCCGCGCTTTTTTCCGGAAATTTTTCACACATAATTCCCGAAAAAATGCAAAAAGCCTGTAACCAGTTATTAAATGACCTAGAAACTGGTCTCTTTCTATCATCCTCTTCTTTCCTTTCTTTACCGATAAACTCTTTAGCAGAAGGAAGTAAAGATCACATATCTAAAAATTCTCCTCTCCAAATTTTCTCTTTCACCAAATTAGATAAATGATAACTTAACGGAGAGATTTCACAAGCAATGGATTCTTTTAGACATGTTTCAGGTAAATTCTGTGATCTGGCTAATTGATATGCGGTATTGGAATCTGAGGACTGATCTTTAACTAACAAACCACTAGATGGCGCCCAGATTCCCATAACTGTATTTTCTTGAGTTGGCAATGCTCGAGCCTGGCTAGCAGCTGAGTTAATATCTTTAGCTAATTTAGCTAACAGCTCAGCTATATTACCTAGATTAGGAACAGTAGCTGACTCACCATTCCCTTGCAGCTGTGTGTGCTGACCATCCTGAGAAACCATTAAGCTAGCCTCCTCAATTCCTCTGTATGCTTGAATAATTGGAGCTGGACTGCTAGGCAATTCAAATGCAGCTCTCGTACTGACCTCAGGCTGTGCTACTTGTTGCCATGACGATGATTCATCTTGCTGAGGAACGAATGACTGCCGCGCTGAAGCCCCGCCTCTAGCCCTGCCTCTTGACACGCCGCTGTACACACCTCCGGCCGAACCCTCAGCCGAGATTCTACTTACTCTGGGATTATTCAACGCTCTAGCCACGCCTCTAGCCACGCCTCCCGATGCGCTGCCTCCTCCCGAAGATGACCGCTCCGTTCTTCTGGCTGCTGGTGGTGAAGGGGAGTGTCTTCGGCGAAGGATGCGCCTTCTCTTCGCCGATCCACTCCTTGCTGCCGAGGGGTCACGAACCCTGTGACTATGAACTTCCCTTCTCTGTTCGGCGTCTTCCGCATCCAGACGCGAAGCAGGCTCACTGACGATGGATTCCACCGCTGACATCCCGACTTCGGCCGCCGAGCTCACTGAACCTCCTGCGGCTGTTGTGGCTCCCACCGGAGCCTCTTGACACGAAGCCCGAGGTATGTCTAGACATTGGCGGATCCATTCATCGCCTCCCTCTTCGCCTGCCCGTTCGATCAGCTGCCGCATCAGGCTCATCTTCTGGCCTCAGAAGACCCTGTTTGCTCAATGAAGATAACTCCTAGAACACCACAGCTCCTGTCTTCTGAGGCGAATGAGCCTGACTAGACGGAACCCCGTTTATATAGCCCTATATTTCACTGGATCTGACCAGATTGATCCAGCTTTCATCCCTAGTACTCCCAAAAGCCCGGGAAAGTCACATGTACTACTCCCCCAGGCCATGTGAGCACCAGGTGTCCACCTGAGAGCCTTAGCTGGCTCCCAAAGGGGGAGACTTGAAACTGCCCATCCTGCCACTCTCCCATGAGGAAAAAGGGGTTATTGAAACCGTTTACCCCTTTTTCCTATCATTTGTGGCTAAGCCTGTCAGCCCACCTTATGACTTATCCTGCATGATAATCGCACTAATGTGGGGAGAAAGGGGGGGGGCTTAAAGGAATCACCAATGCAGGATGTATAATAACAATGTGTGATGAATATCCATATTTTGTAAGAGATATATCTTAATGACAACAGTGATAATTGGCAGCTGTAGGAACGTATTGATGAAGTCTATATTGACAGCGCTAGTTATAGCATGACAAAAAAGTCTGTGAATAGTATAGACTCTGTTGCACTTGTAGAGGGCGTAAAGATCTGTGTGCTATGCAGATCCCTGTAAACTACATGCCCTCCTTGCTTACTGCAAAACAAGGACAATTAGAATGGGTCTCATGCTCTAACTGTTGTGGAGCTCAGGTATAAATCCCAGTCTGTCACACTGTGCGAGTAAGTAACTTAGGGGGTCATTTACTAAGATGAATGCACTGCGCTGGTTCAGACCTTAATTGGTGCGCTGGATAGATCCTTAATCCAGGGTGTGAACCAGCGCAGACACAGGTGTACCTGCACGCGACAATGTTTCCAGCGCGATAGGATCGCGCTGGTTCTCGGCAAGGTACATCTCGCGCTCGCAGCAATAGGAAAAAATACATCTTCCTATTAAAGCAGCGTGAAAAAACCGGCATGGGTTCCCTCTTCGGGTGCATGCCAGGCCCTTCGATCTGGTATGGATATTAAGGGGAACCCCCTACACTGAAAAAACGGCGTTGGAGGTACCCCCCCAATCCATACCAGACCCTTATCCGAGCACGCAGCCCGGCCGGTCAGGAAAGGGGGTGGGGACGAGCGAGTGTCCCTCCCCTCCTGAACCGTACCAGGCCGCATGCCCTCAACATGGGGGGGTGGGTGCTTTGGGAGAGGGGGGTGCCCTACGGCCCCCCCACCCCAAAGCACCTTGTCCCCAAGTTGATGAGGACAAGGGCCTCTTCCCGACAATCCTGGCCGTTGGTTGTCGGGGTCTGCGGGCGGGGGGCTTATCGGAATCCGGGAGTTCCCTTTAATAAGGGGGCCCTCAGATCCCGACCCCCCACCCTATGTGAATGAGTATGGGGTACATGGTACCCCTACCCATTCACCTAGGGAAAAAGTGTCAATAAAAAAAACACACTGCACAGGTTTTTAAAGTAATTTATTAGACAGCTCCGGTGGGGTCTTCTTCCAGCTTCGGGGGTCTTCTTCCGACTTTGGGGTCTTCTTTCGACTTCGGGGGTCTCTCCGGTTCTTCTCCACTGTCTCCGGCCTTTTCTCCCATTGTTCGACCTATTCTCCGCGCTCTCCGGGTCTTCTGCCGGGCTCCTCCACTATCTTCTGCTCTTTTGCCGCTCTTTTGCTAGCGGAGGAGCCCGGTCTGCTGCCTTCTGCCTTCTTCCCTCTTCTCTTCTTCCGATGTTGACACGATGCTCTCTCCAGCTGGAATGCTCTCTGGGCAGAGGGCAGAAGGCAGCAGACCGGGCTCCTCCGCTAGCAAAAGAGCGGCAAAAGAGCAGAAGATAGCGGAGGAGCCTGGCAGAATACCCGTAGAGCACGGAGAAGAACCAGAGAGACCCCCGAAGTCGGAAGAAGACCCCTGAAGCCGGAAGAAGATCCCCGAAGCAGGAAGAGGACCCCCGAAGCCGGAAGAAGACCCCCCGGAGTTGTCTAATAAATTACTTTAAAAACCTGTGCAGTGTATTTTTTTATTGACACTTTTTTTCCCTAGGTGAATGGGTAGGGGTACCATGTACCCCATACTCATTCACATAGGGTGGGGGGCCGGGATCTGGGGGCCCCCTTATTAAAGGGGGCTCCCGGATTTCGATAAGCCCCTCGCCCACAGACCCCGACAACCAACGGCCAGGGTTGTTGGGAAGAGGCTCTTGTCCTCATCAACATGGGGACAAGGTGCTTTGGAGTGGGGGGCTGCAGGGCCCCCCCTCTCCCAAAGCACCCACCCCCCATGTTTCGGGCATGCGGCCTGGTACGGTTCAGGAGGGGGGGCGCTCGCTCGTCCCCACCCCCTTACCTGATCCGCAAGGCTGCATGCTCGGATAGGGGTCTGGTATGCATTTTTGGGGGACACCACACCGGTTTTTTGGCGTAGGAGGTTCACCTTAAAATCCATACCAGACCTAAGGGACATTGTCGCCTCCCCCTCGCGCTCCCTGCAATAGGAAAATTTGTTTTTCCTATTGCAGCGAGCACGAGATGTAATACCTTGCCCTTGCGTCATATCTGGTCCGTCGGACCAGCATACAGATGAACGGGCTTTCTGTTAGGAACTGAGTCCGGCGGAGTTACGACGTAAAGATTTGAAGCAGGTTTCAAATCTAAAGTCCTTCGGATTTCTGACCGATGCGGTCCGTCGGAAGTCTGATGCCGCCCACACATGGTCGGATTGTCCGCCGGATTCGGTCCGTCAGAACAGTCCGGTCGGAAAGTCTGCTCTTGTGTATGCTGCATTAGGTTTCTTTTTAGGGTATTTATTGGAACAGGGACTTGGATGGGGATAGGGAACATGGGATATCCACTGAAACAGTATAAAAAACCAAACGATAGACTCCTGCGCTGCTAGCGGACTCCTATACTAACAGGGGGACACTGCTGCAACACCTATAAGACTGCTCCAAACAGACAAAAAACGCATAAATACTAAAGGGGGTGATAATTGCGCTGTGGTAGGAAAAGGGATAGGGAAAGGGGAAGACTACACTAAAGTGCATGTGACAAACATGCCGAGTGACCTAGCAAAAAAAAAAATTTTTTTAATATATATCTGGACAGCACACTGATAAGTGTGTGTGGTGAATGACTAGAAAAGCGCACTGACTAGTGCATATAGTGAACAAATAGAAAACTAAATAGTGTAAAAATGGAGGCAAAGTCGTATTAAATCGCATGAAGGTGAGCAATGCACATGATGAAAGGGGCAATCAAGCTGATGAAATATAAAAAAACAATAAATGCATATGACATTAAGTGCACAAAGGAACAAGTGGAAAAGGGATAACAAATGATCTAATACATAAATCAGAAACACTTGACCAATGAAATTATAAAAACAAAGTGCAACATAAGAATATATCAAATGAATACAATGATGATGGCAGGCGGAAATGTATGCCGAACATCTAAAAAATATATAGAAAATATAAAAAATGGTGTTGAATATAAAAGTCCCGCCACCAAGTGTAATGATGCTGAGTCGCAGTCCAATCAAGACAACAAATGACAAGGGAAGAGGGGTGGTCTTCGATGGGGGCACCTCAGTGAATACAGGCCCCTTACCTTACAGCTGTAAGGTATACAGCATATATATTAGACGCCCAGTAAGAGATGGAATCCAGAACCTTGCAGCAGATGGTATGGCTCACAAATGCAGTGGTATCACATGCGAAAAAAACACATGAACAGCATATGGTGTAATACCGTTTGAAAGTGGGGAGCTGAGGGAGGGGGGTGGAGGAGGGGGGGGGTTGCACTCACTTGTGACAGATGAGCGCAAGCCTCAAACCACGAGTGCCGAACTCGTATAATCCACACCGCTGGCCGAAAAACCCTCCAACATCTCACATCTCCTGTAGCTCACCACCCATCATGCGTCATATAAGTGATGTAGTATTAAGACAAAAAAACGCATATAGCGTAATCCCGTACAAAAAAGCACACTTTATTGTATAAAAACACTAAAAACTTACAAAAGTAGACAGCTGAGGGGTAAAACTCCGCGAGCGCCGTGCTCGTAACATCAGCTGTTGTGTGGCAGCGTCCCGTGCTCCTAACGCGTGTCGTCACGTCACGTGACTTCCTCTGAAGAAGTCACGTGACGTGACGACACGCGTTAGGAGCACGGGACGCTGCCACACAACAGCTGATGTTACGAGCACGGCACTCGCAGAGTTTTACCCCTCAGCTGTCTACTTTTGTAAGTTTTTAGTGTTTTTATACAATAAAGTGTGCTTTTTTGTACTGGATTACGCTATATGCGTTTTTTTTGTCTTAATACTACATCACTTATATGACGCATGACGGGTGGTGAGCTACAGGAGATGTGAGATGTTGGAGGGTTTTTCGGCCAGCGGTGTGGATTATACGAGTTCGGCACTCGTGGTTTGAGGCTTGCGCTCATCTGTCACAAGTGAGTGCAACCCCCCCCTCCTCCACCCCCCTCCCTCAGCTCCCCACTTTCAAACGGTATTACACCATATGCTGTTCATGTGTTTTTTTCGCATGTGATACCACTGCATTTGTGAGCCATACCATCTGCTGCAAGGTTCTGGATTCCATCTCTTACTGGGCGTCTAATATATATGCTGTATACCTTACAGCTGTAAGGTAAGGGGCCTGTATTCACTGAGGTGCCCCCATCGCAGACCACCCCTCTTCCCTTGTCATTTGTTGTCTTGATTGGACTGCGACTCAGCATCATTACACTTGGTGGCGGGACTTTTATATTCAACACCATTTTTTATATTTTCTATATATTTTTTAGATGTTCGGCATACATTTCCTCCTGCCATCATCATTGTATTCATTTGATATATTCTTATGTTGCACTTTGTTTTTATAATTTCATTGGTCAAGTGTTTCTGATTTATGTATTAGATCATTTGTTATCCCTTTTCCACTTGTTCCTTTGTGCACTTAATAAATTTATTGTTTTTTTTATATTTCATCAGCTTGATTGCCCCTTTCATCATGTGCATTGCTCACCTTCATGCGATTTAATACCATTTTGCCTCCACGTTTACACTATTTAGTTTTCTATTTGTTCACTATATGCACTAGTCAGTGCGCTTTTCTAGTCATTCACCACACACACTTATCAGTGTGCTGTCCAGATATATATTAAAAAATTTTTTTTTTGCTGTTTTATTTATACATTTTCTTCTCTAGGTCACTCGGCATGTTTGTCACATGCACTTTAGTGTAGTCTTCCCCTTTCCCTATCCCTTTTCCTACCACAGCGCAATTACCACCCCCTTTAGTATTTATCCACTGAAACAACCTGAGGACTACTCTAAACTAGGAGGGTGCCACACCAGTATCAGAGAGAATCAAATCAATGATCAGGAAACACTAGCATATTATAATATGTAATCAAAAGGTTGGGGACAGGTGCAGCATTTATCAAAGATCTCTTTATAAATGAGCTGCAATGTAAAGAACATAGTTATTAAAAAGAAAAGAAAATATACCAAAAGAAAAAGAATGGATGAAAGATAAGTTAAGGGTCAGTACTTGCAGCATTCCTAACTTTCTTGTTACCTTGAAATGAATTAGATAATTAAGAGTTGAATCCATTTTTTTTCTTTATAAAGAACATTGTGGAAAGCCAGGTGAGAAGGAAGGAGCCATACTACAAGGTAACTGGAATGCTGAACAATATTCACCGGGAACTGTAGCAACATTTACCTGTGTCAATGGATATATCCGAGATGGATCTATTAGGATGGCCTGCATTGAAGGTTCATGGTTGGACATTTCTAGAGGAGAGTGCAAAAGTAAGTTGTTAATTATCATTAATTTAGTAAATGATATAATGGTATAGATATTAGAGCTCCAACTAACGATTATTTTCATAATCGATTAGTTGGCCGATTATTATTTCAATTAATCGGTTAATAACCTTTAAAAAAAAAAGTGTGGTGTATAATTTAGTTAATATGTAAAGTTTAAAAAAAAGGCAATTTATTCTTAAATATCTCTATGCAGTGATACATATAAATAACCAACTATATGGTTAGAGAGCAAAATATGTAATCCACTCTGAGAATAACAAACAGAAAAGATATATTAGAGGAGATATATTGTATATACTATTAGAGGAGATATACTGTATATACTATTGGAGGATATATACTGCATATACTATTAAAGGGTGAATCTGGTAAATATCAGACTCAGAGATCACATTTTTTTATTTAAAAAACAATATTAGAGGAGCTACAGTATACTATATATAATATTAGAGGAAATATACCGTATATACTGTTAGAGGAGATATACTGTATATACTATTAAAGGGTGAATCTGGTAAATATCAGAATTAGAGATCATATTTTTTGATTTAAAAAACAATGTCTTCATTCAAAAAAAATGTCATTTTAAGAACGTTTGTTCGATTTTCTAATCGACGTTCATTTTTAACCACAGTGACGGGAAAATTTGGAAATTATAGAAAACTTCTTGGTCAAAGGAATTTTCAGACAGTGTATGTGGTTTTCGTTCAGAAATTACATTCCTTTTAAAAACAGAATGTTAAAAACAAGTCAAAATTTCAAACATTCTTTCATTCAGCGAATGTACAAAGATTTTTCGTCTGAATATTCTCGTCTGAAAATTGATCCGTGTTGCCAGCATAAGGCTCGGTACACACCTATGCAGTTTGCTTTTGATGTGTTTCTGCAGTGCTTTTTGCTGTGCGTTTTGATTTTTGCGCATGTGATTTTGCTGCGATTTGCATTTTTGCTTTTTTTTTTGGCCAATTTGTTGCTGGGCAGATTAAAAAACAATTACTGCAAAAACGCATTCGATCCTTTGGGTCTTGTATGGATATTAAGGGGAACCCTGCACCCAAATTAAAAAAGGAAAGGTATGGGGCCCCTAGGCCCTATATACTCTGAAAGGCAGTATACAGGCGGTGCAAACAAGACAGGGACTGTACGTTTGTTGTTAAGTAGAATCTGTTTGTAATCTTGAACTGGTACATTTTTAACGTGTTTAGCTCCAGCCAAAAAATCTATTTTAAGCTTTTTGGAAAACATAGGGAAGGGTTATCACCCCTGTGACATTTGTTTTGCTGTCTGTGCTCCTCTTCAGAAGATTTCACCTCACTTTTTGTCCCAATGACAAATGTTTTTTGAAAATTTGGGGTTTTTAGTGAAACAAGGATTGGTGATAAAGCATCGGTGTAAAGGAGAAAAGTTTTTCCCATATTAACAGGAGAGAATTTCCTTTCCTAGGGGTAGATTTCATCTCATTTCCTGTTGTCTCCTTCCGTTTGCAAGTAGGAGTCGTTTGTAAGTTGGATGTTTGAAAGTAGGGGCCTGCCTTATATACTCAGCAGAAATTTGGGCCTTAGGTGTTGTTGTGGCCACAACACTGTAAGCCCTCACAGGGCCCTGCTGTGAAATATTAGATCAAGAATTGTAATTACATGCCCCTGTTGAACAGGGGCAGAAAAATTGGGCCTTTGGTGGTGGTGGTGGTGCTGGTGCCACAACACTGTAAGTCCTCACAGTTACTCTTCGTGTGCGCAGAAACTGGCCCTGCTGTGAAATATTGGATCAAGAATTCTAATTACATGTCCCTGTTGAACAGGGGCCTTAGGCACTGGTGCTGGTGCCACAACACTGCAACCCCTCACAGATACTCTAGTTGGAGCGCAGGAACTAGCCCTGCTGCAAAGAATTGCATCAAAAATTGTAATTACACGCCCCTGTAAAACAGGGGCTGAAAAATTGGGCCTTAGGCACTGGTGCTGGTGCCACAACACTGCAACCCCTCACAGATACTCTAGTTGGAGCGCAGGAACTAGCCCTGCTGCAAAGAATTGCATCAAAAATTGTAATTACATGCCCCTGTTAAACAGGGGCTGAAATATTGGGCCTTAGGCACTGGTGCTGGTGCCACAACACTGCAACCCCTCACAGATACTCTAGTTGGAGCGCAGGAACTAGCCCTGCTGCAAAGAATTGCATCAAACATTGTACTTACACGCCCCTGTTAAACAGGGGCTGAAAAATTGGGCCTTAGGCACGGGTGGCGGCGCCCAGAACCAAAAATGTTCTTACAAGCTATCAGCATGATCATTGAGGAGGAAGAGGATAATTAATCAGCATCAGCATAGGCAGTCTTTGAAGGGATCTGACATTTCAAAAAAATCTATTCGGTTACTTCAGCATCAGGTGCTTGGTAGCTGGTGGTGGTCCAAGACCAATTCATTTTTATGAAGGTCAGTCGATCGACTGAGTCGGTGGACAGAAGCACCCTGTGATCAGTTACAAAGCCTCCAGCAGCACTGAATGTGCGTTCCGAAAGAACGCTGGATGCAGGACAGGCCAGTAATTCAATTGCATACTGTGCAAGCTCTGGCCAGTGATCCATCCTCAAGACCCAGCAACCCAGAGGATTTTTGTTGGGAAAGGTGTCCAAGTCAGATCTTGCCCCTAGGTATTTCTGCACCATGTAAAACAGACGCTGGCGATGGTTGCTGGAACAGATCATACCTTGGGGCTGCGGACTAAAAAATTGTCTGAACGCATCGGTCAGACGGCCACCTTCTCCACCGCTCCTTCTTTGACTGACCGAAGCCTCAGCAACACGTTGTCCAGAAAGAGGAGTTTGTAACCTCCCAGTCTCTGGGAACGCGTTGCACAGACTTTTCTGCAAGGCATCCACGAATACGAGGATCCTTCCGCAGGCTTTGCAGGATCAGGGAGGCCATGCAGCATAGGTTTGCTGAGGCATTCGGTCCGGAGTCCTCTGGGCCACTAAGGACGGCATGATCTGCAGCCACCTCCTCCCAGCCACGTACAAGTCCATGTGTTTCTTGGGACTGTAAATGATCCCTTAAAGACTGCTGCTGATGCTGAGTGCCAGGCTCCACCTCCATAATGATACAATCCTCCTCCTCTTCCTGTGTGATCGGCGGGCACGCAGGAACACTGTCTGGATAAAGGGGGGCCTTGAGAGCTAAGGAAGTCCCCCTCTTCCTGCCTCTGTCCTGCCTCAAGTGCCCTGTCCATTATTCCATGCAGCGTGTGCTCCAACAGGTGGACAAGGGGGACAGTGTCACTGATGCATGCACTGTCACTGCTCACCATCCTGGTGGCCTCCTCAAATGGTGAAAGGACAGTGCATGCATCCCTGATCATGGCCCACTGGTGTGGGGAAAAAAAAACAAGCTCCCCTGACCCTGTCCTGGTGCCATAGTTGCACAGGTACTCATTGATGGCCCTCTGCTGCATGTGCAGCCGCTGCAGCATGGCCAACGTTGAATTCCACCTGGTGAGCATGTCACAGATTAGGCGGTTCTTGGGCACGTTAAATTCCTTTTGGAGGTCTGCCAGCCAAGCACTGGCATTATATGACTGGCGGAAAATGCACACAGACTTTCCTGGCCTGCCTCAGGACATCCTGTAAGCCCGGGTACCTGCCCAAGAACCGCTGCACCACCAAGTTAAGGACGTGAGCCAAACAGGGCACATGGGTCATTTGTCCCTGTCGGAGGGCGGAGAGGAGGTTGGTGCCATTGTCGCAAACCATCATTCCTGCCTTAAGTTGGCGTGGCGTCAACCACCTCTGAACCTGCCCCTGCAGAGCTGACAGAACCTCTGCCCCAGTGTGGCTCCTGGCCCCCAAGCACACCAGCTCAAGCACCGCATGGCATCTTTTGCGTACTTGCATAGCCCCTTGAACGCCTACAGAGCACCGCTGGTTCCGAGGACAAAGCACAGGAAGAGGCCCTGGAGGAAGAAGAAGCGGAGGGGGTGGAGGAGAGAGTTGTGTCACAATCACTAGTAGTGGCATTTTGGAGGCATGGTGGCAGAACAACCTCCAACACTACTGCACCTTGTCCTGCATCCTTCCCAGCTGCCAGAAGAGTCACCCAATGCGCCATGAAACTTAGGTAACGTCCCTGTCCATGCCTGCTGGACCATGAGTCAGCGGTAATATGCACCTTACCGCTGACTGCCCTGTCCAGCGAGGCCAAGACATTGCCTTCCACATGCCGGTAGAGAGCCGGAATCGCCTTCCGTGAGAAAAAGTGGCGTTTGGGAACCTGCCACTGAGGAACCGCACATTCCACAAACTCACGGAAGGGGGCAGAGTCTACCAACTGAAAAGGTAGCAGTTGAAGTGCTAGCAATTTTGCCAAGCTAGCATTCAACCGCTGGGCATGTGGATGGCTGGGAGCGAACTTCTTTTTGCGGTGCAGCAGCTGGGGCAGGGAAATTTGCCTGGTACAATCTGACATCAGTGTACTGATAGCAGATTGCCCGCAAGTACTTGGCTGTGACACACCTAATTCTACACCTTCATTCCTCTCAGTGCAGGTCTCAGAGAGGACTGAAGGTATAGTGGGGTTGGAGATCCCAGCTGATGAGGAGTAAGGAGAGGTCCTCTTTGTTTTTTGGTGTGGGTCTTTTAGGTATGCTTGCCAACAAACTGCATGGCAGGTCAACATATGTCTGGTCAAGCATGTGGTGCCCAAGCGGGAGATGTTTTGGCCACGCGAGATACGCTTGAGACATGTGTTGCAAATAGCAGTGGTGCCATCTGATGCACTCATCTCAAAAAAGGCCCACACCAAAGAAATTTTGGAATAACGCGCAGAGACAGTAGCGCCCTGCACATGCGGAGCTCTGAGGTGTGATGCAGTCTTAGGCTGGCCCCTGGAGGGCATCCTACCTCCTCGGTGATGTGCCTCCTCCTCTTCCTCTCTCCTATCAGGCATCCATGTTGAGTCAGTGACCTCATCATCCCCTCCCTCCTCATCACTGGAGCAAACCTGGCAGTATGCTGCAGCAGGGGGAACAAGACTGTCAGATTGCTGTGCTTCTTGTGCACCCCCTCTGCCTTCATCTAGCTCAGTATCATCATCAGAGCTTTCTAAACGCTGGGCATCCTCCTGGAGCATGTACTCAACACTGTGGTCAAACAGTTCGAGGAAATCCTCAGGAGGACATGGTGGGGCTAGGGAAGGAATCACTGATGCCATTGAGCCAAGGGAAGAGGCCGCGTTGGCAGCTGCTTTGCCAGACAAAATACCCTGAGCCTGGGTGAGAGAGGATGAGGAGGATGATGACGGCTTGGTCATCCACTCGACCAAGTCTTCCGCATGTTGTTGCTCAACACGGCCAGCTGCCGAAAAAAAAGGCCAAGCGTGTCCCACGGCCAAGTGCTGATGAGGATACACCGTGTCCACGACCAGCACTGTTGCCTCTAGACACAGAGCCTGCTTGCCCTCTTTTATTGGCTTGTGACTGTCTGCCTCTCCTTGTTGGCCTTCCAGACATACTAATGGCCTGCAGTGATATGTAGCTGCACTAAGCTGGGATATATATATATATATATATATATATATATATACTGATACCGCAGCTAGCAAAATCAACTGCCTGCCTGTAGTATTATTAGTATACCAATCTTCTACAGGTAGCTTTAGCTGAACAATGTGCAGAGGTCACACTACACTAACTTGTAGCTTTAGGTGAACACTGTGCAGAGGTCGCACTACACTAACTTGTAGCTTTAGTTAAACTTTGTGCAGAGGGTGCACTACACTAACATTTAAATAATGTAGCTGCCTGCGGTAGTGATAGGATCAGAAAAACACCACCAACCTTCTACAGGTAGCTTTAGCTGAACACTGTGCAGAGGTTGCACTACACTAACGTGTAAATAATGTAGCTGCCCGCGGTAGTGATAGGATCAGGAAAACACCACCAACCTTCTACAGGTAGCTTTAGCTGAACACTGTGCAGAGGTCGCACTACACTAACTTGTAGCTTTAGCTGAACACTGTGCAGAGGTCACACTACAGTAACTTGTAGCTTTAGCTGAACACTGTGTAGAGGACGCACTACACTAACGTGTAAATAATGTAGCTGCCTGCGGTAGTGATAGGATCAGGAAAACACCACAAACCTTCTACAGGTAGCTTTAGCTGAACACTGTGCAGAGGTCGCACTACACTAACTTGTAGCTTTAGCTGAACACTGTGCAGAGGTCGCACTACACTAGCTTGTAGCTTTAGCTGAACACTGTGCAGAGGTTGCACTACACTAACGTGTAAATAATGTAGCTGCCTGCGGTATTGAAAGGATCAGGAAAACAACACCAACCTTCTACAGGTAGCTTTAGCTGAACACTGTGCAGAGGTCGCACTACACTAACGTGTAAATAATGTAGCTGCTTACGGTAGTGATAGGATCAGGAAAACACCACCAACCTTCAACAGGTAGCTTTAGCTGAACACTGTGCAGAGGTCGCACTACACTAACTTGGAGCTTTAGCTGAACACTGTGCAGAGGTCACACTACACTAACTTGTAGCTTTAGCTGAACACTGTGCAGAGGTCACACTACACTAACTTGTAGCTTTAGCTGAACATTGTGCAGAGGTCGCACTACACTAACTTGTAGCTTTAGCTGAACACTGTGCAGAGGTTGCACTACACTAACTTGTAGCTTTAGCTGAACACTGTGCAGAGATCGCACTACACTAACTTGTAGCTTTAGCTGAACACTGTGCAGAGGTTGCACTACACTAATTTGTAGCTTTAGCTGAACACTGTGCAGAGGTCGTACTACACTAAAAAATAATGTAGCTGCTTGCGGTAGTGATAGGATCAGAAAAACACCACCAATCTTCTACAGGTAGCTTTAGGTGTACACTGTGCAGAGGACGCACTACACTAACTGTAAATACTGTAGCTAATAGGACTAATAGGATCAGAAGAACACCAGCAATTTTCTTCAAATACTGTAACAACTCCTGCCTGCCTGTCAGTAGGAAGATAATAACAGGAACGGATCTAGCTAAACTGAATAGTGTGTGTGTGTGTATGTATGTATATATATATATATATATATATATATATATATATATATATATATATATATATATATATATATATATATATACACATATACAACACCTGGGATGCATATATATACACAATACACTGTAAGCTAACTGACTGACTGTCCTGCCTAATCTATCTAACTTAAATCAAATGACACTGCCTCTCTGTCTCTCAACGCCGGAACACACTACACAGGGCCGACGTGCCTTATATAGTGTGGGGCGTGTACTAAACCACCTGAGCCACGATTGGCCAAAGCCACCCTGGCTTTGGCCAATTACAGCTCTCTGTACAGACGGCGCTGTGATTGGCCAAGCATGCGGGTCATAGTGCATGTTTGGCCAATCATCAGCCAGCAATGCACTGCGATGCCGCAGTGAATTATGGGCCGTGACGCGCCACTCGAATTTGGCGCTAACGGCCCATATCGTTCGCAATTCGGCGAACGATCGAACAGACGATGTTCGAGTGGAACATGGGTTCGACTCGAACACGAAGCTCATCCCTACTCCTGACATCTCCAGCCATTTGAATTTGGTTTTTTTTGCTTGCACAGCATTCCCCCACATGATTGTGCAATCAGAGCTAGTATGGATTTATAACCATACCATGCATGTAAGGGAAGCCATTCCTAGGCTATAGATACTAAGGAATTTACATATTCTTAACAAGCATTAATAGCGTTTAAAACAAGCCATCCCTGTCTTCTGTAACTGCATGTACTCTGAAATTATTTATCCCTAAAGAGTTAGTTTATCAAAGACAAGTGAGCACAGTCCTTATCCCATGCCCTACACATACATTCTCGTGTCATTGTTGATGAGCTTAGTGGCTGAGCGCAGGGAGAGCACACTGCACATGTGGGGGGCTCAGGAGAAGAACGGCAGTCACTGTGTACTGCTAGAGAGCACTCATCCTAATGGCTGCTCTGTCCTACAAAGAACACAGGATAGAGTTTGGATAACTGTTGTTAGGTTTCCCTTATAGTGAAAATTGCCTACATGTATGGAAATATCACTAAAGCATATTTTTTAAAGCTGATTCGTTTAGAGTTCTGTAATGGTGTTTAGGGACAGCATGGGGCATTTTTGAAAATGGTGAACTAACCCTTTAAACCTTTCGCAGCCAGCAATATGGTGACACAGAACCGCGTCCAGCTGCATTCCCTCTTCTGCTATTAGCTTAGGCTCTGCTGAATAAAAGAAGAGCTGTGATCAGCTTCCACTGCCACCTCTGTTCCTGCCCTGTCTCCTCTGCTTACCCTTTCTCTTACAGATCCCCTGGCTTACTGAAATCCCCTGGACTATCTAAACTTCTTTCCCTCCCACTGATACAATCCCCCCCCCCAATGCCCTCCCTGCAGCTCTGAACCCCTGGCTCCCCCCACCCTGCATGCTTCTCTTCCTCTCCCTCCCAATAGGTGTCAGCAGCTGTTGAGCACAAGGGGATTGATTTGAGAATGGAGAGCGTAGGGTTGGTAAACATGTCATGTTTACTGATTTCTGCCTTTCCTGAATTGACACAGTGAGTGCTTGATGACTCCTGTAAACTGTGTATAATATGCTTTCAGTTTCTGAAGAACAGGAAGCCTCTGTACAAAGTACTACCTATTCATTGATTCATTGCAGAGAAGGGGATTGGGGATCTGTGTCTCTGCCTGAAAAGTGAGATGTTAGGGGTCTGTTTAGAACCCTGGCAGTTTACCAACGTGCCCTCCACCATCACCACCACCACCAGGACAAATTTTTAAAAAATTGTAAAAAAAAAAAAAAAAAAAGATGAGCGCTGTGGCCCATACAGTGTGAATGATCAGTTTGTTTATGCAGTTTGAGCTTTATGTTATACTGGTGGGATGCAGCAGCTGTACAGAAATAGCTGCAGATCTTAATTTGACAGGTGTGTAGGTGCAATTGAGTGGCCCTGAATACACACTGTTTGTGTTTGGGGCTGCGCACCCACACCCCCTCAACAACCACTGCTTCTCCATAGATTAACATAGAATGGTTGCACGCAGCTTCAGGTGGCAGCAGCCACATAAACAAGCTGTCGATTCACGCTGTACAGGGCACAGCATCTCTGTCAATGAGCCCAAAGACATCATTCACACACAGAATATGTAGTGCACTAACACACTAAGGGCCCATGGGAATCAGTGGGCATGTTTTAAGGTGCACATAACTCGCGTGCACTGTATGTGTTGTACACAAGCACTGTAGTCCATTGTTAAAGCTGGTAGGTATTTTACCAGATCGGAGTATAATCGGACATCTACTGTACATACAAATGTCTCCTTCCCTCTTACCAGGTACTGACATCCACTGAGGATATATTGGGTGCCTTTTGTCACATTATACTCTGACTTATATACATCAAAGGTGAAATATTCCACTGAGGAAGTTGTTGACCACCTTTCCCTAATTTATTTTTCAACGATACAGTATCCCCCCAAATTAGAATAGAAAAATACCATGTTCTGGAACAGTATCACTAATTCAGTTCACTTAGCAAACTCCTGCTATTTACCTTTAATGAGGACTTTGACCCCCACAATCAGTGAAAGAAGCCTTAATATTTTTTTTATAACCAAGTAAAGACACCACTTGTTGTGACTCATATCAGCAGGCATTTCTTGTTAATGCCAACACACACATTTTTGCTAAGATATTGGTAATGCATATCAACAAATGCATCAGTTCACTCATAGGCACTGACCACTTCCCGCCTGCAGTACATCATATGATGCCCTGGGTTTTGAGTGGGGATATCTGAATGATGCCTGCAGCTGCAGGCATCATTCAGATATAATTTTTTTCCTCTGGCGATTCCCTGCACCATAAGAACAATCATATTGGCTGTTCAGCCGCTTGATTGTTTTTACAGGCGGGCGGGAAGGGACTACCCCTTCCCGCCGCTCTCCGCTGCTTCTATCGGCTTACCCGTGGGATCAGCCAGTGGGAGAAGGAATATGCCGGCGGCTGAAGTTCACCATAGAGAATAACAAGGACCAGATGGTCCCCGGTAGTCTCTATGACTCTAGAAGGCACAGGTGCGACGTTATGACATCACGTCCAGCCCAGTAGTTGTAAACACTGCCACGTATTTGGCTAAAAAGCCGAGATCCTCTTTTTTTTTTTTTTGATCTCAGGCTTTCCAGCCTGGAGGAGAGATGTGGATTTTTATTGACCACAGATCTTTCCATAAAGAGGACCTGCCATTCCCTGTTCCTATTACAAGGAATAGGATGCACAAAGTGATAAAAAAAAAAAATTAAGGGAAAGTGTAAAAAAAAAAAAAGTAATTTGCCCCCATCCCCTTGTGTTTGCACGCAGTAGCAAATGCATATGTACGTCGCGCCCACATAAGTAAAAGGTGTTTAATCCACACACGTGAGGTATTGCTGCAAACGTTAGAGCGAGAGCAACAATTCTATCTCAAGACCTCCTTTGTAACTCTAAATAGGTAACTTGTAAACATTTTTAAAGCGTTGACTATGGAGATTTTTTAGTGCTGAAGTTTGGCGCCATTCCACAAGTGTGCGCAATTTGAAGGTGTGACATGTTAGGTATCTATTTACTCAGTGTAACATACTCTTTTACATTATACAAAAAAATTGTGCTAACTTTTTTTTTTTAATTAACCGCTTCAGCCTCGGAAGATTTTACCCCCTTCCTGACCAGAGCACTTTTTGCGATTCTGCACTGCGTCGCTTTAACTGACAATTGTGCGGTCGTGCGACGTTGCACCCAAACAAAATTGACGTCCTTTTGTTCCCACAATAGAGCTTTCTTTTGGTGGTATTTGATCACCTCTGCGTTTTTTTTTTTTACACTATAAACAAAAAAAAGCGACAATTTTGAAAAAAAACACAATTTTTTTTACTTTTTGCTATAATAAATATTCCCCAAAAATATATATAAAATAAATAAATAAATATATATAAATATAAAAAAAAATATTTTTTCCCTCAATTTAGGCCGATATGTATTCTTCTACATATTTTTCGTAAAAAAAAATCAAAATAAGCATTTATTGATTGGTTTGCACAAAAGTTATAGTCTACAAAATAGGGGATAGTTTTATGGCACTTTTATTATTTATTTATTTTTTTTACTAGTAATCAGCAATCTGAGATTTTTATTGGGACTGCAACATTATGGCGGACACATCGGACAATTTTGACACATTTTTGGGACCATTGGCATTTTTACAGCGATCAGTGCTATAAAAATGCATTGATTACTGTAAAAATGTCACTGGCAGTGAAGGGGTTAACCATTAGTGGGCGATCAAGGAGTTAACATGTTCCCTAGTGTGTGTTCTAACTGAAGGCGGAGGGGACTGTGTATGGGAAGAGATAGATCGCTCTTCATACTCTGTATGAACAGACGACTTGTCACTTCTCCCCTCAGAGAACCGGAAACTGTGTATTTACACACACAAATCCCGATTCTCCGTGTGCCCCGAGCGATCGCAGGAGCCCGGCGGTGATCACTCACATCGACTCCATGAGCGAGCAGGGGTCGCATGCGCGCCTCTAGTGGCCACAGGAGGAAGTGACATTGCATAACATCGCTTCGCCCAGCTGTGCCATTCCCTACAACTGCGGCGGCTGGTCGGCAAGTGGTTAATGAATGTTTTTGTTTTCTAAAAAACGCGTTTGAAAAATTGCTGCGCAAATACCGTGTGAAATGAAAAGCTGCAATGACACCATTTTATTCCCTAGGGTCTCTGTTAAAAAAACATACATAATGTTTGGGGGGTTCTGAGTAATTTTCTAGCAAAAAAAAATATGATTTTTACATGTAGGAGCGGCGTATCAGAATTGGCCCGGTATGGAAGTGGTTCATCCCTGGGAGTTCCACCAGGCTCAACATTCGTGGACTGCATTTGCAGTTTGCAACCCCATACACCATGGGCAGAGCTGTGCTCTTGCTTGGTTTTGCCCCAAAATTATAATGTGGGCACAGTTGTTGTTCACCTCATCTGTTGCAAGTATCAGATTAAACATCACTGTCTCTCAACTATTTCTGATACATCGAGGGACCTATCAGAGCTGCCCCCTTTCTCTTATTTAATTTGCCTTGGCAACTGCTGGCTGCTGCCAGAGGTTGGTATTTTACTAACAGTATAAGAGGTTCTGAGCTGCGCGAGGTTTGCTGTTTTAAGTGTGCAGTTACCTGGTATCTGTGAATTGTTGTAAGTGTGAGTGGGGATTAAAGTTGAGGGGGAGGGTGTTGCTAGCCCTACAAGTGAGTGGATACAATATGCTGAGCTTTGACTACACATCCTGAATTAATCCTGCTGTCTACCCCACTGAAGTAAGGTCAGCACCCGCAAACACCCACCTAGTCACCAAGCCCCTCCTGCCACCTCCAGGCACTTTTATCTTTATAACCCTCCTCAAAGACACTGCAGAAGGACAGAACAGGATCCCCAGATCCAGAGATGGTGCCAACCCCTTACGTACCCCCCTTTTTAGCGAAGCGGAGAAGGAAGAGGTTAAGAACACCACCACAACTCACGTAGAGCAATTCCCCAGACAACTGAGCACAGGGTGGGAGTCATAACCTCAGCCTGATGGATACTACCTCTACTACAGGGCTACAGACAGGCAAAATGGACTGGCCTGTTGAAGCTCTGGAATCTGTGAGTAATGTCTCTGCACTCCTAAACAACCCTGGGAATCCAGACAGAAGAGAGGGGGCCCCACACCCAATACAATGCTTCAATATTCATGCTTACTGGGCAAGTGCAAGGAGTCAGAGCAGGAGATATCCCTGATCTGCCATGATTTGCAAAAATAGTGGGAACATGTCTGCTTTAGAAGGTCATATGAGTGATTTAGAAGACATAGTTAATCCTTTCAATACTGATATGAAGGTTGCAATGCACAAGATAGACTGTAACATATCAAAGGCGGAGGGCCTTGAGAATATATGCGTCAGCACAACGTACGGATCGTGGGCCCCCCTAAAAGACTTGGGCGCTCAGACCCATAATGGATAGCTGAGACATTGGAAGGGACCATCTATCCCTTCTATTCACAGTTCAATGCGCTTATAGGGTTCCTACCCATTCATTACCTCCAGGCAGCTCCCCAAGGCCCTTTCTAATATGCCTAATTAATTACAGAAACAAAGAAAACATCCTTAAAAGGGCACAAGAACTCAACAAGTTTTTCTTTAATGGTCCAAAATCTTGTGCTTTCCCGATCTCTCTCCACGTGTATAGTTTAATTCAAAAGATGTACCGTAGTTCAATAGGAGAAGTAACAAAGCAAGGTATAGCTTTAAAACAAATTTATAATAATATTGTGTGGGGGGGCTGTGTTTGCTGTAAGAGGGTTGTGTGAAGCTCTCTGTAAAGCATAGTGCCACAATAAGAACATAGTTAAAACAAAGATATAGCCTACCTCAGGGGATAACAGAACAAGGTTAAAACCTATAGCATTATTGTAAATTGTAGCAGGGACTACAGTTTAAACTAATACAATTCATGTAAAACCCCAATAGAACTTTAAGGCAGAATCATGGGTAACACACATGTAAAAAGTGAATTCCAAACTTTATTACAAAACAATTATAAAAAATACCAAACGCTCAATGTGAAAAAATAGGTGCAAGGTACAATAAAAATGTGTTACATAGCAGCATACAATTCAAGTTTGAAATACCCTGCTACTTTCAATGTTTAGAGCACCGGACCAGCCTTCTAGGGTATAAGGCCTGGTCAGTCAAGGTGTTCACAGCATAAATCTCTACGTGTTTCAGGAATACAGTTTTCCTT
Organism: Lithobates septentrionalis; assembly: GCA_037952835.1. Taxonomy (NCBI): domain Eukaryota; kingdom Metazoa; phylum Chordata; class Amphibia; order Anura; family Ranidae; genus Lithobates; species Lithobates septentrionalis. The sequence continues at coordinate 1,148,515 of JBBDGP010000525.1, read as the reverse complement.
CTTCAGGGAAAGAGAAGGGTATAACAATCTATAATATAAATTTACATTAAAGAAAATGTAAATATCATACAGTATACAATGGTAATACAGATGAGAAGTTAACAGGCTGCTACAGGCATAATACTCACATAGTACAATCATAGTTGAACACAAATCAAAAGAAAGTGGCAGGTCTCAGTGGGCTGTGCCCCGTCCCCCCCCAAGGGCTGTCCAGGCAGTATGGGGGAGGGGGAACCCCACTGTGCAATGACACTGACAAGGACTGCCAAACACAATATGTAGCCCACACCAGGTGGCAGGATCTAAAATAAATGTATTGAAAACCTGTTAAGTGGGAGTAGACCAGAAAACAAGAATGGATGGAATGAAAACAAGAGGAGAGACAGATAAGCAAGAGAGACCAAGCAAAGAAAAGGATGGACAGAAAGAAAGTGTGCAGGGAAGGAAGGGGGAGGGGAGAGTAAGGGGGAGGAGATGGGGAAGAAAAAAAAGCTAGGAAAGGGAGGGAAATAGCTGGAAAGAGAAAGAGGAGAGGGAGAAAGGTAAGATGGAAAAGGGAGGGAAGGGGAAGAGAAGAGGGAAACAAAGAAAGGATATGAATAGGGGGAAGAAAAAAGGGGGGGCAGGGGGTCAGGAGACAGAAAACAGGGAGGAAGAGAGGGAGTAGGAGAAGGGGAGGAGTTGAAGGAAAGAGGAGAATGGGGTAAAAATGCACCACTGCAGACACACATAGGCCCCCCTGAAACAGAAGTATCTATACCAAAAAGTAATGTGATAGCAAAGGTAATAATGCATAAAGCAATCCAATCATGTCCTAGACCTGTACTTACTGGCTAGTCAGGATAGCAGTGTGTTGAATCGATGGTGTGTTGTCCGCCATGGGGGACTTTGGTGGGACCCACCATCTTAAATGCAATAAAGCCCACCTGGATTCATTGCCAGGTGGAGACATGGGTTCCAGAAACGCCCATTGACTGCCAAACCACCTGGAGGCAGGCCATGGGCTAGTGCTCAACAGTCCCCCGGACCCCACGTAGCGCACACAGCGTGAAATATACGTTTCGCGTCAAAGCACATCATCAGGGGAAACGGGAACGCTCCCAAACCCCCTGATGACACGCTGCGATGCGAAATGCATTGGGCGGGGCCAGAACCTGTGACATCATTACACCCGCCGATGCCGACTGTCGGCGGTGTGCTTGATTTTGATTGCATGTGTCTGATTATACAAATGTGAGTACCCTTCTACATTTTTAATAAACACACATCTAGCAATATTCATGCTATGTTATCCTTTGTCTCTCTTCCTCTATGGCGGTTGTATGTGGTAATATGGTCTGGAGTTAAGATATTCAGAGCCATTCGATACCTGTGGCCAGGATCTATTGGAGTTGATCCAATGAACCACATTGGGGCATGACTGCACAATTACCAGTTAAAATACTGCCATGCTAAATAGCAAAAAATGGTCATGTCATGAAGGGGGTAAAATCTTCCGGAGTTTAAGTGGTTACACTCGCACACATTTCTCACTTTCTGAATGTCAACATTTGTTATAGAATACACTTTAAATATTTTGCTTTTAAATGTACAGCAGGTATGTGCAAGGAACAAATAGGTTGGGTCAAATAATGTGTATGTCCAGGCATTTCCCAAATCTTGCTCTCTCCCACTCTAGATCAGGGATAGGCAACCTTTTGAGGACAATGTGCAAAAAAATGTTTTCAAAGAAATAGAGAGTGCCAGCTACATAAAAAATGTTAACTTCACACTTTCGTTCATGAAAAGGAATCTTTAAATAGTGAATGCTCTAAAGGACTTGAACAATAGTAAGAAATAAACATTGAAGGGGTTGTAAAGGTATACATTTTTTCACCTTAATGCATTCTATGCATTAAGGTGAAAAAACTTTTGATAATACCGCCGCCCCCAGCCCCCCCGTTTTACTTACCTGACACCTCGAAACTCGGCCGCTCGTTCCCGACCTCCATTCAGCCGATCAGCCTGGTCGCTGATTGGCTATAGTGGAATGGATTGAAAGCAGCGCAGCCATTGGCTCGCGCTGCTGTCAATCACATCCAATGATGCGGCGCGCCAGGGGCGGGGCCGAGTTATACAGCGAGCGGCTATAGCCGCCGGCTGTATCACGGGAGCGCGCCCGCAATAACTAACCACCATGCGAGGGAGCTCGCATTAAGGTGGTTAGTTATTGTGGGGAGGAGCTGAGACAGCCGCCGAGGGACCTCAGAAGAGCAGGTTCGGGGCCACTCTGTGCAGAACGAGCTGCACAGTGAAGGTAAGTATAACATGTTTGTTATTTTTAAAGAAAAAAAAATGTACCTTTACAACCCCTTTGAGCTTTGCACCTTCACATGTCAGACCACCCCAATTTCTGCACCGTCACACGTCACATCACTCCAATTTTTGCACCTTCACATAACGCCAATTCCTGCACCTTCACACCTCAGATCACCCCAATTTCTGCACCTTACATCTCATATTAGCCCTAACCCCTGCACCTTCATACCTCAGTTCACCACAATTCTTGCAGTTTCACATCTCAGATCACCCCAAATCCTTGACTATTGTATAACATATGTGTCCATAATACCCTTTACCTTCATAACCCCCCTACGCCTTCTTTTCCCCCCAGAAAATGAGACCACACCAATCTGGAGTAAATAATTGGCCGTAGCAGCCAATTCCTTTTATTAATAACCATAATAATCAACAAAATAGAATTCTCATAAAAATATATAACTGTATGGAGAAAAACACACCTGAAATACACCACCCCCATCTGTTAGATACTCCCGTTGGTCTTTGCAGGGAAAACCCACTAAACTTTCAACTTGATCCAATCCGGCACTGTGGTACCTTAACTAAACAATAGGCCTCCAGCTGACATGCTAGCTCGGAGACAACAAACAATTGACCGCAGTGCACCAATAACTAAAAAATCAACAAACGGCCTCATACTACTGATGGGTCCCAACTCTTCGTATCTGGGGTTTAAACCTTCACCTGCAAAGTCCAACACCACAGAAAAAAAGAAGAAAAACAAAAGGGGATTCTCAACTGCTCCTAAATACCGATCCGTTAATCCCCCTTTAGAACATACTGGCCATATCTTGGCCTGAACCTGTAATGGGGATTTCTAAACGGTTCCACCGTCTAAACCAAGTATCTCGGATGATAGATAGCAATCCAGAGACACTAGGATTTAGTAGTCCTCTGAGTTATAATTAAATCCAAAAGAAAAAACGTGACAAGCACAAGGGAACTCTTCTATGAGGACAATTCAGTGATATAGGTACAAATCTTTATTAAAGACTATCCAAAAGTAAAATTCCATATATAAATGACTATTAAACTACAACCCTATTCCCAGTACACATTAAAAGACTTAAAGTCTGGAGGAGGAAAAGGTGGCCACCATTTTCTAAATCACCTCATACTACTCTCATTCTCACACACTCACATACACCAATAGATATTGATTGGTCATACAATTTGTTTGGATTGAAGGTGAAGTCATCAGGTGATCAATATAAATTAGTCAATCATGATAACTGGCATAGTCTTCTAGTGACTGACATATCCGATCACCAATAGTTTAACCACAGATGTAACAATCTTATAAATATTGTAAAGTGCAGGTGTGGTGTAGCATTTCCTTTTCTTTTCAGTAATACCAGCTTGTGACAATTGTAGCCTCCGTTTCACACTGTGAATATTGTCTATTCAGAATGATTCAGTAGTAAATAGCACAGTCACTGAAGCATGACAGCTAGACAATACAAAATGAAATTGAAACTGACTTTACCATATGCTGGAGTTGAAAGGCAAGCAGTGTGTCATGAGAAGCAGCGGGGGAATCCGAGTACAGGAACCAACTTTCAGAAGAGATCTGTGCGATCTGTTAGTAGCTGTCTCTGATGCTGGAAACAGGGATCCCACTTGCTAGATACAGTGCAGCTTCCTGCTTTCACGATGCTTGCTGTAATCAGCTGTTTGTGTAGATTCAAGTCCTTGTCAGTAATCCACTTAGAGTATCCGCTGTCTGGGCTGCAGATGTCAGGCTCTGATGCTGGCATTTAGTCAGAGGGAAGCGAAGAGGTTTAGAGGCATTTCAGTAGGTGAATATAGGTGGTCATCCATGGATCCTCCTCATAGATACCAGATACAGATGCTTACATGTTTCGCTAATTAATTAGCTTCCTCAGAGCATGCGAAACATGTAAGCATCTGTATCTGGTATCTGTGAGGAGGATCCATGGGTGAGGTGATTTAGAAAATGGTGGCCACCTTTTCCTCCTCCAGACTTTAGGTCTTTTAATGTGTACTGGGAAAAGGGTTGTAGTTTAATAGTCATTTATATATGGAATTTTACTTTTGGATAGTCATTAATAAAGATTTGTACATATATCACTGAATTGTCCTCATAGAAGAGTTCCCTTGTGCTTGTCACGTTTTTATTTTAATGTCCAACACCACGCCACAGCACACACCAGGGGAAAACTTTACCCTTATGTGCCCTGCCAAACCCTCAAAGCTCGCTGGATTCCGTCCTGCAAACCCAAGGCCCCACAGGTCGATCCCTACATCATTCAGGTGTACCCCATCCCTCCTCAAATACCTCCACGTGTCAACTTCCAACTCGAGGTGTCTGACTGCAATCCCACCATTCCTGACTACAAACCCACTCACATCCTTGTTCACCTTCTTCCTGGCCCGGTTGATCTTATCTACAGACCTCGCTAACCTCCAGGTGGTACGAGCCACAATGTCCGACCATACAATAATCATGTGTGGAAAGGCCATTCTGAGTTGCCAAAAATCAAATTTGATGTCCCGCACCAAATCCAACATTGACTTAGATCCTAAGTCATTTCCACCCACGTGGAGAACCAACACGTCCGGAGGACAATCCAACCGTGCAAATTTTCGCACTTCTGACACTGTTCTACCCCACAGCATGCCCGGGACCCCCAACCACCGGAGGCAGGCCTCCTGTCTGGAAAAACCTAATTGTCTCCCATCCGACCTTGCGTCTCCTCTCCTTGCCCCCCAGCACACATATCAGTGGCCCAATATCCATACCCTGCACTGTGGTCTACCTGAAAAAGAAAAACAAAAAATACCCAGCAAATCAATGAATCACACATATATACAATTGTCATCAACAATCCTAGAAAAAACCTTAATCAATTAAACCCCCTGCCCTCCCCTTTGTTTTTTGTTTTTTTGTTTTTTATACATTCAGTAAATGAGGGCGAACATAAGATTGAAACCGTCTAGATTCCCATCTCCCAATCCTTTTCACCGCCTCCTCGTCTAGTCCCCAACGAACAGCTTCAGTAGCCGCCCCAATCCAAAAGGAATGGGACGAAAACTTTTTCTCCCCTAGACGCAAAGCCCCCAAACATTTCTTAAAAATTGCAATGACTTGAAAACGAGATAGAGACAGCCCATCCCGATGCACCAAAAAAGAACCTGCCACGTCTGGGCGTACCGCGAGGAAATCCCTCACCAATTTCACTGGGCATAAGGGAGACCCCGGCAGCGAAAACACCTGCACCATCTTCCCCTTACCCCGCTGATCCGTTTTTGATTTTTTAACCAGTATGAATAGCTTGTCCACTCCACATCTGACGTCCTGCACCCCTATCCCCCCTGATACCGTCTTAGAGGGGCTAACTAGTTCGCTAATCCTAAACGCCCCGAAAAATGTCAATACGAATGCCGCCTTAAACAGAACTACCTCATACTCCGAGGAACAGGCCAGTCCCAACTGTACCAGCAAATTACCTAACAGCTCAAACGACACAGGCCGCCTCGCGTCCTTATTTGGCATGGCACGCCGGTAGCCTTTTAGCGCCTGTCTAACCCAGAAATCCTTAATGAAGTCGGGAAAACCCTGAAATTTAAACCAAAACGCCAACCTTGCCAGTTTTTTCTCTAACCCCGACACTGAAACCCCATCCTCCAATTTCCGAGAGACAAAATATAAAACCAACAACCTGAGATTCCGTTCCTCCTGTCCATCTGCTACCTGTTGTACCATGGACACCCATTCCTGCCATACCCTGTGGTAAGCTGACCACGTCGCGTCGCTCACCGATCGCCTGATCCAGCCAGCTACTCTTCCAAGGCAATTCTCCACAACCACTCGGGACAAGGGACCCCGCTCTGTTCCGCCCCTGGTGCCAATTCCCGAAACCTGTCCCACTGAAAGCGAGACAACGCATCAGCAATGACATTTTCAACCCCAGGGAGGTGAACAGCATAAATAAACACGTTCAACTGCAGGCAATGTAGCACCAGGTGCCTGAGAAACCTAATTACTGGCGGCGATGCGGCAGACATTTTGTTAATCACCTGAACTACCCCCAAATTGTCCCCGTGAAACCTTACTTTTAAATTTCGGAAAGATTCCCCCCACAATTCCACCGCTAAAACCACATGGAACAACTCCAGCAGCAACATATTTTTTAATAGCCCAGCATCCTTCCACGCCTGCGGCCAAGGCCCCGCACTCCACTTACCTTGGAAAAAAGCTCCAAAGCCCGCAGAGCCCGCCGCATCCGTGTACAGCTCCAGATCGAAGTTGCTAACTGGACCTGACATCCATAGTGCCCTGCCGTTAAAATTAGCCAGGAACGTGTGCCATACTGTCAGGTCCTCCCTATGGGCCTTCACCAAGCACACATAGTGCTTGGGAGACGTAACCCCCGCAGTACTCACAGACAGCCGCCTGCAGAATACCCGCCCCATGGGCAATATGCGACACGCAAAATTTAGCTTACCTAATAACGATTGTAAGGTTCGCAGCTGTACTTTGCGAAGTCCCAGGATCCCCCGAATCTCTGCCTTCAATGCCTCCAACTTGTCCTCCGGCAGCCTGCATTCCATGGCATCTGAGTCTAAAACTATGCCTAGAAAACTCAACATTGTCCTAGGACCTTCCGTCTTATCCGGTGTCAAAGGAATGCCAAATTTGTCAGCAATATGCTCCATCGTGGCCAACAAGACCGCACAAACTTTGGATGCAGGTGGGACCACGCAGAGAAAATCATCCAGATAATGGATGATGGAATTTACTCCCGCGACGTCTCATACCACCCACTCAATGAAAGAACTGAACTTTTCAAACAGTGCACAGGATATGGAACACCCCATGGGCAGGCAGCGATCCACGTAATATTCCGCCTGCCAAAAGCAACCCAACAAACGAAAACTGTCCGGGTGAACCGGGAGCAAACGAAAAGTCGACTCAATGTCAGCTTTCGCCATCAGCGCCCCCTGCCCATACTTCTGAACCCAAAATACCGCGGCGTCAAAAGACGTATATGAAACCGTGCATACTTCCGGGTCAATAGCATCATTCACCGAACCCTCTTTTGGGAATGACAAATGGTGAATGAGCCTGAACTTATTGGGCTCTTTTTTCGGCACCACCCCCTAACGGCGACACCACCAGATCCTGTATTGGCACAAAAGGAAAAGGACCACCCATGCGGCCCAACACAACCTCCTTCCGTAGTTTCTCCGAAACCACGTCCGCATGTTGTAAGGCTGACCGCAAATTGCGTGACAAGGGGGGAGTATTGACCAGACGTGACGGAATTCTAAACCCTTCCAAAAAACCTAGGCCCAGCAACCGCGCTGCCTCCCTATCCGGGTACCTATCGGGGAAAGGTTGCATCTTTCCCACTATCACCGGTGTTGTCCCCCTTACTAACAGACTCCCCGGTACGGCTTTTACCCTGTTTAAAACAACGGGACCCAGGGTGTCCTCCCCCACAACCTGAACATTCGTGCTTGTATTTGCACGACCCCCCAAATCTGCAGACACCCTCGTTGAATTGCCAACACACCCCTTTTTTTCTTGCGGCGGATTGTCCGCGGTTGGATGAGCCACCGCCCCCCCCCCCCCCCCTGAAAAAACTGACTCGCGGGCCTCACCGACATCATAAGGCGCATCCACAAACTGATGTCCTTATGATCCCACCTCAAGGATGGGCGGATAGCCCTCCGCTGCCTAAAATGCTCATCGTACCGGAGCCACGCTGTTCCCCCGTAGACTCTGTATGCCTCTCCCACGGCGTCCCAATAACAGAACAGTGCCGAGCAGTGTTCCGGTTCTTTTCCCCAATCATGCTTGCCATAATCGCAAAGGCCTGCAGCCAATTCGCGAAAGTTCTAGGGATGAGCCTATATCTCCTCTTTTCTTTATCCTCTTTTTTATTGTCCGCCGGCTTCACCCTATCCAGATTGAACTTTTCCAGCGGTAGGAGCGCAAAAATCTCTACATAATCTCCCTTCCAAATCTTTTCCCCTACTTCAGGTTTAAGATGTGCTCCGAGGGGCCCCTCGAAACACACATAAACTTCGCATTTTGCAGCATCCGCCAACCTTACTAAGCCCTGTTTTTTAGTCCCCTCCCCCGAAGATCCCTCCGGCGTTGCAGATGCTAATTCCTTATCAGCCGCCACAGCAACTTCCGTCGCGGGTGCCGCCGCCTCCGTAGCAGACCCTTGTGAAGTTCCCATGACCGTTGCCGCCCCTTTTGTCACCCCCTCCCCGACCCCAGGAGCCACCCATGCCGCCGCCGGTGACTGCGTACCACCCGACCCCGGTTCAAACTTATGCACTAACTCTTTCAAACCCGCTAAAAATGCCTGCAGCCCAGCATCCGCCGTAGCGCGGTCTGCGACCAATGCGGCCGGAGCTAGAGGCACGGTCGCAGCCGACCGCCCCGCTGAAACATGTCCCCCACCATTGCTCACCCCACTCCCCCCCACATTAACATCCCCTACACATGCATTGTTACATCTCGACTCACCGGGATGCCTGGAAGGGGTCCCTCCTGCCGACCATCCTGTCTCCACCACCGTCGGACCTCCGCGCTGCCCATCGTCGTCCGACTGCGACAGCTCTCCTTCAGACCGGTCCACCGCCATCTCTTCGTCATTTGCCGACAGCCCTCCAGTGGAAGCGTCACTGGATGCTGGAGATCCGCGATTTTCCAAGCTCCTCCTCCCAGCTCTCGATCCGCCCACTGACTTGTGCGTTGCTTTTCTGTGCCCACTGTCTTTTGGTTCGCAGTGCCGCACAAGGCCACTGCCAGCAACTGTCTTCCTCACCTCTGACAAAGGGGGCCCACCTGCCGCTGATCTGGGGTGCCTGGCTGCCGTCTCTGATCCTGTCCCCCGCCGAAGCCCCGCCCACGCTGCAGCCGAACCAGCGGCCGAGCACACTGTCTTCTCCCTTGTAGGCCCAGCATCCGCCCTGGAGCTGCTGGCGCTGTCTCCTCTCACCCCTGGGCCTGTCTGCGACTGCCGCCCCTTCCCCCGCACTATATGCGCTGCCGAGTGCTTCGCGGGCGGCCCTGATAACGGCCGACCCGCACGGACATGCTGCCTACTTGCTCTGGGAGGGAGGGGAAGAGGGGGGTCTGGGGAGAAGCGAGCCGGCGGCCGAGACCGCCGGCCTCGCACCGCATCGTGTCCCACTGAAGTGGCTGCAGGGGAAGCCTCACCCAGCGCTGCTGACAGTCTCTCCTCAAGCCATCCCTGTCCCTTGGATGCCGCCTCAGCCTTCAGCCTAGCAAATAACTGCTCCACTGCTGCCATGCTTCCAGCTAAGCTCGTTCCTCCTCGCAAACTGAGCTGGGGAAGGATCCCTCCCCCTGCAAACTAACTGTGCTCCACCTCTTCCTTCCACCCAACCAATCCCAGCCTCTTTTACAACAACTCTCCTTATTATGCTATCCCTGTTAACACTGTCATGCTCGCCCTGCGCCCATTGCATTTTATTACTTTTGGTCCGGGCTTTCTGTACCTTCACACCTCACATGTCTCCAATTCCTCCACCTTCCCACCTCAGATCACTCCAATTCCTATACCTTCACACCTCAGATCACTCCAATTCCTGCACCTTCACCTTTACATCGCATACTAGCCCTAATCCCTGCACCTTCACACCTCAGTTCACCACAATTCTTGCACCTTCACATCTCAGATCACCCCAAATCCTGTACCTTCACACCTCAGATCACCCTAATCCCTGTACCGTCACACCTCAGTTCACCCAAATCCTGCACCATCATACCTCAGATCAGCCCCAATTTCTGCACCTTCACACCTCATCCTTCATTCCTGCACCTTCAAACCCCAGATCAGCCCTAATTCCTGCACCATCACACTTCAGATCTCCCAAATTCCTGCAACTTCACACTTCAGATTAACCCCAATTCCTACACCTTCACACCTCAGATCTGCCCCAATTCTTGCACCCTCATACCCCAGATTAGCCCCAATTCCTGCACCTTCACACCCCAGATCAGCCCCAATTTCTGCTCCATCAGATTTCAGATCAACCCCAATTCCTGCACTTTCACATCCCAGATCACCCCAATTTCTGCTCGGCTCCCAATCCCGCACCATCACATCCCAGATCAGACCCAATTCCTGCTCCATCAACCCTCATATCTCCCAAATTTATGTACCTTTGTAATTCAGATTAACCCCAATTCCTGCATCTTCACACCCCAGATCAACCACAATTCCTGCACCTTCAGACCCCAGATAATTCCATTTCCTGCACTTTCTTACCCCAGATCAGTTCCAATTTCTGCACCATCACACCCCATATCACCCTAATTCCTGCACCTTCACACCCCAGATCAGACCCAAATTCCTGCACCTTCACACCCCAGATCAGACCCAAATTCCTGCACCTTCACACCCCAGATCAGACCCAAATTCCTGCACCTTCACACCTCATATCTGCCCCAATTAATGCACCTATAAATTAGTAGTGCCCAATAGCTAACATGGTTTAGCAAGGCAGGGTTCAGCAGGGCGTAACACAGTGTTCAGCAGGGCAAAGGATGAGGTCAGCAGGGCAGAGGACTGGGGTCAGTGGGGTAGTGTACAGGGGTAAGCCTATAGGTGTCAGAGAACAGAGGTAAGCAGGGCAGTGTACAGGGGTCAGCGGGGCAGAGGATGGGGTTAAAGGACAGAGGACAGTGGGGCAGTATACAGGGGTTAGTGGGGGGCAGAGGACAGAAGTAAGCGGGGCAGAGGGTGGGGTTAAAGGACAGAGGTCAGTGTACAGGGGTCAGCATACAAGGGTCAGTGGAAAGAAGTTAGTGGGGCAGAGGATGAAGTTAGAGGACAGAGATCAGCGGGGCAGTGTACAGGGGTCAGTGGACAGAAGACAGTGGGGCAGAGGATGGGGTTAGAGGACAGAGGTAAGCGGGGCAGTATAAAGGGGTCAGTGGACAGAGGTCAGTGGGGCAGAGGATGGGGTTAGTGTACAGAGGTCAGCGGAGCAGTGTACAGGGGTCAGTGGACAGAAGTTTGTGGGGCAGAGGATGGGGTTAGAGGACAGAGGTCAGTGGGGCAGTGTACAGGGGTCAGTGGACAGAAGTCAGTGGGGCAGAGGATGGGGTTAGAGGACAGAGGTCAGTGGGGCAGTGTACAGGGGTCAGTGGAGCAGAGGACAGAAGGCAGAGGGGCAGTGTACAGGGGTAAGTGGACAGAAGTCAGTGGAGCAGAGGATGGGGTTAGAGGACAGAGGTAAGCGAGGCAGTGTAAAGGGGTCAGTGGACAGAAGTCAGTGGGGCAGAGGATGGGGTTAGAGGACAGAGGTCAGTGGGGCAGTGTACAGGGGTCAGTGCAGCAGAGGACAGAAGTCAGAGGGGTAAAGAACAGGGGTCAGGGTTGGTAGGGCACAGTCAGAGTTCCTCCTTGCCACACAGCACATACTGTAGCTGAGATCAGATTATTTTACAGACAGGTGTGTAACTGGCTACTGCAGCTTTGCTGCTCTTCTGATCTGAAGATTTCACAGGTCAGTGCAGCAACATAGCAGGAAGCTACATACCGTGCAGATGGAGATTGGAGCAGGAAAATAATCCAATTTCAGCTAAGTATGTACTGTGCAGGAGGACGAGATCTTCTAAGTACCCTGTGCAGGAATACTAGGAGCAGCTAAGTAGGCCGGGCACAGCATCCATTGAAGGAGGGGGAGGGTGTAGCATTCCCTATATCCAGCCAAACACCAGCATCCATGTTGGCTAAATTAATGCAAGCTGAAAGAGGTGGGAGGGACCGGAGGGAGAAAGAGGCAGCTGAGCTCTTGTATAGCCAGCCGCAAGCATCCGGCGGCTGGCTATGTCGATCTGTCAGGTGTCTCAGGTAACGGAGAGGGCGGGACAGAGGCAGCCAAGGTTCTTCTTGTATAGTCAGCCACAGGCATTGGGCAGCTGACTATGTCGATCTGTCAGGTGTCTCCAGGAACACAGGGGAGGCGGGACAGAGGCAGCCAAGCTTCTTGAATAGCCAACCACGAGCATCAGGCGGCTGGCTATGCAGGTGTCTAAAAAGCCTTTGGGTGCCATCCTAAATGTGGCCATGTGCAATCTCTGGCACGCGTGCCAGGGGTTGCCGACCCCTGCTCTAGAGCATGTCTCAGCATTTTTTTTTGTAACCCTGTTCCTGTAGTGAGAAACAGCTTTTATTTCTCCCTGTGCCATTATTACCACTCATGTAAAGTTCTTGTAGGAGAAGCTGCTGGAGACTCATTTCCTATTGTCATAGACATAAGGGTTGATTTACTAAAACCGGAGAGTGCAAAATCTGGTGCAGCTCTGCATAGTAACCAATCAGCTTGCAGATTTTATTGTCAAAGCTTAATTGAACAAGCTTAAGTTAGAAGCTGATTGGCTACCATGCACAGCTGCACCAGATTCTGAGCGCTCCAGTTTTAGTAAATCAACACTATAGTCTCACAACTACATATCCTAGCCCTGTTCCCAAACACATTGTGCGGGGAGGCTTTGTTTTGTGGAAAAGAAGTCAATGGGGTTGATTTTTTAGGTACAAAAAGACTGTGCACTCTACAAGTGCAGTTACACTCTGGAAAGGCATTTTCTTCAGAGCTTAGTAAATGAGGTAAAGCTTCACTTTACAAATAATACCAAATCACATGCAAGGAAAATAAAAAAACAGCATTTTCACTTGCATGATTGAATGATGGAAGTCAGCAAACCTTCCCCTCATTTACTAAGCTCTGTAGCAAATGCCCTTGTGAAGTGCACAGACTGTGTAAGACTGCACGAAGAAATGATCCCTAACAAACAAAGTGGAAAGGACTGTAATGCCCCGTACACACGGTCGGATTTTCCGATGGAAAATGTCCGATCGGAGCGTGTTGTCGGAAATTCCGACCGTGTGTGGGCTCCATCGGACATTTTCCATCGGATTTTCCAACACACAAAGTTGGAGAGCAGGAGATAAAATTTTCCGACAACAAAATCCGTTGTCGGAAATTCCGATCGTGTGTACACAAATCCGACGGACAAAGTGCCACGCATGCTCAGAATAAATAAAGAGATGAAAGCTATTGGCCACTGCCCCGTTTATAGTTCCGACGTACGTGTTTTACGTCACCGCGTTTAGAACGATCTGATTTTCCGACAACTTTGTGCGACCGTGTGTAGACAAAACAAGTTTGAGCCAACATCCGTCGGAAAAAATCCTAGGATTTTGTTGTTGGAATGTCCGAACAAAGTCCGACCGTGTGTACGCCCTATTACAGTACCCCAAAATATATAAAAATATTAAAAGTTTATTAATACAGTATAAAAATGTTCACATGTACATGTATATCAGAGACATAAAAAGACACACAAAGGATGCCAAAAAATCTAAAGCCCCATACACACGATAGGACTTTGTACAAACTTTCCCTTGGATTTTTGTACAAAGGGCGTTGGCCATAAGTTTGTATTGCATACAGACGGCAGGACTTTTCCAGCCAACTTTCACCAAATCACGTGTTTTTTTCAGCTCTTTACCACCACCCTTTGGTCAACTTCTGTATTGTTGTCTGATATTGTGTCAATCTTGCCGCTTTTATCGGCGAGATTGACACCTTGCGACTTGGATCCCCGCCAATGCCAGGCACTGTGTTTGGTATGAATCTTGAGGGGGAACTCCACGCCAAATTTTAAATAAAAAACCGGCATGGGTTCCTCTCCAGGGGCATACCAGGCCCTTAGATCTGTTATGGTTTTTAAGGGGAACCCCTACGCCGAAAAAACGGCATAGGGGTCCCCCCACATACCATACCAGACCCTTATCTGAGCATGCAGCCCGGCCGGTCAGGAAAGGGGTGGGGATGAGCGAGTGCCCCCCCTTCTGAACCATACCAGACCCCATGCCCTCAACATGAGGAGTGGGTGCTTTGGGGGAGGGGGGGCCTTGCGGCCCCCCCTCCCCCAGAGCACCTTGTCCCCATGTTGATGAGGACAAGGGCCTCTTCCCGACAACCCTGGCCATTGGTTGTCGGGGTCTGCGGGCGAGGAGCTTATCAGAATCCGGGAGACCCCTATAATAAGGGGGCCCCCAGATCCCGGCCCCCAACCCTATGTGAATGAGTATGGGTTACATCGTACCCCTACCCATTCACCTAGGGAAAAAAAGTGTCAATAAAAAAACACACTACACAGGTTTTTAAAGTAATTTATTAGGCAGCTCTGGGGTCTTCTTCCGACTTCGGGGGTCTTTCCTGGCGTCTTCTCCCGGTGTCCATTCTTCTCCGCTCTCTGGCGTTTTCTCCCGGTGTCCGGTTCTTCTCCGCTGTTTCTGGCCTCTTCTCCCGGTGTCCAGGTCTTCTGCCGGCTCCTCCGCTATCTTCTGCCGCTCTTTTTCTAGCAGTGGCCCGGTCTTGTACGTTGTCTTCTTCCCTCTTCTTTTCTTCTGATGTTGACACGACGCTCTCTCCCGCTGGAATGCTGTGTGAGCACAAGTGAAAACACATTTTACGGTCCTCCTACATCCAGTCACTGTCACCCCTGCGATGCCAAGGGACAGTCCTCAACATTCTCCAGAGGAATACTAAGTCCCTGTACAGTTGCAGCGAGGTGTCTGCAAAAATATCCTATAAAAATCAAGATACTGTATGTGGCTGACAAAGTGCAGCAAACAGTATACGCAATATTGTGCTTTAGATTCATGGGGGGAAGAAATAAGATAACAATGTGGAACCCCTATGTTTACAAACTACACCCCTGTTAAAGACTGCTGATGTTGAGAACTGCTGGTCTCAGACATGGCTGCCTGCTCCTTATCCCTCTGTCTCTCCACTTCTCCTCCTCCCCACCACCACCATACTCCTCTCATCGGTTGATGCAAGGCTTGCAGAAAGAAGGACACTGCTAGGAAGGGCATGATAGGAGATGCAGTTCTGCTGCAGGGGTGACGGTGTTGTATTATTGGTGGAAAGACTACAATTCCTGAGAGGCCACGGAACATAAGGGAGGAGCAGTTGGTGCCAGGACGAGGAAGAGTGTGGACCTCTGTAACAGTGTGTCTGGATGTCTGGGGTCTTACCTGGAAGCATAGCCTCAGCCTGTGTGTTAGCTGTCACCAACAGGAAGTGGGGCATAGCCTCGTCTGCTGCTCTGTTGTTTCTGGCCTGCCTGAAGGAAGGACAAGCAAGATGGCTCATTATCACCATCTTAATCCACTGTTCGCCTGAGCTTGAGCCAAAGATCCATGAGGGGCCCCTCCTATATCTGCAACTAATGCCCTGTTACAGGATTGGTGAGAGGGTTATTAACTCATTGTCTACATTGTGTGGCAGGAACTGAGTCCTTCAAA
This sequence comes from Lithobates septentrionalis, assembly GCA_037952835.1. NCBI lineage: Eukaryota > Metazoa > Chordata > Amphibia > Anura > Ranidae > Lithobates > Lithobates septentrionalis. The sequence goes on along the minus strand of JBBDGP010000525.1, from coordinate 1,132,838 downwards.
AACCATTTGCCATACTCATCACAAGTAGTTTGCCATAAACTTTCACCCTAACCTGTGCTCAAGATAAACAAATATATACCGCGCTGTCTCAAAAAAAAAAAAAAACTAAAGCAGCCAGCACAGCAGTGGATAAAGTTGCAAAAATGACAAATTGGGTGAAATGTGCAGCGCTTATGTGATCATATAAACCATAACAAATAATATGAGTACAGAAAACGTGAATGATAAATGATGTGCTCAAAAATACTCCAAGCAGTCTTCTATTATGACATGTGATGTCTATAAACAGAGGAACTTGGACGTGTGATGTCCAAAAAAGAAAAAAGTCAGTGACAAGCTTCAGTCATGTGTGATGATAATCCTCAACCACATGTGGATATAATATAGTGACAGTCTTTAACTTCAAATATGTATGAAGTAATAACAGTTAATAGTAGGTCCACCACCAAAGACACCAGAAGCTGCTTACCAGAGGGTTTGAACTCAAATAGGTGTACACCTAGTGAGTCAATCAAGCTTTGTGGTATAATATACCAAGGGGATCAGATGCTCTATCCAGATATGACCTCCAGATGGACCTCCGAACAAGTGTAAGGTATGGATGGACTCAGTAGATATAGGCAGTCGGCCCCATCATTAAAAGAAAGAGGAAGGCATATAGTGTAACTCTGTATGGAAATTTTAATACATAAAAAGCAAAGGAAATACACTCACGTGTTTAGCAGTAAAATCAAGCGCTTGTATAAAAGAAGACAGTCATCTCACCACTGTCTTCTTTTATACAAGCGCTTGATTTTACTGCTAAACACGTGAGTGTATTTCCTTTGCTTTTTATGTATTAAAATTTCCATACGGAGTTACACTATATGCCTTCCTCTTTCTTTTAATGATGGGGCCGACTGCCTATATCTACGGAGTCCATCCATACCTTACACTTGTTCGGAGGTCCATCTGGAGGTCATATCTGGATAGAGCATCTGATCCCCTTGGTATATTATACCACAAAGCTTGATTGACTCACTAGGTGTACACCTATTTGAGTTCAATCCCTCTGGTAAGCAGCTTCTGGTGTCTTTGGTGGTGGACCTACTATTAACTAACTGTTATTACTTCATACATATTTGAAGTTAAAGACTGTCACTATATTATATCCACATGTGGTTGAGGATTATCATCACACATGACTGAAGCTTGTCACTGACTTTTTTCTTTTTTGGACATCACACGTCCAAGTTCCTCTGTTTATAGACATCACATGTCATAATAGAAGACTGCTTGGAGTATTTTTGAGCACATCATTTATCATTCACGTTTTCTGTACTCATATTATTTGTTATGGTTTATATGATCACATAAGCGCTGCACATTTCACCCAATTTGTGCTCAAGATAACCCTAATCCTTTAGATTGATTCTACACTGGTTCAATTACTATGCCTCTTTTGCTCTTCTTCTTACCCTATTATCACGGAGTATACATGTGCTTTATTGTACTTTAACTGAATGCAGGTTTTGTTTCCCACACAAAACGACACGTGCAGCAACGCTAAAGGGCCCAAACGATAGCCAACAGAAAAAAACACTCAATTTGCCTATGTCCCACCTTGTGTGACCTATTTTTGTTTTTTCTTGCACGGTAAAGTCCTGCAGGCAGCCTTAGGCCTAACACAGCCACCCCAGTGCAATAGTGGCTATTATAGCTTATTGCCTTTAGTAAATCAACTTGGGATGTGCATGTATTGCAGAAATGTTCTGAGTATATGTATAGTGAGCTAGAGACAAGTAGCGGGTATAATGCTCCCTGGGGTAAGCAACTCTTTCAGACGGATACCAATCCACTGATACAGTGCCAACCAGTCGTTTGTTTCTTGTGCTGTTTACATGGCTATATACAGGTGCTGTACAGTGTTCCAACAATAAATATGTAAAAAGCTTCCAAAACAACCGAGCAGTGTCCCAGCACTAACTACACAATCACAGTCCTATAAGGCCCCTTTCACACTGGGGCGGGGACGGCCTTGGCAGTAAAACGGCGCTATTTTTAGCGCCGCTTTACCATCGTTTTAGCGTCGGTATTTGGCCGCTAACAGGGCGGTTTTAACCTCCGCTAGCGTCCGAAAAGGGGTTAAAACCGCCCGCAAAGCGCCGCTGCAGCAGCGCTATGCTGGCGGTATAGCTGCGCTGCCCCATTGATTTCAATGGGCAGGAGTGGTTTAGGAGCGGTGTATACACCGCTCCTTTACCGCTTCAAAGATGCTGCTAGCAGGACTTTTTTCAGTGTCCCGCCAGCGCACTGCTCCATTGTAAAAGCCCTCGGGGCTTTCACATTGGAGAGACTGCAGCAGCTGTTTCAGGGCGCTTTGCAGGCGCTATTTTTAGCGCTGTAGTGCCTGCAAAGCACCCCAGTGTGAAAGGGGTCTAAAGCTGTCCAAGCCTAACGCTTATCAACCTCCACATACACAATTTTACAGCTTGAACCAAACTTTAGCTCCAACAGACATAACCTGTCTGCTTCCCAACTGTGTGCCCCAGGGAAGTTGCCAAAAGGGGAGAGGTGCAAAACCCAAAGTGAATAGAAGATCAGAGGTCTTGAAAGGTGTATGACTGGAGCATGGGAGTTGTGTAAATCCCAAACAATATTTTTCTAGACTTTCAGACTGCCTGTAAGACACTCTGCTACAGTATATACAGTGTATGTTGTGACAGTGCTAGGCCCTGCCATTGTGTGAGGATAGGCAGAAAACACATAGGATTCACATTAAGCCAGAGTGTGAAGCTATAGCTTATTGTTTTCTGAGTGAAGAAGGCTGGCTTGTCGGCGTTCTCTGGGTATGGTAGTCCTGGATCTAGGTCTGGAGCTTGGAGACTTTGAAGAGATTTTGCTTGATATGAGGTCTCCAATCCTGTGTCCAAGAATTACTGGTTGTGTAAGGGTGCACACTCGTTATAAGCAAGGACCTGGCCATAGCTCAGAGCCCCCATCAGTAGAGAGTTTTGTGCTACCATTAGGAGACTGCACTCCATGTTTGAGAGATACCTTACCCACAGGACTGAGAAAGTTGGGACAGCTGAGTGAATCTAGGAAACTAGGAGAGCTGAGGCAACTAGGTGAGTCCAGGGAGTGGAGAGAGTCTATGAGTCTCACAGTACTGAGAGAAAGCCTAAGGTGTCAAAAGAACCACCAATGAGAGGCCAGGAGTGGGCCTGTGCAGCAGGGTGCTGTAGTCTATAAGGCTGAACGAGCCATGTCTGAGGGTCCTTTGCCAAGAGCAACGGTGCTGTTGAGGAGACATGTCAAATGTCTCCTCAGCATTGTACATTTCCTGTCAATTCCTACATTGTACATTTCCTGTCAACTTTTTTTCTGATGAAAATTCCCCTGCTTGGGTGATTAAAGGGGTTGTACACCCTCGCGGTTTTTCACCTCAATGCATTACATGCACTGAGGTGAAAAACCTCTTGTAGTATACCAACCCCCCCAGAGCCCCCGTTTTACTTACCTGAGCCCGATCTTTCCTGTGCCAGGGACGAGCATACCCGCTCCAGCCAGTGTCTCAGGTCCTGATTGGATAGATGGATAGCAGCGCAGCCATTGGCTCCCACCGATGTCAATCAAATCAAATGACACAGGAGACGGGGGATGAGCTGAGTCCTGCTGTCTGTGTCAATGGACGGCCTGTAATAGCTGATCTATGGCCTGTTTGTCGGTGGCCACTGAGCGGAGGTTCCTGCATTCATGAGTCGTGTGGGGCAGTGTGATGAGGCTGGTATGGAATCCTGCTGTAAATCCTTGGATAAGGAAGGTGGCTAGTGAGGGAGTGGGGTGTGAGGTGAGGTAAAGCCCCAGCTATAGGACGTCTCGGCCTAGTCAGGACGTTTTCTGCTGCTTGATCTGGCATCAGGGCTGGACTGGGACAAAAATTTGGCCCTGGACTTCATCCAGACCGGCCCACTTTAATTTTGCAAACACACACAAAAACAGACAGTGGAACTCTTCCCTGTCGTACCTGCAGGAGAGGGTGTCAGAACCCGGACTGCTACCGAGTCAGGGATGGCCACGGCCGGGTGTCCCTCCAAAAATGCCACTCTGGCTTGGACGTCAGTGACTGTGGTACACAGTGATGACACCATGGTGTGAAGTTGTAAGATGGCCAAAGATATGGATTGAAAAGACGCCTGCTGGTGGGTGCTGGGTCTATCTGTCGCTGGCGGAGGGAAGAGGAGCCTGAAGAGCTTGAACTTCCTGGCCGTAGCGGGGAAGGGCACACCCCTGCGCCTTAGTTCCGCTGTCAACTTGGGGATAGCCCATCCCATGAGGGACTGCATGCTGCTGCTCTCTGAAACCAGAGAAGGTGACAGATGTAAGGTCTTCGCTGCCGGCCTGTGACATGGCTCATATATACACATATATGCATAGGCGTCGCCAGGGGGTGGCTATCGAATGTGGAGCCCATAGCCCCGAGTCTCAGCGGGTGTGGAGGAGAGATGAGTGGGCGGGTCGCGGCTGCCGCGGGCGGCATTGGAGGGGGAGGAGAGACGAGCAGGCATGTACTGGCACTGAGCCATCGGACCGCCATCTGACTGACTCTGACTCCCTGCCCCCCCCAAAGCTCATTGTACAATCCAGAAGACATGCAGCCGCACACAGCTGTGACATAAACTTCTACAGCACTCGTTCTCTTGTTCTTACCTTCCCCCGCTCTCCATCCTGTCTGCTGCCGCGGAGAATCTAGATGAGAGCAGGGGAAGGAAAGAACAAGAGAATGAGTGCCGAGGAAGTTTATGTCACAGCTGTGTGCGGCTGCATGTCTTCTGGATTGTACGATGAGCTTCTCAGTGTCCACCCCTAAGGTTCATGTCTGTATGCCTGTCTGTGTACTGTCATGTCTGTATGCCACGCTGCATATCTAAGCAGGGAGAGGAGGTGAGCGCTGGGGGGGTTAGAGCAGCATGGGGGGCTGACCAGCAGAGCACACGTGGGACTAAAATAGCATGCGGGGGATCAGCGAAGCATGCAGGGGACCAGCGCAGCACACAGCACATGGGGGACCAGCGCAGCACATGGGGGACCAGCGCAGCACACAGCACATGGGGGACCAACGCAGCACTTGGAAGACCAGCGCAGCACACAGCACATGGGGGACCAGTGCAGCACGCGGGGGACCAGAGCAGTACCTGGGGGACCAGAGCAGCACTTGGGGGACCAGAGCAGCACACAGCACATGGGGGACCAGCACAGCATGCGGGGGACCAGAGCAGCACTTGGGGGACCAGAGCAGCACACGGCGGACCAGAGCAGCACTTGGGGGACCAGAGCAGCACACAGCACATGGGGGACTAGCGCAGCATGCGGAGGACCAGAGCAGCACTTGGGGGACCAGAGCAGCACACGGGGGACCAGCGCAGCACACGGGGGACCAGCGCAGCATGCAGGGGACCAGCGCAGCACATGGGGGACCAGCGCAGCCAGCGGGGGACCAGAGCAGCCAGCGGGAGGACCAGAGGAGCACAGGGGGACCAGAGGAGCACAGGGGGACCACAGGAGCAAGGGGGACCAGAAGATCAGGAGAGGAATGCAGAAGCATGTGGGGAACAGAGAAGCAGGGGGGACCAGAGTAACACAAGGGTACAGAGGAGCATGGGGGAATCAGCGGAGCATGCAGGGGACCAGCGCAGCACACAGCACATGGGGGACCAGCGCAGCACATGGGGGACCAGCGCAGCACACAGCACATGGGGGACTAACGCAGCACTTGGAGGACCAGCGCAGCAGACAGCACATGGGGGACCAGCGCAGCACGCGGGGGACCAGAGCAGTACCTGGGGGACCAGAGCAGCACTTGGGGGACCAGCGCAGCACACAGCACATGGGGGACCAGCGCAGCACGCGGGGGACCAGAGCAGCACTTGGGGGACCAGAGCAGCACGCGGGGGACCAGCGCAGCACGCGGGGGACCAGCGCAGCACGCGGGGGACCAGCGCAGCACACGCGGGGGACCAGAACAGCACGCGTGGGGGAACAGAACAGCACGCGTGGGGGAACAGAACAGCATGCGTGGGGGAACAGAAAAGCAAGGGGAGGACCAGAGGAGCATGGGGGGGACAGAGGAGCATGGGAGGGATCAGAAGGAGCACGGGGGAGGGGAAAAACAGCTGACTCAACAGCTATGGCCTGGGAGTTCTCACTTCTGCCTAGACTTCTTGTCCCATTAGGGGGAGGGCACCAAACTGATTCTTTGCCCCGGGTGAAATAATGTCTAGCTTCCCCACTGGTACTGCCTATAAGAGTACCAGTACCAGCCGTTCTATGCTAATAAACTAGAACGGCTAATGGCTAGTGAAGAGGGGGGCTTGGGTGGCCATCGGGTTGGCCAGCCGGGGGGGCGGGTTCAGCCGGCATGGGTGAGACCTGTCAAAGTTGGCCGGTCTGGATCAAGTCCAGGGCCAAATTTTTTTCCCAGTCCAGCCCTGGAGATGAGCGGGCGGACGAGCAGAGATGACATCATCTCTCTCCGCCCGCCCGTCACCACTCTTCCGCCCTCACAGCCGGGACTTCAACGTGGGAGCGATGTGTGGCGGGGAGCAGAGAGATGATGTCATCTCTCACTGCCTGCCACACATCAGCCCTCTTCTGCCCTCACATCGAGGGCCGTTTAAATGTCGGAGGTGCGGCGGGGAGCAGAGAGATTACATCATCTCTCACTGCCCGCCCCGCATCTCCGCTCTCCTGCCATCACTAAATGGGCCAGTGCTGCCAGCCTGCCACCAATGCAGCAAGAATGCACATTTGGTGGCACTGGCTGGCATGGCAAGTGACAATCTGCAAATGGTGGCAAGTGACAATCTGCTAATGGTGGCAAGTGACGTGGCAAGTGACAATCTGCTAATGGTGGCAAGTGACGTGGCAAGTGACAATCTGCAAATGGTGGCAGGTGACGTGACAAGTGACAATCTGCAAATGGTGGCAGGTGACGTGGCAAGTGAGAATCTGCAAATGGTGGCAGGTGACGTGACAAGTGACAATCTGCAAATGGTGGCAAGTCACGTGGCAAGTGACAATCTGCAAATGGTGGCAAGTGACTGTCATGAACCTTGGAATACTGGATTGTCATGAAGCTTGGAATACTGAAGTATTTCTCCTTTGATTCTATTACACAGTGGGGGGTCGTCTGCCCTGTCTTAAGGCTAAACCCCTTCAGACGGTTCCATGGTCTGGAAGGAAGGCATTGTTCTGTGTTTGACCATTTGTTTATGTACTTTAATTACCCCCTGGGGCTTCTCTGTGTCATTACACATATCAGTCCAACTATTCAAGCTATCGGACCACTCTCTGCTGACCTTGTTTCAAGTCCTCATTTGCATGGACAAGAGGACTTGAGTGAAGACTAAAGTGTACTTTATAATTGACCAATAGGAAAGTGGTTGTTGGGAGCAGGGTGTTCAAACTGCTGTGTATAAAAGTGTGTTGTGTGCATCAATAAAAGTGAGATTCCTAATTGAACTTACATACAGCCTGCCTGGTGTTTGTTCTGAGCTATCACAACTAGATTAGAATGGCACATAGCTGTAGTTCGAATCCCGGAGCATCGGGTGACCGAACTATCAGATGTTGCGGTCTGCAATCTGACTCAATAGCCACAGAGGAGTGTCGGGAGAGTGTAACCGAGCGAGCAGGGGCTCGTTACATTGGTGACAATCTGCAAATGGTGGCAAGTGACAATCTGCTAATGGTGGCAGGTGACGTGGCAAGTGACAATCTGCAAATGGTGGCAGGTGATGTGGCAAGTGACAATCTGCAAATGGTGGCACGTGACGTGGCAAGTGATAATCTGCAAATGGGGGCAAGTGATGTGGCAAGGGACAATCTGCTAATGGTGGCAGGTGACGTGGCAAGTGACAATCTGCAAATGGTGGCAGGTGACGTGGCAAGTGACATTCTGCAAATGGTGGCAAGTGACGTGGCAAGTGACAATCTGCTAATGGTGGCAGGTGATGTGGCAAGTGACAATCTGCAAATGGTGGCAGGTAACGTGGCAAGAGACAATCTGCAAATGGTGGCAAGTGACAATCTGCAAATGGTGGCAAGTGACAATATGCAAATGGTGGCAGGTGACGTGGCAAGAGTCAATCTGCAAATGGTGGCAAGGGACAATCTGCAAATGGTGGCAAGGGACAATATGCAAATGGTGGCAGGTGACGTGGCAAGTGACACGCCCAGGGCTCCCAATGATTCTGCATTATGGTGAGTTGAACCATTTCATTATATATTACAATATAACAATAGAAACAATGCGCTTCGGTCACCCTGACACCATATCAACCATGGTGCCATGATGATTGAAACGCGAACACCAGCCTTCCTTTGCCTGCAAAAAATTGCTTACCACCAGCGTGCCCCCCCCCCCATGCTTGTAACTGCTGCTATGGGCTCTAGCCCCAGATCTTTTGCAGACCTAGTAATGCCCCTGCATATATGCATATGTATACTCTTTCTCCCTTCTTCCTCTTTTTTTTTTTTTTTTTTAACTTGGGGTAATAGCGTCCAAACTGGTGTAGGATGGAACTACCTGAACTCATCTCACCTAGAGGAGAAACGACAGACGGACAATGGTGAGTGGCTTAACTACATACGATTTAGGAGGTGACTGAGTGGCCGGGTCGTGTAACTTTGAAATACATTTATGCGACTGCGGGGAACTCTATCATGAGGTGAAGGTTTAACCAATGAATCAAGACCATGAGTGTAAAAGACTGAAGTGATGGGTACAGGAAATAATGGCTAATACAAGTTGTGGTGGGTTAGAGAGTCGCGGATGCGACTGAACTGGAATCGCGGTGAAGGGAATGTAAAATGAATGAAATGTTTGCCATTACAGTGGCACGAATCGGTGTGCCGTGTTTGCGATCAACAACATACCGGACTGTGGAACATGAAATTAAGTGAGGTGAAATGACTAGAACGCGTCTGTACAAATCGGTGCGTTTTGCGGATGCGACTGGTTTTGAACCGGAGTGAGGGGTACGTGAAATGAAATGAGTGAAATGATTTGCCATGACAAAGGCACGGCTCGGTGTGTCGCGATTGCGACTGACAACAATCCGGACTGTGGAGCATGGCATGAAATGAGAACAAATAACTGGGGCACGCCGAAACAAATCAGTGCATCAGGGATGCAACTTGATTCAAATTGGAGTGACGGGAACGGGAAATGAAACAAGTGAAATGATTTGCCATGACAAAGGCACGGCTCGGTGTGCCGCGATTGCGACTGACAATGAACCGGACTGAGGAGCATGGAACAAACTGGGGTAAACTGTTTAGAACGAGTGGGTAGGAATAGGTGCATTGCAGATGCGACTGGATTCAAATCGGAGTCACGGGTACGTGAAATGAAATGAGTGAAATGATTTGCCATGAGAGACATGAATCGGTGTGCCACGATTGCGACTGACAACAAACCGGACTGTGGAGCATGGAATGAACTGAGGTAAACCGTTTAGAACGAGCGGGTACGAATCGGTGCATTGCAGGTGTGACTGGATTCGAGTCGGAGTGGCGGGTACGTGGAATGAAATAATGTGAAATGATTTTGCCATGACAGAGGCACGAATCGGTGTGTCGCGATTGCAACTGACAACGATCCGGACTGTGGAGCATGGCATGAAATGAGAACAAATAACTAGGACACGCCGAAACAAATCAGTGCGTCGCGGATGCGACTGGATTCGAATGGGAGTAACGGGTATTTGAAATGAAATGAGTGAAATGATTTGCCATGACAAAGGCACGGCTCGGTGTGCCGCGATTGCGACTGACAATGATCCGGACTGAGGAGCATGGAATAAACTGGGGTAAACTGTTTAGAATGAGCGGGTACGAATCGGTGCGTTGCAGATGCGACTGGATTCGAATCGGAGTGACGGGTACGTGAAATGAAACAATGTGAAATGATTGAGAGACACGAATGAGTGTGCCGCAATTGCGACTGACAACGAACCGGACTGTGGAGCATGGCATGAAATGAGAACAAATAACTGGGACACGCTGAAACAAATCGGTGCAGGTACAAATTGGTGCATTGCAGATGTGGCTGGATGTGAATCGGAGTGAGGGGTACGTGAAATGAAACGAGTGAAATGATTTGCCATAAGAGACACGAATCGGTGTGCCGCGATTGCGACTGACAATGAACCGGACTGTGGAGCATGGAATGAACTGAGGTAAACTGATTAGAACGAGCTGGTACGAATCGGTTTGTTGCAGATGCGACTGGATTCGAGTCAGAGTGATGGGTACGTGAAATGAAATGAGTGAAATGATTTTGCCATGACAGAGGCACAAATCGGTGTGTCGCAATTGCTACTGACAACGATCCAGACTGTGGAGCATGGCATGAAATGAGAACAAATAACTGGGACATGCCGAAACAAATCGGTGTGTCGCGGATGTGACTGGATTCGAATTGGAGTGATGGGTACGGGAAATGAAATGAGTGCAATGATTTGCCATGACAAAGGCATGGCTCGGTGTGCCATGATTGCGACTGACAACAAACCGGACTGAGGAGCATGGAATAAACTGGGGTAAACTGTTTAGAACGAGCGGGTACGAATCGGTGCGTTGCAGATGCGACTGGATTCGAATCGGAGTGATGGGTACGTGAAATGAAACGAGTGAAATGATTTGCCACGAGAGACACGAATCGGTGTGCCGGGATTGCGACTGACAACGAACCGGACTGTGGAGCATGGAATGAACTGAGGTAAACTGATTAGAACGAGCTAGTACAAATCGGCGTGTCGCAGATGCGACTGGATTCGAGTCAGAGTGATGGGTACATGAAATGAGATGAGTGAAAAATGATTTTGCCGTGACAGAGGCACGAATCGGTGTGTTGCGTTTGCGACTGACAACGATACGAACCGTGGAGCATGGTATGAAATGAGAAAAAATAACTGGGACACGCCGAAACAAATTGGTGCATCACAGATGCGACTGAATTCAAATTGGAGTGACAGGTACGTGAAATGAATTGAGTGAAATGATTTTGCCATGACAGCGGCACGAATTGGTGTGTCCCAATTACGACTGACAACGAACCCGACTGTGGAGCATAGCATGAAATAGATGAATGAGCCAGGATGAATCAATGCGTCGCAGATGCGACTGGATTTGAATCGGAACTAAGGTGACATAACTAAGCGGGACGAACCGGTGAGTCGCTGATGAGAAATGTAACTACAAAACTGGTAATAGATGGTAAGAGAAACGGACCTACGGCGGCGTGAAAACGGCAAGGTATAGGAACGTACGAATTAATCCAAAAATGGCTCAGTGTTTGTACTCACGAACTGAGTCATCAGTTCATGGTTTGCACGAGGCTGAAACTAATGCTGGCCATACACTATATGAAAAATCGGACGAAAAAACGTTCATATAGACACTTAGTTCGTTTTTCGGCAAGTTAATGGGCACAAATCGATAATCGTTTGTGACGTTTTTGTGGGAAAAAAAAAACGGCAACTTTGGACAATTTCTGCCGAACGTACGATAAATTGCAAGGTTAATGTGTTTCCTGTCCGAACTGTCTGCACTAGGTATATGTAAAAAAACGAACAAAAAATTATTTATTTATGTCCACTGAACGATTTATCGGTCATTACATGATGGCACGATCGTTTGCAATCACGGTCGAATGTTAGTTTTTTTAAAATGTGTTCGGCCGATTTTTCGTATAGTGTATGGCTAGCATTAGAAACTGGAGATAACCAGGTGCAAATTACGCCACCCCTGACCTGTATTACCACCTCTGCGCTATGTAAATAAATGTCAAAACCCTACCAAAGCTGCCACTTAACTATAAAATATATATAAACCGAATTCACCAAAAGAAAATTATAGATGAAAAAGTGGCGCTAATCCCCAGGTGGGGAGATGCCAGACACTCTTATCCAGCCAGTGAGCTGAATACAGACGTGACTAGAGAAAAAGTGAAAAAACATATATTGCTAAATATCCCAAAAAGTAAAAATTATTATTAAATAAAATAAAAAATTCAATATGAGCTAATATAAATTATAACACTCAGTGAAAGTGATATACAAATATATAAATCCAAGAAAAAATAATGAAAATTGAGCATAGTAAATATCCAGAAACCAATCAATCGTGAAAAATAATCGTGAAAATATTTGAAGAAAGTCCAAAAAAAGAGAGTGAGGCTGACTCCAAAACTGCTCAGCTGTGTTTTCAAACATCCACCACATTGAACTCACATTTAAAATAAAATAACAGGCAAGTCACTTCACGGCAAATGGAGAACTCCCACAGCACAGCAAGCAGTAGCAAATGAAATAACAACAGGCAGGCCACGGCGGACCCAGGAGGTGTGTGTGTGCTCACGTTCGTCTCACCCGTCCGCAGCACTCGTCCCTTCACTGGAGCTCTGCTCTGTCCCCCTTCACTCCCTCCTCTAGCACTCGTGTGAGATCGCCGTTTTTATATTAAATGTGAGTTCAATACAAGTTGTTTTATATGTGATTAAATCTTTTAAACGAGATTACACTATTGGAGCTTCTTTTATTTTTATGTCATACTACCAACCTGAGAAAAGCGGTGTTCCTATGGAGCAGTGGAGGTATATGCTCGCATGTTAACTCCCATGTAAGTGGGTTAGAGGCTCTGTCAGGCCAAACACGAGAGTGAGAGGCCTTAACAGCTGGTGAGTTTGAATTTCAGCAGGGAGTGGATTCACGTCACAGAGGTGTGGTGGATGTTTGAAAACACAGCTGAGCAGTTTTGGAGTCACCCTAAGAGCCCATTCACACAGGGACGACTTGTCAGGCGACCTAGTCACCTGACAAGTCGCCTCCCGTTCTGTACAATGGAACCGTTCTAATCGGAGCGACGCAAGTCGCTCCGACTTAGAAAAAGGTTCCTGTACGACTTTGGGGGCGACTTGGGGCGACTTGCATAGACTTCTATACAGAAGTCGTTTTGCAAGTCGCCGCGGAAGTCGTTTGCAGGTCGCCTCGCTGAGGCGACCTGCAAGTCGTGTTGCCCCTGTGTGAATGGGGTCTCACTCTCTTTTTTTGGACTTTCTTCAAATATTTTCACGATTATTTTTCACGATTGATTGGTTTCTGGACTTTATAGATATTTACTATGCTCAATTTTCATTATTTTTTCTTGGATTTATATATTTGTATATCACTTTCACTGAGTGTTATAATTTATATTAGCTCATATTGAATTTTTTATTTTATTTAATATTAATTTTTACTTTTTGGGATATTTAGCAATATATGTTTTTTCACTTTTTCTCTAGTCACGTCTGTATTCAGCTCACTGGCTGGATAAGAGTGTCTGGCATCTCCCCACCTGGGGATTAGCGCCACTTTTTCATCTATAATTTTCTTTTGGTGAATTCGGTTTATATATGGCTAGCATTAGACTACGTGCAGAGACTTGACGAATGACTCGTAAGTTCCGTAGCGGAGTTTGGGTGGCACGGGATATCTGGCAAACGACTATGCCTGAAATGAAGAAATGACATACGAATCCTACCTGCTACAGTAGAGCTAGACACGATGTACGAAAACCACGAGTGAAGGAACGAAAACCTCTATAAGTTTCACGAACGCCAAATGAGTTGGAAGAGTCGGCCTAGTGACATAACGAATCACGCACAGGAACCGACAAAGACTACAGGTGAGTGGGCTACTTAAATACCCCCTGGACTCCTACCATAAATTCAGGCCACCATACTGCCATACTGGCCTTCTTATATATACTCTGCATCCAGTGTAGCCTATATCTACAGTGCATTCTTCAGGCGGTGTATTTATATATATATATATATATATATATATATATATATATATATATATATATATATATATATATATATATATACACATATACACACACACAGGGGGTCATTTACTAAGATGAATGCACTGCGCTGGTTCAGACCTTAAGTGGTGCGCTGGATAGATCCTTAATTCAGCGTGTAAACCGGCGCATACACAGGAGTTACTACACGCGAGAATGTTTCCAGCGCAATCTCGGCAAGGTACATCTCGCTCTTGCTGAAATAGGAAAAACACATCTTCCTATTAAAGCAGTGAGAGAAAAACCGGCATGGGTTCCCCCTCCGGGTGCATGCCAGGCCCTTCGGTCTGGTATGGATTCTAAGGGGAACCCCCTACGCCGAACAAATGGTGTGGGGTGTCCCCCAAAATCCATACCAGAACCTTATCCGAGCACGCAGCCCGGCCGGTCAGGAAAGGGGGTGGGGACGAGCAAGCCCCCCCTCCTGAACCGTACCAGGCCACATGCCCTCAACATGGGGGGTGGGTACTTTGGGGAAGGGGAGTGCTGCGGGCCCCCCACCCCAAAGCACCTTGTCCCCATGTTGATGAGGACAAGGGCCTCTTCCCGACAACCCTGGCCGTTGGTTGTCGGGGTCTGCGGGCGGGGGGCTTATCAGAATCCGGGAGCCCCCTTTAATAAGGGGGCCCCCAGATCCTGGCCCCCCACCCTACGTGAATGAGTATGGGGTACATGGTACCCCTACCCATTCACCTGGAGGAGAGAAGTGTCAAGAAAAAAAACACTCTACACAGGTTTTTAAAGTAATTTATTAGGCAGCTCCGGGGGTCTTCTTCCGCGCTCTCCGGCCTCTTCTCCGCATCTTCTCCCGATGCCCGGTTCTTCTCCACGCTGTCTGGCCTCTTCTCACGGTGTCCGGTATCTTCTGCCGGACTCCCCCGCTATCTTCTTCCAGCTCTTTTGCTAGCGAGGGCCCGGTCTTCTGCTCGCTATCTACTTCGAGCTCTTTTGCTAGTGGGGACCCGGTCTTCTGCCGCTGTCCGGTTCCTCTCCAATACCTTCTGCCGAACTCCCCCGCTATCTTCTTCCAGCTCTTTTGCTAGAGGGGGCCCGGTCTTCTGCCGCTGTCCGGTTCTTCTGTCGCTGTCCGGTTCTTCTCCGGTATCTTTTGCCGGATCCCCCCCGCTATCTTCTTCCAGCTCTTTTGCTAGTGGGGGCCCAGTCATCTTCTCCCCTCTTCTCTTCTTCTGATGTTGACACGACGCTCTCTCCCGCTGTAATGCCGTCTGCTAGGTGTGCGGCAACTTATATAGGCATAGGGCGTGGTCACCGTGTGATGTCACCGGGTGACCCCGCCTCTTATGATGGCATAGTCCCGGGGCATGATGGGACTATGCCGTCATAAGAGGCGGGGCCACCCGGTGGGGTTATCTGCGGTAATGCGGAGCTATTGTTAGCGTCGCTTTACTGTCGTTTTAGCGGCATTATTCGGCTGCTAGAGGGGCGGTTTTAACCCCCCTGCTAACGCCCGAAAATGGGTTAAATACACCCGCAAAATGCTGCTGGAGCGGCATTTTGCTGGCAGTATCACAGCGCTGCCCCATTGATTTCAATGGGGAGGAGCGGTGAGTTCACCACTCCAAAGAAGCTGCTGGCAGGACTTTTTGTGATGCCCTGCCAGCACACCGCTCCAGTGTGAAAGCCCTCACTTGAGTGAATGGAGCTATTTTTAGCGCTGTAGCGCCTAAAAACACCCCAGCGTGAAAGGGGCCTAAAAAAAAGGCCTGCTAGCAGCACCTTTGGAGTGGTGTATAAACCATTCCTGCCCATTGAAATCAATGGGACAGCGCGGCTATACCGCCGGCAAAACGCCGCTGCAGTGGAGTTTTGCGGGCGGATTTATATAAACCCCTTTTCGGCCGCTAGCGGGGGTTAAAACCGCTAGCGGCCGAATACCGCTGGTAAAGCGGCGCTAAAAATAGCGCTGTTTTACCGCTGCCGGCGGCACCACCCCAATGTGAAAGGGGCCTAAGGCGCCTCAGACCTGCGGACCTGAACGGACACTCCATAGACCTCTATGAAGGGTCAGATGTCAGTGGTGACATGTCCGCTGACATGTCACGGACTCTACAGTCCGTCATCATCCTATCCCCCATAGAGCAGAGCGGCACTCTGACAGGTCCGTCCCTGCACAGTGTGCAGAGACAGACCTGTCATCTGCCTGCCCAGTGGAGATCCACAGACCGATCCCCCACTGAGCAGAGTGAGCTCCGTACACAGACACGTCCGTGTGAAAGAACCCTAAGGCCAACGCCCTTTGTACAAAAATCCACGGGAAAGTTTGTACAAAGTCCCATTGTGTGTATGAGGCTTAAACAGCAGAAATTCAAGTTTTCATATCTTTAAAGGTCACCACACACTGGCAAATCAGTTAGATCTTCCATAAATTAGATTCAGTGCAAGAGCCTGTTTGGTTTTCTACAATTAGAAGTAATTCCTACAGTGCATCTTCCTATTACCGCTTTAGCCTAATGCTCTCTTTCCACTATTTCAACCCCAGAGTTGCGTGATTTACAATGTGCTTCATTTGGCTTGTTTTCCATTATTGCAACTTGTCATGCCACTAGGGACTGAAAAGTTGCATCACAAGTTCTAGCCCATGTTTTACAATGAGTACCGTTCATATGTCTGCGACTTCAAGTCGCAGCAACTTCAAAGTAGTCCCTGCACTACTTTGGTCCCACTTTGATGCGACTTGAGGTCCATAGACCTCAAAAATACACAGGCATTGCTTCAAGTTTCGTCAAAAAGTTGGGGGAAACTCATGGCAAAAAAAACGCAACTTTGGGCTTGCAATAGTGGAAACCGAGCCTTAATGCCATGTCATGCGACTAGTTCAAAACATCGGAGAAAAAGACGCACTGAAGTTGGAACAAAATAGTGCAAGAACTTTTTTTGGAGTTGCACCAATTAGAATGGGGGAACATTGAAATACATGTGTTTTGACTTGTCCTGCGACTTCACATGTGTGGAGTCGCACAACAACTCGCAGTAGTGGAAAGAGAGCCTAAGGCCACTTGTGATTTAAAAGTTGCATCACAAGTTCTACCCCATGATTTACAATGAGTACCGCTCATATGTGTGCGACTTTCTTACGCCCATGCCGTGTACACAGCGGGCCCACATCTTTATTACAGAAATCCATATTTGGCATGGAAATTAACCACTTGCTTACTGGGCACTTAACCCCCCCCCCCCCTGCTGTGCAGACCAATTTTCAGCGCTGATGCACTTTGAATGTCAATTGCGTGGTCATACTTAGCCAAATTTTTTTTTTTTTAAGTTTCCACAAATAGAGCATTCTTTTGGTGGTATTTGATCACCTCTGTGGTTTTTTTCTTATGTTTAAAAAAAAAAAAAAGAAAAGACAGATTTTTTTAAATAATTTTGTATATTTTTGTATATTTTGATATTAAATTTTGCAAACAGGTAATTTTTCTCCTTCATTGATGTACGCTGATGAGGCAGCACTGATGGGCACTGATTGGTTACACTGATAGGCAGCACTGCTTGGGACCACTGGTGGGCATTGATAGGTGGCACTGGCAGGTGGTGCTGGTGGGCACAGATGAGGCAGAATTGCCTCTTCAGGACCAATGTCCCTTGTACCCAAGCCGGTGATCAGCTTTTATTTTTTTCCTCATGCTGTCAGCGTGAGGAGAAAAAATAAACAATTACCGAGCTTTAGTTTACATCATGTGATCAGCTGTCATTGGCTGACAGCTAATCGCGTGGTAAGGGGCCAGGATCGGCCCTTACTTCGATCTGTGATCACCCAAGTCTAAGTGACTCAGTGCGCGCTGCGCGCCCTGCAGGGAGCACACGGGAAGCTCATCCTATGCCTCCCAGAAATTGAGGTCCACACTGTGACCGCCGTTTGGCTATAGCACAGACACCAAGTGGTTAATAGAAAAACAGATGCAGATTTCTAGGACTGGCCAAAAATAATGTTTAGAGTCAAAGGCAACTGATGACTTTCTATTAGAGGTCTAAATGGGCCATTAACATGCATCACAATTGAACTTAGGAATGTGTCTTTTCAAAGTTAAACAAATTAAAATCTTTTCTTATTTTTGCTTGGGGATAGACTGCAGAGGAATTCGAAGTTTTGGGGGATGTCTACACCCCTGATAGGGTGAAGACACCTCCCAAATTTTGCCAATTTCTCATTCAAAATTATTCACTTCCTGTCACATAGCCAAACAGGAAGTGAGGGTAAAACCCTACCAATGTATGTCCTTGAGGACACACAGGTCAATCTAAATAGTTTCCCCATTCGGAAAATTTTGCCATGTACATCCCAAATTATTATGTATCTTGGGCTTTATTTACTAAAAGGTAAATCCACTTTGCACTACAAGTGCAAAGCAAAAAAAAAACAACATATTTGCCTCTACATGATTGGATGATAAAATCACCAATACTACCCCTCAGATTTTCATCAACTACACTTGTATTGCAGAAAGGATTTGCCTTTAATAAACCCTAAAATAATAATTTTGGGTGTACACAACAAAGTGCTAGAGTGCAATTTGCATAGGGGGGGGCACTAGTTAGATTGACTTGTGTGTCCCCAAGGAAAAATATTGTTAGGGTTTTACTCTCACTTCCTGTTTGGCTATGTGACAGGAAGTGAAGCCAATTTTAAGAAAAGGGACACAAAGCCCAACCTTAAAAAAATAAATAAAATCTTGATTTCCCGCAAATGTCCACAATTAGAATAGGATTGTCTTCAGCTTGATTTTAGTTCAGTGCTCTAAATCAGTGCTTCTCAACCCTGTCCTCAAGTACCCCCCAACAGGCCATGTTTGCAGGTTTTCCTTCATCTTGCACAGGTGCTTTAAATCAAAGTCAATGGTTTTGTATTTTGGACAGCTATTTTAGATAAGACAAAATTTCCTAAACATGTCCTGTTGGGGGGTACTTGAGGACTGAGGCTGAAAACCACTGCTCAAAATGAAAATTGAATACTTACCACTTTGAAATGTTACTTGCCTGGTCACTATCCATGGCAGCATACGCACAATCCATGCATGTGCTACCATGAAGGCACCAGGAAAGTAACTTAAATTTAAAAAAAAAAAGCATAAAAAAGGGATTTGTCTAAGACATGCCAATCAGCCTAGTTAAGCTGCAATTTGGAAATCCATTGCATGAAAAGAACACATAAAACATAAAAAATTTGAAACAATTTTATTGGTCCAAAAAAAAAAAAAAAAAAACAGGGCTTGGAAAAGTAGTAAGGAAAGCAAAATACACACATGTATGTTAATTTGAGACATTAATAGAATATGTTTGAGGTTTGACCCTTTTGCAGTGTAAATTAACGGGGGGCGCATGCGCGGCGCGATGAGGGGAAGACGCGAGTAGCTTAAGCTCCGTCGGACCCGCTCACAGCAGGCTCAAAATACCAGGGCTAAACAGCACAAAAGGCGGCGAAAACAATACCTATACCGGGGCAACATCCCCGCTCATGCCTACAAGGAGATCCAGGCATTTAAAACGCTCAAAACATAACCTGACGAACTTTCTCATTGACACTGCTTCCAGACAAAGCCGGCGCCAGCTCTCGTGCCAGCACACAGGGGAAACATCCATCCATCCATCCAAACATCTCAACTAACAACGGGAACTGTGAGTATACCTCTCCCCTTTCCAAGGCTGATTTAGATGCCAGTCTGACTGCAATCTTTGACAAACTGGTAGACAAGATAGAAAAAGAAGTACACAAATCCACTGAGGCCTTGTCCCAGGAGATAGCAGGCATTGGCAGTCGCACAGACATCCTGGAAACAAAACATGACGAACTCTCACTCGCCCATAATGATTTAAGGAAAGATTATGAATCGCTTGCTGACAGCTTTGCATTTATGCAAGCTCAAGTCGAAGATCTCGACAATAGAAACAGACGACATAACATTAGATTACGTGGAGTCCCTGAATCGGTCACAGATCTCATGCCCACAGTCTCCAAGATTTTTCACAACCTCCTCCCAGACAAACCGCTATCCGCATTTACATGCAACAGAATACACAGAGCACTACGCCCTAAACCCACTTCTGATAAACCTCCCAGAGACATTATTATGTGCATGAAGGATTTCCTGGTTAAAGAGGACATCATGCGCGCTGCGAGAAACTCGCCCAATATTGCCCTGGATGGTAAAAAATTACAAATTTACCCAGATATCTCCCCTGCCACGTTGGACAGAAGACGCAGGATGAAAGAGGTCACTAATATTCTGCAAGCAGCAAGAATAAAATATAGATGGGGTTTCCCATTTAAACTCACTATTCCATACAACGGTTCTACACACACAGTGTACAACATTATTGAGGGCAAAGAACTGCTCGTAAAATTGGGCCTACTGGAACCAGAACCCCCTAACCGTTTCCCATCAACTCCAAGACCCTCTCCAATTTGGTCTACACCGTCCTCCAGACGCAATACAAACGACCGAAGAAGTTGGCGTCAACCATTTCAAGACCAAGCCCCCTGAATACATCCCACGCCTAACCACATACTGGAAAATTTTTGTTTATGTGCTAAATATATATATATATTTTTTTTTCTCTCTAAGAAAAATGGAATGACTCTTTTTTGATTTTTCTGGTTTCTTTTTTCCTTTAATTCTCCAATCAACACTGTCTATCGGGCTCCTCGGTTCGATTGTCTTCATAAACTGTATCACATACATCTCCGGTAACCCCTATCCTCTGAAGACGGAAGGAACTTTGATACCTATGACACTTCTTCCAACCCCCCCCCCCCTTTTTTTTTTTTTTTCTCCCTACTACTTCCTTTCTCCCCCCTTACTCTTCCCTCCCCCCCCCATTTCCCCCCTTCCCCTCCCCTCCCCTAACCTACTCACCCCCTGGTAACAATTTCTTACTGTTTTAAGCTAGTTTAATCAAAAAGCCTATGTGGTCCGCCGCCGCTGGATTGTCCCCCCTCCTGCTTTTGCGGTTAACTGCAGCACCCTTACTTGTAGGGATGTTGCACCTGGCCATGAATGCAGGTCTAGGACAGATTTGTCCTTCAAAAATGATGTTCAGTGACAAGAAAATTCTTGTCCCAATGTTCTTTTATTTCTTTATGTTGTTACATATTATATTCGCCCTTAAGGCCAATGGAAAATTTTTCTCCAAAATTGGAAGTTACTGGTTTTTTTTTCAGTTACAACAGATAAAACAATGTTATGTTTCTCTTTGCTACTACGGGATAATTTCAAGGTATGATGTGCAATTCAGGTTGTTTCACCAAAAATCATCACACATCTCCCCCCAACTCCTAAATATCCTCGACATAATATTTTCTGAATATACTCCAGAACTATATACTTTTATGCTACCCTATATATACAAGTTTGACTCTTTTCTTAAACATTATCTTTTACCCATAACCAATGTTTCTTAAAGTATTATCACATAACGTACAAGGTTTTAACTCACCCCATAAACGGAAAAAAGCCTTCCAACACTATAAGAGACTAGGGGCTGACATCATTCTTATGCAAGAAACACACTTTTCTACTACTAATCACCCAAACTATTTTAACAAGACCTATAACCAATATTATTATACTACATTCCATAACAAAACTAGAGGTGTGGCCATTTTTATTCGTAATACCATTGTCTTCGATATACAAAATATATATAAAGATCTAGATAGCCGCTATATCATTATTAAAGGACAAATAAATAACAAAGCAATAACTATAGCTTCTATATATGCACCTAATGAATCTCAATCTACTTTTTTTATAAACTTCTTCGAAAATCTTGACAAATATAGCTCTGCCCACATAATTTTGGGTGGGGACTTTAACCTAACCTCACACCCAACCCTTGATAGAAGCAGGACATCATCTTCCTCCAAAGCGTTTTCTAAATCATTGAACCGCTCCCTAAACAAATTCCAATTGGTTGACTCTTGGAGGGCCCATAATGTTGGAATCAAAGCGTATACACACTACTCTCATCCCCAGGAAGTCTATGCCAGACTCGACTATATATTCTGCACTACCATCTTGTTAGCCAACTCCTCCAAAGCTCTTATCCATCCCTGCCCATGGTCGGACCATGACATCACCTCATTTGACACATCACATATTGGACTCTTGCCCTCCCCCTACAATTGGCGACTAAATGATTCAATTTTAACTGACCCATCAATAACACAAGCTATTACATCACATATTGAAAACTATTTTATAGAAAACGCGGTAGATGACACTCCCCTTACAACACTTTGGGTAGCACATAAAGCCGTTATCCGAGGCCATCTAATCAGCCTAGCGGCAAACAAAAATAAAGAAAGAATCTCCAACATCAAAAGTCTCACTAAAGATCTAAACTCTTTATATAACAAATTACAACACAACTCAACTCACGAAATCACAAAACAAATACAAGACAAACGCAAGGCCTTGGACCTTATTTTATCCGCAAATACAGAAAAATCCCTCAGATTTTCAAAAGCTAAATTTCTACTTCATAGTAATTCCCCTTCAACTATGTTCGCCAAAAAACTAAACAATGAACACAAATCCCCACATATTTACAAACTAAGAGATCAAACCGGTAACATGATTACCCACCCTCAGGAAGTTCTTAAAATATTCTCCACATTTTACAAAGATCTCCTTTCCAGTTTACAACCCCCTCTTAACCAATCCGCAAAATCATGGTTAGATGATATACAATTACCTACCCTCAACTCACAACAAATAGAATTCCTTAATGCTCCATGTACAGAGATGGAGATAACCAAAATAATTAAATCCCTCAAGACATCCACCGCCCCTGGTCCAGATGGTTTCTCTTCTTCATACTATAAAAAATTCACTTCCTCATTAACACCTTACCTGACCAAACTCTTTAACCATATTCTCAACGGCAACCACTTCCCAGACGAGATGCTCCTAGCTAACCTTTCCCTTATCCCTAAACCACTGAAAGACCACTCCCTTCCCCAAAACTATCGCCCTATCTCGGTCCTTAATAATGACCTTAAAATCTTTGGGAGAATGCTTTCGGACAGATTGGCTACGGTCATTACAAATCTAATACATGTTGATCAAACTGGCTTCATCCCAGGACGACAGATTGTCGATAATGTTAGATTAGTTACTAATATTATACAAGATGCTAAGATACACTCCCGCCAAGTATGTCTCCTTAGTTTATATATCCATAAAGCGTTTGACAGCGTTAGCTGGTCTTACCTTAACTTTCTCCTGCCCAAATATGGAATCTCAGATAAATTCCTGCAAGGATTTAACGCACTCTATCACTACCCTCAAACTAGAATCCAAATCCCTGGACATATCTCTGAATTCTTCCCTCTTAGTAGAGGTACTAGACAAGGTTGCCCCTTATCGCCACTATTATTTGCCCTCGCAATTGAACCCCTAGCCCACAAAATTAGAAACAGCATTGATATTAAAGGATACACTAAAGGAAATAAGGATTTCAAACTCAGTTTATACGCTGATGATGCACTTATTTTTCTCACAGAACCCCTTACTTCTATCCCATCTCTCCTCAAAGAACTCCAATCTTTCCACACTATTTCAGGACTAAAAATTAATACCAACAAATGTTCTGCCCTACCAATTAATTATACCCAAGAAACGCAATCCTCACTTTCAAAAAATTTCCCATTTGTATGGTGTCCTCAGTCATTTAAATATCTAGGTGTCACAATCCCCTCATCACATAAGCTCTTGTATAAATCCAATTATATCCCACTATTTTCGCAGATCACAACCCTTTTAAAATCTTGGTCATCTTTTCACATATCATTCCTGGGCAGAATATGCGCCATTAAAATGACGATCCTTCCTAAACTCCTATATTATTTCCGTGCCCTACCAATTAATGTTCCAAAATCCAAATTGATCTCCCTTCAAAGAGAAATCAATAAATTTATATGGGCGGAAAGAAAACCCAGATTTAGTTATACCCTCATGCATAGACCTCAATCAGCAGGAGGCTTAGGCCTTCCTAATTTATGGCTTTATTACCTTGCTGCCAGATTAATACAACTTACCCAATGGTTCACACCTACCAATGAATTACCTTGGAAACAATTCGAAACCATCTCTATATCCCGGCTACACCTACAAGGAATATTGTGGTCTAATTACACCTCATACAACAAACTTGTTAAATATAATACTATCATTGCTCAATTCTATCAAATATGGAATAAATACAAAGATACATTCAAGCTCTCATCTGACACCCCACCATTAGCTTCCTTCCTAGGTGACCCTAGATTCCCACATGCTTATAACAATAGTCAATCCTTCTCCCTTTGGATCAACAAAAATATCACCACACTTAGATCCCTTCAACTAAAATGGGAATTTGTCCCATTCTCTACATTACAAGCTACACATGGCCTACCCATTACCGAACTCCATCATTACCATATAATTAAAAATTTCTATGCCAAATATTTTTCACTCACCACACACCCCACTCACACTACATTTGAACAAATATGTATCTCATCTCCCAGAGACAGAGGCCTCATCTCAAGACTATATAATTATCTTAGAGATTTTGGATTGCCAGATAAATCCACACCGATGCTTCATTGGGAGACAGACATAGATGTCGTACTCAGTATGGAAGATTGGACCTCCATGTCAGATAATCTCCGCAAAAGTAATAGAGCTATTTCTTTTCGAGAAACCCCAATAACAATTTTTTCCAGATGGTATCTAACCCCTTCCAAACTTCACACATACTATCCATCCATCTCTCCAAACTGTTTCAGGGGATGCTCAGAATCGGGCACTCTTTTACATACATTTTGGGGTTGTAGACATCTTAATCAAATTTGGCTAAAAGCCATTGAGATAATAGAAAACTCCTCTAATCAAAAAATTATACCCACCCCTCAGATATGCTTACTATACGCCAACATACCAAACATTCCCTCTCCCTGTATGAGACTATTCCACTCCTTGTGCAGTTCTATACAATGGATGATAGCCTATAACTGGAAATCTGATACGCTACCCTGGCAACAAGTAATTAATAGAATGGAATCACTTAAACTCTCTGAATGGATATACCATACTCTAAATGATACAATTCACATTCACAAAAGAAAATGGTCTTATTGGAACCCTATGTAAATATTCACTGTGATACTATATTATTTCTCTATAATTATATATTTTTCTATTGTACTATACCGCATATCATCCCTGTATAAGCAATTTGTTAATAATTTTACTACCGTGTTGATAACTTAATGTTATATTCCTTTATTATGACACAATTTATATAATTGTAAAACACAATATGCAAATATACTTAATGATTGTTTATTTGAACTTCCAAATAAAACTTTTGTAAACGCGGTGTAAATTAACAGGAGTTAAAAAGGAGTGCACCCACAAATGGACATCTATTAAGGATTAAAACAACATTAGGCACAACATCTTGAGAAAGAATTTTAAAAATAAGGCAGCACAGTTAAATCAAAGTGAACAATGTAAAAACAAACATTGCCAACATAAAAAAGATTTCATGGTAAAATAACCACCACCCAAAAAAACAAAAAAAACAAAGTAACAAATAAATTGCACAAAAACACATCTGTTTTGCAACAACATAATAAACAAAATACAAATAGAAAATACATGTGTTAGAAACTCAAAAAGGACACCAAAGCCTGCCTGCACACACACACACACAATCTTGGCTCTTTTCAGGGCAAAGTAAAGAATGCTATCTGCAAGCTTTATATAACATAGGTTTGTGTGCTAATGAGGCAATTGCAAACACATGGACAGTCCATGAAACACACAAAATGCAAGTTCACCCAATGTAGAGAGAACCTAAAAGTGAGTACACCTGTTAAGGATGTCCTTAAATTACTAACCCAAAAAACACAATCTGAGCATGCCCAAAAACATCCAAGTAATGTTTACACACAAAAAGCACCACCAAAAAAAACAAAGTCCCTGAGCATGCCCAGACCAGCCCAAATGCATTTCACACACCAAAAGGCACAGGAAAAAAACAAAATCCCTGAGCATGCCCAGAACCACCAAAATGCAGCTAGCACAAAATAAGCCACCCCTGTCCAAAATTAAGCACATCATCCAGCATGCACCAAAATTACAGATGGGACAAAACACCCCCCAGTCCAGGGGGGCAACTAAAGAGCCTAACATGTGCAATAGTTATATGACAAATGCCATTGCAGTCTAAGGGAACTGACTTGGCAATTTTGCTAGTCCCCACTTGGCTGGCTTATCTTCTAGTTATTGGCCTTAAAATGGGTATGGGGCCCAAGTCCCACCCTAAGGGACATATATCAATGTCACCAATTGGACAACCCCAAAAACTAAACAAGGAGAAATACCTTTAACCGGTTCAATACAGGGCAATTTCACCCCCTTCCTTCCCAGGCCAATTTTTAGTTTTCAGCGCTGTCTCACTTTAAACGTCATTTGCACGGTCGTGCAACGTTGTACCCAAAAAAAATTGACGTCCTTTTTTCCCCACAAATAGAGCTTTCTTTTGGTGGTATTTGATCGCCTCTGCGGTTTTTATTTTTTGCGCTCTAAACAAAAGAAGAGCGACAATTTTGAAAAAAACACAATATTTTTTATTTTTTGCTATAATAAATATCCCATTTTTTTTTTAAAAAAAACTAATTTTTTCCTCAGTTTCGGCTGATACGTATTCTTCTACATATTTTTGGTAAAAAAATCGCAATAAGCGTATATTGATTGGTTTGCGCAAAAGTTATAGCGTCTACAAAATACGGGATAGATTTATGGCGTTTTTAAAAAAAATATATTTATTTATTTATTTAGCGGCGATCGCGATTTTTTTTCGTGACTGCGACATTATGGCGGACACATCGGACACTTTTGACACATTTTTGGGATCATTCACATTTATACAGCGATCAATGCTATAAAATTGCATTGATTACTGTGTAAATGTGACAGGCAGTGAAGGGGTTAACCACTAGGGGGCGGGGAGGGGTTAATATGTTTCCTAGGGAATGCTTCTAACTGTAGGGGGAGGGGACGTACAAGGGGAGGAGACCGATCAGTGTTCCTCCGTTCTGGGAACACAGATCGCTCTCCTCAGAGCTGACAGGCTGTGGATCTGTGTGTTTACACACACAGATCCACGGTCCGCCCTGGTTAACCGGCAATCGCGGGTGCTCGGTGGACATCGCGGCCGCCGGGCACACGCACCGGGACCCGAGGAACGCGGCGGGCGCGCGCTCCCGGAGCAGCGTGCGCGCCCACTAGGCGGCCGGGAATCCCAGGACGTCATATTATGTCCACCCAGGATGGGAGATCCCATCTGTGGATGTCATATGACTATACGCCGGTATTGAAGTGGTTAAATATGCCAAATTGCTTATGGGCCAGTTCACACCAATGCAGTCCAGTGCATATTTTATGCATCAAAAATGCATGGAAATTCGGTTATATGGTTTTCAATGGCATAGTTCACACCAGTGCTTGCAGTTCCAGTGCGTTCCAGTTCCATAAAAAAAAGTAGAACATGCTGCATTTTTTCTGCACTGGACTGTACTGTAAAACGCATCAAAAATGCACTGGAACGCACTTGTCCTTATTTAAGGTTAAGAAAAAAGAGGGGGGGGGGAAGCACTGGACTGCATCAAAAATGCACCATCTATATTGTGAACTGTGTAAATTTGTTTAAAGAATATTGTAGGGATAGAACGGCGCTACCTTAAAAACCCGTATGGCTAAGCATATCCAGGAAACATTATGTGAAAAAGTTTTTTTATACATGTATAAAAACGTTTTTATGTGAAAACGTTTTTTTATTTATACAAAGGAGAATTGTGATGTTGTCATGACTAAAACATGTAAATGTGAGTCAGCTAGGCGCACATGCAGCCTACATAAGAGATATATAAAACCTATCATCAAGCAGCTGTCTGCAGCCCATATATTGCTGATAGGTCAATGTACTCTCCCTAAATCAGGAACTACAAAAAGCATACTCTGTGCATAAAAAAACATATATAAGCACATATATAATAATTCCTGTAAAGAAAAGCAAAGAATATTTTCTCTCATACATCAATAGCATATATATCTGTATTTCAATGCAAAGTTCGTATATTATGGAGATCAAAGCAGATTATGACAGTCCCATGCAGTGCATGCAGCAATCAGGATGTTCCCCAGGGTGACTTTCGTGTGTACAGCGTAGGGTGGTGACTTCTGTGAACCCCCCTCAAAATGCTCACTCACCAAAGGTAGGAACCCCTGCAGGGGTGTCAGGCCTGTAGTCCTATACAAGGGCTTTTCTGTTCACTGCTGTTATATCTCCAGTTGTGTCCCAGTAGATCTTAGTCCTCATGTGTCAAAGAAAAGGAGACTTCCATAGTGTAATAAAGTCTCAAAAGGTATATTTATTTTTTTTAAAAATATATGTATAAAAAATCCAGATTTTACAAAGTAAAGTTTAAAAAAGAAATAAAATTAAAAACCCATCCAAGCACAGTACTCCGCTATTCCCCCCGTGACCACTGGGGGGAGGATGATGCTCAAATACTGTCTTGTATGGTGTCCACAGTCACTGTAAGCAATGCAGATACAAGTTGGGGGAAGTAGCGGTCAGCTGGACTAGTGTATATTCCACCCACAGGTCTGCCAAGAAGTGATGTGGGAAGCGTAGGTCCATCGTGCGCGCTTCGTCCTCTGACGTCTTCAGCGACGGTGCTACGCTGCTATAGATGATAGGTTTTTATCATGTGGGGAACGCTCACTGTATCCCACCCTTCTCTCAGCTCACAGCCAATCCCCGCTATTCATCACAAAGGGGGCGGAGGAAGGGGGCCGGATCGGGATCTCTAATAGACATCCTACGATATCTGTGTCTGTATAGAGGTGGTGTTAGGCAGCCTGAGTGGGGATTTAAGATAGACTGCAGACTCCCTGTTCCAGCTATTTCAAAAGGGGGAGGCTCATAATAGTCTATTGATCCCAGGGAAAACATGTAGACTCGTGGCGAGAATCACTGAATGCCCCTAGTGGTCAAGGGTGGCATGCCTTAAGAAAATTAATACATAATCATTCCCGGTCTCAACTAGATTTAACAGTGTTTCGTAATTTCTTACTCCCTCATGAAAACATACATATTCATTTGCAAGCCAAGAAAAAACTGATAAACTGAGAGACATAAACCAGGATTGCATAGAAGGTGAACAATGCAAACAGGTAACATCCTTATATATAGGTTGAGATCCGCCCACCCACATAGGCGGATGTACCCACATATAGCTAAAAATTGTAATTGGTGGACATAACAAATATTCAGACTTATCTGTGGAGATCACCTATGAGTGAGTAGTGTGTGTAATCATCACACCATTAAGTGATTGAATGTACCAAATAAAGAAAGTGTGTATGCACGCTAGAACAAAGATATATATGTCCGTGTGTGCCAATGCGTATGTGGAAGATAAATAGTCATAATGTAAGACCATAACATATAGAGAGAGTGTGTACACACTCTAAGGTCCGTGTGTGCTAATACATGTGTGAAGGAAAAAAATATAGTCGTATGCGTATAGGGTGACGAGAAGACAAAAAATATACTTTTATGTGCATCCATGCCTGGTTTGAGCTAAAGAATTTCATAAAAGTAGAAACGTAAAAGTTAAAACAAAATCTAATTGGAATCCTATTGTGACTGATACATGGGCGCTACTCATAAGTATAAGTGAGAACCCTATATGTACCATACATATACCTAGAACATATGAATATATATATATGGACGTGGAAGTTAGCCCTAAAATTGTGAATCATCCTGTTTAGTGATGCCCAGATGCTACTCATAAATACGAGTATATGTGTGACAGCTCTGTGTTGTATCATGACCACCCATGTTGCCATTGGGTGTGTATGTCAACCGTTGTGTAATAAAGTGTGTGGGGACTGAATGAGTGGTAAGAGGGTGAAATGACCTACCTATAGTCCATATATGAATAAAAATAAATATAAATATACCCCCACGGTAAGGAAAATAGTTTTATATATGTAAAGAGGTTTAAAATAGGGTCACCCCAAATATCCCAAAAGTGGGTGGTTTTTAGGAAATATATGTTTGAGGAGATACAAGACGTAAATATCCCATGTATGTAATGGAAACACATCAGTAAGTTTATGGATTGGCAATAAAACAATTGAGGTCTATATCTAGGTTGAGGCCCCTAGGGGCCAGGGACCCCAACCTATATATCCAGGCTGTTTCGTTTTGCGAGATAAGGGTGGTTTTGTTGCCTCCCCTCCAGTGCGGTTTGATGGAATCAATACCATAAAAAATTAGCCCCGATGGGTCCCTGTTATGCGCCTGATCAAAATGGCGTGATAAGTTGTGCTTAGGGAAACCCTTCTTGATATTTTTTATGTGCTCCCTTATCCTAACGTATAGGGGCCGTGTGGTCCTACCTACATACTGGAGGTGGCAAGGGCATTCTATAACGTATGTCACATGGGTACTATGACAAGTGATCAGATTTTTTATTTTGTATTCTCTCTGGTCCACCCTAGATCTAAACGTTTCTTTTTTCCGAGGCTGTTGTTTACTGGCCCTACAGGGTAAGCATTTCTGACATTTGTAGAACCCTGTAAGATTTGGAAAGATCTGTATTTGTTTTGGAGGGTTGATGACATTGTGGACCAGGTGATCACGGAGACTAGGAGCCTTCCTGTAGATAAAGTTTGGTTTGTTGGGAAGTATAGTAGATAGCACTCTATCTTCCCTAAGGATAGGCCAGTATTTTCTGAAGATG
Organism: Lithobates septentrionalis; assembly: GCA_037952835.1. Taxonomy (NCBI): domain Eukaryota; kingdom Metazoa; phylum Chordata; class Amphibia; order Anura; family Ranidae; genus Lithobates; species Lithobates septentrionalis. Next base: position 1,102,114 of record JBBDGP010000525.1, on the reverse strand, counting down.
TACTCTAAATTTTTATATTGGCTGTTATATCAGGTTATAAATGCTGTGTCCATAGATTTGCCCTTATTCTGATTTTTTCTAAACAGATTATTCCTGTCCATATCTGCTATTTTCATTTTGGTCTGTATCAGCCTTTCTTTATTATAGCCTTTTTCTTGGAATTGTTCAATCAGCCTATCGGCTTGTATTAGATAGTCCTCCAAGGTGTCGCAGTTTCTGCGTATTCTTAGCATTTGTCCTTTCGGAATATTTTCCTTCCATTGTGGGTGGTGGCAGCTGGTAGTGGGAATATAGCCATTTTTATCTGTAGCTTTGAAGTAGGTTTTAGTGTATAATCTGTCTTCATGTTTGAAAATTTCCAAATCAAGATATTCGATTTTTTGGTGGCTCCACTTTCCTGTAAAGGTAAGGCCATACTTATTGGTATTCAAATTTGCAAAAAACTCTTCCAATTCTTCAGATGTACCTTCCCAGATGATGATAAGGTCGTCGATATATCTCCGATAGAATCTGAGTTGGGGAATATTTCTTCCATACAGATACTCCTCCTCCCACAGATTCATGAGCAAATTTGCTACGCTAGGTGCATAGCGTGCCCCCATTGCAACGCCTTTTTCTTGGACATAATAGCTGTGGTTGTGCCAAAAATAGTTACAGCTCATAGCCAACTGTAAGCCCTCCAATATGTAGTCGATTTGTGCTTGTCTCATCCTGGTATGTTCATGTAGGGCTTTCTCTACCCCTACTAATCCGTCCTTCTGTACGATACTAGTGTAGAGAGAGTTTACATCAATTGTGGCTAATATGCAATTATGCACCCCATTTACTTCCCGTAGATCTTGTAGGAGTTGTGAGCTGTCACGTAAATAGGATTTCCCTTTACATACCAATGGTTTCAAGAATTTGTCAAGGTATTCCCCTAATCTTGAGAAGATAGAGTTTATCCCACTGACAATGGGTCTGCCAGGGGGCTTTTCCAACCTTTTGTGGATTTTCGGGGTGTAGCATATTATCGGGGTCTTGGTAGAATTGGACACTAGGTATTCCGCCTCTTGGATGTTTAATATTCCCCTATCTTTGCCTTTTTTCACATAGGCCTTCAATCTTTTTAGATACGTGTTCTTGGGGTTCCCTTTTAATTTTTTATATGTATTTTCTACTTTTAACAGGTTTTCCATTTCTTCCTCATAATCGTCTTTGTTGAGGATTACCAATCCTCCCCCCTTATCTGCTGGCCGAATGACAACTTTCTTGTTCTTACTTAATCTCCTAATGGTTTTCCAAATCCTTTTAGCTTTATGGTTACTTCTTTTATCCAACTTCCTCAGCTCCTCTTCCACCATTTTTTTGAACGCTGTCATACACTGATTGCCCTTAGTGTTAGGGTTAAAGACAGATTTGTTTGTAAGTTGAGTATGCACATACATTGAATCTTCCTTTAATCGCGTATTTTCATTTAACGCGAAGTGTTTTTTGAGGTTCAGCTTCCTCATGAATTTTTGCAAGTCAATATAGGCTTCGAATTTATTCAGAGATTTCTCTGGTGCATATTTTAGTCCTAAGTCAAGGACTTTCATCTCTTCATCAGTAAATTGGACACTGCTAAGGTTGTAAATACCCTTGCCTAGTACTCCCTTCTTCTTTTTCTTTCTCCCCCCTCTAGTTCCTCTGGTCTGCTTTCTCTTTCTATGGGTCGTGGAGCTATACTCATGTTCCTCCCTTGTTGATTGTTCCAATTTTCCCTGGGGGGTCCATATGTTCTCCTCAATGGATATTCTCCACGTTGGTGATCTTCCCTTGAATATTCGTATGCGTCTCTGTTTCCATTTCTTCCTCTCCATATCGAGTTCCTGTAAGGAAAAAAACCTATCATCTATAGCAGCGTAGCACCGTCGCTGAAGACGTCAGAGGATGAAGCGCGCACGACAGACCTACGCTTCCCACATCACTTCTTGCCAGACCTGTGGGTGGAATATACACTAGTCCAGCTGACCGCTACTTCCCCCAACTTGTATCTGCATTGCTTACAGTGACTGTGGACACCATACAAGACAGTATTTGAGCATCATCCTCCCCCAGTGGTCACGGGGGGAATAGCGGAGTACTGTGCTTGGATGGGTTTTTAATTTTTTTATTTCTTTTTTAAACTTTACTTTGTAAAATCTGGATTTTTTATACATATATTTTTAAAAAAAATAAATATACCTTTTGAGACTTTATTACACTATGGAAGTCTCCTTTTCTTTGACACATGAGGACTAAGATCTACTGGGACACAACTGGAGATATAACAGCAGTGAACAGAAAAGCCCTTGTATAGGACTACAGGCCTGACACCCCTGCAGGGGTTCCTACCTTTGGTGAGTGAGCATTTTGAGGGGGGTTCACAGAAGTCAACCCCCTACGCTGTACACACGAAAGTCACCCTGGGGAACATCCTGATTGCTGCATGCACTGCATGGGACTGTCATAATCTGCTTTGATCTCCATAATATACGAACTTTGCATTGAAATACAGATATATATGCTATTGATGTATGAGAGAAAATATTCTTTGCTTTTCTTTACAGGAATTATTATATATGTGCTTATATATGTTTTTTTATGCACAGAGTATGCTTTTTGTAGTTCCTGATTTAGGGAGAGTACATTGACCTATCAGCAATATATGGGCTGCAGACAGCTGCTTGATGATAGGTTTTATATATCTCTTATGTAGGCTGCATGTGCGCCTAGCTGACTCACATTTACATGTTTTAGTCATCTTTTATCTTCACTAAGCCGTGACAACATCACAATTCTCCTTTGTATAAATAAAAAAACGTTTTCACATAAAAACGTTTTTAGACATATATAAAAAAACGTTTTCACATAATGTTTCCTGGATATGCTTAGCCATACGGGTTTTTAAGGTAGCGCCGTTCTATCCCTACAATATTCTTTAAACAAATTTCTACTAGGCAGGACACCCCTAGGAGTGTCTTTGTTTAAGGGAGGCAGCAACCTATGTGAATTTACCATATAGACTGATCCTAAGCACGGTTTCTCAGGTTTAATATATTGTAAACTGGCCCTAAGGGTCAGATCACACCATAGAAATGCAGTCCGGATGCGTTCCAGGTGCTTTTCTGCATGCACGTTTTTGATGCGTTCCAGTGCGTTTTTGGTGCGTTTTTGATGCAGTCCACTGCTTGTTTCCCCCCTCTTTTTTCTTAAGCTTAAATAAGGACAAGTGTGTTGCAGTGCATTTATGGTGCGTTTAGGTGCATTCCAGTGCATTTTTGATGCATTTTACAGCGTTCCAGTACAGTCCAGTGCATAAAAAATGCAGCATGTTCTACATTTTTTTCTGGAACTGGAAACGCACTGGAACTGCAAGCACTGGTGTGAACTATGCCATTGAAAACCATATAACCTACTTTCCATGCGTTTTTGATGCAGAAAAAAAACGCACTGGACTGCATGTGGTGTGAACTGGCCCTTAAGAAATAAAAGTTATTTAAAACTACTTGCGGCTATAATGAAATGTCAGTCCGGCAATACACATAAAAGTTCATTGATAAAAACAGCATTAAGAAAAAAAAACAAAATTAAGAACAAAAAAATGTGTAGGGTTCCCCCGAAGTTCCATACCAGGCCCTGCAGGTCTGGTGTTGATATTAAGGGGAACCCCGCGCCAAAATAAAACAAAAAATGGCGTGGGAGTCCCCCTCAAAATCAATACCAGGCCCTTTAGGTCTGGTATGGATTTTAAGGGGAACCCAGCGCCAAAATTTAAAAATAAAATGGCCTGAGGGTCCCCCTCAAAATCCATACCAGGCCCTTCAGGTCTGGCATGGATTTTAAGGGGAACCCTGCGCCAAAATTTAAAAAAAAATGGCGTGGGATCCCCCTAAAAATCCATACCTTATCCGAGCACGCAACCAGGCAGGCCGCAGGAAAAGAGGGGGGATGAGAGAGCGCCCCCCCCTCCTGAACCGTACCAGGCCACATGCCCTCAAGATTAGAAGGGTGCTTTGGGGTCCCCCCAAAGCACCTTGTCCCCATGTTGATGAGGACAAGGGCCTCATCCTCACAACCCTTGCCCGGTGATTGTGGGGGTCTGCCGGCTGGGGGCTTATCAGAATCTAGAAGCCCCCTTTAACAAAGGGACCCCCAGATCCCGCCCCCCTGTGTGAAATGGTAAGGGGGTACAAAAGTACCCCTACCATTTCGCAAAAAAACTGTCAAAAATGTTAAAAATGACAAGAGACAGTTTTTGACAACTCCTTTATTTAAATGCTTCTTCTTTCCATCTTCTTTCTTCTATCTTCTTTCTTCTATCTTCTATCTTCCTTCGGTTTCTTCATCCATCTTCTTCTTCCTCCGATCCTCTGCTTCTTGCTCCGGTGTTCTCACCTGGCATCTTCCTCCGCGGCGTCTTCTTCCCTTCTTCGTTCTTTGTTCTCGGGCCACCCGGTGACTCTGCCCCCCTTTGACGCAGGGGGACCTCCCCGAGGCTTTCCCCGTGACGTCAGAGTGGGCGGACAGAGAAGTCCGCATGCATCAGAGGGGGCGGGGTCACTGGGTGGCCCCGCCCTCCGTTATTTAAGAACCGTCAGAAGACGAGAAGCGTCACACAGCGGGAGCCTCCCATGGATGCGGAGCGGCCCGAGAACGAAGAAGGGAAGAAGATGCCAAGGAGGAAGATGCCGGACGAGAACACTGGAGCAAGAAGCAGAGGATCGGAGGAAGAAGAAGATGGATGAAGAAACCGAAGAAAGATAGAAGAAAGAAGATAGAAAAAAGAAGATAGAAGAAAGAAGATGGAAAGAAGAAGCATTTAAATAAAGGAATTGTCAAAAACTGTCTCTTGTCATTTTTAACATTTTTGACAGTTTTCTTGTGAAATGGTAGGGGTACTTTTGTACCCCTTTACCATTTCACACAGGAGGGCCAGGATCTGGGGGTCCCCTTGTCAAAGGGGGCTTCCAGATTCCGATAAGCCCCCCGCCCGCAGACCCCCACAACCACCGGGCAAGGGTCCTCATCAACATGGGCACAAGGTGCTTTGGGGAGACCCCAAAGCACCCTCCCAATGTTGAGGGCATGTGGCCTGGAATGGTTTAGGAGGGGGGCGCTCTCTCGTCCCCCCCTCTTTTCCTGCGGCCTGCCAGGTTGCATGCTTGGATAAGGGTCTGGTATGGATTTTTAGGGGGACCCCACGCCATTTTTTTTTAAAATTTTGGCGCGGGGTTCCCATTAAAATCCATACCAGACCTGAAGGGCCTGGTATGGATTTTGAGGGGCACCCCCACGCCATTTTTTTTTTTTAATGCTGTTTTGTTTTGTTTTTTTTCTAAATGCTGTTTTTATCAATGAACTTTTATGTGTATTGCCGGACCGACATTTCATTATAGCCGCAAAGTAAACCACCGTAAAAAAAAAAAAATAAGTCTAGAGGTGCGCCCGTTCAACCTTTGCAAATGCATTTACGTTGCTTGACATTTACTAAGATTTTGCCGGTGCACTGAACCAAAGCATTTGAACAAGCGCAAATGCCGTTTGAGCATGCGCAGTGTATAAATTCACCTCCTGCAGCTCTAAATGTATTTGCCGGCGCTGCCGGCTTGTTCAGGGAAAGTCACTTTCTCATTCTATTTTGGCCATATTTGTTACTTGGACAGTTAGTACTACACTTCCCCACATCACCCCCATAATATTGGCACTTCCAGCTTGTTTAAATGTTAAGTTAAAGATGCCATGCGCCATGTCTATAGTGGCATACCGATCGCCTCTTCCCGTGCGACGGGAAAAGAATAGTAAATGGGGGATCGCGCTGTGTTACCGGCGCAAATGCTTTGTAAGTACGAAAATGTAATTTGCACATCGGCGTGCACCGCAAGTCATGGCGCAAATCAGCCTCACAGTCTCATATATATATATATATATTCTGGCTGTCCTCATCCTCCTCATCCTCTGTCACCCAGGCTCAGAGTAGTTTGCCTTCCAATGCAGCTGCCAAAGCGGCCTATTCCACTGGCTCCTTGTCCACAGTTACTCCTTCCGTAGCCCCACCATCATGCACAGAGGAGTCCCCATAATTATTCAACCACAGTGCCGGGTACATGCTGCTGGAGGATGCGCAGCGATTTGAAGGCTCCGATGTTGGTTCCCAGGTTGAGGAAGGGAGTAACTTGGGCCTAAGGAGAAGGGGGTGCCCAAGAAGGACAAGAAACTGGCAGTCATGTTCCCCCAGCTGCAGAAAACTGCCAATTTAACTCCAGTGACAAGGAGGGAGGGGATGATGAGGTCACGGACTGTGCTTGGGTAGAGGAGGAGGAGGATGCACAACTCCAACGAGGCAGGATGTCCTCTAGGGGGCAGCTTAAGGGCAGCCACCCTATTGCATCACACCGCAGAGCTCCGCAGGGGCAGGGCGCTGCTGACTCCCTGCTGACTTTTAAAAGTTCCTTGGTGTGGGCCTTTTTCAACACGTGTGCAGGAGATCGCACCATTGCTGTTTGCTACCTATGTCTGAAGTGGATCAAGCGTGGCCAGAACAGCAGCCGCTTGGGCAACACATGCTTGACCAGACATATGACGACCTGCCATGCAGTCCGTTGTTAACAGCACTTGAAAGACCCACATCAAAGAAAAAGGCAGACTTCCCCTTGCTCCTCATCTGGGATCTCCAACCCTACTATACCTCCAGTCCTCTCAAAATCCTGCACTGAGAGGAATGAAGGTTTAGCAATAGGTGTCCCAAGTACTTGCAGCCAATCTACTAGCAGTACAACACCATCTGATTTTAGCAGGCAAATTTCCCTATCCCAGTTGCTGAACCGTAAAAAGAAATTCAATACCAGCCATCCACATGCTCAGCGTCTAAATGCTAGCTTGGCCAAATTGCTAGCACTGCAACTGCTGCCTTTTCAGCTGGTAGACTCTGCTTCTTTTCGTGAATTTGTGGAATGTGCTGTACCTCAGTGGCAGGTTTAAAAACGCCATTTCCTTTAATGGAAGGCCATTCTGGCTCTCTACCAGCATGTGGAAGGCAATGTTTTGGCCTCCTTGAACAGGGCAGTCAGCAGTAAGGTGCATATTACCACTGACTCATGATCCAGCAGGCATGGGCAGGGACATTACCTTTCCTTCACGGGGCACTGGGTAACTCTGCTGACAGCTGGGAAGGATGCAGGACAGGGTTCAGTATTTTTGGAGCTTGTTCCGCCACCACGCCTCCAAAATGCTAGTGGTGATTCTGCCACAGCTCTCTCCTCCACCCCCTCCTCTTCTTCTTCCTCTATGGCAGTGGTTCTCAACTCCAGTCCTCAGGACCCACCAACAGGCCAGGTTTGCAAGATAGCTGAAATACATCACAGGTGATATCACTTGCTGCTCAGTGATTGCAGTATTCTAGTCTGCAACTCCCCAAGGTAATACTTAAAATCTGGCCTGTTGGTGGGTCCCGAGGACTGGAGTTGAGAACCACTGCTCTATGGCCTCTTCTGCAGTTTTGTCCTAAAGGGATCCCTGCTAGGAACCTTGCTAGGTTTCTACTAGGAACCAAGGCAACTCTCAGTCCCCTCCCCAATGAAGGATGTTGTGCTTTTCCAGTCCAGGCTACATTGTTAAAATTTTGTGGTGAATTACATATTTTCACTGTAGCAACAAATTTGACCCATAATAAAGCTAAATACTCTCCAGAGGAACTGTTAAACCAGAAAGAAAAAAAATGTTCCTTTTTCAGGGTGTTACACATGTTGTGGGCAATGGTGATGATAGAGTCTGTACAAAAACGTTACGTTTGGAATAGCGGTGGGTTGACAGTCTGCCCCTGGAAATTCACCTAAGAAAGGAAGGTCAGATTCATGTTCTGATGACAATGGCATAGACATTACCAGGGCAGATCTCGGGCTGTGCAGGAGGGAAAAACATCTGACAAGGGTAGAGGGGAAGAGGTGCTTGCACATACCTTCAGCAGATTATAGCGCTGCTTCACCAGAACACTGGGCCGTTCTGACAGGCAAAGCTCTGACCCATTCGGGTAGTGCTGAAACTTGCCTTATGTGCATTCCTAGTGATCAGTGAGACTTTCCATCATAGTAATGGAGGGACCTGGTAAACTCTGAAACTTAGAACTTCACCTATCAAATTTGTCACGTATTCAGGAGAAGCAGGGGTACGGAAAGCTGCTACAGATATGTTCAGGTGCCTCTTCACCTCCACCCTTGTTAGGTTAGTCTATCTCCTGTACAACATTCAAGGTTTGTCAGCTTTAAATCTGGCTGCAAAGCTTAAAATCCCCCACTGCTTGTCTCACTGGCTGTTCAAAGGCTTTACATGAATATTAAAAAATGCCTGGAAATTTTTGAATATTGTTTAAAGAAAGAGACTTACACAACATTCACTGTTATGCATAACAAACCAAATTTTTATGAAGTCCTGTTTTTGCTGCTACTGTTCATTTTACTTTTTCATATTTTATAGTATAATTTTCTTGTATGATATTGATCTTTTATTTCTTTTTTTAGACATTGTTTGTTACAAAGAGAATGTGAGAAATGGTATAGTCCGATACACCAAGGAAACATATAGAGACGGAGAAACTGTTACACTCACATGCAATGAAGGATACGAAATTGATCACAAACCCGAGGAGCCCAGGACATGCACAGCACAGGGATGGAGCCCACCTCTGAATTGTGTTAGTAAGTATTTCTTAAAGTTTGTATTCATTTTTTAAGCAGTTATTTTTTTATTAGGTATAGCAAGAATAAAATTACGTAGTACAAGTATATCACGTCAATGAATGGGTTAATGCACGAGAATAAGGTTAAGAAATAGTGGGAGCAGTTTATCAAAAAAGAATCTGGAGCAGCTATTTATGACAACCAACCAGTAGGGATGGGCGAACGGTTAGGCCCCAGCATAAGTTCGGGCCGAACTGTTGTTGTTCGGACGTTAGGCTAACAGCCGAACAAACAGGTTGTTCGGGCCATTTGTTCGCCCACCCCCCCCCCCCAAACCGACCACAAGGCATTGAGGCACTGAACAGTGCAATGGAAGCCATGATTGGCTGAAGCAGTGAAAGCTTCAGCCAATTAGGGCACAGAGCACTGTCAGAGTCAAGATTGGACACAGTCATCATGACTTTATCCAATCATGGCTCATTCCCGCCCCACAGTATAAAAGTATTCTTTCAATGGCAGCCATATTCAGTGTGATTTTGGAGTGGAGAGAGATAGAAATAAATATAAATGCAGTGCCAAGTGTTACAAAGAACGGGGTGATGACCTGTCACCCTGTATATAGTAAAAAGTTACTCGTGGTAGTGATTATATACCAAAGCAAATGAAGTGTAGGAACAGTCCCCAATAACTGGAGAAGGTGTCCATAGTGAAGTAAAAGTTCATCAATAAAGGGAGCGTAGTATTTCTCATGGAGAAAAAGGGTAACATATGTGGGTGATGCTCTTAAATCAATAAGTGGTCTTCATGTATTCAGGGTCCACACATAAGTAGCAATGGCAGAATGGCAGCTGTTTCTACATGTGTGGTTTAGAAGCTGCACGGTGCAGTTGTGTGCTGCCTCTCCCTGTAGCAGAGCGGAAGTTCCTGTGAGGAAGAGTTGCCGTGTGGTGTCCCGTGACTCCTTCTCACTGCCTAAGGTACATTACATGCCTGCCTGAGCTGTCTGCTCTCCATGAAGGCGAAGCCATCTATCCGCTGGAGATCCGAGCACCACCATCCATCCACGGTTGCTCCAGATGGGACCATTGGAATATACCACCAGTGCTTTCTAGCAAGCACCCTCAGGATTGATCGATCCATAAGCCTGAATGACACACCGCCATATGGTGAGTGTGTCCATCCCCTTTGGTAAGCGTATTCACTTCTTCTGCCATTGCTACTTATGTGTGGACCCTGAATACATGAAGACCACTTATTTATTTAAGAGCATCACCCACATATGTTCCCCTTTTTCTCCATGAGAAATACTACGCTCCATTTATTGATTAACTTTTACTTCACTATGGACACCTTCTCCAGTTATTGGGGACTGTTCCTACACTTTATTTGCTTTGGTATATAATCACTACCACGAGTAACTTTTTACTATATACAGGGTGACAGGTCATCAACCCGTTTTTTGTAACACCTAGCGCTGCATTTATATTTATCTGTATTTCATTGCACGGTTTACTACACTGTTGATGCTGGCTGCTATTACTTATACAATTTTTGTCTTGAGTAGCGCAACTATATATTTTTTTCTTTTGTGTGGAGATAGAACAGGGCTCTGTTCAGGGCTATTAGTTAGTGTGCTATACTGTGCTATTTTTTTTACCAAAAAAACGACAGTTTATTGAGATACGAACCAGATATACACATACAATTGCATCTGAATCAAGGTAAATCAAATAGATATAACTCAGCATGGAAATTACAATTTTCGTTAGCCATAGTAGACTCCATCTGTAGGTTCATATGTGCATTCATTTTCAATAGTTAAGCAGGGTAAATCCTATAGTGGACACAATTTTCCAAAAGCAGCATCACGTAGTGCAAGTTTCACCATCCCCCAGCCATCTATCCCATATATTAGAAAATTTTTGTGGGCGGCCTCTGTGGGTATATATATTATTTTCCTATATGGAAGGGTATTATTTATTTCTTTTTTCCAATTTTGAAGAGTTGGAGGTACCGCCTGTATCCAAACCTTAGCAATTACTTTCCTCGCAAGGAATAATGTTTCATGTATAAATATAGCTAAATATTTATCTATGTCAGTGTCAGGTAGTAAACCTAGGAGACATAATTTTGTGTCAAGACCCACTGGTGAGCCCATATTGTCATGTAGAAATTGTATTACCTGTAACAAGTAAGTTTGTACGTTCGAGCAGCTCCATATTAAGTGGTAGAATGAGCCTGGAGCCAATAAGCACATAGGGCACATAGGGTTTCTATTATGTTGAAACTTCGCCATTTGTATAGGTGTAATGTATGTGCGATGCACAATATTCAGTTGTGTAAGCCTATCCGAAAGTTTAGGGGAGGCCATCTTAACCCCCCCAATATTTCATCCCAGTCTGTGTTATCAATTGGGCCTACATCTTGTTCCCACTTTTCTTTTGCCGTTTGGGAAACTTTGTGTGATCTGTGCAGTCTAAGAACATAATAGAGGTTTGATATAAGTTTTGTTGATTCTGTCCCAAGTAGAATATCCAGAGCCGGGGGGGTGTCAAGAGTAATGTTAGTGGCGGCCATCTGTGCTCTTAGCGCATGTCGGAGCTGTAAATATCTAAATAATAGTTGATTTGGAAGCGAAAATCTTTCTTTAAGTATTTGAAAACTTATAAGCCCGTTTTCTGTTAAAACATGTGACAGGTATAGGATACCATACGCTGCCCAGATTTGTGGATCAGGTACAGTTCTCAGTGCAGGTAAGTGGTCATTGAACCACAGTGGGGTATTCAAGTGTATAATGGACTGATTTTGCTTCTTAGTTGCTATGTCCCAAATCTTCTGATGATGCTTTAACATTCCGGTATTGAAACGTGTGGTATTATGCTTATACTGTCCTTTTCTAAGAATTGCCTGAATAGGGGTGAGTAGCGGATTTCCCAACCCATCGCATACTAAAGACCTATATCTTTGAGATTCAGAGATGTTAAGGTAGTATATATGCAATAATTGTGATGCCACATAGTAATCCTGAATATCAGGAAGGGAACACCCTCCTTCAAGAGTGGGGTTTTTTAGAATATGCCATGCTATCTTGTGCCTGCCTTGGCCCCACACAAAGGAGTTCAAAATAGCCTCCATTTGTTTAAATACTTTAAGTGGGATATACAAGGGAGCATGCCATATCATGTATAGAATTTGGGGCAGTAGAATCATTTTTATTAAGTTGATTCTGCCCATGACTCCCAATGGTAATCTTGCCCAGGTTTGTGTCTTAGATTTAATAATCATAAATAAGGGACGTGAAGAGGGTGTGATGTTTAGCGGCAGGGAGTGAGAGGATGCTGTGTGATCTCCCCCCACCCCTCCTGTAAGGTACATCCATGGCTGGTGGAAGGTCTTAGGAGAGAGAGAGCTGAGGTCGGGAGGCTGAGCAAGCTCTGAAAGCCAACTCTTTGTGCGGAGCGGTGTGAAGTTCCTGGCAGACTCTGCGGTGTCATTCCGGAGCATAGCGAGAGCCACACGAGTGATTTTGATTCCGAAGTATCCCAAAGAACCCCGGAGCTCCCCGTGCTGCCCCGAGTCATTCTGAGCCAGCTGTGACAGCTCCGAGAGTGGCCGGGAATGACGTCAGACGCCGGGCACTGATTGTAAGGGGATCCACATACGGATACGGCGGGCAGTAATCTTGCATCGAGGAAGGCAGTGGTGGACCCCCCAAAGGAGGCTGTGAGTGCAGGAGCTTCCCTCTTACAAATATACAAATATAAAGCTACTAGAGGAAAGAGGGGACCAGACCGAGAATCGAGAGAGAAACGAGAGAGACAAGTACAGGCTGCTGGTTGCTGGCGGTGTCCTCCACTCATCCACTTACTACTGGGTCAAGAGCTGCAGAAGGTCCAGGACTATCCAGGAATATAAGTACTGGGTTGTGTCACAGTTTGGGAAATACTTTGTTGGAATTGCTGAGGGATATATGCTGCTGAGTAGTATATATTTTTGGTTTTTTTTGTTTGTTTTTTTGTTTTTTTTTTGCAGAGTGCTAGCATTGGGCTTTCAAGCATAGGCTCTTGAGAAATCTTGTGAGTTTTCGGTAAAGTTCAATGCTCAAGCTGCCCATTCACTGAATTTTGCTGAAGCTTCTGTCATTTTTAAAGGCATAATATCTTGATGGAATTAAGGGCAAAAGGGATTGATACAGGTTTCTTTTTTGTTGTTTCCTTTTTTTTATTTTTGCCAGAAAAATATATATATTTTTTTTCTTTTCTTTTCTATGGATATACTAAAATAAGCAGTATTTAGATAATTATCAAAAGGTTGCCACTGAGGCCGCACCCGCTGAGGCCAACTGGTGAGGTACCTTTAATTTCCCTTAATTAATTTCCCTTAATTACTGCAACGGTAAAGGTGTAACTGTAAAGTTTCTTGCTAAAGTATATAAGATGCAGAACCTACGCTCAGCCAAGGAAAAAGCTACACAACAAACGTTTGCAGCAGCAGCGAAATTGGAGCAATTTGCTCATGCCCCCGCCTCGACCCCACCAAAGAAAGGATCACAGACTAAATCACAACAAGGGGGCACTCTGGATAGAAGAAGCCAGGGCCAGACTCAGGCCCCGACCCAGCTATCTACTGCGACAATGCCAGCAGTGACAACTAAAATACACAGTAATAAGGGACAGGGGCCTAATGATCAAAATGTGGCGGTAGACGTAACAACCGAACCTATTTTAACAACATTGCCCCCAGTGAAAGAGCCAACCTTAACGGACGTATTTCTGGCAGAGAATGTGTGCAGCAACTCACTTAAAGAGCTCTGTGACCAGATGAAGGGAGTAAAAGAGGATCTGATATTGGTTAGACAGGACTTACAGAAAACGGCAGAAAGAACTACGGTCCTGGAGGGAAGGGTCAGCCAGTTAGAAGATGATATTTCCCCACTTTTGTGTCTCTAGACAGTCAGATTCGGCTGAGACAAAGAGCCAAAGGGTCCCTGATGGTGACTCAGGCCTATTCTATCAAGGAAAAACTGTAAAATAGGGAGTGCCGCTGTTGTAAAAAATGTGTCAATACAATGATTATTCTTATTGTAGATATAAGGTGACACGTGCTGGATCTGTGCAAGAAAGAACTGTTATAAAAATAATGAAATTGTATCAATACGTTAATTTTTCTTATTGTAGATATAAAGTGGCAGGTGCTAAAAAAAAAAATTTCTTATTGTAGATACAAAGTGGCAGGTGCTAAAAATGTGCAAGAAGAAACTACAAACAATATGCGTATGATGAGAACCCAATCACTATATCATGTAACCAATATACGTACGATGAGAACCCAATCACTATACCATGTGAGTGGAAAAAACTTTAGAAAACACAAAAAACTAAAGTGACATGTACTTATAAGTCTCATATAAATTAATCCTTTGGAGTAAGGATCTAAAGTGACAAGTGCAAAGATATAATAAATATGTGTAAAAATCAATGTGCAATGAAAATTAATATATAAATTAATGTGAAATAAAAATCAATATGCAATTGAAAAGACAGAAATAATACAATTCATCAGCCCGCTGTGTATTATGTGAAAACATATATAATGTGTAAAAAACAAAATCAGAATGTCAATAAAGGTGATGTAACATTCCTTCCAATATGTTTGAAATTCTCTTTAACAATGGGATATAGGTGAAAAAGTGCAGTGATTGATGGCAATATCCCCCTTATGTGATTGCACTCACCGGAGCGCCCTACCCCTGCAGGGGTGCGAGCGTAAAATATTGATCCCAAGGTGCCGATATCCTTTCAACTCCCAGCAGCACAGTTCAGGGTCATCCACCCACAGAGAAGGAGGGAGGGGAGAAAAAACTCCACCGGCTCCTATTTCAATGGAGATCCCGGCCAGGCATCCACATGATGTATTTCATAAAACGAAAACAAAGGTAGTCCACATAGCGTAACTCCGTTTCATTTGTTTATTATAAAAATATCCAAGGAATAGACTTTATAAGGTATAAAAGTTTAAAAATAGGAGAGGGAGCTTGCAGGCTCTCGTGCTCTCCGAACGACACGGGGAAGCAACGCTACCTAAAATCGCTGCTTGCGTTCCACCGGTCGAGTTTCCGGAACCACGGTACCCAGATGTGATGTTGTGCGTATCAAGATAGTCCCGGGACTATGTCCGGTGAGTGCAATCACATAAGGGGGATATTGCCATCAATCACTGCACTTTTTCACCTATATCCCATTGTTAAAGAGAATTTCAAACATATTGGAAGGAACGCTACGTCACCTTTATTGACATTCTGATTTTGATGTTTTTTACACATTATATATGTTTTCACATAATACACAGCGGGCTGATGAATTGTATTATTTCTGTCTTTCCAATTGCATATTGATTTTTATTGCACATTGATTTATATATTAATTTTCATTGCACATTGATTTTTACACATATTTATTATATCTTTGCACTTGTCACTTTAGATCCTTACTCCAAAGGATTAATTTATATGAGACTTATAAGTACATGTCACTTTAGTTTTTTGTGTGTTTTCTAAAGTTTTTTCCACTCACATGGTATAGTGATTGGGTTCTCATCGTACGTATATTGGTTACATGGTATAGTGATTGGGTTCTCATCATACGCATATTGTTTGTAAGATAAAAGGAAGATGAGAGCAAGGTGTGTACAAGGGGAAGGGAGGGAGGCCAATATCCTAGTGAATTGAACTATAAAGAGAAATATGCACTAGGTGTGCATTTTGGGTCGCCCTTAATGGATATTGTTGGCCAAAAGTGAGTATTAATTCTCATAGATTGTTATGTATAAAAGTGCACTAGAGTGCCATCTTTATTAAACACATTCAATGCATAAAAAAAGGGAGTAACAGTAGGAATTACAATTGTATAAAGTGCAAATACAAACACTGTACATTCACTTGCATATAGAGGATAAAGCACCCATGTGCCTACAGCCCGCAGCCTGTATGTGGAAAATCAGGCGGATGAGGTGTATGGCATGTACCCGACATGTTTCGGAGATGGGTATGTATTACTCCTTCATCAAGGGATTTATGATTAGGTGCTCAAATCTATCTGTAAATATCAAAGAACAAAAGAATATAGTAATAAAAAAAAAAAAAAAAAAAAAAAAAATATCTGTGTCGTCATAAATTATATGCGACTGCATTTTTGCAATATATGCGATTTTAGTAATTATTGAAAGATAATATAGAGAAAGTATAATATGGACTAGTTATACTTACATCAATCTGATTCATAAAGACAAAAAACAACGATAAAAACAATGAAAGTGGAAGCAGGCTGGCTTTTGGTTCACATAACACAGGGTGGGCAACCAGGAGTGTGATGCAGGGCGTTGCAGCACTTTCACAAGGGATGACCGATGGAGATCTGTGTGTTTAAAAAGTGATGTTTGTAAGTGTACAAGGCATATAATTAAGCCAATGCTCTGCTGAAGGATAAAATAATCATTCAGCTGTGGTTCACAAGAAAAGTAGGTATGTAAAGTAAGTATTCAAGTAGTCTGGAACAAAGTATCCTTTTACATTACCTTGTGGCTATTTGATAATCTCTCAAGACTCAGACCTCCAGGCAGCAGTTCAAAAGACTGACAAATGCCCAAGGAGTGTCTGTGTTCTAAATAGGACAACTGATTGGACATCAGCCAATCAGTGTCCACTCCACATAATCAGCTGCAAGATTAGCAGCCATGTGTGGAGATCGGGCATCCCCCAGACGACGAGGCGCGCGGCGTAGCCACGCCCACAGGGGCGCGATGACGTCACGCGTCTCGACGTCACCGGCGGGTATGCGGTCCCGGCGCGACTAACAAAAGCCACACCGGGAACCGTACAGGAGCTCGTCCACACGTAAAGGGCCTATGGGGCGCGCAACCAAGTGCTGCCCCATGGCCATGCGTGCGTAGAGCTTACCCGCCGGGTGTCCGTGCGCACGCGCACATCCAACACCAAGGAGGAACTGCGCCATCTTGTGGATGGATATAAAAGGTGAACTGGATGAATCACAAAAAGCCAGCCTGCTGTACATAAATGCATAAATAGGGTAAAAAATGGATATATAGAAACATGAAGAAACAAAACAAGAAAAAGAAACACATGTATTAAATGACCAAAGGTTGCATGGAACAATTTGTAAAATACCAGTCAATTTCAAACAATGTTATTAGAATAAACAAAATCTTCACAATCTCTGAAGTAAACACAAAGTGTTCATTATTTTAGAACAGTTCGTATTCTAGCAGTATAAGGAACCCAGATATACATAGCGTTCAAACATACAGTACAGCGATGACCCAGATCAAAGACAGTTCAGATACATGTGAACATAATGTCCTGCATCCACACCTGTATCAATCTGGAGATACTCCATTACACCGACAGATACCACCTAGTACACAAAATGTCAAAGAAAAATGAGATTACTAAACTGGAAAGCAAGAAGAAACAATGGGACACACCAGGAGGTCCCTATAGATCTAGTTCACAGACCCCTGATGTGAACCCAGGAAGGAATGGTTTGAAATTAAAGGCCCCGTTGAGGCCAGGTGGATAATTGGCCCGTAGATTATGTATCCATCTCAGTTCACATTGGAGAAGACGCTTATTAAAATCTCCTGCTCTTGGACCGAAGTGGATGCGATCAAGGGCCAAAAAATATACTTTGGGGGTTGATGAGGGGTGAACCATTGCCATATGGCGACCAATAGGGAGGTCTGGATTGCGTTTGCGTATGGTGCCAAGATGCTGGTAGATGCGTTTCCAGAACTCGTTTATGGTCTTACCAACATAGTAGCACCCGCATTCGCAGGTCAGTAAATATACTATTGCTGGGGTTTTGCAGTTAACGTAATGCCTGGGGGTAAACCTTTGGCCATTGGGCAAAATAATGTTTTTTCGTTTGTCCATATATTGGCAATAGTGGCAGCCCCCACACATATATGTTCCCAATACTTTACATGGATCGCCTTTACAGGTTTTGTACTCACTATTGACTATTTTGTCTCCTATAGATGGTGGCCTCCTATAAGTGACTATTGGGGCACTAGGGATAAAGGGGGCCAAGGTTTGGTCCATAGTTAATAAGTGCCAGTATTTATTTAGAATGCGCTTTATCTGCCTATGTTCTGAAGAATATGTCGTGATAATTCTGGTTGTTTCATCTTTACTGGGTTGTTTGTGTACATTAAGTAAGTCACGACGAGATTGATTGAGCGCTCGTTTATACGCTTTTTTTAGACAGGTGTTTGAGTATCCTCTTTCGAGGAGTCTCTTTTTTAGGGTATTGGCTTCTGTTTTAAATCTGGCATCATCGGAGCAGTTGCGGCGTGCTCTTAGATATTGGCTATATGGTATGGAGGTTAAAAGGGGCTTGGGATGAAAACTACTTGCGTGCAACAAGGAGTTGCCGGCTGTGGGTTTTCGGTATAGTTCACTAGAAAGATGGCCATCTAGTGATCTTTTGACCAATACATCCAAAAATATAATTTCCTTTGGACTGTGGGTCATTGTAAATTTTAAATTAAAGTCGTTCTTGTTAATACAGTTAAGAAATTCATGTAGTAATTCAGTTGGCCCATCCCATATCAGGAAGATATCGTCTATGTAACGTCGCCATGTAATAACATGGCGCATATACACAGACAACGACTCCTGGACAAGCAGTGAATGTTCCCACTCCCCCAGGTACAGATTGGCGTACGATGGGGCACAACATGTCCCCATCGCCACGCCCTGTACCTGGAGGTAGTGGGAACCATCAAAGCAAAAGAAGTTATGGTTGAGTATAAACTCAAGAGAAGTCAAGATAAATTCAATATATTTGGGTTCAGAATCGCTATATTGTTGCAAAATGTGTTGTATGGCTGATAGCCCTTTGGCATGGGGGATAGTGCAATACAAGGATTCCACATCGATGGCTACCAATTGGGTGCCTTCTTCTATGTGTATATCTTGAATAATCTGTAAGAAATGGATTGTATCGCGTACATACGATGATAGGCAAGTGACTAAAGGTTTTAGATGGTTGTCAACTACACGACTGAGATTTTCTGTTAGGCTTCCACAGCCTGAGATGATAGGTCTGCCCGGTGGTTTTTTCTTTTGTTTATGCAACTTCGGTAACGCATAGAAAGTTGCCTCTTTGGGATGGCTAGTCCTAATGAACTCCCAAACTTGTTTGGATATTGCATTGTGTTGAAATGCAGTGTCAACAAGTGTATAGAAGTCGTGAGTGAATTTGTCCAATAGAGATTTAGAAATGGGGCGGTACCATTCATGATTTTGTAATATGTCCATGCACATCTCTGTGTATTGTACATTGTCCATAACCACGACGTTGCCGCCCTTGTCAGAGGGTTTAATGACAACGTCGTGGTTACGTGACAGCGCCTCCAGAGCCAACCGTTCATCACGGTTGAAATTGGGGTGTGAATGCGAAAAGTTTTTCATTTTATTGATATCTGTTGATACCAATTTAAGGAAAGCTGCAGCGTTGGGGTTGGAACTAGGCGAGGGATATAGAGTGGATTTGTTTTTCAATGTACATACTTGCGTATGTGAAGTTGGTATAACATCCATGTTCCTGTCGGAGTCATGGGTGTTTTCCTGGGTCAAAGGATTTTCAAAATCGTTTTCGTCTAGCAAGGCAACAAGATTATCTAATGCTTGAATCTCTTGATTTGTGAATTTCTGTTCCGTCATGGGTTTTTTTGCATAAAGGCTTTTTAGTAAGACTTTGCGGATGAATAGATGTATATCTTTAATGGCTCCAAATCTGTCCAGACGGGTGTCTGGACAGAAAGTGAGGCCACGTCCTAGAACAGCCAATTCGTGTTCATTGAGTGAGTATGATGATAAGTTGACTACATTTAGCGTGGTTGATGTTGATTGAGTTTGTGGGCCTTGGATGACTGTGTTTTTGTTTGTTTTTGATGCGTTTGCATGCGGCCTCGCATTTGGTCTAAAAAAGTTCCAGGGGGCATGGATTGTGATTGTGGTGTAGTGGGCATAAAGGATGATGTATTTAAAGACGATCCGGAACAACTGGCCGGAGTCTGTACATCTGATGTGTCGCTATTAAGATGCTGGTTAATATGGGAGCCATTACTTGCCTGTGAAGGGGAGCTCTCCATGTGTGAAGACTCATCATAAGATTCATTGCCCTGGCGACGCCGTTTAAATTGTCGACGACCTTTGTTATGAGCAGAGGGCTGTAGGGAAGAAGAGACAGGTGAGTATACACAAGATTCAGATGCGTTTTTTTGTTGTTTGTTTCTTTGTGGTTTTTTGGAAAATTTATTGTTTGTGTTGGTTTGCCATTTATAAGCTCTACCGTCTTCAAAGGCTTTCCTATCGCGTTGTAATTTTTTGTCCTTTTTAATTAGTATATTTTTATTAAACTCTTCTAGATGTCGTTTTAGTCTTTCTTCTGACTCAGAGAAGGACACATGAGTTTTTAATGGTGACATTTGATTTTGTAATTTTTCCAATTTACTATCTATGTCAGTTATACGTTTGGTATACTCATCAATGAGCAGCAGCATCATTTTCCTTGAGCATTCCTTTAAGTTTTCCTCCCACACCGCCTTAAAGCTAGGGTCTATATGCTCAAAAGTAGGAAAAATTTGTACCCTAAGTCCAAAGGGGTTTAGATTAGCCGAAATGTAATCTTTAAAGGATTTAATATGCCAGTGCAAGAGAGATTTTTTCTCTAACAATTGACTTAGGGTAGAGAAAGTTGTAGACAGTTCAAAATCAAGAGATTCTTTCTTTTCAAATTCATTGTGTACTTTGGACATGAAGTCCGTCCAGTGACTTCCTTGGTATAGAGCCATACTGACAGAAAAGGAAGAGAAAAAAAAAAAAAAAAAAAAAAAAAAAGGGAAAAATAAGGAAAACAAGATCAAACAATGCAATCTAAACTAGTCCGTTGTATGTACACACGTTGCTTCCCATGGAGGAGGGACTTACACCGGTATTTGCTACCTATCATGAAAGATAAAAGGAAGATGAGAGCAAGGTGTGTACAAGGGGAAGGGAGGGAGGCCAATATCCTAGTGAATTGAACTATAAAGAGAAATATGCACTAGGTGTGCATTTTGGGTCGCCCTTAATGGATATTGTTGGCCAAAAGTGAGTATTAATTCTCATAGATTGTTATGTATAAAAGTGCACTAGAGTGCCATCTTTATTAAACACATTCAATGCATAAAAAAAGGGAGTAACAGTAGGAATTACAATTGTATAAAGTGCAAATACAAACACTGTACATTCACTTGCATATAGAGGATAAAGCACCCATGTGCCTACAGCCCGCAGCCTGTATGTGGAAAATCAGGCGGATGAGGTGTATGGCATGTACCCGACATGTTTCGGAGATGGGTATGTATTACTCCTTCATCAAGGGATTTATGATTAGGTGCTCAAATCTATCTGTAAATATCAAAGAACAAAAGAATATAGTAATAAAAAAAAAAAAAAAAAAAAATATCTGTGTCGTCATAAATTATATGCGACTGCATTTTTGCAATATATGCGATTTTAGTAATTATTGAAAGATAATATAGAGAAAGTATAATATGGACTAGTTATACTTACATCAATCTGATTCATAAAGACAAAAAACAACGATAAAAACAATGAAAGTGGAAGCAGGCTGGCTTTTGGTTCACATAACACAGGGTGGGCAACCAGGAGTGTGATGCAGGGCGTTGCAGCACTTTCACAAGGGATGACCGATGGAGATCTGTGTGTTTAAAAAGTGATGTTTGTAAGTGTACAAGGCATATAATTAAGCCAATGCTCTGCTGAAGGATAAAATAATCATTCAGCTGTGGTTCACAAGAAAAGTGGGTATGTAAAGTAAGTATTCAAGTAGTCTGGAACAAAGTATCCTTTTACATTACCTTGTGGCTATTTGATAATCTCTCAAGACTCAGACCTCCAGGCAGCAGTTCAAAAGACTGACAAATGCCCAAGGAGTGTCTGTGTTCTAAATAGGACAACTGATTGGACATCAGCCAATCAGTGTCCACTCCACATAATCAGCTGCAAGATTAGCAGCCATGTGTGGAGATCGGGCATCCCCCAGACGACGAGGCGCGCGGCGTAGCCACGCCCACAGGGGCGCGATGACGTCACGCGTCTCGACGTCACCGGCGGGTATGCGGTCCCGGCGCGACTAACAAAAGCCACACCGGGAACCGTACAGGAGCTCGTCCACACGTAAAGGGCCTATGGGGCGCGCAACCAAGTGCTGCCCCATGGCCATGCGTGCGTAGAGCTTACCCGCCGGGTGTCCGTGCGCACGCGCACATCCAACACCAAGGAGGAACTGCGCCATCTTGTGGATGGATATAAAAGGTGAACTGGATGAATCACAAAAAGCCAGCCTGCTGTACATAAATGCATAAATAGGGTAAAAAATGGATATATAGAAACATGACTTACTTTACATACCTACTTTTCTTGTGAACCACAGCTGAATGATTATTTTATCCTTCAGCAGAGCATTGGCTCTGTGTTATGTGAACCAAAAGCCAGCCTGCTTCCACTTTCATTGTTTTTATCGTTGTTTTTTGTCTTTATGAATCAGATTGATGTAAGTATAACTAGTCCATATTATACTTTCTCTATATTATCTTTCAATAATTACTAAAATCGCATATATTGCAAAAATGCAGTCGCATATAATTTATGACGACACAGATATTTTTTTTTTTTTTTTTTTTTATTACTATATTCTTTTGTTCTTTGATATTTACAGATAGATTTGAGCACCTAATCATAAATCCCTTGATGAAGGAGTAATACATACCCATCTCCGAAACATGTCGGGTACATGCCATACACCTCATCCGCCTGATTTTCCACATACAGGCTGCGGGCTGTAGGCACATGGGTGCTTTATCCTCTATATGCAAGTGAATGTACAGTGTTTGTATTTGCACTTTATACAATTGTAATTCCTACTGTTACTCCCTTTTTTTATGCATTGAATGTGTTTAATAAAGATGGCACTCTAGTGCACTTTTATACATAACAATCTATGAGAATTAATACTCACTTTTGGCCAACAATATCCATTAAGGGCGACCCAAAATGCACACCTAGTGCATATTTCTCTTTATAGTTCAATTCACTAGGATATTGGCCTCCCTCCCTTCCCCTTGTACACACCTTGCTCTCATCTTCCTTTTATCTTTCATGATAGGTAGCAAATACCGGTGTAAGTCCCTCCTCCATGGGAAGCAACGTGTGTACATACAACGGACTAGTTTAGATTGCATTGTTTGATCTTGTTTTCCTTATTTTTCCCTTTTTTTTTTTTTTTTTTTTTTTTTTCTCTTCCTTTTCTGTCAGTATGGCTCTATACCAAGGAAGTCACTGGACGGACTTCATGTCCAAAGTACACAATGAATTTGAAAAGAAAGAATCTCTTGATTTTGAACTGTCTACAACTTTCTCTACCCTAAGTCAATTGTTAGAGAAAAAATCTCTCTTGCACTGGCATATTAAATCCTTTAAAGATTACATTTCGGCTAATCTAAACCCCTTTGGACTTAGGGTACAAATTTTTCCTACTTTTGAGCATATAGACCCTAGCTTTAAGGCGGTGTGGGAGGAAAACTTAAAGGAATGCTCAAGGAAAATGATGCTGCTGCTCATTGATGAGTATACCAAACGTATAACTGACATAGATAGTAAATTGGAAAAATTACAAAATCAAATGTCACCATTAAAAACTCATGTGTCCTTCTCTGAGTCAGAAGAAAGACTAAAACGACATCTAGAAGAGTTTAATAAAAATATACTAATTAAAAAGGACAAAAAATTACAACGCGATAGGAAAGCCTTTGAAGACGGTAGAGCTTATAAATGGCAAACCAACACAAACAATACATTTTCCAAAAAACCACAAAGAAACAAACAACAAAAAAACGCATCTGAATCTTGTGTATACTCACCTGTCTCTTCTTCCCTACAGCCCTCTGCTCATAACAAAGGTCGTCGACAATTTAAACGGCGTCGCCAGGGCAATGAATCTTATGATGAGTCTTCACACATGGAGAGCTCCCCTTCACAGGCAAGTAATGGCTCCCATATTAACCAGCATCTTAATAGCGACACATCAGATGTACAGACTCCGGCCAGTTGTTCCGGATCGTCTTTAAATACATCATCCTTTATGCCCACTACACCACAATCACAATCCATGCCCCCTGGAACTTTTTTAGACCAAATGCGAGGCCGCATGCAAACGCATCAAAAACAAACAAAAACACAGTCATCCAAGGCCCACAAACTCAATCAACATCAACCACGCTAAATGTAGTCAACTTATCATCATACTCACTCAATGAACACGAATTGGCTGTTCTAGGACGTGGCCTCACTTTCTGTCCAGACACCCGTCTGGACAGATTTGGAGCCATTAAAGATATACATCTATTCATCCGCAAAGTCTTACTAAAAAGCCTTTATGCAAAAAAACCCATGACGGAACAGAAATTCACAAATCAAGAGATTCAAGCATTAGATAATCTTGTTGCCTTGCTAGACGAAAACGATTTTGAAAATCCTTTGACCCAGGAAAACACCCATGACTCCGACAGGAACATGGATGTTATACCAACTTCACATACGCAAGTATGTACATTGAAAAACAAATCCACTCTATATCCCTCGCCTAGTTCCAACCCCAACGCTGCAGCTTTCCTTAAATTGGTATCAACAGATATCAATAAAATGAAAAACTTTTCGCATTCACACCCCAATTTCAACCGTGATGAACGGTTGGCTCTGGAGGCGCTGTCACGTAACCACGACGTTGTCATTAAACCCTCTGACAAGGGCGGCAACGTCGTGGTTATGGACAATGTACAATACACAGAGATGTGCATGGACATATTACAAAATCATGAATGGTACCGCCCCATTTCTAAATCTCTATTGGACAAATTCACTCACGACTTCTATACACTTGTTGACACTGCATTTCAACACAATGCAATATCCAAACAAGTTTGGGAGTTCATTAGGACTAGCCATCCCAAAGAGGCAACTTTCTATGCGTTACCGAAGTTGCATAAACAAAAGAAAAAACCACCGGGCAGACCTATCATCTCAGGCTGTGGAAGCCTAACAGAAAATCTCAGTCGTGTAGTTGACAACCATCTAAAACCTTTAGTCACTTGCCTATCATCGTATGTACGCGATACAATCCATTTCTTACAGATTATTCAAGATATACACATAGAAGAAGGCACCCAATTGGTAGCCATCGATGTGGAATCCTTGTATTGCACTATCCCCCATGCCAAAGGGCTATCAGCCATACAACACATTTTGCAACAATATAGCGATTCTGAACCCAAATATATTGAATTTATCTTGACTTCTCTTGAGTTTATACTCAACCATAACTTCTTTTGCTTTGATGGTTCCCACTACCTCCAGGTACAGGGCGTGGCGATGGGGACATGTTGTGCCCCATCGTACGCCAATCTGTACCTGGGGGAGTGGGAACATTCACTGCTTGTCCAGGAGTCGTTGTCTGTGTATATGCGCCATGTTATTACATGGCGACGTTACATAGACGATATCTTCCTGATATGGGATGGGCCAACTGAATTACTACATGAATTTCTTAACTGTATTAACAAGAACGACTTTAATTTA
This sequence comes from Lithobates septentrionalis, assembly GCA_037952835.1. Lineage (NCBI taxonomy): Eukaryota > Metazoa > Chordata > Amphibia > Anura > Ranidae > Lithobates > Lithobates septentrionalis. The sequence continues at coordinate 1,076,719 of JBBDGP010000525.1, read as the reverse complement.
AAATTTACAATGACCCACAGTCCAAAGGAAATTATATTTTTGGATGTATTGGTCAAAAGATCACTAGATGGCCATCTTTCTAGTGAACTATACCGAAAACCCACAGCCGGCAACTCCTTGTTGCACGCAAGTAGTTTTCATCCCAAGCCCCTTTTAACCTCCATACCATATAGCCAATATCTAAGAGCACGCCGCAACTGCTCCGATGATGCCAGATTTAAAACAGAAGCCAATACCCTAAAAAAGAGACTCCTCGAAAGAGGATACTCAAACACCTGTCTAAAAAAAGCGTATAAACGAGCGCTCAATCAATCTCGTCGTGACTTACTTAATGTACACAAACAACCCAGTAAAGATGAAACAACCAGAATTATCACGACATATTCTTCAGAACATAGGCAGATAAAGCGCATTCTAAATAAATACTGGCACTTATTAACTATGGACCAAACCTTGGCCCCCTTTATCCCTAGTGCCCCAATAGTCACTTATAGGAGGCCACCATCTATAGGAGACAAAATAGTCAATAGTGAGTACAAAACCTGTAAAGGCGATCCATGTAAAGTATTGGGAACATATATGTGTGGGGGCTGCCACTATTGCCAATATATGGACAAACGAAAAAACATTATTTTGCCCAATGGCCAAAGGTTTACCCCCAGGCATTACGTTAACTGCAAAACCCCAGCAATAGTATATTTACTGACCTGCGAATGCGGGTGCTACTATGTTGGTAAGACCATAAACGAGTTCTGGAAACGCATCTACCAGCATCTTGGCACCATACGCAAACGCAATCCAGACCTCCCTATTGGTCGCCATATGGCAATGGTTCACCCCTCATCAACCCCCAAAGTATATTTTTTGGCCCTTGATCGCATCCACTTCGGTCCAAGAGCAGGAGATTTTAATAAGCGTCTTCTCCAATGTGAACTGAGATGGATACATAATCTACGGGCCAATTATCCACCTGGCCTCAACGGGGCCTTTAATTTCAAACCATTCCTTCCTGGGTTCACATCAGGGGTCTGTGAACTAGATCTATAGGGACCTCCTGGTGTGTCCCATTGTTTCTTCTTGCTTTCCAGTTTAGTAATCTCATTTTTCTTTGACATTTTGTGTACTAGGTGGTATCTGTCGGTGTAATGGAGTATCTCCAGATTGATACAGGTGTGGATGCAGGACATTATGTTCACATGTATCTGAACTGTCTTTGATCTGGGTCATCGCTGTACTGTATGTTTGAACGCTATGTATATCTGGGTTCCTTATACTGCTAGAATACGAACTGTTCTAAAATAATGAACACTTTGTGTTTACTTCAGAGATTGTGAAGATTTTGTTTATTCTAATAACATTGTTTGAAATTGACTGGTATTTTACAAATTGTTCCATGCAACCTTTGGTCATTTAATACATGTGTTTCTTTTTCTTGTTTTGTTTCTTCATGTTTCTATATATCCATTTTTTACCCTATTTATGCATTTATGTACAGCAGGCTGGCTTTTTGTGATTCATCCAGTTCACCTTTTATATCCATCCACAAGATGGCGCAGTTCCTCCTTGGTGTTGGATGTGCGCGTGCGCACGGACACCCGGCGGGTAAGCTCTACGCACGCATGGCCATGGGGCAGCACTTGGTTGCGCGCCCCATAGGCCCTTTACGTGTGGACGAGCTCCTGTACGGTTCCCGGTGTGGCTTTTGTTAGTCGCGCCGGGACCGCATACCCGCCGGTGACGTCGAGACGCGTGACGTCATCGCGCCCCTGTGGGCGTGGCTACGCCGCGCGCCTCGTCGTCTGGGGGATGCCCGATCTCCACACATGGCTGCTAATCTTGCAGCTGATTATGTGGAGTGGACACTGATTGGCTGATGTCCAATCAGTTGTCCTATTTAGAACACAGACACTCCTTGGGCATTTGTCAGTCTTTTGAACTGCTGCCTGGAGGTCTGAGTCTTGAGAGATTATCAAATAGCCACAAGGTAATGTAAAAGGATACTTTGTTCCAGACTACTTGAATACTTACTTTACATACCTACTTTTCTTGTGAACCACAGCTGAATGATTATTTTATCCTTCAGCAGAGCATTGGCTTAATTATATGCCTTGTACACTTACAAACATCACTTTTTAAACACACAGATCTCCATCGGTCATCCCTTGTGAAAGTGCTGCAACGCCCTGCATCACACTCCTGGTTGCCCACCCTGTGTTATGTGAACCAAAAGCCAGCCTGCTTCCACTTTCATTGTTTTTATCGTTGTTTTTTGTCTTTATGAATCAGATTGATGTAAGTATAACTAGTCCATATTATACTTTCTCTATATTATCTTTCAATAATTACTAAAATCGCATATATTGCAAAAATGCAGTCGCATATAATTTATGACGACACAGATATTTTTTTTTTTTTTTTTTTTTTTATTACTATATTCTTTTGTTCTTTGATATTTACAGATAGATTTGAGCACCTAATCATAAATCCCTTGATGAAGGAGTAATACATACCCATCTCCGAAACATGTCGGGTACATGCCATACACCTCATCCGCCTGATTTTCCACATACAGGCTGCGGGCTGTAGGCACATGGGTGCTTTATCCTCTATATGCAAGTGAATGTACAGTGTTTGTATTTGCACTTTATACAATTGTAATTCCTACTGTTACTCCCTTTTTTTATGCATTGAATGTGTTTAATAAAGATGGCACTCTAGTGCACTTTTATACATAACAATCTATGAGAATTAATACTCACTTTTGGCCAACAATATCCATTAAGGGCGGCCCAAAATGCACACCTAGTGCATATTTCTCTTTATAGCATATTGTTTGTAGTTTCTTCTTGCACATTTTTAGCACCTGCCACTTTGTATCTACAATAAGAAAACATTTTTTAGCACCTGCCACTTTATATCTACAATAAGAAAAATTAACGTATTGATACAATTTCATTATTTTTATAACAGTTCTTTCTTGCACAGATCCAGCACCTGTCATCTTATATCTACAATAAGAATAATCATTGTATTGACACATTTTTTACAACAGCGGCACTCCCTATTTTACAGTTTTTCCTTGATAGAATAGGCCTGAGTCACCATCAGGGACCCTTTGGCTCTTTAACTCAACCGAATCTGACTGTCTAGGGACTTGGAACATTTGTCCCATTTTAACAAGATTTCCCTTTGCAGGGGTCTCGTATGAAACTGAGTGTACGGGACCGCCTCGAACGTAGACACCATCAGTCCCAGTACCCGCATGCAAGTCTGCAGGGAGACCCACCCGCTGGACAGCAGCAAGGGGGCTGCCCTCTGTAATTTCTGGAGTTTGTCCTGTGGAAGGACCACTCTGGCCTAAGCGGAATCCAGAGTCACACCCAGATAAACCAATTTCCGAACTGCAGTCAACACAGACTTTTGGTAATTTATCAGCCATCCAAAATCTGCCAAAGTCTGAAAAGTGATCTCCACGTCGCCCCTCAGGGCCGCTGAGGACTCTGCTCGCAGCAGAAGGTCGCCCAGATAGCCCAGAACAGAAATTCCCCGCTGGCGCAGCAGTACCAGAACCGGGGCCAACACTTTGGTAAAGACCCGAGGAGCGGAGACGAGACCAAAGGGTAACGCCGCAAACTGATAATGCTCCTCTCCCACAGCAAAGCAGAGGAACCGCTGGTGCTGTGCACAAATCGGAATGTGAGGTAGACATCCATGATGTCGATGGAGGCAAGAAAGTCCCCTTGATGAAGAGATGCCACCACGGAGCAAATGGACTCCATTCTGAACTTCCGCACCCGCACATAGCAGTTCAGGGCCTTGAGGTCCAGAATTGGACGTACTGTACCCTCCTTTTTGGGGATCATAAATAGGTTTGAATAAAAGCCTTGGAAATGTTCCTACACCGGAACCAAGACAATCACCCCCTGGAGCGACAGGCCTTGTACAGCGCCCTGGAGTGCTAACAAGCGGTCTGGAGACAGATGCAGGAGGGGGGAGGGGAAGAGGGGAGTTACCAAGGTACCTCCAGGGCTAGGAAAAGAGGGTGCAGGGATAGAGGGGAGCCGCAGAACTGACTAACCCGGGGAGGGGCCCACGTCTGCCACACAAAAAAAAACCCTAAGGGGAGAGGGGGACCTTTACTCACCATACCAGGACCAAGCGGGCATCACTCCAGACAGAACCTCCTCGCCACTGAAGTGGGGGGCTGTCGGCCATGAGGGACGCTGCGACTCGAGCTGAGACCCAGTCGTATGCGACCTCGTGAGACGATTAACTCGCAGGGCCAGCCCCCATCCAGTGGGGCTATGTCGCGGCAGACCTAGCGCATAGCTGCGGTCTGCACGCGCTCGCTGGCCAGACTGGGGTGACCACTGGATTGAATGTCCAGCCCATTGCCCAGCCTGGCAGATGATTGTAGATCTCACTGGAAAAATCCAGGAAGACATTTTTTTTAAATAAATAAATAAATAAAAATTGCCAGGACAAGAGATCACAGCAGGGAACTAGGTCCTTACTCCTGACTAGGCAGAAAAAAACTGAAGGCCTGTAGCAGAGAGGGGGGTGTATATCACCTAGGACTGCCCATGGGCATAGCCAAGTCTTTTGTCTGCCTAGTGTCCTACTCCTGTAGGGGGCAATATAACCCTATGGTTCTGAATAAAGAAGGCTGTGTCTGTCAATGAACGAAAGAGAATTTTTATCATAATGCAGATAGGTACATAAAGCAAAAACCAGGCAAACTAAAAACTCCATGGTCATTCACACAGGCATTCACTCAAGATCCGTCTGTCAGTTTTTCAGACAAATCCAGACTGAACCACAATGTAGTATGTCTATGGACAGGCAGATGTAAAAGGACAACTGTCCACCTTTATCCAAGTCAGTTTAACCAGAAAACAGCAAAGATTATTTCCTGCTTTTGTGGCCTTTTTTTTTTTTTCATTCAATCAGCAGGGTTGAATAAAAAAAATTGAAAATTCCCCCACCCACATCCCACTAAGCTATTGTATTCTAACTTTCATGCCATCAGAATACACAGATCAGCATCACCTGCTATAGCCAGATGCACTGATCGAAAGAAAATTTTCTAACAGTCTGGTTGTACATACACCAATCACCTGCTCATACATGGATAGAATTTCGGCCAGTCCCTTTTGAACTGGCTGAATTTCCATCCAAAGGGCCTGGCATGGTCTGGGGTGGGGTGACCCTATGCTGTTTTTTCTTAATTTTTTTTTACCGGCACTTTTTTTTTTCTCAGTTCAGCTGTCAGCGGGGAAACCCATTGACAGCTGATGACACATCGGTTGGTAGCCTCCCTGGCGGTTTTCCCGAGTGTGGCTCGGAGTTAAAATTCAGGACCATTAGCGGTAACCCCGAGCCACACTCGGGATTACATCGCAGGATCCTGGTGTGGCTTTACTTACCTTGTCCCCGGGATCCTGCGATGTCCCCCGCAGTGTCTGCAGGCTCCGTCCTCCTCCGAAGCCTCTCCTTGTCAGGCTCCGTTCCCTGCGAGCGTCGCGACGCACGGGGGCGGAGCCTGGCGGCAAATTCAAAAAAATGTAAGAATCATAACACATACAGTACTGTAATCTTACAGATTACAGTACTGTATGAAATGATTTCACGTCCCTTTTGTCCCCAGTGCTTTCGCCCATGCCCTGCATGCAGTTTTATGTGATATATACTGTTCTTTCTGCCTGGAAACTGGAGATTGTCCATAGCAACCAAAAAGTGTCCCTTTACGTCAAAAGTGGCTTTAGACCAGCTAGAAAACAGCAATAGTAAATTAGAACACTTGCAGAATTGAGCGATAGTGAATCGTGGGGAAATGTATTTTATTACTATTTATTTTTATTTTTTTTAATTATTTTTTTATTTTTATTATATTATAATTTATGTTTTTGTGTTTCAAACTTTATCATACCCGGGATATCTACTAGACTCTTGTTTGGACAGATTTAAGTGTGTTATTGTTAAGAATTACAGACCTACAATATAAAACACCAAATTTCCATGCAAAATAATTGTACCGCTTTCAGCACCTAAAATCAGAAAGAATCATACCGCCAGGGAGGTTAAGGACGCTGCGGCCGGCTTCCCGCCCCGCTCCTTAACAACCAGCTTTCACTGATTGGGCAAATCAGCATGGAATATTATTTCCCCTTAAGGGCTCATGCACACAGAGCTTAAAAAGCGCAGCTGTTACAGGCGTTGAGCTTTTTTTTTTTTTCAGCCTGTAAAGCACCTCTGTGTAAGTCTGTGTTTCCATGCACATACGGGCGTTTACAGGCGTTTTGGAAGAGGAACGTTTACAGACTGAAAAAAAAACCCCCACCAAAGGCTTGTTCAGGAGAGGAGCTAAAGAGCAGAAAAAACAATAAACACACCTATATGTTAGATGCGTCTAGCGCTTGAGCGTTAATGCATTCTAATGGCCAGAATAAAGTAATTTTCTGGCCAATGGAATCAATTAACGTTCAAACACGCATTGTTCTTCTTCCAGGAGTTTTAGCATTCAGAGAATCAAAGCAAACTTCCTGTGTGCATGAAGCCCAATACTGGCAGAAAGGAAATATCAGCAAACTGCAAATACCAGAACCAGAACATGTGAACTACTGTGAACATTGAAAAAGGTTAAACACCAAATCATACCCCAGTCTTACAGAACATTTATTGTAGTGTGGTTCTGATTTTCCTGCACATCACGTCCTTACTAAATAATGCCTTTATGCAAGCACAGAAGGCAGGGACTAGGGCAGGCTTAAGCTTGGTACACACTATTGTTTTTTTTTTCCGTTCGAACGAAAAAAAACTGTCAGCTCCAGTCGTAACTACTATACTAACCCCCCCCCACCGCCAGAACACTCCGATCAGTGCTCTCTGCCACTGGCTGTTGGTTTTCCAAAGTAATTTTGCCATGAAATAGATGATTTTGTGATCAAATTTGGTGGTAATTGTCCTTTACCTTAGTCTTGCAGCACTGCAAGGAGCACATGTTAAAAAAAGCCTGCAATTTATGCGCAATAAATGATCACTCCCAAGAGTTCAAGGTCCCATTCACTGCCCAAGAGTTTAAGGCCCCATTCACATATTTCATAGTGGGAACAAGCTTTCTTGTTATGCGACTTTCAAAGAGCAATTGTTACGCAATTCTGCATGTTACATAGGGCCAGTTCATTCACATGAATAGGCTGCCCTAGGCACGTTTGTGGCCCGAAAAGAAGTTCCTGCTCATTTTCAGGTGATACACTTCACACAATTTTTTAAAGTGACAGATTGGCGCAATTGCCACACAACAATTGCGGCAGAATCTTATCACTTTTGGGGTGCCATTGAAGGATAATGGCACCCAAATGAGTGTCCCAAATTCCAAATTGCGAAGTGTGAATGGGGCCTTAGAGATGACTGGATGCTGTAAACAGTCATTGTTCCCCAAACACAAAGATGTATTTATTAAAGTACAAAAATAAATAAGTAAATGTATGAGTTTCCTTTTTTTTTGCCTTTTAGGTTTATTTTGAATAGGAAAAACATACTACAAATAGGGGTTTTAAAAAATAGACAGTAACATAAGCATGTACAAGACATGCCTTTGAAACTAGCAGTTCTTGTATGAGCATCAAGAATGGTGTAAAGAATGACTTCTAGACCAAAGTACAGTTTGCTGTAATGGAGAACAGATTTGGCTATTACTGAAAACCTATAGATAGTTAAAGTACTGAATATGTGAACCCTCAGCTTGTAAAACAACCTATTCAGTTTAAAATGAAAGGCAAAATATTTATGTATAGATATAAAAAGCATAAGGAACTCCGAAAACTGTGGAAGGAGAAACTGCAGCACACCTGTCTGCTCATTGAATGATTGTGCAGAGGGCGGTCATTTCAACAGAAGTCTGATCACTGGAGCAGAGCAGGCTGAGTTCTCAGCACAGCTATAGAACTTACCACGCTGTGCTCTCATGCTTAGTGTGGTCAGTTTTTTTATTAGGAAAGCCGAGGGGCTGGCAGGAACACCTGGGGTTTCACATAAAGGAAGCAATACAAAGAGAATAGGATTTTTTTATTTTTTTATACAAGTACATGATAAAGCAGGCACATATCAGAAATATGAAATATGTTTAAATACAGCTTGCATAAATGTTTACATAATAGGACAATTATTTTGGTATATTGTATTCTTCTAAAACTAAATGTGGGTTATTTCTTTTCTACAGGCAAGAAATGTATTAAACCTAATCCACAAAATGGATATATCCGAGATTCGTACAATTTCCCAATGAGACCGGATGCTTATTATTATAATTCGATTTATTATTTCTGTGATTCTGGGTTTCGATCTCCAGCCAGAGACTACTATGGAACAACAAAGTGTACAAAAACTGGATGGGATCCTGAGCCAAAGTGTTATAGTAAGTAAACTCATGCAGACGTATGTTTTTCATCAGTGCAGTCAGACATTGTATTAATAACAGACTGCACCTTTTGAAAATTTAATGAATACATTCATACAAAGTAGTTTGGTACTGCCATTTCAACTAAATTTACTTAGGAGAAGTTTGATTTACTTACATATTTATTAGCCTATAATCTTTGACTGTTTTGAGTGGTGCTGGAGATAGGTGCTCCATTAATATTGTGTTACTCTGAGAAATAATGTTATGGGACATACTGAAATCATTTTGAGGATCTCAGAGCAGTTGTCGCTATCATCCCTGTGTATGGAAATCTCTCTGGGGATGGTTTTGTAATTCTGTCTAAAGAAACTATACTCATGCATGACCAACAGAATGATGACAGTGAGCTGTTTAAGAGGACAAGAACCCTAAAAGTTGTGTCCAGAAAGGCAAGCAAAGGAGCCATTATCTAGTACTGCCTGTGAACTCCCTGCAGCTGATCTTCCTGACTTACCATGCCTTGTGCTTCACGGCATGGCCATATTGGCAGAGGAAAGGCTATCTTTACTTATCTCAGAGCTGCCTTCCTGGGAAATGGATGACCTCCTTACCTCCTCACTCCGATCTCCCCTCCCTCCCCTCCCTGAACCGGGGAGCGCCGCTGTGGGTGAGCCATCAGTGGCGGTTGGTGGGTCTTCTCCTTCAACCGTGTTTTCCGCTCTTCTCCTCCTCCCTCCTCTTGGGCGTCCAATAGGATCACCTGGTGTTTTGGCCAATCGGGAAACGGGTCTCATAACCAGCTTTGTGTTTGGCCGGGAAGAGGATTAGTGTGAGAATAGCGAATATTCATTCGCTGTTGTCACATAACTGGGTGGGTTCGGAGCGCAGTGCCTATGGCTCTAATCACGTGCTTCAAACCCCCCCTATTGGAATCCATGGTCCGGCATCCCTGTATGGAGATAAGGGGGGGGGGGCACCCGTGCACCCTCTATGGATGGGCCACCACTGATAGCAGGGAAGTTTTAGAAAGCAAAGATCCACAGAACGAATGAAACAGAAGCAGAAAGATGCTTGTCTGTAGGTCCTCAGGTACATATTTCTCTCCAACAAGGAGAACAAAGGGCAGCACAGTAATGATATCATCAAGTCTCAATCCAAACCTCATAGAGGGCCCATGCGCCCTCTATGGATGGGCCACCACTGATAGCAGGGAAGTTTTAGAAAGCAAAGATCCACAGAACGAATGAAACAGAAGCAGAAAGATGCTTGTCTGTAGGTCCTCAGGTACAGATTACTCTCCAGCAAGGAGAACAGAGGGCAGCACAGTAATGATATCATGAAGTCTCAATCCAAACCTCATAAAACTAGCAGTCAGAGCCTCAGTGCCATACTCCTCACATTGCAGACATACAGCTATAAGGCTTTATATATAAGATGTAGACTGCTTTTTTAAGGAGGGATTCAAGACAAAAGGTATATTTTATAGGGTACTGCTTAGGCACAATTAACTTTTCTTGGTCATACAGTACAGGACACAGAATTTTTGGGCTGGGTGCAGACCAGGGTTTCCAAACGTCTGTAAATTCACAATCGTAAAAACTGTCTGCCTTCTGCTGCCTCCTGAGCCAATAATTAGGCACTGTAACCCGTTGTCTCCCGGCACATTTGACTTAGAGTCCTTCCACAATGGCTGTCAGCTGCGGTAGCGGTAAAGCGCCACTAGTTTTAGTGGCGCTTTACCCTCGTTTTAGCTGCGCTTTTCGGTGGCTAGCAGGGTGCACTTAACCTCCGCTAGCGACCGAAGAAAGGGTTAATAGCGCCCGAAAAGCGCGGCTGCCGAAGCGCTTTGCAGGCGCTTTGGCAACGCTGCCCATTCATTTCTATGGGCAAGGGCGGAGGAGGAGCCGCTCATCCACCGCCCCAAAGATGCTGCTTGCAGGACTCCCCCCCCCCCTCCATCTCTCTCCTACTTTTCCATCTTCCTCATCTCTCTCTCCCTCCTATACTTTCTCTCCTCCTGCTCCTCCCTGTTTTGTAGGTGTTTCTGTAATATTTCAGGTTCTCAGTAATAATGTGTTCTGTCAGTAGATTTTCCATATTTTCTCGTTGTAAAAAGAAAAGTTGCGGCAACCCTGTTAGGAAAGACCTAAGTGGGACCCGAATGGCTGCACAAGGCAATTAACCCCTCAGTCATGTAACCAGCAAGCGCTACCTTCCGCCCCCGAAAACCACACCCAGTTCTTGCTGCATCGCACGCAGTGCGCCACACATTTCTCTGGCATTGGGGCCCAAATTATTAAATGATCTTATACACAGGCCCACTGCTTTCATAAAACACCCTGGTCGCATCATAAAGATGGCTGCTCGGTGGCAGCCATATTTAAATATAGAAGTGCTTTTACATAAAGAATCTGGGAACTTCCATACAGGCTATGCTGCTGTAGATATTTAAAATGTCCCCTCTATGCAGATGAGCTGCAATAACCAAATGGTCAGGCTCACAAAGGTTCCCGGAGGAACGGGAATCTTATGCCGCGTACACACGGTCGGACTTTCCGGCATACTTGGTCCGGCGGACCAGAGTGTGCCGGACAATCCGCCCGTGTGTGGGCGGCGGCGGACTTTTCCGGCGGACTTCTTCCCAAAAGCCCGCCGGACCTAGATTTGAAGAAAGTTTCAAATCTTTCCGTCGGACTCAGTTTCGGGCGGAAAGTCCGCTCGTGTGTGTGCTGGTCCGACGGAAAGCCCGCTCGTGTGTAGGCTGGTCCGACAGACCAAATACGACACGAGGGCAGGGTATTGCATCTCGCGCTCGCTGCAATGGGAAAAACAAATCTTCCTATTGCGGCGAGCGCAGGGCATACCAGGCCCTTAGGTCTGGTATGGACTATAAAGGGAACCCCGCTACGCCGAAAAAACGGCGTGGGGTCCCCCTAAAATCCATACCAGACCCCGATCCGAGCACGCAGCCTGGCCGGTCAGGAAAGGGAGTGGGGACGAGCGAGCGCCCCCCCCCTCCTGAACCGTACCAGGCCGCATGCCCTCAACATGGGGGGTGGGTGCTTTGGGGGAGGGGGGCGCCTTACGGTGCCCCCCCCCACCACAAAGCACCTTGTCCCCATGTTGATGAGGACAAGGGCCTCTTCCCGACAACCCTGGCCGTTGGTTGTCGGGGTCTGCGGGCGGGGGCTTATCGGAATCTGGGAGCCCCCTTTAATAAGGGGGCCCCCAGATCCCGGCCCCCCACCCTATGTAAATGAGTATGGGGTACATGGTACCCCTACCCATTTACCTAGGAAAAAAGTGTAAGTAATAAAACACACTACACAGGTTTTTAAAATATTTTATTAAACAGCTCCGGGGGGGGGGGATCTTCCTCCGGCTTCGGGGGTCTTCTTCCGGCTTCGGGGGTCCCTCCGCTTCATCTTCTCCCGGCGTCCGGTTGGTTCTTCTCCGCTCTCCGGCCTCTTCTCCCGGTGTCCCAGGTCTTCGGCCGGCCCCTCCGCCGTCTTCATGTAGCTCTATTGCCAGCGGAGGTCCGGACTTCTGGGCTTCTGGGCTTCTTGTCTTGTCTTGTCTTCTCTTCTCTTCCCCCAGATGTTGACACGACGCTCTCTCCGGCTGGACTGGTCTCTGGGTGCTTTGGGGGAGGGGGGCGCCGTAAGGCGCCCCCCTCCCCCAAAGCACCCACCCCCCATGTTGAGGGCATGCGGCCTGGTACGGTTCAGGAGGGGGGGGGGGCGCTCGCTCGTCCCCACCCCCTTTCCTGACCGGCCAGGCTGCGTGCTCGGATCGGGGTCTGGTATGGATTTTAGGGGGGGCCCCACGCCGTTTTTCGGCGTAGGGGATCCCCTTTATAATCCATACCAGACCTAAGGGCCTGGTATGCCCCGTGACGGGGCTCGCAAGGTGTCAATCTCGCCGATAAAAGCGGCAAGATTGACATCCTTTTCTAGTCCCGTCGCACCTGAGTCACGTTCAAAATGAACGGACTTGTCCGTGTGTGAAAGTGAAAGTCCGCCGGAACTCCGGCGAAAGTCCGTCGGAAAGACGGGCGGACTTAGCCCGCCGGAAAGTCCCGGCGTGTGTGGGCAAGTCCGTCCGTTTTAAAGTCCGGCGCACCTGGCAGACAAAGTCCGTCGGAAAGTGTGCCGGACCAAGTAGGATAGAAAGTCCGACCGTGTGTACGCGGCATTAGTGATCCTAAGCTGCAGACAAGAATTGGGCATTGGCCCATTCTTGAACATGAGGGCCCAACAACTTCCACAGTTTGCTGACAGGCCCGTCTGTGCAGCTGAGCTGCAATATGTGGAGGATGGCTGCCACAAACACATGTAATGTGGGCAGTGCAATATGTAGGTGTAGCTTTGTGTGGGTGTGGCTTGAGTGTGGGAGGGGACACAGAGGGACCCATTATCTCCTGTTGCCTCAGAGGGCCCCATGAGTTATCGGTCCGCCCCTGCTCTTGAGATACTCAAGACCCCCCCACCGCCCAATCATGTGCTGACTACCGAAATCTATATGCTGTGTGTTACTTACTCTCAACTTCTGTAGCCCTGGTTCACACTTGTCACATGAAAGTAGCATCACTTCCAGTGCAACTTTGCTGTACCACTTCCCTGCGACTTCAAAACAACACCAATGCGACTTTACTGATATAAAGCATTCCTTTGTGTCTTTGATGGATCAGTGAGTTTTTTTTTAACCCTCACCTCTCCTCCCTGGTCATCCTTGCTGCCTAAAAACTTCCTCCCCAGCACATTCCATTCACATCTGAGCGTGTTTTTCAAGCGTAAACGTGCAAGGACATAAGGCAGCCCATTCCCTTGAATGGGCTGCCCTACATGCGACAAATGCCCCAAAGTAGCTCTAGAACATACAGTTGTGGAATGTCACATGTTTTTTCAGTGTGCATTTTGGCATGTTTATAGCACGTTCTGTCGTGTGGTAAAACGTGCATCTGCTAACCGTGATTGGGGTGTCATTAACAATTAGGCTGCATTTACATCTGCATGCGATGCATGCTGCCACGCGTTTTTGAAACACATGGCAAAACATGCGTTTTCTTTTGGGTTGACATGTTTTCAGAAAAGTGCAGATGCAAACAATTGGTAACACAAGTAGGACGAGCCATATGGAGCCATATGGCAAAGCGAGCGTTTTCAAAAAGCATGGCAAAATGCATGTTTTCTATGTGGGGTGCGGCATGTTTGGAAACACGGAGATGCAAATGCAGCCTAAATTGCAGCACAAGCGCAACTCGCGTTTTTGCACATTTTCTAAGCGCACAGCAAAGTGCATATTTTCTTTGTGAGCTGCACTGAAAGGCACAGATGTTAACACAGCCTTAATGGCAACCCAAACTCAATGCGTGTTTTCAAACCGCATGGCAAAGCGCATGTTTTCTGTGTGAGTTGCGCAATTAGAAATGCGCAGATGCGAACACGTGCATTTTTATAATGCGTGGCAAGACACATCATGCTTGCATTGCCATTTGGGCAGCGTTTGCATCTGCCTGTTTCGGAAATCTGTGCTGCCACATGTTTTCAAAACACAAGGCAAAGCGAGAATTTTCGATACAAGCTACCATTACTGCATGTTTACAAAAGCGCGCAGATGAAAGTGCAGTCTAAATGGCAACACAAGCACGGTGCCCGTTTCCATTTTTGAAATGCACAGCAAAGTTTGTGTCTTCTGTGTAAGTTGCCACACATTCTGAAATGCACAGATATGTGAATGCAGCTTAAATAGAAGTAGCATTTGGAAAATGCATGGCAAAGCACATCACGCTTGTGTTGCTATTTAGGCTTTGTTTGCATCTGTGCATTTCCGGAGATGCAACTAGCACAGAGAATACACGCTTAGCTGTACGTTTCAAAAACCAGAGAGCACGCTGTTAACATGTGGGTAGCCAAGCGTTTGGAAATGCGCAGATTCTAATTTAGCCTAAATGGTAATGCGAGCATGACGATTATTGCCGTGCATTTTCAAAACACATTGCACAGCATGCATTTTCTTGCTGGTTGCCATACATTCAGAAATGGTAATGCAAGTGTGATGCACATTGCTGCGTGTTTTTGAAATGCATGGCAATGCGTGTGTCTTCTTTCGGGTACAGATGCAAACAAATGATAACGCAAGAGCGATACGTGTTGCTGAATCTTTTCAAAATGCAGAAGCAAAACATACGTTATCTTGTAGGTTACTGTGGGTTCGGAAAGGCGCAGATGCAAATGAATGGTAACGCAAGAGAAACGCAGGGCAAAGCACACGTTTTCTGTGTAGGTTGCTGCGACACGTTTGGAAACACGCAGATGTGAATGTAGCCTAAATGGCAACTCAAGTGAAATGCACGTTTTTTGCACATTTTCGAAACGCACAGCAAAGTGTAAGCTTTCTGTGCCTGTTGCTGAGTGTTCGGAAATGCACAGATACTAAATGGCAACATAAGTACGGCGCGCATTTCTGCGTACATTTTCAAACACACAGCAAAGTGCTCGTTTTCTGTGTGAGTTGCTGTGCATTCAGAAATGCGCAAATGCGAATACAGCCTAAATGGCAACATGTGTTTTTGCACATTTTCAAAACACACAGCAAAGCGCACGTTTTCTGCGCAAGTTGCGCTTCCAGAAGCTTGCAGGTGCAAACGCGCCAAAATGTGCAACGCTCCACGACCAGAAAGGTTCTTGAGCTACTTTGGGGCTTTGTTCCGTGTAGGGCAGCCCATCTAAGCGAATGGGCTGCCCTATGTGCAATGCGTGTTGCGTGTTTAGGCGTAAAAAATGTGCGAAATAATGCAAGCAGGAACGTGCATTTCTGCAATGCTCAGGTGTGAATGGGATGTGCTAGGTAGGAAGTTATTAGGCACTAAGGATGACCTGAGAAGAGAGGAGAGGGTTAAAAAAATACTGATCCTTCAAAGTGGCATACTTATCTAAACTGATGTGAGTTCTGTGAGATAACATAGAAGTCTCTAGGACCAAAAGAGTCACACAAAAGTAGTGCAGGAACTATTTTTTTAAATCATGGCAATTAAGATGCGCTCATTGAAATACAGGAGATGCAACCTTGAAGTCCTGCATCACATGACAAATTGCATGTGGGTGAACCAGGGTTAACTGTATACACTATGGTGTACATTACATAGTCCTGACCACAGTGTTTATTGCCTCAAACAATTACTTTATTTTTTTTTTTAATGTTGGCTGAGACAAAGTGATATATTTTTCTTTGCAGAAAAGCAAATGTAATAGAAATGTTTAATTTATTATAAAAAAAAATATGCTTTCTCCTGAGGTTTTTATGTGCCTGTGAGACTGGCACTTGTGGCACAGTAATTAGGAGTAATTTATAAGACTGTGGACTGCGGCATATGTGTGCAGCTAATACAGCTACTACACAGAGGTTCATCACCTTTGGCTGTACTTCTCCTATGGATCACAGGAGTGCAGTTCCTTTTGCACTTCTGTGAACAGTTATCAGCAGAAAGCGGGCTGAAGTCCACTCTCTGCTGACGTCACTGCTGACAGTCCAAGCACCGTGTCATCACGACCATGGAGTCGGGATCCGCCAGATCCCTGGACTGACACCTGGCTCAGGCTCTCAGCGAGCCACTGAGAGCCTGAGTCGGCCGCCCTCCCCCCTTCACGCCCAGCGCTCCAATGAGCGAGGAGAGAGCAGAGCAGAGAGCTGTGACTGACAGTCAGCAGCTCTCTGCTCATGGAGCTCTGAAAACCAAGCGATCGGCGGTGTTCGTTCGCTCGGTTCTCAGTGTAGAGGCACCGTGGGACAGATGCAGAATCTGATCGATGCTGCATCCACCTAGGTAAGTATGAATCCTAACAATAAAAAAAAACACAGACTTCTCTTTTAAGCGCAATCTACCCATGCCCATTTCCTTCCATGGCATGCATAGCAGAACTTCTTCCTCAATTGTATCCCCTGGCTCACATTTTGTCATGTCATTTTGACTGTGTAATTGGAAAGTCAGACAGATGACTTGTTACATTGTCAATGTTTACACATTGTTTATACTGTTTAAATATTGATTGTCCTTTATAATAGGAGTTTCTGTCATTTTTCAGGATGTCAGTAAATGTCCTCTGTCAGTAAATTTCCCTATCTGCCTGGTATTGTTGGGGGGGGGTGCTTAAATTTTTCAGATCCCCTTAAATTTTTCCCTCTTTGTTATATTACAGCCATTTGCTAAAATCATTTAAGTTCATGTTTTTTTTTATTCATTAATGTACACACAGCACCCCATATTGACAGAAAAACACAGAATTGTTAACATTTTTGCAGATTTATTAAAAAAGAAAAACTGAAATATCACATGGTCCTAAGTATTCAGACCCTTTGGTGTGACACTCATATATTTAATTCAGGTGCTGTCCATTTCTTCTGATCATCCTTGAGATGGTTCTACACCTTCTTTTGAGTCCAGCTGTGTATGATTATACTGATTGGACTTGATTAGGAAAGCCACAAACCTGTCTATATAAGACGTTACAGCTCACAGTGCATGTCAGAGCAAATGAGAATCATGAGGTCAAAGGAACTGCCTGAAGAGCTCAGAGACAGAATTGTGGCAAGGCACAGATCTGGCCAAGGTTACAAAAAAATGTCTGCTGCACTTAAGGTTCCTAAGAGCACAGTGGCCTCCATAATCCTTAAATGGAAGACGTTTGGGATGGCCAGAAACCTTCCTAGAGCTGGCTGTCCAGCCAAACTGAGCTATCGGGGGAGAATAGCCTTGGTGAGAGAGGTAAAGAAGAACCCAAAGATCACTGTGGCTGAGCTCCAGAGATGCAGTCGGGAGATGGGAGAAAGTTGTAGAAAGTCAACCATCACTGCAGCCCTCCACCAGTCGGGGCTTTATGGCAGAGTGGCCGGAGGGAAGCCTCTCCTCAGTGCAAGACACAAGAAAGCCCGCATGGAGTTTGCTAAAAAACACCTGAAGGGGATTCTCTGGTCTGAGACCAAGATAGAACTTTTTGGCCTTAATGCTAAGTGGTATGTGTGGAGAAAACCAGGCACTGCTCATCACCTGTCCAATACAGTCCCAAAAGTGAAGCATGGTGGTGGCGGCATCATGCTGTGGGGATGTTTTTCAGCTGCAGGGACAGGACGACTGGTTGCAATCGAGGGAAAGATGAATGCGGCCAAGTACAGGGATATCCTGGAGATGAAAACCCTCTCCAGAGTGCTCAGTACCTCAGAGTGGGCCGAAGGTTTACCTTCCAACAAGACAATGACCCTAAGCACACAGCTAAAATAATGAAGGAGTGGCCTCACAACAACTCCGTGACTGTTCTTGAATGGCCCAGCCAGAACCCTGACTTAAACCCAATTGAGCATCTCTGGAGAGACCTAAAAATGGCTGTCCACCAACGTTTACCATCCATCCTGACAGAACTGGAGAGGATCTGCAAGGAGGAATGGCAGAGGATCCCCAAATCCAGGTGTGAAAAACTTGTTGCATCTTTCCCAAAAAGACTCATGGCTGTATTAGATCAAAAGGGTGCTTCTACTAAATACTGAGCAAAGGGTCTGAATACTTAGGACCATGTGATTTTTCAGTTTTTCTTTTTTAATAAATCTGCAAAAATGTCAACAATTCTGTGTTTTTCTGTCAATATGGGGTGCTGTGTGTACATGAGCAAAAAAAATGAACTTACCGGTAAATGGTTTTAGCAAATGGGTGCAATATAACAGAGTAAACAATTTAAGGGGGTCTGAATACTTTCCGTTCCCCATTGTATATATATATATATATATATATAGAGAGAGATATATCTATTAATAGATAGATAGATATAGATAGATAGATAGATAGATAGATAGATAGATAGATAGATAGATAGATAGATAGATATGTATATATATACATATATATATATATATATATATATTATTATTATACAGGATTTATATAGTACACCCCTCACATTTTTGTAAATTTTTTATTACATATTTTCATGTGACAACACTGAAGAAATGACACTTTGCTACAATGTAAAGTAGTGAGTATGGATGAGCCGAACACCTCCCTGTTCGGTTCCCACCAGAACATGTGAACAGGCAAAAAATTAGTTTGAACACGCGAACACCATTAAAGTCTATGGGACTCGAACTGGAATAATCAAAAGTGCTAATTTTAAAGGCTTATATGCAAGTTATTGTTATAAAAAGTGTTTGGGGACCTGGGTCCTTCCCCAGGGGACATGGATCAATGCAAAAAAAAAAAAGTTTTAAAAACAGCCATTTTTCAGGAGCAGTGATTTTAATAATGCTTAAAGTGAAACAATAAAAGTGTAATATTCCTTTAAATTTCGTATCGGGGGGGGGGGGGGGGTTGTCTATAGTATGCCTGTAAAGGGGCATACTATACTATACTGTTTAGAACAGTCTGACAGCAAAATGACATTTCAAAGGAAAAAAAAGTCACTTAAAACTACTCACGGCTATAATGAATTGTCGGTCCAACAATACACATAAGAGTTCATTTATAAAAACGGCATGAGATTTCCCCACAGGGGAACCCCCGAACCAAAATAAAAAAAAAATGACGTGGGGGTTCCCCTCAAAATCCATACCAGACCCTCTGGTATGGATTTTAAGGGGAACCCCGCGCCAAAATGAAAAAGAAAATGGCGTGGGGTCCCCCCAAATATCCACACCAGACCCTTATCTGAGCACGAAACCTGGCAGGCCGCAGGAAAAGAGGGGGGGGACGAGAGAGTGCCCCCCCTCCTGAACCGTACCAGGCCACATGCCCTCAACATTGGGAGGGTGCTTTGGGGTCCCCCCAAAGCACCTTGTCCCCATGTTGATGGGGACAAGGGCCTCATTCCCACAACCCTTGCCCGGTGGTTGTGGGGGTCTGCGGGCGGGGGGCTTATTGGAATCTGGAAGCCCCCTTTAACAAGGGGACCCCCAGATCCCGCCCCCCCCTGTGTGAAATGGTAAGGGGGTACAAAAGTTACCATTTCACAAAAAAAGTGTCAAAAATGTTAAAGATGACAAGAGACAATTTTTGACAATTCCTTTATTTAAAGTCTTCTTCTTTCCATCTTCTTTCTTCTATCTTCTATCGTCCTTTGGTTTCTTCCTCCATCTTATTCTTCCTCTGGTTCTTCCTCTGATCCTGTGCTTCTTGCTCCAGGGTTTTCGTCCGGCATCTTCCTCTGCGGCGTCTTCTTCCCTTCTTTGTTCTCGGGCCGCTCCACATCCATGATGGAAGGCTCCCGCTGTGTGACGCTTCTCGTCTTCTGACACTTCTTAAATAACGGAGGGCAGGGGCGTGGCTTAGCGGCTAATGTAGAAGGACGTGAGTGTCTCCAGCTCCGCCGGCCATCAGTACATCAACCATTCTCCCGCCGCCCCGGGACAGCTAAACGGGACCACATTGCTCCCCAGACACCCGGGAGACATCCAGAGCCCCGCTCTGCCCGCATTAACGGCCGCAATGGTGCTAAAAAAGACCGGCAACAACAAAGGACAGGTAGATCCCCATGATCAAGATGGCGCCGACCCATGCCGAGCGGCCAAGGAACACTACAAGGAGGCTGCACAAAAGCTCCTGTATGGCGGCAGGTCATATAAAGATGCCTTAGCCGGCATGCTTGCACAGGGGGACACACCTGAAAGCTCTCCGGAGGCATATGACACGGTTCCCTTAGAGGATGCAGACGGATTATCCCCAGAATGGAACGCAGTGAGTACACCTAAGACTGATGCTGCTAGGCCTCAGATCAGCCCTTCTGGGCCGACTGCTGCAGAACCCACGCTCAGAGATATATTCACAGCTGTGACCTCCTGCAATCATTCCATAACTGCCCTCTCAGATGAGATTAAGGAAGTGAAGACTGAGATTTCATATGTACGCCATGACATGCAGAAACTTAGAGAGAGAACTTCTGCCTTAGAGGGTAGGCTGAGCACAGTAGAGGATGACATGGCCCCTATGCAGAGGGATCTGAAATATAACTGCCACCTTACTGGACAACATGCAATGCGACTTGACGAAATGTAAAATCGTATGAGACAAAATAATGTCCGAGCCCTGGGCATTCCGGAGCGAACAGAGGGTAAAAACCCAGTGGATTTTATAGAGCAATGGCTTATCTCCACGTTTAGCAGAGAATCCTTTTATCCACTCTTGCTGTTAAGTGAGCGCACAGGGTGCCTACCCACCCTCTACCACCAGGCAATCATCCCAGGCCTTTCCTATTCAAACTGCTTAATTATAAGGACAGAGACGCAATACTATCTAAAGCCAGAGCTTTGTCTGACAAAATGAAAATTGATAACTCCAGGATTTCTTTATTTCCTGACTTCTCTACGGAGCTACAAAAACGTTGTGCAACTTTCAGGGATGTTAAGAAGCGGCTCAGAGAACTCAATGTGCAATATGGCATGCTGTATCCTGCTCGGCACCGGATGACAGCCCTTGGCACAACTCACTTCTTCGATCGACCTACAGCGGCTGCACAATGGTTGGATCGGGAGGATAGAGCTCTTAAAGATGCTAAGAGACAGCGTCCAGATCAGCTTTGAAGATCCATTAATTCTATGGGACAGAGATTTATCCTTACAAGTCCGGCGGAGAGAGGAGTACCTTGAATCTTTTGAATTGCAAGTAGCCAGCACTTGTGAAACCCCATCTACCAACTGGAAGTCACTTTTCCGGGTGTTTCCACTGCCTTCCCCCCAGGATGATTTATCCGGGAACAGTTACTATGTTTGCCCATGTGGCTGTGAGCCTGTTTGGCTCCACGATTGTTGACATTGATGATCCACGTTTTTTTGAGTGTTTTTTTTTTCTCCCACCCCCTCTTTTTTTTTTCTTATCCCCCCCCCCCTTTTTTCTTCCATTTTTTTCTTTAGGATTCTCTGGGACTCTGTGTGTTTATCCAGCCCTTCAGCTTTGCAACCACAGTCTTATGTTAAAGTGAACACTGATAATTTGAGTAGAGGTAACTCAGGTACTATCGACATTAGGTCTACTTTATATGGCGCTTTATTGTCTAGAAATCAGCCACATGTAATACAGTCACACAATGGAACCCAGTGTGATGATGTACATACCATTTACATATACACATGACTGCAAGCATTATGATTTTGTCATGGAATATTAGGGGTCTTGGTAATCCTGTGAAAAGATTAGCGGCACGTAGGCACTTTAAATCTTCAGGGGCGAATATTGTGTGTCTTCAGGAGACCCATTTTCCCCCTGAGGCTATCCCTAGTTTTGGTTGATTCATAGGGACACTCAGTTCCACTGCTCTCAGAGAGTTATAGACCCGGGAGGGAAATTTATTTTTTTGCTCTGTACAATATCAAATCTGGTGTGTATCATAGCCAATATATATATTCCACCCCCCTACTCAGCAGAGACCCCCTAGACGCTTGGCCAAATTCATGGCGCAATATCCAAATATACCTCTGGTGGCGGTGTGCGACTTCAATAACTATCTGAACCATCAGTGGGATAAGCTGCCTGTACTTACCACCATAAATGTTCGTAACAAGGGATTCACACCCTTTGCTGGTTTATTATCAGAGTTGGGCTTGACTGATGTGTGGCGCAGGAGTCATGCCCAAACTAGGCAGTACTCTTGCTGTTCCACAGCTTACAGGAGCCTGTCCAGAATAGATCAAGGACTGGGTAATGATGCTCTGCTCCCACTGGTTGATGACTCCGGGTACGGCGACAGACACATCTCAAACCATTCCTCCTTCTGGGTGAGAATTGCGTTACCTGTTGATGCTAAACCCAGGAGCTGGAAACTTAATCCCTTTTGGCTAGCTTTATTCCCTACTCCTGATCCGATTAGGGAATGCCTCAAGTTTTTTCTGAAGGATAATCTAAACTCAACTCACTTAAGTATGGTCTGGGAAGCTACAAAAGCGTTTTTACGTGGTCAATTTATAACCACGATCAATAGCATAAAGTCAAATACAAAGGCTTGGGAAGTAGAAGTATGTAAGGTACTTAGAGAATCAAAGGATGCATATATTTCTAATCCTACTGAGGATACAAAAAAAGCGTGGCTGGGAGCACAATCTATGTCTAGTCAGCTGGCACTTCAACTAGCGTAAAACAAGAGATTTTTCTTGCAACAAACCCATTTTTGAAGAGGGGGAATCCACGGGGCACATGCTGGCTTTACTGGCGCGGGCACAGGGTTCCCCCTCTATGGTCTCCTCCTTGTGTGATGCACAGGGAATTGTTCACACAAGTAATTCAGCAATACTGCAAATTTTCCCATCATTTTATGCTGACTTGTATACATCCAAGGTGCATCCCAGGGAGGGGAAATAGTGGACTTCCTCAACGAGTGCGAACTGCCTCAATTGTCCACCTCGGACACGGCCCTTTTGGACGCTCCAATATCGGTGGAGGAATTGGCATTAGCCCTAGCAAAAACACATAATAATAAGGCTCCAGGAGCTGATGGCCTTCCGTCCGAGGTGTACAAAAGATATGCTGACACATTACTACCTACACTATTAAATGTCTATAACAATGCATTAGAGAGGAACATGCTGCCTGGTTCTATGAACGAGGCAATTATAATAGTATTACTGAAACCCGGTAAAGAAACCACATCCCCTGACTCTTATCGGCCTATCTCCTTACTTACAACCGATGTCAAATTATTAGCTAGAGTGTTAGCGACGAGATTATCCCTAGTAATTCAAAAGTTAGTCCACAGAGATCAATCTGGATTCATACCCACTAGATCCACAGTCCAAAATATTAGACGCCTCTTCTTAAACATTCAAATCCCAGTTGAGAACCCCGGTAATCAGGCCATTTTTTCCCTGGACGCAGCTAAGGCCTTCGACAGTGTCGAGTGGCCTTACCTGTGGAAGGTATTGGAACACCTGGGTTTAGGTTGTACATTAATTAAGTGGGTCAAATTGCTATATGCACAGACGTCGGCTAGAATCAGGGTCAATAGGGAACTCTCAGAACCGTTTCCACTGTTCAGAGGCACGAGGCAGGGGTGTCCCTTGTCACCCTTGCTTTTTGCCCTGGCTTTGGAACCATTGGCCGCTAGATTAAGAGGGGATCGCAGGATTGTAGGATTCCGACGTGACACGGGGACAGACGTTATATCGCTATATGTCGATGATACCCTGTTGTATCTAGGTGATTCTCAGGATTCTCTGATGGCAGCTATGAGTCTTATTAAAGTTTTTGGTACATTATCCGGCTTTTCTATTAATTGGAATAAATCGGTACTAATGCCCCTAGACCCACTGACTGCCCCATTACCTGATTGTGCCTCAATAGTACAGATAGTATCCTCCTTTCGCTATTTGGGTGTGCAGGTATCCCCGGATGTCACTCAATATATCACACTTAATCTTGTCCCCCTACTCACTAAATTTAGAGAAAAATGTAATGCCTGGTGCAAATTACCATTATCGATAGTTGGGAGGACAAACCTCATAAAAATGGTGTAGTCTCCACAACTATTGTATATCTGCCATAAATCACCGGTGTGGATACCCAGGCGTTGGTTTGATAAGGTAGATTCCCAGTTCAGAAAATTAATTTGGCATAAAAAAACAGTTAGAATCAGCCTGTCTATTCTGCAATACAATAAGGATGAAGGTGCGCTGGCGGTTCCGCATGCTAGGGACTATTTCCTCACCTCCCAGCTGCAGCAATTGGGAGGCTGAGGACAGGTGGATAACTTGGACCCCATACGTAGGCTTCTTTGCGCTACATCTAGTGATGTCACCGCACTGACCAATTTGGAAAAAGGATACACACACTTAGACAGGGGACTCCCGAGCATAATCTTGTTAAAAAGGTTGTGGACATATCATAAACGGTTACTGGGTATAAGAGGCTTCCTTGCAAGTACCCCAATTTGGAGAAACGCTAATTATAAAGAAATACTTAAGCTGAGGGGATTTGGGACATGGGAGGCAGCGGGGATTCAGTTCCTATCACAACTGTACAGAGGTCAGGTTCTCAAGTCCTTTATGGAGATCCAGACGGAGTTTGGTATCCCACGCACAAATTTTTTCAGATACCTGCACTTAAGGCATTCTCTACAGCTGCAATCTAGATATACTCTGCTTCAGCTGACTGATCATGTCATTTTGCAGGGGATCCTAATGGAAAAAGAAACGAAAGGTATGATTTCTAGAGGTTACAGCATTATTCTTGCTGCATTTCAGGACCCCACTGGTTTACCATGCAAAAGTAAATGGGAGGAAGATGTGGGTCTGCTAGACGAGGAGACATAGAGTCTTTGTCTCGCCTCCGCTCCGACAGTGTCAGTATCAGCCTTACAGAAACTCTCTCACCTTTATCTGTTGCATAGAGCCTACAGAACATCTGTCAAACTACATATATGGGGGATTCGTGAAACACCGCTCTGCCCTAAGTGCCTGAGGGACCATGGAGACCTTACACATGTTTTGGAAATGCCCAAAACTTTTTCGGTATTGGATGATTTTACAGGTGTTTACCTTTACAATTCCAAGAACTCCTGTAGTGTACCTGTTGGGTGCCCTGGATGAGGAGTCACTGACTCCCTCTGCCCATACAGCGATCATTCGGCTGCTTTATGTAGAACGAAAACTGATAGCCTCTACTCTGGATTACTTCCAGGGTCCCCACCAGGCAACAATGGATCGGCCAGGTAAATAAAATGTTAATACTTGAAAAGTTGACGAACCAACATAGAAATATACCTCGTAAGTTTTACATGCTGTGGCAAAATTGGCTGGATGTTCCGGGCTTAGCACCCCACCAGCTGGTTAGATATAGATTGTTACAAGGATAACCGCCAAAATGAAGTGTATAAACTCGAATTAACAGATAGTTGTATAACAAGCACAGTAAGATTGATGGCATTGATGGGTTGGGCAATCTAACCAAATAAGTACTGTTCCCAGGGTATAGGTAATAGATTTTACGTTGTGTTGTACATCATGCATTATGTTCTAGATGCATTGATGTTTATTCCTTTTATTTAATTTTCATTTTGTTCCGCACTGCCACGCTATATGTGAGGTGGTATTCAGATAATGCTAACCTTTGATGGCTTTGAGAGAGTTCATATGATATATGCTATTCTCACTGTCATATTAATGTTTTGTATAACTTGTATATGGCTGTGTGGAAATCCAAATAAAGTTTGTTTTTGATTAAAAAAAATAATGGAGGGCGGGGCCACCCGGTGACCCCGCCCCCTCTGACACACAGGGACTTGACGGGTACTTCCCTGAGGCTGTCAGGATATCTAATTGACCAGACTGTGTGGACTACACAGAGGAAACCCAAAACACATATAAGTGAAATAATGGTGTTTATTAACAAGTGATAAGTGAAAGGAATATAAACAGTGCAAACCCACACAACAACCCACTACAAACAACAATATATATATATATATAGGTAAAAGGAGATACCGTAATCGTAATCAAAGCCAAGCCAAGGTCATACACAGGGAAGTCAGCAGAAGGATAAGGACGGGAAACTGAACAGGACAAGGAGAGAATGGATGGATGGGGTTCAGGGCAGAGATCCAAGGGAGCCAGGAACAGAAGGGACAGGACTAGGAAGGCCTCAGGATAGGGATGGGATCAAATCAGGACAAGGCAGATAGCAGGCTCAAGGTCAAACAGGCAGCAAGGTCAGAACGCAGGGAGAGAGAGATACCAAGGCAAGCCTATGAGGGCTTGCCGGGTATTTGTAAGGCTGTGGTAATTGACCTCATGTCACAGCTGAGCGCAGTGTGAGCTGTTTGCTCCACACTGCCAGAGTGCACCCGCTGGTTGACGCCGGTACTACGGCCCGAGGATGCAACAGTGCCACCAGCAGGAAAGACCTCTTACTGCAGGTCCTAGGTGTTGGAAGACACCTGCTGATGGACACTGGTACTGCGATCCAAGAGACCGATAGCGCCACCAACGGGTAGACCTTCTCATGACAGTACCCCCCCCTAAAGGAGCGGCCTCCGGACGCTCCAACAAGGTGCATCTGTTCAAAGTTCATGGCCTCCAACTGAACAGATGAGGGCACATCAGGCCGGGCATCGGGTACATCAACCTGAACAGTGGGTACTGCTGGCATGTCAGAGTCATTAAGCTGGGCAGCAGACGACAGGAACCACTTGAGCTGGGCAGCAAACGACAGGAACCACTTGAGCTGGGCAGCAAACGACAGGAACCACTTGAGCTGGGCAGCAAACGACAGGAACCACTTGAGCTGGGCAGCAAACGACAGGAACCACTTGAGCTGGGCAGCAAACGACAGGAACCACTTGAGCTGGGCAGCAAACGACAGGAAACACTTGAGCTGGGCAGCAGACAGGAAACACTTGAGCTGGGCAGCAGACGACAGGAAACACTTGAGCTGGGCAGCAGACGACAGGAAACACTTGAGCTGGGCAGCAGACGACAGGAAACACTTGAGCTGGGCAGCAGACGGCAGGAACCACTTGAGCTGGGCAGCAGACGACAGGAACCACTTGAGCTGGGCAGCAGACGACAGGAACCACTTGAGCTGGGCAGCAAACGACAAGAACCACTTGAGCTGGGCAGCAAACGACAGGAAACACTTGAGCTGGGCAGCAAACGACAGGAACCACTTGAGCTGGGCAGCAGACGGCAGGAACCACTTGAGCTGGGCAGCAGACGGCAGGAACCGCTTGAGCTGGGCAGCAGACGACAGGAACCGCTTGAGCTGGGCAGCAGACGACAGGAACCGCTTGAGCTGGGCAGCAGATGACAGGAACCACTTGAGCTGGAGGGCAGACACCCGAACATCAGGCTGGAGGGCTGGAACATCCGACTTGGAAGCTGGCACATCAGACTGAGAAGCAATCTTCGAGACATCAGGCTGGAAGGCAAGCTGCAAGACATCAGGCTGGGAAGCTGGTACAGCAAACTGGGAAGCTGGCACATCAATCTGGGAAGCTGGCACATCAATCTGGGAAGCTGGCACATCAATCTGGGAAGCTGGCACATCAATCTGGGAAGCTGGCACATCAATCTGGGAAGCTGGCACATCAGACTGGGAAGCTGGCACATCAGACTGGGAAGCTGGCACATCAGACTGGGAAGCTGGCACATCAGACTGGTAGGTAGGCATCAAAACATCAGGCTGGAAGACAAGCTGCAAGGCATCAGGCTGGGAAGCTGGTACAGTAAACTGGGAAGCTGGCACATCAATCTGGGAAGCTGGCACATCAATCTGGGAAGCTGGCACATCAATCTGGGAAGCTGGCACATCAATCTGGGAAGCTGGCACATCAATCTGGGAAGTTGGCACATCAGACTGGGAAGCTGGCACATCAGACTGGGAAGCTGGCACATCAGACTGG
Source organism: Lithobates septentrionalis (assembly GCA_037952835.1). Taxonomy (NCBI): domain Eukaryota; kingdom Metazoa; phylum Chordata; class Amphibia; order Anura; family Ranidae; genus Lithobates; species Lithobates septentrionalis. The sequence goes on along the minus strand of JBBDGP010000525.1, from coordinate 1,048,957 downwards.
TAGTTAGGCATCAAGACATCAGGCTGGAAGACAAGCTGCAAGACATCAGGCTGGGAAGCTGGTACAGCAAACTGGGAAGCTGGCACATCAATCTGGGAAGCTGGCAAATCAATCTGGGAAGCTGGCACATCAATCTGGGAAGCTGGCACATCAATCTGGGAAGCTGGAACATCAGACTGGTAGGTAGGCATCAAGACATCAGGCTGGAAGGCAAGCTGCAAGACATCAGGCTGGGAAGCTGGTACAGCAAACTGGGAAGCTGGCACATCAATCTGGGAAGCTGGCACATCAATCTGGGAAGCTGGCACATCAATCTGGGAAGCTGGCACATCAGACTGGTAGGTAGGCATCAAGACATCAGGCTGGAAGACAAGCTGCAAGACATCAGGCTGGGAAGCTGGTACAGCAAACTGGGAAGCTGGCACATCAATCTGGGAAGCTGGCACATCAATCTGGGAAGCTGGCACATCAATCTGGGAAGCTGGCACATCAATCTGGGAAGCTGGCACATCAATCTGGGAAGCTTGCACATCAGACTGGTAGGTAGGCATCAAGACATCAGGCTGGAAGGCAAGCTGCAAGACATCCGGCTGGAAGGCAGGGACATCGAGCTGGAAGGCAGGCATCGGGACGACAGACTGGGAGGCAGGCACATCAGACTGTAAAGCTGGAACATCAGACTGCAAAGCTGGAACATCAGACTGGAAGGCTGGAACATCAGACTGGAAGGCTGGAACATCAGACTGCAAAGCTGGAACATCAGACTGAAAAGCTGGAACATCAGACTGGAAGGCTGGAACATCAGACTGGAAGGCTGGAACTTCAGACTGCAAAGCTTGAACTTCAGACTGCAAAGCTTGAACTTCAGACTGCAAAGCTTGAACTTCAGACTGCAAAGCTTGAACTTCAGACTGCAAAGCTTGAACTTCAGACTGCAAAGCTTGAACTTCAGACTGCAAAGCTGGAACATCAGACTGCAAAGCTGGAACATCAGACTGCAAAGCTGGAACATCAGACTGCAAAGCTGGAACATCAGACTGGAAAGCTGGAACATCAGACTGGAAGGCTGGAACATCAGACTGGAAGGTTGGAACATCAGACTGGAAGGCTGGAACATCAGACTGGAAGGCTGGAACATCAGACTGGCGAGCTGGAACGTCAGACTGCAAAGCTGGAACAGGTTGGGTTACTGACAGGATGGTGTGGGTCGGGAAGAATTTTTGCTTCTTCTTTGGTTTAGCCCATGCAGTTTTGTATGTAGGTGCAGGGCTGTAAGCAAAGAAAGTAGCTGGGCAGAAGGAAGACCAAGGAACTGTAGCTAGAGAGGGGTTTTGTGGGACTGTTACAGGTGGAGGAGAAGAGACAGGTGAATTGAAGGCAGGATGGGTGCAACACTTGGAGACTGGGTGGTAGTATTTGGTAGGGAGCTGATTAAACTGGGTTGTAGCTGAGGTTTCCATAGGTGACGGGGAAATAGATCTTTTGGAAAGCAGATGATTAATGGCAGGGCTGGAATAGTGTGGCTTAGCTAAAGACAGGAGGTCTGACCATGCCTGCAGCAAAGGTTGAACAAACGCTGATTCACATACAGCCTGACTAACCAAAGATTGTACTGAATAAATGCAATCGGATAACACCTGCTGGGAACAAGCGGAATAGTGTTCATCAAAGGAAGCCGGATCATCCTCTAACAACCATACCAGGGATTCAACCTGGTCACAACTGAAAGGAGGGGAGAAATCGTCACTACCTTCAGGAATGTATGACAAGGCTGACTTTGTACATAATTGGATCAAAGGCTGAACATCCTCAAATAACACATGACCTTGATCTACAAGTAAATGGGCGGTTTGTATCGTTTCCAGCAGTTGGTCTCGGGTCCAATCTTTAAGAGTCTGACAACAATATTCATTATCCTCTGCCGCCAGCAGAGAATAATAGACAATTTCATCAAAGTCCATTTTGCGCGCCCACCGTAACAGGACGGTTTCTCAGTGCAGCCACGTCTGGTCAGGGATGGCCTTGGTATGCTGTCAGGATATCTAATTGACCAGACTGTGTGGACTACACAGAGGAAACCCAAAACACATATAAGTGAAATAATGGTGTTTATTAACAAGTGATAAGTGAAAGGAATATAAACAGTGCAAACCCACACAACAACCCACTACAAACAACAATATATATATAGGTAAAAGGAGATACCGTAATCGTAATCAAAGCCAAGCCAAGGTCATACACAGGGAAGTCAGCAGAAGGGTAAGGACGGGAAACTGAACAGGACAAGGAGAGGATGGATGGATGGGGTTCAGGGCAGAGATCCAAGGGAGCCAGGAACAGAAGGGACAGGACTAGGAAGGCCTCAGGATAGGGATGGGATCAAATCAGGACAAGGCAGATAGCAGGCTCAAGGTCAAACAGGCAGCAAGGTCAGAACGCAGGGAGAGAGAGATACCAAGGCAAGCCTATGAGGGCTTGCCGGGTATTTGTAAGGCTGTGGTAATTGACCTCATGTCACAGCTGAGCGCAGTGTGAGCTGTTTGCTCCATACTGCCAGAGTGCACCCGCTGGTTGACGCCGGTACTACGGCCCGAGGATGCAACAGTGCCACCAGCAGGAAAGACCTCTTACTGCAGGTCCTAGGTGTTGGAAGACACCTGCTGATGGACACTGGTACTGCGATCCAAGAGACCGATAGCGCCACCAACGGGTAGACCTTCTCATGACAGAGGCTTTCCCCATGACGTCAGAGTGGGCGGGGTCACCCGTTACGTAACGGGTGACCCCGCCCCCCTCTGACGTCAGGGGCAAACCCATGGGGAAGTCCCCATCAAGTCTCCGTGCATCAGAGGGGGCGGGGTCACCCGGTGGCTCCGCCCTCCATTATTTAAGAAGTGTCAGAAGACAAGAAGCATCACACAGCGGGAGCCTCCCATCATGGATGCAGAGCGGCCCCAGAACGAAGAAGGGAAGAAGACGCCGCGGAGGAAGATGCCGGACGAGAACACCGGAGCAAGAAGCAGATGATCGGAGGAAGAACCAGAGGAAGAAGAAGATGGAGGAAGAAACCGAAGGAAGATAGAAGAAAGAAGATGGAAAGAAGAAGACTTTAAATAAAGGAATTGTCAAAAACTGTCTCTTGTCATTTTTAACATTTTTGACACTTTTTTTGTGAAATGGTAGGGGTACCTAAAAAAAAAAAAAATGGAGTGGGGGTCCCCCTCAAAATCCAAACCAGACCCTTATCAGAGCACGCAACCTGGCAGGCCGCAGCAAAAGAGGGGGGGACAAGAGAGTGCCCCTCCTCCTGAACCGTACCAGGCCACATGCCCTCAACATTGGGAGGGTGCTTTGGGGTCCCCCCAAAGCACCTTGTCCCTATGTTAATGGGGACAAGGGCCTCATCCCCACAACCCTTGCCCGGTGGTTGTGGGGGTCTGCGGGCAGGGGGCTTATCGGAATCTGGAAGCCCCCTTTAACAAGGGGACCCCCAGATCCCGGCCCCCCCCGACCTGATCCGATCCCTATCCTGAGCTCATCCTGGACCTGTCCCTCCGGTTTCCTGATTTCCCTGATCCCTGCTGTGCAGCCTATCCATCCTCTCCCTGTCCTGTTGGTTCCCCGTCCTTTCCCATCTGACTAACCTCCTTATGTATGACCTCGGCCTAGCTTTTGTTACAATTACGGTATTTCCCATCTATTTGTATATACCATTTGTTTGTGGGTCTATGGTTGTTTTGCACTGTTATATTTCATTTATTGGTCACCCATTTAATAAACACCCTTATTTTTCACTTACCTGTGTTTCTGGTTCCTTCTGTGCAGTCCACAAAGTCTGGTCTACTAAATTCCCTGATAGTACACCAAGGCCATCCCTGACCAGACGTGGCTGCATTGAGGAATCACCCGGGTGGTTAGTTCTGCTAATATGGGTTTCAATGGAATCAGTTATTATTCCCTGCTGGCAGAAGATGATGGTGAATATTGTCGCCAGATTTTGAAAGGGTGGACTAGTGACCAGCTGATGGAAACTATCCGATCAGCTCATTCCCTAGTGGATCAGGGGTATATGTCATTTGAAGATGTTCAGCCCCTGATCCAGTTATGTGCAAAACCAGCCCTGTCATGCATCCCCGAAGGGAGCGATGATTTTTCTCCCCCCTTCAATTATGGCCAAGTTGAATCCCTGGTATGGTTATTAGAAGATGATCCAGCCTTTTTTATGGAACATTATTCCGCTTGTTCACAGCAGGTGTTGTCTGATTGTATCCATTCAGTGCAATCCCTGGTTAGTCAGGCCGGGTGTGAATCAGCATTTGTTCAACCTGTGCTACAGACATGGTCAGATCTCCTGCACTTAGCTAAGCCTCAACATTCCAGCCCTGCCATCAAACACCTGCCTTCCCAAAAAACTATCTCCCCGTCACCTATTGCAACCTCAGCTACAGCCCAGTTTACTCAGCTCCCTACCAAATACTACTACCCAGTCTCCAAGTGCTGCACCTATCCTGCCTTTAATCCACCTGTCGCTTCTCCTCCACCTGTAACAACCCCACAGAACCCTCCCCCAGCCACTGTTCCTTGGTCTTCCTTTTGCCCAGCTACATACTTTTCTTGCGACCCTACACCTACGTACAAAGCTGCAGTGGCTAAACCAAAAAAGAAACGAAAGTTCTTACCGACCCACACCATCCTGCCAGTAACCCAACCTGCCTCCACACCAACCAACCTGTTACAGCCTGCGTTCATGCCAGTTGAACTTGATGACCCTCCTAAACCTGCCAACCCTGTGCCTGCTATCCACCCTGATGTACCTACCTTCCAGTCTGATGTCTTGATGCCCGCCTTCCAGCCCAAAGTCTCTGTGCCTGCCTTCCAGTCTGATGTGCCTGCCTTCCAGCCTGATGTGCCTGCTTTCCAGTCTGATGTGTCCGCTTTCCAGTCTGATGTGCCCGTTTCCCAGTCTGATGTCTTGATGCCTGCCTTCCAGCCCAAAATCTCGGTGCCTGCCTTCTAGCCTGATGTGCCTGCCTTCCAGCCTGATGTGCCTACCATCCAGTCTGATGTGTCCACTTTCCAGTCTGATGTACCCGCTTTCCAGTCTGATGTCTCGATGCCTGCCTTCCAGCCCAAAGTCTCGGTGCCTGCCTTCCAGTCTGATGTGCCTACCTTCCAGTCTGATGTGTCCGCTTTCCAGTCTGATGTACCCGCTTTCCAGTCTGATGTCTCGATGCCTGCCTTCCAGCCCAAAGTCTCGGTGCCTGCCTTCCAGTCTGATGTGCCTACCTTCCAGTCTGATGTGTCCGCTTTCCAGTCTGATGTGCCCAGTCTGATGTCTTGATGCCCACCTTCCAGCCCAAAGTTTCGGTGCCTGCCTTCCAGTCTGATGTGCCTACCTTCCAGTCTGATGTGTCCGCTTTCCAGTCTGATGTGCCCGTTTCCCAGTCTGATGTCTTGATGCCTGTCTTCCAGCCCAAAGTCTCGGTGCCTGCCTTCCAGCCTGATGTGCCTGCCTTCCAGCCTGATGTGCCTGCCTTCCAGCCTGATGTACCCACTTTCCAGTCTGATGTCTCGATGCCTGCCTTCCAGCCCAAAGTCTCGGTGCCTACCTTCCAGTCTGATGTGCCTGCCTTCCAGTCAGATGTGTCCGCTTTCCAGTCTGATGACTTGGATACAAAAGTGGAAATGTATCATAGCACAGAGTGGTACTGTTAATACATATTAAGTATAAAAGTGCCACGTCCTAAAATTATATTAGCAAAAGAAATCACAAGGGACTTTGGACTTTGTAGGCACAGTATCACCACATATTTATATCAAAAAATAGTTTATTGAAAAAAACATAAATAGAACACTGGTCAAAAACCACAAGTCAAAAAAATATACATCGAGATATTATATAAAGCAGTTGCTATACAAAACCATATATATATATATATATATATATATATATATATATATATATATATATATATATATATATCAGCTCGGATATGAGGATAACCATCCAGAGTAGCGACAGGTCAGAGGAGATGGTTGGATAGCAGAACAGCATACGATAATTTTATGTCACACAGGTGCTCAACATGTTGCGTGTGTCTAACGCTTCTTCAGGAGCAGAAAATATATTGTGGCTATCAAAATACATAAAGTATCATTAATATATCACACAGTAAAATCCAACATACAGAGCACTACACAGAAGTAGTCATACAATGAGAGAAAAAAAAAAAAAAAAAAAGAGAACAGCCTGTGCTGGCAAGACCAATGCGGCGAATTAATAGGAAACCACAGGGGGCAAAGAAAAGTCACCACAGGGGCGTGCAAAACATGGTACTAAGCTATATCTCCAAGGGGTATCAAGGTAGGAAATTGTAAGTCCATAAATAAACTATGTATGGGGACAGAACAGGCAGTCCAGGGGAAGAAAAAACACAGGTGAGGAAAAAAGACCGGGAAGGGGGGGGGAAGGGGACGGGGGGGAAAGGAGGGAAAAAGGGGAGGGGGAGAAAAATGGGAGGAAAGAGGCCCACAATTGGATAGGGGGGGAAAGGGAGGGGGGAAGGGGGGGAGGAAGGGGGGTAGGGAGGGGGTCAAAGAAGAGGGGCAGAAAAATATATATAACTTACTAGGTACATATGTATTAAATCATAAAAAATGACCCGTCAATGTTTGAAAAAAGAGCAAACAGTGCAGGATAGCACCACACGTGTAGGTTCAATAAGGATCTTAAAAGAACATCTTATGAACTACAAGGGAATGTAAAACTAGATTCAATGAAAAACAGTAAGTAAATGGGGGGCTCTTAGGTTAACAAAGTAACGTACAAATCACTCACCAAGGATTTGATTAGTAAATTAAAGAGGTAAGTATCTTATAAATGGTGAAGCCTCATAAGGCTCAAACGGGTAAGTATAGATGCTTGTGAAAGTACATCCATCTGCAATGCAAACAAAACAGGGGGGGGGGAATAAGCCGGTATCTGAATTTCCTATGTCTTGGTAGAGCTAGTGCCTGAGCAAAGGTCAAGGTACCTGGATCCCATGGAACAATGGGGTAGCAGCGCGTGGTGCCAACCATATGCTGGAGCGGGTTGTAGACTAGATAGTGACAGGACGCCGTCCGTTTTGAATGCCCTTCCCGTCCGTAGTCAACCAATCGGCGTAGCCGACGTGACATCATCCGGACCGGCCGAAAAGCTTCCAGTGCGCATGCGCACCACTTGGCCGGGAGCGCCATCAGAGATACAGACGGCGCGCCTACCAAGGGTAGGGGCGCATGCGTCACGGAGCAGCAATGGTCGGCTGGGAGATGAAGAGACCCATGTCGGCCATTGAGAGCGTCACAGCACCAAGCAATAAGGCGCTGTGACGCTGGGCGGCCACATGGTAACCGAAGACCTGCCACCAGGTGGCGCCCACTCAAGCCACAGTGGAAGGACCAGCACAGGGAGTAATAGTAAAAGAAAGTTCAACTTGTAAACAATTTAGGTAAATATACATAGACAAATTAATGCCTACTTACTGAAGTGACCATTTTACCCCCACCTGAATAGTAAATATGATCTTTTATACGGGTGCGAATTTGCCTAATAGTTTTCCCTACATAGAAAGCTCTGCAACTACATGTCTATTTAATGACATGTAGTTGCAGAGCTTTCTATGTAGGGAAAACTATTAGGCAATTTCGCTCCCGTATAAAAGATCATATTTACTATTCAGGTGGGGGTAAAATGGTCACTTCAGTAAGTAGGCATCTGGACCTTGATCACAAATTCAATACCTCGGTGGTTTCTTTTATCACCTTGGCAGTGATCCCTAAGAACCCCCAAGGAGAGGACTGGGACAAACAAATACTCAGAAAAGAGACACTCTGGATAGAACGTTTGAATGCCACGAGGGCCCCAGGTATTAATGATGCCCATTCCTACAAACCCTTTCTCTAATCAAAATGTTTGACTTTTCATGAAAGATCGTTCCGTGTCCAGTATACGATATGTAGTATACAGGCTACAGGTCTTATTTTATTTTACATAATCATCTGCAGCTTCTCCTTTTTTGTAGATATCTATTTATTTCTTTTTCCAGTTCTGCTGCACGATTTAGGTCCTTCCATGAGCAACACATTTTTGAAAAGTTTTGAATGTATAGAGAAAATAATACATATAAGTGTATTTGCTTATCATAGTGTGTTTTTCAGCTTTTTAGACTAAAGCACCAATGTTATGAAGACTATTGTTGTTTAATTTGTCTATGTATATTTACCTAAATTGTTTACATGTTAAACTTTCTTTTACTATTACTCCCTGTGCTGGTCCTTCCACTGCGGCTTGAGTGGGCGCTACCTGGTGGCAGGTCTTTGGTTACCATGTGGCTGCCCAGCGTCACAGCGCCTAATTCCTTGGTGCTGTGACGCTCTCAATGGCCGACATGGGTCTCTTCATCTTCCAGCCGACCATTGCTGCTTCGTGACGCGTGCGCCCCTACCCTTGGTAGGCGCGCCGTCTGTATCTCTGACGGCGCTCCTGGCCGAGTGGTGCTCATGCGCACTGGAAGCTTTTCGGCCGGTCCGGATGACGTCACGTCGGCTACGCCGATTGGTTGACTACGGACGGGACGGGCATTCAAAACGGACGGCGTCCTGTCACTATCTACAACCCGCTCCAGCATACGGTTGGCACCACGCGCTGCTACCCCGTTGTTCCATGGGATCCAGGTACCTTGACCTTTGCTCAGGCACTAGCTCTACCAAGACATAGGACATTCAGATACCGGCTTATTTCCCCCCCCCTGTTTTGTTTGCATTGCAGATGAATGTACTTTCACAAGCATCTATACTTACCTGTTTGAGCCTTATGAGGCTTCACCATTTATAAGATACTTACCTCTTTAATTTACTAATCAAATCCTTGGTGAGTGATTTGTACGTTACTTTGTTAACCTAAGAGCCCCCCATTTACTTACTGTTTTTTATTGAATCTAGTTTTACATTCCCTTGTAGGTCATAAGATGTTCTTTTAAGATCCTTATTGAACCTACACGTGTGGTGCTATCCTGCACTGTTTGCTCTTTTTTCAAACATTGATGGGTCATTTTTCATGATTTATTACATATGTACCTAGTAAGTTATATATATATTTTTCTGCCCCTCTTCTTTGATCCCCCCCCCCCCCCTCCCAGTCTTTTTTCCTCCCCTGTGTTTTTTCTTCCCTGTGCCTTTTCTTCCCCTGGACTGCCTGTTCTGTCCCCATACATAGTTTATTTATGGACTTACAATTTCCTACCTTGATACCCCTTGGAGATATAGCTTAGTACCATGTTATGCACGCCCCCGTGGTGACTTTTCTTTGCCCCCTGTGGTTTCCTATTCATTCGCCGCATTGGTCTTGCCAGCACAGGCTGTTCTCTCTTTTTTTTTTTTCTCTCATTGTATGACTACTTCTGTGTAGTGCTCTGTATGTTGGATTTTACTGTGTGATATATTAATGAAACTTTATGTATTTTGATAGCCACAATATATTTTCTGCTCCTGAAGAAGCGTTAGACACGCGCAACATGTTGAGCACCTGTGTGACAAAAAATTATCGTATGCTGTTCTGCTATCCAACCATCTCCTCGGACCTGTCGCTACTCTAGATGGTTATCCTCATATCCGAGCTGCTATATATATATATATATATATATAGATGGTTTTGTATAGCAACTGCTTTATATAATATCTCGATGTATATTTTTTTGACTTGTGGTTTTTAACCAGTGTTCTAGTTATATGTTTTTTTCAATAAACTATTTTTTGATATAAATATTTGGTGTTACTGTGCCTACAAAGTCCAAAGTCCCTTGTGATTTTCTTTTGCAGTCTGATGACTTGATGCCTGCCTTTCAGCCCGAAGTCTCGGTGCCTGCCTTCCAGCCTGATGTATCTACCTTCCAGCCTGATGTGCCCGCTTTCCAGTCTGATGTGCCCGCTTTCCAGTCTGATGTGCCCGCTTTCCAGTCTGATGTGCCCGCTTTCCAGTCTGATATGCCTGCCTTCCAGCCTGATGTCTCGGTGCCTGCCTTCCAGCCTGATGTTTCGGTGCCTGCCTTCCAGCCGGATGTCTCGGTGCCTGCCTTCCAGCTTGATGTGCCCGCTTCCCAGTCTGATATGCCCGCTTCCCAGTCTGATGTGCCTGCTTCCCAGTCTGATGTCCTGATGCCTGCGCTCCAGCCCGAAGTCTTGGTGCATACCTTCCAGTCTGATGTGCCCGCTTCCCAGTCTGATGTGCCCGCTTCCCAGTCTGATGTCCTGATGCCTGCCTTCCAGCCCAAAGTCTTGGTGCCCGCCTTTCAGCCTGATGTGCCCGCCTTTCAGCCTGATGTGCCCGCCTTTCAGCCTGATGTGCCCGCCTTCCAGCCTGATGTGCCCACCTTCCAGCCTGATGTCTCGGTGCCTGTCTTCCAGCTTGATGTCTCCACTTCCCCGTCTGATGTGCCCGCTTCTCAGTCTGATGTCTTGGTACCTGCCTTCCAGCCTTGTATCATGTTGCCTGCCTTCCAGCCAGATGTCTTGATATTGGTGTCTCAGCCTGGAGTTTTGGTGCCCGTGTGTCAGCCTGGAGTTTCGGTGCCCGTGTGTCAGCCTGGAGTTTCGGTGCCCGTGTGTCAGCCTGGAGTTTTGGTGCCCGTGTGTCAGCCTGAAGTTTTGGTGCCCTTGACCAAGTCTGCTGAACCGGTGCCCTTGACCCAGTCTGCTGAACCAGTGCCCTTGACCCAGTCTGCTGAACCGGTGCCCTTGACCCAGTCTGCTGAACCGGAGTCCGTTAAGCCAGTGCCCGTTATTCGGCTTGTTGGACCAGTGCCCAGTGTCCAGCTCGCTGAACCGGGGCCCGTTACCCAGCCCACTGGGCCGGGGCCCGTTACCCAGTTTGTTGAGCCGGTGCCTGTGATCCAACCTGCCCTTACAGTGCTCGCTGTTTGGCCTGACAAGCCGGAGCTTGCTGCCCAGCTCGACGACCCGGGGCTTGCTGCCCAGCTCGACGACCCGGAGCTTGCTGCCCAGCTCGGCGACCTGGAGCTTGCTGCCCAGCTCGGCGACCCGGAGCTTGCTGCCCAGCTCGGCAACCCGGAGCCCGCTGTCTGCTCGGATGTGCCCGCTGTCTGCTCGGATGTGCTTGCTGTCTTCTCGGATCTGCTCGCTGTCTTCTCGGATGTGCCCGCTGTCTTCTCGGCTGTGCCCGCTGTCTTCTCGGCTGTGCCCGCTGTCTTCTCGGCTGTGCCCGCTGTCTTCTCGGATGTGCCCGCTGTCTTCTCAGATGTGCCCGCTGTCCAGTTTGATGTATCCACTGCCCAGTCTAAGGTGCCTGATCCCAGCCTGAAGTACCCGATGCCCGGCCTGACGTGCCCTCATCTGTTGTTCGGTTTGAGGGCACGAACTTTGGACAATTTCATCTAGTTGGAGCGTTCGGAGGCTGCTCCTTTGAGGGGAGGTACTGACATGAAAAGGTTCACCCGTTGGTGGCGCTATCGGTCTCTTGGATCGCAGTACCAGTGTCCACCAGCGGGTGTCTTCCAACACCTAAGACCTGTAATAGGAGGACTCACCTGCTGGTGGCACTGTTGCATCCTTGGGCCGTAGTACCGGTGTCCACCAGCGGGTGTATTCCGGCAGTGTGGAGCAGACAGCACCCTCTGCGCTCAGGTGTAATGTGAGGTCAAATCACTGCAGTCTGATAAATACCCGGCAATCCCTCACATTCTTGCCTTGGTGTCTCTCTCCCTGTGCCCTGATCTTGCTGCCTGTTATCTTGACCTTGAGCCTGCATCTGTCCTGACCTGATCCGATCCCTATCCTGAGCCCATCCTGGACCTGTCCCTCCGGTTTCCTGATTTCCCTGATCCATGCCCTGCAGCCTATCCATCCATCCTCTTCCTGTCCTGTTGGTTCCCCGTCCTTTCCCATCTGACTGACCTCCTTGTGTATGACCTCGGCCTGGATTTTGTTACGATTACGGTATTTCCCATCCATTTGTATATACCATTTGTTTGTGGGTCTATGGTTGTTTTGCACTTTTTTTGTTACATTTAATTTATTGGTCACCCATTTAATAAACACCCTTATTTTTCACTTACCTGTGTTTTTGGTTCCTTCTGTGCAGTCCACACAGTCTGGTCTACTAAATTCCCTGATACATACTATAGACACCCCCCAGGTACGAAATTTAAAGGAATATTACACTTTTATTGTTTCACTTTAAGCATTATTAAAATCACTGCAGTTTTTAAAACATTTTTTTTGCATTGATCCATGTCTCCTGGGGCAGGACCCATGTCCCCAAACACTTTTTATTGCAATACCATGCATATAAGCCTTTAAAATTAGCATTTTTGATTCCTCCATAGACTTTTAAAGGGTGTTCCGCGGCTTTCGAATTTGCCGTGAACACCCCAAATTGTTCGCTGTTCGGCGAACTGGCGAACAGCCGATGTTCGAGTCGAACATGAGTTCGACTAGAACTCGAAGCTCATCCCTAGTAGTGAGTGTACAGCTTGTATAACAGTGTCAATTTGCTTTCCCCTCAAAATAACTCAACACACAGCCATTAATGTCTAAACTGTTGGCAACAAAAGTGAGTACACCCCTAAGTAAACATGTCCAAATTGAGCCCAATTAGCCATTTTCCCTCCCCGATGTCATGTGACTCATTAGTGTTACAAGGTCACAGGTGTGAATGGGGAGCAGGTTTGTTGAATTTGGTGTTAACGCTCTCACTCTCTCATACTGGTCACTGGAAGTTCAACATGGCACCTCATGGCAAAAAACTCTCTGAGGATCTGAATAAAAGAATTGTTGCTCTACATAAGGATGGCCTAGGCTGTAAGAGGATTGCCAAGACCCTAAGCTGCAGCACGGTGGCCAAGACCATACAGCAGTTTAACAGGACAGGTTCCACTCAGAACAAGCCTCGCCATGGTCGACCAAAGAAGTTGAGTGCACGTGCTCGGCATCATATCCAGAGGTTGTCTTTGGGAAATAGACGTATGAGTGCTGCTAGCATTGCTGCAGAGGTTGAAGGGGTGGGGGGTCAGCCTGTCAGTGCTCAGACCATACACTGCATCAAATTGGTCTGCATGGCTATCGTCCCAGAAGGAAGCCTCTTCTAAAGATGATGCACAAGAAAGCTCACAAACAGTTTGCTGAAGACAAGCAGACTAAGGACAGGACTTACTGGAACCATGTCCTATGGTCTGATGAGACCAAAATAAACCTATTTGGTTTAGATGGTGTCAAGCGTGTGTGGCGGCAACCAGGTGAGGAGTACAAAGACAAATGTGTCTTGCATACAGTCCAGCATGGTGGTGGGAGTGTCGTGGTCTGGGGCTGCATGAGTGCTGCCAGCACTGGGGAGCTACAGTTCATTAAGGGAACCATGAATGGCAACATGTACTGTGACATACTGAAGCAGAGCATGATCTCTCCCTTCGGAGACTGGGCCTCAGGGCAGTATTTCAACATAACGACCAGGGATGAGCTTCGTGTTCGAGTCGAACCCATGTTCGACTCGAACATCGGCTGTTTGGTCGTTTGCCGAATTGCGAACGGCCCAAATTCGTTTGGCGCGTCACGGCCCATAATTCACTGCGGCATCGCAGTGCATTGCTGGCTGATGATTGGCCAAGCATGCACTATGACCCGCATGCTTGGCCAATCACAGCGCCGCCTGAACAGAGAGCCGTAATTGGCCAAAGCCAAGGAGGCTTTGGCCAATTATGGCTCAGGGGATTTAGTACACGCCCCACACTATATAAGGCCGCCTGCACGGCGGCCCTGTGTAGTGTGTGTTCCTGGCGTTCATTGAGAGAGAGAGACAGACAGTGACAGGGCCGGTCCTAGACGGGGTGCACGGGGTGCAGTGCACCCAGGCGCCAGAGAGGTGGGGGCGCTGAAGCGCCAGAGTGCTCCCTTCCCTCCTCCTCCTCCTCTTGATTGTGTCCGGCGGCGGCGCTCTCTGTCGGTGTTAAAAGAAGAAAGGCGCCGCCGCCGCTGTGTGTGCTGCTCAAGCCCCTCCCTCCTCCTGTCAGAGAAAGAGAGATATCGGAGGCAGAGCGGCTGGTCTCTGCATGGAGAGAGACCAGCCGCACAGTGATGTCGCGCGGGGGGGAGCGGAACGGTCCGTGCCCGACACATTCTGCTCTGTGTCTCCCACTCCTGCCTGCTTTAAACTGCTCTGCTCTCCACCCGGGCGGCGCGGCTGGCTGCACACTGTTCTCTCCTCTTCAGCTGCCGCCCGGGTGTATATATGTACCCTAATGGAGGGGGGGCTGTTCTAATGGAGGGGGGGCTGTACTAATGGAGGGGGGGTTGTACTAATGGAGGGGGGGCTGTACTAATGAGGGGGGCTGTACTAATGGGGGGGCTGTACTAATAATGGGAGGGGGCTGTACTAATGGGGGGTCTGTACTAATGGGGTCTGTACTAATGGAGAGGGGGTCTGTACTAATGGGGTCTGTACTAATGGAGGGGAGGTCTGTACTAATGGTGGGGGGTCTGTACTAATGGAGGGGAGGTCTGTACTAATGGTGGGGGGTCTGTACTAATGGAGGGGGGTCTGTCCTGGGGGGTCTGTACTAATGGAGAGGGGGGTCTGTACTAATGGAGACGGGGGTCTGTACTAATGGGGGGGGGTCTGTCCTGTAGGGTCTGTACTAATGGGGGGGTCTGTACTAATGGAGGGGGGTCTGTACTAATGGAGAGGGGGTCTGTCCTGGGGGTCTGTCCTGGGGGGTCTGTACTAATGGAGGGGGGTCTGTACTAATGGAGGGGGGTCTGTACTAATGGAGAGGGGGTCTGTACTAATGGAGAGGGGGTCTGTCCTGGGGGGTCTGTACTAATGGAGGGGGTCTGTACTAATGGAGGGGGGGGCTGTACTAATGGAGGGGGGGGTTGTACTAATGGAGGGGGGGGGCTGTACTAATGGAGGGGGGGCTGTACTAATGAGGGGGGGGGGCTGTACTAATGGGGGGGGGCTGTACTAATAATGGGAGGGGGCTGTACTAATGGGGGGTCTGTACTAATGGGGTCTGTACTAATGGAGAGGGGGTCTGTACTAATGGGGTCTGTACTAATGGAGGGGAGGTCTGTACTAATGGTGGGGGGTCTGTACTAATGGAGGGGAGGTCTGTACTAATGGTGGGGGGTCTGTACTAATGGAGGGGGGTCTGTCCTGGGGGGTCTGTACTAATGGAGAGGGGGGTCTGTACTAATGGAGACGGGGGTCTTTACTAATGGGGGGGGTCTGTCCTGTGGGGTCTGTACTAATGGGGGGTCTGTACTAATGGAGGGGGGTCTGTACTAATGGAGAGGGGGTCTGTCCTGGGGGTCTGTCCTGGGGGGTCTGTACTAATGGAGGGGGGTCTGTACTAATGGAGGGGGGTCTGTACTAATGGAGGGGGGTCTGTACTAATGGAGAGGGGGTCTGTACTAATGGAGAGGGGGTCTGTCCTGGGGGGTCTGTCCTGGGGGGTCTGTACTAATGGAGGGGGTCTGTACTAATGGAGGGGGGTCTGTACTAATGGAGGGGGGGTCTGTACTAATGGAGAGGGGGTCTGTACTAATGGAGAGGGGGTCTGTACTAATGGAGGGGGGTCTGTACTAATGGAGGGGGGGTCTGTACTAATGGAGGGGGGGTCTGTACTAATGGAGGGGGGTCTGTACTAATGGAGAGGGGGTCTGTACTAATGGAGGGGTCTGTACTAATATGGGGGTCTCTACTAATGGAGGGGGGTCTGTCCTGGGGGGTCTGTTCTAATGGGGGGATCTGTACTAATGGATGTGGGGTCTGTACTAATGGAGAGGGGGTCTGTACTAATGGGTCTGTACTAATAGGGAGGTCTGTACTGGGGGGTCTGTACTAATGGAGAGGGGGTCTGTCCTGGGTGGTCTGTACTAATGGAGGGGGGGTCTGTCCTGGGGGGTCTGTACTAATGGAGGGGGGGTCTGTACTAATGGAGGGGGGGGTCTGTACTAATGGAGGGGGGGTCTGTACTAATGGGGGGGTCTGTCCTGGGGGGGTCTGTACTAATGGAGGGGTGGTTTGTCCTGTGGGGGTCTGTACTAATGGAGAGGGAGATCTGTCCTGGGGGGGTCTGTACTAATGGAGGGGGGGGTTACCTGGGGGGATCTGTACTGAGTAAGGTCTGTACTGAGGGAGGGGTTTATACTTAGTGCGGGTTCTGCACTGACGGAGGGGGGTCTATATGTAGTGGAGGGGGGTCTGTACTGAGGGGCGACTATAGTTGGTGGAAGGTGGGTGACCCAACGCTAGTGAAGCCAATGCAGCTGCGGGCTCTCCTTTCCCCCCTCCCTCTCCTTCCCCCCCCTCCCTCTCCTTCCCCCCCTCCCTCTCCCCCCTCCCCCTCCCTCTCCTCCTGCGTGCTGCTGTACTAGTGAGCGGTGCTTGCCAGCACAGCTGCCTACTATGTTTCTTCCCCCGCCTTTATATCAACCAGGGAGGAAACAGAATAGAAAAAGGAGCAGAGAAGAGGATTGTGGGACATATAGTCCCGAGAACTGGCAGCCCCACTGTAACACGAAAACTGCAGCCCACACAGCATGCTCAGCTGAATGGGAAAGAGAGAGAGAGAGACAGGAGTCCGGGAAAGTTTTCAGGGAAGTACACCCAGGACTCCAGAGGGAGAGGACAGTGCTGAGGGAACACCATCAGAGAGAGAACCCTGCTGCCCTGCGCCACCAGAGGGAAAGCCACACAGCCTAGCACCATCGCTGGCATTGAAAGGAATGGAGTCATTGCAGGAATACAGCGGAGTCACCATGGGCAATTCAGAGTGAGCTGACTCCTGATCAGAGGAACCGTTGCTGTATCGCTGGGTCAGGTGAGAGGGCCGATCGGCCAATATGTACTATGTCTGCAGTCTCTGACCATCTCTTGTAGTATGTCTGCAGTCTCTGACCATCTCCTGTATTATGTCTGCAGTCTCTGACCATCTCCTGTATTATGTCTGCAGTCTCTGATCATCTCCTGTACTATGTCTGCAGTCTGTGACCATCTCCTGTATTATGTCTGCAGTCTCTGATCATCTCCTGTATTATGTCTGCAGTCTCTGATCATCTCCTGTAGTATGTCTGCAGTCTCTGGCCATCTCCTGTACTATGTCTGCAGTCTCTGACCATCTCCTGTTCTATGATTGCTTTCTCTGACCATCTCCTGTACTATGATTGCAGTCTCTGACCATCTCTTGTATCATAACTACAGTCTCTGGGCATCTCCTGTACTATGTCTGCAGTCTCTGACCATCTCCTGTACTATGTCTGCAGTCTCTGACCATCTCCTGTACTATGTCTGCAGTCTCTGACTGTTGGGTAGTGTATGTATGTTCTAAAAGCAAGTGAACCCTCGTATGATATCCTGATTAGAGTGTTCCCCAAAAACCCATTCAGATCTGGAGATCATTCCGACAAGAAATTATGACACACACAAGGCATGCAATTCAAAATGATCCAATCTTTTACTTCCGCATTTTCACTTATATAACCAACATGACATCACAACAAAAGTCCAACCCCTTCATAAATATATGCTAAATTTACAGACACACAGACATTTAACTAACCAAAAATAGAACATAATTTCTTCATACAGAAACTGTCAACAAGAAAGGACTTCATGCGTCATTAAGGGGAAATCATATGATTTACAAGAATTTGAAACTAACTTTTGTTAGACGTCACATATACATATTATTCTAAGATGGATACATATTTTTATAGCTAAAATGGTGGACAGCAAGCTAAAATATCCTTACAATCCCCTCTTTGATCATAAATGTATGATCTCACTTCCTTATCATGGTGGTATTCTCAGCCTACTTCTGATGATACATACTGAGATAAGTTTTATTGGGAGATGAGGGATCTAAAATGCGAGTGGCTCTATTAATAAGGCACATAATAAGCTTATACACAAGATAAAGGAAAAGGAAAAAGAAAACAATAATGATTAAAATTATGGCAATATCCCTTATACAAGAGAATATCCCTCCAAATTCAAAATCAATATTTCCAAAAGGACTCAAGGTCTGGGCTATGTTGCGAGCCTCTTGTTGCAGCTTGGCCACCTCTTTTCTATGCTGAGCTATCACATCATAATAATCTGGTACCTCTATACTGGTATTGTGTATCCAAGTACAACATTCATAATCCTCAGTCATTTCACATAATCCTGTAAGGGCTAAACTCATGCTTTCAATGGCTTATGCCGCGTACACACGAGCGGACATTACGGCGGACTTTGCCCGGCTGACTGGATTTCGTCGGACAATTCGATGTGTGTGGGCTCCAGCGGACTTTGTTTTCTCAAAAGTTGGACGGACTTAGATTTGAAACTTGTTTAAAATTTATCCGTTGAAATCGAGTCCGGTCAAAAAGTCCGCCGTCTGTATGCTAGTTCGACGGACAAAAAGCCACGCTAGGGCAGCTATTGGCTACTGGCTATGAACTTCCTTGTTTTAGTCCGGTCGTACGTCATCACGTACGAATTCGACGGACTTTGGTGGATTGTGTGTAGGCAAGTCCGTTCATTCAGAAAGTCCGTCGGAAAGTACGTCGAAAAGTCCGCCGGGCAAAGTCCGCCGTAATGTCCGCTCGTGTGTACGCGGCATAAGTCATGCAATTCTAGTTGTTTTCTAATAGCCCTAGTTTCAACATTAAGATTAGAAATGTCATCAGAATTTTTTCCATCATCTTATCAATAATTCCTAAATAATTATTCAACCTTTTCTTCATCAAATCTATTCCCCATCCTGCCCAGGAAAGGAACCATGCCCAGGCCATATCCTTTTCAAGGAATAACTCTCTCTTGTTACAATGTTTTAATGGATACCTTGGGTGTATACTAGCTTCAAGTAAATGACTCCCATCACTATCACCTACCACCCCCATTATGGGCACCAGTGAGGCCAGGTAACACCAGCCCTGGACCTCTTGTGGAATCCAGGGATAACAAGTGTTTCCACAACAAACATAAGTGTGGTTACCAAACGAGAAGGACATATTCACAGCAGTCTCTTGATCTACTGCTGTAACTATTGCCAGAACCTGAAACAAATGCTGTACAGATTTACTACTATCATTTTCAGAAGCAAGAATCTTTTTAAAATCAGCCTGTACTCTGACCTCATCGTGGTGTGTTTGATATAAAGAACAAGACTTCCCACTAGGGGCATAGCAACTAGAAATATTCAAAACCGATCGACTACAGATATGAGCATTTCTAGTAGAATTCCCTAAATTGAAACACCAGGTAGGATTATGACTTCTATTGATGATGTGAAGGGAAATGGTGTCATTAGTTCTTCTGCTGACATTCAGAAGGTCAAGGGGAATCTTTCATTTTAAAAGGGGAGTAATATTCAAAGGTATAGCCATTAGGGGTATCCTAACAGTGCTAAGGTGCAATTTGCCACAAATCCAACATTTCTGAAATCCTGATTTCTGAACATAAGCATATTTAAATTTTAGCAAAAGCAATTTATCAGCAAAATTATCCTCAATGTCTCTCTTGTTTCTAACTTGTATCACTGTAATGTTCTCCTATGTATGTGTGTTTCCACAAATACTTTTAATGCCACCCAAATCTTCAGGATGGCAAATACAGTTAGTGAAGATCCAAGTGGGCGGGAACACCATCAGGGTGATCAGGAACAGGAAGCAAAATGTTTTGCCAGAAGTCTGTGGTGAAATAAGCGAGGTCATCTTCTCTGGCCGGACCTGCTTTTCCAGGAACTCCTCCTTCATCTGCTTGGACTTCTGCTTGAGGGCCTCCTGTATTAAGGATCTCCTTCCTACTCTTGGGGCTTTGGGCAACCTTTTTCACTAGGCTGGCATGGATCCCGGACTAGCAGTTTTCCACCAGGATAGCCGTTCTGATCCTTGCAATCACCATAGTAGGAGGTCCAAAGGGATACTCTTGCTTCTTATTTCTGTTCAGCTGTTGGACCACCACGGTGTCTCCCTCCTTGAAGAGGTGAGTAGCTTCCTGTGAAGAAAAAAGAGAGGTGCGAGCAACATTTCTTTGACTGTATCCAATATTTCAACCAGTTTTCTTACATATTCTTCCTGTATTAAGTCCCCTTTCTACCATTAAAGGTGCTCTGGCCTATGGGGTGGGGAAAAATCTACTCATCAAAACTTCAAAAAAAACTCTTTTATTTTTCTGTTCATCCTTTCTACTATTCCTGAACTTGGAGGGTGATAGGGAATGTGAAACTTCCATTCTATCTTGAGAGTTTTTGCCAAGTCCTGGCAGACCCTGGCTATAAAAGCTGGACCATTTGAGAACATGTCCACATTTATCAAAAGATATTCCTGTCTTTTGCCTAGTTTGGGCATGTATGTGAAATCAGCCGTGACTTGTATACCTGCGTGGCCTATTCCGTGGTACTGTGAATGCACTTGCTGTTGGTATACATGGTTTCCCCTGTTTGCAGAGAAATGCAGACCTTGGATCTCTCTACACACCCCTTCCATTCCAGTCCCTTAAATCATAATTCGATGCATAATCCTGGAGATCTGCAAGTGACTTTTCAAAAGGGGATAGGACAGGTATCAGCATAACAATTTGGACGTCTGCTGTCTGTGAGATAGCAGCTTATTTAGCAGCAAGGTCAGCCAGACCTGCTCATTTCCCCTGGCTATCTCTGTCTATTGGCCTGTGTATGCTCTGCAGTGTACTATAGCCTAGAGCAAGAACCATCCACAAAAACATTCTGTGTGTCTGGTAGTGCTGTGGAAGATAAATCAGACCTGGGTGATGTGTCTTGGTGAATGAGGTTTATGCAGTCATATTATGGCACAACCTCATCCTGTTCTCCTTTTTAATCCTAAAAGGGCGTTTAAAATGGGTGCTGGGCCTGCAGTGAGAGAAGCATATTTGATGTGCGATTTTTGGATTCGACAGCAAAATCACCTCATATCCGCTCAAACTCTGAAGCAGACATGTGCTGTGTATGTACATTTTTCAACAAGATTGACACATTGTGAGTGATGTGAAGTATGGTGTCGTGTCCCAGAGTGAAAGAAGTGACCATCTCAACCACCATGGCACAAGACGCTAGAGCGCACCGGGACCATCTTTGAGAAAAAAACTACAGGGCACAGTCTCCCACTATATTCCTGGGCCAGTACTCCCGCCATGGTTCTGCAATTTTCCCTGGCAAACAAATGAAACATTTTGCCATATTCAAGGAGGCCTGAGGCTCGGGCTGGTAACCATTATACATTTCAACATGGCAAAACATGGCAAAAACATTTAACATTTCATCAGACCATTTTACAGTATCAGACATTTCAGAGACATTGCTTCAAAAACATTGCTTGTCTCAATATATTGTCATTGAAAGAGCAGTCAGGCATCCATTGGCGGCAGTAACCAATCATACCTAGGAAGGTGAGCATGTCCTTCCTATTAAGTGGGTGGGGCAGACCCATTCAGAGCCACAGCTCTTTTATGACTGACTCTTCTTTCTCCTTTTGTGAGCACAAATACTCAACAGTTTTTTTTTTTCTTTTGACAACATTGTTACTTTTTCTTAAACATTTTGTAACCACATACATGTAACCATTTCAATAAAGATAGGCTATCAGCTCGGCAGTCCTCCTCTGAAGAACTACAAATCAAAAAATCACCAACATACTGCAACAGTACAGAACCATGAGGGGCAGTCCAGGGCCCGAGGGTAACTTGGAGTACAGTGGCCATGTCTCCTCGTCTACAGGGATGAAAAAAACATTCTTTAAATCAATCACAGTAAAATACTCTGCATCGCATGGCATGGCGGTAAGTATTGATGGCACATGAGGCACTACTTGGGCAATTGGTACCACTAGGCTATTGATGTCCCTTAGGTCTTGTACAAACCTATAGTCACCATTTGCCTTCTTTACTGGGAGTATTGTAAGGCGAGACAATTTCCCTTAAGATTCCTTTCTTTAAGAAATCCTCTTTCTCTGTATGTAACTCCCTCTTTGTCCTTGCCCCCTTTCCTCTTTTTATAAAAATTTCCCCTTTGATTTCCTAAGAAATCATTTTGCTAATGTGTTGATACTGGTGTTTGTTTTGGGATGTCAAAACATCCTGCTGCGTCTTTTTCAATCAACGTTTTTTTTTTTTTTTAAGACAGACTTTAATAAGTCTGTATTTAAAGGACTGTGCATTTCATCTTAAGTGTTAAATTCGGCGTCTTGTGTAATGAAAGGAAAACTTTATATAACTAACTGCGTAGCTACTTCCTCTTTTTTCCTCCGTGCTTTTTGCTTGTTTTAAAACTACGTGTTTTGTATTCTGACCCTCTACGGCGTGCGCAGCCTCTACAGCTTTCAACTTCTGCGTTGTGGTATGTAAGATTTAACCCTTAATTTACCATCCCATGACTCTGCTAAACCCATCGTGGACAATGTATGGGCTAGGACACTATAGGGAGCCTCGGTCCAGCCGATCTCCACAACATATATATATATTTTTTCTTTCTAAATTAGATACTGAGTCTCTTTTTTCCTTTTTGCAGTATGCCAACAGGTTCAAACAGTGCCTTCAATTGCAGTAGTACTAATGCCGCAAACAATTCCCCACTATCTATTACAGTCAGTGAGATATTAGTACTTGAACCCTGTTGGCAAAAAGCCAAATGTCCAAATTTTGCACCTGACTTCCCCTTTGCAAGAGATGTCAGTAGCAAAAAGAATTATTCAAATAGCATGTTTTAATCAAAAGTTATCCTCACCAATTTATGTATTACCTTAAAAAAGTGTTACTAACGCTCTACCCATATTTTAAATGGTAAAAATGTCCCTAATGTCACAATACTTCAAAGACCGGGGACAGACTTGATAAGTCTCCCCTGCTCTTCCAATAAGTGACATTACTCCCTGCACTGTCAATCCTTCTTGAAACACAAATTTGTGTAAACCAGTAATACAATCAGGACACTTTTGAAACTTTTTTTTTTTTTCCTAAAATGACACTGAACGTCTGATTACAGCAAGGCAAATAAAATATTTTTACTCACTGCATCAATGCCAGAATCATCCTGCCAACTATATATATATCTATATCTTATGCTTTCAAAGCATTTATATATATAAATCATTAAAAGTCAGCATCAATACATCACCAAATATTGTAACATCACTCTACGTTTCATTATAATACAATGATAATACAATACAGTGGAAAGGTGTCATCTTACCTTATGACACCTGACAAATTCCACACAGACAAACAGATGACCTTATTTTATTTACTTATTTTATCTAAGCGACAGGAAGGCAAGCAAAAAGCTTTGGGTCTTTCTGGCACACTCCATCAGATATCTTTATAAAACTTCTTACAGTACTGTATTATATTACTTTGGGTTTCTCAGAACCCCTTGGACTATCTCAGAGTCCTTCTTTTTGGAACTATCTTAGAGTTCCTTTGGACTACTCGGAGCCCCTTTGGACTACTCAGAGTCCTTTCTTTTTAGAACTATCTCAGAGTTCCTTTGGACTTCTCAGAGTTCTTTCTTCCGTCACCCAAACAAACTTCTACCGAGGTTCATACATTTGCATAAATGTTTTTAACACTACACCTTCTGTTAATCCCATATAGGGAAAACGGTCTTTTAAACTAAAGTCCCGGCAAGAGAAGTAATATTAATTAAATCAGACTCACCCGACTTAAATAATGACCATCCCACATTCTGACACCAAGCTGTTGGGTAGTGTATGTATGTTCTAAAAGCAAGTGAACCCTCGTATGATATCCTGATTAGAGTGTTCCCCAAAAACCCATTCAGATCTGGAGATCATTCCGACAAGAAATTATGACACACACAAGGCATGCAATTCAAAATGATCCAATCTTTTAATTCCGCATTTTCACTTATATAACCAACATGACATCACAACAAAAGTCCAACCCCTTCATTAATATATGCTAAATTTACAGACATACAGACATTTAACTAACCAAAAATAGAACATAATTTCTTCATACAGAAACTGTCAACAAGAAAGGACTTCATGCGTCATTAAGGGGAAATCATATGATTTACAAGAATTTGAAACTAACTTTTAATAGACGTCACATATACATATTATTCTAAGATGGATACATAATTTTATAGCTAAAATGGTGGACAGCAAGCTAAAATATCCTTACAACATCTCCTGTTCTATTATTGCAGTCTCTGATCATCTCCTGTACTATGTCTGCAGTCTCTGATCATCTCCTGTATTATGTCTGCAGTCTCTGACCATCTCCTGTACTATGTCTGCAGTCTCTGATCATCTCCTGTACTATGTCTGCAGTCTCTGACCATCTCCTGTATTATGTCTGCAGTCTCTGATCATCTCCTGTATTATGTCTGCAGTCTCTGATCATCTCCTGTATTATGTCTGCAGTCTCTGACCATCTCCTGTATCATGTCTGCAGTCTCTGACCATCTCCTGTACTATGTCTGCAGTCTCTGATCATCTCCTGTACTATGTCTGCAGTCTCTGATCATCTCCTGTATCATGTCTGCCGTCTCTGACCATCTCCTGTACTATGTCTGCAGTCTCTGATCATCTCCTGTACTATGTCTGCAGTCTGTGACCATCTCCTGTATTATGTCTGCAGTCTCTGATCATCTCCTGTACTATGTCTGCAGTCTCTGATCATCTCCTGTACTATGTCTGCAGTCTCTGATCATCTCCTGTATCATGTCTGCAGTCTCTGACTATCTCCTGTACTATGTCTGCAGTCTCTGATCATCTCCTGTATTATGTCTGCAGTCTCTGATCATCTCCTGTATTATGTCTGCAGTCTCTGACCATCTCCTGTACTATGTCTGCAGTCTCTGATCATCTCCTGTACTATGTCTGCAGTCTCTGACCATCTCCTGTATTATGTCTGCAGTTTCTGATCATCTCCTGTATTATGTCTGCAGTCTCTGATCATCTCCTGTATTATGTCTGCAGTCTCTGACCATCTCCTGTATCATGTCTGCAGTCTCTGACCATCTCCTGTACTATGTCTGCAGTCTCTGATCATCTCCTGTACTATGTCTGCAGTCTCTGATCATCTCCTGTATCATGTCTGCCGTCTCTGACCATCTCCTGTACTATGTCTGCAGTCTCTGATCATCTCCTGTACTATGTCTGCAGTCTGTGACCATCTCCTGTATTATGTCTGCAGTCTCTGATCATCTCCTGTACTATGTCTGCAGTCTCTGACCATCTCCTGTACTATGTCTGCAGTCTCTGACCATCTCCTGTATTATGTCTGCAGTCTCTGATCATCTCCTGTATTATGTCTGCAGTCTCTGATCATCTCCTGTATTATGTCTGCAGTCTCTGACCATCTCCTGTACTATGTCTGCAGTCTCTGACCATCTCCTGTATTATGTCTGCAGTCTCTGATCATCTCCTGTACTATGTCTGCAGTCTCTGATCATCTCCTGTACTATGTCTGCAGTCTCTGATCATCTCCTGTATCATGTCTGCAGTCTCTGACCATCTCCTGTACTATGTCTGCAGTCTCTGATCATCTCCTGTATTATGTCTGCAGTCTCTGACCATCTCCTGTACTATGTCTGCAGTCTCTGATCATCTCCTGTATTATGTCTGCAGTCTCTGATCATCTCCTGTACTATGTCTGCAGTCTCTGATCATCTCCTGTATTATGTCTGCAGTCTCTGATCATCTCCTGTATTATGTCTGCAGTCTCTGATCATCTCCTGTATTATGTCTGCAGTCTCTGATCATCTCCTGTACTATGTCTGCAGTCTCTGATCATCTCCTGTACTATGTCTGCAGTCTCTGATCATCTCCTGTACTATGTCTGCAGTCTCTGATCATCTCCTGTACTATGTCTGGGGGTTCTTTCTAACAGACTTTCTAACAGAAGCCCTCTTTGTGTGCATCAGAGAGACTCCCTTCCAGGTCTCATTAGTGTACGCTCTTCCTGTATTTTTTTTTATTGTTAAAAGATCATGGGAGGATCCCAGGGTAACAAAGAGTTCTTAGGAGAGCATCTCTGTGTTTGAGTCATTGCCATAGAAACATTTGTAAAGGGGAGGAGTTGATAAGATGACCACGCCCATGTGGGGGCGCCAGAAATATTTCTGCACCCAGGCGCCGGTGACCCTAGGATCGGCCCTGGACAGTGACATTTGATTTGAGTTAGATAGATTAGGCAGAACAGTCAGTCAGTTAGCTGCACTTACAGTGTATTGTGTATATATATGCATCCCAGGTGTTGCATATATATATATACACTGTATTCAGTTTAGCTAGATCCGTTCCTGTTATCTTCCTACTGACAGGCAGGCTTGTCTTGTTACAGTATTTACAGCTACCTGAAGAAAATTACTGGTGTTCTTTTGATCCTATTAGTACCACAGTCAGGCAGCTAGACTATTTACAGTTAGTGCAGTGCGTCCTGCTCACAGTGTTCTGCTAAACCTACAAGTTAGTGGGGTGCGTCCTGCTCACAGTGTTCAGCTAAACCTACAAGTTAGTGGGGTGCGTCCTGCTCACAGTGTTCAGCTAGATCCGTTCCTGTTATCTTCTTACTGACAGGCAGGCTTGTCTTGTTACAGTATATACAGCTACCTGAAGAAAATTGCTGGTGTTCTTTTGATCCTATTAGTACCACAGTCAGGCAGCTAGACTATTTACAGTTAGTGCAGTGTGTCCTGCTCACAGTGTTCAGCTAGATCCGTTCCTGTTATCTTCTTACTGACAGGAAGGCTTGTCTTGTTACAGTATATACAGCTACCTGAAGAAAATTACTGGTGTTCTTTTGATCCTATTAGTACCACAGTCAGGCAGCTAGACTATTTACAGTTAGTGCAGTGCGTCCTGCTCACAGTGTTCTGCTAAACCTACAAGTTAGTGGGGTGCGTCCTGCTCACAGTGTTCAGCTAAACCTACAAGTTAGTGGGGTGCGTCCTGCTCACAGTGTTCAGCTAGATCCGTTCCTGTTATCTTCTTACTGACAGGCAGGCTTGTCTTGTTACAGTATATACAGCAACCTGAAGAAAATTACTGGTGTTCTTTTGATCCTATTAGTACCACAGTCAGGCAGCTAGACTATTTACAGTTAGTGCAGTGCATCCTGCTCACAGTGTTCTGCTAAACCTACAAGTTAGTGGGGTGCGTCCTGCTCACAGTGTTCAGCTAAACCTACAAGTTAGTGGGGTGCGTCCTGCTCACAGTGTTCAGCTAAACCTACAAGTTAGTGGCGTGCGTCCTGCTCAGTGTTCAGCTAAACCTACAAGTTAGTGGGGTGCGTCCACCCCACAGTGTT
The DNA here is from genome assembly GCA_037952835.1 of Lithobates septentrionalis. Classification (NCBI taxonomy): domain Eukaryota; kingdom Metazoa; phylum Chordata; class Amphibia; order Anura; family Ranidae; genus Lithobates; species Lithobates septentrionalis. The sequence goes on along the minus strand of JBBDGP010000525.1, from coordinate 1,021,632 downwards.
CAGATAAACCTACAAGCTAGTGGGGTGCGTCCTGCTCACACTGTTCAGCTAGATCCGTTCCTGTTATCTTCTTACTGACAGGCAGGCTTGTCTTGTTACAGTATATGCAGCTACCTGAAGAAAATTGCTGGTGTTCTTTTGATCCTATTAGTACCACAGTCAGGCAGCTAGACTATTTACAGTTAGTGCAGTGCGTCCTGCTCACAGTGTTCAGCTAGATCCGTTCCTGTTATCTTCTTACTGACAGGCAGGCTTGTCTTGTTACAGTATAAACAGCTACCTGAAGAAAATTACTGGTGTTCTTTTGATCCTATTAGTACCACAGTCAGGCAGCTAGACTATTTACAGTTAGTGCAGTGCGTCCTGCTCACAGTGTTCTGCTAAACCTACAAGTTAGTGGGGTGCGTCCTGCTCACAGTGTTCAGCTAAACCAACAAGTTAGTGGGGTGCGTCCTGCTCACAGTGTTCAACTAAACCTACAAGTTAGTGGGGTGCGTCCACCTCACAGTGTTCAGCTAAACCTAAAAGCTAGTGGGGTGCGTCCTGCTCACACTGTTCAGCTAGATCCGTTCCTATTATCTTCTTACTGACAGGCAGGCTTGTCTTGTTACAGTATATACAGCTACCTGAAGAAAATTGCTGGTGTTCTTTTGATCCTATTAGTACCACAGTCAGGCAGCTAGACTATTTACAGTTAGTGCAGTGCGTCCTGCTCACAGTGTTCTGCTAAACCTACAAGTTAGTGGGGTGCGTCCTGCTCACAGTGTTCAGCTAAACCTACAAGATAGTGGGGTGCATCCTGCTCACAGTGTTCAGCTAAACCTACAAGTTAGTGGGGTGCGTCCACCTCACAGTGTTCAGCTAAAGCTACCTGTAGAAGGTTGGTGGTGTTCTCATACTACAGGCAGGCAGTTGATTTTGCTAGCTGCAGTATCAGTATATATATATATATATATATATATATATCCCAGCTTAGTGCAGCTACAGGCCATTAGTATGTCTGGAAGGCCAAGAAGGAGAGGCAGACAGTCACAAGCCAATAAGAGAGGGCAAGCAGGCTCTGTGTCTAGTGCTGGTCGTGGAGACGATGCATCCTCATCAGCACGTGGCCGTGGGACACGCTTGGCCTTTTTTTCGGCAGCTGGCCGTGTTGAGCCACAACATTCGGAAGACTTGGTCGAGTGGATGACCAAGCCGTCCTCATCCTCCTCATCCTCTCTCACCCATGCCCAGGGTACTTTGTCTGGCAAAGCAGCGGCCTCTTCCCTCGGCTCAATGTCATCAGTGACTCCTTCCCTAGCCCCACTATGTCCTCCTGAGGAGTCCCTCGAACTGTTTGACCACAGTGTTGGGTACATGCTCCAGGAGGATGCCCAGTGTTTGGAAGGCTCTGATGATGATACTGAGCTCGATGAAGGCAGTAACATGAGCACGGACAGAGGGGGTGCCCAAGAAGGACAGCAATCTGGCAGTCATGCTCCCCCTGCTGCAGCATACTGCCAGGTTTGCTCCAGTGATGAGGAGGGAGGGGATGATGAGGTCACTGACTCAACGTGGGTTCCTGATAGGAGAGAGGAGGAGGAGGAGGCGGCACATCACCAACGAGGCAGGATGCCCTCCAGGGGCCAGCCTAAGGGCAGCACATTGACTGCATCACACCCCAAAGCTCCACATGTGCAGGGCGCTGCAGTCTCTGCGCGTTATTCAAAAAGTTCTTTGGTGTGGGCCTTTTTTGAAACGAGTGCATCAGATCACACCGCTGCTATTTGCAACATATGTCTCAAGCGTATCTCGCGTGGCCAAAACATCTCCCGCTTGGGTACCACATGCTTGACCAGACATATGTTGACCTGCCATGCAGTTCGTTGGCAAGCGTATCTAAAAGACCCACACCAAAGAACAAAGAGGACCTCTCCTTGCTCCTCGTCAGCTGAGATTTCCAACCCCACTAGACCTTCAGTCCTCTCTGAGACCTGCACTGAGAGGAATGAAGGTATAGAATTAGGTGTGTCACAGCCAAGTACTTGTGGGCAATCTGCTTTTGGTACACCGACGTCAGATTGTACCAGGCAAATTTCCCTGCCCCAGCTGCTGCACCGCCGAAAAGAAGTTTGCTCCCAGCCATCCACATGCCCAGCGGTTGAATGCTAGCTTGGCAAAATTGCTAGCACTTCAACTGCTGCCTTTTCAGTTGGTAGACTCTGCCCCCTTTCGTGAGTTTGTGGAATGTGCGGTTCCTCAGTGGCAGGTACCCAAACGCCACTTTTTCTCACGGAAGGCGATTCCGGCTCTCTACCGGCATGTGGAAGGCAATATCCATGCCTCGCTGGACAGGGCGGTCAGCGGTAAGGTGCATATTACCGCTGACTCATGGTCCAGCAGGCATGGACAGGGACGTTACCTAAGTTTCACGGGGCATTGGGTGACTCTGCTGGCAGCTGGGAAGGATGCAGGACAAGGTGCAGTAGTGTTGGAGGTTGTTCCGCCACCACGCCTCCAAAATGCTAATGATTGTGACACACCTCTCTCCTCCACCCCCTCCTCTTCTTCTTCCTCCATGGCCTCTTCCTGTGCTTTGTCCTCGGAACCAGCGGTGCTCCGTAGTCGTTCAAGGGGCTACGCAAGTACGCAGGCCAAAAGATGCCATGCGGTGCTTGAGCTGGTGTGCTTGGGGGACAGGAGCCACACTGGGGCAGAAGTTCTGTCAGCTCTGCAGGGGCAGGTTCAGAGGTGGTTGACGCCACGCCAACTTAAGGCAGGAATGGTGGTTTGCGACAATGGCAACAAACCTCCTCTCTGCCCTCCGACAGGGACAAATGACCCATGTGCCCTGTTTGGCTCACGTCCTTAACTTGGTGGTGCAGCGGTTCTTGGGCAGGTACCCGGGCTTACAGGATGTCCTGAGGCAGGCCAGGAAAGTCTGTGTGCATTTCCGCCGGTCATATAATGCCAGTGCTCGGCTGACGGACCTCCAAAATGAGTTTAACCTGCCCAAGAACCGCCTAATCTGTGACATGCCCACCAGGTGGAACTCAACGTTGGCCATGCTGCAGCGGCTGCACACGCAGCAGAGGGCCATCAATGAGTACCTGTGCGACTATGGCACCAGGACAGGGTCAGGGGAGCTTGGTTTTTTTTCCCCACACCAGTGGGCCATGATCAGGGATGCATGCACTGTCCTGTCACCATTTGAGGAGGCCACGAGGATGGTGAGCAGTGACAGTGCATTCATCAGTGACACTGTCCCCCTTGTCCACCTGTTGGAGCACACGCTGCGTGGAATAATGGACAGGGCACTTGAGGCAGAACAGAGGCAGGAAGAGGAGGACTTCCTTAGCTCTTAAGGCCCCCTTTATCCAGACAGTGTTCCTGCGTGCCCGCCGATCACACAGGAAGAGGACGAGGAGGAGGAGGAGGAGGAAGATTGTGTCAGTATGGAGGTGGAGCCTGGCACTCAGCATCAGCAGCAGTCTTTAAGGGATCAGTCCCAAGAAACACATGGACTTGTACGTGGCTGGGAGGAGGTGGCTGCAGACCATGTCGTCCTTAGTGACCCAGAGGACTCCGGACCGAATGCCTCAGCAAACCTACGCTGCATGGCCTCCCTGATCCTGCAAAGCCTGCGTAAGGATCCTCGTATTCGTGGTATCAAGGAGAAGGACCAATACTGGCTGGCAACCCTCCTTGATCCACGTTACAAGGGTAAGGTTGCGGACCTTATCTTGCCATCGCAGAGGGAGCAGAGGATTAAACATCTTCGGGAGGCCTTGCAGAAAGGTCTGTGCAACGCGTTCCCAGAGACTGGGAGGTTACAAACTCCTGTTTCTGGACAACGTGTTGCTGAGGCTTCGGTCAGTCAAAGAAGGAGCGGTGGAGAAGGTGGCCGTCTGACCGATGCGTTTAGACAATTTTTTGGTCCGCAGCCCCAAGGTATGATCGGTTCCAGCAACCATCGCCAGCGTCTGTTTTACATGGTTCAGGAATACCTAGGGGCAAGATCAGATTTGGACACCTTTCCCACCCAGTAATCCTCTGGGTTACTGGGTCTTGATGATGGATCACTGGCCAGAGCTTGCACAGTATGCAATTGAGCTACTGGCCTGTCCTGCATCCAGCGTTCTTTCAGAACGCACATTCAGTGCTGCTGGAGGCGTGGTAACCGATCACAGGGTGCGTCTGTCCACCGACTCGGTCGATCGACTGACCTTCATAAAAATGAATCAGTCTTGGATCACCACCAGCTACCAAGCACCTGATGCTAATGTAACCGAATAATTTTTTTTGAAATCTCAGATCCCTTCAAAGACTGCATATGCTGATGCTGAGTGACTATCCCTGAGTAATTATCCTCTTCCTCCTCAATGATCACACTGATAGCTTGTAAGAACATTTTTGGTTCTGGGCGCAACCACCAGTGCCTAAGGCACAATTTTTCACTCCCTGTTTAGCAGGGGCGTGTAATTACAATTTTTGATGCAATACTTTGCAGCAGGGCTCGTTCCTGCGTTCCAACTAGAGTGTCTGTGAGGGGTTGCAGTGTTGTGGCACCAGCACCAATGCCTAAGGCACAATTTTTCAGCCCCTATTTAACAGGGGCATGTAATTACAATTTTTGATGCAATACTTTGCAGCAGGGCTCGTTCCTGCGTTCCAACTAGAGTGTCTGTGAGGGGTTGCGGTGTTGTGGCACCAGCACCAGTGCCTAAGGCCCAATTTTTTAGCCCTTGTTTAACAGGGGCGTGTAATTACAATTTTTGAAGCAATACTTTGCAGCAGGGCTCGTTCCTGCGTTCCAACTAGAGTGTCTGTGAGGGGTTGCAGTGTTGTGGCACCAGCACCAGTGCCTAAGGCCTAATTTTTCTGCTCCTGTTCAACAGGGGGAATGTAATTACAATTCTTGATCTAATATTTCACAGCAGGGCCCATCTCTGCACCCACCAAAAGCGAGTGAGGACTTACAGTGTTGTGGCACCAGCACCACCCCCACCACCACCAAAGGCCCAATTTTTCTGCCCTTGTTCAACAGGGGCATGTAATTACAATTTTTGATCTAATATTTCACAGCAGGGCCCATTTCTGCACCCACCAAGAGCGAGTGAGGACTTACAGTGTTGTGGCACCAGCACCACCACCACCATCACCAAAGGTCCAGTTTTTCTGCCCCTGTTCAACAGGGGCATGTAATTACAATTCTTGATCTAATATTTCACAGCAGGGCCCTGTGAGGGCTTACAGTGTTGTGGCCACAACAACACCTAAGGCCCAAATTTCTGCTGAGTATATAGGGCAGGCCCCTACTTTCAAACATCTAACTTACAAACGACTCCTACTTGCAAACGGAAGGAGACAACAGGAAGTGAGATGAAATCTACCCCTAGGAAGGGAAATTCTCTCCTGTAAGAGTTAATATGGGAAAAACATTTCTCCTTTCCACTGATGCTTTCCAATCCTTGTTCCACAAAAAACCCCAAATTTTCAAAAAACATTTGTCATTGGGACAAAAGAGAGGTGAAATCTTCTGAAGAGGAGGAAAGACAGCAAAACAAATGTCACAGGGGTGATAACCCTTCCCTATGTTTTCCAAAAAACTTAAAAAAGATTTTTTTGGCTGGAGCTAAACACGTTAAAAATGTACCCGTTCAAAATTACAAACAGATTCTACTTAACAACAAACCTACAGACCCTGTCTTGTTTGCACCGCCTGTATACTGCTGTTCAGAGTATATAGGGCCTGGTGGCCCCACACCTTTCCTTATTTTAATTTGGGTGCGGGGTTCCCCTTAATATCCATACAAGACCCAAAGGGCCTGGTAATGGACTGGGGGGTACCCATGCCATTTGTCCCACTGATTTTCATCCATATTGCCAGGACCCGACATTATATCAAACCCGCAAGCAGTTTTAAATGAGATTTTTTCCTTTAAAAATGACATTTGGTGCAGGGACTGTTCTAAACACGGGAAACACGCGCCACTTTACAGGCATACTATAGACACCCCCCAGGTACGATATTTAAAGGAATATTTCACTTTTTTTTTTTTTTTTTTACTTTAAGCATCATTAAAATCACTGCTCCCGAAAAAACGGCCGTTTTTAAAAGTTTTTTTTGCATTGATACATGTCCCCTGGGGTAGGACCCGGGTCCCCAAACCCTTTTAAGGACAATACCATGCAAATTAGCCTTTAAAATGAGCACTTTTGATTTTGAACGTTCGAGTCCCATAGACGTCAATGGGGTTCTAACGTTCGTGCGAATTTTCGGTCCGTTTCTGGTGCGAACCGAACCGGGGGGTGTTCGGCTCATCCCTAATAACGACCCCAAACACACCTCCAAGACGACCACTGCCTTGCTAAAGAAGCTGAGGGTAAAGGTGATGAACTGGCCAAGCATGCCCCCAGACTTAAACCCTATTGAGCATCTGTCGTGTATCCTCATTCTGAAAGTGGAGGGCGCAAGGTCTCTGTGATGTCGAGGAGTGGAAAAGGTCTCCAGTGGCAACCTGTGAAGCTCTGGTGAACTCCATGTCCAAGAGGGTTAAGGCAGTGCTGGAAAATAATGGTGGCCACACAAAATATTGACACTTTGGGCCCAATTTGGACATTTTTACTTAGGGGTGTACTCACTTTTTTTGCCAGCGGTTTAGACATTAATGACTGCGTGTTGAGTTATTTTGAGGGGACAGCTAATTTACACTGTTATACAAGCTGTACACTCACTATTTTACATTGTAGCAAAGTGTCATTTCTTCAATGTTGTCAAATGAAAAGATAGAATAAAATATTTACAAAAATGTGAGGGGTGTACTCACTTTTGTGAGATACTGTGTGTGTATGTATATATATATTATACTTGATTTGATTGTAGCCGTATTAGTGCAATTGTGACATAGAAAATTGAGTACTGTCCGTGATACTTTTTTTATTTGCACTAACATACAATTTTTCAGGACAAGCTTTCGGGGTATGTCTCCTTCTTCAAGGTCCAAGCAGTACTGATTCACACATTTTTAAGCAGAATGTAAAAGAAAAAAAAGAGAGAGAAAAAAAAAAAAAGCGAAAAACAAACACATACAAATCAATGGTGATAAAGATAGCAGCAAAATTAGTGAGATAAGACAGAGGGAAAGCTATAGACTGGAGGGGGGGGGGGGGGGGGGGGGGGATACTGGTCACAGAGGGGGTCGTAAAACTTTAGCATAGTGTGTAAGAAAACCAATATCTAAATTCAGGCCATTATTTTTCCTGTCAAAAAGAAGTATCATTCTTAGTTCAAACGTTTTCCTTTCCTGGATAGTTCTGAAATTCCCTTTAAGAACTAAAACATTGAGGTCTGGTATAGTGTGGTCCAGTTGTGAGAAATGATGTCCCACAGGTGTGCATAAACTGTCTTCTTTATGTTCTTTGATGATATGTTTGTGCAAATCCATCCTCGCTTGCAACTTCTGTCCTGTTTCACCAACATAAGATCCTTTGCTGCACCTTTTGCATTGGATAAGGTACACAACATTACTGGAGGTACAGTTGTAAGATCCCATGATATTGAAGGTCCCATTTGTGTGTGTAACACTTTTGGATAGATTGATCTGGCTGCATAGTTTGCAGCGTTTTTTATTTCGAGGTTTGCTTCCATAATTTGTGACTTCATAATCAGAGTGACGTTTCCTGCTGATTAGTTTGTGTCTGAGGTTGGGTGGTTGTCTGAAAGCCAATAATGGGGGTTGTTGGAATATTCCTTTTAGAGTTTCATCCTCTGTTATAATGGGTTGTAAATCTTTGATTATCTTTTTGATCCCTTCAAGTGCTGGGTTGTATGTGGTGACTAGAGGTACTCGGTTATTTGTTTTTTTCTCTGTGTATTGGAGGAGATTTTCTCTTCGGGTTTTCAAGGCTGTGTTTATGCTGTTGATGATGATTTTGTCTTTGTAACCTTACTTATGGAAGGAGTCTGCCAGTGTTCTGAGATGTTTATCTCTGTCTTCTGGGTCTGAACAAATTCGGTGGTATCTGATGGCCTGGCTGTGTATGATGGCCCGTTTAGTGTGCTGGGGGTGAAAACTGGAACTATGAAGATAGCTGCATCGGTCAGTCGGTTTTCTGTATATCGACATGTGAAGCTTGTCATCCCTGATGTATACTGTAGTGTCCAGGAAGTTGACATGTGTGTTCAAATAGTCCATTTTTAGTTTGATAGATGGGTGAAAAGTGTTGATCAATGAGAAGAATTGGTTTAGATTTTCTTCACCTTCAGTCCATATCATGAAGATATCATCAATATACAGTAGCGATAATATCTGTATGGCTTTTGTTGTATGCTGTTCAGGAATTTGTCTTCCAGGTCAACCATAAATAAGTTTGCATTTTGGGGTGCCATTTTGCTTCCCATAGCAGTGCCCATACACTGGAGATAGATGTCATTATTGAAAGTGAAGTAGTTGTGTGTAAGAATGAATTTGATGAACTGTGTCACATCCTCAGCAGTGTATTTGTGGTTTGGTGAGGATGATAAGGATCTGTGACATGCCGCCAACCCATCCTTGTGAGGGATGTTACTGTACAGAGATTCTACATCCATAGTGACTAGAAGTGTATTTGGTGGTAATTGTTGTATATTGTTAAGCTTGTTCAGAAAATTAGTGGTGTCTTGCAGGAAACTCGCAGTGTTCATGACTAAAGGTTTTAACATGTTTTCTACAAGGCCTGAGATATGTTCGGTAAGTGTATTCATACCTGTTATAATGGGTCTGCCTGGATTTCCTGGCTTGTGAATCTTGGGCAGCATGTAGAAGTCTCCAATTTCTGGATTATCCAGAATTGCATTGATGAGTTCTGAATGTAGGTGGCTTGGTATTGTCGCAATGAGACCTTTTAATCCTGGGTCGGATCATAATCCAGTTTTTTGTAGTAAGTAGTATTTGCCAGCTGCCTCTGGCCCTCTTGTATATATTTGTCTGTATCCATCACAACGACTGCTCCCCCTTTAGCTGCTGGTTTGATGGTTATGGCCTGATTATTGCGCAGATCATGTACAGCTCTTTGCTCCAGTGGTGAAAGGTCGTATAATATTTTCTTTTGCTGGGTGGATATCAGGGATGTGACTCGCAGCCTGAAGCTGTCAATATAGGTATCCAGTTTGGGGTTGCGTCCTTGTGGAGGTGTGAAGTTGCTGTTCTTTTTCTTTTTGTCACCTCCTATTGTCCTAGGATTCCTTTCCTTACTGTCAAAATATTCTTTGAGCCTAATGGGGCGTACACACGGTCGACTTTTCGTCTACAAAAGTCCAACGGACACCGATGGACTAAAGCTACCTGGTAATCCGATCGTGTGTTGGCTTCTTCGGACTTTCAGCGGACTTTTTCAGCCTCAAATCCGACGGACTTTAGATTTGAAACATGCTTCAAATCTTTACGTCGTAACTACGACGGACCCCGAAATCCGCTCTTCTGTATGCTAGTCCGACGGACAAAAAAACGACGCATGCTCATAAGCAAAAACTAAACGGAAGCACTCGGTCTAGTAAAACTAGTGTTCGTATTGTAGGTAGCACATTCCTCACGCTGCAAAATCTGTGATCATTGAATGCAGCGCATTTAATGTCTTCTTTACGAATGCTATAAAGAACGAAGCTGTTTTGCTGTTCATATTCAAACAGAGTTCTCCCAAACTGATTTCTGGATTATTTTTCTCTTTGATCTCATTAATGACATGGTATGCTTTTTAAAAACAATGTTTCCATACTAATAATACTTTTTACACTTTTTTTTTTTTGGTGGAGTCATCTTTTCTTGTAATTTTTATCCAGATATTTATTTTATGATTGTTGTGGAACTTTTTTTCTGTTTATCTATATATTTATTTATTCTTTATTTTTTTGTAAAGTTAACACAGGGAACCCATTTTTATATATATTTTTTTTTTTTTTTTTTGGTGTTTGTAAAGTTACCACAAATAACCCATTTTTATTTTTATGTTTTTATTTTATTTTTTTTTATGTTTGTAAAGTTACCACAAAGAACCCTTTATTATTTTTGTTTTTATAGTGATTTGTTATTTTTTGTATATAAAGTTAACCCAAAGAACCGTTTTTGGTTAGGTATCTTTTTTTTTTTTAAAGACTTACCACTCGAACATTATTTAAATGTATTTTTGGTGTGTTTTTGCAAACTCAATGAGATTGTTGTCCCTTGTTAATTTAACATTGTGTCTAAAATCAATGATTTAAAATAAAAAACATAAACTCAAAAAAGATCTATTTATTCATGGTCTAAATAAAATAAAGAGGAAGTCAACGCTGGAAAAAGTCTGTGGACAAGAAAATTGGGATCTTGAGGAGTCCATATAAGAGGGAGCACAATCTGGTCCAAGAATCCCAGAGATCAACAGCACCAGCAGATGATATAGATGTCCCCAGACTGTGGTACTACAACAGCCTGCGTCTTCTGTCAGACCAGACTGAACCCAGGTCATCACTTTCTTCTCTTCCCTGCAGCCTTTCCTCCACGCTGCCCTGCAGCCTTCCCTGCAGCCTTCCCTGTAGCCTTCTTTCGAGGCTGTGGCTCTGGTGTTTCAGTTGTGGCAGGAGGAGGAGGAGGAGGAGGGGGGGCTGCCTCATGTAGTTGGGTGTTTTGTGTTAGCGTGCCCTGCAGCCCCTTCTGGATTGTTTCCCCAAATATTCGCTCGCAAATGAGGCGCTGCTCCCAATCCATTTGAAGAAGCCTGCTGGCTAAGTAGCAGCCATAGGACTCTTCCGCTTCGGGGGGGGGGGGCACCTTAAAAAAACAGTGGCCTCTTGCATGAGGCGCAGGGATGCCTCCTGTGTGACCGTCCCCTTCCTGGCCCTTTTTTTGGGAAGGCGGAGGGGAGGCACTTGGGATTCGGTCAGGCTCCTACTGGGCCCAGCCACCTCACTTGGCCCAGCCACCTCACTGGGAGCAGCCACCTCCTGCCTGACACTGGGCCCAGCCTCCTCCAGGATGATGGTGAATCCGGCCTCCTCCAGGCTGTCCATGGGCTCGGTCTCCTCCTGCCTGCCACTTTCCCCACATTCCTCCTGGATGGACTCATCCTGTGTATAAAAAAAGGACATAGTTTTAGTATATTTTTTTGGGTTCATCAATGACACACAGTTTGCTTCTCATGACTAGCAAATTCAATGTGAATACATCTCTTTAATAAAAGAGTCTAATCAGACACCCTAATTTTTTCAAGCAGGTGCCAAACATATTTAGCCACTACTGTCAATTGATATGTATACACAATTTTGAGGGCAAAATTATTTTAGACAATTATAACATCCAGTTAACATCATTAATATTAGTACAGTAAATATTTGTTAAAATAATTTACCTGACTCCAGATGGTCATATCCGGTTCATCCAGGATGGAAGACCCAGCTTGCTCCTCATCAGCCTCTGCTGGGGTGGAGGGAAGGGTGGAGGGAAGGGTTGAAAGTGATGCCCTGGCTTCAGTCTGGTCATCAAGAAAATGGAGTTGATTGTAGTACCACAGCCTGGGTACATAAACATCATCTGCTGATGCTCCTGATCTCATTGATTCCTGGATCTTCTTATGTTCCCTCTTATACATGTTCCTCAAGACCCCAATTTTCTTGAGCAATGTCTCCATTGTTGCTTCCGGGATGGTCGCCTGGACAAAGGACAGAAGTCTCTCCAGCGTTGACATTCTCACATGCTTTGCATAATACTGAGGGTGTTTCACCTCCCACAAATTCCTCATCTCTCTATATTTCGAAATAAAAGCAGTAAGGAACTCTGGATCCTTAAATAGGGGATTCATAATGTCTGTATAAAAGATAAAGTCACAAGACAAAAAACACTTATTAGGTTTCTGCTAAACCCTCATCATCTTATCCCTATGTAGGCCTCATCAATCTGTCAAGCCATATAGGCCGCTTGCTACATAGTCTTGACCAAAAGTTCAAATCATTAGTAAGACCTCATCTGGAATATGCAGTTCAGTTTTGGACACCAGTTCTCAAAAAGGATATCGGGGAACTGGAGAAAGTGCAGAGAAGGTCAACCAAACTGATAAGAGGCATGGGGGAGCTCAGCTATGAGGAAAGATTAGAGGAACTGAATTTGTTCACTCTTGAGAAGAGGAGAATAAGGGGGGATATGATCAACATGTTTAAATATATAAGGGGTCCATATAGTGAACTTGGTGTTGAGTTATTCACTTTACGGTCAACACAGAGGACAAGGGGGCACTCTTTACGACTGGAGGAAAAGAGATTTCATCTCCAAATACGGAAAGGTTTCTTCACAGTAAGAGCTGTGAAAATGTGGAATAGACTCCCTCCAGAGGTGGTTCTGGCCAGCTCAGTAGATTGCTTTAAGAAAGGCCTGGATACTTTCCTAAATGTACATAATATAACTGGGTACTGACATTTATAGGTAAAGTTGATCCAGGGAAAATCCGATTGCCTCTCTGGGATCAGGAAGGAATTTTTTCCCCTGCTGTAGCAAATTGGAGCATGCTCTGCTGGGGTTTTTTGCCTTCCTCTGGATCAACTGTGGGTATAGTATTGGGTATATTGGATTGTACGTTTTTTTTTTTTTTTGTTTTTTTTTATGGTTGGACTGGATGGACTTGTGTCTTTTTTCAACCTGACTAACTATGTAACTATGTAACTAAGTATAAATTTAAAATTACCTTCGTTTAGTAGCGTCTCGGTCCACTATCACCTACGCACAGAATGTACGTACGACACAATACGTAACAGCGCTTTATACACTGCACATGCGTAATACTACGCCTACTTGGCCCGCCCCTGACGTTCTTTTTGTTTACGCATATAACCCGCCCTTGACTCTACGCACAGAACGTACGTACGACACGTGCACAAGGCCTCTCTTTATACACTACGCATGTGTGAAACTCCGCCTGCGTCGCCCACCCCGACGTTCAATTTTAACTCATGTTCTCCGCCCCTTAATTCTACGCACAGAACGTACGTACGACACGTGCACAAGGCCTCTCTTTATACACTACGCATGTGTGAAACTCCGCCTGCGTCGCCCGCCCCTGACGTTCAATTTTAACTCATGTTCTCCGCCCCTTAATTCTACTCACAGAACGTACGTACGACACGTGCGCAAGGCCCCTCTTTATACACTACGCATGTGTGAAACTCCGCCTGCGTCGCCCGCCCCTGACGTTCGATTTTAACTCGTGTTCTCCGTCCATTTTTATTTACGGCGTGTAGTGGGGTGAATAATGGCGGAGACACATCAGGTGTGTACTACCTAAGGTAGAGAAGAAAGCCCGGAGGCCGGAACGTCAAGATCTGTGAGGCCTAGATTTAAGGCCTCCAATATGTCCTTTAAAGAGATGGTGGAAATGGTGGCCATTCTTAAAAAAAAGGACTATGATGGGAAGTATGGGCCGTACGCCCGGCCAAATTTGCGCAAAGCCAAAATAATGGCGAAGGTGGTGAACACTTTACAGGCTTATTTTGGGGTACAGCGCTCCAAGGATCAAATTAGAAAAAGATGGTCCGACCTCAAACTTAGGGAGCCGGATCAGTACAGACGGATCCGTAAAGTGCTGAAAAAAAGTAAGTACTTGTGTTTTCATCTTGTGTTGATTACCTCGTATACTGCTCCATGTGCTTTTCATTCCTATACGATTTTTTGCATCGTTTGAAACAATCTTTTAATAAACCTTGTTACATATCTATATATATATATACACATATATATATATATATATACACACATATATACACATATACATACACTACCGTTCAAAAGTTTGGGGTCACCCAAACAATTTTGTGTTTTCCATGAAAAGTCACACTTATTCACCACCATACGTTGTGAAATGAATAGAAAATAGAGTCAAGACATTGACAAGGTTAGAAATAATGATTTGTATTTGAAATAACATTGTTTTTACATCAAACTTTGCTTTCATCAAAGAATCCTCCTTTTGCAGCAATTACAGCATTGCACACCTTTGGCATTCTAGCTGTTAATTTATTGAGGTAAGCTGGAGAAATTGCACCCCACGCTTCTAGAAGCAGCTCCCACAAGTTGGATTGGTTGGATGGGCACTTCTGGCGTACCATACGGTCAAGCTGCTCCCACAACAGCTCAATGGGGTTCAGATCTGGT